>JARWIR010000056.1:0-2400000 GCA_029959085.1 Nemophila menziesii | reverse complement strand
TTTGTCTATTTTCTTTAGTCTTTTGCTATGGCGCGAAATCACGTGTGTATCGTCATATTATTAATTTGATTTTTTTTGGTCAACTATAATTGATGTGATAAAAAAAGAAACCCTTAAAAGTTCCGTTTTAATATTGCCATGTATATTGTCAAAAGATGTCAACGCTTAGTGAGACGGTTGTCACAAAATCAAAAGATAAGGGAATAAAATGATACTTTTGCAAGATAAGGATAAAGAGTCAAAATGTGCAAAGATAATTATGTTCTAATTATTTACTTTGTGTTTCTGGTTTATTAATTGCAGGACACGTGGGAGCCATATACTGGATATCAGGCGTAAGTGGGAGCACATTCTCGGTTCTATTTATTGGACACAATATTTCAGTTGGAGCATCGGGTCCTTTATTTGGACTTTTAGGAGCAATGTTATCAGAAATGCTTATAAATTGGACTACTTATACTAACAAGGTGGGAATTTTTGTTAGATCGAATCTTCTTTAGGTTATTTTACATAACATTGGGACTTATAATGCAATTAACCAAAAAATAAAAGTTATTATATGAATCTAGAGTGCAATTTTTGCATAATATAAAGACCTATAGTGCAAATTTTGCATAATATAAGGACTTTTAATGCTCTATTTTTTGCATAATATAGTGACGACTATTACGTGCAACTCAGGAATTTTTTGTCTCTTTTTTTGGTTATTATATATAATATAGCGACTTATACTATAATTAACTCAAAACATTTGGTACAATTTTTTTTTCATAATATACAGATTTATAGTGCAATTTTGCATTATAAGGACATAATGTGCAATTAACTAAAAAAAATGTGTATCTTCATTGGGTTATTTGGTTAATTTGAATAATATAGAGATTTACAACTAACTTAAAAAATAATTTAAAAACCTATGGTACAATCTTTGCATAATATAGCCCCAAAATTTATGCTTTAATATATTTTGTAGTTTCTATAATATAATATAGGTTAATTTGCATAATATAAGGGACTCATTTGGGTCATGTACCTAGGTTTTAAAAAAAAAAAAAATTTGACCCCTTCAACCTTTTCTATACTAATTAATACTTTATGGTCCTCAAAAATTTCTAATCTTCCACGAAACCCGTCAACTTTTAGGCTTTGATTTATTTTGTTGCTTCAATGATCAAGTATAGGGACTTATAATGCCATTAATTCAAACTAAATTATATCGGGACCTATAGTGCAATTAAAATCAACCAACACGGGTAATACAAAAATTGCACTATACGTCCTTATATTATACAAAAATTGCACTACATGTCCTTATATCATGCAAAAATTGCTCTATAGGTCTATATATATATTTTTTCATCTAAAACTTGTAATCTATACAGGTTGCCGCTCTTTTAACAATTATCGCTGCTCTTTAAACAATTATCATCGCCATCGTGATAAATCTAGCCGTTGGTATTTTACCTCGTGTCGATAATTTTGCTAATATTGGAGGTTTCTTTGTCGGTTTTCTCTTCGGCTTTCTTTTTTTTCTCCTGCCCCACCCTAGTTGGACGGAGAGGCATCATATTCCCGGCGAAGCTTGTTTGATATCCGAATTCACCACTCTGATCCTCTTGGTGGTCGTTTTGATTATATATATTATATATGCCCTTGGGTAAGCCTAATGATTCTAAATAACTCATTTGGTCTTTTATCTTTTGCTTGTTTTTATGGTTTTGTCCCTTATCTCGATAAAGTAACATTTATAATCCCTTGTGTTGTAATTTCGTGATACTTTAGTCCGTAACATATCAGTCCCTTATCTTTCGATTTTATGAAAATGTTACACTTGCATAATAAGAGACTAAATTGTCGATATAAAGGACCAAATAGGTTGATCCATCTTTACGTATTTTGACGTTTTAGTCCATTTATGTTAGAAATAATAATATTTTAACATTTTATTTTTTATTTTTCTTGCAATATTTTTATCTCTTTTCTATTTATGACAATTTTAGTCTTTTTTGTTGGGTTATTTGCATAACATGACAATACAAATAACACTTTTAAGGGTATTCTAGTATTTTATTATATCAATAATTTACATGAATGTAACACATATTAAAAAAACAACTAATATTGTCACAAAATAAAGTGCAAGGGTCGAAAATACTTGAATTGTAAGATATGGGACTAAATTGTCGAAAGAAATTCAAAAATAAAGGACCAAACATACTATTATTCAACCACCCTATTATTTAATTATTGAATAACTTTTTTGAACAATATTTGTAATTGTAGACCTGTGGTGGTAATGATCATGGTAGAAAACAAAGCGAGCTTGAATGATCGGTGCAACTGGTGCCTTGGTGCCATTACTTATATTGTATCCCGACATCAAGATGGAACTGTAATAATTAAGTAGTGATTTGATGTACTAATTATTCGGTAAAACTATTCGACGAAGATTCTAATTGGATATTGATGATATATTTTTTTTTAGAGAATTTGTTTCATATTAAATAAATAGATTTGAAGTCGATGTTATAAGTGTGTTCTAGTAAAGTAATATGTAATATGAATAACTAACTTGGTAGATGATCAAAGAAGTTGCATCTATCTATCTGTATGTTATCTATTTTATTTCGACAATTCATTTCTCTATTTTCAAATTGAAGTACTACTTTAGGGTTTTTTCCATACATTTGAGATCAAGTAGTTATAAGATTTTTTAATTAAACCCATGTTAGGTTGTTTAATATACTATGTCGATCGATTTTTATCTGTAGTGACACTATTCTATAAATTAATATTGAGATTAATATATTACACTGGTTTAACCATACATGCAATTCCCGTTTTCGTCATCTAATTTGTACAAATGATCGTCTCATGTTAACATAGCGTCTTGCGAAATACCGCCATATGTCTAATTAAAAAATTTACAATGTTGGTCTCATGGATTTTATCCAAGTGCTGACTAGGTCGATGATAACTTGATTAACATATTTATCTAATTATAAAGATTACTATAATATATTCACTTGGTTAAGAATTATTTAAAGTTGAATGAAAAACTGAGTTATGAAATTTTAGAAAAAATAAATAAACAAGTATTTATTTCTTTATTTGTACTCTTAAGGTGAAATAAAGAAAAACAAAAATGTAATTATTACTATTTGGGTAAACCAAATAGTTGTATAATCCTTTTACCATGACAAGTCTTTACCATTCTCATCGGATCAGAACCAATATTAATGTGTAATACTAACCATTGGGCCACATCTAATAATTATGTCTTTCACTATCTAACGTAACATTTATTTAAAAGAGATGACTACAAAATCTTAAAATCACAGTCCCTTCTAATGGATGTCTAGCCATCTATTCATTTTCTATAAATAGTCGAAAAACTCAAATATTTATTTCATTTTTTTAAATACACGTTAAAAATTATTATAAAGAGAGAGAGAGGGATAGACAATTGGTCTGTGTATCAATTGGAATAAGTTTTAGAGGAAAATACAAATTAGATCCCAACTTTTACCCACTTTCCAATTAAAATCCTAGTTTCTTTATTAAGTCCTAGTTCCAAATTGCTGGTTAGACATTTTCCCATTTTACCCCTCTTCGTTATGGGTACGGACCCAAGCCGTGTTTTATCATGCTATAATTTATATCGTGCTGGGTACGGACCCAACAAAATTTTTGTAATGAGTTTTTTAAGTTTTTTAACCAGCTTTTTAAGTCACATGGGGCCAGACCCATATCTGTCAAAATTTTCGGGGCCGTACCCAATAAGAAGATATAACGTAGGGGGGCTGGCCCCATTATGAACAAAAAACACGCAATAGTTTTTTCCAAGGCTTTTTAGTATTTTTAATTAAGTATGGGCTGAACCCATTACCACCAACATATACACTTGGGTCTGGCCCAATAATAAAGAAAATAAAATTTCCAATACAACATTTGCAATACAACTGAAAATGTCGAAAAAAAAAATACAACTAATTGGGTCTGGCCCAATAAAACAGTACAACAAACCCTAAGCCCACAGGGGGCTGTACCTTTACTGAACAAAAAAACCATAAGCTCAAATGGGCCTGGACCCACTAACCAATTTGAGCCCAATGGGGCTGGACCCGAACCCCTGCGGACTGGATCGAGGTGCTCCGTCGTGTCGGCAGAGTCTGGAGGGGAGGAGCAGCAGGTTCTTCCTCTCTGCAGCGTCGATGGTCAATCTGGCGATGGTGGGGGGCGTCGAGGAGTGGATGAAGGCCGGATCTGCAGGGCGCAATTTGTGGCAGTGGATCTGCAGCGAAAGGTGGAGGTGCAGGCTCGGTGGATCTCGGCGCAGCAGTGCAGCGAGGAGGTGCGGGGCAGCAGCAACGTCGTGGATCTGCAGCAATGGATCTGCAGCAGTGGCCGTGGTGGTGGTGGATCTGCTTCGATGGTGCGGGGGTGGTGAGTGGCTGTGGTGGCGAGGGTATGGTGGTGGTGGGGCGAGGTGCTGCTGACGGAGGAGCAGATCTGGTTCTTCACGGAGGTGGATTTGGTGGTGCAGTGTTGATGAAGGTGGGGGCTTGGTGGTTCTGCAGCGGCGAGGGATTGGTGGTGGTGCAGTGGTGGGTTTAGGGTCCATTAATGTGGTGGTGGTTTTCTGCTTCGAAGGTGGTGGGGGGTCGGTGATGAAGGTGGTGGTGGGTTACGTGATGAAGGTGGAGGTGGGGGTGGGTGGTAGTGGTTCGGTGATGAAGGTGGGGTTGGGTGGGGTTGGTCGGCATGGTGAGGAAGGTGGAGGTGGGGGTGGTTCGCCGGTAGAGAGAGAGAGAGAGAGAGAGAGAGAGAGAGAGAGAGAGAGAGAGAGAGAGAGAGAGAGAGAGAGAGAGAGAGAGAGAGAGAGAGAGAGTGAGAGTGAATGGGGTGGGGGGTTTCCGAGCTCCTAATGGTATTTGTGTCCAGCTTTTTGGTTGTTCACTGTGAGGATAGAGGGGTGGGGGTATAGTTGGTATATTCCCTATTAGTTGGGCTAGTTAGAGGGTTAATTGGGGTGGGGATTTTAAATGGAAAAAAGAGGGGTCTTTGGGCCTTTAAAACTAAATACCCCTAAGTTTTACTAACATTATATACTTAATTAATTGGAGACTTTGTAATATTGCAATCATGACTTCTTTATCTTTAGTTGATAAATATAATGTTTTTCAAATCTCTATTATTTTAAGAATTTTATCTATTATGAATTAAATCTTTTGATTTGGTTCTATCTAACTTAGTGGGTAAACCAAGATAGTTCCGTAGATTTAATATTTTATTAATACGATGTCTCTTAGATATAATTTTTTTAACAAATTTTGGTGTATTAGGAATAAACAATGTTCCATATTTATTAAGGTTTATAGTCAACCCGGCTGCATGTTTATACTTACTATGTCTTTAAATGCTGACATGTCAATATTATCAACTTTAATAAACAATATCATATCCTTTACTAACTACGTAAGTGTATAATGTGGGGTAATGTTTTCCATTCTCATTTCATTAAAATATTAATATTTCTTTTATATTATTTACTAATATATTTAGTGTTTGTGATGTGTTTTTTTAGCTTTGACGGTTGATCTAATTCAACTGGATACTTTTATAGTTTCTTATTTCTATACTAATACTTGTGTAAGTATTTTTAAAATAATGTGTAATCTCTTATTATATTTATATTGAGTTATCAATCTGATTTCTTTTTTGATTAATATTTTTTAAATAAAATGATCAAATAAAGATATTTTTGTCACATATTATTTTTGACAAATAATGTTATTGTGTTAAGTTTTTTATATTGGTTGTAATAAATGATTTTTTTTTTTTTTACTTAATTTGTTAACGTATATACGTACAGTCTTAGATAAAGATGGCAGATTACATCCAAGTCACGAACGTAAGCTGTCATATCTATTTATCATTTTGGCAATATTGCAAGTTACATTAAGAGTGCTTAGTGTTTATGTGCATAATTGCAATTATTTTGCTCTTTAGTGTATATCCTTTATATACGATGATCAGATGATATCTTTATATTTATACTCACTATAAATTTGACCAATCCCAAAGAGTGTGATAGATCACCTAATGATACACATCAAGCTACTAATTTAGGTCCTTCACATACACATGTTCCATTTCGTGTCAAGATAAACTTTCCATGAAAAAAAAAATCCATTACACACACTAAAAACCCATTTCTTGGAAGCTTCATTTCTCCGTTCTCTCTATATATAAGGAAGAAAACTACCCCACTTGTTTATTTTATATTCTATCTACACAAAGATCAAAGGATAAAAAAATTATGAACAATGGAGATGTTGAAAACAATCAAGAAGCAAAAGCAAGAAGTTGCAATAACTGTATGTTCCCAGGAGGGTATAAAAGTAACTCTACATCATCATCAACCTCAGAAACTCAAAGGACATCATGGCTAGTTCCCATGATTGTGGTAGTTAACGTAATCATGTTCATTATGATCATGTTTAAAAACAACTGTCTGAAAAACAATCAGCATCATTGTGTTGCTAAGTTTCTTGGACGTTTCGCTTTTCAACCTTTAAGAGAAAATCCACTCTTTGGTCCCTCTTCTTTAACGTAAGTACAAAATAACCCTTGAGCTTTTACTTCCTCTCGTATTTTATGTTTATTTTTTCACCCTATATTTTTGGACAGGCTTGAAAATATGGGGGCATTAAAGTGGGGCAAAGAAAGAGTTCAAGGATGGAGAATTTTCACTTGTATATGGTTACACGCAGGTCTTATTCATTTACTCGTTAACATGCTTAGCTTGCTTCTCATTGGTATACGCCTCGAGAAGCAATTTGGATTCGGTATTATACTTTCTTAATTCTCGTAATGGTCCTTTATCTTTAACGTTTTAGCAAAATTTACCCCTTCTCTTGTAAACCTAATATTTGCCTATTTTCTTTAGTCTTTTGCTATGGCGTGAAATCACGTGTGTGTTCGTCATATTATTAATTTGATTTTTTTTTTGTTCAACTATTATTGATATAATAAAAGAAAGAATAAAATACCTTAAGAGTGCCGTTTTCATATTGCCATGTATATATTGTCAAAAGATGACAACGCTTATAAATAATGTAAGTGAGAAAAAAGGAGTAATGTAATGTTGTCACAAAATGTGCAAAGATAATTATTTTCTAATTATTTAATTTTGTTTCTGGTTTATTAATTGCAGTACGCGTGGGAGTCATATACTTCATATCAAGCATATTTGGGAGCACACTCTCGGCTCTGTTTATTGGGTACAATAATTCAGTTGGAGCATCGGTTCCTTTATTTGGACTTTTAGGAGCAATGTTATCAGAAATGCTTACAAATTGGACTATTTATACTAACAAGGTGAGAATTTTTGTTAGATCGGCTCTTCTTTAGGTTATTTTGCATAATATCGGGACTCACATTGCAATTAACCAACTAATAAAAGTCAATGGACCCATAGTGCAATTTTTTGCATAATATAGGGACATATAGTGCAATTAACTCAGAAATTTTGGTATACGGACCTATAATGCATTTTTTGCATAATATAGTGACATCTAGTACAATTAACTCTGAAAAAGTTTGTCTCTTCTTTTGGTTATTCTGATTAATATAGGGACTTATAGTACAATTAACATATAACATTGATATATGTACCTATAGTACAATTTTTTTCATAATATTTGGACTTATAGTGCAATTCGCATCATAAGGGCATAAAGTGCAATTAACTTAGACAAAGTGCTCCTCTTCATTAGGTTATTGGGTTATTTTGCATAATACAGAGATTTACAACTAACTCAAAAAATGATTTAAGAACCTATGGTGCAATCTTTGCATAATATAGCCCCCAAACTTTTATGCTTTAATTTATTTTGTTGTTTCTATGATATAATAGGTTAATTTGCATAATATAGGGGACTCGTAAGGGGTCATGGTCCTAGCTAGGTTTTCAAAAAAATAATTTGACCCTTCAACCTTTTCTATACTAATAATTTATGGTCCTCCAAATTTTCCTAATCTTTCAGTTTCATGAAACTCGTCAACTTTTAGGCTTTGATTTATTTTGTTGCTTCAATGATCAAATACAGGGACTTATAGTGCCATTATTTCAAATAAATTAAATCGGGACCTATAGTGCAATTAAATCAACAGACACATAATTAGGAATGTAGGATATATACATTGTGACCCCACATAAAGTCTAAGAGGGCCATGGTCCCCCTAGGTTTTTAAAAAATTGACCCCTTAAATTTTTTTATACTATTATCCTATGGTCCTCCAAATTTTCATAATCTTTTACTTGACCCCCAATTATTAGGCTCTGATTTGTTGTTTTTATGAAAAAATACATGTTAGTTTGCATATATAGGGACTTATAGTGCACTTTTTGCATAATATAGGAACCTATATTGCAATTTTGGTACAATATAGGAACCAATAGTGTAATTAACAAAAACACCAGGGTCAACTGTCAGAGTTGGGAATTTTTTTTTTGGGTCCAGATATTTTCTTTTGAGTAAAATGCTCTATAGGTCCCTATATCATTCATAAAATTGCATTATAGGTCCTATATCATGCAAAAATTGCACTATAAGTCCCTACATTGATATTTTTTCCATCTGAAACTTCCAATCTATACAAGCTGCTGCTCTTTTCACACTTATCAATTTTTGCATAGTATATAGACCGATAGTGCGATTTTTGTATACAAGAGGGACCAATAATACAATTAACGAAATAGCTAGAGTCAGAGCCATGAATTATTGTTCAGATACCCATATATATTTTTATTTTGAGTAAATTGCACTATACATTTCTATATTATGCAAAAATTGCACTATATGTCCCTGTATCATGCAAAATTGCTCTATAGGTCTCTATATTTTGTTGTCATCTAAAACTTGTAATCTACACAGGCGGCTGCTCTTATAATAATTATCTTCATCATCGTGATAAATACAGCCATTGGTTCTTTACCACATGTCGATAATTATGCTCATATCGGAGGTTTCTTCACCGGTTTTATCTACGGCTTTGTTTTACTTTTCCGGCACCGATTTGGTTGGAAAGACAAAACCGCTTTGATTATATTATTTATATATAACTTTGGGTAACCTCGTAATTCTGAATAACTCATTTTATTTTTATTATTATTATAATTATTATTATTATTATTATTATTATTATTATTATTATTTTGATACTTTTTCGCACAGATTAAGTTAGCAATTTGAACCATGTATCTCTTGGTTGAGAGACATGGTTCAAATTCCTCCTTAACTTAATTCTGAGTGCGAAAGAGTACCAAAATAATAATAATTATGAATTTAACGCATATAAAAAAAGAATTAATGTTGTCACAAAATAAAGTGCAAGGTTCAAAAATACTTGAATTGTAAAATAAAGGACTAATTTGTCGAAAGAAATTCAAAAATAAAGGATGCTATTTTCCAACTACCCTAATTTTTAATTATTGAATAGTTTTTTTGAACAATTTTTGAAAATTGTAGATGCATGATCCTTTTTATCATGGAAGTACGTGAACGGAGTGAGCGTGTATGATTAGTGCAACTAATGTCATTACTTATATTGTATCCCGACATCAAGATAGAATAATAACAATTAAGTAGTGATTTGATGTATTAGTCATTCGGTAAATAAAGTTTGACGAAGATTATAATTGGATATTGATGATATATTTTTTTAGAAAATTAGTTTTCATATTAAATTAATAGTTTGAAATTGATTTTATAGTGTGTTCCAGTAAAGTAGTATGTGATATGAATACCTAAGTTGGTAGATGATTAAAGAAGTTGCATCTATTTTTCTGTATGTTATCTATATCTATTTTGACAATTCAATTCTCTAATCCCAAATTGAAGTACTAATTTAGGGGTTTTTTCCATACAATTGAGATCAAGTAGTCATAAGATTTTTTTTATTTGAACCCCTATTAGGTTGTTTAATATACTATGTCGATCGATTTTTATCTATAGTGATATTGTTCTATAAATCAATATTGAGATTAATATATTACACTGGTTTAACCATGAATGCGATTCCGTTTTCGTCATCTAATTTGTACAAATGATCATCTCATTATAAACATAGCGTACCTGAAACCTTTTATTTCTTTGCAAAATACCGATACAATCACATACTAATCCATTTGCCCAATTTCAAAATTTACAATCTTGGTCAAATAGATTTTACCCAAGTGTTGACTAGATCAACAATAATTTGATTAATAAGTTTATCTATAAAGATTACCATAATATATTCATTTGGTTAAGAATCATTTAAAGTTGAATGAGAAAATGAGTTATGAAATTTTAAAATAAATAAATAAGTGTTTCTAAACAAGTGCATGATGTAAGGACAATCAAACAGTGATAGTCTCAAGAAGTTGATATTCAACAACGACTGACACAACTGCAGAAAGCATGGACATCGTGCAAAAGATTGTCGAAACAAAAAATCCCAAGGAAACCAAAAGAATGGTAAGAGCGGTCAATCGTATATGACTGGGATATCCAATGGCATTGACGATTTGAATCTAGTAGCAACGACTTTAGAAATCAACATAGTCGGAAACCCAAAACAATGGTTGGTAAATACTTGAGATAACCGACATGGGTGGTCGGACAAATACATGTTCAAAACCTATAAGAACGCTACAAATGAAGAAATCCTTTATATGGGAGACTCTTCTACCTCAAAGGTTCAAGGTATCAGGAAAATAATGTTGAAGAAGACCTCCGTGAAAGAGCTGACCTTGAACAATGTTCTACATGTCCCAAACATCTACAAGAACTTGTTTATGGATCCTCACTTAGAAAGGCCGGTTTTAAACTTGTATTTGTGGTTGATAAGTTTGTATTAACTAAAAACAAAGTATACGTAGGAAAGAGGTACCTTTGCAATAGTCTGTTTAAGTTGAATGTAATGACCGTGGTACCAACCAAAATTGTTACCAAGAAAGAAATGAATGAGAATTCTTATTGTGTGTATATTATTGACTCACATAATTTATGGCATGATAGACCCGTACACGTTAATTTTTTTTAAAATAAGTTAGTAAATGCCGACTTATTACTTAATGTAAACTTCAATTCTCAAAAGGAATGCGAAGCATTCAAAAAATGCATGACAATCTTGGAACACTAACTGTAATTGATTGAGCTTTTATATACTCTAAATATTTGAACCCAAATGCACTTCTTTGATCGATTAAGTAGTTATAGTCCATAATGAAGTGTCGAGCATAACTGGAAAAAAGGCCCTTGTCGAATATAAACAACCAACGCCGAGAGTAAATGTAGGTTTCCATAATTCAACTAATGTAATGAATATACTCGCGATTAGCGAACAAATATATTGTTATCTTAAACCCGAAAGGGAAAACAAAAAAAAGTACACAACGGCATGATAGATCCTCAATGAGACTATAGATATAAATCCATATAGTAGGTTAGTTCAAACAAAATTTTCCAACTGCAATGATATTATAATTTCCAACATCCATAAGTTTAAACTAAAATTTCCAACCTCAATCATAAACAAAGATGCAGTTCTCAAAACTGATGGAATCATACAATAATAAATCTTGTTCTTCATCAATCTATTCTCTAACTAAGAGAGAATTTACCAGGTAGAAGTTAATAGCAAGGTATTTGTAACATTCTTTGACAACACTGGTGTCTTCCGAAGCGTGATATATGATCAACACTTGGGGAAATAGTTCTCGCAAGTGTACGAGTAGTCGCAAGTAATAAAGATAGTAAACAAATTTGTCTCCACAGGGACTGGACGAGTTAATATGTTAATTAGTTTTAGATTTACTTATTCGTTTATAAAATAAACAACAGAAAACTAAAGATTTTTATTTAATTATCGAATTAAGAAACTATTAAGACTAAGAAATGAACACTATAATTAACTGAAGAAATTATACTATGAAGGTTGTGAGAATAGGGAGAAGGCGTAGCTTGAGACACTTGTAAGTTCCACTAAATATATCTTGGAATTGCTTACAATTCTAAAGGAAAAACGGGATATTGTTGCTAATTGCGATTCTAAAGTCCCCCTTAGTTCCTTTCGGATAAATAGGGGCTGCTATCTAACCTTAGGAGCCTCTTCCAAGTGAAGTCTACACATGTTATCTAGACGCCTACAATTCAAACCCTGTGTGATTACCTAGTTAGTTTAGCTTTTCTGAGTCTTCAACTCCAAGAGGTATAACTATACTAGACCCACTACCGAACCCCTGTTTCAAGGGAAATTTAATTGTTATCAAAACCTATGCATATGGCCATACTACTAGAATTTATCATGAAGCACGAAGATAATAATAACAACAACAATCCATACTTTAAATTCATACAAAGTTCAAAATTCGTACTTCTTACCCTTTCTTTCCATGTTTCTAGTTCTTAAATATGATAAGTGATTGTGTTTTTTGATTTAAAAATGTATTTATAGTCTTATAATACGTTTTGGCTCAATTAGGTTAACTTAAGCGAGTCAAAGGGACCCAATTAACTCTTTTAAATCTGGATAGCTTTGGGGTTCATCAGTAAAACATCCATAATTTTTCAATTCAACTCTAAATAGAAAATCATTTATTCTCACCCAATATACAATCAAAGGTCTACCTTGAGCTCGGATTTCATGATTAAAAAATGCACCAATTATGAATTATGGCCTTCTAATTGATAGAAACATAATTTCTTGTTGAGCTTTAAATGGATTTCTTGGCTCCTTTTACGACTTAATTTGGGGTTTTTCATGAATTATTGAATTCATAGATTCCTCTTGGGGTCTGAGATCGTCCATGTACCTAAGAGTTTACACTTAACACACAAATTATCTCAAATTGCTCCAAAATTAAATATATCATACAAGAATAGCTAAAACTCAAATAACGTCAAATAAAGGGATAATCCCACAATTAAACCTAAATAAATAAGGAGAAGCATATGATAATCCCAAGAAAACAATACATACAAATCTCATAAGGTCCTACTCAATAATAATCCACATAATATATTGTCATAAATATAATGAACATGTTAAGATTCCAATAAATACTAGCTATCAATGCACAAAGGGGAGGTAGAATACTTAGCTTGAAGTGTCGTCTATAGGTTGATCATTGATCCTTCCATGACGTGTAGTGGGCTACTTACTTACTTTCCTCTCATTTATTATTCTATCAGATAAATACGAATTATAGGATCTTTTTTTGGTTATAGCGTAGGCTTAGGGTAGATATGATAAATATATTTGGAAAATGTAAAGTGAATTTTTGGCCCCCTCCTCACTAACAAAACAACAAACCGCAGAAGAGTTTGAGTTATGCTCAAAAGATGTACTCACTAATACCCTTTTTAATGAATAGATTAGCATCCCCAAAATCTGAAATACCAATTCTTTTGATTTTCAAATAAGTCTCTTGTCGGATTCTGTTATTTTTCACACTTTTTTCGATATTCATTCCTTTTGCAAGTAAAAAATGAGTCTTCTTTTGACGTAAGAACTCATGTTGACCTATTTTTGTTTTTTTCTCTAATAGCCAACGTCTTTAGCGATGACAAGAGTTGTTTGTAACGACTTGATCATTAGCGACGAAAAGGGTAGTCGTTATTTGTCGTCGGTTATACCAATATTTCTAGTGACGACGTCTGCCGACGGTTTAAACGTGTCTCTAGCGACGACAAAAGTTGTCGCAAGTAACCAAGATAGTTGTCGCTAATGATCAATATATGTCGTTGCTAAAGATATGTGGTTCATTAGCGGTGACTTATGGTATGTCGCGGCCATTGACAATCTGTAGCAACTAAACTTTAGTGGCGACTCATTAGTGAAAACATGTCGTCGTTACAAACACACATGTTAATAATGATGACATATCCTATCATTATAGATGACTTGTGTCATTGCTAATGATAGTATACATACCAGTGATTATCAGTGATTATGAATGTTTAATATATCCAAAGGTGACACCAAATATAGTCCTAAGGGGCCATGGTCCCTCTAGTTTTTCAAAAAATTGATCCCTTAAATTCTTTCTTTTATTATTGCCTTATGGTCTCCCAAATATTCATAATTTTTCACTTGGCGCCAAAAATTTTAATCTGTAATTTGCAAGATTTTGCTCCCAATTTTTTTACAGGTTAATTACAATCCTTATTATAAAAAAATTGCATTGTAAGTCCTTATAAACTGCAAAAATTGCATTAAGGCTACTTTTTGGAAGGTTTGGGAGGCTCCTTAGTTGTTCTCTTAGTTGTTCTTGATTTTCAAAAAGTGGTAGTAAAGCTTCACTTTAGTTGGTTTTGTAAACGAGATAAGATTGATTCCTTGCTTTATTTTTCAAGTTTCACGAAATATGATAAAACAATACAGAGTATTGTTTGTATTTGAGTGCCCTGCTAATTTAATAAAAAGAAGATACAATATGTAAACAAACAATATGACTTTAACAAAAATCATATACTTACAAACAATATACTTATATTTCACTTTGAAAATGATAATAAGAGAGAAGTAAAGAAAAGAATACAGTGTTATTCGTTGAAATATTATAATATCACAAATTTAAAATTTATGAATTACACAAATGAATTGCAAGAAATAATAAGTTTTTAAAGAAGCAGATTCTAGAATATTTTCCACCTTCCAAAGGGAACAAGTAGCTACAAAAGAAAGAGCCTAAGAACCTGTAAAATGAAAGAAAGGAAAAGAGATGTTGAAAGGACAAATTGTTAGTGTTAGCTCCGGGAAGGAAAACAACTCACAAAAAGATAAGAATCCTCACAATCATAAAATTTAGCGAAAATGTTACCAAACAAAAATAGGATTCATCAGTATATATGCTATCTTACTCAACACGTAAATGAAAAAGATACAACAACACTAACATTTCACAAACAAAATATAAAACATAATTAAACTCTACGAAAATTAATCGAACATCTTAGTCTTTTCTCTTAATTACAATCAACTCAGCAAAAGTTCTCAAGATTCAGACTAAATTCTCATATAACCAACAAAATCAACTGGAACACCATTATCAAGTCTCGTTGTTCCAGAATACCATTCACTAATTTCATTTCAAAGATCACTATATTCATCAAGAAAATGTGTTGGATGTTTATCCTTCAAAGGATCAAAAACTGATACATTTAACTCATCTGTTGCAATATAAACATTATGTGCTTTTTCTATATTCTCTTTTAAGTGTAGAAATAAGTGCTTCAGGAGAAGTATCTTTATCAAGATTAGGCCAAAGCACTTTATTTTTAGCTTTTTCAGCTCGTACAATATGAACAGAGTCATAATCCCAGTTCATCCGTGAAGAAATAGATGAAACTATATACATTAATCTTCGAGATTACCATACTAAATGTCATGGTCTTTAAACTACAGATTCAGTTTCACCTTCACATACTCTATACCAATAATTATCAGGCTCAACTAAACCAAACTTACTCATAATCAAACTATCCTTAACATTCACTAATTTCATAGGTGTGGTTTTTAAATTCTCTACAAGATGGATATTTAATTTATCTTTCTTATGCCATTTACTCCAATCTTCCCAAAACTGTTTTTGATCATTGGATATTTACTGCAAAACAATTCAAAAAATGCAGTGTAAGACCAAATTGCTCACTCCAACAGTCATGGCTTAAAATGATCATTCTAGGATTTGTATAAAAACATAATAAACATCACGACTGTAATGATACTTAAATCAGATACTTTTGAAAAAATTGTAAAAGTGATGAAATTAGGTAAAAAATAATTCAACTCTTTTACCTTAATTTGGGTCTTCTCCAAGCCGGTTGATTGATGGTGGAGAAAGAACCTGAGTAGCGGCGGTTTCTTTGTGCAGAGAGCGGCTTGGTGTGGGAAGGCGAGTGTGTAGTGTTTTTTTACCTTAATCTTCAATTGTTGAGGGCGTATCCAAACGGTTGTTGATAGTGGAGAAGTGACCACGAGTGGCGGCGGTCTCCTTGTTCAGAGAGCGGCGTAGGAAAGGTGGTGATGGTGGAGAATGGACACGCTCTGCTGTGCATTTCCTCCTTTGAATTTTGGGTTCTTCGATCGTGTAGAAGAAGAATAAAGATTTTAAAAAAATATATACAATGATTTTAAAAAAATAATTAATGACATGTAATTGAGGGTGACATCACGCCTACGTGGAGCTTACGTGTCGGCGACATGGCGCTGACATGACGCCAAATGGCATTGACTAACGGTCAACTGACAGAAAATAGAAAAAGGGCTAACGGTGACAAAAAAAGTTTCCTAAATGGCGTTTTTTGGAAAAAAAAGATAAAGAACGGTTTCTGCACTTTGGCGAAACATAAGGAGTTTCATAGGGTGTTCACCCTTATATTTATATTAAGACAATCCTAATATACAAATTAAATGATGGAGACAAGAGTTAAATTTATAACTGTACCAATATAAAAAATTGATCTTCGTGTTGATTTATATAATAGCATCACTACATATAAAAATAAATGGACACATGCATATAGTATTATAGTTATCCACGTTGTCCATATCACATAGATGAGACACATAAACACAAATTTAGTTTGTATCACATATCATTTTATTAAAGAGAAAATACCACTTAGGGTTTTGAAGACACCCCTCTCTTCTAATTAGAAATCTCTTTTACCTTCTCTTTTTATTAAAAACCTCAAAAAGAATTTTAACACATGAAACCCAAAATCCCTATTACCTTACTACCCTCTTTCTATTTTTTTCTTGTATATATATTAATTTAGAAACCACAAATTATATTTTCAGATCCAGATCCAGTTTCTCTCACCTCCCACTCCTTTCCATATCTCCCCTCCGAAGTGAGTTGCTCCAAAACCACCACTACCACTAAAACACCACGACCACCATAACACCTCCACCACCACCTGCCTTCTCGGCGAAGAATAGCACACCTCCACCACCACCTGCCTTCTCGGCGAAGAACAACACACCTCCACCACCACCTGCCTTCTCGGCGAAGAACAGCAGCAACACCTATGTGGATCTGCAGCAGTTCCGGCGATATAAAATAAAAACCAAACTCTTTTGTTATTTTTGGACTAAATAATATATATTTAATTCTAGTTATTATTTAATACATCGAAGGCCAAATCAGTAAAGAAATCTTACTCTTTTGAGGTGATCATGAATAACTGAATTTTGTTTGCACAACTTTTCAAATTACAAAACTAATGAGGATCGAGAAAAAGCACCTTTTTAACCACACGGATAAAGGAGTACCTTTTTTTTTTTATCATGTGACATTCCATAACATATTTCTTTTCATTTGATTATCTTTTGGGAATAATACAAGTGATATGTAAGATTGCTTAATGTTTACGTGCATGATTGCTACCTTTTCATTCTCATAATATCAATTTGATAGATTATTGAGTGTGCGGCGGAGTTCTTTTGCTTTCTAGTGTGAGTCCTTTGTATAAGAAATGCATAGACACTAGTATTGTTTACGCGTGATATTCGTTTGACCATCCTCGAAGGTACATCATATTAGAGATTGATGGTAGGCCTACTGGTTATTTACCCCGCAAAGACCAAGAGGTCCTAAGATCGAATTTCATTAGAGTAATTTACTTCGAATTCAAAGTGGCTCTCTCATGTATTAAAAAATAAGAAAAAAGAGTATGTCATATTAAGAGTCATTTTGTATATTTGTTAAGGTTATTATTCTGTTACAATTTTATTTGTTGCATGAGGCTAAGTTCAATAGGACCCTAATTGTAGCAAAAAGCTACAATTGAGGGTTGAATATAATTTTTTTTTTACTCCAATAGCCTCTCTATTATTGGGTTCCTAATTGTAGGGTACCCAATTCTTGGTGTTTTTTAGCCACATCTAGCTAACCCTAATTCCACTTTGCTACATATTTTTTCTTTTTTCTTTTAATTTAAATATGTTATATATATATTATATATAATTAAATTTTAAAAATTAATTATTCAACTATTAATATTATGTATGTAAATTTTTACAAAAATTAATAAAAAATTATAATTATTTAAAAATTAGTTAAGAGATACTAAAGAAGTTAATAATTAAATTAATTAAAAAAATCATATTTTCATAATTTATTAAATAGTATTAATAAATTTTAATTTTATTGGCTATTGAAAAAAAAACTTAATTCAATTAAAAAAAACTTGTTTCAATTGAAAAAAAAATAAAAAGAAAACTTGTTTCATTATTCCTTTAAGAATTATAATTTAAATATTAATATTATATTATTTTGTTTCGAATATTTTCAATAAATATAAAAGTAGAATAATAAATAAATAATAGTGTAAGAATTTCAAAAGTTAATGAATTAATTAATATAAAAATATTTAAGATAAATTAAAATAGAGTTTTTCGAAATTAGGAGGTTAAAATTGGAAAGTTGTTAGAGTTATGACATTAATATTTGATAAAAAATAGGTATTTAACTCCTAATTCTGACAAATTTATTAGGTAACGGTTGGATTTAGCCTGAATAAAAAAAAAAAAAAAAAAGGCTCTCGTGCACTTACAATTTTTTGTTAGGTCCTTGTGTACGCAAATGACTATTATTGACAAACAAATCCAAATTATATTTAAGCCGAATACAAAGGACGTTAAGAGCTGCAAATTCTATGAACTCAGTTAGTTTGTACTTAGTGGAGGGGTTGGGGAGCACCCATCTTTTCGATCTTGAAATGCGATAAAAATTTGCATGAATTATTTTTAAGGTATTTTTAAGGTGATTGATTTATTTAATTTAATAGGTCTTCAAAAATTCAATTTAATTGTCAATAAAAATGAAAAGAAAAATATAATTCAAAGTGACAAACAAATTTAAAGATAGTCAAATATTAAAATATTTTTAAATAAATTAAAAACCACATAAAACAAAAAAATATGTGACAAATACTCATTGACCAATTATTTAGAAAGTCGCCAAGTATCAATGTTGAACACTAATTACCGACCACCATCGACACTGCTATTCCAACATACTTAGAATATCTTTGAATATGCGAATCTCTAAATATGGAAAACTCTTTGAATATGGAAAAGTATCTGAATAAAAAGACTTTAAGTATCAGAGATAATGAGTTTGCTCAAAATATCTGTGAATATATTGAATAAATCTCTGAGTACTCTCAGATTGTTTGTGTATGTTCAATTTTTTTTAAGTATATTATGTACATCTTTGAATATATTTAGAAAGATTCTGAGTTTGTTTAGAAGCACTGAATACATTTCAAAAATTACCGAATTATTGCACAATCTTAACAAAAAATGCAAATTAAGCTCATTGATAAAAGAAAATACAAATTAAATATTACACTTAATTTACCGAAAACAAATTAAATTTAAATATTAAAAATATTACACATGTCAAACTAGAAAAGGAGAAAATTCAAATTTTATAAAAACAAAATTATATATGTAATAGTTAACGAGGACATCAGCATGATGACGTTGCTAATGTCATTGTTGTTCCCAACCAGAACTTTATTTTTGTTAATAGAACACAATGGCTCTACAACACCGTAACTCGTTCACCAACATATCATCATAATGTTTGTCGCCGAAGCCATCGAGACCCCAACAATTTTTGTAAAATCAGAAACCTCCATTAACGCTCTGATCTAGCTATGAACATCTATCAAAGCTCCAAACCTTGGCAATATTTCCAAAACCGGAAACTTTAGCCATTATCCTCTGATCTGTATAAGATTGGATCTCAGGCATGGACGAGATGCTCAACTCCGTAGTCGCTGCTGACAAAGCCGATATGTAAAAAACTTTGAATTTCGAAGAAAAAATGCTCATTTAAATCATGCTTAGGAAAGTTTATGTCCAAACGTTGACAGGTTATTATTTTTTCTCAATTAGATTATCGAGTTTTTCATTTAAATCAAAAATCTATTACCATTTTACTTTCTTACCCATTTTATTGTTATTAATTAAAAATAGAGGTATTTTTTTAAGAGATAATTCCCAATTAATTACACTTCCTCACTTTTCATTCTCAAAAAAAAGGAAGGAGGAAATTACTTCCTACTTACTCACAAATTTTCAACTTAATTCTCAAATAAGCACATGGTCATATTTACCTTCCATTATTGCCCTTATATGTTTTTTTATTTCATTATATATTTATATATTTAATATCTGAATTTATTTTTTCATTTTTTTAAATATTTTTTTTTTAATTTTTTTTTTCCGAAAAAATATTTTTTTTTTGAATTTTTTTTTTTTTCGAATTTTTTTTTTTCCAAATTTTTTTTTTTTTTTTTGGAATTTTTTTTTTTCGAAATTTTTTTTTTTTTGAAATTTTTTTTTTGAAATTTTTTTTTTCGAAAAATATTTTTTTTTTTTTTTCGAAAAATATATTTTTTTTTTTTCGAAAAATATTTTCGAAGATTTTTTCATTAACACACAAGTCCATACTGTTTTGTGTTACGGTAACTCATACATCAAGCGATTGTGTGTTACATTAACACACAATCAGATGTTCAGACTATCTGTACACTATTATCTATTAATGTGTACAAATATTCTGTATATCTTATTCTGTGTTCCTGCAACACACAATTGTTATTTGTGTGTGTTTAAGCAACGCAAAACTGTAAATGATAAACGCATTGTGTGTCTTACCAACACAAAACCCATACTGTTGTGTGTTACTGTAACACATACTTTCAGCAATTGCGTGTTGCATGAACACATAATCAGCCTACATATACATTATTCTATACTTTAAATGATAAACGCATTGTGTGTCTTACCAACACAAAACCCATACTGTTGTGTGTTACTGTAACACATACTTTCAGCAATTGCGTGTTGCATGAACACATAATCAGCCTACATATACATTATTCTATACTTTGTGTACAAATATTCTGTCTGTCTGATTTTGTGTTCATGTATCACACAATTTGTTATTTATGTGTGTTTAAGCAACTCAATATTATACATATTGGGTGTTCATGCAACACACAACACATATGTTTTTGTGTTACTTTAACACACAATTATCATGGAAAAACAATTCCGGGGGAAAAAATCGACAAAAAAAAAATTCGAAAAAAAAATTTCCGGAAAAAAAAATATTTTTCGAAAAAAAAATATTTTTTGAAAAAAAAATATTTCGAAAAAAAAATATTTAAAAAAAAAAATCTGAAAAAAATAAATAAATATTGAACTATAATTAATAAAATATATAATTAAAGTAATTAATAATAGGTAGAAGGATATTTTGGTAATTGGATAATATTTTGTGCTTAATTGGGAATTAAGTTGAAGTTGTAATTAATAGGGAATACTTACCTTCTCCGCGTAATTAATTGGGCGTTGCCCCTTTTTTTAAAGAAATCTAATAAAATTACATAATTATTAAATTAAGTTTTTAATAATTTATTTTATAAAAAAATGCTTGATAAAATAATTATTTATAGAAAATATTTCCTTTATATTTTTTATACCTTTACTATCCTTATTATTAAATATATTATTTTTAATACAATATTTAATTTTAAATATTAAACAAATAATAGGGAACCACCACCACCACCACTACTATGTATTTAACCACCATTACAGCTACCACAATCACAACCACCACCACCTCAACCACCACCACCACCACCTACTACTACTAATTTCATTACACGGGCGCGCGTCCTTGAATTTTTTTTAAAATCGTCATAACTAATTCTTAAAAAATCAGAAAAATAATTTTTTTGTATTTTTGGATAAAACAAATTAATATTTACGTCTATGATTTTTTTATTTAATTTTTTTATTTCTGTCGCTGACACGAAATTTACTGTTTTAAACATGAAATTCACTACGAAAAAAAATTGAAAAAATCCAAAAAACTCAAAAAAAATTGAAAAAATCCAAAAAAACTCAAAAAAAAATCTAAAAAAATCATAGATGTAAATATTAATTTGCTGTATCCAAAAATGCGAATTGTTTATTTTTCAGATTTTTTTAGAATTAGTTATGACGATTTAAAAAAAAATTCACCGATGCGCGCGTGTGTAATGAAATTAGTAGTAGATAAAGGTGGTGGTGGTAGGGTGATGGTGGTGTTTGGGGGTCGTGGTGGTGGTGGTGGAAGGTTTTAATCGCAAATGGGATAAGTCCATCTTAGTTTTACAATAGAGATGGGACAAATCCCATCTCAGTATTAAATGAGTTCTTTTTTGTTTTAGTGTTTAATAATGTTGATGACTCGTACAATTTAATTTTGAATGTTATATAATGAACTAGAAACAGTAATTATCTACATTTCAACTAATTATTGCTTCTCAAGTCATCAATATTCAAAGTAAATAAGTTATTTCTTATATAAACATAAATTGTAGGGAATGGATCAGAAGAATAAGCAGCTAATAGCCTCAAGTTTCGAAGGCTCTGCAAACAAAATCGAAGTAGGAATAGTAAAACTGGACGGAACAATCCTATCAATACCCCGACATACATACATAATCCCACCAGGTCAAGGTTTTTTACCCGCGAAACAACACATCATCATCTCCAACACATTACACCTTTTTAATTAGTTTTACAATAGAGATGGGACAAATCATCTCAGTATTAGAATGGAGATGAGACAAATGCATCTCAATTTTAAAATTACAGATAAGACAAAATCCCATTTAGAAAAAATCAAAATAAAAAAAAATTAAAAATTCAAAAAAAAATCATAAAAAATCATAAACATAAATATTAATTTGTATCATCTAAAAATTCAATTGTTTGATTTTTTTTTTGGTTTTTTTTATAATTAGTTATGATGATTTAAAAAAAAATCTCAGACGTGCGCGTGCGATGAAATTAGTAGTAGGTGGATTTTCACATCTATGATAATATTTGATTTAAATGAGAATAAATATATGGTAAAAAACAACAACTATAATAAGGATATTATAGTAACCTTTTCATCTAACTTATTGTGTAATCTAAATGGGAAGTTGATTTGTCATTTTGATTTAAGAAGACATTAACCCCTCTTTACATTCTTTAAAAAAAAATATATAATATTGTTGTTAGTCCAATTTTTTTTGTTAAATTCGGTATATGACAATATAGATATAGCTAGTATCTTAACATGCATAAGTAATACACCCCACAAGTCAACCTCTAACTAATTCGCTTGATCCTCACTCTATGTTCAATCTCATCCTTAATTTTCGAACAAAAAAATAAACTCATCCTTAAAAAGTCTCAAAATATTGACAAAAAGAAAGGTCTCGAAATATTAAGAGTAAAGCATGTCTTTATACATGTACCACAATTTCGAATTGTCTATCTAGGTTTAACATAGTTGTCAATGAATACCAACTTTACATATTGCTTCAAAGTTGTTCAGGGGTTCTTTTGCCTGTTTCACATTATCCAATCACTTGTATTCAATATTAGAAAATTTATTCCTGTTGGTCATTCAGTGGTTAATTAGACGTATTGATCATTCAAACATAAAGTGATATATTAATATATAATAATTAGTTTTTCGACTTTTATATGTTAATCAGTTTAAAGAGAAAACAAAAATAATTTGAAATTGACTTTGTAACTTTGTGTTCGAGTAAAGGAATAGGTTTTACATATGTATGTTTTTTTTTTTTTTTTTTGTTCGAAAACATATGTATGTTGCATTACGCAATAAAACGAACTAAATCACTATGTCGCATCCATGTGATATGGATAGCTTGGTGATGATTGAAGAAGTTGCATCAATCTATCAGTACCTTATCTATTTTGACAATTCATTTCTCCGTTTTCAATTTAAAGTGCAATTAATGTCCAAAAAAAAAAATTTAATGTGCAATCGAACAAAAAATTAAAAAATAAAGTACTAAATTAGATATTAATCTTTTTATATTACATTTGAGAACAAATAGTCGCACGCTTTTGTTCTACTCCTATTTGACTAACCTCAGTTATAGTAGTATTATTCAATATGACTCTATAGGTAGCGGCGGGGCTACGTTCTAGGCTGGGTTTATCACTTTCCTTAAATTTTTAACAAAAAAAAATATATATATCTAACTCAAAAAAAAAAAAAAATCATGGAATATATCTACCAACAAAAGTTTAGATGTTGATATGTGTTTAAAAGCTTTGTTACTCAAAACTTTTTACATGGAATTATGAAAAATAAATGGAGGAGGAATGGTTAAGCTTCCCAATGGCTCTAATTCAACATCTAGTAATTAAGGTCATGAAGCCTTTGTGGAGCACACAAGGCATTCTTAGGAATTAGTGAAGCTATGGAAAGGGTTGATGTGGGGAGGGGGGGGGGGGGGGGGTGGGGTTGATTGGGACAAGGTATATTTACTAGAGAACAATAGGTATATTTATGTGACGAGGTCACCAATGAAAATAATAAAAAGGTCATTCCGTAAGTTTCTAATGATAAGACTCAAGGAACTGATAGGTACTTTTCGCTCCTTTTAAAGAAGTCTTGAAATGTAGTGGGTGTTGAGGTAATTGTGGCGCTTTGAGTAATTTTCACATTAGGATTTTTGCTTAAGAAACATAATTGTACCATCATTGATCTTATCATGAAAAGTGGAAGCTTATTGACCAATATCGTGTTGTAATGTCATTCACAAAGATATTACTATGATCCTTGCCAACAAAGGAAGTAGATTCTTGATAAGCTAGTTGATAAAGCGCAAAGTTACCTTGTGTTTGGAAGGTTAATTCGATAACGTCCACTTGATGCAAGAGCTTCTGAAAGGGTACAATAATAATAACTCGTCATTATCGTATAGATTTATGTAAAGCGCACGACTCGGTGTCATGGTAACTCCTCTGAAGATGCTTAAGGGACTTAACTTTCCGGTATGGTACATTAAATGATTATGGCTTGTGTTACCACACCCTCATACTAAATGGTGATAAATGATAAATACACGGGTACCTCAAAGGAGCAAAGGACTAAGACAAGGTGGTCATTTTTTCACATTAACTCTTTATTTATGTATTGAATATTTCACTAAACTCTTGAGAAGAGATACATATAAAAGATTAAATACCATCCTAAATGTGGTATACTAAATATCACACACCTTGCATTCACCTATGATGTGTACTATTGGCCAAAGGTGATCACGAGTCTGTTGAAATGCTTATAGTGTTTAAATATCTTTGAAAATTGTCTCAGTTAAACATGCTCAAGTCGAATATATACTATGTGGGGATAAAAAAGGATAGCTCAAGGAGATTTAAGAGATATCGCAACTTAAAAAAGGAGTTATGCCATTCTGGAAACGTGGGGTTCCACTTGGTGACGTGATTCTAATCTCTAGAGACTACAAATGCTCATGGATAAATTTGGAAGGGTATGTTGTATCATGGAATGCTCTAAAATTGTCATATTCAGATCGCTTGGAGCTAATTATGTCGGTATTATTGTCTATATTTCCAGTCTCGGTGGAGGTAAGGGATTGAATATATTATTTTAGATACGGTTGATTTTTCCACGTATCTCTAAGAAATGCTTGTTTAATTAATCTTTTGATTTGTCCCACCTCACTCCACAAAACAAATTCTTTTTGTTGAATGGTTGAGCGAGTACATGTCATTCTTATTTTAAACAACAAATAGTAGTTTACTTCAATTAAAATTCAATGATATATCTCTAAAACTACTCTATTGTCAACAAAAAACATCGTTACCCGCAATACTCTAAAAAATTATTGGCATTAATGCGAGTAATGCAAGAATTCCATGTTTGATTTCTCATAAATTCCAAATACATTCATGACAACAATCTGTCGGAGATTCGAATCGTTTAGTAAAACGTGATTAATAATAGGGTCGGTTCTTAAGGTAGGCCGAAAAGGCACCCACTTTAGACCCGTGATTTTTTGATATTTTTAAGGACGTCTAATTTATAAAAAAATTATTAAAAAAATTTATTTTTTAAAATTTATTTTGGACCTATAAAACGGATCTTGTTAGGACTGACTCTCAGATTAATTATACTTTTTAATAAATGTCATATTGGATCAATGCGTTCAGCAAAAGAAATTAAATATTATAATTCATTTTAACACTTTCTAAAATAGAACACCTTTATCTTTTTTTTTTTTTGAAAAAATTTAAAGCATAGCCTTTTTTTTTTGTCAAATTAAAAGCAAACAGTTTCAAATTTCTAGAATTACAAATTTTCGACAGAAAATTAAACAAACTAACAACTGAGAAATCATTCCATCTAGATATATCCAACTTCTTTAGCCTCATTGAAGTTGCTTAAGAGTCTGTTTGGATTGAGATAAATGGAAAAAAAGGAATGAAATAGAAATGACTTACTTTGTTTGTATTTGGAAACTCTATAAAAGAAAAGAAACGAGATCATTTCAAAAATCATTCTAGTATCCATATTAATTATCACTCTAAATTGGAGTCAAATGGAGAAAGGAGATTTTTTTTAAGGGTCAATTACCCAAGGAGACTTGAGAAAAATCAATGTGCCACTTAGGAGCTAGTCAATTCCTCTCTCCTTCTTAGAGGCCAATAAAATGTCCAATGTCATAACTACCCTTCTAGTGCATATAAGACAAAAAAATAGATTATTTCTCTCTCCTCCACTACCATTACTCTCTCTCTTACATTACCATTAATCTCTCTCCTCCTTTATCATTTTTTCTCTCTCCTCTTTCATTAATTATCAAATATTTTCCAGCTCCGACCACAACCACCGATCACCGCCGGCCGCCTCCGGCCACCGCCGGAAAAAGTTCTGAGCGTGGAAAAAAGTTCTGAGTCTGGAAAATAGTTCTGAGTCTGGAAAAAAGTTCTGAGTCTGAGTGCAAAAGTTCTGAGTCTGAGTGCAAAAGTTCCATTAACGCCAGATTTTTAATCGCCAACAGTGTTGAGCGCAAAAGTTCTGAGTCTGAGTGCAAAAGTTCTGAGTCTGAGTGCAAAAGTTCCATTAACGCCAAATTTTTAATCGCCAACAGTGTTGAGCGCAAAAAGTTCTGTGTGCAAAAGTTCTGAGCGCAAAAGTTCTGAGCGCAAAAGACCAAAAAAAATAAACAGAAACACGAAGCAAGAACAAATCTGCTACATAAACTTGCTGAGCATCTCATATCGACTTGCTACCGGAGATCCAAGCTTCTTCTTCACAAATATAAGCACAAAAACAACTTCGTTTATCCATGGCTTTCAAATCCGATCTTAGAGATTATTGTGCAGCAGATCAATTTCTTCCTTCCATGGCGGAACCCTAGATCGAAACTCTATTTCGGATCGGTCAAATCTCCACCTTCACTGCGGTATTCATCGAAGTTCATGCCAACGGTCTTCTTCTCCGCGCTCTCTTCTTCGGTTGCTTGGTGGCTGCGTGCTTCAAGTGAAGCAATGGAAAGAAGGAATATTATGGAGTGGAGAAGAGAGGCGTTGATTGTAAGAGGTGAGGAGAGAGGTAGAAAGAGAGAGAGAAATATTTCTGAAAATGTAATTTAGGATTTAAAAGATATTATGATAATATTTAGTATATATAGAGAATAAAAAAGGGTAGGAAAGTAATTGGGAAATTAGGTTCTAGTGTTAAAATTAGTTTGTAGCCTTTAGTAAGAAGAGCCAAAAGAGGCGGTCTTGTTAGGTCTCGGTGTAGTGATTTCAAGACCCTTTGGGTAATAATCTTTTTTTTTAATGATTAGAGACCAAAAATACCTTCTTTTTTTTCTTTTGTATTTTTTTCAATCCAAATAAAAAATATCCAAAATTATTTATGAAACCTTATTTTATAAAAAATTCGAATCCAAACAAAAAATTATTTTCTTTTATAATTTTTCTTTTCTTTTTCTTTATTATTTTTTTCTCTTAAATGCAAACAGACCTTAAGGGTTTGTTTGGATTGGGAGATTAGAAGGGATACAATTATATTAAAGAGTAATGATATATGTCACCCCTTTTCATATCACCCTTTTATCACCTTTCTATATATATGTATAGATTTCCTTGAATAGAAGATAGAGAAAAATTAAATAGGATAGAGAAATCCATTCATTGGTACATGTAGGCATACACGTTGGAGGTGATAAAAGGGTGATACAAAAAGGGTGACAAATATTAAAAGACAATAACAATCTCCTCCTTTGTTTGGATTAGAAATAATTAAAGGGGAAAGTTTATTAAAGGATTATTCTGATCCCTTACTATACTATATATTCAATCCCTCCAATTTGGTGTCATTAGAAGGGAAATATTATTTTATTATATCATAATGTCTAAATTATCCCTATTCTTTATATATAAGATATATTACTAAGGGTATAAAAGTCATATAATTATAAGAAAAATCTTTTTTTTTTCATTATTCTTTTAATCTAAACACCAAATATATGTAATCTTTTAATAAAATTCTCCTCTCTATTTTTATCTAGTCCAAACAAAATTTAATACTTCTCCTTTTTAAGAGTAAATAACCCCTTTGCCCCCTACGTTTGTACCAGATTGACAGGTTGCCCCCCAACATTTAAAACAGGACTCTTTGCCCCCCTACTTTTTAATTTTTTGACCCGTTACCCCCTGAGTGCGTGTTCCGTCCATTTTCGCCGTTAAAAGTGACGTGGCATTGCCATGTCACATTTTTTTTTTATTCCAGGTGTTAATTAAGTAATTAATTAACTTAAGCTAAGGGTAGAAAAGGTATTTTATAAATAGTTTTTATATAACATTTGAAAAAATAAAATAAACACACCCCCCCACCCCCACCGCACCCCTACCCCCCTCCCCTTCTTCTTCTTCCCCTTCTTCTTCCCCGATGACTACCTGCAACTTAAAAAAAAAAAAAAGTGCAGCATCTCGGAGAATCTATATCAACTCCGATTTGAATCCCGTAGAAGGAAGGGAGAAGAAACCGCATCCATTTGGAGAAGTTGCAAGGTCCGGCAAGGGATCTCCTTCGCACAAGAAAACCGCCGCCACCGGAGAACCACTCATGTCAGGCGAGGCATCTCCTTCGCACAACAATCTTATTTGATATCATGTGATATCAGCAAATTCGCACCGGGCTTTTTAGAAAGATATGCATTGGCCCAGTTAGTGGGCCTTGGGTATCAAGCCCGAATTGGTATGATGGCTGCTGGGGCTTATGAACTTCCTCAATTCACAGTGAGGAATATTGAACTTGAGATATCAGAAATGCCCTTAAGGCTGAATGTTGCTGTAATTGTAATGCTTCTGGCAATATAGGATCTGGCAAACAAAGCTTCTGCTGTGGATCTTTACTTATCTGTCCTTTGTATAGGCTGCAAGAAGGATAGTATAGAGTAATAATGGTGCAATTTATCATATTAGAAATGGAATGAAATTAAACTCAATCATAATCAGGTTATATTGTTATACCGCATATGAGAATGTATCTGAAGTTTGAAGCGAACTCCTCGATTTTTTTTTTTTTTTTTTTTTAAAGTTGCAGGTAGTCATCGGGGAAGAAGAAGGGGAAGAAGAAGAAGGGGAGGAGGGGGGGGGGGGGGGGGGTAGGGAGGGGGGTAGGGGTGCGGTGGGGGTGGGGGGTGTGTTTATTTTATTTTTTTAAATGTTATATAAAAACTATTTATAAAATACCTTTTCTACCCTTAGCTTAAGTTAATTAATTACTTAATTAACACCTGGAATAAAAAAAAAAATGTGACATGGCAATGCCACGTCACTTTTAACGGCGAAAATGGACGGAACACGCACTCAGGGGGTAACGGGTCAAAAAATTAAAAAGTAGGGGGCAAAGAGTCCTGTTTTAAAGGTTGGGGGGCAACCTGTCAATCTGGTACAAACGTAGGGGGCAAAGGGGTTATTTACTCCCTTTTTAATTCTTTATTAAACTTTTTTTTTCTATCATTTAGTACTATACTATCTTTTTTTAATTCAAACATATCCTAAAGTTTATATTGGACAATTACATTTACTATGATTTTTTTTTCGTTTTACAACCATGATAGATTAGATAACAAAATGTTAACTAGTGGATATATTTATTCCTTTATTCGTAATATTTTATGTAAAATACAAGTAACTTGCGATCACAAACAACACCTAACATTAATTAGGACAACTCACCATGAGAATAGAACATGTAACTTATCCGTGTCCATTTCGTGTCAGTTTAAATTTCCATTGAAAGTAAATCCTTTTCCTCTTCTTTTTTCTGTTTAAACGGATAGATCAACAACTTATTTCGCTCAATATCCTTACACACATATTACACACAAAAATCCAGTTCTTCGAAGCTACCCTTTTCTCAATTCTCTATATAAATAAGCTAAAAAACCACCCAGTTGTTCATTTTTTATATTATCAAACACCGTTTACTTATACCTACATAAAGATCATGATGACCAATGGAGATCTTGAAAGCAATAGAGAAGCAAAAGCAAGAGGAAGCAGTAATGGTACGTACACAGGAGGGTATAATAGTAATTATGCATCGTCATCAACCTTAGAAACTCAATGGACATCATGGCTCGTGCCAATGATTGTGGTGGCTAATGTAATCATGTTTATTGTGATCATGTTTAGAAACAATTGTCCGCAAAATAATCATCTTCAAAGTGTTTCTAATCAGTGTGTTGCTAAGTTTCTTGGAAGATTCTCTTTTCAACCTTTGAGAGAGAATCCACTCTTTGGTCCCTCGTCTTTAACGTAAGTACAAAATGACCCCTGAATCTTTTCTGGTTAAGATAATTTACTTTTTGCTTACTCTTTTGATAACGTTTAAATCTTTTGATTTTTTGAGGGACCAATTGTTGACTATATGGTATTTTACTATTTATTGCATACCTTTTTGAGAAAGTTTGAATCTTTAGATGTTTTGAGAGACTAATTGTTGACTGATATGGTGTTTTTTGCATACCCTTTTAAACATGTTTAAATCTTTCGATGTTTTGAAATACTAAAGTTTGAATCTTTCAATGTTTTGACTTTTGATAGACTAATTGTTGACTCCATAGTATTTTTTGCATAACCTTTTAAGGAAGTTCGATTTTTCCTATGTTTTGAGACACTAATTGCTGACTATATCTATTTTCTGCATACCCTTTTGAAAAAGTTTGAATCTTTCAATGTTTTGAGAGATTAATTTTTTACTACTGGTGTTTTTTGCATACCCTTTTGAGAAAGTTTGATTCTTTCAATTTGAGATACTAATTGTCGATTACATGGTATTTCTTGCATACCCTTTTGATAAAGTATGAATCTTTTGATGTTTTGTGAGACTAATTGTTTACTAGTACTATTTTTTGCATACCCTTTTGAAAAAGTTTGAATCTTTCAATGTTTTGAGAGACTAATTGTTGACTATATGGTATAATTTACATACCCATTTAAGAAAGATTAAATCTTTCGTTGTTATAAGAGACTAATAGTTGACTTAGAAGTTATAATGCTTTAACAATATAAAGTTTGAATCTTTACTTCGATTAATTGATTTTTGTGAGTGTTCCTTATTATTTCTAAGAATGTAATATTAATTCTCACCCTCTATTTATGCAGACTCGAAAATCTAGGGGCATTAGAATGGGAAAAAGTAGTACATGGAAATCAAGGATGGAGACTTTTCACTTGTATATGGTTACATGCAGGTGTTATTCATTTACTCGCTAATATGCTTAGCTTAGTCTTCATTGGTATTCGCCTTGAACAACAATTTGGATTTGGTAATACTTCTTATTACTCACCTAAATAATTGCGGTTATGGTCCTTTATCTTTAACCTTTTTTACAATTTAGCCCTAACATTTTAGTCCCTTTGGTTAAGTTAGGCGTGAAACCCACGTGCTAACATATTATTGATTTGATAAAAGACTAAAATACCCTTAAAAGTTTCATTTTAATATTGCCATGTATTTTGTCAAAAGATGACTGCGAAAGAAAGACTAATTTAGTCTCAAATGTCAAAGATAAGGGATTAAAATGTTAAGTTTGAAACATTAAGAGACTAAAACGTTATTTTGCTTGCACCAATTAATATTTTATTAAGTGTAGTAACTTATTTGGTCCTCTATCTTAAACTTTTTTGTGAAATTTAGTCCCGTATCTTGTAAACTTAACATTTTAGTCTCTTAACTTTCAATTTTGCGACAACGTTAGTCTTTTTTTTTCGCACCTCCATTACATTATAGTCCTTAAATCCACGTGTCGTATTATTAATTTGATAAATGACTAAAACACCATTGGAAGTGACGTTTTAATATTACCCTGTTTTCTGTCAAAAGATGACTTAAGACTTATAAAACAATAAAAAATGCAAAAAAAAAAAAACTAATATTGTCACAAAATAAAAAGATAAGGGTTAAAATGTAATGTTTGCTAGAGGAAAGACCGACTTGTTCACAAAAACAGAGTAAAATGTTACTTTAACAAGACAAAGGACTCAACGGTAAAAATGTGCAAAAAGATAAGGGCTCAAATGTAATATTTACCTCCATATTTTTATTTTCTAATTATTTATATTTTTTTTTGCATTTTTTATTTGCAGTGAAAGTTGGAATAGTATACCTCTTATCAGGTATAGGAGGGAGCATACTTTCATCTCTGTTTATTCAAAGAAATATATCTGTTGGAGCTTCAGGTGCTTTATTTGGACTTTTAGGAGCAATGTTATCAGAATTACTTACAAATTGGACTATTTATACAAACAAGGTGAGATATTTTGGTCCTTTTGGGGTTACTCTTTCAGTTATTTTGCATAATATAGGGACATATAGTTCAAATTTTGCATAATATATGGACCTATAATATAAGGACCTATAGTGCATTTTTTGCATATCATAGGGTCCTATATTGCAATTATATCGTCCCTATGGTTTTCAAATTAATAAAAAATGACACCTGAATTTTTTTTTATACTAATTCCTTATGGTCCCCCAATTTTTTATAATCTTTCCCTTGGCCCCATAACTTTTAGGCTTTGATTTATTTTGTTGTTTCTATGATAAAATATAGGTTAGTTTGCATAATATAGGGACTTATAGTGCAATTAACTCAAACTAAATTGACATAGTCACATAGGGACCTACAATGCATTTTTTGCATATTACAGGGACCTACAGTGCAAATTTTTATAGTGTAGGGACTGATAATGCAACTACCTGAAGATAACCAGGGCCAATTTCCGTTAAGTGGTCTCGATATTTTTCTTTGAGTTAATTGCACTATAGGTCCCTAAATCATGCAAAAATTGCACTACAGGTCCCTAAATCATGCAAAATTTGCACTATAGGTCCCTAAATCATGCAAAAATTGCACCATAGGACATAGGTCCCTATATCATGCAAAATTTGCACTACCATCATGCATTGCACCAAATGTGCCCATATCATGCAGAAATTGCATTAAATGTCCCTTATATCGTGCAAAAATTGCGTTATAGGTCCCTATATCATGCAAAAATTGCACAATAGGTCCCTATGCCATGCAAAAATTGACCAATGGTCCCTATATCATGCAAAAATTGCACTATAGGTCCCTAAATTATTATTATTTTGCATCTAAAACTTGTAATCTATACAGGCGGCTGCTCTTTTCACACTTATAATCATCATCGTGATAAATTTAGCGGTTGGTATTTTACCACACGTGGACAATTTTGCCCATATCGGAGGTTTCTTCACTGGTTTTCTCCTCGGCTTTATTCTTCTTCTCCGGCCTCAGTTTGGTTGGATGGAAAGACGTCATCTTCCAAGTGATGCTCGTTTAAAATCCAAATTCATGGCTTATCAATACGTTTTCTTAGTCATCGCTACGATTTTATTAATTGTTGGGTAAGTTTCGTGACTTTAAATAACTCGTTTGGTTCTTTATTTTAATCCCTTTTATATTTTGATTTTATGACTATGTTAGGTTTTTTGTAGTATTTCGATTACTATGTTATAAGAGTTGTCGTCTTTTGAGATAACATGTGGTGTTAGTGTAAATGGTAATACGTAGATTTCGCAAAATAACATTTTTAAAGGTATTTTAATATTTTAAATAATAAAGGTATTTTAGTCTTTTAAAATAACACTTTTAAGGATATTCTAGTCTTTTAAATGGTGATACATGGATTTGAAAAAAAAAATACTTTTAAATGTAGTTTAGTAATAACATTTTTTAGGGTATTCTAGTCTTTTTTTTTTTTTTTTTTTTTTTTTTTTTTTTTTTTTTTTCCGATGTATGGGTGTCCGGGCCAGCTTACGCGCACCACGACTAATCCCATAGGAAATATACACGCCTCCTCATGCATACTCCCACTTAATCAGAACTAGGTTACCCATGTTCAGGGAGGAGACTCGAACCATGCACCCCTTGCTTACCCCCTTTAAGGGCTCAAGAAATAACACGGCTGAGGGGATTCGAACCCTGCACCTCCTAGTTGAGAGACAGGGTCCTGGCCACTGAGCTAGTCCCAGTGGTTAGGTATTCTAGTCTTTTATATGGTGATAGGTGGATTTAACATTTATTAGTGTGAATTTAATTAGAAAAGCACTAATGTTGTCTCAAAAATCAAAAGATAAAGGACTAAAAATTTATACTTACAAGATAAAGGGATTAAATTGTGAAAACTCAAAGATACGGGACAAAATAGATTTAGTTGGGTGGATAAGCTATTTGATCCTTTTGTCTTTACATATTTTAACATTTGAAGTCCCTCCATCATAAAAAATATTATATCCTAATCTCTTATTTTGTAATTTTGTGACAACATTATTTGTTTAACTTGCAAACGTAACATTTTAATCTCTTTATCTTCCCGTGACAACGTTAGTCCTTTTCCTGTATTTCTCTGTTGTGTTATAAGTGTTATCATTATATGCATAACACGTGGCAATAAGGGTATGGTAGTCTTTTATCAATGATACGTCACCACATGTATATTCACCGCTTATAATGTAATGAATTTCAGAAAAGAACAAAAAGACAAGGGACAAAATGTTAAAATTGCAAGATAAGTGACTAAATTGCTAAAAATATTTAAGATAAAGGACGAAACATATTATTTACCAATTATTTTATTCTCTAATTCTTGAATAATTTTTTTTTTTTAAAAATCCTCAAAAATTGCAGATTTGCGGTGGGATTGGTTATGCTATTTAAAGGAGAAAGCGCAAATGATCGGTGCAGCTGGTGCCATTACTTAAGTTGTGTTCCTACTTCAAGATGGAATTGTAATAATTGAGTAGAGATCTTTTAAGGTTGTTCGATTCTCAGTTTATCTTATTACCTTTTTTTCGTGTCAAAAATTTATTGTTAATATGTTTGTTTAACGTTCTTTATATTTTTACTTATGTAAATGTCTAATACCACAATATTTGTTTTGGTCATACTCATTATAGATTATATAGATTATGATTGTTACTTGCCTTTTTTCTCTTTTTTTTCATTGCGCTTAGTGTTTGGAAAATGTCACTATGTTAAAGTTAATAACTTCTAGTTTGGAGGTGAATCCAATTAAATCATAATATCCAAAAACCAAAAAAAAAGGATTTTTGGGAGTATACACCCCAATTTTATCTTGAGTTAATTGCACTATATGTTGCAAAATAAGTTTTATTTTTGAATTATTTACAATATAGGCCCACACCTCAGTTTTTTTTTTTTTTTTGAGTTAAATGGAAGGAATATAAACTTCAATATTATGCAAAAAATGAGTGTTTTTTTAATTAATTACACTATAGGTCCCTACATTATGCAAAATAATTTATTTCCAACCAACATCAAGACTTTAAATTCAACTCAAAAAACTTGACTTGTATAGTTTATAAGAAGTTTGGAGGGCCAGGTGAAATTTCTCAAAATTATAGGGTCCCATAACCAATTTTTAAGCAATTCTTTTTTACCGACAATCATGTAAGGTTTGACCTTGTTGATCCAGCTAATAGAGCAACTATTTATCTTAAAAACAAACAAAATCTCAAGCATGAACATATAATTACAATGTTTCACTAGCGCATACTTAGACTTCGAGAGAAAGGAGTAAACAAAGCTCTAAAATACTACAAACGAAACAAAACGGTAAAGGGAAATACTCGCGTGTATCGTAGACTTATGAACAACAGTTAGGGTTACACATTAAACTTTCTTAATTTGAAGGACCTTTGATTTTCCGAACTGTCACTCCTGAAATTGTCTGAATTATGTCAGTTAATCTCCTGATAAGCTCTTCAAACGATGGACGATATTCCGACGCGCTGTTTGAAAAGAACAAAAGTGCCAACATTAGTTACAAAATTGCACCATAGGTCCCTATATTATGCAAAAATCGCACCATGAATAGAAGGTGTACCTAAGCCAACAATCTTGAATGATAGAGGCAACTTTGGGATCAACTCTTTCGGGAATGTCCAATCTTCGATTCATAAAACCAACAAGTCCAACAACCTTTTACCAAATAAACAAAAACTTTAGTGTAACTAAAATTAATTTGGGTAAATTACCCAAATGATCCTTATATATATATGGACTTTGTGACTATTTGGTCCCTTATTGACAACCTTAAGTTTGCCACTTTGTGACTATTTGATCCTTTCATCTTTTATGTTTAAAAGTAACTCCCTTATATTTGTGAAAGAGTGCCATTGTTAATCTTTTTGACTTTTTCTTTAACAAAATTAACATAAGTCGGAAAAAGTCAAAAGACTAACGGTGACACTTTTGGTAAACACACGGGACAAAGCGATCACAAACATAAGGACCAATAGTAACTTTAAAACATTAAGGAATTTATGTTATGAGAAACTTATGTTAGTCAAGGATGTAATTTGAAACATAAGAGAACCAAAAGTCACAAAGTCTCAAACAGAAGGATCATCTAGGTAATTTATAATTAGTCATTTTAATAACTAAGAAATGTTACCTGTAAAGAATTTATCTCACTCCAAGGAACACTTTTAGTCATTAGTTCCCAGAGAATGACTCCGTAACTGTAGACGTCCGACCTGCCACATAGTTATTTTTGAGTTAATTGCACTATAGGTCCTTATGATTTGCAAAAATTGCACAAATGTCCATATATTGTGCAAGAATTGCACTATAGGTTTCTACATTATTCAATATTATACAATAATTGCACCATAGATCCGTATATTATGCAAAATTTGCAATAGGTACTTATATTTTTCAAAAATTGCACTATAGGTACCTAAATTATGCAAAAGCAAGACATTAATTTAGATTTATGGTCAAATAAGCCTCGAAATATTCAATTAAAATATGACAAGTGGTATGTGCATGAATATTAAGTACGCTTACTTCTCGGTTGAAAGTTCGCTTCGAAGAACTTCAGGAGCCATCCACTGAGGCTAAAACAATATAAAATTTTTGATAAGCAATATGCATGATTTAAAAACGGAAATTACATTTTTTTTATAACGAAAATTAAGTGTTAACGAAAATTACATTTAACACTTAATTTTTAAGTTTTTTTTTTTTTTTTGGTTGGGTAAACGGTTGTATTAAAAAAATTAGAAACTCTACGCTATACAAACTACAAAGGAACCTATAAAAAAAGGTTGAATTCTTAAGTTAATTGCACTATAGGCCCCTATATTATGCAAAAATTACATATAGGCCCGATTTTATGCAAAATTGCACTATAGGTTCCTTTTCTAATTATTTTGCTTTAATTGCACTATAGGTCCCTATATTAACTATTATTGAGTTATGATTTTCATTTGAAAAAGTGTAGAAACAACACTTACCACAAACAACTTAAGAATTCATAGTAGTAAATTGACATAAAAGATAACTATCTCAAACAATTTCACAAGTATTAAAGTTAATTTTGAAAGCTTGTTGGCCGAGTGAAAATTCTGAAAAGTGGGAGGACTATCAAATATTAGTATAATATTCTCTTTTATGGGGTAAATTATATTTTTTTCGGAAAACCTAGGGGACACCATGCCCAATATAGGCCTAACGTAGAAATATCGCAATGTAGGCCCGTTTTAATGCAAAAAATCACTATTTGTCCCTATATCATGCAAAAATTTCACTATAGGTCCTTATATTATGCACTCTAACAACTCAACCTTAACGGCCAAAAGAAAAATATAGAAAGAGAGGTAAAAATAAAAATATTTACCGTTCCTTTTCCCGATCTTGTTGATAAGAAAGTCGCATGTTTCAACCTTGATAGTCCAAAATCTCCCACCTAAAGAAACGAAAGCGTAAATTAATCTTTTGCGACACATAATATAAATATAAATAAGCGACACTTATACACTATACCTTGACATTCCAGCTTTTATCGACAAGTAGGTTTGACGATTTCAAGTCTCGGTGCACAATAGGTGGTTTTCTGTGATGCAAATAATTCATCCCTCTTGCCTACAATTACAAACTCAATAAACAATTATACCTTTACGAAAAAAAGCCGGGAACTTGTGGATTCCACCCCCTAAGGTTTACGAAATTCGTATTTTACCCTTTATAGTTTTTAACTCTCAATCTAACCCTGGAGGTTAATTTTTATGTGCAACCCAAGGGTCTACTTACAAAGCATGCACAAACTTAGGGGTAGAATGTGAGTTAAAAACCATAAGGGGGGAAATACGAATTTTGTAAACCTTAGGGTTATACAATGCACTAAACTCAAAAAGGCGGGGTATAAAGAAAAGAAAACGCACCACATCTAAAGCCATTAGTAAACGCCGTTTCATGTCAATTGGTTGAGTACTTTTGTGTAGTGCTCTGAAAAGACTCCCCCTAGTAACAGAAAACAATATTACAAAAATTGCACTATTAGTCCCTATATTATAAAAAAATTACACCATAGGTCTGTATATTATGCAAAATTGTAATATAGGTCCCTACAGTAACTTTTTTGAGTTCATTGCACTATAAGTCTATATTAAGCAAAATAATGTACATTTTATCATACAAACAGCAAAATAAATCAAGGCAAAAAAGATAATTTTAAAATGTGGCGAAGTTAAAATTCGGAAAATTTGAGGGGACCATAGGGTGATTAGGTTTGAAATAAACACCACATTTTTTAAGTTAATTTCACTATAGGTCCCTATACTATTAAATCATTGCACTATAAGTCCCTATATTATGCAAACTAACCTATATTTTATCATACAAAGAGCAAAAAAATTCAAGGTTAAAAAAATAATTCTAAAATGCAGGGGTGGAGTAAAAATTCTGAAAATTTGAGGGGACCATATGGTAATTTGGGTTTGGGACAACCACCACTTTTTTTTGAGTTAATTTCACTATAGGTCCCTATACTATGCAAAACATTGCACTATAAGTCTCTATATTATACAAAAATTGCACTATAGATCCTATAAATTTTTGAGTTAATTGCACTATAAGTCCCTATATTATGCAAAATAACCAATATTGTATCATATAAATAACAAATTACTCATACAAATAACAAAATAATCAAAGCCTAAAAAGATAATTTTGAAAAGCTGTGGAGCGGCAAGTGAAGATTTTGAAAACTTAGGGGACCTTAAGGTATTAGTATAAATTATATTATGTAAAAATTGCACTATAAGTCCCTATATTATATATAGTCAAGTTACCTGGGCATATATTCAGTGAGCACTGCAAGTTTTTCATCTGAATAGACTCCTCCCATGAACAATAACACGTTAGGATGTCTAAGCCGTCTCATTATATCAATCTGAAGGAATTTAAGAGACAAAACTTCAATATTTTTCATAATAACAACTTTAGTCCTTTAAGTTCTATCAATGGTAAAATTAGTACCTCCTTTTTGAAGTCATTAAACGTCTCCACATGGTTTGGATCTCCGTCATTTCGATGAAAAACCTTTACTGCAACATCCTGAGGACAAAAAATATTTAATAAATGGTCCCTATAAATTGATACATTGTCAACTTTGAAGTGCAAGAATTTGTGAAATTTAAGAATTTACCGATCCATTCCAGAGTCCACGATAAACAACCCCATATGCACCTAGAAAGGAGGAATAGACATGTTAAGGTCAATGGAAAACTTGATGAATCGAGGGACTTATAGTGCAATTAGCTTACAAGAAAAATATAGGGACCTACTAATGCAAAACTCCTCACATGCAGGTCATTCTTGAGCCTTGAATGATGGGAGGTCAGTAACTCTTATATAGATTTCTTTTAATAAAGTAATTGCACTATAGGTCCTTGTAATATGAAAAAAGTACGTTGTATATGTCCCTATACTTTTTGTGTTAATTGCATTATAGTCACTATATTATGCAAAAGTTGCACTATAGGTCCCTATATTAAGTTTTTTTAAGGTAATTGTACTATAGGTCCCTGAATCATGCAAAATTACACTATTTGACCCTATTTTGTGTGAGTGAATTACACAATAGTCCCTTTGACCCCATAAAAATAGTATATTATTACCTTAGAGTTCTCCCTAATCTTTACTTGGCCTAGCTTTTATAATGAACAACTTTATTTATTTTGTTATTTAGATGATATAATATAGGTTAATTTGCGTACTAAAGGGATTTAAGGACACATAGTGCAATTTTTGCATTATATAGGGACTATAGTGCAATTAACTCAAAAAACAAAATAAATAGACCTACAATGCAGTTTTTGCATAATATAGGAACTATAATGCAATTAACTCAAAAAAATATAGGAATCTATAATGTAATTTTTGCATATTACAAGGACCTATAGTGCAATTATCTTAATAAAAACTAATATTGGGACTATAATGTAATTCACTAACAATATATAGAGACCATAGTGTAATTTTGGCATTAAATAAGGACCTTTAGTGCAATCAACTCAAATTAATATACGGACCTATAATAACTAAAAAAAAAACTTAATATAGAGACCTATAGTGCAATTTTTGCATAATATAGGAACTCAAATGCATTTAACTCAAAAACATGTAGGGATAATTCAAGGACATAAGTGAAATTAACTCAAAAGATCAATATGGTGACTATAGGGTGATAAATAAAAAAAGGTATCCATATTGTTATTTTGGCATAATATGGGGACATATAGTGCAAATAACTTTTAAAAACTTAATATAGGGACCTATAGTGCAATTTTTGCATAATGTAGGGACTCAAATGCATTCAACTAAAAAACATGTAGGGACCTATTGTAATAATTTTCATAATTCAGGGACATAAGTGAAATTAACTCAAAAAATCAATATAGTGACTACAGGGTTATTAAATACAAATTTAAGTATCCATATTGTAATTTTGGCAAATATGGAGACATTTAGTGCAATTAACTCAAAATTTAATTTAGGGACCTATGGTGCAATTTTTTGCATAACGTAGGTACTATAGTGCAATATAAGTTCTCCAAAACGAGATATTGTGCTTACCTTCTCCTATCGTCTCACGCAAGGTTATATCTTCCCAACGTATTTTCGATTCATACTTCAATAAACTTAATGAGCTGACATTCCCTACGGTGGTGGTGACCTCCTTCAAGTCATTATCTTCTATCTCCAATATTTTCGGGACCCACTTGTCCAAATCTTTCTTTTTAATATTTTGTGCCACGTCAGTATTATATGGCGTAGTTGATGATGTGGCGTCTTTGATAACCGACATCTCGAAGTAATTCTTTTGTTGTGTAGGTCCGCCCTTATCTTTCCCAAAGTTGCTAATTCCTATTCCACCTATGTTAAGCTTTGAAAAAACCTTTTCCACCTATAATGATCGAAGCAAGTAGTATTAGTGTTTTGCAATTACACCCTTTGAAACATCCCAAAAAGCTTCTTTAACAACTTAATTAATTAAAATACTACCAAAGACACCTCTCCTACTACCACGAGGGAGAACCCCCCCCCCCCCCCCCCTTAAGTTTTTTGACCACGTACAAGAATTATACTATTACCTTATGGTCCCCCAAGTTTTAAGAATCTTCACTTGGCTCCGCTCGCTTCTCAAAATTAACTTTAGTAGTTGTTATATTGTGTAGAGATAATTATCTTAAAGGTGACTTTATTACTATGCTTTGTTGATTTGTTACGGTAAGTATTGTATATATACTTTTGCAATTGAAAAATCATATACTAAAAAAAGAACTCGAAATCTATAGTGCAAATGTGCAATTAACTCAAAAAAATAATATAGGGGCCTATTAAGTAATTTTTGAACGATATAGCATGATATAAGGGTATATGGTACAATTCACTCAAATAAGACATGATACATACAATATTAGAAGGCTTCGGAAAATCGTATGTAGATTTATCTGTCACGGAACTTTCATCGTCCACTTTAGCCTTTCCCTTTTTAAAAGGTAAAACAAAGCGAGATCTTGCAGCCTAAAACAATAACAAATTATTATAAAATCATATCACATTCAAAAAATTTGATAGAACTTCACATATATAAAATAGAAAATTTTGTTTTTTATCCTCGAACTATAGGTCATTCTCTTGAATGATCCTTGAACTTCTAAAAAAGTTACCGGAATGGTCCTCGAACTTCATTTGTGTCCCCTGACTAGTCCCCGCATGTACTCTGTTAGGTTTTGACATTAAGTGCCATGTGGCAAAGATGTTCGAGGACCAAATCGGTAAAAGAAGGATAGCCCAGGGACCATTTTGGGGAAATTAAAAACTCCGAGGACTAATTTGGTAACAAAATAGACGTTGGTACACGGACTTAACAGTGAAAATGGATGAAATTTGATACAAAGTTCAAGGTTTATTTGGGTAACTTTAGAAGTTCGAGGACGATTCCGGGAAATGGCTGATAGTTAGAGGACCAAAAAGAAAATTTGCTCTATAAAAAAAATCAAGATTTTACCTGTTCTCTAGGTAGCTTCTCAACCTTCTCATTTTCGGTAAACTCCTCATGTTCGGTAAACTCCTTAATAGTAACTGCATGTTTCTCTACACATTCCTTTAATCGAACATCCAACGATGGTGAAGTTCCGACCTCCGGTTCCCACACGATTCTATTTTCATTTATGTCGGTGAATCTAGACCGTCGAATAGGATCTTGATGGATTTTCATCTTATCCGAATTTAGTTTATTAAATATGGACGCGTCACTTGAAACGGTGATTATACCTACAAGCTCACCATCTTCATATAATAGGCTTTTAGTGACAAGGGCCATAAACATTCGACCACACCGTTTCTTATAGGGGAATTGACCCGACCAAAGTTGATCACGCTTAAGCTTTTCGCGGATTCTTTTAGCCGAGTCTTGGTGCTCTTCGTGTATAAGTAGGTCCCACACTTGGAGTCCGAGAACTTCAGAGTCTTTGTATCCATAAAGCTTTTCCGCAGCTGCGTTCCTGTAGAAGCAAGACGATATTTCATGTTAATTGCACTATAGGTCCCTATACTATGTAATAATTGCAAGATAGTCCCTATATTAAAATTTTGAGTTCATTGCGCTATAAATTCTTTTATTATAAAATAACATATAAATAAAAAAAATGGAAACCCAAAAAGATAATCGTAAAAAGCTATATTCTGCAAAAAAGTGTTATAGGTCCCTAAATTTGTTTAAAGTAATTGCACTATAAACCCCTATATTATACAAAATAACCTATATTTTATCATACAAACAGAATAAATCAACCCAACCCAAAAAAAATCAACCAACCCAATAACAAAATAAATCCAAGCTTCAAAATATAATTTTAAAGAATCAGGGATCATGTAAAATTTCGAAAACTTTAGGGGTACATTTATTCCCCTTGAACCCCCTCACTTAAAGGTTATCTCTGAGTTTCTGCAGTTACACATGCTTTTTTTTTGTTAATTACACTGTAGGTCCCAATATTATGCAAAAATTGCAGCATAGGTCCCTATATTATGCAAAATTGCACTATAGGTCCCTATATTATGCAAAAAGTATTGAAATTGCACTATAAATCCACTGCCCCGGATCCGCCCATGGGATCAAACAAATACAAAATTAAGACAATGAGCACAATGACATAGAGATAAAGATAATGGACTATCTTAATAATAAGTAATGATTTATTACTATTATTAATTAATAAATACCAAAATATTATTTCTCCGGGACCGGGTCTACTGACATGGACTGCATGGCCCAATTGGTCCAACACCTTTCTGTGTGGACTACCGTCGAAAAATACTCCGGGAACCTGTGTCTGACCGGAGTATGGCATCATTTGACTGGAATATGACGTAGTATCTTCATTTTTCGAATTTCTTACTTCTTTCTTATGCATGAGAGCGTTCAACTGTTCTTGAAGGTTCCCGTGACTAGCTTCAAGACTATGGCAACGATCTAATAGGAGATTGTACAGCTTGCCTCCACCGTCCATGGTGGTGTTGGTGGTGGAAAGTGTGCATAAAATGGTAAGGTGATGTGTTTACTTATATATATATATATAAACTGTTGTGACTTGTGAGTGTTTGTTTTGGAGTGATGTAAGCTAAAGCTGACCATATATTTTTTGTGATTTAAATAATGATATATATTTATATTTTATTTTATTTACTAAATCTTTTCACTTTTTTGTCAAAATTTACTAAATCAATTTTAACCGTAGACTTTCTGCATAATTAGCCGCAATGCAAAAATAGACATTTTCCGTCATTCTAGTTTTCCCCCCTTATTTCGGAAAATACTTGTGTAAACCATGACTATAGATGGGGCCATGGTTTTGGAGTTTTTTATATTATTCCAGTTGCATGGAATTGGAAAGAGAGAGAAAGGCACGTCTTCTTCTTTTTTTTTTAATTTACTTTATTTGAACTAACATTTTTTACTTACCAATTTTACATATAAATAGATAAAAATTAACCTGAAAAAATTATATAAAGATTAAAGAGGTAATAGTTTTTATTGAAAATATTCATAACTTTTTCATAAGATATGATAAAAAAATGAGAGATTAAATAATTTTTTAATAAATAAGTATTTTTTTAGGGAGAAATAAGAAGAGGGGGTGTCCCGCCCCACTCGATTCTCAGTACGTAACGAGAATTTGACCGATTTATTTTAGCAATTTTTTTTTAGATATAATAAACTTACTTCTCTAATTTAAATATTTGTCCACAATCCCTTCCCGAACTATAATCAGCATAAAAAAATTCGATGCGATGTTCGGAATTTCACTACTTTTTTTTTATTTTTTTTAGAAGAATCCTAAAACCATCCCTATATTTTCATGTTAATTTCATTTTACAAAAATAAGACAACACTAATTTTCACGAGATGTATCGAAAGTTGTGTTATATTAATTTGTATGTTAAGTCAATTTCCATAAACCTTGTGTTTATATGTTTCTTTACAAAATATTTTTTATATTTTTTGTTCAAAGTAACTACCAAGTGTATTTATATTTTATCTTTTGAAAATATGTCTATTTTATTTTTTAAATAAAAAATAAAAATAGAATTCAATTGTCTCTTTTTGTCGATTCGATTGGGACGGGGCACCCCCTCCTCCTAGGTTCTCCCTGAGAAAAATACTTATCTATTAAAAATTACTTAATCTCTCGATTTTTATTATATCTTATGAAAACTTATTAATATTTTTCAATAAAAACTTTTACCTCTTTAATTTTTATATAATTTTTTTATCAAATTTTAAGAGTAATTTTTTTCAGGTTAATTTCTATATATTTATATGTAAAATATTTGTAAAAAAAAGTAAATAATGAAAAAAACAAATGAAAGAAAAAGAAAAAAACATACGTTTCACTCTCTTTCCAATTGCATGGAAAGTATTAATATAAAATTCCAAAACCATGGCCCCATCTATGGTCATGGTTTACACAAGTATTTTCCACTTATTTCGGTATCACACAGTAGCTATAAAATGTACTTAGTTCCTCTGTACATGAGACAAAATTAGATCATCATGTAACTTTTTATAAGAATAAAAAATACACATGTTTTCACCTAGGGCTGCCTTCCAAAACTCTACCATTACCATCACTAGGGCCGCAAATAAACTGATACTCTCACCAAGGGCTCGAGTTTGAGTTTGCTAAGGGTTTGTTTGAGTTTGGCTCGTTACTTAAACAAGCCAAGCTCAAGCTTTAAATTCAGGCCCGTTTACTAAACGAGACAAACTCAAACCTATATAAGCTCGACTCGTTAAGCTCGTGAACAGTTTGGTAAAGGTTTGGTAAGAGCTCGTTGATAGGCTTGGTAGATATATTCAATTAAAAGTTATATATATATACAAAAAGTCAAAACTACGTAAAACTTTTGTATATGTAATTGATCGTAACTAAAATATTTTATATTTAATAAGTATATTTTTTTTATATCTAATAAATATGCTTCTAGTATCTAGGGCTGCAAATGAACCGATACTCTCACCAAGGGCTCGAGTTTGAGTTCGCTAAGGGTTTGTTTGAGTTCGGCTCGTTAGTTAACAAACCAAGCTCAAGAAAGCTAAAGTTCGGTTCGGCTCGGTTCTTATCAAACTCAAACGAAGCTCAAGCTCACTAAAATATTAGCAAATAAACTCAAGAAAGCTAAAGTTCGGCTCGGTTCGATACGTTTGCAGCCCTAACCATCACCATTAGCATCACTAAATAACCACTAAACCAGCCACCACTTAAAAAAAACCAACCACCACTATCCGTTAGGACGAATTTAAAATTTTGGCCATGAAGGCTAAAACACCACAACCACCAAAAATAACGGGTTTATCTATTCCCACATCATGTTCCGTAAAAGAAAATAAAGTCCTACAACCTATCTCGTTCTGCATCGTTTTCTCTCACGACCCAACCTACCCCGTTTTTTGAATTTCCGTGAGGGTTGGGTTCTACCAACGGATTACGAGACAAATCAAAACAAGAATATAATAAAAGAAGATACTAGTCAAATATTATATGACTATTAAGGAACACACGAGTATTAAAATTATGGTTGCCTATGATCTATGATTATCTAAGAATAATCTCAGTATCTCAATAATGAAAATGATTCATTGTTATGTTTAATCGTTTATTTATTTTTATTTATGTAGGAGTAATTGTGCAACAAAGATTATAAATTCGAAATCTTAATCCAATGCTACAATATTTTATATTTATTGAATATCATGTCAAAATTTTGATCTAAAGTGTTAAATTAGTTGATGAATAAATATAAAAAATCAAAGAAAAAAAAAGTGATATATATTATTTGACTTCCAAGCATAACAAATTACTATTTACTTGAATTAAATTTTATATTTATACTATTTTTTTAAGTTTTAGATTTTATATTTTAGTTAGATTTAATACTAATTTATAATTTTAGATTATATATGTGTATTATATCAAAATATAATATTAATTATATACTATATTAATATGGGAAGGGTTTGTGGGATGGGGAATGCTTATCCCCACATTCCCATCCCCATGTGGGTTTTGAAATTCACTCCCCACAATCCGCCCCAACCCCCATTTAGTACTCCAAAATCCTCCCCGTTTAGAATGGGAAGAGATGGTACCTACAAACCCGTGCCCCATTAACGTCCCTAACCAAAACCGCACAAAACTCACCATCAAACACTATCCATATTAGCCACTCCGCTACATCTTCGAGTGGGTAATTTTAATGGAATTTAATACACTTGTTATTTATTCTTGTCTGGAATGAAGATCTTACTACAAAATTTTCCCGAGAACCAATTAAAAAGGTAATAAAAATGAAAAACTTGTCCTTGATGGAGGTATCCATCTATACTCAAACAGAAGGACCTAAACAAACTAATGGCAATATATGAAAACATTGGATTCAAGAATGGAAGTTAGATAGAGTATAAGATATTTGATCCGTGCACAACTGAATTTGAAAATGAAGAAGATTATGAGTTTGTTTGGGGGAAACTCATGGCATGTGGCAGAATTGAAGGTCTGGTGTGGTGTTAAGCTGACTAAAGAAGAGAGAAACTTCTTCATATTTTGGATACAGTTACATGGTATAATGGCTACTATGACTAAGGAAAACAACATTAGGAAGATGGTGGTCAACTGGTAAGGTTATTTAGATTTGGCTTCCACTAGATAAAATATTTAGATAGTTGGAAGCCCAAGAGTAAGAGTTGAATGGAATATCAAGAAAGCACTAGTTGAAAGTTATTCTCTTAATGATGATCATGGTAAATGATGCATATGTACTTTCAAGTACGAAAGATTGGGTGAGGTATACTTTGATTGTGGAGTATTTTATCATTTGGCTATTGAGTGTAAATCAAAGAATAAGCTTAAGAATAAGTTGGTTATGTAACTTCATGTCCACCTATTACGGTTCTTATAAGCAAGTATGAAATATTAGCCAAATACACCAAAAAACAATGGGAAGAAGATGGATTGATTCGTGAAAACGTAACCCCGAAGAGAATGAAGGTAATGAGTTTGGATGGTATACGAATGATGGAATTTGAGACTTCTGAAGGTTATTCAATGGAAAATTGAATAATACTGGGGATTAAGAGAGGATTGTATTAAGATCCCTATGATGGAATATAATTTGAAGGTAGATGAGTTCAAGGAGATGGCTATTGGGAAGGCTATGCAGCGCCGAGGATAGACTTGAAACCTTGTGGTAAACTAGACGGATTGATAGAAAAGATTCTAACCAAGATAAAAAGAAAGAAGTTGAAGCTCAACCCAACAAAGAAGATTAAAAGGAGGATCCTGAAGAACGGGCTTACGAGGTTAACCCAAAACAACCTCTTGGAGATCAATGATACAAATTTGTTGGAACTACCAGGGGATTGGCACACCTTGACAGTTCTAACGTTGATGGAGATAGTGAGAAAGAACAAACCACGTATGCTATTTTTGTATGAGACAAATAATTCTTATGAATAATCGTTAAAACATGCAAAAAGCATTAAAATGACCTATTGTGAAAATGTTGACCCATTAAGAAAGTATGGGACCTAGCATTATTCGCAAAAACTTATAGTATATCAATGATTAAAAAAATGATATATACATTCATTGTATTATTACAAGTTAAAAAAATGACTGCCTCAGTACTAGATTTGTTTATACGCTCCCTAAGGAAGAACAAAAGGATAGTGCTTTAATGAGATGAATGCAAATCTCACCAAGCTTTCAACTTTAATGGGGATTAAGAAAGATGTGTGGTCATTTGTAAGTGATAAAGACCTAGACAAGATGGATATTCGAGTTTCTTCTACAAAGAAAAATTAGAAATGATAAAATGTACCTAATGAGAACAGAGTCTAAATTTATGCATAGTATGAGTGATTTGACTTGTATAAACATTACCTACATAAATTTGGTCCCTAAAGTTAAATAGCCTAAGTGTATATGTCTAGTTTACACATATACATTGTTCTAATATCCTATATACAATTTTAGTTAAAATCTTATGTATGATACTTCAACCATATATGAGAATGCTTGTAGAAGAAAAACAAACTGAATTTATACCTGGAATGTTTATACACAAAGATATATTGATTGCTCATGAAACATGTCACTTTTAGAAAAAGAAAAGAAAGAACTATAGTACCTATTATGCAACTATCAATACTGGTATATGTAAGGTATATAAGCACCTTTAGTAGGATGTTCTAGAAGATCTACTTGGGAAAAAGGTTATAGTGAAGTTCGGATACACTGAGTTATGATGTGTGTAATTATAGTTTTCCATTTTAATATTTCTCATGGAAATATTGTACCTATACATATATATATATATATATATATATATATATATATATATATATATATATATATATATATATATATATATATATATATATATATATATATATATATATAGTTGTACCTAAATCTAAACCTACTAGGGTACTGAGGCAGGAGGACCAACTATCCTTCTTTTCATTTTTCTTAATAACACAGGAACTCACCAAACTATTGAAAGGTAGAAAAAACTATCGTACATTAACATATATTTTATTTGTAAATGACAAATTATTCTTTTTAAAAGTTATTGAGGAGGAATTTACCACCTTCAAAGAGAATCTTAATGAGTATGGTAGAATTTTAGGACAAAAGATAAACCTACACAAAAGTGGAATTCTATTTAGTGAAAATACTCCTATTGAAGTTGCTAATAAGCTTACAGATATTTTAAGAATGACCAAACTAATAAGCTTACAGTTATTTTAAGAAGGATCAAACTAATAAGCTTACATTTATTTTAAAAATGATCAAACTAAAAGACTTGGTAAACTACCTAGGTCTACCTTCGAATTGGGGAAGATCTAAGGTCAAAGCCCTAAACTGGCTTATAGATAATATTATAAATGAAATGGAGCATTGGTATATTAAATTTCTAGGGATGGAAGGAAATTATGCTAAAAGCTTTGGTCTTCCATGTATCATTTTCAATTTGTGATCAAACTGAGATCCTTATGGCAAAACTTTGGTGGAAAATGTAGATAAACGAATATTCAATGAGTCAAGCGAAAAGAAACACAAATCAGTAAAACTGAAGGAGGACTTAGTTTAGAAAAATAAATATTATGAATTAAGCACGCCTGGCTAATAGTGCTTGAAAGCTACTTCATAATAAGAACTCTATTTTGGTTAAAATATATGAAGGAATCGACATAAAATAGTAATTATATACAAGCTAAACAAGTCCATAATCCATCTTGGAGATGGCAAAGTATGCTAGTAATTAGAAGTATGTTTTAAAAGACTTAAAAATGGAAAGTGTGCAGAGATGAGAATATTAAAGTCTAAGAATCTTCTTGGATACCTAGAGTTGATAGACTAATTAAACCTTATTACATTGAGTATGAGTATGTAAAAGATCTTTATATTGAAAACAATATAGTTTGGAACAATGATTTGATTAGTGATATTTTAATCGTGAGGTTGCTATTAAAGTTATTAATATCAATACCCCTTATGTGCCCTGTGATAATGAGACTTATTGGGATAAAGATGTTGTTATAACCATTAGTATATTGTATCATAGAATTAATAAAGTGATAGAGGGGAAAAAGATAATTGAAAAAGATCAAGTGCCATCTAACTCTTTTAAGCAACCTAAGATCCTATGGGTAACAATGTGGGGATTCAAAATTTCCCCTAAGGTCGATCTTTTTTACATGGAGAGCTTGTAAATGAGCTTTAGCTACATATGAGAACAAGTATAATAAGTATTGTACACTTAATAAGACCTATAATGTATGTAATATTTAGAATGTTACCACTGAATATTTTCCTTTTAAATGTAGTTGGAAAAGAGAAACTTAGTTTGCCACTCCCATGGGGTAACAAAACCTGAATATACATCTAGTTTGAAATATGCCTATTGACCCTTATACAAGCACACTAAGGATGAAAATAACCTAATGGTTGAGATGACAAACATAATGGCTTCGCATAACTTGTAACCATGATTGGGTATTTGTTCATTAACAAAGTTATAGACCCTATCCACACAGCACTCAAAGCTAAAGTATTCTATGATGAGTTTCTTTAAGAAAACAAAAATGACCATGAGACAAATAATGACGAAAACACTGATTTGGGGTCATTCAAGACCAATGATAGAACAACTAGACAAAGAAACAATGTCAATAGGAAGTTGACACTTAAAATGAATGTAGATATATTCTATATTAAAAATACTAAACCGTATAGTGTTGGTGTACCATTACAGATTTGCAAGGCAACATAAAAAAAAGGTATGCTTGGAGTTTTAGGGAAAACAACAAAAGCATAAGTTATAGAATCAGACTTGAGGCTTTCTATGTTGGAGCATTATCATATTTTTGTATTAATATAGTTAATGACTGTAAAAATGTTATTGGTTATTTATCTTCTATTGAACTTCCCTTTTAGGAGATTGTATATTTCACGTAGTGATATATAACTCGTGTTGCAGATAGAGACATTAGCTTCTTCTTCATTTCTATAGGTGTAATAGTTTTGTTGGGTATCCAAACAATCTTCCATTGTGAAAAAAAACTAACACGGAATCTTGAATTGTGGAAGATGGAAAGAATATCTAGAACAGGGAGTCATAATCCTCCTATTAGTAGTAATAATATTCCTAAAATCGATACTAATTCTTGTTTGCTCTGAATAGTCCTTCGTCAAAGCTTGAGTAAGACTTACTAGGTTTCTACATAATTATCAGCTGAAAGGAGGCGGTGTTGATAAACCTCATGATACATGATTGTAGATTCATGGAATATGATGGGTATTAATAAACCCCTTAAGAAGTTGGATATATTTAATTTCATGCCTCAATAAAGGTGTTCAACTTATGAATTTTTAGAGACTAAAGTCAAGTTTAATAATATGAGTAATATAATAAGTGCTCCTTTTGCATATTATAAGTGTTTACATAACTATAGTAAAGTTAATTTTGGTAAGATTTGGATCATATGAGTTGAGAGGCATGTGAAAGTTAAGTTGATTAAGCATTCTTTAAAGGCAATACTTTGTGAGGTGTTGGACTTAATGAGTAAGATAAAAGTTATCATGTACTTTGTATATGCTAGTAATAAGGAGAATGAGAGAGACTTGCTTTGGGTGATATTGTCAGATGGAATATTGGTTTTCATCTAGATAATTTTGGTTGCATTGGAGACTTCAATGAGATTTTAAAGATTAAGGATAGGCTTCATTGTGACTCTCTTACTAAAGGTGCTCATCATTTTATTGATTGTCTAGTGATGCGAATTTGTTTGAGCATTAAGCTGCAGGGGAATTTTAAACCTAGAGTGATAAAAGTACTATTGCCCCTCTTATAGCTAGAAGAATTGACAAATACTCATTAGTAACTCTTGGTTTGATCACATCTATTCTTAACCTTATAGTTTTCTCACCTTCAAGTTTAGATCATTGTGCACTGTAGGTCATTATTAGTAAAAATGTTAGAAGATTTCCTTGTGCTTTTAGATTCTTTAACATTTGGACCAAACATGTTGAGTTCTTATAAATAGTAGAGAAGACATGGAGCTTTAGTGTGCAATGTTCCTTTATGTTTCAATCTTGTATGAAGCAGAAAGTAGTTAAAATAGCTCTTGAAGGTTCTAACAATAAATACTTTAGAAGAGAAGCTCATCCTATTATAGAGCTTAGAGTTCAGTTGGTGGGAGTTCAACAATGCATTATGAATGGATTATAATGCATTGTGTTGGTTGAAAAGAAAGATGTTTTTTCTAAGTTTGAGGAGATAGTGAGAGCAATAGATTCTTAAGAAAAAGTACATAGCTATTTGGTTTAACATAGTGAATGTATCTCAGCTTACTACTAATTACCCCTCACGAGAGTTTGTGAAGCTGATATACTTAGTAAATTAGTTGACACCAACCTTAGTGCAACTAAGTCTAATATCCTACGTGATACTATAACCAACGAATAAATTAGATTGACGTTATTCTCTATTAATGAGTCAAAGTTCCCTAGACATGATAGGTTCACTTCATACTTTTATAAAGCTTCTTGGAGCATTATGTGTGAAGATTTTTGCAAAGCTATTAGACAAACATTAAATTCTTGATTTAAGTTGAGAGATGCTTATGCTAAAAACATTGCTTTTATACCAAAAGTTAGTAATCCTTCAAAATATAAGACAATTCAAGCGCATATCTTGTGTCAGCACAACTTATACAAGTTTGTCTAAACTTGTACCTAATAGACTCAACAAAGTTTTAACTTCCATTATTTCATATAATCAAACGACTTATGTTAATGGAAGATATATTTGTGATAATATTTTAGTGGGACAAGATATTGTTCATTGATAGGATAAGAAGAACATTTCACCAAGATATACTATCAATGTTAATATGATAGTATTAATGAAGAATTTCTATTCAGATCTTAACGTCTTTGGCTTTCCTATAGAACTTATTATGGGGATCAAACTGTGTTTCAGTTCTTATATATACTAAGTTAGGGTTAGTGGTAATATGGTAGTATTTATAAAGACGAAAGAGAACTTAGACAAAGGGATCCATTTTCTCCTTAACAATTTGTTCTTTGTATGTAGATTTTACAACTATATCCAAGAAAACGGTAATAACAACTTTACTTTCAACCAAAATGCAAATATATGGTCACAAACCACATCGTCTTTACATAAGTTAGTGTATCGTACAAGATTAGGGGTTAATTCATATATCTAGGGCTAAAAATTGAGTAAAATTTTCTCAAATTTTTTTAGGGTAAATTTGCATCATATCCTTGAGATCAAATAATTATAAAATCTTGAAATTAAATATTTATAGAATTAAAACAAGTAGTATCATGACAAAGCTATCTTATTAATTTGATTTTCAAATTAGTAATTATGCTTAACTTAGTTATATATAAAAAATAATTACCAAAATATTATTTCTTCTGGACCAGGTTTGCTGACATGAACTGCATGGCCCAATTGGTTCAACACCTTTCTGTGCGGACTACCGCCGAAGAAAACTCCAGGAACCTCTGACCAGGCGGAGTAAGGCATCAGTTGGCCGGAAGATGACGCATCATATTCCCTTTTCAAATCATTTAATACTTTTTCGTGCATAAGAGTTTTGAACTTTTGTTGAAGCTTTCCGTGTCTTGCTTCAAGACTGTGGCAACGATCCAATAGGACTTTGTACAGGTTATCTGCGGCATCGTCCATGGTGGTTTCAGGTGGTGGTGGAAAATGTGCATAATAGGGTAATTAAGGTGGTCTGCTACTTATATATGTAAATTGTTGTGAGTGTTTCTTATGGAGTGATGATGTAAGCTAAAGCCAACAATTGTCTTTTTGTGATTTAAATAATGGCAGTATAATTTACTCCAAGGTAAGATTACTTTCGTTCGGTTTTACTAAAATGTTGGACGATTTCTATTTCGCACTCTTTGTTTTATTTTTCTTTCAACTTTTTTACCTTTTTTTTTGGTCGGGACTTTCAATGAAAAACTTGTGCATGTGAGGGACACGATACTTTTCTCAAAAAGAAAAAGGGACACAATCTACTTTTATAATTACTTACTATGCTAGCTATTATTTTTTCAAACTAAATAACAAAATGACAATTAAATACACAAGAAAAATAATAGAAATTGCCCACTATGTTCCCAGCTTTTGTAACGCACAACAGTTATAAAAAATACATCATTTTTTTTATAAGTACCCATAACAAAATTTATGAATGTTAATGTTTATTATAAACATTTAATTCTTTTTATTTTACGTCAATCTAATTTTTTATATTTACACTTAGGTCTCGTTTGTTTTAATAGATAAAAAGTATTGATCGTTGAATAAGTATAATGAAACTAAGATTTTTAAAAGTATATTGATAAATGTTGAATTTAAGAACAAATCAATTTAGATACCATTATATCTAAATCGATAAAAAAAAGACACAAAGTTTATTGACATGATATCTTACTAACTCAAATTAAGGATATATTTGAATTTTTAAGTGGTCGGGTTTGGGTCAGTTTATTCGCACCACGACTAATTTCACAGAAATATACAAGTTTTCTTATGTATATTTTCAGAGAAAATCTGAACTAGATTACCCATGTTTAGGATGGAGATCAAATTTTGTACCTTTTACTTTACACCTGTTAGTGAAAGAATTTGAACTCTGTAACTCTTTTTAAGTGCGGAAGAAATAGCAAAATTCTAGCTAGTTAAGTTAACCCAACTAAATTATTTGAAATTATTTATTATAGAGTTAATATTTTCTTTCTTATAATTAAAACATTTGTTAGTTAAAAATATTGAAAGATATTTTTAAGATCTAAACTCACTTTTCTAAAAAGCATATATATAGTATTTATTTTAAAAGTATTTTTAAAATTTAGGACACTTGTAAAGTTTAGAAATCTTTTAAGTGTTTTTTAAAAAACAACCCCAAACAGGTGTAAGAATCCATAAAATATATACAACATATCTATAGATATTATTCATGTCTGAACGTATTACGTAAAATTTAAAATATTGATATTAAAAACACTAATTAAAAACAAAATAGAGTTATAACTTTTATGAGATTGTTGGCATGAGGGCCGACTTAGGAATTATTTTAGAGGATTTAAAGTTAGAGCACATAGTATGGTGGTCCGGTAATAAAACTTTGGGTAAATTTCTAATTCGAGAATGATTGATATTTAGATTTAAGGGGAAGCACTAATGCGGATTCATCCTTTAGCAACGCTCGATATGGTCGCTCTTGAAGGCTTAGTCAGTCGCTAAAGGTACAGGTTTAACTTTAGCGACTGACTGTGGTCGCTATTAGTGGATACCTTACCAATACTTATGTGGTCGGTTTTAGACCAACCTTTACAGACCACACATATGGTTGGTAGATATTTTCTATTAAAAAAATATATTTGACTTTAGCGAACACATAAGTGGTCTCTTAAAGCAAATCCAAAAAATTAATACAATTAACTAGTTTACAGTTTATTTTACATCTTATACAATCTAACTAAAATTAATAACATTGTATACAAAAATACACTAATATAATAATCAACACGAATAATCAACAAAACATTATACATGCATGCTTAATACAATTTAGTACACATAAGTCGAGATATGCTTGAAAGGTGTGCTAGATCGCCTACATCTCGTAAGCATGTATAAAGAAAAAAATGTGTTAGTGTTGTAAAACATTGATATATATATACATACCGTTGTAAATAAGAGTCATTCACCGCATACATATGGGGGAATGGTTTGTCTAGAATCCGTCTCTCTCAAGATCTATGACGTCATCATTAATATCAATATGCATGGTTTGGTATCCATCAATATTATCAATATCATATGCGTAATCGCCTCTAGTATTGCCCAAATCCTTCTAATCATCTCCAGTAGTAGGGTCGTACTCTAGTCACTCTCTTGATCCAATGCGGTGTATTCTCTGTTATTTATGCATAACTCATATATCTCGGTAGTGTCATGCACAATGGTTATGGGTATTGCTTATGAGGCATTAAGTGTCAACTCGGCACCCCATAGATCCAGTTTACACTCATGACGATCGCTCACTTTCAAAACAACTTTTCATGCACCACGTCTTGATCCCTTAATATGCACTAAATGATCAATTTAGAACACCATTTGCTTGATTGGCAAGAATGTATAATTTCTCTTTGTATCATAATGAATCAGTGTCAATTTTGGTCATACCGTGTTCTTTTTTAATTTCCCATTTTCTACATCAATATTATACCGCTTAACTCTTACACAGTTACTGAACATTCTTTCTCAAATATACCTTGAAAATGTTAATAAATTCTTCATACCAACTAACGCCCTCGGTAAAATAACAAACACTGTAATCCGTAGTGACTTGTTTTCCCCTTTATTATACAAGACCTATTTGGGCCCATTAATGACGCACAAATCATATATCCACATGGAACGGTGTGCACGGTTAGCCGTAAAGTCGTAATTCTACGGTTACAACTAGATCACCAATAACCTTTAAGTTAAACACCTATTATTGGAAAAATTAGTGAGGTTTAACATCTTCACAAGTGTTATGATATTAAAATATGTTTTACATTCTCCAAGAACCAGTGACTAAATTCTCTTAGACGAATTTTTCCCACATCGACATGACCAGCTAACACCGTCTCGTGTTCCCTAATAATACAATATCTCTTTTCATTATAGGAGACATATGAATAAGAAAGTAGCAATGATTTTATATGCGTAAAGTACTTTCTCCATATAAACGTGGACCTTCTCGCAACTTTGTAGAATACACCAAACAAGTGTAGCCATGTCAATAGTTGGAAGATAAAAGTAAAACTTTTTTCCCAATGGGTGACATTGACTTCCAAAAATCGACAACTCTCTTGATTCCGACAACGAATTCACATACTTATTTGGTAGGATGTAATGAATATTTGACCATAACCGATGACTGTCATCTGATAGTGACCGTGGTCGTAATTAATGACCGTGATCGAAATTAATGTTTACTTAATTTTTTTAATGCCATTACTGACCACCTGTGATCGATGAAGGGTAAGGTCGACAGTGATATTCCGGAAGTTCAAAGCGATCTTAATAGATTATTTTTATATAATTGTTATTTTTATATAATTATTTAAATTATATATATACATAATACATAATACATTCAGATGATACACGAGAGTTTTTATAAAACTTCAAAAAATCGAAGACTTGTGCAGTCACTTCTTCCGCATTAACGTTAAGTCCAACAGCTCAATACATTTTTTGCTAGAATTGGGGGTCAAATACCTTGTTTCTATCAAGTAACAACTCTCTAAACTAGGGTTGCTCCAACAGCTTCCCAATTCTGTCAACCTAATTTTAAAAATTCTATTTTATCTTTATTTCAATACATTTTTTATAAGTCATTTATTAATTTTTTTTAAATTATTATTGAGTTTTTATTCATATGTTTATTTTTTAGGGTGATTTACCTATACAGTCCACGAATGATGGCTGATTGCCCATCTGGTCCAACCCACCTCAAATGACCGCCCTTCCCTTATTACCCCATCAATTATAATTTAGTTACCAAAACAATTTTCCCTGATTCTATGCAATTAGTCAAAAATTAGTAACCCATTAATTAGAATTTAGTTACCAAAATAAATTTCTCTGATTCCATGCAATTAGTCAAAAATTAGTAACCCATTAATTAGAATTTAGTTGCACAAATATTCTGTATTGGGTAATAAAAACAGGGATGGGTAATGTTTGTTTTTGTGATGGGTTGTCTTTAAAAAATGGTGGTACACGGAACACTATTTTGATGGTGTGTTCGAGCAAAATGATGGGTTACGCTTTTTGTCGAGTTAACAGGGGGTTACCTTTTCTCTTTAAAAAATGGTGGTACACGGAACACTATTTTGATGGTGTGTTCGAGCAAAATGATGGGTTACGCTTTAAGTCGAGTTAATAGGGGGTGGGTTACTTTTTTTGTTTTGATGGTTTGTGCGTTAAGAGTGATGGTGTATATAAGTTACCTATGTAAAAACTCAGCAAGTTTGAACAACTAAATATAAGCTCCAGATCCGTCAAATCTGTACTTCTTCAAAACCGCATTCAATCCAGTTTGATTGGGGTTCGTGTTGTTGTTTAAGCCTTTATCTATAAGACTTCGTTTGTAGATATCTTGAAAAAAAATTCTGCAGCAATCCGTCATTCACGAACAGGAGAAGAACCATGAACAGATCGAGCACCATCGGATGCAGCAGCATTCTTTCCGGCAAGCACAAAAACGAAGCACCACTGCAACGAAGGGCCACCAGCGACAGTGCAACTCATTCACCGGAGTGCAGCTCATTCGCCGGATTTATTTCACAGTGTAGAAGGTGGATAGGGGCGGCTTGGCTTCGGGTAGATTGGAAGAAATGGTTGTCCTCGTTATCGGAGGGGTTGGAAGATAAAAAATCAGAATGGATCCCATTAAGAGATATGCTACTTAAATGGAATTAGTTAATTGCAATAATCATGGAAAGATTTGATATTATCTGATTATGGTGAAGGGTGACGATGGAATATTGTAAAATTTGTTGGACCTGCTAAGGGAAAAATCAAGGACTGGACTTGTTGGGAGTGGGTTATTCGGTCTAAGGACTTTTTAAGTTAATAACTCTATTTTTTAACTTGTAATAAAATGTTAAAAAAAATACTTTAAATATTAATACATAAATTACTATTAATTATAATTATTTTTTAAATAATTATAATTTTAAATTCTCATGTGTTTTTATTTATTATTTTATTTTACAATTTTTTTATAAAATTATTCAAATATTTAAAACATTAAGATTTACATTGTAATACTTAACAAAATAAACAAGTAAGATTAATATTATATAAATTATTTAATAATTTATGATGGTATGATTTTTTTAAATAATTTGATTATTAGATTTTTGTAAAGAAATTTTTTTTAATTAATAATTTATGATGGTATGATTTTTTAAACAATTTAATTATTAGATTTTTGTAAAGAAATCTTTTTAACTAATAATGATTATTTTTTACTTTATTCAATTTTTTTTTAAAATAGTTTATTTAATATAAAAATATTTATATTGTATTAAAAATATAATAATTTTTTTAAAAATTTTAATATAGATAACATATATTAATCAAAAAAAGAAAAAAAATATAGCATACTTGAATAGGAGTTGCTAGATGTGGCTAACAAATCTAAAATGTAGGGTACTCAATAATTGGGTACCAATTATAGAGAGTTTGGAGATCGATAGTTGGCCTAGTGGTTAGGCTACTTCGCAGAGATCAAGAGTTCTGGGATCAAATTTTATTGGAGTTAAAATGATTCCGAATCTGAATGGGCTCTCCCATATATTCAAAAATGATAGAGAACCTATTAAAGAGTTTATTTTTTTATTTTTAACCCCTAATTTTAGCTTTTGGATAGAATGGGTATCCATTAGACTTTTTTTTTTTGTCAAAAGCATTAATATAAATATGGAATAGTTCATTACAAAGGATTTCAGCCTATTCCACAAGGAATAGGGAAAGATACTAGTAACCTAGCTAGTTGGGGAGGAGGTTTTACAACCCAATTACTTGGCAAAAAACCTGAGATTTTTTGCTTTGTAACCCAATCAGCAATCTCATTTTCTCTTCTATTACAATGAAAGAAATTAACATGTCTATTATTACATAACGATTTAATATCAAGATACGAAATGCTTAAAGCGAGTCAAGGATGGAGGAAACGCCGTCTTCAAGGTCTTAACCACTACTTCATTATCGCATACCACTCTAATATCCGTAGCTTGGAGGTTAATTGCTGAAAGAAGACCATTTCTAACACCCACAAACTCAGCTTCTTCTGCACTGTTACAAACAAAGGTGAAGGCATGACCATGAATTAGTTTATTCTTATTATTTCTAACAATAAATGCAGATGAAGAAGTATTATCTGTCTTGAAGGAGGCATCAGTGTGAATAAATAAAGTATTATCATTTGAATTTTCAAAGAGTTTATTATTAACAGAAGAAGTATAACCTCTATCTTTCTTACCAGTAGTATGTTCTTTACCTGTTGTATTTGTTGTAATTGAATCAGTACAATATTTTTTATCAAGATTTTTTGAAGAATCTTGATTAGCCTCAGATATTGTTTTGAAATTACTTTTAACAAATTCATCGTAGGCTTTTAGGGCCTGAGATAAAGCAAATATAGGATCAAGGGTAGTTCCTTCATAAAGGCATTTATTTCTTGTCTTCCAAATTGTCCAAAAAAGGAAAGGTACTAAATCCCTCAACCTTCTATTTGCTACATCAGTACAGTTCTTAATACTTTCCAGATTCAGGATCCATTTTTCAACATTACCTGTACTATGATGTGTAGAAAATAGTTGCAGAGGAGATATTAGCCAAAAGGCCCTAACCCATGGACAAGCAAATAATAAATGTTCCACATTTTCTATCTCATTATTACACAATTTGCACAAGGAATTTTCCCTACATTTTCTTTTATATTTTAGCTCCTCAATAGCAAGTATACCTTTACAAACCTTCCAAAGGAAGTTTTTTATTTTAGGAGGGGCATTCCTACTCCATACTTCCTTCCAAATACAATCTGGGGTGGCATTGATAAAGCAAGAACCTGATTGAATATTCATAAGCGCATCTAATTCTTCTTGTTTTTTCTTGAGAAAGGTATACATTGCTTTTGAGGAGACCTCCCCATACTTGGAGAAGTTCCAAGTAGATATATCCTCACATTTTTGTATAGGAGTAATAATATTTTGGATTAAGTCACTTTTTTCCTTAGAAAAATATTTATCAATAATTTCAGGATTCCAAATGTTAGAGTCTTTATAGCACAAATCCGAGACAAGATTCAAGGGACGGTTATTAATTTTCTTTAATCTCTTAACCCCTGGAATCCATTCATTATTCCAAATATTTATATTTTTTCCATTTCCAATTTTCCACCTTAATTCATCTTTAAAAGTATCTCTACCTTCAAGTAGGCTTCTGCACCCCCATGAGGGATGATAACCTAATTCCGCATTTATAAAGTGACCTTTTTTATAATAGATTCCCTTAAGAACTCTTGCAAGTAATGACTCGGGTTTAGTATAGATTTTCCAAGCATTACGAGCAAGAAGTGATTTATTTTTTAGTTTCATTTCTTTAAAGCCTATACCACCCTCAAATTTGTTTAGGGTCATTGTGTTCCAATTTTCCCAATGGATTTTGTTTTTCTTTTGTTTGTTATTCCACCAAAAATTAGCTATCAAAGAGTTCATTTTATCACATATAGTATTAGGGACAGAGAAGACAGCCATTGTGTAAGAAGGGATAACATTTATAACCGCTTTAACTAAGACTTCTTTACCTCCCTCAGACAAATAGATAGTGTCCCATTTATCCACTTTTTCATTCATTAATTCAATGAGCCAATTCATAGCTTTTACTTTAGACCTACCCCAATCAGTTGGGAGGCCTAGGTATTTACCAAAACATTCCAATTTGTTCATTAATAAGATATTGATAATGTCAGTTTTTTTAATTTTCAGGAGTGTCTTTGCAAAATAAGATTCCACTTTTATTAAGGTTAATAGTCTGTCCTGAGGCATTACTATACTCATTTAATATAGTATTAAATTCTTCAATTTCATTTATATCAGCTCGTAAGAAAAATAAGCTATCATCAGCAAAGAAGATATGGCTTATATTAGGACAGATTCTAGTAATTTTAATGCCTGTGATCAATTTTTGATCCATTTTCTCATTGATCATATTAGATAAAGCTTGTGTAATAATACAAAAAAGGAAGGGGGACAAGGGATCACCTTGTCTCAGTCCTTTAGTGGGGTTATTGAGACAGATTTGTTCACCATTAAGAAGGCAAGTATAAGAGACAGTAGTTACACAGTTCATGATCCACTTAGTCCAAAGATTATTAAAGCCCATTTTGAGTAACACATCATTTAGAAAATCTCATTCCATATTTTCATAAGCCTTTGCAATATCAGCTTTAATGGCCAAGTAATGATTAGGAGAATTTCTTTTTCTTTTTAAGAAGTGGTCAACCTCATGCGCAGTTAATATGTTTTCAGTAATTTCTCTTCCTGGAACAAAGGCACTTTGGCTTTCATTAATGATAAATTTCATTATCATTTGTAGTCTTTTAACTAAGACTTTTGCGAGGACTTTATAGATCACATTAGATCAACTAATGGGTCTATAGTGACCAATTTTGGCAGGGCTTTTTATTTTAGGAATAAGGGTGATAACAGTTTTGTTTATAGAGGTCAGGTCCCCATCATTCCATAGAAAATCAGTTATACACCTCAATATATCCATTTTAAGTAAGTTCCAATGTTTTTTAAAGAAGTACACTGGGAAACCATCAGGGCCTGGGGCCCTATCATTTCCCATACTCCAGAGGGCCTCTTTAATTTCTTTAAGGCTAATTGGACTAGTCAGATTTTTGTTCATAGAGTCAATGACAAAGGAATGAACACTCTTAATAACATGAGAGTAGTCTCTTGGGCCTTTAGTATTAAAGATTGTATTGAAATATGATTTAATCTCTTCAATTATCCCTCTTTTACTATCTACCCATTCATCATTATCTTTTAGGATTCTAGTGATTTTATTTCTACCCCTTCTTCCTTTGGTAATAGCATGGAAGTAGGCAGTATTTTTATCACCTAATTCCAGCCATTTTAATCGAGATTTTTGTTTCCAGTAGGTTTCTTCTTGTTTCCATCTTATTTCCATTCTATTCAAATATTATTGTATTCAGGCCAATTGATAGGTTCAGAAGAATTAATCATTTCTTCTAACTTCATCTTATCATTTTTAAATTCGTTTTTCTTCTTCTTAGCTTTAAGTTTAGCCCATATAGTGATTTTTCCAGTAAGGTGGTTTAATTTCTTACCCAATTTAAGAATTCCATTACCTCTAAGTCAAGCTAAGTCATTCCAAGTATTATTAATCAGATTTATGCATTCATCTTCATCTAACCAATTTTTATCAAATATAAATCTTTTCAACATAGGAATTTGTGTAGCATCATTAATAACAGGAGCATAGAGTAATCTGACCCCATAGGGGGTAAGACAGCTACCCATGAATTTGGAAATTGGTTATCCCAATTTCTATTCACACAGCACCTATCAATAACTTCTTTTATAAGCTTTTTATTTTGTCTTTTGTTAGTCCAAGTGAAACTACAACCCTTAGAATAGAGATCAGACATATTCAGTTTATTGAGAAATTTATTGATTCTCTCCATATTAATCTTATTAGGATCATCACCGCCCATTTTTTCATAGGCATACCTATACATATTGAAGTCTCCAATAATATTCCAAGCTAAGTTTGGGAAGTAATTTCTACAATGCACAATTCTTTTTAAGGCTAAGTATTTTAGATTATCATAAGAGGGGACATACACAAAAGTGGTGCAGTATTTAATACCATTCTCCATAGTAATTAGGCAGTGAATGTGGTTTATAGAGAAATCCAACACTTCGATATTCCTCGAGGGTTTTGCTAGTAAAGCGAGACCCCCTTTCGCATCAATGGGATTTTCTATATGAACTACATTATAATTCAATTCAGAGACTATATTTCTCACATAAGATTCAGAGTTTTTAGTTTCAGATAAGAATATTACTTGAGGGTGATGCTGAACAACATCATCTTTGAGTGTTAGAACTGTCAAAGCATTGCCAAGGCCTTGACAGTTCCAACTCATAAGATTCATTGATTAGCTTGAGGTTGATTTAGTTCAACCCCGCAAGACTTTTCAGTAGTAGCAGCCATACCATCAGTAGCATTTCCCATAATTGTATCAGAGTTCTTCTCAGCTTCCATTTCCATAGCCAGCTTTATGTTACCCATTTCCGGATTCCATCTCGCTTTCCATAGCTTCGCACTTTTACAAATGGCACCTCTTTCATTTTGGGTTTCTATTCTTCGCATTTTATTATCCTCTTTAAGCCTCTCACTTCCATAGGTGGAAGGTCTATCCTCCATTCTCTCATCATCGGAATAATCCTCCACCCTGATAGTATTAGTGAGAAGGTGAGATTGATTTTCGACTTGAGAGCTAGGGTTAACTTTTGGGATTTCAGAAATTGGGGGAGAGGATTGAAGAGTCGGGGAGAGAGTGTGTTGTTGATGGATTATTTTTGGTTGGGTAATTATGTCCACTTTGGGCTCAGCTGAGAGGGCCTTTTCAATATCATTTTTTTAATAGACCCAATGGAGAGAGTGAGTGGCCCATTAGTGTTACCATCAGTTAATAGGATAGGCCCAATAGCATTTGGAGTAGTGGGCTCTTTTTCTTCCGGAATATTAGTAACTTGAAAATGTTTTCCAAACATATTCTTCGTCGTGTCACAAACCTCCACAAAAGTTAAACCCGTACCAATTTCTGGTACCACGTACTCCTTCGTGGTGGTGGTGTTTTTGTTCTTTAGTGTAGCAGTCGGTTTATACCTTGTACCAAATTTGTCTTTTCTTTCCCTCTTGTACTCGATTTTCTCTTTCATCTCATTCGTTGATTGACTCACCGAGTTTGATTCTGAGTTGCTTTTTTCTGCCATTGTTGAGAACACAAAGATTGAATTTAATTATTCTAATTCTTTGAAGTCCCTATCATTTCCGTGAAGCCATTTACCTAATCTTTTCTTTAACTTAAGCTTGTTGGTACATTCTTCCTCTGTGTGATCTAATTGACCACATAAGAAACAAAATTCTCCCAATCTTTCATACTTAAGCATACCCATAAGACTTCTGAATTCAGAGATATTGTAAGAGTATATCGGGCTTGAGGGTTGGTTAACATCCCATTCCACACGAGCTCTACAGTAGCTAATATCTTTGAAGGTTTTAACAGGTGGGAGTTGGATATCAGTTACCTTTCCATACCTACTAGCAATAATTTCAACATTCTCAATAGAAATGTAGTTTCCAGGTAAGCCGTGAATTTGTATCCAAAAGATTGATGTGTTTTGATTGTTAATAGCAAGACCTTCTTGTTCATTCCACTCTCGTATAAGTATATGTTTTCCTGCCAAATTCCATGCTCTTTTCAGAAGGATATTTTGATAGTCTTCTTCCGAGTTACAGTTTATCAAAGAAGCATTGAAGCCGATTTTTTCTGTAGTAACTTCATCTTTTAGGCCCCAAGACTTATTGATGGTTTTTCTCAGGAAGTTAAAGCTTATCGGTTTGTTACTCACTATTTTAGCTAAGAGTTTTGGTTTTTCAATGGTAGTGTAGACTGAGTTTTGAACAGGTTTCAGGATGATCTTGTTCATCTTTGGTTTGAGACGGTTGTGGTTTTGGTAAGAGTTTTTGTTTTTTTCCATTGCAGAGAGGTTTAAAGTAATCGAACAGGAAGAGAGAAGAGGGAATGCGAAGGAGAAGGGAGGAGAAGATAGTGAAAACTGGCCTGGAAAGAGGAGTGTGGAGGCTATAAGGGTTGAGGAGGTGATGGAGTATAGGGTGGATGGTAATTTTTGTGGTGGTGGTGGTGGTGTTAGGGTGGTTAATTTAGGAGAGAGGGGAGAAGTTTCCGGTGGACATTTTCGAATGGTGATGTGAGTTTTCCTTCCCTTTCTTCCTTTATCCATTAGACTTAGTCTACCACAAGTCCGGCTTTACCTTTTGTAAAGAGTTTTTTTCGACTAAAAAAAAAGAGTTTTTGGATTCTTTTACGCCCGACCATCCTGAAAAGTATATTTAGTAGGACCACATATGACCATCATTGAAAGGTTGGTTGTTAAAAGACTTGCGCAGTTAATGTATTATTTTACCAATATTTCCTCTAAAAGAAAAAATTGTACAAAATTTTATTGCATCGTGGGGTCACTCCCACCCATTTTCGCCAATCCGCCCCCGGTTGGCATGAACTAGAATATCAAATGATTTATATTTATTTTTTAAAATAAATTTCGATCATTTCTCGTCCACAATCCTGTGTTCGATAATATTGCAGATATTTTTTTTTTTCAAAGATAATATTGATAGATTTTTTGACATAAATTTGAATTTTTTAGCTTTATAGATAAAGTTTACCTGACTCATTTTGTATTTGAGCCTCAATACAATATTTGTATATGAAGACGTGGACAAAAGTAGTGTTTGCCACGTTTCTTTTGCTGGCATTCGAATCTATATACTTCTGACAAGTGTAACTCCTTTTACCATTAAAAGGAAAAGTGAACTTTTGTAAGATTTCCCTTTTCTTTTTATGGTCAAACGTAAGATTGTATATCTATAAGTGGATAATCTAGGAGATATATATTATTGTACTTTGATTTGCAGACAACAATGTTTGTGATTGGTGATTGTGACTGTTTAAGCAATTAGTCAAATGTGATTAGGGAGAAATAATAGACTTAAAGTGAAAATAGTAATTATTATGGGTATGTTAAATAAAAGTATTTAATTATTAAATTGAATTTTTATTATTTATTTAATAAAAAAATATCAAATAAAACAATTATTTATAGAAAATATCTTTTTTATATTTTTATTACTTTAATTACTATATATATTATTTTATTTTTAATATAAAATTTATTTTTAAATAATAAACAAATAATAGGGTACTACTACCACCACCATGTATTTTAACCACACTACAGCCACCACAACCATCACCACCTCCACCATCAAAACCACCACCACAACCCCCACCACCTACTATACTAATTTCATTACACACGTGCGTCCGTGATTTTTTTTTTAAATCGTCATAACTAATTTTAAATAAATCAGAAAAATAAAAAAATTGCATTTTGGATAAAGCAAATTAATATTTATGTCTATGATTTTTTTGTTTTCTTTTTGTTTTTTTAATTTTTTTCGCAGACATGGATTTTCATGTTTAAAACATGAAATTCACTGTTTCAAATAGTGATTTTTTTCGCACACACGAATTTTCATGTTTAAAACATGAAATTCCGTGTTTGCGAAAAAATTCCAAAAAAAATCATAAACGTAAATATTAATTTGATTTATCCAAATATATAAATTTTTTATTTTTTTGATTTTTTTTTAGAATTAGTTATGACGATTTTAAAAAATTTCAAAGACGTGCGCGTGTGTTTATTAGTTTTTGTTTTGTTTTTTTCTATTTTTTTAATTACTATTTGTAAGGGTATTTTGGGTTGAGAAGAGTCTTATTCAAGGTACCTTTTTATTAATAGTTTTTTTAATAGACTTTTTTTTATATTTGGCTCAAATCATTATCCAATTGGGTTTTTTTTATGAAAAGTCAATTGGTATATGTTTTTATTTTTTGAATTTCGTAAAATGAATTTTATTGAATTAAAATCTAAAATATGCGAATTTACTTGTGTAGCTTAAAGATGTAAAGGATTTGAGTTTGATTTTAAAAAAGCTAGATGTTCAAATTTGTTTATTTAATTTCTTAAAAAATTTAAACGAGTTTTTTAAGTCGAACTTTATTTTCATAAACGATCTGAATTTTATAGTTAGGGTGAAACTTTCCTAAACGATATGGGTGAATGAAGTACGGATTATGATATAAATATTTAATAATGTTCAAAGATATAAATAATTTCTTAGTTAATATTTAATTTTTAATAAAATATTAATTAAATAAATAAATAATAATTTAAAGTTTATAAACATAAATAAGTAGTTAAAAAATAGATTAACAACAACTTGTTATTTTACCAAATTTGTATTAATATTTGGGTTTATTTGTTATAAAAACGAACGAGTTTTAACGAGTATTTTTCACAAATCAAGTTTGAATTTATAATAATTTATTTATATCTATAAGTTCAACTACTATTTAAAATCTTCGAGTATAAATAAAATTTATTTTACTATTATTATATAAGTTATTGAATTTTTAAAATGATATGAAACATGTAATTAAAGTAATCTTAAAAGTATAAATTAATCTTACTCATCTTATATTATTAGAAATATTGGAAATTTTATTAAAGCTCTAAGGACATACACCCACTTCATTCTCTCAAATCAATAACCCAGCCATATAGTTGTGGTCCATAAAATTATTTGTCATCTAATGTCTAATAGATGTCTACACGTTTATTTTAGCATGTTTATTTCACTTATGATTCAATAGTTTTTAGCACTTTCTAAACATAGGGCAAAAGAAATCATGTAATCCTTTAATAAATAGTAAATAAATTAACAAGTTGAGTAACTAACCTCGAATCCCAATTAAAATTCTTGTTTACATACATTTAAACAAGAAAATGATTATTACTGATTATAGGGTAAATAAAAATTGTTGCCTAAATAGTCATCAATTTGGTGTCACTTGGCGTAAACAAAGGTCATCAAATACCCAACCAAAGATCAACTTGTGGCTGCACACTTGACCGCATAAAACATCATGGTTGCTGGTACCTATGCGAAGACTACAACAGATGATGATCTGAGCCACATTCAAATATGTATTTATATTTCTTGGTCGGCATTCAAGCTGTATTAAATAGTACACAAAATCCAATATCAGTCGATATGTTCGATTATTGATATTTAATTGTAAGAATATTTTAAGGAAAAATGTTTATTAATAATAATGTTTATCTTTTATATTTTAATAAAAAATATATTATTATCTACTTTTTAATCTTAAGTAAAATATATTATTGAATTTATACCATAATTACGATTATTATAGTTTTTAGTTATTTTTATTATAGAATATTCTTAATATAATATTTAGGGAAAATGACCCAAAAAATCAAAATAATATTATTTTCAGCCCAATAACATCAATGACAAAATTTCTTCCCAATAACATCATTAACTAAATTTTGTCCTTGATGGGAATCGTCCTTGACGGGAATCGTTCTTGACGGGAATCGTCCTTGATGGGAATCGTCCTTTGACGGGAATCGTCCTTGATGGGAATCGTCCTTGACGGGAATCGTCCTTGACGGGTAAACATGTAATCTTATAATCGTAAGTTAATGGATGATTCTTTGGGGCAAGTATAATATTAGTTTGATTTTTTGGGTCATTGACCCTAATATTTATATATATTTAATTTTTATTTTAAAATTGACTATCACCACCTACTATCCATCATATTTAGATTTCATCGGAGACCACATCAAAGGCGAGCATATCAAATTTTTCCATAATTATCTTTTTAAATCAAACAAAATAATAAGGTAAACAATTAAACATTTTTTTGGCAAGTACAAAAGTTCGGACCTTTCTTATGCAATTTGGAAATTAGGCTCCCCAAATTTTCTAAAAACCACATTTTCACATTTATAAAAAGATAGAAAATTATTAAGTTTAGTCTCCCAAAATTTTTTGAAACCCTTTCTTTAGCCTATTATATATAAAATATTGGTTCCGTCAACCTGCTCTAAAAAAAAAAGTTGTTATCATATTAGTAATTTCGTAGAGCAAAAAACTCCACAATAACGTAGACCATGGTTGTTGATAAAAAAACTCGCATATTTTCACAAATAAGTAGACGATTTTCACCCAACTTTTGAAAAATCTGAATATTTCTTTCGTATTGTCTCAAAAAATAGAGTAATGATATATGTCACGTCTTTTTAAATTATTATTTATATTTTTTACTGTAGTATATGATTAGATTTTTTGAACATGAGATAGAAAAATAAATCTATTAATATATGTAAGTATATATTAGAAAGTGATAAAAAGATAATAAAACCCTGACTTATATTAACTTTAAAAAATTAGTCTATCTTTAATTTGCAAATCATGATAGTTTGTACACTAACAATTTATTTTACTTTATAGAAGTACATCATGAAAAATTTATAATTATATTTTTATTGGCATTTCTTTTTATCTGATAATATTTATCAGAATATAGCCTATAATAGTGATATTTCTGTTGCCAATCTTAGAAACAAAAAAAAAAAAAATCAATTGCCAATGGAATATCCTCCATAAGAAACTAGCCACTTTTCCAATTTGCTTTCCGTATACCAAAGGGCAAATTCAATTACAACAATTATTCCATAATCAAAAGGACAAGGCCTTGAAAAATAATGGATGTCATTTCCAACCCAAAGCTCTCATTCATTGAATAAAGATTACGATCCAGTATGAACTCTTGGACACATGTGTATAATATTTTAAAAACTGTACCATGGCCAAACGGCCCAGACCGATCAAAGTATGAAAACTTGGAATATATATAATATATTTTCTTTTTCACACTTTGATATATTTACACGACCAAATTTACTATACATATTTTTTTCCAAAGCTTAATATATAGATAGATAATAAGTTATAAAAGAGTATAAAATTAATTTACCTTTATAGGTTTGTTATTACAACTTGAAATGTTAGCCAATCAAGAAGGAATACATGTATCTCTATTGTCAAACAATATGTTTAGAAACTCTTGTTTGGCAACTCAGTCGACTGCTTTGTTTCTATTTCTAGAAATAAGAATAAAACTAAGGATTGATAATTCAACAAAAAAAAGAAAAATAGATATTACAAACGATATTTTTAATCGAATGACTCGAAATGTTTAGACTAGAAGAAAGGAGTTTCATAATATTCTCACTGTCATTCTTGATTATAACGTTTTCAAGAGGGAGTTCTCATATCATTTCCGTAACTTTTAAGATCCATGTGACTTTTGCTTACCATACGAATTCTTACTAAAGATGCAATAGCTACTATTTTTTCTCGAAAAAAGCTGCATCACGATTAATTTTAAATTTGTTCGGAGATGGTTTTTTCAATTTATCTTTAAATTTTGGGTTACTATTATTTTTATTATCTTGTTGATTTTCTGGATTATTATTAATAATTTGTTGATTTGTTTCATTTATCCCTAACTCTTTTTTAAGGAAATTAAATTCATTACGGTTTGATATCTTTTAATAATCTTTCCATGCTACTATTGTCTTGTTAATAGTATTGAGTGGTTTATATTTATTACTATTGTAGATGAAATTATTTCTATCATTCTGAATTTGTCAAGTGATTGTGCAAATAAGTTCAAGGATTCTCTCTTCTTTTTAATTTTTTTTTGCCTATTTCTTGTATATGATTTAATATTCATTAATTTAGTTTAGATGTTGTTTCATTTTCAGTGTTGATGTTTAGTGGACTAGCAAACCAAACAGCTTTAGTCCAAGGGCATCTAAAGGGTATATGTTCTACTGTTTCAATACAGTTGTTACATATTTTGCATATATTACTATTACTACACTTACATCCACGCATCGTAAAATTATAGACATTTGCTCGACTCTACTTACTTCGGTTGTACAATCAAGTAAAACTGAAAGGTACTTAGGTTTTTTTATTCATTGCCTTTGATCTCGCATGATAATGTGAGGATCAAATGTTTTGAACTTTATGACCAAGGTAATGAATATGAGTTTCTTGATTTTGAACACGACGAAGATATCTTTCATTACTGGAACAAACTCTGCAATCATTTAAATCAATTTGCAAAATAATCCATTATTACTATCATAAATATTCTCATTTGTTCCATAAAAAGCTTTTGAGAACTAATAAATTAATTTGTTCTTTTTCTTTTCAATTTTTTTAGCATATATAGATTCTTACTTGCGAACCATGATAATTAATATAATAGTAGTAGAATTATTAACCCTGTTTTATTTGACGAGCTTCCCAATAATTCTTTGTTTTGTGTTTTGGTTACACCGTTTGCTTGTGATTTGAAGTAAGATCAATAAAACATGTGATCAATATATAAAAATAATATAATTCAATTTTAAATTAAATCATATACAAAATATTAAATATAATTAATTATATAAATAATAAAAAACAATCTTACTTTAACTAGGTTATATAGGCTCATGGGAGTGAGATTAAATATATATATGTAGGCTTTCGACCCTTTTATATGGGCTAACGGGAGTTTTATATGGGTGACACTGAAGAATGTAATGATGGAATTTTGAACCTGTGAATTCCTAAATAAATGTCATTTCAGGCTAACCATTATATTATGTTAGCTTTTAAATCAAAAGATAAATATACCTAATACTATACATATATTTGAGACCCAACACGACTGTCTTGGACCCGGGCCAGCTCTAGATGCTGAAAATACCAATTTTAAGCTTTCGACCTTTTATATGGGCTCATGGGGGTTTTATATTTGCTGCATAATGTGACATAACAAAATGTCATGTAGGCTTTCGACCCTTTTATATGGGCTCATTGGGACTTTTATATCTGTTGCATAGGGTGACATTAAAAAATGCAATTGAGGAGTTTCAAACTAGTGATTTACTAAATGAATGTATGTCACTTTTCACTAGGCTAACAATTATATTATATTAACTTTTAAATTGAAGATACATATACCCAATACTATATATAAATATATATATATATATATATTGAGTCCTTTACAATTTTGGGCCCAACAAGCTCATTTAGGGATGTAAACGGATCGGATTATTGCAAAAAAAATCAAAACCATTTCCATAACCATTTAGATTATCAAAAAACCAAATCCTAACGGATTTAACCATCAGACTTTCTTTTTGAAACTATAACCGAATATTTGGATTCGGTTTTTTAAACGTTTTTTCGAACGTTTTTTCGGACTTTAACCATAATTAAACTATAACTCTACAAATATATTTAATTTTTTAAAAATAAAATCACAAATACAAGAAAAAACTTCAAAATATATGCAATATTATGTTGGTCCTTAATTAATAATATATTTGGTACCAGGGCTGGTCCTGACATATTTGGGGTCCAAAGAGAATTTCATAATAGGGGGCCCTATATATTTACATTAAAAATATTTATAAAAAAAAATTCGAGAAACTTTTTTATACAAAATTTATTTTGGGACGAGACTTAAACCTTGAGTCTCTCACAAGAAAATCTATCATTTTACCAATGAGCTAACTTATGATTCATGTTAACTGAATTTAAATATCTATATAATATTGGAGAAGGGCCAACGACCCGAAATGTCTCCTATTTCCCTCTACATTTTCAGCCTTTGGATCATAATTTTATTCTTTCTAACCATTAGATCTAATTTAATTAATGGTCAAGATTGTATAAATTAGATCAACAGTTTGAAATGTCTTGATTTCCGTCTATATTTTTCAGCCATTAGATTATATGTGGACCATTTTTATTATAATTTATTTATTTTTAATTCAATTAACTGAGTTCCTATATTAATATTCTTAATAATAAAATTCTAACAAAAAAGAATTGATAATAAGATTTTAGTTTATTTTAGTTTGTTTTTATCTCAAAAAATATTTATTTATTTGGTGTTTAATTTATTTTTTTAAATTAAATTTTTTCAAAGTGCCTTCAGGCACGGGTTTATACATAGTATAACTATATGTACATATAAATATCTAATTCTCCGAAAAAGGGCCCCTTAAAAATACCAAATTTTTGGGTGCCCGAGGCGGTTGTCTCCTGGGCCTATCTGCAGGACCAGCCCGGTTTGTTACTTCTTTTGTTAAATTTAATATTTAGATTTTAGTTATGAGATATGAAAATAATTTTTTATCTATATTATTATAAAATATACAAAAATTGATGATAATAAACGTTTTTTTGGTTATTCGGTTTTATTTTATCAAAAACTATAATCTAACAGATTTAACCATCTGTTACACTTTTCAAAACCATAACCTAACGGTTTTATCCATGGTTGCATAATCGGTTTTTAATCGGATTGGATTTTCATCGGCTTCCGTATTAAACCATAACCATTGTCATCCCTAAGCTCAATATTGGTTCTAATGGTTAGAATATTCATGTAATAATATAAATGTTCCAAAATCAAATTTTATCCAAGTTTAAAACGTCTCGATCTAAAATAGCTTGAGTCAACATAGTTGTCGGATTTATTACAAAAATTCTTAACGACGGGTTCAACATATTAATAAACATAAAAGGGCTTCCAAGCCCAAGGCCGAATAAAAATACATATAGTAAGATCCGTACAACCGACCCAACAAAATATTTTAACAACATGCTCAAACTTAACTAAACATAAAAAGGATTAGACCCTTTTTTCTTTTTGTTCGAATGAATTACACTCAATTGAATGAGAAATCCGACAAAAAACCCTCTAACCCTAAAATGGTGAAACATCTCAATACTACCATCCAACTTAAGTAAGAAGCGCCATCAACCAAAGGTCCCATCAAGTTCTTACTCTTATAATTACCTTCCCCCCCTATTCGTAATAATAATCCATTAGTAAACCTAAAGAACAAATGACAAAATTATGTATATATTATAGTGACACGAGATTCAACTCCAAATTTATATTTGTGAAGTGTTTGTCAAATTTGTATATATATTTTGTTTAGAATGGAAAAATTTAAAAGTTGAAAAAAAATTAAAAGAATAAGAAAAAATAAAATGCTAAATTTAAAAAAGAGAATTATAAAACTAGAAAAAATGATGTCATAGTTAACTGTTAAAACTGAATCACCAAAATTCATGGGTGAAAGTTAGTGGCAGAAGATGGCGAGTTACATTATAACTTTTTTTGGGTACGTGGGTGATCCGGGCCAACTTGCACGCACCACGACTAATCCTACGGGAATATATACGCCTCCCCATGTATATTCTCAGGTAAATCAACACTTGGTTACCCATGTTCAGAGAGGGGTTCGAGCGCTGTATCTCTCACTTTACACCCATTAGGGAAAGGATTTGAACTCTGTACCTCTCTTTTAAGTGATGAGAAATAGCAAGGCTCTGGCCAGTTGAGCTAACCTAATTGGTCATAACAAATTTTCTTTATTAAAGAGATTGAATTTTATTTATATTTTTTTTACATAACCAATATTTGAAATCAATCCCCCAAGTCAAGAGATATCAAATTGATATTAATTCATAATTTTTTGGCATGTTTTCTCCTTTTCTCTCAAGCGTTAATTTTCTATATCTCAATTGATACATGTCACTGTGTTTCTTCAATTAGGAATCCTAAATTTCATTCAAAAATCCATACGAACTCAAAAGTTTACACCTTTCCAAGTATAATCACTACAATATATAGTTATTTTAGTTTTCATTTGATTTCATGTGATGTATTCATCGATTGTTTGAGTATATGTATATAATTTACAACATCGATTTACTACGTTTGATAATTTTTTTGTATATATTTTTTAGCATCGATTTACCGTGTTTTTTTGCTTATATTTTAAAGCTTGTTTCATTAGTTACTTCTGAGTAATGTATCGGGTTGAATGATTATATGTTGTCATCACATGACTAATCATCAACCCAGCAATATTACTTCTAAAAAGACATTGATATTATAATATCACACCACTGAAATTACGACTTGTGTATGTTTGTGTGTAAAGTTTTGCGAACAACCCACAAATAATATATTAAAACCCAGTGTTATATACACACAACCCATCGATATTTCTTTCAATCCATAATTTGTTTTGCAGATAACCCATTGCTTTTTATACTGTCAACACATTATTATTACAGTTACTGGTTTCTAGTCTTTTTTATGCACACACACGTTTAGCTATAGTTTGGATCCTTGATGATTTGGAGGAGTTAGTTGTTAATCAATACAATTTAATTTTTTGGGATAAAATAGGAAATGTTATGAATTGATTTAGTTATAGAATGTTTTATTTATAGGATGTTTACGTGGTTAATCAAGCCGTGTGTATTAATAAGTTATTATGAAAAGTATTTTTCAGTTATGAAATATGTGTGTATATATATATATATGTATATCTATATAATATCGGAGAAGGGTCAACGGCCTGAAATGTCTCCTGTTTTTCTCCACAATTAATAGCCCTCAGATCAAATTTCAATCATTTTCGGCCTTTAGATCGATTTCAATTAATGATACCGATTGTCCAAATTCAATCCATGGTTTAAAATGTCTTCACGTGTCCTCTATATTTTTCAGCCCTTAAATCTTTCTATTTTAATTTTAATTTTTCTATTTTTTTAAAATTCAAGTCTCACACCTACACTTTCTCTCTCTCCACCATGTCGCTCAATCGAAGAAACCTTCTTTCTTTCTCCCCCACCAAGCCGCTAATCAAAGAATCCACCATTGTCAATCGACTTGGCTAATCGAAGAATATGGGGAATCTCTGCAAACCCATCTCTGGAAACCCTCCATTTTATGCTGGTATCCTTCTAAGCAAGCCGCTGTCTCCGATCTTATTCTGGTTTGGTTATATCTTTTACAATCGCTGTAAGTAAACTCAACCTTCCCATTAAGCAAGCGCTCTCCTTCCGCGGCTACTCGCGTACCATTCTAATTACTTTTAAAATTATAATCTATTTTAATTAGAATTACAGTCAGTTTTACTGAGAGTGATCCGACTGTAGTATCAATTGTTTTAGACCTTTTCAAATACCAAAAAATAAAGTAATGACTCATAATTTTTTTTATTTTTGTATTGATTTTTGAGAAGGAAAACAATGGTAGCAATCGTTTTGGTGAATTGTAATATGGTACAGGCTCGATGAGTCAGACTCTGCTTTTGGCAAACACAATAACTTCTTTTTGTTTTAGGGTTTGTTTGGATATAGAGGAGATTAATTATTAAAGGATAGGAAAGGATAGTATATTAAAGGAAATGAGAGGAGAGTATTAATCTTGTTTGGATTGAGTAGAAAAAGAAAGGAAAATATTAGTAAAGGATTATTTGAATTTTGTGTTTGGATTGTTTAAGTAAAGGAAAGGAAAGGATTATTTTATAACTAAATTACTTTTATACCCCTAATAAGATATATTTTAAATAGAACATAAGGGTAATAAAGATATTTTACTATTAAAATTTATCCCTTCCTTCTAATGACCCCAAATTGGAGGGATAAGATATAAAGGAATAGAAGGTATAATCTTAATCCTTTAATAAGTTATCCCTTCAAAAATTTATAACACAAACAAAGGAAGGATAACTACTATCCTTTATAATCCCTTCCCTCCCTTCTAATCCCTCAATCCAAACATACCCTTAATACCATTTCTGATATATAGATAACTTTCTTACCTTTATAAAAGAAAGTTAATGTACTGTGTAAGTTTACGTGCTCTCCTTTTTTTAGATATGGACTGCAGTGAAAGAAATCTATACATTTCACTTTAAATCTATACATTTCACTTTACCAAGAATGCTTATTAACTTTCTACTTATTAATGCTTTTATTGAAAAATTTAATTATTTTTTGTTAATTTTATTTATTAATATGTTTTTCGTATTGTTTAGCTATTGATGTACTATGGATAGAGTTTGTACTAGAGGTTCGTTGGTGCTGGGAAGAATCACAACCTTTACCAAGAATGCTTATTAATGGAACTATCAATCTTTCTACATATTAATGCTTTTATTGAAAAGATCGAAGCTTTTTCGTAAGGTAAGATCCTTTCTGGTTTGGTTATATTTCAGCCAATTTCTTTATCATAAAAAGGTAAAATACCTTTTTGTAATAAAGGTCCCTGTGTTATTCAAATAGACAATTGATGATAATCTTTCGAATTTAACATTTTAATGAAAACCCCAGGATCTCATTCTTCGTATTGAACCTGAAAAGTTAAATCGAAGACAAAAAGATAGACAATTGATGATAAGCTTTTGAATTTAACATTTTAATTAAAACCCCAAGATCTCTTTCTTCGTATCGAACCTGATAAGTTAAATCGAAGAAAAAAAAAGACAATTGATGATAATCTTTCGAATTTAACATTTTAATAAAAACCCCAGGTTTTCTCTTCCTTGTATTAAACATTATAAGTTCTATTAGATTCAACCCGAACAAGAAATGTACTAAGAAAGGTTAGATTTTGAATTTAATCGCTAAATTACGTTTTATAATTTATCATAATGATTATTAGAAAAATGAAAAATTTGATAAAATTTGATAAAAGAATACAATAACGAGTTGGATTTAATTATGAAAAAACGGGTATAATTTTGAGTATAGTAGATAATCAATTGATTTTTTTTTTCCTTTTTCTAAGCTTTTTACTTATGGAGAAATGAATAATATGGTTAAATTTTGTGGTAGGACCGAGAATTCATAAATTCATGTATTTAATTCATTATTGTTTTAGGATTTTTAATTTCGTATCCTATGAGACATGAAATTGGTTTGCAGAGCTTCTTTATTCGGATTTTGCGATCACCAAATTGATTTATAAATGGACTCGAATATGTTAATCAATTAAAAAAAATATGATTTTGTTTTATTTTCCTAACGTTAATTTTGTTAGTTGCAAACAAATATATAAATTTTACTTCGCTTTTATTATTTTGTTTAATGTGTATTTTTTTACTTGCAGGTTTCGAATTACAGAGAAAGACCCACTATATTGGAGAGATTCAATTTCGAATAAATATGAATCACATGATTTTTTCATCATTTTATTTTGAGAAGTAATTTGTATAGGTAATAATTGTTGGTCATTTCCATTTGATATGTGTTGTATAAAGATGCAATTCTTTTATATGATTCTTTTATACTTATATATTTTATGAAATAATTTGTGCAGATCAATGATAATTTTTTTTTAATGGAAGATACACCAAACATAATAGATTAAAGATACATAGATCATCATGCTCAATACTATCAGTTCTAATATATAAAGGTTTGTGCTAAATGAGAATCATTTCAACCAAAGGCCGAAAGTAACCCATTTTTTTAACTTTGTTATTTCTTGAGTTTATTAATCATATAATTGAATATATTCATGCTGAAATGGGTTATGTGCATTAGGGTTTATGGGTGATGATCATAATCTTGATCAAACTACTTTTGATTCATGAGACTAAGGGACTTAAAGAGCATGACAACCTTTGAGGATCCAAGGACGTGCATATATGTTGAAAGACATGAACATACACCAAACTGGTGAAATCACAAGTTTTAATCTTAAGGCATTGCTCAAGAACATAGGAAACCAACCAATTGATAAATCGTTCATGTTGATACATACTATTTACATATTTCTGAAGTCTGAATGATTCATGAGCTTATTATTGCAAAATAGGATTCCTTTCACTTATTTTTGGTGTTATTTCAATTGAATTTTTGTTTTAGACTTTAAACTTTTGAACTACTTATCGTGTTTTCATGGATAAATTGTTATTGTATTAGATTATCTCTTCATTCAGTTTTGTATTTCTTAAAGTGCCTTCAGGCACGGGTTCATACCTAGTATATATATATATATATATATATATATATATATATATATGTATATATATATGTATATATGTATATATATATGTATATATATATATATATATGTATATATATATGTATATATATATATATATGTGTTTATATATAAAAGATAATTCTCAATTAAATACAAATCTTCGAATACCATTCCTAAAAAGAGGAAGAAGGATCCTATTTAATCATATTATAAAGTATTAATTCTAAATTAAGCACTTTGACATATTTATCTTCCACTATAACCCTTTATGTTATTATAATTATTTGTGTTTTATTTTTATTATATAATAACCATATTTTTTTTTTCAAAGTCCGGCCACCTCTACCTTCCACCACCACCTCATGTATTTACCACCGACTATAACCACCACCACCACCACTTAATACATTCTCCACCGACCACCATACTTCCACCACACAACCCCCACCTCATGCACCCACCATCACCACCACCACCTCCACTCATGCATCCACCACAACCATCTCTATTATTCTCTGCCGACCACCACCACCTTTTCTCATAACCACCACAGACTAGTTCTGTCACCGCTATCACCATCAATCACCATCAACTAATACCAACCCACGCGCGTCTATGAAATTTAAAAATAAAAATCATAACCAACTGCTTTGTGTACTATTGTAAAAATTAAAAGAGAACGTGTAGATATTTGATTAGATGTATTTTTTATTTTGTGTATTCGTGTAACACGCAAAATGACACATCATATTAGTCTTTTTACTTATATTTTGTGACTTTGTGTGTTACAAGTATACACAAAAATTAGTTTTGTGTAGTACTATAACACACAAAATGACAGACCACATCACATTAGTTCTTTATCTCCTTCTCTGTGATTTTATATGGAGTTATGCTCAATAAACCCCTGCAACCTTGTGTACAAGCCCGTAAAAAGCACGGTTTTTTTTTACCCTTTTTTACCACAACATCCGCCGTCGATCTTCTCTATATCTTCCACAGCTTTCTTACTTCTATATAATTTGATAGTGCCAGTAACAAACCTTCTCTATATCTACTAACAAACCTTAGACAATTGATCCTAGTCAACAAACTATACTAACTACATCCTACCATCAGTATAATGCTTAAACAACATGTCAACAACTTTTAAGTAGCATTTAGTAGTTGTATAAGTACAAAAATTTGTTACTCATAATTTTAAAAATGAGATATTTACAATTTGAGCAGTAGAATCACTTTTGATTAGTAGTATAAGTAGTTACAATTACTAAACAAAAAAATAGCAAAATAGATGAACAGTTTGAGTTATGGGAAAATTCCTATACTACCTACATCCTATCATCAGTATAATGCTTAAACAGCATGTCAACATTTTTTAAGTAGCATTTAGTAGTTGTATTAGTGTAAAACTGCGTTTCTCATAATTTTAGAAATGAGAGATTTACAATTTGAGTAGTAGAATGACCTTTGATTAGTAATAGAAGTAGTTAGAATTACTAAATAAAAAAACAGATGAACAATTTGAGTTCTGAGAAAATTTCAAGAACTCAGAATCCGAGTTTTAGAAATCTTTCTCAGAACTCAAATTGTTCTTCAAATTAAAGGTAAAAAACATAAAAAAACTGTATGTATCATATATTATGATACATAATCATTGTTTGTTGCTCCACAAACATTGAAAAAGAAGTAAAAAATTCAAACAAGATAAAAAAAAATAGTTTGAGTTATGGGACAATTCCCATAACTCAATCTGCTTTTCTTTTTTATTGTATTTTGGTTCAATAATCCACAAACATATGGCACACACACATATATATATATATATATATATATATATATATATATATATATATATATATATATATATATATATATATATATATATATATTATACTATATTTTATGATATATACTTATTGTTTGTTAGTCACAAACACTAAAAAAGAAATAAAATATATATCAAGAATGCAAAATGAAGCAAAAAAAAAGTAGGCTATGTCAAAATTTAATAGGGACTTATAATGCAATTTATTATAATTAATTATATACATATAAATTCTAAAAATATCATGATTTTTTTTTTGGACGTTGGGAGGTGCCTAGGCACCATACAAAAGAAAGCAATCATCCAATTCCTAATTTACTAAATCTAGAAGACAAGTCAAAAACACAAAACGTATTCCGACGTAAAATAGTTGCCTCGTGCCTAGCTTCCTTTGCAAGCTTGTCCGCTTTGCTGTTGAGCTTCCTATTGATGTGATGGAAAGAAACTTGCCCAAGCTCTTCAGCGTTGTGTATAATTTTGCGCAGGATGGGTTGGATATTCCAACGTGCTGCTGGCACCTGTTTCGTACCTTGAATAATCTCAAGGTTATCTGAGTAGATCACTATCTTTTTCCCTGGAAAAATTGCACCTAGCTGCGTAGCTTTAAGAACTGCGTTAGCTTCTCCTTCCAGGGCTGATTTGCAATCCAGATTATAGCTGTGTTCAAAAGTAGTATTACTGTTGTTGTGTACTCCTATAATTGCTGCCCCCGTGGGTTCCCATTTGTTGGAGTAAGACGCGTCACAAAAAAAGGAGAGGTCTTGATTTTGTTCGTCCCTGTTTGTGTCTACGTTTACCTCCCCTTTATTGTTGATTCCTTTATAGTTTTCCGTGATCCAATTGATTCCATGGATTTCTTGCATTAATTTCTTTGTTGCAATGTTAATCCCTGTACCATTTACTGTAATCCCCTCGTGTATAGCCTTCATTTTTGCCTTCCAGATGTTCCAAAGGTTGATCATAATAAAATCTCGTACAACATTTTCTTCCCATCCTCCTTTAGTGAAAGATTGGATAATCTTCAATAGCCAATTCTCTATTTTGTCTTCAACTGTTTCTTGAATTTTTATTTGTAGGATGGATCCAGCCCATATGTCCTTGCACATGTTACAATGAAGAAGTAAGTGCTCCACATCCTCACTGTTATGATTACACCATAAACAGTTCGTAGCATCCGCACACTTTCTCTTATATAAATTGTCCCTGGTAGGAATTGCATTATTCACCAACCTCCATATAAATAATTTTATCTTTTTTGGGATGTTAGAACTCCATATTGTTTTCCAGATTTGTGAGTCCTGTATTATCTTAGTTCCCATTGTTGATGCTTTATTAACTATTTGTTCTTCCGTTATGACCTTATACCCTGTCTTTGTATCGAACTTGCCATCTCTCAAAAATGGCCAAATGAGCCTGTCCTTAGCATCCAATTCATTTATCTTAGTTTTCATTATCAGATGTATAATTGGTTCGGGAAAGAGATTATCCATTCATCCTTATTTTCCTTCATTAATTCGTTAACTTTTGTAATAGTAGTTCCTTCTGGTTTTTCTAATTTCCAATCAGTATCTATCCATTTTTCGTTCCATATATTAGTATCTCTGCCATTTCCTATCATCTTTATTCCGTGTTTCGTTATAAAATCTCTGCCTTCTATAATACTTGCCCAGCTCCATGTCCTACTTTGTCTTAGTTTACAGGTCATAAGGTTAGATTTATTGAAATAAATACCTTTGAGTAATCTCGCTGCTAAATTGTCTGGGCTATTCATCAGTCTCCATGCTTGGGCTGCTAGTAGAACCGTATTCATTTTTTTGAAGTCTTTGAAACCCAATCCCCCTATTAGTTTGCTTACTGCAATCTTTTCCCAAGCAACCCAGTGTATCCTGTTTCTTTCACCTGAACTCCACCAAAAATTAGAGATGGCTGAAATAAGTTTATTGCAAAAATTAACTGGAAAGGAGAAAATAGACATATAATAGCTAGGGATGGCTTGAAGTATGGCTTTTATAAGTACTTCTTTGCCGCCTTCTGAGAGTAACTTCGCTTTCCATCCTTCCGTATTTTTGAACACTTTTTTTGCTATCCATTCTAGAGATTTCACCTTCGACCTTTTGTGGCAAAGTGGAATTCCAAGATAATATCCCAAATCCTCTGTCTCTGTAATGTCCATTGTTTTAGTAATTTCATTCTTGATATCTTCTGGTGTTTCTTTGCTAAAAAGGATGGCTGACTTGTGAAAATTGATTTGTTGTCCAGACCCTGAGCAATAGATATCTAAACATTCTTTGAAATGATCAATGTTCATACCTTCCAATTCTAGAAAAAAAAGAGAATCATCTGCAAACAAAAGGTGAGATATCGTCGGGCAATTCCTGTTAATTTTAATACCCTTGATCAATTTGTTATCTATGTAGTGATCGATAATGCTAATAAGGGATTCGGTCATTATAGAAAAGAGAAAAGGTGATAGGGGGTCCCCTTGTCTAAGACCCCTACCCGGTTTAAAGTTCTCGAGTCTTTCTCCATTTAAATTGATATTAAAAGAAACAGAGGTTATACAATTCCTCATCCACTTAATCCAAGTTTCGCTAAAACCTAGTTTATCCAAAACCCTAAAAAGGAAATCCCATCTTACCTGATCGTACGCCTTTGCCATATCAATCTTTATTGCAGCCATGTGTTTTTTGTTTTTTCGTTTCCTACTCATAAAGAAAGATATCTCTTGTGCTATAATAATGTTATCCTGAATCGCTCGACCTTTAATGAAAGCTGATTGCGTTGGGGATATTATAATATTCATAATCTCTATTAAGCGATTCGAAAGAATTTTTGTAATGATTTTATAAATAAAATTGACACAAGAAATAGGTCTAAAGTCTCCTAAATTTTCTTGTATCGTTCCTTTCGGGATCAAAGTTATTAATGTATCATTAATCGTTTCTACTGAACAGTTGTTTTCAAAAAAATCCTCAATTATTCGTAACACATCCACTTTAATAATATCCCAGAATTCTTTATAAAACTTACCATTAAGTCCGACTGGTCCAGGTGCTTTTGAGGCGGATAATTCTGTAACAGCTCTTTCTACTTCTTCCATCGTAGGCTTCTTTGTTAGTTCTTCGTTCATATTACTAGTGACTCGGGGTCTAATAAACTCAATAGCCTTTTGCATATTATCCTCAATACTGGTGTTTTCTTTAAATAGGTCCTTATAATAATCTTGAAAGCAATTTTTAATATTTTCTGAATCGTCGGTCCAATCTCCATTAGTGTTTTTTATTCTGGTAATTCGATTTTGTTTTCTACGTTTTATCGTAGCTAAATGAAAAAATCTCGTATTTTTGTCTCCATGAATGAGCCAGTTCTGTCTAGCTCTATCGCTCCAATATTTTTCTTCTTTATCATATTCTATCTTTATTCGTTCTTTTATTTCATTCTCTTCTTTAGATGTATCTTTATCCTCTTTCATGCTATTAATTTTTATTAGTCTATCTTGAAGGGCCTTAATAGTTTTTTCATGATTCTTAAAATTTTTCGAGCTCCACCTAGTTAGTTCTTTCTTAGTAAATTCCCTTTTCTTTATAAAGTTCGGTATTGGGATCATATGATAGGGTATTTTCCAACTATTGTCTATTATATCTTTGCAATTATTATTATCTAACCACCTAGTTTCAAATTTAAAGTGTTTTTTCCCTATTTTCATATTCATATCAAAATGGAGAAGTAGAGGGGAGTGATCCGACCCTATTGCGGGAGGAATATAAATTTGTGATCTCGGAAATTTCTCCATCCATTCATAAGTTTCCATTCCTCGATCAATCCTTGTTTTGACATTCTTTTCCCCTTCCATCCTGTTAGACCAAGTGAAAAAACAACCATTAGAATTTATTTCCGCTAAAGAATTATTATGAGTAAAGTCTAAGAAAGCATTAATATGATTAATATTGGCTTGGTTCTTGCTCTTTTTCTCCGTAATGTTAATGATGTCTCCTCATTTGTGATAGATTTATGTTAAGATGAGACATCATTTTTAGTGTTTTAGAAGTCAATAATGTCGATTTTCTTGAGTTTTAGTGCACTTTCCTATTTTGTGTCTTGATTTGTAGAATTATTGTTTTTAGAGCATATTGGGTTTAATTGTTTATTTAGTGTGTAGCTTTAAAGAGAATTATGGAGTTTAATTAGAGTCCAAGTCAAAGACAACAACTTATGGAAGGAGATATGCATGGTAATTGGAGATAAGGAAAGAAGTGCTAAAAAGATGGAAAAGGAAAAGCTGCCTAAATCTGGGATTCTGCAAAGATAGGCGTTTTTACCTAATAAAGAGGCCGAATTTGGTAGATTACTCCTAAAGGGCGTAGGAAATTCTGTTGCGATTCTTTTGGTATCTTGTGGAGCAAAATCGGACCAATAATAAAGAAGTTATGACCAAAACAACGCAGCAGTGTTTATCTTTATTTCCATACGAATTTGAGTTGGGCTAGAAGTCCATTACCTTAACAATTCCTCAAGAAAACGAATTAGGTCTTCTAAACACCTATAAATACACCCTTATATCACTTGTAAATTATCCTTGCCTCATAGTAATTAGTTCTTAAGGTTTTATTCTTCCAAGTTATTGTAGAGAGCAAGATGATGTCTTTTATTATTTCTTTTAGTTTATTTCCTTCAGGTATGAACTAAACCTCCCATAGCTTGGGTTTTGCATATGTATAATCTATGAATTCTAATTCTTCTATCTAAGTTTCTTTGGGAATTATATGTTTTAATCTGATATTAGCTACTTACTTTATATTTGCTTATGTGTTTTGATTTAATGTCTTTCCTAGAATTGATCACTTTAGGATTGTTTTAAGAGTAGTTAGATGTTCTCCTTGACAGGGTGTTTAACTATTGAACCACCACATAATGTCTAGTGTCGATAGCAGTTCTGACAAAACATACTTCTAACTAGATAGTCATTAAGGTTTGTTTTAACCACAGTATCACCAAGACTTGCAGTATTTGCTTAGGGCCTTAGTGGCGTTTGATAACCCTATTTTAAATCACTTCTTGGTTGTGACGTAGCCCCCTTAGTCGCTCTCAAGGTCTAAGGTAGTGGAATTTAGAATCCTGACTAAGTATTACCGAGAGCTAGTATTCTCCCTTATGAACTAGATCTATAGATAGAATTAGAAGGATTAGTGCATACTAGCAAAACCTAAGCTATACTTCTCATCTCATATTCTTAATCTTTTACTTTATTGTCTTTATTTTCCTAGCTTTAATTTAGTTTTAATTCATAAATTCGAAAAACCAAATATTTAATTTTCTGTTTTCTAATTATTTACTTTTACTCGTTATCTGTTCCTACGCGTTTAACACACTTAAGTCCCTGAGAACGAACTCTACTTATCATTAAAACTTGCATACGTCCTGTAATACTTGCAGTACTGTGCCTGTCTAGGGTGAGAGTGCATAGTTTTCCATACTTAATTTGATCTTATTTTTATCACACCCTAGGCGACACCAAGTTTTTGGCGCCGCTGCCGGGGACTTGTGTCTCGTTAGCGTGTGGGTTATCTATTTCGAGTTTTAGTTTTTAATTAGTTTTTACTTTTCAGTTTTAGTTTAGTTTTAGTTTTTATTTTTCCAGATTTACGCTTGGGTTTGCTTTAGTCCTTTTCAGGTTTTCACAGTGTTTAATTCTTGGCCTCCCTTACCGGAGCCTGAGAGGAGCTTCAGAGCTTATAACAAAAGAATTCGTAAGGAAAGAGCCTTGAGAAGAACTATGGCAGACATTCAAGACAATGATCCGGAGTTAGTTTACTTTGCACCAGGAGGACCTCCTGCGTTTGTTCCACCTGGTGTACAACTGCCAGTAGGAGAAGGTAATGGGCAGAATAATCAACAAAACCGAGTTGAACAAGATCTACCTGGCCTTAACATACCATTCCATGTTCAACCCATCGGTTACCGCCCTCCTGAGATTCCGAATATCAAATTTAGACCCGATCCGGGTATGCTTAGTCAATTTCAAAGTTTCGGACTATATACTGGTACTGCAATTCAAGATCCGGTAAAAGCGATTCAGAAGTTCATGCAGATTTGTGATGCCTACATTACTCCTGGCATTACACGCGAGCAACTGTATTGTCATATGTTTTCGTTTTTCTTGACCGGAAGAGCTAGCGATTGGCTAGAAAGACAACCACATGGAACCATTCACTCTTGGAGAGAGCTTCAAGCCGCGTTCTTTAACCGATTTTATCCAAAGAGCATGAGACTTAAAGATCAAACCGAGCTTGCAAGATTTTCTCAAGAAGATGGAGAAACAGTGGGAGAAGCATGGACAAGGTTTCAACAAAAATTAGCTAGATGCCCGCTCCATGGTTATACACCTGCTCTACAACTTGCTATATTCTATGAAGGTCTTGATGACAAGGGTAGAGACAAGGTGGATAACATTGGAAAGGGTAATTTTGTGTCCATGAATCACAATGAAGCTTCCGAGGTGTTAGAAAATATTATGGAACAAGAAAGAAGTTGGCCTTCAACGCGAGCTTCTGCAGCAAAGACCCGAGGAACGCTTCGTTTAGATGCAGAAACTGCGAACTCAGCTCAAATATCCTCGTTAGAAAATCAAATCAAGGAGCTGAGAATCGCGATGGAGAAGAATTTAGCTGCTACAAAGGTAGTTCAAGAGGCACAAGGTTGTCAACAATGTGGAGTTAACGATCATTCATGGGAAGAGTGTGAATCAAATCCGCAATCTGTTTACTTCATATCTAACCGATGGGGCAACCGCAACCATCCGGGTATGCAGTATTCAAATCCACAAGGGGCCGCTAATCCTAGTCAATATCAATCGCGACCCCAGAACAACTCTTACCAACAGAGAGGTCAGTACCAAAACCAATATCAGAATCGACCTACTCCTCCACAACAACCTGCTCAAGACGCCTATACCGATACTTTAGACCAAAAAGCTTTACCTCAGTATCCGCAAGAAGGATCTATGGACAATACACAGATAGTACAAGCTCTAGAACGTTTGAACACCACTGTAAACGCTCAAGAAGAAAAGGTCAGAGGACACGATGCCATACTTCAGATGCTAAATACTCAATTAGCCCAAATAAACAAGCATCTAACAGAACAAAAGGAAGTAAAGGCAATCGAAGGAGGTGAAAACAATGTTGTGTTCGAAGCTTGCAAGGCTATATGCCTTGAAATCGAAAAAGAAAAGGAAGAAGCACCACATGCTGCCATTAGTGCCGTGGAAGTTCCCAGTATTGAAGAAGAGCCAACCGAGTCTAACCCCGAGGAGTCCGACTGTCTAGAAGTTTATCATCTGGAAAGCGATGAAGAGAGAGACGAGTTCATAGAGCTACTGAAAAAGGTGCAAGAGGAGATGCGATCGATGGTAGAGTATGCAGCAGAGTTAGCAAGAGAGAAAGAGGAAGAAGCCTCAAAAGAAGAATCGAAAGAAGATGAAGTGGCACCTGCTGTGCTAGAGGAGAAAGAAGAAGAGAAGGTGGAATCGCCACCTAGTGTTCAACCAGTGTCATCAACTATTCCTGATACAAATCCTAAAGATGACACTATTCTCAAGACATTTGTAGAGGCGTACCAACCTGAAAATATCAACGCCCAAATGCTTGAGATTGCGAAGAGAGGACTTACACCGCAACAAGTTTTTACGCAAGTTATTCCTGAAAAAGAGGCGAGTGTAGAGATCCCAAGAGAGAACCTGAGGGTTTCGAGAAGAAGTGAGAAAGAGCTACCCACTAAGCTTAAAGATCCGGGAAGTTTCAACCTTCCTATTCAATTGCATGGTAGGCTCAAAGTGAAAGCAATGTACGATGTGGGTTCTGGTGTGAATCTTATGCCTAAGTCCGTGTTCGAGAGACTTGGACTTCAAAAATCAGAGAAAACTCCAGTGAAGTTGCAGTTTGCTGACAACTCAGTGAAGAGGACATGGGGAACAGTGGAGGACGTCTTAGTCCGTGCAGGTAATATCGCCATCCCTACTGACTTTGTTATTCTTGAGTTTGATGCAGATAAGCAGGTTCCAATCATACTTGGACGGCCTTTCATGGCCACAAGTCAAAGTGTGATCAACTTCCAAGATGGGACCATCACCCTTCATGCTAAAAATGTATCTGAGACCTTCTATGTCTTGGGTAAGAAACCGAGGAAGTTGGATCCCACCGTACCTATCATCCACAGCCTTTCACATCACAAAGTCCCTCCTGAGGAAATCCACTTAAAACCTGTGGATACTGAGCCAAACATTGAGTTTGGGGTTGGCCATGAAGTCCTATGGAAAGCCCACAAACGCGAGAATAGGCCACGAAGTTTCAAAGACTCGTGGATGGGACCATTCATTGTCACGAAGGTTGTTTCAGCCACGGTGATAGAAATTCGCCCCAAAACTGGGGTCAAGCGCAGATTAGTTGACGTTCATAGCCTTACTCGTTGTTGGGGAGGCTATATTCGCAAATCTTGACAGAGGTAACACGTCTAACTTTGAAAGACGTTAAACAAAAGTGCTGTCGGGAGACAACCCGAAGTTTTTTTTATGTTTTCATGTCTTTTACATTCTTAGTTTAAGTTTATTTTAGTTGTTTTTAGTTGATAATGCATATTTGAGAAAGGTATTAGTGTTTTTGGTGTGTAGGAATCAGAGAAATCAAGTTAGGGAACGCGAGGAAAATTTTTGGAGCGCAAGAAAGCATCCCGCGGACTACCCTCACGGACTACCCCATGGTCCGCAGGGATGGTCCGCGAGGTCAAAACCCGTACCACGGGTAGCTACCGCGGGTTTAGGTCAGAAACACGAAAAAATTCCACGGACTACCCCGCGGTGCACCGCGCCATGGTCCGCGCCCCAAAAACCCGTACCACGGGGTGAGTACCACGGGTATTTTGACGGAGTTGACAACAGAAGCCGCGGTGTACCCTCCGGTACACCGGACCCTAGTCCGCGAGCAAAAAAAACCCGTACCACGGGGTCCTACCACGGGTTTAGGTCAGTGAGCAAAAATTTTCGAGCATCAGATGTCACGGACTACCCTGCGGTGCACCCCATGGTCCGCAGGGGTAGTCCGCAGCGCCGCCAGAGGAGAGAGAAAGTTACGGGATTGAGTTATAAAGGAGGTATTGAAGCTATTATTCCGAATTTATTAAACCTTAACCCTCTCTTTCTACTCCACAACTCTCCTAACTCCATTGAAACTCATCAAAACCTTCACCAATCACCAAAACACTACCCAATCATCAAGGAAAACACATCAAACCTTCTCTCCACATCATTACAAGAGAGAATCAAGCTACCAATCATCACCAAATTCATTCAAATTGAAGAATCAAAGAGCCAAATTTCACAAATTCATCACACAATTTCTAAAAATCCTAGCCTACCCATTACAAATCATCCTCACCCACATAGAGATTCATCACCAATTCACCCATCCTAGGACAAATAAAGCTTGTTCATCCATTAATTCAAAAGTAAAAATTTAAAGGGTTGCTAAAGCTTTGAGTTGGGAGTTAATTGAAGATGACTAATAGAACATCAATCTTATCTAGCAAGAGGGAGGTGAAGAGTAATAAGGGAGTGGATTTAAACAAGAAGAAATCAATTGACAAAGGAGCTAGTTCTAAATCAAAGGGTAAAGATAAATTGAAGAGTGGGAAACCTTCGTATGATAGTAATGGTAAAAAGCTTTATTTTTATGCAAAGGAAAGAACACAACCTCAACAAAATCCTATACCTATAGAGAGAGTGGATACTTCAAATTCCTTGAAGATTTCTGCAGAGAAACAATTAGAAGAACTACCTTTTGCCTATGAGAAAGTATTCAAGGAGGAAATTAGAGATGGAGATTACAAGAGATTCTTTGAGCTTGGTGAGAAATTGGGTTGGTCTACGTTCATGGTAAGCCGTTCTGAATTATGTCCTGAATTAGTTTTGGAGTTCTATCTAGGCCTCTTTAGCCGAGATAGAGATTGTGTTCCGATTAGAGGAAAGTTAGTTCCTTTCACAGTTGAGGAGATTAGGAACCACTTCAAGTTTCAGAAACTGAAAGGTTTTTGCAAATTTGAGGAAGCAGTTGCTAAACGAAAAATCTTTGATAAGGAATTACTTTTTGAGCATGTTTTTGACAAGGAGAAAGTGCAATTACATACGGGAGAATTGAAGGCACCTTGGCCTTACAAATATCTTCAAGCAGATGCTAGAATTTGGCATAATTTCCTTATCCCTAATGTCTTTGGAAACACACGAACTTTGGAGGTGACCATGAAGTACGCGCTACTGTTGGACTGTATTTTGAGAGGAGAAGAAGTTGATGTGGCACAGTTGATCTATGAGGAGGTGATACGATTCTCGGTCTCTCCTAAATCGGTTTATAACGTTAAATTTCCAACTATGATCACGTGTCTTGTGCGAAAAGCGAATGTAGTATTGGGTGAAGAAGAGAAACTCGAGTTTAAGACGAGTTATATTGATAATGCTTGGATCAAAGAAAGTCTTCGAAGAGCGGGTTCTACTCAATTCTCGAAGGCAGAAAAGGAGCAAAATTGGCAAGAGAAGATGGAGGAGCGTTTAACGAAATTTGAAGCAGCTCAAACTTCCTTAGTCAATGATGTGGCACAAATCAACGCTAATCAAGTGCACATCATGAAACTCCTTGAGCAATTAACGAAAGGTCCAGCAATTCCAATCTTGGATGTCAATGATGCGAGGCAATAGCCTCGAGAGTATGTTCTCTTTCTTCCTTACCATTTCTGTAAATATGTCTATCTGCTAATTTTAATTTCTGTTTTCGAGTCCTTTTTCGAGTCGTGGGGACACGGCTCATTTTTGAGTTGGGGGTGTGGGGATTCGTTGTCTCTCATCTCCATTTTTCAGTTTTTGAGTGAAATTAAAATTTTTGATGCATGGGAATTAGATGTAGAGTGTGTTTAATAACTTGAAAGCATAAGCTCAGTAGATTAATGATAGTAAGTGATATGTTTATGAGCTATGTATTTGTATGCTCTGAGTATTTGCAGGAAAACACACGTTGATAGTAAAGAAAGATTAGTGAGCAATGCGATAGAAAGTATGTTCGATCTCAGGGAACCTTGAAAGTGTGTAGGCCGTGAGATCCAAGCTAGTTGAAAAACCATTTGATGAAAGTGCTAAAGGTAAGAAATTTTCTGAATTACATAGTGTAGAAAGTGATCAAGGCGGTTCTTTCATATTTTTAAGCCTTTGAAGCCTTTTTATACCTTCTCACCTTGTGATTTTTGAGTTTAAAAGTTATATCCTTCTTAGCCCCTTCTAGCCTTTCTAAAGCCTTTGTTGAAACACATTATAAGCCATATCCTTTAGATTTTTAGGACTTTTCCATATGACCGCACTCGAATCGCGATGCTTAGACAGTTGTTTTAGAGCTTGAGTTTGGGGTGGTGGGTCCACCATTATGGGAGTTATTATGTTGGGATTTTTGAGCTTATTATTGTGCTTTGTGCTTTATATTGAGGATGTTTTACAGATTTGTATTGTAACCCTTTGCCGGGGTAATAGTGAATGAAAAAGAAGCTTCGAGCTAATTTTGCCAACAAGGGCATTAAAAGAAAAAATATATATATGAGAAAATTAGCGTGATATCTCAACATTAAAAGAGAGTCATAGCTATAGAAAAGAGAATTGATTTGAAAAGAAAAGAAAATATATATATTCGGACCGGCAAAGTGGATTTTTATGTGAACATCTTAAGCTTTAATTGGGTTATTGGGGATGCTAAATTGTGCATCAAGGAATTCATTGGGTTGAGTGAGAAACGTTTATGAGAGTAACTCAAGCTCTAGGGCGATTCGTTGATGGCTAGTGAGGAGAGAGCCAAAAGCTCACTCCAAATTATCCAAATATACTATCATACCGTCCCTAAGCCTACATTACAACCTTAAAGACCTTGTGATTCTTTGTTATGTAATTGAGAAGTGATTGAGCCATTAGAGATTAGTTAAGTGGATTCTTGGATACTAGTGAGGTTCGATGAACAATCTATAGCTCTCAAGGGGAACTGAGTAAAGTCCCAATCCTTCTTACATTGCGAAACTAATCTGATCTTGAAATCAAGCCGTGTTGACTGGGGATATGAGAAGTGTACAGGTATGTAGTTTATAAATATTATTGCATGAAATTTTCTGAGTTATGTGCTTTAGGTTTATTCTATATATTCTGCTATGCTTTTTCCCTTGTGTTGAGAATTTTATAAGTGTGTATTTCTAGACTTCCCTATGTTTTTATCTTTTATTGTATCGGGACGATACAACTTTGAGTTGGGGGTCTTGATGTCTCCTCATTTGTGATAGATTTATGTTAAGATGAGACATCATTTTTAGTGTTTTAGAAGTCAATAATGTCGATTTTCTTGAGTTTTAGTGCACTTTCCTATTTTGTGTCTTGATTTGTAGAATTATTGTTTTTAGAGCATATTGGGTTTAATTGTTTATTTAGTGTGTAGCTTTAAAGAGAATTATGGAGTTTAATTAGAGTCCAAGTCAAAGACAACAACTTATGGAAGGAGATATGCATGGTAATTGGAGATAAGGAAAGAAGTGCTAAAAAGATGGAAAAGGAAAAGCTGCCTAAATCTGGGATTCTGCAAAGATAGGCGTTTTTACCTAATAAAGAGGCCGAATTTGGTAGATTACTCCTAAAGGGCGTAGGAAATTCTGTTGCGATTCTTTTGGTATCTTGTGGAGCAAAATCGGACCAATAATAAAGAAGTTATGACCAAAACAACGCAGCAGTGTTTATCTTTATTTCCATACGAATTTGAGTTGGGCTAGAAGTCCATTACCTTAACAATTCCTCAAGAAAACGAATTAGGTCTTCTAAACACCTATAAATACACCCTTATATCACTTGTAAATTATCCTTGCCTCATAGTAATTAGTTCTTAAGGTTTTATTCTTCCAAGTTATTGTAGAGAGCAAGATGATGTCTTTTATTATTTCTTTTAGTTTATTTCCTTCAGGTATGAACTAAACCTCCCATAGCTTGGGTTTTGCATATGTATAATCTATGAATTCTAATTCTTCTATCTAAGTTTCTTTGGGAATTATATGTTTTAATCTGATATTAGCTACTTACTTTATATTTGCTTATGTGTTTTGATTTAATGTCTTTCCTAGAATTGATCACTTTAGGATTGTTTTAAGAGTAGTTAGATGTTCTCCTTGACAGGGTGTTTAACTATTGAACCACCACATAATGTCTAGTGTCGATAGCAGTTCTGACAAAACATACTTCTAACTAGATAGTCATTAAGGTTTGTTTTAACCACAGTATCACCAAGACTTGCAGTATTTGCTTAGGGCCTTAGTGGCGTTTGATAACCCTATTTTAAATCACTTCTTGGTTGTGACGTAGCCCCCTTAGTCGCTCTCAAGGTCTAAGGTAGTGGAATTTAGAATCCTGACTAAGTATTACCGAGAGCTAGTATTCTCCCTTATGAACTAGATCTATAGATAGAATTAGAAGGATTAGTGCATACTAGCAAAACCTAAGCTATACTTCTCATCTCATATTCTTAATCTTTTACTTTATTGTCTTTATTTTCCTAGCTTTAATTTAGTTTTAATTCATAAATTCGAAAAACCAAATATTTAATTTTCTGTTTTCTAATTATTTACTTTTACTCGTTATCTGTTCCTACGCGTTTAACACACTTAAGTCCCTGAGAACGAACTCTACTTATCATTAAAACTTGCATACGTCCTGTAATACTTGCAGTACTGTGCCTGTCTAGGGTGAGAGTGCATAGTTTTCCATACTTAATTTGATCTTATTTTTATCACACCCTAGGCGACACCAGTTAAGTATCTCATTGAAATCCCCTAATATCATCCAAGGTTCTCTAATTCCCTCGCTCCATTTTGTTATTTCATTCCATGTTTCTACTCTTTGATTAAAATCATTAGGAGCATGCAAAAAGATCATATAGTATGAGAAAGACAATTCATTAACTAAGACAATAATAAACGAATTACAACTAAAAACAACATTTAGATGCACATTGGAGTGCCATAAGATCAAGAAACCCCCCGAATAGAAAGAGGTTCCAGTAGGTTCGACAAAAAAAGACTTGCTGAAACCAAACCGCGCAACCACTTCTTGCGAGTCTACTTCTCTCATCATCGTCTCACAGAAGGCCACTACACCAGGACGATACTGAGCTATCATCGAGCTTATTCTTGATAATGTTAAGGGCGCTCGAATTCCCTGAACATTCCAAAATAAGGTTGTCATTTGAAATCCGCGGCTTTTATGGAGTAGCCGCCTCCATTTTTCCCTTTCTTCTCCTCTTCAGATTCAAAAATTGGATCATATTCCTGTATCTTCTTAACTAGTTTCTCCATATTCCCGCTCTTCCTCCAAACATCAATTTCATCTCCTGTTTCCATTTTTTTCTCTTTATTATCACAAAAATGCTTATGAGAGAAAGGATAACTGTAAGACAGATGGGAAGAGACAAAGTCAGAAAAACCAAAAAACCATTTAAATTGGAGAAAATGACTGATGGGTATAACTAAACAATTATCATCATCTGGAATAGTCTGGGAAAGAAAATTATTTCTACCAGCCTTAAAAAAGGGGAGTATTCCAACCGAACAGTAGGTAACTTTGGTAAAAAAAGAAAAATTTGAAGAAACTTTCTTTTCTTGTTTACCCATTTCATGACCAACTAATGGTTTGAATATCAGAGCACCTTGTACGGGCATATCAGAGCACCAGTTTCTACAATTATAAGCTGTAATAAATACTACCTTTGTCCAAGATCGATGAGGATTGATTACCATTGAAATCTCAATTTCACACGTGTTAGACTTCCTCTCGTTTGGTATCATCGATGCCAAGTCAGCTTCCCATTTAATTTGTTGTCTGAATTCACAAGCCAACATCGTATTAATAAAATCGAAGAAATACAGAGGCCATACCTTATTTGACAAGCGATGGTTCTCGTGAAGCTTGTGGTGATGTTTACTGTGTATTCTAGGGTCAATTAATATCCTAATGCTTGGAATGAAGGAGACCCATCTGCCAACGATCTTTCCTGCACTGTTTTGAGTAGTTTCGTCGCTCTGAAGAAGCCAATTCGGAGATTGATTCTCTATCCCATCGTGTCTTTTTTTAGTCTTCCTTATACCATCAGACTCTATTCCCCTGTTTCGAGAGTAGTGTTGTGTATGCTCGGCTTCGGCTTTTGATGTGGAAGACTTCTTCGCCAGTTTATGCCTAATATCATCACAGCACGCTTCTATTCTGTCGTTCTTAATTATATCTTTTTGTTCGACACCACTTCTGCACATATAATTCGAAAAACCTAATGGACAAATGGAAAGAAGCTTCATACTAATCTGTATTGTAGATGATTTAAGCTGATGATTATCCCACTTCTCTGTGTTCTTTTCCTGCTTCGAAACCCTAACTACTGTCTTAATTTGTTCTGTGATTTTTTTCCTTATAGTATTAATCTTCCCTATTCCTCTGATGTGCATCAGTTTGTGTAGTTTTATCTCTTGAGATACTTGATCTACGAACACTTTCATTAGTTCATCGATCCCCTTTTTTGTATTTTTTCTTCCATCAGATTCGAGACCCATGATTCTCAGTGGCTGAGGTTGCTAGATTAGGGGAGCTTCCGCGTGTGTATGAGATCAGAAGAAGACGAAACGCCTTCCTCTTGGAGTTGCGATGAGATCCTTCGGCGATTAAGGGACTGAAGAGAAGAGAGAGGGCAGAGAGTTTCAACCTAGGAGAGAGAGAGAAAGATCATGATTAATTTTAAGCATTTACTCCCTCCATTCCTTAATAATTGACTCTTTAGCCAATATCATTTATTTCACAATATAGGTCATTTTTCAAGTTTCAATACAAATTAAATGACCTCTTTCCACTTTTATCCTTATTTTTAAAATCTTTCAATTTTCTCTTTCTTAAAAGTAGGGATATTTTAGTCATATTAAACTAATTTTTTCCTACTTTTTAGATTCCTTAATATGTGTGAAAAGCTCTAAAGAGTCAATTATTAAGGAATGGAGTGAGTATATTATAATCTTACTTTTCACTTTTATATTGATGTTTACAGTTACAAGTTACAGTGGTATCAAGTGGTTATGGAAATTGTTTGGAAGATATAGAGAAAATCGACAGCGACAGTGGTAAAAATAGACAAAAAATGAAAAAATAAAATATTTGGTGCCTTATATGGACAAAAAAATGATAGATGTGGTGAAGATGAATTAAACTAGCGTGATGGGCTTCTTGAGCATTAATCCTTCTTTTTATCAATATAAATTATATTATAAAAAAAATCATAATTGATCTGTATTGGTATATTTTGAAAAAAAAATATAGATGATAAGATTAACACAACTAACCCAATAAAGAAAATCTATAATTACGTTCTTAAAACTAAACATCAAAAAATACTTTAAAGTCCAACAAAGCTTGGCCCAAAACAAAAATATATATAATAAGATCCACATGCCTTATACAAAAATATCTTAACAACAGATGCAAAACGAAACTAAACATGAATAAAAACCTTAAAAGCCCAGCAAAATAAGAAGCCCAAAAAATAAACTCTAACCCTAGATTGGTGAAACATCTAGCTCTATCACCCAACAAACACAACAAGCGCCGTCAACCAAATTACTAAATTCATAAATTATAATTACTATTTTTCTTTTGTAACCGTATTTATCAACAAAAAACAAAAAAACATAACGTCATTTCTAAAATCATAAAATATGTTTAAATATTTAAGTTCATATGTTAATCATCTCAAATATATTTATTATATCTAGAAATTACAATCAAATGTAATGAACATCAAACATTAATTTAAATAACATGTAAATTTACATATTGTCATTTGACTATTAATAACAAGTGTCTATTTACAAAGAAACTTAATATTTTTTCTTTATCATAGAATAATTGATAAAATAACTTTAGAATATTGAGTTCCATATCCTATGTAGGATTTTTAGTATACACATTGATCGAGCTTCCCCTTAAATCTAATAGTGTTTAAAAAAATCAATCTCTCAGTTTAACATTATTATTTGAATCTCTCATTTGAACATTGGTAACCAAACGATAGAAATTTTCATTAACGATACACCACCTTTATTTTTTAGGGTTATGATAAATGTTTAGTGAACCTGAAAATAATAAAGACCAGTCTTGATTTCCTTGAAGTGAATGTCTCATTTTAGCATTGTTATCTGAACTCTGCAATCAACTTTTCCGTTACATAACTCACCATCTTAAATTTTTGAGGAACATTATGATAAGCGTCTGTCTAAACCTGAAAATATACTAGAGACCAGTTTTCTTGTAGTGAATCTCTCATTTTAACATTGTTATTTGAATTGCCAATTCAATTTTTTCACCCAGTAACTCACCACCTTAATTGTTTCGCGGGAACATTATGATAAATGTCTAGTAGACTTTAAAAAACTAGGTCTGAATTCCCTTGAAGTGAATTTCTCATTTTAAGACGTTATATGAATTGTGTGATAACCTTTTTAATCAAATGACGCACCATCTTAATTTTACGCGACAACATTATGATAAACGTTCAAACTGAAAAATCGATTAAAGATTCTAAAAATAGACCAGAGATAGTGAATCTTTATTTGACCCCACACCCTTAATTTTGTCTCGGGAACATTATGATAAACGTCAATTAGACCGAAAAATAAGATCAGATCTCAAATTTCCTGAAGTGAATCTCTCGTTTTAATTTCGTTATTTGAACTATACCATATATAACAACTCACAATCTTAATATTTCATGGAAACATTATGCACTATGTAAATAAAGAATTAGACTTATTTTGAACAAGGCCAGACACATATTTTTTTGATTGGAAGAAAAAACTAATGACTTAATCCTAATTATTCTCCAAAAATATTTATTTTCAATATATTTTTGATTTATTCAATAAAAACCAAGCACTATAACAAGCAATACTAAAACCATATAAATTAAAGACCTAAAATAAGACCCGAACAACGTTTATTTAGCATTTTCATTTAATAAAAGGAGAAGCCCAAAAAATAAACACCAGCCCTTGATTGGTGAAACATCTAGGATTAGTGTTTATTTTTTGTAACCGTATTTATCAACTAAAATCAGAAAATATAACATCCATTCTAAAATCACAAAGTATATTTAAATATTTAATATCATATGTTAATCATCTCAAATATATTAACTATATCTAAGAATTACAATCAAATGTAATGAAAACATCAAACATTAGTTTATAACATGTAAATTTACATGTTGTTATTCGACCATCAATAACAAGTGTCTATTTACAAAGAACCTCATTCTTTATCATAAAATAATTGATAAAATAACTTTAGAATGAGTTCCATATCCTATATAGGATTTTTGCTATACACATTGATCGAGCTTCCCCTTGAATCCAACAGTGTTTTAAAAAATCAATCTCCCAGTTTAACATTAGTATTTGAATCTCTCATTTGAACATTGGTAACCGGACGATAGAATTTTTCATTAATGATACACCACCTTAATTTTTTACGGTTATGATAAATGCTAGTGAACCTGAAAAAGAAATACAAGTCTCGATTTCCTTTGGTGAATATCTCATTTTAGCAATCAACTTTTTCGTTAAATGACTCACCATCTTAATTTTTTGAGGGAATATTATGATAAGCGTCTGTTTAAACCTGAATATATACTAGAGACCAGTTCTCTCGTAGTGAAACTCTCATTCTAACATTGTTATCTAAATCACCCATTCATTTTTTCACTCAGTAACTCACCACATTAAGTTTTTTGCAGGAACATTATGATAAATGTCTACTAGAACTAAAAAAACCAGGTCTCGATACTGTTGAAGTGAATCTCTCATTTTAAGACTGTTATATGAATTTTGCGATAACCTTTTTAATCTAATGACCCACCATCTTAATTTTTCGCAGGAACATTATGATCAACGTTCAAACTGAAAATCGACTAAAGATTAGTTTCCTTGTTAGACCTAAAATAATACTAGAAATAGTGAATCTCTTATTTTAAAACTTGTTACTTGATCACCACAACCTTAATTTTGTCGCAGGAGCATTTAAACATCTATTAATCTGGAAAAAACCAGGTCTTATTTTTCTTGAAGTAACTCTCTCGTTTCAATATCGTTATCTGAACTATGCCATATACTTTTTATTTAACTACTCACCATCTTAATGTTTTATGAAAACGCTATACAAATATATAAATACAGAGTTGATTCATTTTGAACAAGTTCAGACGAATCAATATACATATCATCTCTAACCGAAAGAAAAACTAATGACTTAATCCTAATTACTCTTCAAAAAATATAAATTTTCAACAAATTTTTCTATTCAATAAAAATCAAGCACTATAACAAGCAACATTACAACCCTACAAATTAAAAACCTAAAAGAAATCTTTAAACTAGTGACCTAATTATCATTTTCATTTACTAAATCACTCCCCCATATATAAGTATTAGAGAAAAACATTAAAGTCAATTACTTAAAGTTATATCTAAACAATTTATCATTTTCGAAATATTTTTTTCTAAAAATTAGAGTTTTTTTCGATACATACAAAGTGCTATAAATACTCATCACTGTCTCTTTTAACTCTAAACTCACTAGCGTTGAAAAGACAAAGACAGCAAAACCATCACTCACTCTCAACTCGATACTCCGCCGAAAAGGTTCATCTAATTTATATTAATTCGATTATTTTTATAATTTTGTTATTAAATCTGATTCAGTCTTTTCTGAGAAAGATGAATGATTTATCTAATCTGATTGCATCTGTGTTTATTTATGTTATTTTTTTCATTAATTCATAGCATTCGAGTTTTTATTCGTGCTTATGTAAGCTTAACTGATCAATGTTTTGTTACTCATCTATGATTTTATAAATAAACGTGATTTGATTGCAAAGAGATTTGTGAAATGAATTTGATTTACGTTACTTCTTGTTTGTTTAAGATGAATTTTGTTTTAAATGGTGAATTAGGGTTTTATTTGGGTTTATATGAGCTAAGGTGTTGTTTTTATTCACTAATCAACGTTCAAAAATCGATTTTTCGAGACAATTTAATTTAAATTGTGATTTTTAATTGAAATTACACAACTATTATTTGTTTTAGGTGTAAAAAAATTGTTTTTAAAGACTGTATTCTAATTTGTATAAGAAAAATGTTATTATAGCAAATTGGGTATTTTATTTGAGCTTTAGATACAATATTGTATTTATTATATAATTTCTTTTCCCTTATAGTAATAAAAACTATTCCCATTATGCCATAAAAATTTATAAGAATCAACACTTTTTAGTATTAAATTAACTTAATTTGCTAATTAAACAATCAAATCTGATTTATGTAAATCCGCTTTTTTTTTTCTTTTTTTTTACTAATTTTATTTTAAATCAAATCTGCTCTGTTTTCAGGTCATAGCTTAGCTTGGTGAAACTTATTTACTATGTCAGGGTTAATTAATGTAATTTTCATTTTTATTTTTTATTTAATTAATATTTTTTTTGACAAAATAATTAAAATTAAAATTTTACAGTCAATGAATGGAACAAGTTCAAGTCTTCAAGATGGAAGAGTATTAACTTCATCTTATACACCTCAATCAGGTTCTTCTTCAGGTATTAAAAAATAATTAAAAATTCAAATTAATTTAATTTATTTTGTTACTAATAATTTAATATTAATTTTAGGATTGCAAGGTATGCATGGTAGTTATATACCTAATACATATAGTTCAAGAAGTTCAACAATGTTAAGTGGGCCCACTAATAATATGCAACAAATTGGAGGCAATGTATCTAGTAACCGTTTTGCTATAAATAATCTTCCTTCAGCACTTTCACAGGTATTTATTAATTGCACTATAAGTCCCTGTATTTTGCACATAATGTACTTATGATAATGTTTAAAAATGCAGCTATCACTAGCCAATTCACATAATGGAGGTATGTTAATGCGTGTTTTATATATAAATATAATTAATAGATTAATTTTTATTTTTATTTATTTGGTTTATTTAGGTGCAGGTTTATCTCAAAATGTTGGAAGTGGAGGAAATATTGGAAGAGTGGGTCCCACTGGTGGATCAAATATACCTGGTGTTAATTCTCGCTTAAATTTAAATGGTATATTTATTTTTTTTATATTTATTACTTGATTGAAAAATAGAAATTTAGAGTAATTTTTTTCCAGAGGAAAAAATAAAAAATAGTAGCATCTACTGGACAATTTTTTTAGAAGTTTGCGATTTTTATTTATTTTTGGGAAAAACAGAGTAAAAGAAAAACATTAGCCTCTATTAGAGCAATATTTAGTCCGTATAGTTTTACTTTTTGTGATTTTTAGACCACTATTTAGTAACTTATATATAAAAATTTAACCCGGATTTTTGTTTTTCGAAGCGATGCCCCTAATTTAACGTTTAAGTCCCTCACTAAAATATATTCCTAGATTTGCCCCTGTATAGGGACCAATATGTTGGTTTTAACTTGTATAGGGGCCAAAAGGTTAGTTTTAACTTGTATAGGGGCCAAAATGTTAGTTTTAACTTGTATAGGTGCCAAAATGTTAGCTTAAAGGTTATTTTTAACTTATATAGGGCCAAAATATTTTTTTTAACTTGTATAGGGACCAAAAGGTTAGTTTTAACTTTGGGCCAAATTCTGGATTTTCGGAAGTTCATAAAAGCCCAATAAGGCAAATTATTTTCAAAATCGAGGCCCAAATGATCCGTAACTGTAGTATTTATGTAATCCTTATCTTAAATAAAAAAGACATTAAATTTTACACGTGAAAAAATTAATATAAACTAATAAATGAAAATTAAATAAAAAAGTCATCTTCTTTCGTGATTTTAGTCCTATAATTGACTGACACGTGTATATATGACATCACAGGTCCACAAATGGTATCTATGATGGGTAACACTTACACTGCTTCAGCTGCAGCGTTACAAAATCAACTCCAGGGGCGAAATAGTCATTTACCAACATTAGCATTACTTAATGAAATGGAGAATAATGCTTTTGATATGGGTGAATTTCCTCAGTTGAGTGGTCGTCCTAACTCTTCCGGTGCTTCTCAGGGACAATTCGGTAATTTTTAACTTTGTTTTAAGTATAAATTGCACTATAAGCCCTTGTATTATGTGAGACTAACTAGATTTGTTTGGTTATTTAGGCTTTATGAGGAAACAAAGCGTGGGATTTAATCAACAAAATCAAGAGTTTAGTATTCAAAATGAAGATTTTCCTGCTTTACCTGGATTTCGAGGTATAATTGTATATCTTTTATAATTGGATATTTATGATATTTTGGTAAGGTGAATCGATAATTTAATGTTTTATTTTTAAATTTTTTAATGTTGAATAGGTGGAAATTCTGAATTTGGAGGGAGTAGTATGCATGGAAAAGAACAACTTCATGATAATATGAATAATATGATGAAATCTCAGCAATTATCGGTAAGTTTTAGCTTTATTTAATTGCATTATAGGTCCCTATTTTATGCCAAAAAAATAATAATTATATTGCAGATCCCTATTTTATGCGAAAGAAATTTATAATTCACAACTTTCAAAAAAAAAAAAAAAGTTCAAGTTTGAGATATATTTAAAATAAATTGGGGGGTAAAGTGAGAGTTTTAAAAAGTTGGGGGCATAAAAGGTTTAGGGGTTGAAGAAAAAAAATTTAAAACTCAGGGGCCATAGGGGTTCCGGGGGCCACACTCCAATTTTGATTTAATTGCATATAAGTCCCTATATCATTAATAAGTTGCAAAATAGGTCCCTGTATTATGCAAATAACCATTTTTTTTTGAAATAATTGCATTATAGGTCCATATATTATACATTTCAAAATCACAGCTGACAATTTAAAAAAAAAATTAAATAAAGGTTTAGGGTTAAAGGAAAAAAATAGAAAACTCAGCGGGCCAAGTTTTTGAGTATATAATTGCATTATAGGTCCCTATATTTTACCTATCTTATGTTTGTTTGGTTTTAATAAAGCAGATAGGAAGATCTGGAGGGTTTAATTTTGGAGGTTCATCATCATCACATAATCAGCAGCATCAACAGCAACAACACCCTTCATCAGGTGGTGGTGGTGTCAGCGAGCTTTCTTTTCAACCCACTAGCTATCAAGATCTCCTATTCCATGGCCCTGAGGTATTTTTAATTGGTTATTTTGTATAATATATAGGGACTTATAGCGCAATTTATTAGCTCCAAAAAAAAATATTATTATAGGGATAGGGGTTGAGTTAGGAGTTTGTCCTAATTTCCCCCTGATTTTTTTTTTTTTTGGAGTTGATTTCACTATATGTCCATGTATTATGTGGACGTTGTACTTTTAGGTCCTTATTTTATGTACAAATTGCACTATGGGTCTTTATGTTATGCATAAACTGCTATATATATATGTCCCTATATTATGAAAAATTGCACTATAGGTCCCTATTTTATGCAAAAATTACATTGTAGGTCCTTTTGTTATGCAAAAATTGCACTGTAGGTCCCTCCATATATTATGAAAATTTGCATTGTAGGTCCATTTACGATGCAAAAAAAAAGCACTATAGGTCCTTATGGTATGCAAAAATTGCACTGTAGGTCCCTCCCTAAAGTATGTTATAGGTCCCTGTATTATTAAAAATTGCATTGTAGGTCCCTATACCATGCAAAAAAATTGCACTATAGGTCCTTTTGTTATGCAAAAATGCACTGTAGGTCTCTCCCTACTTTTTGCACAATATAGGGACCTACAGTGCAACCTTTGCATAATATAGTGATACACAGTGCAATTTTTAGAGGGACCTATATTGCAACTTTTGTACACTATAAGGACCTATATTGCTTTTTTTTTTTTTGCAGACCTATAGTGCAATTTTGGCATGCTATAGGGACATACCGTACAATTCTTCCACAATATAGGGACCTTTATAGCAATTAACTCCATAAATTGAATATACATTACATAACATTCTCTAATCCTATTTTCCCACAGGGTCGAAACACCGGCATATCAGTCCCAGGAGCGGGCCCATCGAATCTCACCAACACAGTATCCGGAACAGGCCAATCATTCGATCAAACAATGCAACAATATCAACAATTACAAAAACACCCTCAGTTTCGCATGAACAATAATAATACTCCGGACCCCACTTCTCAACAACCTTCAAATCCTTCGGGTCCCACACCAGATCGATTCGGAATGATGGGTCTTTTAAACGTGATTAAAATGACTAACCCAGCTTTGACTTCCCTTGCTTTAGGGATTGATTTAACTACACTTGGGTTAAATCTTAACTCGTCTGAGAATTTACATAAGAAATTTGCTTCTCCTTGGTCTGATGAACCTGTTAAAGGTGAACCTGAGTTTGTTATACCTAGTTGTTATACTGCTCAACAACCTCCTCCTTTGAAAGTAAGTTTTTTCCTTTTATACCCCCTTAACTATCCTAAGTTACTGATTTACCCCTGTAATTATTGTTTTGATGCTAAAACACCCCCTCCCCCCCCCCCTTAGGGTCTGTTTTGGGTTATTTGGGATAGTTTAGGGGTGAAATTGCATTTTTAAGTTTTTAATTTATTCTTTTATACCCCTGAACTATTCTAAATTACTGATTTACCCCTGCAATTATTGTTTTGATGCTAAAACACCCCCTTAAGGGTCTGTTTTGGCTTATTTTGGATAGTTTAGGGGTGAAATTGCATTTTTTAAGTTTTTAATATATTCTTTTATACCCCTGAACTATCCTAAATTACTGAACTACCCCTGTAATTATTGTTTTGATGCTAAAACACCCCCTTAAGGGTCTGTTTTGGGTTATTTGGGATAGTTTAGGGGTGAAATTGCATTTCTAAGTTTTTAATTTATACCCCTGAGCTATCCTTAATTACCGAAATGCCCCTGTAATTGGTGTTAAAACACCCCTTCTATGGAGATGGTGCTTTAGCATCACAATGATAGTTAAAATAATTGAGGGGCTGTTTTGGGTTATTTTGGATAGTTTAGGGGGTGAAGTCGCGTTTTTAAGTTTTTAGTATTTTCTTTTATACCCCTGAACTATCCTAAATTACTGAAATGCCCCTGTAATTGGTTAGCATCAATATGATAGTTAAAATAATTGAGGGGCTGATAGTTTAGGGGGTGAAACTGCATTTTTTTAAAATTTTATTTTAATATTCACAAGTTTTTTTTTAATTGTTTTTTTTATTGCAGCAAAGCCATTTTGTAAGATTGAGGCTTGAGACACTATTCTATATATTCTACAGGTAAGATCATTTTCTTTTCTTTGTAAACTTTATAGTTTTTTTTTTTGCAATTTACCCCTCCAAGGTTTATAAAAGTTGCGTTTTGCCCCCTAAGGTTTAATCTTATGTGTAAGAATTGATGGTTTTGTTGAAGGGGTGTACGTTAAATTAAACCTTTAGGGGGTAGAATGTGAATTTTATAAACTTTAGGAGTAAATTGCAAAAACTCAAGTTTATATGATAATGTGGTGTCTGTTTAATGATGTGTAATAATGTTTATTTACAGTATGCCTAAGGATGAGATACAGCTGTTCGCAGCAAATGAGCTGTAAGTTTCTTTTCTTTCAAGTCCTTGTAGTTTATTATATTTCTCTTTAACTCCCTTTTTTTGTACTAAAAATAAAATTGCTTATGGCCCCTTTAAAAATTTAAAAAACTTCACTTGCACTTCCTGATTTTTGAAAAATGTTGGTTTTATCCTATTCTTTTTTTTTTTCTGAAAACAAAAAAAAAAAACTTATTCCCTGAAATTTTGAGAAATTTCATTTGCCCCGTCTGTTGAAATTTCTGTAAAATATAGGGACCTACACTGCACTTTTTTGAAACATATGGGGACCGATACTGCATCTTTTGTAAAATATAGGGGCCGATACTGTATTTTTTGTAACATACAGGGACGGATACTGCATTTTTTCTGTAAAATGTAGGGACCGATACTGCATTTTTAAAAAATATAAGGACCTATACTGCAATTTTTCTATAAGATTTAGGGACCTATACTGCATTTTTTTTGCAAAAATATAGGGACCTATACTGCATTTTTATTTTGTAAAAAATATAGGGACCTATGGTGCAATTAATATTGAAAGACAAGTATGTATATTGTTTTTAATTTGCAGGCATGTGAGAGGGTGGTTTTACCATAAAGACCTTCATCTTTGGTTAACAAGAGTCCCAAACATGGAGCCTCTTGTTAAAACCAACACTTATGAAAGAGGCTGTTACGTCTCTTTTGATCCAAACTTATGGACCACCACTAGAAAGGTTTGCTTTTATACTTGTACATTTCTAATAATTAAATCATTTTTTATTAATTTTTAAATTTAATCACTTATTTAATTTATTTTTTGTAGGATAATTTTGTACTTCAGTATGAAATGATCGAGAAGAGGCCTGTACTTCCTCAACAATCTGTTGCTTCTTGAAAGTCAAGAAAGCTTTGTTGATTTGTTGAGTTTGTTGTGTGTGTCTGTGTGAGAGAGAAAGAGAGGGTATTTAAGAATAATAGGACCTTGTTTTATTATTATTATTTAAAAACTTGTTGTGATGTACTTTTATGATGAATTTTGTATGTTAGGTCTGGTGTAATTTGATTTTGTTGTATTTTAACATAAATTTTTTGCTTGGTTGAAATGTTTATTTTGTGTTTGGTATTATATTGTTTATGCTTGGTTTTATTTAAGTTTTGGAACCCGTCCCAAGAAAAGGGTTTTATTAGTGCCAAACAGGTCTAAGTTAATTCAATAATGTATTTTTTTTTGAAATTATTGAAAACCTAGGAAAAATCCGCACTCTTTTTTTAATTGTAAGTATTAATGTATTGTTATTTTAATAGGAGTTCTTTTTTTTCTTTAGAAAACTACAGTGATAAATGATAGTAATTTTAGTACTTAGTCAAATTCATTGCCTCTTTTTTTGTGATGAATTTTTTTTTAGGAAGTTCTGTTTTCCTATTTTCTATATAACTTTTTGTTTATATATATATATATATATATATATATATATATATATATAAATCATTTTAAACATGATAGGCTATGTTTCCAATTTCTGAATTCTGTTTCCCATATCACACTTATCTTTAACATACAAAGGTTCGATATGCTATTTATAAAAACAACTTTAACATTAATATGTATTAAATAATAAATATATATATATATATATATATATATATATATATATATATATATATATATATATATATATATATCAGGTTGAGCGTAGTTTAACCGAGTAGTTTTCTAACACTACAATTAAGTATGAGTCCAAATATAGCTCGGTATACTAGAATCCGCGAACATGATGCTGTAATGACCCTGATAATTATTGAAGAAGGAACCTTAGATTTACTAACCCCTAGTAGTTGGTATATCAAATATTTTATATTAGTAAAAATAATTTATATTTAGCATTGACTAAAATACCTAAAAATTGTAATGCAAGTTTGCTTAGATAATTTATGATTTAGAATGTTTAATTTTAATTGGACGGATTCCTATTAAGAATCAAGAAGAACGCCCCATTATTTATTTACTATTTTATTTTTAACTATAGAACAACTAAAATATTTTTACACTATTTTTTAATGTGACATTTTATTTTTACGTAAAATAAAAATTAAATTTATTCTTAAATCACAACTCATATGAAACTTACATAAAATTAATAGGACATTATAAATTTATATGATACGTTTTAATAATATCAAATAATACACATAAGATTTGACATAAATTTGCAATAGTAGGCTAATGTAAACCAAGAAATGATTTTTCAATTTTTTTTCCGCCACAAGTCTGTAAGCATATCGTTGTTGATTCATAATATTATCAATATGATCTTATTATAAAAATTGTAGAATGATGTAAACATAGAATAATGACCAATATACATTAACATCAATCCGTTAAAAACTTTCACACTTACTTGAAATAGAAGTCACTGAAAAGAGATTAATGAGAACATTAGAGGCAGATACAATAGGTTAAAGACAGTTATGTGGGTTGAAATCTCGTACCAAAATAAATAAAAGTATAAATAATTATTGACATTTGAACACTAGATGTGTAAAAAGGAGATGATCAAATTGGGATCTCTAATTATGGGGAAGGGTTTAACATGACCTTGAAACAGAGTTGTGCAAGATAGATTCTTATAAATTGATAAAAATAGCATAAGAACCCTATAAGGAAAACAGTGTAAATCAAAACCCAGATTTTCGATTAATGAAATATCACACAAAAGAGAAGTTTTTTTTTTACTTGTTAAAAACCTTAATTGTAACACTGTCATAAATTCTTAGTTTTTTTATACATATGAGGCCAAAACCACATGTAAGAAAAACCTTACTAGACTCATGTCGAGGTGTCGTGGCCCATCTACACATATATCAGATTATAGTTATCCACAAGTCATTCGAGAGGTGACATACTGGACATGTAATCCATTGATTCCGCTCCAGTATGTGAAGTAGATAGTTATAAACTATATCAAATCTAATAAGCACATACACATATGTATCTATGGATTAGATATCCAGTATGTCACCTCATAGATGGCTTGTGGATAAATATTGCATGAGATATAAGTAGATAGATCACATATAGAGTTATAGTGAGCATCTCGACAAGAGTTTAGTAATTTTTTATTAGTTTTTAGTTCGGGGAGACACTAAAAGTCTAATATTATAGAGTAAGGGGTTAATAATTAGGGCACGGGAATGGGCTAATAATTATGCTAGGGTGGCTAAAATTTCGTTGGAGAGGGGAGGGGGAATCATAATCTATTTTTATTAAGGTTTTGTACCTAAACAAAAAAATTCGAGCAAACTTTTCACTATATTTCGATATTAGGGCTCCACCCACTTTGTACAAAATACAAGTTATATTTTAGTAATATTTAAGATTATTGTATTTGTAAGCTTTTTTTTGGTCGGCCGTACGAAACAAACTCATATCCTTATCAACCGATACCCAGTCTTCCAAACCTAAGGACAAGCATGTTGTGCTGTCCCCTCAACACTGTCCGTTGTCTAGCGTTCCGCGCCACTCGGTCAGCCCATCCATTAAGGCGTCTGGGAATGTGCATGAAAGACAAGTGTCCGTGTCTTTCAGCTGCTTGTTGAATCTGCCTCACGAATGGTCTGATTCTTCTCCACCAAGCTGCTAACAACTTTTTAATACGTTGAATCTGTAAGTTTAAAATATTAATTTATATTTTAATGATATTTTAATATTATTATATTCATAACATTTAACAAGAATAAAAAAAACAACAATGGAAAAAATTGGTAATAACAATTATGTATTCTTCTATTTTTTTTAAATTAATAACAACAAATGATAAAAAAAAATAAGCATAATTGCACGCCCACTATATAGAAGTTGTGTATTGCAATTTAAAATACATAAATAATTTTTTCTATGTACTTTCATTATTTTATTATTATACTATGCTCAATAGTTTTGACTTACATAAGAGCCTCTCTCTCAACTGGTTAGTGAAGCAGGATTTTACAGAGTGATCTTGCTTACACTTGATAGTTGATATATTAAAATATTTTATATTAGTAAAAGTAATTTATATTAAATTGATAAAAGATTTATAAATTATAAATAAGAATTTGCTTAGATAATTTATGATGGTTTAGAATATGTAAGATAAAGTAGATTGATTTCCCTGAAAAACCAAAGACCATACTCTGATATTTTCTTTATTATTAGATTTTTTATTGATTTATAAAGTAACTAAAATATTTTTAAACTATTTTTTTACTTGACATTTTATTCTTATCTAAAATAAAAGTTAAATTTATTTTAAAATAATAATTTATATAAAATTTACATAAATATTATAATTTTTTATGATACATTTTAATAAAAAGAGATAATTTCTCTAATTGTCACTTGAGTTTTGGACGAATCTACATGTTAACCTTTATTTTAAACTTTATATATATTTATTTCCTAAACTTCATTTCTTTGATACGGTGTGATTTTTATTTTAATATTAAAAATCATTTTAAATTAAAAAATTATAAATAGTTAAAAAAAGGAGAACACCCAATTAAGTACACTGATACTGAAATTATTCCCATTTAACTACAATTTTACGTTAATATTCAATTAAGAACAAAAAGTTGAAAAATTACTAAAATACCCATAGTCTATTAATTATTACTTTAATTATATATATATATATATATCAATTAATTCTTATTATCTTTGTCATTTATTATATAATATTTATTTATTTAATTTTCCCCACCACCACCTCCACCCCCACCCTACCCTACCCCACCACTACCACACCTACCACCCCTTCACCGACCACCACCACCACCACCCTCACCAGCGCCAACACCACCACCACCGCCCCAACACCCCTACAACCACCCCGCCATGCCTACTCCCACCACCACCACCCCCCCACCCCACCCCACTCCCAGCACCCCCACCCACCACCCCACCCTTATTCTCTGCCAAATACTATCTTCTCTTATAACTACCACCAACTAGTTCCGTCACCACCAGTCACCACCAATCACCACCAACTAATAACATCACACACGCGCGTCCGTGAAATTCTTTTTTGAAAAATTCATAATTAATTCTAAAAAAATCGTAATAATAAAATATTTGAATTTTTGGACAAGACAAATCAATATTTACGTCTATTCACTTTTTAGTTTTTTTTTTATTTTTTGATTTTGATAATTCGTTTTATGTTTTGCTATAACACACGAAAGAAGATTTTCCAAATTTTACCAGGCGCGCGCGTCCGTAAATTTTTTTTTATAAAAAATCATAATTAATTCTAAAAAAATTAGAAAATTTAAAAAAATCCATTTTGTAACGGGGCAAGTTCAATCTACATCAACGAATTTTTTTGATTTACTTTAGTTTTTTATTTTTAAATTTTGATATTCAATTCTATGTGTTCCTACGATACAAAAAAAAAATATTTATGTATTCCTGTAACACACAAATTCATAGATCAATCTAAAACATTCCCTTCTTTGCCAAAACAATTTTTTCTCTTTATTAATTGAATATATCCTATTTTTACTCAGTTTTACTATCTTGATGTATTATCTTTTTGTCCAACCTCTTTTTGTCATTTTGTGTGTTGATTAAAACAGTCATTTGTGTATTACAACAACATACATAATCATGTATTTCGTTTTAGTCATGCCTTTTTCAGTCTGTGATTTTGTGTATCACATGAACACGCAAACCGATCGTTTTGTGTGATGATGTAATACAAAAAAATAATTAAAAAAATGTGTAGATATTGGATTTTTAATTTTTTGTATGCTTGTAACACACCAAATATCACATCATATTTATTTTTATGAAATTATAAAATTGAAAAACCATAAACCCTAGTCCATAAACCTTAAACCCATAAACCCTAACCTTAATAAAACCAAACTCTAAATCCAATATCTACATTTTTTTGTATTACATCATTACACAAAACAGTCGGTTTGTGTGTTCATGTGATACACAAAATCACAGACAAGAAGGAGTTTGGCTGGAAGAGAAAAAGTAAATTTGTGTGTTGCTGAAATACACAAATGACTGTTTTGTGTGTTCATGTGATACACAAAATCACCGGCAGGAAGGGGCTTGACTGGAAGAGAAAAAGTGATTTTGTGTGTTGTTGTAATACACATATGACTATTTTGTGTATTAAAGCAACACACAAATAACAGAAAGGGTTGGACAAAAAGATAATACATCAAGATAGTTAAAAACGAGTAATAATAAGGTATATGCGATTAATAAAGAGAAAAAAAATAAATTTTGTTAAAGGTAAATTACCTAAGGGGTCTTGAAGACCATCTTAGTGCCACAAAGTAACTATTCCATTCCTCTCTTCTCCAAAGAGGCCTCTAAGATGTTCATTGTCATTACTACCCTTATAGTGCATACCATTACCATTACACTCTCTCCTCCATTACCATTAATATCTCTCCTCCTTTATCATTTTTTCTTTCTCCTTCTTCATTAACTATCAATAATTTACAGCTCCGACCACAACCACCGACCACCACCGATCACTGCCGACCACCGCCGGAAAAAGTTCTGAGCATGAAAAAGTTTCTGATCATAAAGTTCTGAGCATGGAAAAGTTTCTGAGCATAGAGTACTGAGTATGGAAAAAGATACTAAGTATCGAAAAAAGTGTTGAGTATCGGAAAAAGTTGATGAGTATTCAAATTTTTTATTGAGTCATTTTACTAAGTATGCTCGTATTCTCGGTAACTTTACTGAGTATGCGAAAAAATTCTTGAGTTATTGCAAAAAATTGCTGAGTTATATTATTTTCTTAATTAAAATTAATTTATATAAAAACACTCAAATTATTACATTAATAAATTACAATTAAAAAAGACTAATTACAAAAAAAAAAAAAATCTGAATCCTCAAACCTTTACACAAAAAATCAACACCTACTTTATGATGTGTCAGATTTAATTTATCATCATCATCATCCAAGAGCTCCGATTTTTTCCCCATCTCGAATAACTGGCGCAAATAGGTAATTACTGCCAAAAAACAAATGTTATATTATAAGTATATATCCTCTTCAGCTTTTAGAATTTCAACATCTTTGGTCAAACCTTTTGATGCTATAGATGAGACCAATCTTTGCTGGTAGGATAATCCCCGCGCTATTGAGCAACTATTGTGGGCTCTAGGTTATCCTTTAGCTAAAGTGACAGCGGCTCACTTTTTTTTGTTCAAATTGTAACAGCGGCTCAACAAAATTGTTCGAATTTGAACTTTGTTCAAATAACAATTTTAGCATCCCTATTTTCGCCGAGTATATACTCAAAAAATCAGATAGTAATACCTCTTTAACACGGGTTATTGAAGCTGGAAGGTGAAGGTCGCCGGAAAACTACGACGACCATGATTCGCACTTCTCGCCGTCGGAGAAGCTCGGCATGACGGAGAAGATATTCGTAGACCAGATCTAGATATCGAAGGACCACCATTCTTGAGCTTGGAAGCTTTCACGTGAGAGAGAGGGGAGGCTAAAGAGATGAGAGAGAAAGAATAATGATTTGGTTTTTTCATAATATTTCTGATCAAATAAGTATATATAGGAAATAAAAAACAAAAAGGGTAAAGGAGTAATTAGAATTTTAGTCTATAGTGTTAAAATTTGGTTGTGGCCTTTAGTAATAAAAGAGAATTCAACCGGCCTTGTTGGGTCTTAGCGGGTGTTGCAAGACCTTTTGGGTAATTTTCCCTTTTGTTGAATAAGAGAATGATTTAGATTGATTTTATGATTTTGTGTGTTATAGGAATACATAAATATATTTTTATGTATTGTGGGAACATATAAAAGTGAATATCGAAATTTAAAAAAAAATAAAAAAAAAATCGTTGACGTAGATATGAACTTCCCACATCCAAAATGCAAGTTTTTAATTTTTGTGATTTGTTTTGGAATTAATTATAATTTAAAAAAAATCACGGAAGCACGTATGTGGTGGAATTGACAATCTATTTTTGCATAAAACGGAATATCAAAATTAAAAAAAAACAAAAAATAAAAAATAATTCATTGACGTTAGATTAATTTATCTCGCCCGAAAATACAATTTTTTTTAAATTTTTTCTTATTTTTTAGAATTACTTATGATTTTTTCAAAAAAAAAAAAAAAAATTCACGGACGTGCGCATGTGATTGAATTAGTTGGTGGTAATTGGTTTAATTGAGAGTTAATTTCTTTAACTTGTGAGTAAGTAGGAAGTCAAAACCTCCTTCTTATTTCTTTAGCAATGAAAGTGTAAATTTGTAATTAATTGAGAATTATCCCATATAAAGGGCAATAGTGGAAGGTAAATATGACAAAATATTTAATTAGGAATTAATTATTTAGTCAATGAGTAAGTATGAAGTAATTTACTCCTTTTTCTTTGGAATGAAACTTGAGAAATTGTAATTAACGGGAAATTATCCCTTTGAAAAATATAACTTTAAATTATAATTTTAACAAATAAATTAAAAAATATCAAAATTATTTCTTAATTTTTTTTCAAACACCTCTCCTCATACGGGGACAATAGAGGATTGATTCTTAAAAATCATCGAAACTTTTACAAAGGGAGGATGAGAAGAAAATATAGTACGAGACTTCATTATGATCAACCTTTGGAACATTTGGAAAGCAAAGATGAAAGCAATACATGAGGGGGTCTCAGTATGTGGCACAGGAATAAACATCTCTTCAATAAAATTAATGCAAGAAATCTATGGAATAAATTGGACAGCGGAAAACTACAACGGTTTTAAGAGAGCAGAAGAAGAAAGCATTCACAAAAACAGGGAGGAGCAAAGTCAAGATTTGACATTCTTTTGTGATGCCTCGTTTAACAACAAATGGGAGCCAACCGGGGTAGCAATCATAGGAGTAAATAACAACAATAGTACATCTTTCGAACAAAGCTACAACATTGATTGCAACTCTGCCTTGGAAGGAGAAGCTAATGCGGTTCTCAAAGCGGCACAGATAGGGGCAAATTTTCCAAGAAAGAAGATCGTTATGTATTCTTAATAACCTTGAGGTCATTCAAGGTACGAAGCAGGTGTCAGCAACGCGTTGGAATATCCAACCCATCCTGCGCAAGATTATTCACATTGCTGAGGAGTTCGGGCAAATCACATTCCAGCACATTAATAGGAAGCTCAACAGTAAGGCGGACAAGCTTGCAAAGGAAGCTAGACACGGGGCAACGCCCGTTCGTCGAAATTCGCTTAGTTTTTTCGACTTGTCATCTAGATTAAGTAGATTAGGGATAGGATAATTGTCTTTATTTCCGGTGCCTAGGCACCTCCAAATGTCAAAAAAAAAAAAAAACCCTCTCCTCATACTAAAATGTTAAGAAAAACAAAATTAATCTCTAATTTTTGTTTTTCAAACCCCTTCTCACCTTTACCAAAAAAAAAAAATTAAAAATCAAAATTTGCCCAAATTTTTTTAAACTTTTACAGTTACACGATATTTGAAGAAATCACACGATATCACACCGTTGACGAATATTTTTGTTTTGGGTGAAGAAGAATAAGATCAATTAAACATGAACTTAAATTTGAAAATTTTAAAATTACAGCAATTAAACATTAATTTAAATCTGAAAGTTATGAAAAATGGTTGATGGTCTATTCTTGTTCACGATATGTTTTTCAATGAGATTCTCGCTAATCTATTGTTTTTATGGCGTAACATGCGTGATAGCAGTGGAGGAATTAATTGAACTATAGGTCCCTATATTATGCAAAGAAACCTATGTTTTATTAAATAATTACATTATAGGTCCTTATATTAAGCATAAGGTATTCTGAATAAAAAGTAAAGGTTTAAGGGTTAAAAAAATCCAAAACTCAGGGGGCCAAGTTTTTATTTATTTAATTGCACTATACGCCCTATATTTAACCTATCTCATGTTTATTTGCATTAATTAAGCAGATAGGACGATCTGGAGGATTCAATTTCGGGGGACCCTTCATCAGGTGGGGGTGTGAGTGAGCTTTCTTTTCAACTCACTAGCTATCAAGATCTCTTATTTCATGGCCCAGAGCCATTATTAATTAGTTATTTTATATTATATAGGGACTTATATCGCAATTAGTTTAAAAAGAAAATTAATACAGGTGTGGGTTTTGTTAGGGTGCCAAGGGGTTCCCCTGTTTTTTTTGGAGTTAATTGCCTTATAGGTCCCTATATGATGCAAAAATTGCACTTTAGGCCCATATGTTATGCAAAAATCGCACCAGAGGTCCTTATGTTATACAAAAATTGTATTATATGTCCGTACACTATAGGTCCCTACTTTGTACAAGTTGCTATATAGGTCCTTGTGTTATACAAAAATTGCATTGTAAGTCCCTATATTATGAAAAATTGCAATACATGTCCCTATTTTATGTAAAATTGACACTATAGGTCCTTGTGCTATGCAAAAAATACCCTACAGGTCCCTATATTATTATATAATTACTCTATAGGTCCCTATTTTATGCAAAAATTGCACTATAGGTCCTTATGTTATACAAAAAATTGCAATACAGGTCCCTATGTTATGTAAAAATGACACTATAGGTCCTTGTGCAATGCAAAATTTGCACTACAGGTCCCTATATTATTATATAATTACACTATAGGTCCCTAATTTATGCAAAAATTACACTATAGGTCCTTATGTTATTGCAAAAATTGAACTATTGGCCTTGATATATATTATTTGACTTAGTTGCACTTTAAATCCTTATTTCATACAAAATAACCTATATTTTTATTATAGATAACACAAAATAATCATATCAAATATAAATAAATCAAAAAGTTAGGGAGGGCCAAATGAAAGATTTTTAAATTTTGGGGGCCAGGGGCACAAGGTAATAATATTTTTTTTTACAGTCAGTGGGGGAGATGGTATGCAATATTGCACTGTATGTCCCTATAGTATGCAAAAATTGCAGTACAGGTCCCTATAGTTTGAGAAAATTGCACTATAAGTTTCTATGTTATAAAAAACTTACATAAATTGCACTGTAGGTACCTATATTATACAAAAATTGCACTGTATGTCCCTATATAATGTAAAAATTGCAGTAAAAAATACCTAGGTGTGTAAATTTTTTTTTACCTTTGTAAAATATAGGACTTATATCACAATTAACATTTCCTAACCTTTTTTTTCCTCTAGGGTCGAAACACTGGAATATCAGTCCCAGGAGCGGGCCCATTGAATCTTTCCAACACAGTATCCGGAACAAGCCAATCATTCGATCAAACAATGCAACAATATCAACAATTACAAAAACACCCTCAGTTTCGCATGATCAATAATACTCCTTTCAAAGAAACGGACCCCACTTCTCAACCTTCAAATCCTTCGGGTCCTACACCAGATCGATTTGGAATGCTGGGTTTATTAAACGTGATTAAAATGACTAACTCAGCTTTAACTTCCCTTGCACTTGGGTTAAATCTTAACTCATCGAAGAATTTACATAAGAAATTTGCTTCTCCTTGGTCTGATGAACCTGTTAAAGGAGAGCCTGAGTTTATTACTCCCTCCGTTTCAAAATGTTAATCCACTTTGCTTTTCACACGTATTAAGAAATGTAAAAATTACTATCTCTATTACAAAGTTACCTTTCAAATGTCTTAATATCTTATGGAAATATTAATTTTAATTTTTTGAAAAAAAAGTAATAATGAAAGAGCATTGTTATATATCACCTTTTTTTTTTTCTTCATCCATTTATCACCCCCTATGTGTCATCTAATGTGACATTAAATAAAGGAAAGAGAAAATAATCATTTAAGAGAGAAAAACGTTTTTATTGGTGTTTAAAACCTCCACATAAGAGGGTGAAGCAAAAAGCGGTGATATATATGGAAATAATTAGGAAAGAATATCTTACTAAGTGGACAAACATTTTAAAACAATAATTTTAGTAAATGGACAAATATTTTGAAACGGAGGGAATATACCAAGTTGTTATACTGCTCAACCGTCTTCTCCTTTGAAAGTAAGTTTTTTTCTTTTTATACCCCTCATCTATCCTAAATTACTGAAATGCCCCTGTAATTATTGTTTTGATGCTAAAACACCCCTTCCGTCCATTTTTCTTGACGGAAGGGATGTTTTGGGTTATTTGGGATAGCTTAGGGGGGAAATAGCATTTTTAAGTTTTTAATATTTTCTGTTATACCCCTAAACTATCCTAAATTACTACTGAAATACCCCTGTTTTGATGCTAAAACACCCCTTGAGGGTCTGTTTTGGGTTATTTGTCATAATTTAGGGGTTGAAATTGAATTTTGAAGTTTTTAATATATTCTTTTATACCACCGAACTATCCTAAATTATGGAAATGCCCCTTGAATTTTTGCTAAAACACCCCTTCCATGGAGTTGGTGATTTAGCATCAAAATGATAGTTAAGATAAATGAGGGGATGTTTTGGGTAATTTGGGATAGTTTAGGGGGTGTAATTGCATTTTTAAGTTTTTAATATTTTCTTTTATACCCCTAACTATCCTAAATTCCTGAAATGTCCCTGTAATTAGTGCTAAAACACCCCTTCGATGGAGTTGGTGTTTTAGCATCAAAATTATGGTTAAAATAATTTAGGAGCTGTTTTGGGTTATTTGGGATAGTTTAGAGGGTGAAATTGAATTTTTAAGTTTTTAACTTCTTTTAATATTCACAAAGAGTAAATAGCATTTTTGCCCCCTGAGTTTTCACCTAATTGACAGGTTGCCGCCTAATCTTTAAAATGCGACTGTTTACCCCCTAATTTTGTTCTTGTGTCCCGTTGCCCCTACTAACGTTTTCCGTCCATTCTTGCCGTTAAGGCTGACGTGGATTATCCATGTCACCTTTTTTTACTCCTAATCATAATTACCCACTTAATTAAATTATCCCATCTTTTTTAAAAGGGCAATATGGGTAATTCCTAAATGCCTACCCTATATATACACAAAAAACAAAACAAATTAATTAATTAAAATCAAAATCAAAAGAAGAAGACGAAGGGCGGGGGTTTCAGGAAGAACACGAAGAACAACAAACCCAGATTGCATAAGCCGCTGTTCTTAAGCTCTGAAGATAATCAATGGTGCCATTTACTCAATGGAGTAAGTGTGTTTATTTATTACCCCTAAATCCTTGCTCGTTGGTTAAGATCTTTTAACTTAAAAATGTAGGGTTTTCTATTATATTTATTACATATTTAGATATCACGCATGGAGTGCGAGATTTTGTTAGTAATGGGAGTAGATTTTACGGGATTTGGTTACCATAGTCATAGTGTGATAATTATTTTTCTATTATGTGGTTTGTAACCTAATTGGTAACTAATTTATTCAAAATTGATTGTGTAACAGGGAAATTTGCACTAAGGATTCACTTTGGTGGGTTCTTTAATGAAGACAAGAGCTATTATCATGAAGTAAGCATTGAGTATGTAGATGGTTGTCAATATGACAAGTTTAGTATACCTGTACTTAAGAAGACTATTTCGAAACTGGGTATAAAAGGTAACTCGGAGTATTACTATTTGAAATTGGGGAAAAAACTACTTGATGGTCTAGTATGTTTGGATAGTGAGGATAAATGTATGGAGATGTGTAGCATTGGAGAGAACAACGTAACTGTTGACCTGTTTGTTGTTAGTAAACCCGTAGTACATGATGACTAAGAAATTCAAACTCATATATTCATGCCTTTGTTATTAATGTGGAACAAGGTTGAAGAAATAGTTCAGCAGCGAGAAGAAGATAACGTGCATACCAATAATGTCCATGGTGATTTAGAAGGCCAGAACTGTAATGAAGGGCGAGTTGAGTGTATGATGGAAGAAGGGCGAGATGAGTGTATGATGGAAGAGACCCGTGATGATCAAAACACAGAGGATGGTGATGATCAACAAAAAAATGATGTTAATGTAATAGAAGGTGAGGAAGAAGAAGTAGTAGTAAAGACTTGTGATAAAAGGCCTGATATAAAAATTGTAGAAGACAAGTCTAATGAAAGGCATGATGAGAAAAGCATAGAAGAAAACAAGTTGATGAAGAAAGTTTAAAGGTAGACAGTCATTTGACAGTTTAGCCCTTATCATTTCAGATGACTGACAAATCCCCCCTAATTTACATTTATTTAACTGTGATGTCTCCCCATTTGTGATGATTTATTATTAGTTGGAGACATCATTTTAGGTGTATTTATTAGAGTATAGGTCGATTTTCTCATGATTTAGTACACTTTCTTATTTTGTATCTTGAATTAATTATTTATTATTTTTAGAGCATATTGGGTTTAATTATTTATTTAGTGTGAAACTTTAAAGATATATGGTAATTAATTAGAGTCCAAGTTAAGAGCTAAAGGGAAGAGGATAAACATGGAAATTGGAGATAAGGAAACAAAAGCTAAAATATGGAAAATAAAGTTACCAAGTAAATCTGAATTCCAGCACCTACGACCACAAATGGGCTTATATCTCAAAATCGGCGATGAATCTGTAAGAATGGTCAAGAGCAAAATTAAATATCTTTCCAAGACGATGAATTTCGACTACTCATATGCGTCAAACGGATAAGTATTGAAGCTGTTAGGACCAAAACAAAAACAGCGCTGACTCCATATTTTACGGTTACGAATTTGAGTTGGGTTAGGAGCCCATTACTTACCTTCTCCTCCAAGAAAACGAATTAGGTCTTCCTATAACCTATAAATTCAACCTCTTAACACAAGAAAATCATCCTTGGCCAGTCCTTAGGCCAGAAGAAGCTGCAACACAAGAAGAGAAGTCTGGAAGGAGCTGTGCATCAATTATGTCTCCTTCAACCTTCGAATTTGTAATTATTTTCTTTTCTTTTCTTAGTATGAACTAAATTATATTTATCTTGAGTTTTAGCATATATGTATAAACCCTAGTTTTTGTTGACATCTATCTAATTTGGGAATAATATGTTTTAAATTGAATTTATGTTTTATTTCTCTGTTTATGTGTTGGATTTATATTCCATGTTCTTTGTGGATCATGGCCATATAGAATTACAATCATAGTAGTTAGATAATCATTGACAACGGTATATTTAACTATAGGATTAGCACATAGCGTCTAGAATAAGGTTTAGACATGACAAATCAACCTAACTAGATAGTCATTATGGTTTAGTGTATTGCTATTTAATCAATTGCAGGAAAAGTTTGCTTAGGACTCCTTATTGACACAGGTAAACCCTATTTAAAACTACCTAGCGCAATTGAAACCGATTATTGAAATACTACATAATTCACCCTTACATTTTTAGAACGACAAAACTAGTGGAGATTACTTGCTAATTACTCAGGCTAAACTATCATACTATTTGTTCTTAGCTTATTTAAATTTTTGTCCTTAGTTTATTAGTTTAATTTTCCTTTATTAAAAACCAAATAAAAATATCCACCGTAAGCCTTTCCTTGTTTGAACCAATTGAATGTCCAACTCGGGCCTATTCTTTCCTTCTCTTGCGTATTATTATTCTAGCTTTATTATCTGCACTAGATAAATTGCATAAGTTCTTTCTAACTTTCGTAGTCTCTGAGGACGAATCTTCTTATCATTAAAACTTGCATACAACCTGTAATACTTGCAGAACCGTGCTTAGCCTAGGGTGTTTATTTGCGTTTATTTACATATTATTTTATCACACCTTAGGCGATACCAAACTGTATATTTCTTTCGTCGTTTTAGGTTGTTTGCGAAGATCAAAGCACACCTGTTGTAAAAGTACCTGAAGGTGAAAACGACGAAGTACGTGATGTTGAAGAAGTAGTTCAAACTTGTGATGAAGGGCCTGATATGAACGTGGAAGATAAGAATGATGAAACGCATGAGGATACCATCGTGGAAGAAGACATTGTTGAAGAAAAAATGACAAAAGTACACAGTCATTTGACAGTTTAGCCCTTAATGACGAATCACCCCCTTAATATTTCATGTAATGTTTCAGGTTGTTTGCGAAGATCAAAGCACACCTGTTGTAAAAGTAACTGAAGGTAAAAACGACGAAGTACGGGATGTTGAAGAAGTAGTTCAGACTTGTGATGAAGGGCCTGATGTGAACGTGGAAGATAAGAATGATGAAACACATGAGGATAACATCGTGGAAGAAGACATTGTTGAAGAAGTAACGACAAAGGTACACAGTCATTTGACTGTTTAGCCCTTAATGTTTCAGATGATTGACGAATCACCCCCTTAATATTTCATGTAATGTTTCAGGTTGTGTGCGAAGATCAAAGCAAACCTGTCAATGAGAAATAAGTTAATGACACTTTGGAAGAACAACTCTTTGATATTGGAGAGAAGGAGAAGTCTGTTAATGATATGTTGGATAAATTGTTGAAGGCTTTGAAGTCTGACGATAATGTGAGTAAGAGGAGTTCCAAAAGTAAATCACCATTGAGGCCTTTCTGCCTTATCGATGAAGACCTAATCGATGAATCATACAGTGTTTTTACGAAACCTGATGGTGAAGAGGATGTTGATGGTGACATTAGTGATATTGAGGAATCAGACAGTGATTTTACGATACGTGATGGTGAAGAGGATGTGGATGATGACATCAGTGATAATGAGGTACTTGCTAATGTAATAAAGAAGAAGAAGAAAGGTACACTACATCAAAAGTCATGTACTAGTTCACAAATGAAGACAACAAAAGGAGTAGATAATAAAAATCAGGAGGGTGTGCCACACTTAAAGAAAAGGACTAGGGCTAGTATTAAAGAACAAAAGAAGATGGTGTAGGTCCTAGTGGTACCAAGCCAGAGAGTTACAACAAAGGTGGTAGGACTAGTTGAACTCAAAAGAAAAAGAAGGTGTTTGAGCGTGAAGAAGTTGTGGATGAAGAATCAACCACTGATGATGATTATATAATTGATAGTGACATCGATTTGAATGAGGGTGACGACGACCAGGATTATAATAGATTTATTACCCCGGATGTGGAAGGGGATAGAGTGAATGTGGAAAATGTTGATGTCGATGCTTCTGAAGGTGAAAGTAATGAGCGTGCTGGTGGGGCTGGCTCTGATGAGTATATACATGATCCTGAAGATTTAAGTACAGCTGGTGATTTATCTTGTACATATGAAGAAGGGAAAACAAAAAATTTGCGAGAGACCAAGAAGGTAAAATACCTATTTAAGCCTAGTATTGATATGGAGAAGCCTACGTTTGTCTTGGGCTTGACATTTGCGAATGCCACCGATCTAAGACAAGCAGTAAGAGCACATGCTATAAAAAAGATTGTTAACATTAGGTTTGTGAAGAATGATTGGAATCATATTAGGGTTGTTTGCAAATGAGCAGGATGTGGTTGGTTCCTATATGCATCTCATAAAGAAATGGGTGGTGGGCTGGTGATAATGAGTATATGCAATAAAAATAGTTGTGGTAAACACCTCAACCATAAACATGTGTCTGCAAAGTTCTTGGCAACCACTTTTAAAGATATGATAAGATTGAACCTGTACATTAATGTGAGTGACTTTCAACAGTTAGTGCATCGGTAATATTCAGTTAATGTTAGTACCAGAACATGCTACAGGGCATATAAGTCTGCAAAAGGCATGCTAGAGGCTAAATACAAGGATCAATACAATAACTTTACGATTATGCAGCAGAAATAAAAAGAAGTAACCCTGGAAGTACTGTAGCAATTGAAACCACTACTGATGAGATCACTAGAGTAGAAAGATTTCAAAGAATTTATGTTGGTCTAGAGGGTTGTAGAAGAGGGTTTTTAGAGGGTTGTAGAAAGGTTGTTGGGGTAGATGGTTGTCACCTAAAAGGTTGACATCCAAGTGTAATTTTGACAGCAGTTGGAATTGATGGGAACAACTATATATTCCCAATTGTGTATTGCATAGCAGAGAAAGAAGTTAGTAATTCTTGGAGATGGTTTTTGAAGTTGTTGATACAAGATCTTGGTATAAGTAATCAACAACAATGGACTTTCCTATCAGATAGACAAAAGGTTGGTTATCTTTGATGGGCATAACTAAATAGTTTATGCAAAGATTACTAACTGTTTTTTTCTTTGTTTGTGTTTATAGGGTTTGCTCCAGGTCATGAGTGACATGCTTCCTGATATTGAACATAGGCATTGTGTAAGACATCTCTATAATAATTTCAAGATCAAACATCCTGGTTTGGTGTTAAACGACAAAGTTTGGGAAGCTGCAAGGGCCCCAACACTTAATGAAGTGATGGATGAGATTAAACACATGAATGAGGATGCTTTCAATTGGCTCTCTAACCTAGATCCCAAGACGTGGACAAGGTCTCATTTTATTACTTTTACGAAATGTGATCTTCTACTCAACAACATCTGTGAAATATATAATAATGCCATTAAAAAAGTCAGGTATTTTGACACCTTACCCCATATAAAGTTTTACATAATGTCTACTTACCCCCTATAAAGTTTTATATAATGTCTACCTACCCCTATAAAGTTTTACATAATGTCTACTTACCCCCTATAATGTTTTATATGTTGTCTACTTACCCCTTATAAAGTTTTATATGTTGTCTACTTACCCCCTATAAAGTTTTACATAGTGTCTACTTACCCCCTATAAAGTTTTATATGTTGTCTACTTACCCCCTATAAAGTTTTCTTACCGCCTACACAATTAACTTTAAATGACATTTTGCACAGGGACAAGTCTATCAACCTCATACTAGAGGGTCTAAGGATGTATAGTTTGAAAAGGCTTCAGTCTAAAAGAGCATAAATGTCAAAATACAAAGGTGATATATGTCCTAAGATCAGACAGTTGGTGAACACAGGTAAAACAAACAGTGGAAAGTGGCATGCAGTGTTTTGTGGTGAAATGAAATTTGAAGTAAGGAACCTGGGAACAGATTCATATGCTATAGATTTGGATACAAAAAGTGGTCCTTGTAGGAGGTGGGAGCTTTCTGGTATACCTTACTTTCATGCCATAGAAAGTATTCAATATATTGGTAAAGACCTAGAAAACTATGTTCATGATTGCTACAAAAAAGTAACGTATATGAAGGCTTATACACCCATGACTTAGCCTATAAATGGAGCATCGATGTGGCCTAGTACAAGGCTTGTAAGTGTAGAACCTCCAGTGGCTTTTAAGTTAGTTGGCAGACCTAAAAGGGTTAAGACTAAGGAGGTAGATGAGATTCAAGTTAAAAGGTGGAGGAAAGAACGCACATCTGAGGTTGTTCAAAAGCTGGGAGTAAGGGGTAGTTCACATAAATGTGCGATTTGCAAAGGAGAAGGGCATAACAAAAGGTCATGTAAGGCGAATTTAAATGCTACAGAAAATGAAACAATTGGATAAGAGGATATTTAACAAGAGGAAGTTGGTGCTAATGAGGTGAGGGAATCTGGTGCTAATGAGGTGAGGGAAGCTAGTGCTAATGGGGTGAGGGAAGATGGAGTAGATGAGGGTAGGAGTGTTGGTGCTAATGCGGTTGTGGATGAGACTCCGGATGAGGTGATTAACAAAATGTTTGATGAGTTAGAAGTGTAACCATCTGCTCCTTGTAACACCCAATGTACTCCTACTGAACCTGAAAATATTTCTGGTAAAACAAAATGTCCAGTTGTTAAAGAACCCACTAATTCTGAACCAAAAAAGAGAATACCCGACAAGAAATTAAATGCCCCAGTTGTTAAAACACCCACTATTTCCAAACCAAAGATGCGTATACCTGAAAAGAAAGTAAATGAGCCAGTTTCTAAAACAACCACTATTTCAAAACCGAGGATCCGCATACCAGGACAGAAATTAAACGAGTCTGTTGTTAAATCACCCACTATTTCCAAACCAAAGATGCGTATACCAGAACAGACAATGGAAAAACCAACACGGCAAAGCAATAGACTTAAGGATCAAGGATTAAAGACAGTTTCAGGAAGTTCAAGCATAATGCCTATATCTTTAGTAAGTATATGGCTATACATGTGTATATATGTATTCATTTTATAATTATGTCTTTTGTGTATTTTGAATACATGATGATGACTCGGGGACACAAAAAGGAAATACTTATCTTCCTCCAGAATCAATATTAGAGGTTAGTACTATTAAAAAAGAAAATATTATTTGCATTGGTGTAATTTTATAATTATGTATTGTGTGTATTTTGAATACAGGTTGATGACTCAGGGAAACAAAAATAAAATACTACTCTTCCTCCTAAATCAATATTAAAGGTCAGTAGTATTACCAATCTGTGTTGTTCAAAAAGAAAATATTATTTGCATTGGTGTAATGTTCTGGGGTATATTATTTTTTGAGTGCAGAAGGTGAAGATTGAAAAGTTGACAAAACTGTTGGAAAAGGCACAGGAAAAAACTGCTAAGGCGGCACAAACCAATGAAACTGAGAAAACAAGTGAGCAGATTAGCACAGAAAAACACAGGAGAAAGCCCCCCCCCCTTTGCAAAAAAAGAAGATTTCATTAAGGGGTATCCCAGGGGTAAATATATTTAATTTTGACTAATTACCCCTTAGACTTTTATTTCAGTGACTAATCACCCCTGGATCTACAAACGTTTGACAAAATGGCCATCTGCAGATACCATTACTAAATGCTTTTATTTGTTTACCATTTAGGTGAAGTTTAAATATGACAAACCACCAGTACAATCAGGTTCAAAAAGGAGTTTACCTGAGGTTAATTAGTTGTTGGTTTTTAAGGCCATTACATACTGCAGATTGTGTAACTTCTTCTTTATCTTGCTACCATGAAGGAAACAAAAGCCAACCAGAGAAGAAGAGACCCTTAATCCAGCATAAACAGGGGGTGGTAATGAGGGAGGGTAATCCACAATATGTAACAATTGCAGAAGCACTTCGTTTGAGGAAAGCAGCCAGCAGTTCTTCAGAAAAACCTGGGAAAGAAGCTAAAGATTGAATTCTGCAGAGAATATAGAAACTTCTTCAAGATTTGTGTTTTATATGATTTTGTGTTTTATGACTTTGTTTTGTGTATGGTAGATCTTGAACTATTAACGTTGTAAGTGTTAGAGACTTCTAGTATGTGGTGGAGGTGGTATTTAAGTAGGGTTTTTTGTTGGTTAGGCCTTTATTGCAGGGACATAAAGGTTGTGGTATTTTGTATGTTAGTGCACAACTAGATTTGAATATTTATTTTTTGCTATGGTCTATGTAATGCCAGCACTATCTTGTTATCTTTATCTACTTTAATCAGATTGCACTAGATTCTATTGTCCATTATCTACTTTTATTTATACTTTATACATTGCACAGTAAAACACAAATTAAACAAACAGCAAAACATCATCATCTTCGAATTCAAGTTAAACAGACAGAGTCAAGTACAAACAAAGTTTTTAAAACTAACATAGTACACCAATTTAGAACTTCAACAACCTAATGAAACTAAAATACTACACCAAAATACAACTTCAACAACCTGCTACATCTAACAATTGCATTCTAATACATGGAATGACTAAAACCAGACAAAATGGAGAGGAAGAAGAATATCATCATAAAGCAGCTCCATTTCAGAATCTTGTTTTCCCGAGTTACAGTGGTCATCAATATGTTAAGACGTTGCACCTCGTTCTCTAACACATTTACTTTCACACACTCAAATTTCAAATCTTTTGAGACAACTTGTTCTTTTTCTTGCAATTAAACCAAATCCTTAGCCATCGAAGTCAACTGTGTGTTCAATTCAATGAGTTTTGCAGACTCGAGCTTCAAGGCTTCACAAGCTTTTTTTTCTAACTACATCACTTCATCGAAATCAGACGCCAACAAATTCATCTTCGTCTCCATTGCATCGATTTCAAGACAGTGATTGGTATCTTTATACAGTAGCCCTTGAATTATCGAACTAGCACTTTCCCCCATTGGCTCATCCAACCACATGAAGAAGTTGCAATCCATGGGACATCCCCAATACATACACCTGTAAAACCTCCTACCAGGATTCACATCTGTGCAAGATGTGTGAAGTTTGGCTAATTTCTTGCATCTGCAATAAGGGACCCGAGAGGTAGAGCAAGAAGACCCCACACTATCGGCTTGAAGGGGCGACATCGACATCAACCTTGAAGATATTGGGAGGATTCGAGGCGAGAATTTCTGAAGAAAATTAGGGTTTTCGTTGTTCTTCGTGTTCTTCCCCAAACCAAACCCGTCTTCTTCTTTTGATTTTGATTTTAATTAATTAATTTGTTTTGTTTTTTGGGTATATATAGGATAGGCATTTAGGAATTACCCATCTTGCCCTTTTAAAAAAGAGGGGTTAATTTAATTAAGTGGGTAATTACGATTAGGATTAAAAAAAAGGTGACATCGATAAGCCACGTCAGACTTAACGGCAAAAATGGACGGAAAACATTAGTAGGGGCAACAAAATTAGGGGGTAAACAGTCGCATTTTAAACATTAGACGGTAACTAGTCAATCGGGTGAAAATTCAGGGGGCAAAAATGCTATTTACTCATTCACAATTTTTTTTTTTATATTACAGCAAAGACATTTTGTAAGATTTAGGCTTGAGACACTGTTCTTCATTTTCTACAGGTAAGATCACTTTCTTTTCTATGAAACTTTATAGTTTTTTCTACGATTTACCCCCAAAGGTTTATACAAGTTGCGTTTTCCCTCTAAAGTTTAATTGTATGTGTAAAATTGACGGTTTTGTTGAACGGGTGTGGTGGTGGTACCTTATTATTTGTTTAATATTTAAAAATTAATATTGTATTATATAAAATAATCTATTTAATAATAAGGATAGTAAATGTATGAAAAATATAAAAGGGATGTGTTTTATAAATAATTACTTTATTAGACATTTTTTTTGTAAAATAAATTATTGAAAAATTAAAAAAATAATTAAAAAAATTAATAAGAATGTTATCAAACAATAACCCCTTAAAAGAATTTTAACATTAATACATAATAAATAATATATATAGCAAATATAGGTCAATGAGTTTTCCTAACACTAAAATTAAGTAGGGGTCTATATATAACTCTGTATAAATACAGAACTTGACACGCTGTTGCATGGAGAGGAAAAAGAATTCTGGATTTAATCACCCTAGTAGTTGATATATCAAATTAGATATTTTATATTAGTAAAAACAATTTATATTAAGCAATGACAAAAAATCCTAAAAATTATAAATGAGAATTTGTTTAAGTAACTTATGAGGGTTTACAATGTTTAATTTAACTTGGACTGGTTCCATGAAGAATCGAGAATTACGCCCCACTATTTTATTTACTATTTGATTTTTTAAACTAAAATATTTTTAAATTATTTTTTAACACAACATTTCATTCTTATATAAAAAAAAAGTTAAATTTACTCTAAAATCACAATTTATATAAAACTTATAGAAAACTAATATGATATTATAAACTTTTACCATACATTTTAATAAAAAAGGCAATTGCTCCAATTGTTTCTTGAATTTTAGATATATTGACATTTATCCTTTATTTTGAAAATTATGTCTATTTATCTTTATTAATTTTTTTTTTACATGAGGCTTATTCTATTCATTTTCTCTATTAGTCAACATTTTTTAAATTTAAAAATACATTTTAAATTAAATTAAATTAAAAAATTTATAAGAAATAATAAAAAGCATTGGAAAAAGGGAAAATGCCCAAAAAATCATATCAAAAAAATTTCAGCCTAATTACCTCAAAGAACAAAATTCTGCCCAATAACATCATTAGGTGAATTATTTTAAAAATTATTTGACTAAACTATCCCTACTTAATCTATAAATTACACTAATTAAAAAACAACAACACAACACGTTCATTTCTCCTTAAAAGATTTTTTTTTTAGTTTCTCTCTCACTTTTTCTCTTCCTCTCTTTCACTCTCTCTCTTCTGATTTGCCACTTAATCAAGTCCAGATTCTAAGATGAAACCGATCTCTCATCACTTCCATCAAAGGTTCTGAAAATTGAATTATTGTTTACACTAACGATTGAAATTGATTTTAACAAACGATTTGATTTGACTAAATCAATAATTGAGAGATATAGATATGATTAGTTTCGGTATAAATAATAGTACGGTGAAGAATTATTACCTGTTGAGAATGGACTAGACTGAGTATTTCATGACGATAAGCGAAAATTGGTAATCCATCTTTGAGTCTTCTGCATTCTCTAACTATTAAGGCATGGAGATACTCCCAATCATGATTGGTTTCGAATGTGAAGAAATTATATAGCTTGTTTTCGATATCTACTCTGTCATTCAAATGGTCGATTATACAAGTTATACCTCTTTTGAACTCCTGGGTCCTTTTCTTAATCAGGTCTTTCTCTGCTTCTAGAGCTTTCTTCTTATTCCACAAATTATAGAAGTTCGTTTGGTGGTGATTTTTTCTAAGCTTATCTGCCATGGGTTGAATCTCTTCGGAAATTTCGATTAAGTTGTGTTCCCACTGTTGTACTAATAGGAATGAATCCTCCGCTATCCAAAATGTCTACTAGTCTCTACTAGTGCATCAAATTCTTATCCACCCCTTATATATGCCGATTGTACATTAATTTTTATCAACCTATCGTATTTTTTTTGTTTTGTCCATAGTTATGTAACTATTCTTATCATAGTACTAGGATTAATATTTTTATATTATTTTATTTCTTATTTTTACGTTTGCTTTTTTTTAAGCTTACAAAACAATATCTGTTTCCAAACTTAAAATTTTGATTAATTATTTAATTAAAAATCTTTTGACGAAATCAAACATGGCGTAACTAAAAAATTTAAAAATTATTTTAGAAAAACCCAAACCACGAGATATAACGTTTAGTCGGTTGGATCTAATTTCCGCCTAGTCAGTAAGGATTCAATTTTGTTTTGTCATGCGGGCCCTAATTGGCCCTAGTCGTCCAAGACCTAATTTTTCCTAGTCGGCTGGAACTCAACGATTTTGCAAAATTAGGCAGTAAACCATTTTATATAAGATTAGGATTCGGTAGACTATGAGAAATTAGGTACCATTTTATCAAATATGTCGATATATTATTCAAAAAATAACAACTTTGATTTATAAATCTTAATGGCGTAAATTCAATTTTTATTTTAAAAGAAATATTCAAATTACGAAATATCACAGTATTAAAAAAATCAACCAAGAAATGTTTTAATATATATATATAATCAATATATAATCAATATATAAGTACCACCCAACTTCCTTCTTCTATAGGAAACTTGAAAAGCTTACAAACCCTTATAATAACATATGTATCTGGATTTCTTAGATTGCCTAAAGTGATATGTAAGCTCATAAGCTTAAGACGTTTGTCAGTGTACAACTTGATAGGGCATGTGAATATGAACACCCTAACCAATCTGAGAAGTCTTTTTGGGGTCAGTTACAATCAATGGACGTACATTGATACAACCATTCTAGTCAATCTTCGTGAAGTGAGTATCAAGAAGTTTGTGCCGATTCAAGATAGGGCTTACACTCTAGATTCAGTTAGCTACTTGAATAACCTTACAACTCTTTCCCTGCATGGAGAAAGTAAATATATCTTGCAATATCATTGGTACCTCTATATTTGTGTTCTCTGGAACACACAAAACCCTAAAACATAAACACACAAAATAACAAAAAAGTGTTAGACAAAAAGATAATATATCAAGATAGTTAAAAACGAGTAAAAATAGGGTATATGCGATTGATAAAGAGAAAAAACAATTTTGGTAAATAAGAGATCCCTTTAGATCAATTTTTATGATTTTGTGTGTTACAGAAACACATAAATCTATATTTGTGTGTTATAGAAACACATAAACTGGAATTTCGATTTAAAAAAAAAATCAAAAAATATTTCGAAAAAAAAATCGAAAAGAATAAAAAAATAAAAAAATAGAAAATTCATATAAGGGCAATGATGGAAGATAAATATGACTATGTGTTTAATTGAGAGTTAAGTTGATAATTTGTGAGTAAGTATGAAGTATTTGCTTCTTCCTTTTTTTGAGAATAAAAAATGTGGAATTGTAATTAGTTGGAGATTATTCCTATTTGATTTTCTTTAAATATCAAGATTTCTTAAAATATAATTTACTTTGAATATTTTGAAAATTTTCAAAAGTTTTCAAATGATCATATAACTTTTAGTTAAGTTTCATTAAAAGATCAAGGCAAACTAATTAATATCAAGATATGTGCCATTTAAAGAGAAAGCTAAGGGATAACCTAACTAGACAAAATAAGCTTCACATTGGTAGCGATCAAGTGGAATAAGTGAAAAATCGCATTCTTGAAAATAGAATACGTAAGTATTATAAATTTAGTATCTTATATTAACAGAAATAATTTGAAAATTATAAAATTGTAAATGAGAATTTGTTTAGATAAGTTATGAAGGTGTAGAAAGTTTGAGTTATAAGGCATCGACGTCTATGATAGTTCGAAGATCTCGCTTCTATAGTTTTTTTCACCATATGAGCTTCTTTATTTTTAGATCTATTGAAATATTTTCAACTATTATGTAACATAAGATTTATTTTTACTTGAAATAAAAATTATATTTATTTCCAAATCATTATTTGTTTAGAGTTTATATAAAATTAATATAATATTTTAAAATTTTATGGTATGTATTTATACAAAAATTTATTATAAAACCCATTAATTTTCTATTTGTCCCAGATTTAATTTTTAGACGTTACACGGGCAGACCCTTATTTGACATTATCCTAATTTTAATGGTCTACTAAATTGTTTAAACAAATAGATCTAAGGAATACTATTATATGGGTGTTTATTATTGAGTAAATGATGCATGTTAGACTTGAATATGACTTATTTGTCATGATTCGAAATATAATTAGCCCATCCCGTACAAAAATGGTCAAAGGTTATCAATTAAAATGGTTTTTTGATTAAAAGAGTCCACGCAATAAATAATTTGTCACAAAGAAGACACAACAATATTAATGAAAGTCTAAACAGATTTGCCCATGTATCACAACCCACACAAGAAAATCTATACGTATAACACCATAACTTATTGAATTATTGTAAATATAGTAATTTTTTATATAATCTATTTGTTCAGATTGAGATTGTGTTGTCTACTTTGTTGATGTTGCTAAGGTACATGGAAATGGACGAAAATTCTAAAGATCGAGTTAATAGTGATTCACATTCCCACTATGCTTCATCAACTAGTGGAGATGAAGGAGCCAGAAAAAAAAAGCACCTATGGTTGTTGCAAGGCTTATGGGCTAGGATTTGTTGCCAACTTTTAATTGCTAACTCGGTTTTAAGTCACACTCTTATAGGGAATCCTATTACTTTAACGAAAGCCCTGATGCTTCAAATGATTGTGACATTGTAATCTATGAAAGTGTGTGAAATATGTTACATGGAAGTCATGGAATAGCTAGAAAGACCACAAGTGCTGATCTGCCAAAAGAACAAGTTCATATTATAAGCAAGAAAATATGTCTCTCATCTTTTAACAGTTGAATATATGAATATATATATATATATATATATATATATATATATATATATTGATCCGAGAATAGTACTTACTACAGTGGCAGACTTCTAAGGGACCTCGGGGGCCTCAAGCCCATCCGAACCTCTAGATTTTTAAAAATATATGTGCAACTTTTTTCGAAAAAATAATTACCCCTTAAGCATTAAGTAATATTCAGTTCAAAACAAATAAATATATTTGTAGGTTTAGTGTTAGACATTTGGTATTAGTTGTTGAGTAATCTAAGTTCAAGTCTTGTGGAATAATTTTTTTTATAGTTTGAAGTTAAAATTAGTCCCCTTGGAACTAAACTCATAGGTCTACCACTGCTGATACTTGCAACAGGAATGGGACCCGCTTATAAAATTCTGTATCTACGTTCTCAAATTTATTGCAAGAGAAACTTCATCAGATATATTAGAAACTAAAATAGGAGTAACAGATCTTCAGTGACATCATCAGTTATTGATAGGATATTGTTCTCTGTGACATTTCAGGCTGATGAAGTAAGGAAGGTACGCTTAAATATCTCTTATAATTATAGAATTACGGGCTTAATTGCATCATTGGTCTTGTCTTTTCTGACCCTTCTTTCTTTATCTTAATTATAGATGCAGATTGAAGATAATGTTTATATAAAACTCAGTCCAGACTTGTCTTTCTCGTATGCTATTGTAAGTTCTTATTTACGATTTTTCTGTTTTTAGCTTTTTCCCCTTTTTACCTTTATTTGAGACAGTTGACCGTTATATAGGCAAAATATATGCTCACTACAAGAAATAGTATCTTTAGCGGCAAAAAATTTAACACTAAAAATCTTAATTTTGCCGCTAATAGTCGTTATTTGTCGCCTATATAAGTTCGTCGCTAAAGATACCTTTAGTAGCAAATTATTTGTTTTTGCCTCTATTAACTTTATCTTTAGCGGAAAATATTGCCGCTAAAAATATAATTAGTAGCAAGTTCGGTTTTTAAAAATATCATTAGAAGTCATTTTAGCTGTTGCCGCAATAGCTTTCCCGCTAATGCTACTATTTCTTGTAGTGGCTGGGAAATGAAAAATGTATGTGGCTGACTTCGAAAGCCTCAAAGATGTTTAATCCATAATTTGAAATGTATAAGTAACTGGCTTGATAAAATACTAAGGGCCCGTTTGGAAGTGCTTATTTTGGAGTAAAAAAGCGCTTTTAGAATAAAATTCAAAATTTAAAAAAATTATTAAAAATAATTTTGAAATCTAAAATTATTTTAAGTGCTTTTTTTTAAGAAAAAGTGCTTTTCAAAGTCAAAAAAACTTTTAAAATGCTAAAAGCACTTTTAAGTACTTCTCCAAAAAAGCACTTCCAAACGGGCACTAAGACTACTCCAAATCACAAAAAACTTATACTAACACTTCATTATATGAAAGCTTGTTCTTATGCTTAGATGTACATTAGTGGAAATATTTAATAGGTTGAGTTGTACATATATAGTTGACATTATGACATAGTCTTTCTATTATTTTGTATCCATTTTAAGAGATAAAGAGTTTTTGTTTATCTTACTCTTCATGTATTGAACAAAACATATATCACCTAATTTTTTTATACAGAAGAATAAAGATATTGATATTCTTCAAATACAATTATGTAACAATCTTGCTAATTTGTTCACTAAAGTATTGTCAACCACAAGATTCATTAAAAAGTTCAAAATATTGGAATGCACTCAAGGATCCTTTACCAATAGCAAAGGAAACGAGAGTAAATACAACGTACTATTTTTTCTTTGCCCAAATTTTATTCGACTGGGGTTTTTTGACAAGATTTTAACGAGTCAATGTTTTACATTTAAAGTACTCTATTAGAGTAATGCCTGGATATCACCCCAAATCACATCACCTTTTTATCGCCTCTTAGGTGGATTTTGAATTGACCAATCATATAATTTCTCTTTCCCGATTTATTATTTTCTCTCTCCTTTATGATTGGTCCACCTAAAAGGCGATAAAAAGGTGATGTAATTTGGGGTGATGTCCAACATTACTCTATTAGTATATACTCTGTTTTATTCGACCAAGATTGTCACACTTGGTTTTCCGTAATGGACGAACATTTAAGGGGAGTGTTACAGAGAATTTATAATATATTTATGTGGAGTCTATTATTTTATTCATGACATTGTAACCGAGTCATGTTAAGGGTCACATATTACTCTATAAATATATGACCTTTTTTTTTGCAATAAACTAATTGAATTGTAATAATTATGGTACCGGATTTGTTTTGAATAGGTAAGCCTAATATATTACGCCATTGGTCAAAATGAAAATTTACCATGACCTATTCTATACAAAAAGATGAAGAGTTTCCTTTTAGTGAGACTTCAGTGCTTGGACTTGATGATGTATGCCCCATGCCGTGATCCAACACCATTTGGGCAAGCTGAATTGTGGAGTTGAATTTTTTATTTTGCTATTTAATGATAACCATTTAGTTTGTTTTGCTGTATTAATTTAAATATTTTCTTATTTTGTATTTATGTTATTTTTTAATTATATTTATATATCCTTAAATTAATTACAAGTATTTGACTGATAATATTTTAATTTGCTCTCAATATCAAGATTTCTTAACATATAATTTACATTGAATATTTTGACAATTTTCAAAAGTTTTCAAATCATCATAAATTTTAGTTAACTTTCATTAAACTAATTAAATAGTCTAGATAAATGAAAAATAATAATATTATTAAATCAAGTCAGTTAATTAATCAAATTATTTGTGTAAAAATATTTGGACAATCTAGAACATTTTTTTATTGTTCTGTTATTCATATTTCAATTTTTCTTGTTACATCAAAATATATGCTATGTAAAGAGAGGGCTTAGGGATAACATAGCTAGACATAATAAGCATAACCTTGGTAGCAATCAAGTGTAATAAGTGAAAAATCGCATTCTTGAAAATAGAATACGTAAGTATTATAAATTTAGTCTCTTATATTAATAGAAATAATTTAAAAATTATAAAATTTTAAATGAGAATTTGTTTAGATGAATTATGAAGGTGTAGAAAGTTTGACTTATAAGAGATCGACGTCTATGATAGGTCGAGGATCTCACTACTATATTTTCTTTACCATATGAGTTTCTTTACTTATAAATCTATTGAAATACTTTTCAACTACTATGTAACATAACATTTATTTTTATTTAAAATAAAAATTATATTTATTTCAAAATCATAATTTGTTTAAAACTTACATAAAACTTATATAATATTATCCTAATTTCAGTGGTCTATTAAAAATTTTAAACAAATATATCTATGAAATAATATTATAGGGGTGTTTATTATTAAGTAAATAATGCATGTTATTAGACTTGATTTTGACTTATAATCCAATACAAAAATGGTCAAAGGTTATCAATTAATATGGTCATTGGTCGAAAGAGTCCACACAATAAATAATTTGTCGCAACGAAGACACAACAATATTAATAGTTTCTAAATGGATGACAACCCACACGCGACAATATATTCGTACAGCACCACAACTCATCAAATTATTGTAAATATAGTGCAACACATTAAAACAACACACAACTTAACCGTAAAAAACAGCCTATTCGTAAAATAGACCATCTGTAACTTCCGCAACCCATTCAAAACAAACATGTATCACATTTGCATATAATCTCTCTTTCATCATCAATAGAAACTCGAAGAACGTTGGACAAATACGCCACAACCACAGATAAAAAAAGTTGGCAACCTTGAACCATCACCGCCATTAACATCACAGATCTGCCATGGAAGCTCAAGGGGTTTTTATATCTCTATTTCCACCGCTAGTAGAGAACCCATCCACCACCTTCTTCTTCAATCCATTACCGCCATGGAAAAGTTTGTAACCTTTGAACCATGACTATTTACAGATGTGGAGGACTATCTGTATAGAATCGATATCTTTGTTCTTGCTCCGCCACCAGTCACCCACTAGCCACTTAGCTTTGCCAATTAACCTCTTTCTATTCAAATATATTTGATTTTTTAATTATAAAGCAATCAAATTAATTAGTGAAGGTGTAAAGGAAAAGTTGTGTCATATGAAATAATATTTAAGAACTTTCGAGAATTACAAACAACTAGACTTTAAACAAATTATTTTTAAACTGGAATTCTTTTGGGTCAATAAGCCACATTTATATTACTTTAGATGGGTTGATCTATTAAACTTATATATTTTCCTCAAACTATATAATATAAATATGAAAATCCTATCCCTCTTTGATAGGAGCAAGGCCTCTTGGCTGGAGCAATAGGGGCGATCCCCAAGGCCTAAAAATGGAATGAGACTTTTCAGTTTTATGTAATTCTAATTAATGTGCTTTTAATAACAATTACTATAAGGGTATTTGTTTACACTTAATGAGATCTTCAACGGGTTTATTGAGACATTGGATTAATAAGACAATTGGTTATTCTGGCCATTTCAGATCTGAATGCTCTTAATTGGTATTTTTCAATAAGATTTTAAACTAAATCAGAATCATTCAGACGTTGCCTCTTAACATAATAAATTCAACTCAGATATTTATTCATTATTCAGTACTTATCACTTAAAAAAACGACACCTAAGTCCACCCAATCCAACACCAACATTATCCGCCAAACAAAAACAATTAAAATATTAATTTAAACAAAAAACCATAACACCCAACACTCAACGACCAAAAAAACTCGTCATATCCTAAAAAAACTAATCATTTTTTTTCATTTATGAAAATAATCAATCTTATATTAAGTTATACATAAATAAGGTAGACATACATGTATATGATTATGAGAATTTAAACCAAAGAATATTCAAAAACCACCAATTTAAGACCCAAAAAATATTGAGCCTTATTTTGTCTCTTAATAGACCACATTCGATTTAAAATAGAGAAAAAAAATTAAATTCTGAAATTTTGATACCCTAAATACCACAGATATATATATATATATATATATATATATATATATATATATATATATATATATATATATATATATATATATATATCATATATTCTATGTAAACCCTCAATCAAAAACACACACTAAAACCCTCTATCCCCTAAAAAATCCAGACTTGCGAAGCTTGATGACTCGTGGGGTTTCTGGCTTGTGGTGGCACATGGAGGTGGCTCATATATGGTTGTTTAGGCTGGTGTTTTATGGTGGTGATGGAGGCTGAAGATGGTTCAAATCATTGTTCGGTGGGTCGAAGTGTCTCGAAGAGATGGTGATTTTGTTAGTGTTTGGAAGCTCGGTGGAGATATGGCTCTAAGGTGGTTTGCTTGGCTCTAAGGTGGTTTGTTCGACATGAAGGTGACAAATTTTCCTCGAATACCAGTGGTTCATAGTGGTGGTAAGTAAAAAACCAAATAAAAAAGATGAAGCGTGTGATCCAATTTTATGGTGCTTCAAGGTTATGAGAAAGAAGGTGGCTGACGTCAGCATAATACTTGGTTTCCTCTTGCAAATATTAAGGGTTCTTTTCAAATTCGTGATTAGTTGTATTCTTGTTCCCCCTCCCTCCTAATAAATTAGAGCAATGATTTTTTCTTAGAAATATAAATTATAGTGTACTAATTTAAGATTAAGTGATTATATTTGTTTAATTATGTGATATATTAATACATTAAGTATACTCAGTGATAATAACACGCTTAACCCAGAACTTGAGCATGCTCAATCAAAATTTTTGCTCAATTGAGCATACTTTTATCATGATCATGCTTAGTACCACTATCGACAACGATGGTGTATCGATATAAAGTGACTGTCGGAGATAATCAGTGCCGCCTTCCGCGGTGGTACCGTAGAGGGGCGGACTCAGAATTTGTATTTTAGGGGCAATAATTTAAAAAATCCTGGGGTTCGACTTAATTTATTTTAGCCTAAATTTTTTGTTTGAGATTAGTAGCTCCGATTTTGTTATTTATTCCAGATTCCATGGTTGTCTTTTTTTAAAATGGAAATTCTTGAGCAGTGGAGATATGCCTCTTGAAAAATGGAAAAATTTCTGTGCAACTTAGCGTTTTTAGAAATAAGCGGAGAATTTGCTGAGTAGTAGAGATTTTGTTGAGTACTCAGTTAATTGTGTTGAATATACTCAGAGTTTTTGCTAATTACTCAATTTTTTTACTAATTATACTAAATGAATTTTTTCCGCTACTCAGAGAATTTTTCCGATACTTAGATATTTTTTCTAATACTCATAAGTATTTGGTGGCGGTGCGGTGGTGGTCGGGTATGGTAACCAGAGATGAATAGGGATACTCAATGAGTCGGTGGTCTGATGTACTTTGTATTTATATAGATGTTTCCACTTATTTTATGTTTTCTTGATTTAGTACTTTGGTATTGGTGTGGCCTCTTTGGAAAAGAAATCTATCAACAAGATCCCTATATGCCATGTAATTTTCCTCCAAGACCCATAGGTCAACCATCCTAGTTATTAAACGTTACATATCATGCTCAGATACAAACATTAGACTAATTATAATGGTCTACTAAATTAAATAAATAAACTAATTTTAGGAATAATATTATTGGTGAGTTTATAATTAAAGATATATACATACCATTATTCAATTTAAATTTGACTTACTGTAATGATAGAAAGATAATAAATCCAAGTTCAATGAAAAACGAGTCTGCATTAGTATATTAATAAGACCTTGATTGAAAGAGTCCACAATGTTAGTGAGATTTTGGATGGATTTTTCCAATACTTCACACGCGAGAACTAATTTGTATTTTCTCAAATTTCTTAATATTTGACGTTTTAGCTAAAAAAATCCTATTCCATAATATATGTCGTACTACATTTTTCAATACAAAATAAATGTTATTTTTCTTATTATACCCTTTTTCTTCTAAATTCTCTCAACAACTGCATAACTTTTTAATTAATATTAGTAACAATAAATGAGGTTACATTGGCCATTTTATACAATTTTTTTCCTAGTTTATAGGATCCTTAGTAATTGTGCAATACTCTATAACGTCATATCCATTAAAAAGTAAAAAACAACCTATTCGCAAAACACAATATCTCTTGTAACATACACAACCCATTCAAAAGCAACGTGCAACCAATTCGTATATAACATCTCCTTCTTCATCACTATCAGTGGAGGTTCAAAGAATTTCATATATGTCTAGCACAACCACATCAATACTACAAACTCACCATGGAAGCTCAAAGAATTTTAGACAAATCCACCACAACCACATATCAAAAAGTTGGAAGCCTTTGAACCACCACTTCCTTTAACGTTATAGATCTACGAAAGCCCAAGATATTTTTTCATTACCATAACCACCACCACCAGCTAGCTCATCCACCGTCTTCTTTTACAGTTCATCACCACCATGGAACAAATTGTAACTTTCGAACCACCACCGAGATTAAACACTATGGAGGAATAATTGTCAAAATCGAGCTTTCTATTCTTGTTTTGCCACCAGTCACCTTGCCTCACCAACAACCACCTTGCCCCTCCACCAGTCAGCTTTATATGCTCAAATACATTTGATTATTTTTTGTTATTCAAAGAAAAGTAATCAGTAGGGTAAATATGGAAATTCATGTCAATGAAATAAGATTCAAAACCTTTAACGGAAGAAAAAACTTAGCTGAATTTTAAGAAAAAAAATACTTTTATGTTGTGAACCTTTTATATCAATAAATCATAGAGATAAATCCCTATGTAGTCCTAGAACATAACTATGCACCCTCATCAAGTCCCACCCCTGTTTTTTGACCATACACGTCCAACCTTTTTTTTTATATTCCTGCATTACCCTCACTCGTTATATTAGCATATCATATCATCCCATTATATCCGTTGGTAACTGAATCCTTTAAGATAGCAAGAATATTTAATTCCTTCATTTTAGCAACTTTGTTATGGTAAATTGCTAAACGTTTCACCATCTCAAATCCTTCACACATACCACCATTAAAAAATCCTCCGCCACCACCAGATGCTTCGAACAAGAACTCCGATCCACCACCGCCATTTCCGGCCATCTACAACAACCTCCGAGCAGCAGACCCCACTCATCTCACTCCTCCTCTTCGAACCACGAACAGCAATGAAGGCCACCATCCCGACGCCGCTCTCAGCCGCCCCTCTGCTAGTCCGTGACCCCGATCAACACACCCAACTCCGGCCACATCAATCACAACACTGTTATGATGGTTTGTGTTGAATTGATGGGTGGGTTATTGGCTTTGTTATGATGGTGTGTTAATTTAATCTGGTGGGTTATTCATTTGGTCAGCCACTGTTCTTTATATTCTTCATCAACGTATCAGGTCTGTGTTGAATTGATGGGTGGGTTATTGGCTTCGTTACGATGGTGTGTTAATTTAATCTGGTGGGTTGTTCATTTGGTCAGCCACTGTTCTTTATAGTCTTCATCAACGTATCAGGTTTGTGTTGAATTGATGGGTGGGTTATTGGCTTTGTTATGATGGTGTGTTAATTTAATCTGGTGGGTTATTCATTTGGTCAGCCACTGTTCTTTATATTCTTCATCAACGTATCAGGTCTGTGTTGAGTTGATGGGTGGGTTATTGGCTTCGTTACGATGGTGTGTTAATTTAATCTGGTGGGTTGTTCATTTGGTCAGCCACTGTTCTTTATAGTCTTCATCAACGTATCAGGTATGTGTTGAATTGATGGGTGGGTTATTGGCTTCGTTACGATGGTATGTTAGTTTAATCTGGTGGGTTATTCATTTGGTTTGGTTGACTGACAGGTCGGAAGGGTGGGTTATTCGCTTTATTACGGAAGTGTGATAGTTTATATCAACGGGTTATTCATGTAGTTTTTTTTGTATTTTTCTATGGAAGGAGACGATGATTTGTGAAATGATTTTATGAATTTAATTAATTAATTTAAATTTGATTAGCATTGAATCAGGAAAGTGTGGAATTGTTTATTTTTTTTTAATTAATTTAATTTGATTAGCATTGAATCAGGGAAATTGTTTATGGTAACAAATCTGCCATCAATTGGTTAGTAAGGGTATTTCGGTATTTTTAGGTGGGTTGGACCTGATGGGCAACTGACAATAGTCTGTGGACTTCCTGAGTTAATCACCCTAAATCATATTTACATTGTCATATATATATGGGTTAATCTTTCAGACTTATTGTAAACCTTTTATATCAATAAATCATATGAGCCAATTAGAGATTAATGCCTATTAAAAAACCTATTTAAAAAAAGGTGCCTATAATAAGATTTTTTATAGAAAAATGCCCCATCCCGAACTACCCTTATAATTAACAATTAAAAAAAGAGATTAGAAAAAAACAAAACAAAAACTAATGAGCACACGCGCGCGTCCGTGATTTTTTTTTTAAAATCGTCATAACTAATTCTAAAAAAATCAAATAAATAAATTTTTTATATATTTGGATAAAACAAATTAATATTTACGTCTATGGTTCTTTTCAGATTTTTTTGATTTTTTTGATTTTTTTGAACTTTTTTGAATTTTTTAATTCGCAGAACATGGAATTCCATGTTTTAAACATGGAATTCCATGTTTTGATATAAGAAATTTGTTTCCCGCAGACACGAAATTCACTGTTCAAAACATGGAATTCCATGTTCTGCGAATTAAAAAAATTTAAAAAAATCAAAAAATTCAGAAAATTTCGAAAAAAATCATAGACGTAAATATTAATTTGATTTATCCAAATATGATTTTTTTCGATTTTTCTGATTTTTTTTGAATTAGTTATGGCGATTTTAAAAAAATTTCACGGACGCGCGCGTGTGATGAAATTAGTAGTAGGTGGTGGAGGTGGTGATGGTTGTGGTGGCTGTAGTGGTGGTGGTGGTGGTGGTGGAAATACCCTATTATTTGTTTAAGATTTAAAAATAAATATTGTATTAAAAATAAAATAATATATATATAATAATAAGGATAGTATAGTTATAAAAAATATAAAGGGGATGTTTTCTATAAATAATTGTTCTATGAGGCATTTATCTCTAAATAAGAAAATTAGAGGCTTAAAAAAATTGAAGACATAATTAAGGAGGCATTTATCTCTAATTACCCTTAAATGATATTTACATTGTTTTAGATGGGTTATTCTTTTAGACTTAATATTTTTTCCTTAAACTAGATACTATGAAATACTAAAATTCTAACCTCCCTTGATAGCACGGCAGGGCCGGCCCGAGCGTGTTGGGTACCTAAGACGACGTAAAAAAATGGAGCCTTTTTTCGGTTTAATAAAAAAATCAACAAATCAGTCTTACTTTGCTGGTTTTTTTTCTTCTTTGCTGTGTTGAGTGGTTCTTTTTCAATTTTGATTTTAATATGGGCCCTACTTTGTTTCGTAGTTCTTCCTGTTGCATGAAAGCACGCTTCATTTACCACTAAGCTATTTAGTAGATCACGTTACCTTTAACACCGTAAGATATATAACATTAATACTATATATAATTTATTTTTTTGTGGGGCCCTCAAAATTTTGGGGCCCAAAGCGACCGTCTTGGCTGCTTTGGGCCCGGGCCGGCTCTGTAGCGCGGTAATGGAATGACCTCCCAAGACCCTAAAGTTTAAAGGAACTATTTCTTTTTAATTTTGATTAATATATTTTTAATAACATTTACTAAGTCTAGTATTTGGTGTAGAATTTGCAAGCCTAATATTCCCAACCCAACACCAACATTTTCTGCCAAACTTAAATAATGTGGTGGCTGTTTAATGACGTGTAATAATGTTTATTTACAGCATACCTAAGGATGTGAGGTATAGCTGTTCCCAGCAAATGAGCTGTAAGTTTCTTTTCTTTTACGTCTTTATAGTTTATCATATTTTTCTTTAACTCCCCTTTTTTTTTTTACCAAAAATGAAATTGCTTATGGCCTGCTAAAATTTTGAGAAATTTCACTTTTCCTTCCTATTTTTGATTTTTTTTGATTTATCCCTATTCTTTTCTTTTAAACCAAAAAAAAAAAAAAAGCTTATTCACTGAAATTTTGGGAAATTTCATTTGGCCCCCCTAATCTTTTCAAAAACTCTAATAGTCAAGTTTTTTTGTTTTGTTTTTTAATTAGAAATTACCTGTCTATTGAATTCAAAGTCTTTGATCTTTGTTGAATATCGATTATTTTGCATAATACAGGAACATATAGTGCAATGAGGAAATTTGAGAATTCTTAAACGACAGAAAATATCTGGTAGTTGTTGATGATATATGGCACAAAGAAGCTTGGGAAAGCTTGAAAAGAGCCTTTCCAGATAATTTTTTTTTTAAAATTTTATGCCACAGGATTTTTTTTTTTAAATTTGATGGTTTACCACTTGCAATTGTTGTCCCACAAAACAAATCATCAACAGTGGCGCAAAGTGAAAGACCAACTTTGGAAATATATGAAGGACGATTCTACAAACACCTCTCGTTTATTTTCCTTATACTACAATGATTTGTCTACTGAACTTAAACAATGGTTTCTTTATATTGGCTCCTTCCCTGAAGATTATAACATTAATACAAGAGAACTTTTCCAGTTATGGATGGCTGCGGGATTTATGCCAGAGGTGAACATTATGGAAGACATTGAATAAATACTTGCATGAGCTAATTGATCGTAGTCTTATTCTAGAAAATGGAAGATGGTCGATCAAGATAGATGATCTTCTCTGAGAATTTGTAGTTGAAAAGGCGAGGGACAATACAATCCTTGATATATATATGACCCACAAGTCGTAGAAAAGACGAATCCTATAATTTTCTTCAATCCAGATTTTGAAGAGTTTGATATAGGATTTCTAAATATTATATGTACAAGATCCAATCTCCTTTGTATACGGAACTGGGTAATCTTTCGGGAACTCTAAGAAGGGTTGTCCAATACTGATGTTATTGGGGGCTTGATTCACCTGAAGTTTTTGCATTTACGCTTCAAAAATACCACCCAGCTTCCTTCTTCTATATAGGCAACTTGAAAAGCTTATAAACCCTTATAATAACATATGTATCTGGATTTCTTAGATTGCCTAAATTGATATCTAAGCTCATCAGCTTAAGACGTTTGTCAGTGTACAACTTGATAGGGCATGTGAATATGAACACCCTAACCAATCTGAGAAGTCTTTTTGGGGCCAGTTACAATCAATGCACGTACATTGATATAACCATTCTAGTCAATCTTCGTGAAGTGAGTATTAAGAAGTTTGCGCCGATTCAAGATAGGGCTTACACTCCAGATTCAGTTAGCAACTTGAATAACCTTACAACTCTTTCCCTGCATGGAGAAAGTAAATATATCTTGCATCATTAGAACCTCTATATTTGTGTTCTCTGAAACACACAAAACCCTAAAACATGAACACACAAAAATAACAAAAAAGTGTTAGACAAAAAGATAATATATCAAGATAGTTAAAAACGAGTAAAAATAGGGTATATGCGATTAATAAAGAGAAAAAAAAAATTTGGTAAATAAGAGATCCCTTAAGATCAATTTTTATGATTCTGTGTGTTACAGAATCACATAAATCTATATTTGTGTGTTATAGCAACACATAAACCGGAATTTTGATTTTAAAAAAAATTCAAAAAAATATTTCGAAAAAATAAATAAAAAAAAATAGAAAATTCATATAAGGGCAATGATGGAAGATAAATATGACAATGTGTTTAATTGGGAATTAAATTGATAATTTGTGAGTAAGTAGGAAGTAATTTGCTTCTTCCTTTTTTTGAGAATGAAAAATGTGGAATTGTAATAAATTGGAAACTATCCCTATTTTAATTTTCTTTCAGTATCAAGATTTCTTAACATATAATTTACTTTGAATATTTTGATTTTTTTTCAAAACTTTTCAAATGATCATATAACTTTTAGTTAAGTTTCATTAAAAGATCAAGGCAAACAAAACTCCCATTAGGGTTTACTGAAATCATTCACTTTACCCTCTCTCTCTAGAAGCCCGCCCCTCTCCTCTCTCATGGTAGAAGACCCCCTTCCCACCTTCTCACCTCCCAACAGATCTGACTTTCCTCCACCATCAACCTGTCATCCACTGGAGTAGAGAAACCACTGCTGCAGACGAAGAACACCACTACTGCAGACGAAGAACACCATCGTAGAGACGAAGAACACCATCGCCACGTTGACCATCGAAGCCACTGCTACCGGAGCTCCCTCCGCTGCGGAAACACGCGCGAGCAGGTCCACCGTCTTCCCACACTGGCCGCGTCTTCCACCACCACCATCGAAGACCACCACCACCATAGAACACTCCCTGCACCAGCGTTCCACTTCGTCTTCACCCAGATCTGGTTCGTCTTCACCCAGATCCGCTTCGTCTTCACCCCTCCAGCGCTGCAGAACTGCAGAAGGTCAAGAGAAACGCCGCCAACATTAGTGTTCAAACCAGAACACCCTTCGCCGTTTTGTTTCTTTTTTAGTCGAAAGAAGTACTTGTATTAAAACTTCAAGAACGCAAAACCATCAACCTATCCCTAGAGGATCAAAATCCGCTCTAAGTAGTCTTGCTAATTGAGAAGGTGGAAATAAATTCCAAAGGCTAAACAAGGCGCTTTTAAGCACTTGTTTAGCCACCCAATCAGCAGCATAGTTTTTAGACCTCCTAACAAAGGAGATTTTAATCCTGTTCTTAACTTTACATTTGACAATGAAGTTAGCTAAGTTATGGATATTACAAAACAATTTCCTACCAAAAACTACTTGATATAAAAGGACTAAATTATCACATTCAATTTCAACAGAACCAGGAGGATAAGCATCTGCCATAACACATGCTTGAGCCAGCCCTCTAGCCTATGCTTCAAGACTTGAATTTGCATCCATCTTCCTCACAAAGCCATCCACCATGCACCCTGTTGAGTCACGAATAATACAAGCATAAGAGGCCTTCTTATTTTCCTTCAAAAAGGATGCATCTGAATTAATTTTTAGAAAACCATAAGGAGGTGGTTTCCAATTCTCTTTTCTGTCTTCTCCAAAGGATAAACCTTGAGTTACAGAATTAGAGTTAATATTGTTGTTTATCACATTTGTATCTGAGGCATCTGTTAAGATATGTTTCAAATTAAGTTTTGCCTCAGAGTTAAGCCTATTCAAGGTGTTATTCTCATCATAGGCATTCAAAGCTTCCTGCAAAACAAAAAGAGGGTCTGGGGAAGTGCCTCTAAAGATACTTTGATTTCTCCCTTTCCAAATATACCAAACCAAGTAAAAAGCCATTTCTCCTGAGTAATTATACTTATTTTCAGTTTCCAGGCTACATTTTCTCACAAAAGCCACCCATTTCATAAAATTAAAGGTAGGCTCAGACATTGCATCAAAATTTAAAGGACTTGCCTTCCACAAAGCTCTTGCCCAAGAGCAGTGGAAAACAAGATGTTCAACATTTTCAATCTCCATCTCACAGATTGTACAAATATCTGAGTTACATGATTTCCTCTTTTTTCTATTCTCATTAGTTGCAAGCCCATTAATACAACATTTCCAAATAAATTTTTTAACCTTTTGGTGAATTTTCATTCTCCAAATAAACTTCCATTCTTCAGAATTGAGTTTAAAAGATGAGGAACTAAGATTTTTATCCTTGATCTTCTCAGCTGCCAATTGTGCCCTCCAAAGCTCACTATACATATCCTTAACTGTGACACACCCATTCAAAGACACAGGCCAGAAAGGCATATCAACACAGTCAAAAGGAGGGATATACATAGTTGCAATGGTTGCAGCTATGTCAGTTGAGAAGTATTGTTCAAGTAAGTCAAGCCTCCATTCAAAAGAAATAAGATTAATTATTTCAGAAACCATTTTCAAGTCACAATTTTGGGGTTTCACAATTAGGCCTTGAGATGGGACCCAACAGTCCTCCCAGAGTCTAATGGAACTCCCATTACCAATATTCCATCTAAGAGAGTTCACAAAACAATTTTTACCTTCTACAAGGCTTTTCCAACCCCATGAGCAGTTGGAGCAAAGATTTGAGTTCAAAAAGTCATCTTTTGGAAAGTATTTACCTTTGAACAGTTTGAAAACCAAAGATTCTTTTTTTAAGTAAAATTTCCAGGCATTTGAAGAAAGAAGAGCTAAATTTTGTAAGTGAAAATCTTTAAAACCTAACCCTCCATCCTCTTTTGAGTTCATGATAGTTTGCCATTTTACCCAATGGCATCTGTCCTCACCTTGATTATTCCAATAGAAATTTGCTATAAGTGAAGTCAAGTGAGAAGTTACCTTTTTTGGAATAAGAAAAACTGACATTATAAAATTAGGGATAGCACCAACCACTGCTTTGATCAGTACCTCCTTCCCACTTTTAGAAAGCATCTTAGTGTCCCATCTTTCCATCCTTTCCATAATCAATTCCACTAGCCATTCTAAAGATTTTACCTTAGATTTACCCCATGAGGAGGGAATTCCAAGATATTTTCCCAAATGCTCTAGTTTATTCATTCTGAGATTAGAGGCATATTGATTTCTCAGTTCAGTGGGGGTGTTTTTGCTAATCATTACCCCACTTTTATTCAAATTCACTTTTTGACCTGTTGCAAGAGTATACCAATTAATCACATTATTGAATATATCAATATTATTATCTGAGGCTTCTAAGAAAAAGAGGCTATCATCTGCAAATAAAACATGAGTGACTAAGGGGGCTGCTCTCGCAATTTTAATGCCTTTTAATAGGCCTTGTTCAACAAAATAGTCAATAAGATGGGTCAGTGCTTGTGTTACCAAACAGAACAGGTAAGGGGATAGAGGATCCCCCTGCCTAAGTCCTTTTTGTGGTTTTTCCAAGTCATAGAGTTGGCCATTGACTTGAATTTTATAAGTAACTGAGGTAATACAATTTTCAATCCAAGCTATCCATTTTGGGTGAAATCCCATTTTAGACAGTAGATCAATTAGAAAATCCCACTCAATGTTCTCATATGCTTTACTCATATCAACTTTAATAGCTAGTGAGTAATTTTTTGAGTACCTCTTGTTATTAAGGTAATGAGTTAATTCCTGAGCAATCAAAATGTTCTCAAAAATTGACCTGTTTGGAATGAAGGCATTTTGTGTCTCAGAGACCAAATCACCAATCCACTCCTGTAGCCTGGAAGTTAAAATTTTTGAGATTACTTTATATATAAAGTTTGCACAGCTAATTGGCCTGTAAGAGGCCACAACATCTGGGTTATTGCACTTTGGAATTAGTGCAATAATGGTACAATTAATAGTTTCAAGTGGTGTATTATTTAAGATAAAATCAGACACCAGCTCAATAAGATCATCTTTCAGTGTATCCCAAAATTTCTTAAAGAAAAAGCCTCCATACCCATCTGGTCCTGGAGATTTATCTCCTCCAAGTGACCAAATTGCATTTTTAACTTCTTCACAAGTGACATGTTTAATAAGTGAGATATTCATCTCATCAGTAACAACCTTTTTTATTTTACTCAACACTGGATCATAATTTCTAGTCCCACAAGATTTAAAGACTTGATTATAATAGGAAGTAATAACATCAGGTATTGTATTTGAATCTAAGACCCATTCTCCACTTAGGTCTTTGATCTTACCAATTCTATTTTTGGCTCTCCTGACTTTAGTTGAGGCATAGAAAAATTTAGAATTCCTATCCCCAAGCTTAAGCCAGTTATTCTTTGACCTTAAGGACCAATACAATTCCTCTTTTTTCCAAATTTCTTCCAGTTCCTGACTCAGAGTTTTGAATTTTACTTCATACTCATCATCGTGAGGTTCATTAAAAAGTTTACCAAGATCTTTAATCTTATTTTGAATGAGAATTCTGTTATTTAAAATTCGTTTCCTTGCCCAGTTTGATGTAATTTTTTGGATCTGAGATAATTTGTACCTTAGTTTTGAGATACCTCTCAAATCCATCATAACACCAGATTTCCATTTCTCAACAATCTTAATACAAAGTTGTTTATCAAAAATCCAACCTTTTTCCAATATAAACCTTTTTTTATGTTTCTTAGAAAAAAGACTCAGTTTAAGAAGTATTGGAGAGTGGTCAGACCCCAGAGGGGGTAAGTAATCAGTACAGGAGTTTGGAAATGAATCATTCCATTCCTGATTTACCAAAATCCTATCTAGCTTTTGCTTGATCAGCTAGTTGCCATTTATCTTGTTTGACCAAGAGAAATTACACCCCTCAGCTTGAAGATCAATCAGAAGATTTGACTGGATAAAGGCATTAAAAAGCAACATGTTTTTTTATGCACTGAGTTAAGATTTCCCCCTAATTTCTCAGAGGGGTATCTTATCATGTTAAAATCTCCCAAAAAACACCATTTTTCCTCCACATGAATCAAGTCATTCAGTTTTCTAATGAAAGAACTTTTGTCCTCATCATCAGGAGGGCGATAGACAAAAATAATCTCAATTATCCCACAAGTGTTACTTAGATAAGAACATTGAATAATGTTTTTATCTGAGTTAAAAAGTTTAAATTTCATTTCATCCTTCACAAACACTGCTAGACCACCACTTAAGCCCACATGGTCAATTTGAGCAACAAGGGACATATGAAATTTAGAACACAAAGAAAGCACAAAATCAAATTTTTGTTTAGTTTCAGATAGAAATAGTACCTCTATTTGATGAGTCTTGATCATGTCAATCAAGCTCAGCTCTGTCAAGGCTGTGCCTAAGCCTTGACAGTTCCATGCTTGTATCATTGAAGGTCTAGGGGTTGATTTGGGTCAACCCCGCAAACCTCTTCAGCTTCCATTCCTTCACTTAACCCTTCCTCATACCATTGTTCAATACCTTCTTCAGCTTTTTCCATCTCAACATTCTCAGCCATCTCATCATCATCCTCAAAGAGGTTGACAAGAGTTGCTGAGTTTTGATCACTTTTTTCCTCTTCAAGAGGTAGGCCAATATCTTTCCTAACTTGTTCTGTTCTATTCTTAATTTTTTCAAGAGAACCAAACCGAATTATATCACTCGAATTTTGAGTGATTAAAGGGTCAATGATCACTTTTTCTTCCAGTATTGGGATTGGACTAAACTTTGGATTTTCCTCATTTGCACCACATAACTTTAGAACCTCAGATGAAACCAGAGGTCTTATTTCAGTTTTGAAAGCAACACCTTCAATGACTTTGTTACCAATTGATGTCTCCTTAAATGTTCTTATTTTCGACCCTTAGGAGACATCATTTTTGGTGTTTATTTAATCATTTCGATAGACTTTTGGACTAAATATGCAATAATATGATTTTCCTCTTTTAATTCTAGCATTTTTGATTTATTAAGCTTTTGCGCGTAATATTGGTATTTTTAGTGAGTATTTTACAGGTTTTAGATGTTAGCTAGAAGAGGAGTCCAAGGAGAAAGTCAAAGATCAAAAGATAGAGTCAAGACTTGAGAAGAAATCCCGAAGATATTATTTTTAGAGCTGAAAATCCATTTTCCAGGCCATAGATTGCTGATTTCGAGGTGCTTAAGCGATGATCTAGCTGTTGACCTTTGAAGAGAAATCATTCCTTATCGAATTACGGAACTTTAGCAACTGGAATGAGGTCAATCGGAGTTGTAACGCATCGGGAAAAGCTGTTTTAGTGAAGGCATATCAGCAGTTACGGGATTTTGGGCTAAGTTAGTGGACTTGGGCCTTTTATATTTCATTTAATTAAAAGCCTAGGTCCAAGTCCGAATTTCTAACTATAAAATCAGCCCTTGACTTCTATTTTACACACAATTCACATTCTGCAAGATTAAAAACACCAGAGAGAAACAACTGAAGGAAGGAGAAGAAGCTACAAGAGCTGGAGAGGGTCTATATCTCCGTTCGTAGTCATTCCGATTCCGGAAATTAGGTTCTTTTATCTTTTTAATTCTGTAAACAATATGAATTCCTTTAATTTTAATTTCGTATTTCATTTTAATATGAGCTAAGTTTTATTTAGTGCTTGAGAACAAACAATGGGTGAATCCCAATTCCTATTAATTAACGAATGTTGAATTTGGGTTTTAATGAATTAAACTAAATTAGGGCTTTTACTCTTTTCGATAAATCATGAATGTTTACTGTTTTTAGCGTCATGAACTAGGAACAGGTAATAGTATTTAGGCTATTCCAATAAGTGGCAATTGGATCATCCTGACGGGGGGTTTAAATACGGAACTATTTATTCAATCTAGGATAGAAGTTAATGATTCTGACGAGCTTAGCTAATCCTAGGGCCGATGAGGTAATAACACTTAATCATCCAACGGTGGATCATATTTACCCTGACGGGACTAGTGACACTTTAGGATCGCCTTATAGTCCACCCTGACGGGGGTATAAGGATGTTAGAATCCCGACCATTGTAATTGACTAATTTAGCCCTTAAATAACATAAGTTAAGAAATAGGATAGGGAGGATCCTTGCGTTCTCAAGTGCTACTTCTCATATCGCGTTTTACATCAATTTACTTGCGTTTTAGCTTTTATTTGCATTTTAATATTTGTCTTTCATTCAGTAGCTTTAATAACAAAAACCAAACAAACATATTATTGTCTTTTATTTTCTTAAGTGCATCAATCACTACTTGCTAAACATTGTGATCAACCATTCCGTCCTTGGAACGAATCTGATTTATCAGAAATACTACTTGGGACAACCGTACACTTGCGGTTGTGGTTCAATTATTTATCGCATTATTTTTAGAACACACAAAGGACCACCAAGTTTTTGGCGCCGCTGCCGGGGACGGTAGCGTGTGACCACGGTGTTTATCCTTTAGTGATAAGTGCACTTTATTTTATTTTATCAGTTTTACGCTTTTTGTTTAGTTTCTTTTCAGGTTTTTAGGTTTGGTGTATGCGAAGAAGGCTATTCAAGGATCTAGAGCCAGCACCTCCGATCCTTAGTAATCCAGAATCGTTGATCAGACTTGCGAACAAGAGAAGAAGAGAACGAGAAGCTTTAGAGGTAGAAGAGTTAAGTAACAGAATGGCAGACATCAATCTTCAAAATAATCAGCAGAATAATGGACAAGGCCAGCTAGATGCAAATGACCAACCTTTAGCTCCGGGCGTTATTCCTCCAGTTCAACCACTAAATCCCAATGCTCCAGTCCAGATAGTGATGAATCATGATCCGTGGTTTACTAATGGTCCTCCAGAAGTTCCATTCCGTGCTCCAGCTATAGGAGTAGGTGCTCCAGATATTAATGTTCCACGTTTTCGTCCAGACTCGGGTATGTTAGCTCAGTTCCAGAATTTTGGTAATTTTCGTGGTAGACCAGCAGAAGATCCTCTCAGGGCAGTACAGAAATTCAAACAGATATGTGATTCTTATATCACACAAGGGGTCTCGAGAGAACAGATGTATTTTGCTGCTTTTAAGTTCTTTGTTACTGAGGGAGCAAGTGAATGGCACGATACGCAAGATCCTACGAAGATCACCAATTGGGACCAATTAGAAATTGCGTTCTTTGACAGGTATTACCCAAGTAACATGAGGTTAGATGCTGAACTAGAATTGACGCATTTCCGTCAAGAATATGAAGAAACTTTGGGTAAGAGTTGGACAAGATTTCAGATGTGTTTACGAAAAGTTCCCAATCATGGGTATTCAGAACAACAACAGCTTAAGATCTTTTATAGAGGCCTTGATGGGAAGTCAAGAGAGAAGTTGGATACGCTATGTGGTGCAGGTTTTCTTCAAGTTCAACCCGCTCATGCTAAAATTATCTTAGAGAGAACAGTTAATAATGAAGTTGGGTGGAATTCAGTAAGAACACCGGTTAAGGGAGTGAATAATGTTGACATGGAAGAGAAATTTGCTACGCTTGAGAACAAGATTCAGAATACTATAGAGCAACAGTTGAAGCAGCTTACTCTAGCTGTGAAAGAAGGATTTTCGGGTAAGAAGGTAGCTGTGCATGCTGCACAAGAGGTTTATATGTGTTCGATTTGTCAGGTAGATGATCATGATGAGGAAAGTTGTCCGACTAACCAAGAATCCGTGATGTTCATGTCCAATAGAGGTAACTTCAATTCAAGTGGTAATGGATATCAGCCTAACAGAAACCATCCTGGGTTTCAATACTCAAATCCTAATGGGGCAGCCAATCCTACCTACGCATATCAGCCGCGTCCCCAAGGTAATAACTATAATCCAAGACCACACAACAATTATCAAGGAGGACAAAATCAGGGAAATTATGTACAAAGGCAAGCTCCTCAGAATACTCCTCAGAATACATACGATGAAACTTTAAACCAAAAAGCCTTACCTGCCCATCCACAAGAAGGAGTAGTTACCCTCCAGAAAACCGTTGAAAATTTGATTGCTCTTCAAACACAAGCCTTAGAACGTCAGAACGCAGCTGAAGCGAATATGAAGATTTTCCAGAATCAGTTAAGCCAAATTAATAAACAGCTGAATCAGCGCCCACAAGGGCAACTTCCTAGCGATACTGAGAATCCGAAGCAACGCGAAGATTGTAATGCTGTTACATTGAGAAGTGGTAAGAACCTTCCTCCCCCTCCTTTTCCCATTATGAAAGAGAAAGAAGTACCAAGAAAAGAAAAGGAAGTGGTGGAGAAAGAGAAAGAAAATGAGAAAGATAGTGAGGTTGAAGAAATAGTGAGACCAAGAGAGGTCCCGAAAAAGAAAGATGATATAGTGACTAATCGCCCTCCACCACCGTTTCCATCGCGAGTTCAGAAAAAGGGTGATTTGGGTGATTTTCAGAAATTCTTTAACAGAGTGAAGGGTCTAAGTATTAATATCCCGTTACTTGAGGCGATTCGAGATATTCCGAAATATACGAAGTTTTTGAAGAAGGCCCTCACAAACAAAAGGCCCTATTGTGATAACGAGATGATTGGTCTTCCAGAAGAGTGTAGCGCGATTTGTCAAAGTAAATTACCTCCGAAGTTAGTTGATCCAGGGAGTTTCACGATTCCCATATCAATTGGAGAGGAATGGAAAGGAAAGGCGCTATGTGACTTGGGAGCTAGCATCAATTTGATGCCCAAGTCGATATTTGATAAGCTAAAAATTGGAAACGCAAGACCCACTTCTATGGTCTTGCAAATGGCGGACAGGTCTCTTGCTCATCCTGAAGGCCGCATTGAGGATGTCCTTGTTAAGGCAGGTACACTTATATTTCCTGTTGATTTCGTAATACTTGAATACAATGCAGATAGAAATGTCCCCATTATCTTGGGTAGACCATTCCTAGCTACAGGGAGAACATTGATCGATGTAGAGAATGGCGAATTAACAATGAGGATACAAGATGAGGAAGTGAAACTCAATGTATTTCGAGCTATGAAATTCCCAGACTCTCAGGAAGATTGCTTCAGAATGGATGTAGTAGAGCAAGCATCGCAAGAAGTATTTAATTGTCTAAATTTTGATGATATCTTGCAGGCTGCTTTAACACTAGATTCACCTGAGATGATGGAGGAGCTTACTGCAACAATAGCAGCTCTCAATTCTGAAAATCCGAAGTATAGGCGTCCTGCCTATGAACCTGTGAGAGAACCGGGGGAGATTGTTCCTAAAAAGAAACCTTCAATTGAAACTCCTCCGGAATTGGAAGAAAAACCATTGCCAGCACACTTGAGGTATGCGTATTTAGGTACTAATGAAACTCTACCTGTTATTGTTTCAGCTAATTTAACAGGTCCTCAAGAAGATAAACTGTTGCGTGTGTTAAGAGCAAACAAAGAAGCAATAGGTTGGACAATTGCTGACATCAAAGGCATTAGTCCATCCTATTGTCAACATAAAATCATACTTGAAGATGTTAACGCACGCTCAGTTGAAGGTCAAAGAAGATTAATGCCCGCTATGAAGGATGTGGTGAAGAAAGAGGTGATTAAACTTTTAGATGCGGGGATTATTTATCCCATTTCAAGTAGTGAATGGGTGAGTCCGGTTCAGTGTGTACCGAAGAAGGGAGGAATGACAACAGTTCTTAATGATAAAAATGAAGCGATTCCTTCAAGAACGGTAGTTGGATGGAGAGTTTGCATGGATTATAGAAAGCTGAACAAGGCCACCAGAAAAGATCATTTCCCTTTGCCCTTCATAGATCAGATGTTAGACAAATTAGCCGGAAGAGAGTACTATTGCTTCTTGGATGGTTATTCTGGGTATAATCAAATTTACGTGGCTCCAGAAGATCAACATAAAACAACATTTACATGCCCCTTTGGTACTTTTGCATATCGTAGAATGCCATTTGGGTTGTGTAATGCTCCTGCTACCTTTCAAAGATGCATGATGGCCATCTTCTGGGATATGATCGATAACTTTCTTGAAGTGTTTATGGATGATTTCTCTGTATTTGGTGATGATTTTGATAAGTGCTTAGACAATTTGGAGAAAGTGTTAATCAGATGCAAAGAAACAGATTTGGTCTTAAACTGGGAGAAATGTCATTTCATGGTTCGCGAAGGTATTGTTCTGGGTCACAAAATTTCGAATGTTGGATTGGAAGTCGATAGAGCAAAGATTGAGGTAATTAAAACTCTTCCCCCTCCTGTTTCTGTTAAAGGGGTAAGAAGTTTTCTAGGCCATGCTGGCTTTTATAGGCGATTTATCAAAGACTTTTCTAAGATTGCGAAACCGTTATGCAACTTACTTGAAAAGGATTCCAAATTCCTTTTTGATGAAGCTTGTTTAGCGGCTTTCAAAGCAATCAAAGAAAAGCTTATTTCTGCTCCTATAGTAGTGCCTCCAGATTGGAATTTACCGTTTGAGGTTATGTGTGATGCGAGTGATTTATGTATGGGAGCTGTATTAGGACAAAGAAAAGAGAAAGTTTTTCATTCGATTTATTATGCTAGTAAAACTTTTAATGGTGCTCAGATTAATTATACAGTTACAGAAAAGGAGTTACTAGCGGTTGTGTATTCATTCGATAAATTTCGCTCTTATCTTCTTGGAGCGAAAGTTATTGTTTATACAGATCATTCAGCAATTCGATATCTTATGGAGAAGAAGGATGCTAAACCAAGGTTAATCAGATGGGTGTTATTGCTTCAAGAGTTTGATTTAGAGATCAAGGATAGAAAAGGGTGCGAGAATCAGGTTGCAGATCATCTATCGAGATTAGAAGGTTCAGAGTTGAATAGTGGTATTGAAGCGGTTAGAGAAGAATTTCCTGACGAGAATCTATTCGAAGTTCGCGATTATGAAGCCCCTTGGTATGCAGACATTGCAAACTTAGTGGTAAGTGGTTCCTTTCCTGAAGGTTCAACTTATCAAGAGAGAAAAAGATTAGCTCACCGTGCAAGACAGTTCTTTTGGGAGGATCCGTTCCTCTATAAAGTGTGTGCTGATCAGATGGTAAGAAGATGTGTAGCCAAGGAAGAAATTGAGGCGATTATAGCTGGGTGTCATGATTCACCTTACGGTGGACATTTCAAAGGAGATCGAACTGCTGCTAAGGTATTACAATCAGGTTTCTATTGGCCCTCTATTATAAAAGATTGTCATGAATACACTAAAAGATGTAATAGATGCCAATTTACCGGTAACATATCCAAGAGGGATGAGATGCCACGTAATAATGTGTTAGAAGTTGAAATATTCGATGTTTGGGGTATAGATTTTATGGGTCCGTTCGTTCCGTCAAATGGTAACCTCTACATCTTATTAGCTGTTGATTACGTGTCTAAGTGGGTAGAAGCGGTGGCTTTACCTACCAATGATTCTAGAGTGGTGATTAAGTTCTTAAAATCACATATTTTCACTAGACATGGAACTCCAAGGGTGATTATTAGCGATGGAGGTACTCATTTCGTTAATAAGTATCTGAAGACTGTTCTAGAGAAATATGGAGTCAGACATCGTGTGTCTACCGCTTATCATCCACAAGCCAATGGTCAAGCCGAAGTATCAAATCGTGAGGTAAAATCTATTTTAGAGAAAACCGTTGGTCCTACTAGAAAAGATTGGTCTATGAAATTAGATGATGCACTTTGGGCATATCGAACTGCTTTCAAAACTCCAGTAGGTGCTTCTCCGTATCGGATGGTATATGGTAAGGCTTGTCACTTACCTCTTGAGTTAGAAATGGGTGCCTATTGGGCTATTGCAAAGTTAAATTTAGATCCTACGCTAGCGGGTGAGAATCGAATGATGAAACTTAATGAGCTTGATGAATTTAGATTACATGCTTATGAAAATGCTAAGCTTTATAAAGAAAATACTAAAAGATGGCATGATAATCGAATTCGAGAGAAGAACTTTGTAGTGGGACAAAGAGTGTTGAAATATAATTCGAAGTTTAGTAATTATCCGGGGAAATTAAGATCGAAGTGGTCGGGTCCTTACATTGTAACCAAGGTTACACCTCATGGAGCTATAGAGATAGAACATCCACTTGAGAACCGTACATTCATGGTGAACGGTCATCGTTTAAAGATATATCATGGAGGTGAAGACACCGATCGTGCAAAAGACCCACATCCCGGAGAGGTCATGTACCTCCTCGAAGCTCCTTAGAAGCACGAGGTAACCCGTCGAGCTTAACGACGTTAAACAAAAGCCAATTTCTTGTATATTAGTTCACGTATTTCAATTTCCGTAGTATAAATTAGCTAAGGTTTTCGTTTATTTTAGTTTTATTTTTAAGAAATGAGGAAGGGTGTTTGTTTTTGATGATTTCAGGAGTATAATGGTCATGAGTTTGGGGTCAAACGATGGGAAAAACGGAGAAAAATTGAAGTCCACAGCAGGTTTGACCGGCTAGCCGGCGAGCTAGCCGGCATACCGGCCAAACGAGCAGGTAGACCCCAACTCCCTGACCACTGCGTCAGCGACAACGCAGCAATGCTGCGTCTTCATTCGCGCCAGCGAGAAAGCACCGGCATGCCGGCGAATCCGCCGGCTAGCCGGCCAACGAGGAAGAATGTTCTGGTCCTTGCGTCAGCGACGACGCAAGGTTGCTGCGTCATCAAATGCGCCATCGAGATTTCACAGGCATACCGGCGAATCCGCCGGCTAGCCGGTCAAGGATTTCAAATTCCCTGACCATTGCGTCAGCGACGACGCAATGCACTTGCGTTTTGAGGAAAAAAAAAAAAAAAAAAAAAAAAAATTCGCCGCCCTCTCGGCCGGCATACCGGCGGATCGGCCGGTATACCGGCGAATCCGAAGGCATACCGGCCAGCTGTTACGAGAGGCGGTTTTAACTTCATTAAACCCAGTTTTTTGCCTCTTTTCCAAGCCAAACCTTATAATCCGAATTCTTGCCTCCACCTACTCCGAAAATCATCAACAAACAGCTATAAAATCATCAAATCAAGCCTTCTATCATCACAAAAACACAAAATCAACTCATAACTTCTACAAAACATCATCAAATTTCACCTTTTCTCCAAAAATTTCCTCTTCCCAACCTTGAAATTAAACCAAATTCTTTCAAAATCTCTCTCTAATAACCTTAACCCATCTCATATAACACCTAGTTCTTCAAGTTTTAAGCCTCAAAACATCAAATTTCAAAGCTTTTCTCTAGCTTTTTCTCTATTTGAAGTTTTGAGTTTGGGGTGAAAAGAGATGACTAACAGAACCGATTCCATGTGTGACTATCGAAGAAACATACCAAGAAACAGGAACACTGTTGGAGCTAGCCCAGACCAAGCAATTGAGATTCCGGATTCGCGATCCAAAAAGACTGTCCAAAACCAAATTGCTCCGAAACGAAAAGAGAATCCGAGTAAGGCTAATCCGAAAAAGAGCAGGTTAATTGATGAGAGTGATGAAGAAAGTGAGGAAGAAGTTGAAGAAGAGATTGAAGAAGCTGAACAAGAAGTTCCCGAAGAACCAGTGCAACAACCGAAAGCTCCGCGTAGGAAAGCTTGGGCTCAAAAGCCTAAGAGAGTCTTCGTTCCTTGGGATACTCAGGTTCGTGATCGAATTGAATTTTTGAAGTTTGGTGAGGAGATGAATCTTCCTAGAGGTATTATGACTAGTGCTTATAAAGATTATGGTGTTACTTGTGATAAATTGGGTTGGAAGGAATTGAGAGAAAGGAAGCTTGAGTATATTCCTACCTTGGTGCGAGATTTTTATGAAGGAATCGCCTTCTCAAAGGAAGCTGTTATTATTCGCAAAAAGGTAGTTCCTTTCTCCGTTGAGCTTATTCGTAAATCATTGAAATTACCCGATTTTTCCGGAATATGTCCGTTTCAAGAATCTCTTAAAGAACCTTCGTTTGACTATGAATCCCTTTGGGGGAAAGTGACTATTGATGGGGCCCGCCCAATTCCCGAAGGAGAGAGATATCCTGGACAGATGTATAGTAGTAACTTGCTACCATGTGCTAAGATTTGGTCACGTTTCATAATTCCTACCTTCTTCGGAGTTAAACACATATCGGAAGTGAAGAAGGAGCATCTTTTGTTCATTAAATGTATTATTGAGGAGAAACCCATGGATGTTGCTCGTGTGATATATGATACCATCATGGAATTTGCTAGAATTCCTACTTCACAACAAAATCTCAAATTTCCTTGTACCGTCACTACTTTGTGCTTGGACGCAAAGGTTCCGCGTAAAGACGCAGAGATTGATCGTGTTGTAGGGTGTGAGAGTATGGGTTTAACTTTGGTTAAGAATATTCATGATGAGGTGGTAAAAGCAACAAGGAATCCTAGAGCTCCTCCAAAGAAGAAGATGCATACAACTGATGAGTTGGAAGCTAAAGTGAAGGTGTTAGAAGAGAACCAAGTGAAGATGATTGCATCTTTAGGAAACGTTACAAAAGAGTTAGAACTTCTCCGAAACATGTTAACGGGGGTGAGCACAATTCAACATGCCACCTATGGTATTCTTATGCAGGAGAAAGTTCATGGACGCAACACCGATAACCAGCCTCGAGCTGGTTAAGATACGTTTTCTATCCCTTTCGCATTTTAGTTAGATTAGTTTATTTTTTATTGCGTTGAGTCTTTTCGAGTCGTGGGGACACGACTCATTTTTGAGTTTGGGGTGGGGTTCGTTGCCTCATCCCAATTTTTATGTGTTATATGTTTTATTTGCTTTCAATAAAAATAATTTTCGGAGTTGCGTTTGACTATAGAAGATTTTAAATGTCCCTTTAAGCATACTTTTGATGAATCTATGATAGTAAATAGTGGACTTTAGGGACTGATATAGAACGCACTTACAATTGCATGCGAACATAGGTAATTGATAGGAAAAATTAATGAACAATGCAAATGAAGTAAGCTTGTACTTAAGGAATATGTTTGGTGTGTAGAAAGAACGTGAAATCTTAATTAGTAGAGAACCCACCTAGATATGAACTAAAGACAGGCTATGTACTTAGGAAAATGATAGGGGCAGTTCTTTGTTAGCCATTTGAAACCTTTAGCTTGCTATCCCTAATATTATAATTTTATCCGTCTTAGCCCAATTTTGAGCCTTAAGCCTTTTCTTTTGTAGCCACGATATAAGCCCATTATCCTTTAGATTATTAGGCATGACCAAATGACCCGCACTTGAATCACAACCCTGAGACTTGTCTCGAGCTTGAGTTTGGGGTGGAGGGTCCACATTTTGGGAATTTACATTGGGAAGGGATTATATGTGTTTGTATTGAGGCACAAAAATGTAGATGATATTATTATTTGTAACCCTTTGCCGGGATTTGAAAAAAAAAAAAAAAAAAAAAGAGAGAAAAAGAAAAAGAAAATTATAAGAGACATGACTTTTCACATCAAAATGATGGTCATGGGTATCTTGTACAAAAAAAAGAAGAAAAGAAAATAAAAAGAAAGAAAGAATAAAATAAACCGGCAAAGTGGAATATTTTTGGAAATCATCTTAGATTTATTTGGGTTAACATTGGGGACGCAACTTTAGCGCGTCAAATGGGTGAGTGAGAACATTTTTGAGCGTAACTCAAGCTCGAGGACATGTGGATGGTAAGTGAGGAGAGAGCCAAAAGCTCACTTCAAATTTACCAAATATATATCCATACCGTCCTTAAGCCAATATTAAAACCATAAAGACCTCTTGATTCTTAAGTACATAGTGAATTTACACTTCTGTTGATAGGGAATATTTAGGTGGAACATTCAAAGCGATTTATGATTAATGACCATCCTATAGCCATCATACAGATATGAGTACAAGTGTAACCTTCAAGCATTGCAACTTTAATTTTATGATTGAGATTATTTATGTTTGATTTTGCATGATTAGTGTATGTATATGTTAGTTCTTAAAGTTTTGCTATATGAGATTTATCTTAAGAATTGCTTAGGGTTTATTTGCTAAGCTTCTATTTGTTCTTGCGTTTACTTCCACCCCTTGTTTTGTTTTGTTTTGCTTTGTCGGGACGACAAAGGTTTGAGTTGGGGGTCTTGATGTCTCCTTAAATGTTCTTATTTTCGACCCTTAGGAGACATCATTTTTGGTGTTTATTTAATCATTTCGATAGACTTTTGGACTAAATATGCAATAATATGATTTTCCTCTTTTAATTCTAGCATTTTTGATTTATTAAGCTTTTGCGCGTAATATTGGTATTTTTAGTGAGTATTTTACAGGTTTTAGATGTTAGCTAGAAGAGGAGTCCAAGGAGAAAGTCAAAGATCAAAAGATAGAGTCAAGACTTGAGAAGAAATCCCGAAGATATTATTTTTAGAGCTGAAAATCCATTTTCCAGGCCATAGATTGCTGATTTCGAGGTGCTTAAGCGATGATCTAGCTGTTGACCTTTGAAGAGAAATCATTCCTTATCGAATTACGGAACTTTAGCAACTGGAATGAGGTCAATCGGAGTTGTAACGCATCGGGAAAAGCTGTTTTAGTGAAGGCATATCAGCAGTTACGGGATTTTGGGCTAAGTTAGTGGACTTGGGCCTTTTATATTTCATTTAATTAAAAGCCTAGGTCCAAGTCCGAATTTCTAACTATAAAATCAGCCCTTGACTTCTATTTTACACACAATTCACATTCTGCAAGATTAAAAACACCAGAGAGAAGCAACTGAAGGAAGGAGAAGAAGCTACAAGAGCTGGAGAGGGTCTATATCTCCGTTCGTAGTCATTCCGATTCCGGAAATTAGGTTCTTTTATCTTTTTAATTCTGTAAACAATATGAATTCCTTTAATTTTAATTTCGTATTTCATTTTAATATGAGCTAAGTTTTATTTAGTGCTTGAGAACAAACAATGGGTGAATCCCAATTCCTATTAATTAACGAATGTTGAATTTGGGTTTTAATGAATTAAACTAAATTAGGGCTTTTACTCTTTTCGATAAATCATGAATGTTTACTGTTTTTAGCGTCATGAACTAGGAACAGGTAATAGTATTTAGGCTATTCCAATAAGTGGCAATTGGATCATCCTGACGGGGGGTTTAAATACGGAACTATTTATTCAATCTAGGATAGAAGTTAATGATTCTGACGAGCTTAGCTAATCCTAGGGCCGATGAGGTAATAACACTTAATCATCCAACGGTGGATCATATTTACCCTGACGGGACTAGTGACACTTTAGGATCGCCTTATAGTCCACCCTGACGGGGGTATAAGGATGTTAGAATCCCGACCATTGTAATTGACTAATTTAGCCCTTAAATAACATAAGTTAAGAAATAGGATAGGGAGGATCCTTGCGTTCTCAAGTGCTACTTCTCATATCGCGTTTTACATCAATTTACTTGCGTTTTAGCTTTTATTTGCATTTTAATATTTGTCTTTCATTCAGTAGCTTTAATAACAAAAACCAAACAAACATATTATTGTCTTTTATTTTCTTAAGTGCATCAATCACTACTTGCTAAACATTGTGATCAACCATTCCGTCCTTGGAACGAATCTGATTTATCAGAAATACTACTTGGGACAACCGTACACTTGCGGTTGTGGTTCAATTATTTATCGCATTATTTTTAGAACACACAAAGGACCACCACCAATCTTGACAGTTGGTAGCATAAGAGACTTTTGAACATAATTCAGTGTTTTGCTCTCATTTGAACCTGTAATTCCTTTTGAGGTATCAATTTCCCCTTCTTCAAGGGTTAAAGGTTTTTTCTTGTTCTTATTCCTCAAAGATTTTTTGGTTTTTGAAACTAGATTGCCCTCTTTCATTGCTTTAAAAACAAAATTCTTTTCCCTTTTTTCAAGATCTGTAGCCTTAATCCAGTTACCCAACCTCACAGCAAGCTTGTTTGGATTATCACAATGCCTTTCCTCATGAGAAATTAATCCACATTTAAAGCAAAAATCAAAAAGTTTTTCATACTTAAACGAAATCCAAACTGTTTGAGTTTTTGAAATTTTAAAATTAAATCCTGCTGAAAGTGGCTTCAAGACTGAAACATTCACTCTAGCTTTAATACAAGAATTTTCTTTAAATTTCAGAGGGTCTGGAAGAACTACCTCAGTAACTGTTCCAATTTTTGAAGCAATTTTGAAAACATTTGATTCCTTAATAAACAATGCTGGAATACCTTCCAGTCTAACCCAGAAAGTAGTTTCCTCTAATAGAGAAGGGTTTAATATCGTTTCATCATATTTGTGAACCAAGACGTGAAAACCAAACACATGATATGGTCTATTAGCCCACACAGTTTCAAGATCCTTTTCCTTATCAAATTGAATCGTACACAAATTATCACCTTTTTTTTCAATATTGATTCTACCTGAAATGCCCCAATATTGTATCGCTATCTTTTTGAGATAGTTAAGATTTACATTACCTGAAGCCAGAATTCGAACCAACAGCTTTGGTTCTTCATATTTCGAGTAAATAGCTTCTCGATCTGGTGATAGGCAAAAGTCATCTTCCGATTCTTCCGCCATATCCCCAAGACTTGCTAAAGCAGCCATTTTAAAAGATAAGAGTGATAGAGAACTCAATAAAACACCTAACGGTGATTTTAAGATAATGAATCGAAGCTAGCGAGAAGTAGAAGATGTTAAATTTCATAAATCCTAAAAGGATCTTAAATTGAAACTTAAGCGGGTAGAAGAGGTTTGGGTGAGAACGAGAGGGTGGAGAGATTGAGGTTTGGTTAGTATTTTGTTTGAGAGTAGGGTTTTTGGGAGAGAGGAGATCGGTGGTGGACGGTGGTCAATAGGGAGGAGTTAGGGTTTCAGAGACGGGGAGGGGTTTTATCGGGTTTCGTGCCTGGGAGCATGTTGCTTGCACCTCTTAATTATTGTTTTGTTAGCAGAATATTTTTTTTAATCGTGATTGTGTCCTGAACGTTGTTCCAGAGTTGGGACGGACCGTTGGTCCATACCGTGCTTCGCCACCCTTTTTCTTTTTTCTTTTTTGCGTGTGTTTGAGTTAGGTCCAGCCCATTATGGGCTCTAGCTTCTCTTTCAAAAAAATGTTACCAAGATAGGTCCAGCCCATTATAGACTCAGTTCTTTTAAAAAACTCCCATTTAGGCTTTTAGTCAATTTTTATTATTTTGAAAGAAAAAACCTTTACTTGTCTTAACCAAAGTGTTTGGGTCCAGCCTATTAGGGCCAATCCTTTTTTGTTCTTTTTCTTGTAATAACTTGGTTCAACCCATAATGTTCTTTTTTTTTTATTAAATTATTTTATACTGTTATTTGTTTGTGTCCGGTACATTAGGGTCAGCCCGTTGGGGTTAGACATTAGTGTCTAGACATTAGGGACCAGTAGCATTTTTTGGATTAATTTTTAAAAATTAAACCTAATCTAGTTTGTTAATTTTGCAGGTGAAAATTAAACAGTAATAATTAAACACTGAAAATTTTAAAAACTTGAGTTAATAGGTATTAGGTACAACCATTACGGTAAATTACTGGACACATTGGCATGAATATGGACAAAAACGGACTTGTGTACAGATCATTGGGTACACGAACTTGCTTGGATTTTATTGGACATGCTCTTGGACAAAACCGGGATATTGGACATATACAAAAAATTCATTTTATCCATCTTAAAAACGTTAAAAAAAACTTAGGTCTGTACCGATAAAAAATGTAGGCACATACCCTCGTGAATGTACATAAAAAATCTATCTGGTAAGTTAAAGTAAAAAAACTCTAAAAAAATAGATAATAAAAAAATAAGAAAAACAAATTAAAAAAATTGAAAAAGGTAGAAATAGAAAAAACTTAATTAGAAATTAGTAACTAGGCTTTATAAAATAGTATTTTTTTAATTAAACTTTGTAACCTAATAAACTTTAAAATTAGGCTATAATTAGTAGAATTTTTCTTTGTTTTGGGTAGGTAGGCCCAATATGTTACGCTAGTCAAAATGAAAATTTACCATGAACTACTCTATATGAAAAGATGAAGAGTTTCCTTATAGTGAGATCTAATGCTTATTTCAAAAAAAAAGAGACTTTAATGCTTGGATTTGCTGATGCATGCCCTATCCCGGAACCAACAAAATTTGGGCAAGCTGAATTATGGAGTTAAATCTTTTTTATGACAAAAAAAAAGGAGTTGAATCTTTTTGCTACTATTTAATTATGACAATTTAGTTTGTTTTTATATATTAATTTAAATATATTCTTATTTTGTATTTTTTTAATTTATATTTTTATATCCGTAAGATAATTACAAGTATTTGATGGATAATATTTTAATTTGCTTCCAATATCAAGATTTCTTAATATATAATTTACGCTTGGATACTTTGACAATTTTCAAAAGTTATCAAATCATCATATAACTTTTATTTAAGTTTCATTAAAAGAAAAAGGCAAACTAATTAACTAGTTAGATAAAAAAAAATAAGATTATTAAATTAAGTTAATTAACTAATTGAATTATTTGTATAAATTTTTTTTAGACAATCTTGAACATTTTTTATTGTTTAACTTTTACATTTTGATTTTTCTTGTTATCAAGATATGTGCCATTTAAAGAGAATGCTAAGGGTTAACCTAGCTAGACAAAATAAGCTTCACATTGGTAGCGATCAAGTGTGATAAGTGAAAAATCGCATTCTTGAAATAAGATTAGGTATGTACTATAGATTTAGTATCTTATATTAATAGAAATAATTTTAAAAGTTATAAAATTGTAAATGAAATTTTTGTTTAGATAAGTTATGAAGGTGTAGAAAGTTTGAGTTATAAGGCATCGACGTCTATGATAGTTCGAAGATCTCGCTTCTATAGTTTCTTCACCATATGAGTTTCTTTACTTATAGATGTATTGAAATATTTTTCAACTACTATGTAACATAACATTTATTTTTACTTGAAATAAAAATTATATTTATTTCCAAATCATTATTTGTTTAGAATTTACATAAAACTAATATAATATTTTAAAATTTTATGGTATTGTTTAATTTTATACCAATATTTAATTTGAAACCTATTAATTTTCAATTTATCCCAAATTTAATTTTTAGATGTTACATGGGCAGACCCGTATTTGACATTATCCTAATTTTAGTGGTCTACTAAATTGTTTAAACAAATAGATCTAAGGAATAATATTATATGGGTGTTTTTGTTATTGAGTAAACGATGCATGTTAGACTTGAATATGACTTATTGTCGTGATGGTTGAAAGATAATTAGCCACTTATCAAGTTTAGTCGGTGTCCATGGGTTTATGGTGTTACCTCCTTGGCTTTCTGGTTGGTGGATAGGTAGCCCATCCCATTCGTGACCAAACAAGTCAATCATGCCTACTTTAATATCCTGTATAACCGTTTGCATATCCATTGTAATATTTTTTTTTATACATTTCATTTTGTATTTACAGATATTCCACAGAGTTAACATAACGTATGCCACTACTTTTTTTGTGTCCCAGTTCGTCTGATCCGTTCCTTGATAAATATTTGTACACAATTCCGCCAGTGTTTGTGGATCTGTTTCCGGTATTCAAATTTTTAATGTCAATCCCGTCCATACCTGTTTACAAAAAGAACTAGACAATAAGAGATGAACAACTGTTTCAGTTTTTCCTTCCCACCAGTAGCAGCATTTGTCATTGCTACAGTGGCATAGATGCAGGTTTTTCTCACTTGGCAAGATGTTCCTGAACGCCTTCCTGGTGAAACTCCTAATCTTATTAGGGATGTTAGATTTCTAGATTTTGTTCCATAGTGTTGTATCCCGCAGTTATGCTTGTGCAGAAGTCTGTTCTTCCTTTTCGCACAAGGGCTCGTTAGTTAAAAAATCAAAGCTCAAGCTTTAAATTCAGGTTCGTTTACTAAACGAGACAAACTCAAACTTGTATAAGCTCGACTCGTTAAGATCCTGAATAATTTGATAAGAGTTTAGTAAGAGCTCGTTAGTAGGTTTGGTAGATATATTCAATTAAAAATCATCAAATTTATATGTATGTGTGTTTACATATATGTATATATATATAAACTCAAAACTACGTAAATTTTTTGTATATCTAATTAATCATAACTAAAATATTCTATATCTAGTAAGTATATATTTTTTTCAAGTCAAATTATGTAATGTGTTGTATATTATTTTTACTTAACTTCATTTTAAATCACAGAAAATCCCAAAAATATGTATATTAAAGAAAAATAAACGAGCTTTAAATGAGTCTTAAATAAACTAATCCAAGCCGAACTCAAGCTTGGAAAAAATAAGTTCGCTAAGGGTTTTATGAGTTCAGCTCGTTAGTCAACGAACCAAGCTCAAGAAAGCTAAAGTTCGGCTCGATTCGGTTAGTTTCAAACTCAAACCAAGCTCAAACTCACTAAAATATTAGCAAACAAACTCAAGAAAGCTAAAGTTCAGTTCGGCTCGGTTCCTTTTCAGCCCTAATTGTGCGGCTATCATGAGTGCCCGATACCCAGATTGTTTATATCACTCTTTATTTTACTTTCATTTCGTGAATCATCTGGATCAAAATAATTTTTATCTCATCCTGTCATGCTTAAAACATTTGAAGAGAGAAGTAATGGTGTAAGATCCATTCTAATATATAAGTGGTTTGTTTAAGACAATTATAGGATAATCAAAATATTATAATATCACTAAAAAAATATCATAATATTACTAAAATTTTAATTTTAAAATTTGAGATAATTAGACTAGTATATTAAGATAATATTATTGAGTAATACTAGATATCATTCTAAGTCATCATTAATCACCTGGTGAATTTTAAATGGATCAATTATATATTTTTTTTTATTTATCATTTTCTTTCTTTCATAAATAGTCAAAATAAAAGGCAATAAAAAAATAATTTGATTTGAAATGATATGAAGCATTACTCTTGAATAAATTAACTTATATATTTTATGAAACTATATATTTTTCGGAATACAATTAGGGTGAATTATCTATAGGGCCTTAGGAGCACTATTTTTTCTCTATAGAGTAGTGTCTTGAAAGTTGTTATTCTTAGGGACCTCATTTTTGACAATAGTCTTTCCTACCCTTACTAACACTAAAAGACAAAATAGTATGATGTCACTGTTTCTCTCTCCTCTATCACTACCCACCTACCACCTACCACCCATCTCCGACCTCCGACCATCTACCACCGACCTCCGACCACCGACCACCGACCACCGACCTCCGACCACCGACCACCGACCACCTCAGGCCACCAGTCACCGGAAAAACATAGAGTATCGAAAAAAACTGAGAGTACTCTCAGTTTTTCCCGATACCAGTCACCGGAAAAAACATAGAGTATCGGAAAAAACTGAGAGTACTCTATGAAAAAGAGAGAGTACTCTCAGTTTTTCCCGATACTCTATGAAAATAGAGAGAGTACTCCGAGAATTAAAAGAATACTCTAACAATTTAACCGAATACTATGTAAAAAAGTCGGAGTACTCTATAAAATAGATGGAGTACTCTTAGAAATTACATAAATACTCTATAAAAACAAGGCATAAAAATAGTCCAAAAAAAGCTTTTATTCACATTTATTACACTTTTTTAAACAATTACAAAAAGATATACAATTAAAAAATAAAAAAAACTAAAAACATTAAGTGGTTTGACCAGATCTAGATCTGGTCAACCATTTCAAACTAAACAAAAAAAAAAAAAAAAAAAAGTTGACCGCTGCTGCTCGATAACACCTTCTTCACCAAGCCTTCTTCACCGGCGTGAAGCTGCTGGAGCACTACCACCGCGTGATAATTGCTGGTCCGGTGAAACACATTCTTCACCACGCCTTCACACCACCGAGAACACCACCAAAACCACCCGTTGCAGACTTTTCCCGATTTGCAGCAATGAACCACCTCCATGACTCGAACAGTCATGAAACAGCCATGGAAGCACAGGCAACAAAACACGAAAAAGAGGGAGTACTCCGAGATCTACACCATGGACGAGCTTCAGGCGCGCTGGAGAAGCTGAGGTGGTGTTCGCGAGCTCCGATTTGCAAGCTGTCGAACGGAAACGGCCGTGAGAAGCTTCGGAAACAATGGAAGGCAGCTGAGGTGGTGGTTCGCCGGAGATCTCGAACCTGCGAACCTTCGTCTTCTTCACAGCGTCGATGGCTGCGCGAATGGAGGATCTCGGCGGCACCACCTTCGTCTTCTTCACAGTGAGAGGGAGCAGATCGGAGCTAGGTGGAAGTGTTATGGTGGTGGTGGTCTCACATCTCAGGTCCGGTGCTTCAGTGTGGTGCTTCGCCGGACTGGATGAGGGAAGGAGGTGGTGGTGGCGGGTTTGGTTTTCTGGGAGAGAGAGAAAAGTAGGTCAATGGAAGAGAGAGAGTGTTTTTTACGGGAATGATTTTTTAAGATTTGTAATAGAATATTTAGTATATATAGCAGAAATAAAACAAAAGGGGGTAGTATTGTAAATGGGGTTTTTAGGTTCATGTGTTAAATTCTTGTTGAGGTCTTTAGTAAGAAGAGACTCTTAGAGGAGGTGCTAACTCGAAGAGGGGTGTGTCTTCAAGACCCTAGGTGTAATTATCTCATACAATTATTGCAAATTGTAAATCACATGAAACTATTTTAAAATGATATTTATAGTTCTACAAATAACTTTCCGGTGGATGACATTTATTTCAAGTAAAGATCTTCTGAATCTTTTAAAGTAGCCATAACCAGATAATTTTAGCTCTTTGAAATAATCTAAACCATGATACTTGAATGCATGGAGCTGTAATAGATCCACATAATTAATATTCTTTGTTGAACTTGAATCACTCGTTAAATTTCAAAGACTATTATTTGTTCTATGTTTTTTCTCAAGAAAGAACGTGGAGAAAAGTAATTCTTTTTGTAAAATTTTATTTCAAGTCATTCTGAACAAAATATTGTAAATAATTTAAAATATAATCAAATTAATACATTAAGTAAACGTTAGATATACAATTGTACTATTAGGAATCTATGATTCTATATATCTCAATTCACCCTCAATAACCAATTAAAAAGTGGATAATAAGCTTAAGACAATACTGGAATTTTTTATTGTCATTTTAATACCGTATTTTTGTTCACTTCTAACTACTTCTAGAACACGTGTTTTGAAAATGCAGCGGTATAAATGTCAAGGTTGTTGTCTAATTTTGCTCGGCTTACACTAAGTACTCCCTTCATTTGAAAGTAAATTACAAATAGCACTGTTGGGAGTTATTCTAACCGGAGAAAATAAAAGATTTTGCATAGATTGAGATATATAGTAACATGAGATATATAGTAACATGTATTCAGATGAGGTGTATATGGTCAAGAAAGTACTAAAGATCTCCATTTTTTTCTTTTTAATATAGATTTTTTTTTGGTCACAAATTAAGCATTTGTGTAACCAAATGCTGTAGAGCTAACAGACTTGGAGCTTAATAACCAATTCTGGTCACTGGTAATTATATCCGGCTAATAGAAGCTTCCATAACACTAATTTTTGTTAAGGAGGTCTCATTGGTGGCACAAATATGTAGAAAAACGTAATACACACCCAGAGTGTTCATGAGTAATTACAAGGGATATACATTGCAATCATATTAAAAAAAAGCTCACCTAAATTGCCATTAACTTTATGAATTGAATATACATAACATTCTCTATACTTGTTGTTTTTACCAGGGTCGGAAAACTGGCATATTCGTCCCCGGAGCAGGCCCATTGTTCGATCAAACCATGCAACAATATCAACAGTTACAAAAACCCAGTTTTGCATGAACAGTACTCCTTTAAAGAAGTGGACCCCACCACTACAAGAAATAGTATCTTTAGCGGCAAAAAATTTAACACTAAAAATCTTAATTTTGCCGCTAATAGTCGTTATTTTTGCCTCTATAAGTTTTTCGCTAAAGATACCTTTAGTAGCAAATTATTTGTTTTTGCCTCTATTAACTTTATCTTTAGCGGCAAATATTGCCGCTAAAAATATAATTAGAGGCCATTTTGGTTTTTAAAAATATCATTAGAGGCCATTTTAATTGTTGCCGCAATAGCTTCCCCGCTAATGCTATCATTAGAGGCCATTTTAATTGTTGCCACAATAGCTTCCCCGCTAATGATACTATTTCTTGTAGTGCACTGCTCAACCACACAGGTATCCTCTGGGTCCCACACCTGATAGATGCAGAATGCTTGGTTTCTTAAACGTGATTAAGATGACTAACCCAGCTTTAGCTTCCCTTGCTCTAGAGATTGATTTTAATTACACTTAGGTTAAATCTTAACTCATCTGAGAATCTTCATAAGAAGTTTGCTTCTCCTTGGTCTGATGAACATGTTAAAGGGGAGCCTGAGTATATGATCCCGAACTGTTATAATGCTCAACAGCCTCCTCCTTTGAAAATAAGTTTTTTATTTTGTATCCCTAAACTATCGTAAAATACCAAATATTCCCCCTCAATTATTTTAATACTAAAATACCCACTCCCCTTCCGTCCATTTATCGTGATGGAGGGGGTGTTTTAGCATTAAAACAGTAGTTAAAATAATCAAGGGCGTGTTTTGGGTTTTTTAAGATTAATTACAAGTATTTGATTGATAATATTTTAATTTTCTCTTAATATCAAGATTTCTTAACATATAATTTACTTTGAATATTTTGAAAATTTCCAAAAGTTTTCAAATAATCATATAACTATTAGTTAAGTTTCATTAAAAGATTATGACAAAGTAATTAACTAGTCAAATAAAGGAATAATAATAAGATTATTAAATTAAGTTAGTTAACTAATATATTATTTATGTAAAAATATTTGGACGATCTCAGATATCTTTTTATTGTTTAACTTTTACATTTGAGAAGGCTTAAGGATAACATAGATAGACAAAATAAGCATAACCTTGGTAGCAATCAAGTGTAATAAGTGAAAAATTGCATTCTTGAACATAGAATATATAAATATTATAAATTCAGTTTCTTATATTAATAGAAATAATTTAAAAAATATAAAATTATAAATAAGAATTTGTTTAAATGAATTATGAAGATGTATAAAGTTTGACTCATAAGAAGACGTCTATAATAGGTCAAGAATCTTGTTTCTACATTTTCTTTACCATATGAGTTTCTTTTACTTATAAATCTATTAAAATACTTTTCAACTACTATGTAACATAACATTTATTTTTATTTAAAATAATAATTATATTTATTCAAAATCATAATTTGTTTAAAACTTACATAAATTAATATAATATTATAAAATTTAATGGTATGTTTTTAAACAAAAATTTAATTTGAAACCCATTAATTTTCTATTTCGTCCAAATTTAATTTTTAGACATTACATGGCAGACCCATATTTCTACATTATCTTAATTTCAGTGGTCTATTAAATTGTTTAAACAAATAGATCTAAGGAATAATATTTAAGGGGTGTTTATTATTAAGTAAATGATGCATGTTATTAGACTTGAATTTGAATTATTGTCATGATGATCGAAAGATAATAAACCCAAGTCCAATACAAAAATGATCAAAGATTATCAATTAATATGGTCATTGATCGAAAATGTGCAGACAATAAATAATTTGTCGCAAAGAAGACACAACAATATTAATAGATTCTAAATATATTTTCCCATGTATCGCAACCCACACGTGACAATATATTTGTACAACACCACGACTTACCAAATTATTGTAAATATAGTGCAACACATTAAAACAACACACAAGTTAACCGTAAAACACAACCTATTCGTAAAACAAACCATTTGTAACGTTTGCAACCCATTCAAAACAAACATGCATCTTATTTGCATATAGTCTCTCTTTCATCATCAATAGAAACTCGAAGAACTTCAGACAGAAACGCCACAACCCAATCACAGATCAAAAAAGTTGGCAACGTTAAACCATCATCGCCATTAACATTACAGATCTATCATGGAAGCTCTAGGGTTGTTTAGATCTCTATATCCACCAACAGTAAAGAACATCCACCACCATCATTTTCAATCCATCACCGCCATGGAAAAGTTTGTAACCTTCAAACCACGACTTTTTACAGAAGTGGAGGACTATTCGTTTAGAATCAAGCTCTTTGTTCTTGCTCCACCACCAGTCACCTAACCCTACCAGTAGACACTTAGCTATGCCAATTCACCTTGTTCCATTCAAATACACTTGATTTTTTTAATTATTTAAGCAATCAAATTAATTAGTGAAGGTATAAAGGAAAAGTTGTGTCATATGAAATAATATTTAAGAACTTTGGGGAATTACAAACAACTGGACTTTAAACAAATTATTTTTAAATTAGAATTCTTTTGGGTCAATAAGCCATATTTATATTACTTTAGATGTGTTTATCTATTAAACTTATTATATTTTCCTCAAACTATATAATATGAAATATGAAAATCCTATCCCTCTTTTTGATAGGAGCAAGGCCTCTTGGGTGGAGCAGCATGGGCAATCCCCAAGGCCTAAAAACGGTAAGGGACTATTCAGTTTTATGTAGTTCTAATTAATGTACTTTTAATAACATTTACTAAGAGGGTGTTTGTTTGCACTTAATGAGATCTTAATCTGGTTTATTGAGACACTGGATTAATAAGCCAATTTATTTTTCTAACCAATTTAGATCTGAATGCTTTTAATTGGTATTTTTCAGTAAGATTATAAACTAAATCATTATCATTTAGACATTTCCTCTTAATACAATTAATTCAATTCAGATGTCTATTCATTATTCAGTACTTATCACCTAAAAAAACGACACCTAAGTCCACCCAATCCAATACCAATATTATCCGCCAAACAACAACAATTAAAATTGTAATTTTAACAAAAAACCATATTTTTTCTCTTAAATAGCAAACACACCTAACACCCAACGAACAAAAAAACTCATCATATCCTAAAAAAAATAATCATTTTTTTTCATTTATGAAAATAATTATTCTTATATTAAGTTATACATAAATAAGGTAGACATACAGGTATATAATTACGAGATTTTGAACCAATGAATATTCGAAACCCACCCACTTTAAGACCCAAAAAATATTGAGCCTTATTTTGTCTCTTTATAAACCAATTCGAATTAAAATAAATAAAACAAATTAAATTATGAAATTTCGATACCTAAATACAACCTATATATATGTATCATATATTCCATGTAAACTCTCAAAAAAAAACACACACTAAAACCATCTATCCCCTAAAAAGTTCAGACTTGCGAATCTTGATGACTCGTGGGGTTTTTGGCTTGTGGTGGCTCAGAAGGTGGCTCATATATGGTGGTTTAGGCCGGTGGTTTATGGTGGTAATGGATGATGAATATGGTTCAAATAATTGCTCGGTGGGTCGAAGTGTCTCGAAGAGATGATGATTTTGTTAGTGTTTGGAAGCTCGGTGGAGATATGGCTCTAAGGTGGTTTGCTCGGCTGGAAGGTGGTTTTATCGGCACGAAGGTGACAGATTTTCCTCGAATCCCAATGGTTCATAGTGGTGGTAAGTAAAAAACAAAATGAAAAAGATGAAGCATGTGATCCAATTTCATGGTGCTTCAAGACTATGAGAAAGAAGGTAGCTGATGTCAGCATAATACTTGGTTTCCCCTTTCAAATATTAAAGGTTCTTTTAAAATTCGTGATTAGTTGTATTCTTGTTCCCCCTCCCTCCCAATAAATTAAAGCAATGATTTTTTCTTAGGAATGTAAAATATAGTGTATTAATTTGAGATTAAGTGATTATATTTGTTTAATTATGTGATATATTAATACATTAAGTATACTCAGTGGTAATAACACGCTCAACCTCGAACTTGAGCAATGCTTAATCAAAAGATCTGCTCAATTGAGCATACTTTTATCACTGATCATGCTTAGTACCACTATCGACGACGATGGTGTACCGATATTAAGTGACTGTTTGAGATACTTAGTGTCGCCTTCCCCGGTGGTACCGAAGAGGGGAGGACTCAAAATCTATATTTCATGGGCAATAATTTAAAAAAACCCGGGGTTCGACTTAACTTATTTTAGCCTAATTTTTTGTTTGAGATTAGCAGCTCCGATTTTTTTATTTATTCCAGATTCCATGGTTGTTTTTAAAAAAAATGGAAATTCTTGAGTAGTAGAGATATGCCTCTTGAAAAAAGAAAAAAAAATATGCAACTTAGTGTTTTTTAGAAATACTCGGAAAACTTGCTGAGTACTCAGAGATTTTGTTGAGTACTCAGTTAATTGTGTTGAATATACTCAAAGTTTTTGCTAAGTACTCAAAAGTTTTGCTAATTATACTAAGAGAATTTTTTCGCTACTCAGACCATTAGGTATAAAATATATCAATTCACCCTCAATTGATATTAGAGATTGTTCTACAACCCAATTAAAAAGTGGATAATAATGGAAGTCTTTTTTATCTTTTTTCTGAATACATGGGAGAGCCACTTCGGACCCGGAGTCATTTTGACTCCAATGAGATTCGATCCTAGGACCTCTTGATCTCTGTGGAGTAGCCTAACCACTAGGCCAACTATCGATCTCTTTTTTATCTTTTTAATACCCTACTTTTATTCACTTCTAACTAATTGATACTAGAACACGTGTTTTGAAGATGCAGCAGAATAAATATCGAGGTTGTTGTCTAATTTTGTTCGGCTTACACGAAGTCTTCCATTCATTTGAGGGTAAATTTTAAATAGCACCATTGGGAGTTATTCTAACCAGGGGCGAATCCAAAATTTCGAGTCGGGGAGGGCTATTATTGTAAGGAAAAATCCCACAACCAATAAACCTTTTATATATCTAACAAAATCATTAAAAAACACCCATAAATTTTTTCCCCCCCAACGCAAAATAAATCATATTCACTAAGTAGCTACAACAAAAAAGATTCCCATACATGTGGGTAATAAACTTTCGAACAAAAAAAACGGTACTAAACTACTAATGTAATTTTGGTGTATTTTATCGTTGTTCGTGGAGCTACCCATTTTATTAATTCATAGATATTTCCTATGCATTCTAAAACAGTAGCTATAGTAATGACTATTTCATAAATGGCCACAACTGTTGTAATCTATTTCATGTATCACAACTCTAATACTTTGTTCACATTATACCCGATTATTTAAGTGTTAGCGGCAGAGGTGAAAATGACACATATATGATTGAATTAATTCGATAAATACAAAAACGATATAACCCAAAAATTATAAGATACACTGAATTTAATAAAATGCATAACACAAAAATCAAAATAGATAAATCAAATTTTTTTGAATTTTAATTCAAATATTATAGAATATTGAAGAATTTTTAGGACACACTTGAGAATTTCAAATTTCTAATGATTTAATTTAAAAAATATATTCAATTGAAGGACAATAATTTTAAATTAGGGAGGACTAATATTTCAATTAAAGAAGAACTGTAAATTTTTATTAATATTTTAATCTATTAAAAGAAACAAGTTAAATTATAATGTGATTTAGTAGGCTGGGGTAGACAGCCCGCCTCAGCCCTTCCCTGTATCCGCCGCTGATTCTAACCGGGTAAAATAAAAGACTAGGCATAGAACTGAGATATATATAGTAACGTGAATTTGGACGAGGTGTGCATAGAACTGAGATATATATAGTAACGTGAATTTGGACGAGGTGTATATGGTCAATAAAGTACTAAAAATCTCCATTTTTTCTCGTTTCAATATAGATTTGTTTTTGTCACACAAATTATGCATCTGTGTAACTAAATGTTGTAGAGCTAACAGACTTGGAGCTTAATATATATATATAACCAATTGTGGTTACTGGTAATTATATCCAGCTAATAGAAGCTTCCATAACACTAAATTTTGTTAAGAACGTCTCATTGGTGACACAAATATGTAAAAAAACGTATTACACACCCAGAGAGTTCATGAATAATTACAAGGGATATACATTGCAATCATATTAAAAAAAAGTTCACATATATTGCAGTTAACTTCATGAATTGAATATACATAACATTCTCTATACTTGTTTTTTACCAGGGTCGAAACACTGGCATATCCTTCCCTGGAGCGGGCCCGTTATATCTCTTTAACACAGTTCCGGGAGCAGTCCTATCGTTCGATCAAACCATGCAACAATATCAACAGTTACAAAAACACCCCCAGTTTTGCATGAACAGTACTCGTTTCAAAGAAGTGGACCCCACTGCTCAACCACCAAATCCTCTGGGTCCCACACCTGATCGATGCAGAATGCTTGGTTTCTTAAACATGATTAAGATGACTAACCCAGCTTTAGCTTCCCTTGCTCTAGGGATTGTTTTTAATTACACTTAGGTTAAATCTTAACTCATCTGAGAATCTTAATAAGAAGTTTGCTTCTCCTTGGTCTGATGAACCTGTTAAAGGGGAGCCTGAGTATATGATCCCGAACTGTTATAATGCTCAACAGCCTCCTCCTTTGAAAATAAGTATTTTCTTTTGTATCCCTAAACTATCGTAAAATATCAAATATTCCCCCTCAATTATTTTAATACTAAAATACCCACTCCCCTTCCGTCCATTTATCGTGATGGAGGGGGTGTTTTAGCATTAAAACAGTAGTTAAAATAATTGAGGGCGTGTTTTGGGTTTTTTAAGATAGTTTAGGGGTTTCGATTGCATTTTAACCCTTCCCTAGATTCTTTTTTTAATGCAGCAAAGCCGTTTCTTAACATTGAGGCTGTAGATACAATTCTTCATTTTCTACAGGTAAGATTGCTTACTTTGCTCTTAAACTTTATAGGTTCTTATTTTTGATTTACTCTCCTAAGTTTTTTTATAAAATTTGTGTACTATTCCGTATGGTTTTAAACTTGGTTTTTATTCGGTAAAGTTTAATTTTATGTGCGTGCACGAATTGGGTGCAGCTAAAATTAAACCTAACGGGGGTGGAATGCGAAGTTGAAACTATAGAGGGTAGAATGAGGATTCTATACAGTTTAGGGGATACATTGCAAAAAAATTAATTATACATAATAATGTGCTGGCTGTTTAGTGATGGGCATAATGTTTTCTTACAGCATGCCGAAGGATGAGGCACAGCTGCTTGCAGCAAATGAGATGTAAGTTTCTTTTCTTTCAAGTCCTTGTAGTTTATCATATTTTTCTTTAGCTCCCTCTTAACTCTATCTAACCCACGGCCCATTCTTTTCAGCAAGAGAAATGACACCAGCTGCCTTGCTAACATCATCTTGTGGGAGACTAACACTCAATAAGAGTCCGGTGAACCTATACCTCTTTGAAAAATGCCAATTTTACCCCAATTTTATAGAACAAAAATTGCTTATGTATTATAAGATAATTTCGTACTACATACGAAATGATCGAGAAAGGCCTGTACTTCCTCAACAAGTTGCACCTTCTTGAAACTCAAGAAAGCTTTGGAGATTTGTTGAGTTTGTGTGAGAGAGTTTTGAAATAAAAGGACACTGTTTTTATTATTTAAAACTTGTTTTAATGTACTTTTGTGATAGATTTTGTTTATCAGGCGGCACGGGAAGGAATAACGCCCAGCATAATGTATTTTAACATTAATTTTGTGATTGATTGAAATGTTTATTTTGTATTTTGTGTTTTGTGTTAGTTTTGGTATTATTATTAGAGAAAATTACCCAAAAAGTCTTGAAAACACCCCCTTAAGACCTAACAAGACTGGTTGAAATCTATCTTCTTACTAAAGGCCACAACAAAAAATTAAAACTATACCCTAAAAATTCAATTACCTTCTTACCCCCTTTTGTTTTCATTTTCCTATATATACTAATTAATATCAAAAAGAAATTAAAACCCTGAATTTTATTTCTCTCTCCTCTCTCTTATATTTCTCTCCTCGTTCACCGTGAGCTCCTTCTTGATCGAGAACAAAGTCGTTCCAAGCTCTTTCTTGTTCCAGCCGTTCGATGAGGAAGCCGTTTAAAGTCTCGAAGATAGCTTTGATCGGTTTATGACCTGCTGTGTCCGAGCTCCAGCGACGAGGAAGAAGACCACTGTGGAACGCTTCTGTTCAAGTGTTCGTGATCTCCGGCGAGAAGAGAACAAAATCTGGTGGTTGGAGAAGACGGCGAGCTTTCGAATGGAGTTCGAGCTTTTCCTGGGCAAGGAGGATTTCGAAGAGATCTGGTGGCTGGAGAAGACGGCGAGCTTGGGTTGTGACTGGATCTGAGCTTCGAACGCCGGCAAGATCTAATTTATATGACTCCAATTTGGTGGATTCTGGCTTTCTACTGCTTCTAGAACGACAGTTTAATGGTGATTTACCTTGCTACGAAGCTTTGAGAAAGGCTTCAATGGTGATTTTCTCAGGCCCTTATTATTCTTGTTGCATCGTTTCCAATATTAAGCATTGTTTTTAAATGATTATTCCAGTTTGTGAAGCTGATTAGAAGTGGTGAGATTAATTATACGAGCAGCGATGGATTAAAATTCTACGAGCAGTGATGGAGTATGGTTGAGCTTCTAGTTACGTATGATGGGTTAAAATTTGTTGTGAGTGATTTAAGGGTGTTAATAAACACATTAAATCATGTTGAATTTATTGGAACTTAGAGGCTATTATCTTCTCGAGTCAAGCATCACATTATTTGGGGCGCTTTGAAGTCTGTATCTATTGGGAATTTCATGTGATTTCCAAATTACCTTAGATTTAATAATTTCAAACAAGTACAGTAATTAGCTTTACATCTTGCTAGCTTTTTTTTTTTATCTTATCTGGTATTCTGGTGTAAACGAATTATATGACCAAGCAAAATTGTTTTCTGTGTATATGCAGCCATTTGTAAAATTGATTAATTGTATTGTATCAATCTTTACTTTACTTTTTTTTTTTGGTTTGAATAATGTTGTAAACATTTTTTTGTTGAATGCTTGATATAAGTTTTTTTTACTTTAAATTGTTATCTTACTGATTATACAAGAAATGCTCAGCACTTTTACTGATTATACGAGAAATGCTCAACACTTTTACTGATTTTACGAGAAATGCTCAGCACTTTTATTGATTAAACGAGCATGCTCAGTATATTTACTCAATAAAAAAATTCGAATAATCAGCAAATTTTTCTGATACTCAGTACTTTTTTCACGCTCAGTACTTTATGCTCAATACTTTTCCATGCTCGGTACTTTATGCTCAGTACTTTTTCCATGCTCAGTACTTTATCCGGCGGTGGTCGGTGGCCGGAGGTCGGAGCTGGAAATTATTAATAGTTAATGAAAGCGGAGAGAGAAAAATTGATAAAGGAGGATAGAGATTAATGGTAATGGAGGAGAGAGAGTAATGGTAATGGAGAGAGAAGAATCTATTTTTTTTTTGTCTTATATACACTATAAGGGTAGTTAAGATATTTGTCAATTTTGAGGCCTCTAAGTAGGATAGAGAATCCACTTGGTTCCTATATGGCTCTAAGATGGTCCACAAGACTCCTTAGGTAATTGACCCTTATTATTATAACGTATTATGATGTGTTATGTGTATATTGTTATGCTTGGTTTCATCCAAATTTGTTAGGCTACACTGAGATCAAATGACCGATTGCCTGGGTCCCAAAAAGCCGGATTTTTTCGGTAGACCAAATCTGTTATAACATCAATAAAAAATCTACCATGAACTAACTGGCCCAACTTAATATAACCTTAATCGATAGCAAAAAAATAAAGAGTTTCCTTTTAGGGGGAGTCCAAGCATTTGTTCGCCCATCCCGGAATGCAAAACAATTAGGGTGTGTTTGTATTCAGAAGGAAAAAAAATAATAAAAGAAAAGAAGAGAAAAATTATAAAAGAAAAGAAAGGGAGTGAAAAATGTTGTTTGGATTAGATAATTTTAACAAATAAAAATTCATAAAAAATTTGAGTATTTTTTTTTATTTGGATTAGAAAAAAATTAGGAAATAACTTTTATTATTAACATATTTCCATTTTTATCATTTTTTGTAAGGTGTCAATGTTATTTTTTTTCTCTTGCTTATTTAATAAAATTCTTTCCTTACATTTGACCCCGATTTGGAGTGATTATATATAGGGGTTTATAGGTGATTTTAATAATCACCCAAATTACTTTCCTTTAAAAATTATTCCAACCCAAACAATTAAATACATCAAAAATCATTTCCTTTCCTTTCTTTTCTTCTCAATACCTTCAATCCAAACATACCCTTAGGGTAAGCGGAATTGTGGAGTTGCTATTTAACTATAACAACATAAATTGGTCCTAATTTTTTTTATGTATAAATTTGAATATATTCTTATTTTATATTTATGATATTTTATATTATTTTAAAATTAGTTACGTATATTTGATTAATAAGAACTACAAACAAGATAATATTTTAATTTAGGAATTTTTTTAACAATTTTCAAAAGTTTTTAAGCAATCTTATGACTTTTATTGAGTTTCATTAGAATTAATTAATTAATTAGATAAATGAATGATAATGAGGTTATTGAATTAAGTTAATTAACTAATTAAATTATTCATAAATATAATTTGTGTAATTGTTTTTTGGACAATCTCAAACATTTTTTTCACTACTTAAACGGTACCCGATTGATCTTTCTTGTTATATCAAGATATATGCTATTTTAAGAGAAGTATTAGAGATAACAGAGTTAGACAAAATAAGCATCAACTTATAACCATCACATACAATATTTATGAAAATATATTTTTGAAAATATAATTGGTATATATTATAAAATGGTCATTTATATTAGTAGAAATAATTTAAAATTTATACAAATTGTAAATGAGAATTTGTTTAAATAAATTATTAAGATTTAGAAAATATGAGTTAAAAAGAATTGATATCCATGAAAGTTCGATGAACTTGCTCTGATATATTCTTTACCATATGAGTTCCATTACTTATATAGCTATTGAAATATATTATTCCTACCATGTAATACGACATTTCATTTTTATTTGAAATAAAAATTATATTTATTCCAAAGTCATAAGTATTTGAAACTAATATAACAATATCAAATTTTATGGTATGTTTTATTACAAAAGTTTTTTAAATCCATTAGTTTTCTAATTGGCCTTTTAATTTTTAAAAGCTACATGCCTGACTCATATCTCGATGATGGTCTATTAAATTAATTAAACAAATAGATCTAAGAAATAATATATATTAGTTTACTATTACATAAATAATGCATGTCGATATTAGACTTGAATTTGACTTGTTGTCATTATCGAAAGATAATAAGCGCAAGTCCAATAAAAATGATCAAAGTTATCAATTAACATGGTCATTGATCGAAAGAGTACACATAATGAATGATAAACTCCAAAGAGAACACAACAATATTAATGAGATTCTAGACAGATCTGTCTATGCATCACATCCCATACGCAATGACCTGTTCATCTCTCTCTATCTCTATCTCTCTCTCTCTTATAATCCACATTTGCGAAGCTCAATAGATAATAGGATGCTTATAGTGGTTCTTCCTTGTTGTGTCTGGGGGGAGTGGCTCATAAATGGTGGTTAAGGATGGGCTGAGCGTGGTGAAAAAACAAAGGAGAATTATCATAACAATAGAATCTTTAATGATAACAATAGGATGTTTAATTTTTAAAGAAAAAAAGAAAAAAAAAAGAAATCAATAGACAAATGTAGACCTTATGCATTGTGTTTGTGGCCATTGTGCTCAATGAGCTTCCGTTTATAAACTTTACTATCTATATTTTTATTTTGGGATTGATTGTATGAAATCGTCTAGTATAATAAAGTTGTTTAAGTTCAATGTAGTTGAATGTATGGATGACAAAACTAGTATCATACTAGTTTGGTCATCAAAAAATCCAACAAAATAAGATTAGATAACTAGTTAGGGACTTGGTCATACAATCTAGTAGTAGAGGTTGAAACCGAGTCAATGAATATGAATCTGAAATGATTCTGCTATGAAATAAAAAAAACTACTACTACTATACTAGTTTAGGGAGAAAAAAGATCCCACCAAAAGAGACACACAATTTTTTTTTTTGTAGTTGGTGTTATTCAAACCATGATCAATGGAAAATGTAGACCTTATGCATAGTGTTTGTGACCATTGTGCTCAGTGAGCTTCCGTTTATAAACTTTACTATCTATATTCTTATTTTGGGATTGATTGTATGAAATCATCTAGTATAATAAAGTTGCTTAAGTTTAATGTAGTTGAATGTATGGATGACAAAACTAGTATCATACTAGTTTGGTCATCAAAAAATCCAACAAAATGAGATTAGATAACTAGCTAGGGTCTTGGTCATACAATCTAGTAGTAGAGGTTGGAACCGAGTCAATAAATATGAATCCGAAATGACTTTACTATGAAATAAAAAAATAAAAAATAACTACTACTACTATACTAGTTTAGGGAGAAAAAAAATCCCACCAAAAGAGACACACAATATTTTTTTTTGTAGTTGGTGTGATTCGAACCAGGATCAATAGACAAATGTAGATCTAATGCATAGTGTCTATAACCATTGTGCTCAATGAGCTTCCATTTATAAACTTCACTATCTATATTCTTATTTTTGGATTGATTGTATGGAATCATCTAGTATAATAAAGTTGTTTAAGTTCAATGTAGTTGAATGTAGAACCTATGCATAGTGTTTGTGACCATTGTGCTCAATAAGCTTCAATTTATAAACTTTACTATCTATATTCTTATTTTTGTATTGATTGTATGAAATCATCCAGTATAATAAAGTTGTTTAAGTTCAATGTAGTTGAATGTATGGATGACAAAACTAGTATCATACTAGTTTGGTCATTAAAAAATCCAACAAAATGAGATTAGATAACTAGCTAGGGACTTGGTTATACAATCTAGTAGTAGAGGTAGAAACCGAGTCAATGAATATGAATCCGAAATGACTCTACTATGAAATTAAAAAAACTACTACTACTATACTAGTTTAAGGAGAAAAAAGATCCCACCAAAAGAGACACACAATTTTTTTTATGTAGTTGGTGTGATTTGAACCAGGATCAATAGACAAATGTAGATCTTATGCATAGTGTTAATGACCATTGTGCTCAATGAGCTTCCATTTATAAAGTTTACTATCTATATTGTTATTTTGGGATTGATTGTATGAAATCATCTATATATAATAAAGTTGTTTAAGTTCAATTGGTGGGCAAAATCAAACCAAATGAAAACAAACAAAAACAACTCCCCGGGATGAAAATAAAAAAGAGAAATCATAATAACATTACAAGCTTTAATGTAATGTAGAAAAAAACACTTTAAAATAAAAAAGAAACTCAAAGAGAGGAACAATGTGTATTATTAAAAGAACCAGTGTGTTTGGTGGGAAAATTCCCACCAAAGAACAACATACAAAAAAACCAACAAAAATAATGTGTAACTCAAGTAACGAATAAAAAACTAATACAAATTCATCAAACAACTTATTTAAAGTGGAAACATTAACCTAACACAAATACAATACTTTGAGAAATATCAAAGCTTATTAAAAAAATTGTTAATGTTATAACAAATCAGTTACTGAAAAAGTAATACTAAACTAAGATATTTGCATGGATGATATGTGAATCACAAGATCAAATAAGTGCATCACATGTAGATTTGTTGTGATAAGCATACTCTTTGCAACGACCACAAAACCTCTTAGACCGAGTAAACACAACTTCAGAAGAATATCGATTCTTTTTCGGCCTACCGGGAAGACGCTTCATAGAAGGTGGCTAGATTGCCAAATCATCGACAGGTGGAGCGGGATCAAGATATGTAGATAGTGCCGGAATGCTTTGAGAATAGGTTTCAATGTACTTTAAAGTAGAAAAGTAAGGATCGACGAATTTATAATGATCTAAAGGCCGAAATTGATGAAGGGCTGCTACTGCGTGTGGACACGGAAAACCATCAATCTGCCAATGAAAACACAAACAGGTGTACTTGATTATATCGACCGTCATAACTGGATCTGACATAAATTGAAAAACGTGATCGCTTGATGGTTTAACCAATCATGGACGACATGTATCGTAGTTGATTCAGTACCTCAAATTAGGATCTCTTGCAAGAAATCTCTCGTATGCTTTTGCTTCGATTAATCGAACGTGCATCTGAACCATCAAGAGATTACGGATGTTGTCTATTAGCTCGGTTATCGGTAAATCCCGCAACTTCTTTATTTGACTGTTAAACGACTCGGCGGCATTTGAAGTCCTCTCCCTCTATCTCTTTACGAGTAATAAAATTTAGAACAAGGAAAAAGAAAAAAATATTATAAGGGAAATTGCTGAGTACTCGAACAAGGACAAGGAAAAAATACAAGGAAAAAAACTGACAACTTAGAAAGAAAAAAAAAAGAAAAAAAAGCTAAAAATGAGCTGAGTACACAACCTCTTCTCCGTCGCTGCCTCGGTCTCGATCTCGGTCTGGTGAGGCTTCTAATAGGAAACTTATTTCCAGCTGCCTTGATCGCGATTTTTTGTTGCCTTAATCTCGATCTGAGCTTCATTTTTGTTCAGATGGTTGTTTCGTTTTCGTAGCTAACTGCCATTTTTGCCAAAGCTTCAAGCTCAGGCATAAAACTGTTTTTTCGCCTTAAAGATTCTTCTTCACCTCAAACCACGGAAGCTTCTCATTGAAGCTCGCGACTGGATGGATCTCTCAACTGGTTCTCAAATCTAAACGTGGTTGCAAAAGCTTAGCTCACTGCCCGTTCTGAACAAAGCTTCGATTCATAGTCATTGAGGAAATAGAGTTAGTGGTGTTCGAGTATCATTGAGGACCTGACCTCGATCTTCTCTTCTTCGCTACTCTCCGACCACCATTAATGGCATATCTCAAAAAAATGGAGCTCAAAAATAAATTTTGAGGTTGAAGCTTTCGGGAGGTGTTCTAAGTTGGTGGGTCTGCGAGGTGGTTCTTTGCCAGAGCTAGGGTGGGAACGAAGGTTGGAGTATCCAAGGTAGAAAGGGTGTCTAAATACTAGAAGGGGGAATTAAGGTGGAAAGGGGAGTTGTGTTTGGAGAGGGAGACAGGGTGCTAGGAATTAGAAATTAGGTAGTCTAATGTGGATATATATATTGTAGGAATAGAATAAATGAGGGTATAATGGGTAGTGGGAAAGTAAACCTATAGTGTTAATTCTTATTTGTGGTTTTTAGTAAGAAGAGTGGATAGAGTAAGGGTAGATATGTCTATAAGGAGTACCCCCAAGACCTCTTGGGTAATAATCTCTAACATTTTCAAGAGAGAGAGAGGTCTTGTATTTACATAACAAAATAGCTTAAGACTCTCTCTTCTAGATCTTCATTCTGGATCCTAAATTCATAGGTTGGATGCCCTGCTAACTTGGATTGGATGCTTGATGTTGTGTACTATGTGTTCTAACCAGTATTCTACAAAACTCTTGGCGAGCGGACGACCACCTTCGAGCGCTTAAGGGACTAGGCGGGTCCGCCTAGGAGTTTTCCTGCTAGGCGGTTTTGATTTTTATTTATGAATATTGTATATAATTAGTTTACTTATTTTCAGTACACACAGTATACTATAAGGAATAAGGAAACATATTTGACAAAAAAACTCATAAAAAAATAGATTATTTCGTATATACATAATTTATACAATTTAGGTGAATGATAATCGATTATATTTGAATACTTTTTTGGATTTATATAATTTTTAAAACATGTTCATACAATTTTTGTGTTAAAAATTAGAATTTTTCAAATTTTTGTATTAGAAAATAGATTGTTTTTTTTATTAGCCATCAGACCGCCTAGGCATCCGCCTGCGTACGCCTAGAAGCCACTTAGGCCTTCTAGGGCTGTATTGAGGCTGTTTGGGTCATTTTTTGAAGGTAGGCTACGTTCTAGCGCCTAGGCGCCGCGTAGGCGGACGCATAGACTGATTTTAGAACAAAGATTCCAATAGACAACTACGGTTATAAAATGACTCTATTTTGACTCCTTGAGTGTCTGCTCCATTTCTATGTATCTGATGTCCCCAGTGATGGAAAATTCTAAAATGTTCATACTATAGATTGGTTCATATTTGGGGGGGGGGGGGGGGGGGTGTCCGGAACTACTCTTTTATCTTATGTTTGTTTAATCTTCTCAGCTTTACACTATGATGTATTTAGTCGTGCCGCCATTAATGCTCCTCGGAGGTGTGATATCCCGTTCTTATAGCTCCAATCTCCAATGGGTGTAGGCCTTCCACATGCTCTTACTTTTAGCCTTGCATAATCTCCTTTATAAGCCAAGTAAGTATCATCGGTCTTGTCTATATTTAGTTATATGTTTGTAAGAGCATAATATAAACCTAATGTCCTAAGTAGCTCTCTCTCATTATTCAGCATCATTATTAGAATCATAATCCATCAATTAAAAATCACCCACTTTATCAAATCTGACTACCATAATTTACTACCATAATTTTCCTATATTACTGATGTCTCTTCTTTTGTGATATATTAATAGAGTTACATGAATCAGTAATCTGGATAATAACTTGATGAGGCCACATAGTTAGGAAAATGACTAAAAAGACTCTTTGATATGACCTTTTGTTCCATTTAAATTATCTCAGTGGTGTATTTGTATCACTAAAGCCGTAAACCCCTTTGAGCCTAAGTTCCTTTTTGTTAGTCAGGTTACAAGTCAAATCCCTAGTATAATAGGATATTACCATATGACTCTTTCTTGAACCGTGACTCTTAATGAATTGACTATTTTTTAGCTTGAGTTTGGGGTGGTAGGGTGTTCTTGGATATTATGGGTTGGGTTTCTTAATTTTTTTTGTGTTATCATTATGAGGTGTGTGTATGATTTTATTGTTAGAATTTTTGGGTTCAAGAAATAAAAAAGAAAGAAAAGTGTTTGAGAAACGAGAAAATCAAAGGAAAAATGAAAAAGAGAAAAAGAAAAAGAAAGAAAACTAGCAACCAATCAAAAAAGTCCAAAAAAAAAAACAATAAAAAAGAATAGTCGGGATTTTTTTAGGTATTTGGTATATTTTGAGTCTTTAGCTAATGTTAACCATTCACGTATTTTTTTTGGCATTTTGAGGTGGTATGTGCTTTATAGGTGAAACTCATAGGAACACGTGGGATACGAAGATGTATTGATGAGCTAAGGCATCAGAAAAGCAAAGAAACCCCTTCAAGAAGACAAAAAAATCACAAATGACCAAAAAAGTCTTAATACACCTAGAGCTCATATAAATATGTGTGCTACAACAGTTAGGCAACTTCAAATTGATGCCACAGGCGATTCAAGAGGAGTTTGAAGCTAAGGAATAGAAGCTCTTGGAAACACGTATGCATATATTAACTGATCAAAAATCAGAATATGGATGAAAAAGTTATGTTTGATTTGATGGGATAAAAGTCACAACTTGGTTTTAGACGGAAATTAATTATAGGTTAAGACTTTTTAGCGTGTTTAACCAATGGTTGAGCACAAATCCAAGGAGGAAGCCATGCTTGATGAGCTTCCATTATCTCCTTTGCTTTGACTGATGCTTCAACCTTTGCTTTCATCATTTCTTACTGTAAATTATTTAAATAAGCAGAGCATAATCTAGTTAATAAAGTTTCCTAATTAATCTAATATAATTTTAGAAAATTAGACATCATACTTCGCCAATGAAAAGAGCACCTTCGGTTTTGCGAATTGTTTTCTTCTGATCTTCAGTGATATTTTCAAGCTGTAAAAGCAAACGGTTATTAAAATAGACTCTCCGTTAAAAAAATTATTACTAACTTTAAAGGGTAAAAACTCGACTTTGGAAATTAATTCAGGCACGTTTTTCTCGGCTTCTTGAACACGGATTTCCAAAGCCTCCTTAGCTTTGTTGCTCAAATCAATTTCACTGTGAATTTTCTCTACATGTTTCTCCAATTCACTGGCTCGTGCTTGAGCCTGTTCCACAAGCTCCTGAGCATATACATCTCCTTTACTCTACACCAAGACATTAATTCGATATTAATTAGAAATTAAATTTCATCAAGTGAATAAGTTATAAGTAAATGGAAAAGTAGAATAAGAAACTTACTTGAAGAGTAGCAATTTCACTTTGCATTGATGCTACACTCCCATATTTCAACTCTATTATTTTCTGCTTTTGCTCAATAAGCTCATCTTTTTCTCTTAGTTCTCGGGTTATCTCACCAATATCGGATTCTACAAAATAAATCATTTCACACTTCACAGTCATTATTAAGCATACAAAATTGCTTGATTTGCGATTTCAAAAAGCTCTTTTTATCAACAAATGAATCGACCAAAAGACGATTGAAGAAAGGACATACCTTGAGAAGACTATTAAGAACTGGACCCTAGCTTTCAGATTTTAACCATGCATGTGCAATTAAGAGGCCATTATCCTCACAGTATATTCAGTCTCTTTAAAATGGGAGTTAATACAAACCCCTTAATCAATCAATAATAAGTAATATAATTGTAAAAAACATTAATCATAATACAAACACAAATAACATAAAAGTTAAAAACCATTAATCATCATTAAGTTAATACAAACACACAAGTTCATAACAAATAACATAAAAGTAAAAGCAAAAACCAACCATTAATCATCATAAAGTTAATACAAACAACTTAACAAATAACATAAAAAAACCAATTAACAACAAATAACATGTAAAAACCATTAATGGAACCTTCTTTCATCTTCATTTATAATTTCTTCTTTCAAATTGCATCTTTCTGGTATCGAAATCCTTAACCGCCCAATATGTCCCAACTGGATAAGAGACTTGTAGAAAGTGAACTCAATGCTAACCAACCATATCCATTATCACAAAAATCAGTTCCATGGGAGTTTTGGAATCTTACGCACTTTTGGTTTTTAATATACCCATAGGCCATATCCAACAATCATAACTGTGTGGGATCCATAGTCAGCTTTTCTCGAACCTTTCAAATGAATGCATTCGTTGTTCTTTTGATTGTAATTAGTAAATCGTAGATGATATATTAAATTAAATATTTTTATATTAATGGAAATAATTTATATTGAGCAATGATAAAAAATTCCTACAAATTATAAATTAGAATTTGTTTAGAGGATTTATGAGGATTTAGAATGTTTAATTTAAAATTGATTGATTTCTATGAAGAATCAAGGATCACGTTTGGATATTTTCTTTACTATTTAATTTTTTTTTTACTTATAGAGTAATTGAAATATCTTTAAATTTTTTTTTAACATGACAGTTTATTCTTATCTGAAATTAGAATTAAATTTATATTAAAATCACAATTTATATAAAATTTATATAAAAGTAATATGATATTTTAAATTTTTATGATATGTTTAAATAACAATAATGGTAAGGATTTATGAAGATTTTTGGAATGGAGAGGAAATATTGATAAAAGTAGGTAACCTTTTTATACTTGTATATTTTATTATCTTTGATTGTGAAAATAAGAAATAATCTAAATAATTATGAAAAAAAATATTAAAAAAATAAAATTTTAAATTGTTATTTTAACTTATAAATTATACAAAAATTAAAATCATCTTCCAAAAATTTTAATTTTTTTTCAAACACCTCCCTCTCTTAGCTTAAATATTTTTAAAATAAATATTTATCCCCAATTTTTTTAAAACTTATTCAGTTACCAAGATTGTATTTTTTTGGACAATGTGAAACAAAACAACAAAGGTCGGAGTTGACTCGGTTAGCCAATTCCGAGCCTGGTAAACTGGTAGGCGAGTTCCAGATGTCGTCCTTCCGGTTCGTTTGGCTACCTAGCTTTACGTGTAGTTCGGTCCGTCACCCTGTTAAGTCGTCTTGGCAAGTGCTTGAAGAGCATGTTTCCATGTTCGCCCGCATATTGTATGATCCGCTTGACATACATCCTAACTTTCCACCACTCAGTTGGCGACGATTTGATACCTTGAATCAGACCAAGGCTGTCGCAGCATATAATTGTCTACTATCTTGTTTTCCAGAGTACCCATTTTTGTTGGTTCAAGGATCGCTATTGCTTCTCCTTTCGTAGTTGGGTCTGTCCAAATTGTTTTGGAGAAGACTGAGCCGTTTGTGTGTCATATTTCACGATCTCGATGCCACTTTGTTCCGTCTTAGATTTGAAGGATGCGTCACAGGTAAAAATAGTTTGTGTCCTTGCAAGTTTAGTCCGTGTCCATGGGTTTATGGTGCTACCTCCTTGGCTTTCTGGCTGGTGGATAGGTAGCCCATCCCATTCGTGACCAAACAAGTCAATCATGCCTACTTGAATATTCTGTATAACCGTTTGCGTATCCATTGTAATATTTTTTTGTATACATTTCATACGGTGTTTCCAGATATTCCACAGAGTTAACATAATGTATGCCACTACTTTTTTTGTGTCCTAGTTTGTCTGATCCGTTCCTTGATAAATATTTGTACACGATTCCCCTAGTGTTTATGGATCTGTTTCCGGTATTCGAATTTGTAATGTCAGTCCTGCCCATACCTGTTTACAAAAGAACTAGACAATAAGAGATGTACAACTGTTTCAGTTTTTCCTTCCCACTAGTAGCACCATTTGTCATTGCTACAGTGGTGTAGATGCAAGTTTTTCTCAGTTGGCAAGATGTTCCTGCACGCCTTCCTGGTGAAACTCCTAATCTTATTAGGGACATCAGATTTCTAGATTTTGTTCCATAGTGTTGTATCCTGCATTTATGCTTGTGCAGAAGTCGGTTCTTCCTTTTCGCACAAGGGCTCGTTAGTTTAACAAACCAAGATCAAGCTTTAAATTCAGGCTCGTTTACTAAACGAAACAAACTCAAACTTGTATAAGCTCGACTCATTAAGCTCCTGAACAGTTTGATAAGAGTTTAGTCAGAGCTCGTTAATAGGTTTGTTAGATATATTCAATTAAAAATTATTAAATTTATATGTATGTGTGTGTGTGTGTATATATATATAAACTAAAAAATACGTAAATTTTTTGTATATCTAATTAATCATAACTAAAATATTCTATATCTAGTAAGTATATTTTTTTTTCAAGTCAAATTATGTAATGTGTTGTATATTAGTTTTACTTAACTTCATTTTAAATCACTGAAAATCCCAAAAATATATATATTATAGAAAAATAAACGAGACTTAAATGAACTAATCCAAGCCGAACTCAAGCTTAGAAAAAATAAGTTCGCTAAGTGGTGTCGCCTAAGGTGTGATAAAATAATAGATAAATAAACGCAAATAAACACCCTAGGCTGAGCACGGTTCTGCAAGTATTACAGGACATATTCAAGTTTTAATGATAAATAGAATTCGTTCCTCAGAGACTACGAAAGTTAGGAAGAACTTATGCAATTTATCTAGTGCAGATAAATAAGTTAGAACAGATAATACGTGAATAAAAGAAAAGGAAAATAGATTTTTATTTTGTTTTCAAATAAGAAAATTAAACTAATATATTAAAGACAAGAAAATCAAATAATAGAAAAAAAGATAGTATGATAGTTTAGCCTGAGTAATTAACAAGTAATCCCGAGTAGTCTTGTTGTTCTAAACATGTAAGGTTGAATCATGTAGTATTTCAATAATCAGTTTCAATTGTGCTAGGTAGTTTAAATGAGAGTTAACCTGTGTCAGTAAGGGGTCCTAAGCAAGCTTTTCCTACAATTGATTAATGATGATAACACCAACCATAGTGACTATCTAGATCGGCTGGGTTGTCGGACCATCCTTACACTAGATGTTATGTGTTGTGTCCATAGTTACAATATGCCTTATCTAATGACTATCGAACTACTATGAAGGTAATTCTATACGGTTGTAATCCGCAAAGAAAACAGACTATAAATCAAACACATAAACAGAGGAATAAAACATGAATTCAATTTAAAACATATAATTCCCAAATTAGATAGATGTCGACCAAATCTAGGGTTCATACATATATGCTAAAACTCAAGCTAAATTTATTTAATTCATACTAAGAAAAGAAAACAATTACAGAATTGAAGGTTGAAGAAGACATAATTGATGCACAGCCCCTTCCAAACTTCTCTTCTTGTGTTGTAGCTTCTTCCTGGCCTAAGGAATGGCCAAGGATGATTTTCTATTGATAAGATGGTGTATTTATAGGGTATAGAAAACCCTAAAACGTTTCTTGGAGTATAAGATAGGTATTGGACTCCAAGCCCAACTTATATTCGTAACCCTAAAATATAGAATAGGTAAGATTCTGATGCTATTTTGTTTTGGCCATAACTGATTCAATACTTATCCGTTTGACTCGTTCCAATAGTTGAAACTGATCTTCTCGGAAAGCTCTTTAACTTTGTGTGAGATAATTCTTCCAAATTCCTAGCCAATCTTGAGATATAAGCCCTTTTTTTATCGTAGCTGCTGGAATTCAGATTTATTTGGCAACTTTATCTTTTCCTTTTTCATATTTCTTGCCTTTATCTCCAATTTCCATGTTTATCCTCTTTCCTTTATCTCTTAGAATTAAATTGGCCTTTAATCAATTACCATATATCTTTAAAGCTTCACACTAAATAAACAATTAAACCCAATATGCTCTAGAAATAATAAATAATCAAATCAAGACACAAAATAGGAAAATGTACTAAATCATGAGAAAATCGACCTATATCCTTATAAATAATACACCTAAAATGATGTCTCCAACTAATATTAAATCATCACAGTTGGGGAGACATCAAGACCCCCAACTCAAAGTTGTATCGTCCCGATACAATAAAAATAAAAATAACTAATATTAAATCATCACAAATGGGAAGACATCACTAAGGGTTTGTATGCGTTCGACTCGTTAGTAAACGAACCAAGCTCAAGAAAGCTAAAGTTCGGCTTGACTCGGTTTGTTTCAAACTCAAACTAAGCTCAAGCTCACTAAAATATAGCAAACAAACTCAAGAAAGCTAAAGTTCAGTTCAGCTCGGTTCCTTTTCAACCCTAATTGTGCGACTATCATGAGTGCCCGATACCCAGTTTGTTTATATCACTCTTTATTTTACTTTCATTTCGTGAATCATCTGAATCAAAATAATTTTTATCTCATCCATCCTGGCATGCTTAAAACATTTGAAGAGAGAAGCAATGGTGTAAGATCCATTCTAATATATAAGTGGTTTTTTCAAGACAATTATAGGATAATCATAATATTATATTATCACTAAAAAATATCATAATATTACTAAAATTTTAATTTTAAAATTTGAGATAATTAGACTTGTATATTAAGATAATCTTATTGAGTGATCCTAGATATCATTCCAAGTTATCTACCCTTTTATCACCTTCTGGTGATTTTTAAATGAACTAATTATATAATTTTTCTTTTCTCATTTATCAATTTTTTCTTTTTCATAAATGATCAACATAAAAAGCGATAAAAAATCATTTGATTTGAAATGATATCAAGAATTACTCTTGAATAAATTAACTTATATATTTTTCGAAGCTATATATTTTTTTGGAATACAATCATTGCAAATTGTAAATCACATGAAACTATTTTAAAATGATATTTATAGTTCTACAAATAACTTTCCGGGTGGATGACATTTATTTCAAGTAAAGATCTTCTGAATCTTTTAAAGTAGCCTTTTTTTTTTGTCGGGTTTTAAAGTAGCCATAACAAGATAATTTTAGCTCTTTGAAATAATCTAAACCATGATACTTGAATGCATGGAGCTGTAATAGATCCACATAATTAATATTCTTTGTTGAACTTGAATTATTCGTTAAATTTCTTTTTTTTTCATACATAAGAGGATTTAAAAACCGTTAAGAACAAGGCAATTCAATACAAGTACAAATATTTATTCAACTATCTAACACAACTCTAGGTGTTGCGTAACCATTTCTGTCTCTTGTAATGATGTTCCAAAGATAATCCGGTGGATCCGTAAAGATCGCAGGTTGCATAGATGATAAAGCCCCTTCCTTAGCTAATTTGTCCGCACACTGATTTGCTTCCCGAAATATATGTTTTAACTCGAACATGGGAAACTTCTTCAACATTTCATAACAATCCATAATTATTGAAACGTGGCAACTAATTAAGTTCCCACCGCCCTTCACTAGCGCGTGGAACTTCCCCGAGTCCCTCTCAATGTGAGTAGAGCTATCACCGCCCTTCACTAGCGCGTGGAGCTCCTCCGAGTCCGTTTCAATAATTAAATCCGTGAAGCCATTACTAATAGCCCAACAAAGACCAAAATGTAAGGCTAAAATTTCCGAAACAAGGGGAAAAATCATCAGGCAAGAACCAGAGAAACCAGAAATATACGTGCCAAATCTATCTCTCACTAGCCCTCCAATACCTGCTAAACCTTTGTCAACAAATAGACATCCATCAACATTCATTTTTAAACCCGTATTCGGTTTTGTCCATTTAACCATGATGTTCTTTGCAATCTTCACAATCCCACCATCTATACTTTTACCCCAGTCAAGTATGAAATTACTAGCCAGAGACATAACCTCTTTCTTAAACACACGACTATGAGGCATTTTCGCCTCCGCGTTAAACACAAGATCATTTCGTTTAATCCATATAGTCCATAGTAGAGCAACGAATATATATGGCCAATCTAAACCTTCATAGCAAAACTTGGATTGGAGATGGGCCCCCATCCAGTCCTTTATGACTGAGCAATTAACTACTTCCCAACTGAAATCTCCTGGAACAGTAGCTGTCGCAGTTTGGGAGCTGTTATTTTCGCTCCTGAATCTATTTTCCAGCCATCCGGAATTAAGCAGCTGCAGCGAATTCATGTTCTGATTTCCAGCAGCTCCATTCTCTTCCTCTCGGTCCCCAGCAGCATGATCTTCCATGTCCACAGCAGCTCGGCATCTTCACCTCGTCTTCCAGTAGGGGTCCACGTGTCCAGTCTCCTCCAAATTCCAGCAGCTTCCTGCTCCAGCCGAGCACCAGCAGAAACAGCGGAATTTCCTTCCGTTCTTCCGTTATTACACTCGTTAAATTTCAAAGACTATTATTTGTTCTATGTTGTTTTTTTTTTTTTGGGCGTTTAATTTGTTCTATGTTGTTTCTCAAGAAAGAACGTGGAGAAAAATAATTCTTTTTGTAAAATTTTATTTTAAGTCATTCTGAACAAAATATTATAGATAATTTAAAATATAATCAAATTAATACATTAAGTAAACGTTACATATACAATTGTACTATTAGGAATCTATATATCTCAATTCACCCTCAATACCCAATTAAAAAGTGGATAATAAGCTTAAGACAATACTGGAAATCTTTATTGTCTAATACCGTATTTTTGTTCACTTCTAACTACTTGTAGAACACGTGTTTTGAAAAAGCAGCGGTATAAATGTCAAGGTTGTTGTCTAATTTTGCTCGGCTTACACTAAATACTCCCTTCATTTGAAAGTAAATTACAAATAGCACTGTTGGGAGTTATTCTAACCGGAGAAAATAAAAGATTTTGCATAGACTGAGATATATAGTAACATGTATTCAGATGAGGTGTATATAGTCAAGAAAGTACTAATTAAAGATCTCCATTTTTTTTCTTTTTGATATTGATTTTTTTTGTCACAAATTAAGCATTTGCGTAATCAAATGTTGTAGAGCTAACAGACTTGGAGCTTAATAACCAATTCTGGTCACTAATAATTATATCCAGCTAATAGAAGCTTCCATAACACTAATTTTTGTTAAGGAGGTCTCATTGGTGGCACAAATATGTAGGAAAACGTAATACACACCCAGAGTGTTCATGAGTAATTACAAGGGATATACATTGCAATCATATTAAAAAAAATCTCACCTATATTGCAATTAACTTCATGAATTGAATATACATAACATTCTCTATACTTGTTGTTTTTACCAGGGTCGAAAAAATGGCATATTCGTCCCCGGAGCAGTCCCATCGTTTGATCAAACCATGCAACAATATCAACAGCTACAAAAACACCCCCAGTTTTGCATGAACAGTACTCGTTTCAAAGTAGTGGACCCCACTGCTCAACCACCAAATCCTCTGGGTCCCACACCTGATCGATGCAGAATGCTTGGTTTCTTAAACATGATTAAGATGACTAACCCAGCTTTAGCTTCCCTTGCTCTAGGGATTGATTTTAATTACACTTAGGTTAAATCTTAACTCATCTGAGAATCTTTATAAGAAGTTTGCTTCTCCTTGGTCTGATGAACCTGTTAAAGGGGAGCCTGAGTATATGATCCCGAACTGTTATAATGCTCAACAGCCTCCTCCTTTGAAAATATGTTTTTTCTTTTGTATCCCTAAACTATCGTAAAATACCAAATATTCCCCCTCAATTATTTTAATACTAAAATACCCACTCCCCTTCCGTCCATTTATGGTGATGGAGGGGGTGTTTTAGCATTAAAACAGTAGTTAAAATAATCAAGGGCATGTTTTGGGTTTTTTAAGATTAATTACAAGTATTTGATTTATAATATTTTAATTTTCTCTTAATATCAAGATTTCTTAACATATAATTTACTTTGAATATTTTGAAAATTTCTAAAAGTTTTCAAATGATCATATAACTTTTAGTTAAGTTTCATTAAAAGATTATGACAAAGTAATTAACTAGTCAAATAAAAGAATAATAATAAGATTATTAAATTAAGTTAGTTAACTAATATATTATTTATGTAAAAATATTTGGACGATCTCAAATATCTTTTTATTGTTTAACTTTTACATTTGACAAGGCTTAAGGATAACATAGATAGACAAAATAAGCATAACCTTGGTAGCAATCAAGTGTAATAAGTGAAAAATTGTATTCTTGAACATAGAATATATAAATATTATAAATTCAGTTTCTTATATTAATAGAAATAATTTAAAAATTATAAAATTGTAAATAAGAATTTGTTTAAATGAATTATGAAGGTGTATAAAGTTTGACTCATAAAAAATCGACGTCTATAATAGGTCAAGAATCTTGCTTCTACATTTTCTTTACCATATGAGTTTCTTTTACTTATAAATCTATTAAAATACTTTTCAACTACTATGTAACATAACATTTATTTTTATTTAAAATAATAATTATATTTATTCAAAATCATAATTTGTTTAAAACTTACATAAATTAATATAATATTATAAAATCTAATGGTATGTTTTTAAACAAAAATTTAATTTAAAACCCATTAATTTTCTATTTCGCCCAAATTTAATTTTTAGACATTACATGGAGACCCATATTTCTACATTATCCTACTTTCAGTGGTCTATTAAATTGTTTAAACAAATAGATCTAAGGAATAATATTTAAGGGGTGTTTATTATTAAGTAAATGATGCATGTTATTAGACTTGAATTTGAATTATTGTCATGATGATCGAAAGATAATAAACCCAAGTCCAATACAAAAATGATCAAAGATTATCAATTAATATGGCCATTGATCGAAAATGTGCAGACAATAAATAATTTGTCGCAAAGAAGACACAACAATATTAATAGATTCTAAATAGATTTTCCCATGTATCGCAACCCACACGCGACAATATATTTGTACAACACCACAACTTACCAAATTATTGTAAATATAGTGCAACACATTAAAACAACACACAACTTAACCGTAAAACACAACCTATTCGTAAAACAGACCATTTGTAACTCCTGCAACCCATTCAAAACAAACATGCATCACATTTGCATATAGTCTCTCTTTCATCATCAATAGAAACTCGAAGAACTTCAGACAGATACGCCACAACCCAATCACAGATCAAAAAAGTTGGCAACGTTAAACCATCATCGCCATTAACATTACAGATCTACCATGGAAGCTCTAGGGTTGTTTAGATCTCTATATCCACCAACAGTAGAGAACATCCACCACCAACATTTTCAATCCATCACCGCCATGGAAAAGTTTGTAACCTTCAAACCACGACTATTTACAGAAGTGGAGGACTATTCGTTTAGAATCAAGCTCATTGTTCTTGCTTCGCCACCAGTCACCTAACCCTACCAGTAGACACTTAGCTATGCCAATTCACCTTGTTCCTTTCAAATACATTTGATTTTTTTAATTATTTAAGCAATCAAATTAATTAGTGAAGGTATAAAGGAAAAGTTGTGTCATATGAAATAATATTTAAGAACTTTGGGGAATTACAAACAACTGGACTTTAAACAAATTATTTTAAATTAGAATCCTTTTGGGTCAATAAGCCATATTTATATTACTTTAGATGGGTTTATCTATTAAACTTATTATATTTTCCTCAAACTGTATAATATGAAATATGAAAATCCTATCCCTCTTTTTGATAGGAGCAAGGCCTCTTGGGTGGAGCAGCATGGGCAATCCTCAAGGCCTAAAAACGGTAAGGGACTATTCAGTTTTATGTAGTTCTAATTAATGTACTTTTAATAACATTTACTAAGAGGGTGTTTGTTTGCACTTAATGAGATCTTAATCTGGTTTATTGAGACACTGGATTAATAAGCCAATTTATTTTTCTAACCAATTCAGATCTGAATGCTTTTAATTGGTATTTTTCAGTAAGATTATAAACTAAATCATAATCATTTAGACATTTCCTCTTAATACAATAAATTCAATCCAGATGTCTATTCATTATTTAGTACTTATCACCTAAAAAAACGACACCTAAGTCCACCCAATCCAACACCAATATTATCCGCCAAACAACAACAATTAAAATTGTAATTTTAACAAAAATCCATATTTTTTCTCTTAAATAGCAAACACACCTAACACCCAACGAACAAAAAAACTCATCATATCCTAAAAAAATTAATCATTTTTTTTCATTTATGAAAATAATCATTCTTATATTAAGTTATACATAAATAAGGTAGACATACATGTATATGATTACGAGATTTTGAACCAATGAATATTCGAAACCCACCCACTTTAAGACCCAAAAAATATTGAGCCTTATTTTGTCTCTTTATAAACCAATTCGAATTAAAATAGATAAAACAAATTAAATTATGAAATTTCGATACCTAAATACAACCTATATATATGTATCATATATTCCATGTAAACCCTCAATAAAAAAACACACTAAAACCATCTATCCCCTAAAAAGTTCAGACTTGCGAATCTTGATGACTCGTGGGGTTTTTGGCTTGTGGTGGCTCAAAAGGTGGCTCATACATGGTGGTTTAGGCTGGTGGTTTATGGTGGTAATGGATGATGAAGATGGTTCAAATCATTTCTCGGTGGGTCAAAGTGTCTCGAAGAGATGATGATTTTGTTAGTGTTTGGAAGCTCGGTGGAGATATGGCTCTAAGGTGGTTTGCTCGGCTGGAAGGTGGTTTTATCGGCACGAAGGTGACAGGTTTTCCTCGAATCCCAATGGTTCATAGTGGTGGTAAGTAAAAAAAAATGAAAAAGATGAAGCATGTGATCCAATTTCATGGTGCTTCAAGACTATGAGAAATAAGGTAGCTGATGTCAGCATAATACTTGGTTTCCCCTTTCAAATATTAAAGGTTCTTTTCAAATTCGTGATTAGTTGTATTCTTATTCCCCCTCCCTCCCAATAAATTAAAGCAATGATTTTTTCTTAGGAATATAAAATATAGTGTATTAATTTGATATTAAGTGATTATATTTGTTTAATTATGTGATATATTAATACATTAAGTATACTCAGTGGTAATAACACGCTCAACCTCGAACTTGAGCAATGCTTAATCAAAAGATTTGCTCAATTGAGCATACTTTTATCACTGATCATGCTTAGTACCACTATCGACGACGATGGTGTACCGATATTAAGTGACTGTTTGAGATACTTAGTGTCACCTTCCGCGGTGGTACCGAAGAGGGGAGGACTCAAAATTTATATTTCATGGGCAATAATTTAAAAAAACCCGGGGTTCGACTTAACTTATTTTAGCCTAATTTTTTGTTTGAGATTAGCAGCTCCGATTTTTTTATTTATTCCAGATTCCATGGTTGTTTTAAAAAAAAATGGAAATTCTTGAGTAGTAGAGATATGCCTCTTGAAAAAAGAAAAAAAATCTATGCAACTTAGTGTTTTTTAGAAATACTCGGAGAACTTGCTGAGTACTCAGAAATTTTGTTGAGTACTCAGTTAATTGTGTTGAATATACTCAAAGTTTTTGCTAAGTACTCAAAAGTTTTGCTAATTATACTAATAGAATTTCTTCGCTACTCAGACCATTAGGTATAAAATATATCAATTCACCCTCAATTGATGTTAGAGATTGTTCTACAACCCAATTAAAAAGTGGATAATAATGGAAGTCTTTTTTATCTTTTTTCTGAATACATGGGAGAGCCACTTCGGACCCGGAGTCATTTTGAATCCAATGAGATTCGATCCCAGGACCTCTTGATCTCTGCGGAGTAGCCTAACCATTAGGCCAACTATCGATCTCTTTTTTATCTTTTTAATACCCTACTTTTATTCACTTCTAACTAATTGATACTAGAACACGTGTTTTGAAGATGCAGCAGAATAAATATTGAGGTTGTTGTCTAATTTTGTTCGGCTTACACGAAGTCCTCCATTCATTTGAGGGTAAATTTTAAATAGCACTGTTGGGAGTTATTCTAACCAGGGGTGAATCCAAAATTTCGAGTCGGGGAGGGCTATTATTGTTACGAGAAAAACCACAACCAATAAACCTTTTATATATCTAACAAAATAATTAAAAAACACCCATAAATTTTTTCCCCCCACAACGCAAAATAAATCATATTCACTAAGTAGCCACAACAAAAAAAGATTCTCATACATGTGGGTAATAAACTTTCGAACAAAAGAAACGGTACTAAACTACTAATGTAATTTTGGTGTATTTTATCGTTGTTCGTGGAGCTACCCATTTTATTAATTCATAGATATTTCCTATGCACTCTAAAACATTAGCTATAGTAATGACTATTTTATAAATGGCCACAACTGTTGTAATCTATTTCATGTATCACAACTCTAATACTTTGTTCACATTATACCCGATTATTTAAGTGTTAGCGGCAGAGGTGAAAATGACACATATATGATTGAATTAATTCGATAAATACAAAAACGATATAACCAAAAAATTATAAGATACACTGAATTTAATAAAATGCATAACACAAAAATCAAAATAGATAAATTTAATTTTTTTGAATTTTAATTCAAATAATATAGAATATTGAAGGAATTTTAGGACACACTTGAGAATTGATTTAATTTAAAAAATATATTCAATTGAAGGACTATAATTTTAAATTAGGGAGGACTAATATTTCAATTGAAGAAGAACTGTAATTTTTTATTAATATTTTAACCTATTAAAAGAAACAAGCTAAATTATAATGTGATTTAGTAGGCTGGGGTGGGCAGCTCGCCTCAGCCCTCCCCTGTATCCGCCACTAATTCTAACCGGATAAAATAAAAGACTAGGCATAGAACTGAGACTAGGCATAGAACTGAGATATATATAGTAACGTGAATTTGGACGAGGTGTACTAAAAATCTCCATTTTTTACCACCCAAATGTCACCCAATGACGTGGCGTGAATTGATTAGTTACCGAATGTCAATGCATTTATTTTCTTGATTTAATTAAAGATTTGTAACCAATCAATTCACGCCACGTCATTGGGTGACATTTGGGTGGTATGAATTTGGGTGGTATATATCATTACTCTTTTTCTCGTTTCAATATAGATTTGTTTTTGTCACACAAATTATGCATCTGTGTAACTAAATGTTGTAGAGCTAACAGACTTGGAGCTTAATATATATATAACCAATTCTGGTTACTGGTAATTATATCCAGCTAATAGAAGCTTCCATAACACTAAATTTTGTTAAGAACATCTCATTGGTGACACAAATATGTAAAAAAACATATTACACACCCAGAGAGTTCATGAATAATTACAAAGGATATACATTGCAATCATATTAAAAAAAAGTTCACATATATTGCATTTAACTTCATGAATTGAATATACATAACATTCCCTATACTAGGGTCGAAACACTGGCATATCCTTCCCTGGAGCGGGCCCATTATATCTCTTTAACACAGTTCCGGGAGCAGACCCATCATTCGACAAACCATGCAACAATATCAACGGTTACAAAAACACCCCCACTTTTTGCATGAAAAGTACTCATTTCAAAGAAGTGGACCCCACTGCTCAACCACCAAATCCCATGGGTCCCACACCTGATCGATGCAGAATGCTTGGTTTCTTAAAGGTGATTAAGATGACTGACCCAACTTTAGCTTCCTTTTCTCTAGAGATTGATTTTAATTACACTTAGGTTAAATCTTAACTCATCTGAGAATCTTCATAAGAAGTTTGCTTCTCCTTGGTCTGATGAACCTGTTAAAGGGGAGCCTGAGTATATGATCCCAAACTGTTATAATGCTCAACAGCCTCCTCCTTTGAAAATAAGTATTTTATTTTGTATCCCTAAACTATTGTAAAATATCAAATATTCCCCCTCAATTATTTTAATACTAAAATACCCACTCCCCTTCCGTCCATTTATCGTGATGGAGGGGGTGTTTTAGCATTAAAACAGTAGTTAATATAATCGAGGGCGTGTTTTGGGTTTTTTAAGATAGTTTAGGGGTTTCGATTGCATTTTAACCCTTCCCTCCTCTTGGTTTAATAGATTCTTTTTTTAATGCAGCAAAGCCGTTTCTTAACATTGAGGCTGTAGATACAATTCTTCATTTTCTACAGGTAAGATCGCTTTCTTTGCTCTCAAACTTTATAGGTTCTTATGTTCGATTTACTCCCCTAAGTTTTTTTATAAAATTCGCGTTCTATTCCTTATGGTTTTAAACTTGGTTTTTATCCCGTAAGGTTTAATTTTATGTACGTGCACATAAGAAATGGGTGCAACTAAATTTAAACCTCAAGGGGGGTGGAACGCGAGGTTGAAACTATAGGGGGTAGAATGAGGATTTTATAAATTTTAGGGGATACATTGAAATAAAACAAACTATACATAATAATGTGGTGGCTGTTTAATGATGGGTATAATGTTTTTTTACAGCATGCTGAAGGATGAGGCACAGTTGTTCGCAGCAAATGAACTCTAAGTTTCTTTTCTTTCAAGTCCTTGTAATTTATCATATTCCCATTTAGCTCCCTCCTAACTATGTCTAACGCATGGCCCACTCTTGCCAGCAAGGAAAATGACATCAGCTCCTTTGCTAAGATCATTTCGTGGGAGTTTAACTAACCCCCAAGGGCAGAGTCAAGGGGAACCTTGACGCTTTTGAAAAATACCGATTTTACCCCAATTTTTTTAGAACAAAAATTGCTTATGGCCCCCTAAACTTTTAAATAATTTCACTAACCCCCCCCCCCCCCCCCCCCCCCTCCCTATTTTTTTAAAATGCTGATTTTACCCTCGTTTTTTACAGCAAAAATTGCTTAAGCTTATGCCACCGCTGCAGCCCCAATCTTTTTTAAAGATGCTGATTTTACCCAAATTCTTTTAATAAAATGAGAACACTTGGCCAGTTTGAGGTTTGAAATTTAAAGAAATTGCACTTGCCCGGATTTTCAAAATGCTGATTTTACCCAATTTTTTCCGCAAAAAAAGAAATTGTTTATGGCCTCCCTACAATTTCACTTGACCCCTTCATTTTAAAAAAATGTTGATTTGACCTTTACATAAAAAAAAGGGAAGTCTTGAGAAATTTCACAAGTCTTTTCTTATATTTAATTATAAATAACCTTAGCTTTATTTTGCATAATTTGGGACCTACAATTAATTCACAAATATAACTTATTTTGCATATATATAGGGGCTTATAATGTACAAATAAACAAAATGTTCTAATATATATTGATCTAATTTGCAGGTATTTGTGGAGATGGTTTTACCACAAAGACCTCCATCTTTGGCTAACAAGAGTTCCAAACATGGAACCTCTGGTCAAAACAAAAACTTATGAAAGGGGTTGTTACGTCTTTCGATCCGAAATCATGAACCAACGGTTTCTATTATTAATCCAGTTATTCTTTTATTTATTTTTAACATTTAGTTACTAACTAAATTTCTTGTTTTATAAGATAATTTTTTGTTTTATACTACGAAAATGATCGAGAAGAGGCCTGTACTCCTTCAACAATTTACAACTTCTTAAAACTCAAGAAAGGTTTGCAGATTTGAGTTTGTGAAAGAGAGGGAATTTAAAATTAATAGGACCTTGTTTTTATTATTTAAAACTTGTTCTAATGTATTTTTATGATAGATTTTGTTTACCAGGCGATTTCGGGAAGGAATAATGCCCAGTGTAATGAATTTTAACATTAATTTTGTGATGGATTGAAAGGTTTATTTTGCATTAATTTAGTTTGTAATATGATTAATGATTATAATATGTAATGTGTAAATTGTTATGCTTGGTTTTTTCAAGTTTTTGAGGCTACACTGAGATAAAATGACCGATTGCCTGGTCCCAAAAAACCAGATTTGTTATGGGTAAGTACGCCCAATATGTTACGCCACCTGTCAAAATGAAAATTTACCATGAGTTAATCTATACAAAAAGATGAAGAGTCTCCTTTTAGTGAGACTCCAACGCTTGGACTTGCTGATGTATGCCCCATCTGGATATTCAACACAATTTGGGCAAGCTGAATTGTGGAGTTCAATTTTTTTTGTTGCTATTTAATTATAACAATTTAGTTTATTTTTATGTATTAATTTAAATATATTCTTATTTTGTATTTATGTTATTTTATATTTATAAATCTTTAAATTAATTATAAATACTTGATTGATAATATTTTAATCTGTTTTCAATCACTATATGAAAGGTTATCTTTAGAGGTAAAATTTTTACTATTAAAAGTTTTAATTTTGCCTCTATTTGTTCGCTACAATAAGTTCATCTCTAAAAACACCTTGTATAGCAATTTTTTTTGCCTCTATTGACTTTATCTTTAGCGGCAAATATTTCCGTTAAAAACCATGTTAGTGTTTAAAAATATCATTAGAAGCCATTTTAGTGTTGGCGCAATATACAACATTTCTCATAATAATAATATTATTTGTTGTAGTAAATATCAAGATTTCTTAACATATAGTTTACTTTGAGTACTTTGACAATTTTCAAAAGTTTTCAAATGATCATATAACTTTTAGTTAAGTTTCATTAAGGAAAAGGCAAAGTAATTAACTAGTTAGATAAATGAATAATAATAAGATTATCGAATCAAGTTAGTTGACTAATAAATAATTTGTGTAAAAGAATTTGGACAATCTCAAATATTTTTTATTGTTTAATTTTTACATTTCAATTTTTCTTGTTATATCAAGATATGTGCCCGTTAAAGAGAAGACTTAGGGATAACATAGCTAGACAAAATAAACATCATCTTGGTAACGATCAAGTGTAATAATTCTAAAAACGCGTTCATGAAAACAGAATACATAAGGATTATATATTTAGTTCCTTATATTAATAGAAATAATTTAAAAATTATAAAATTGTAAATGATAATTTGTTTAGATGAATTATGAAGGTGTAGAAAGTTTGGGCTATTAGAGTTTGACGTCTATGATAGTTCGAGGATCTCACTTTTATATTTTCTTTACCATATGAGTTTCTTTACTTATAGATCTATTGAAATACTTTTCAACTACTATGTAATATGACATTTAATGTTTACTTGAAATAAAAATTATATATATTTCAAAAGTCATAATTTGTTTAAAATTTACATAAAATTAATATAATATTATAAAATTTTATGATTTGTTTTAAGAGGTTATTGTTGATAACATCCTCATTAAACTCTCTAATTGTTTTTTTATGCCTTCATTAATTTATTTTATAAAAAAATGCCTAATGAAGTAATTATTTATAGAAAACATCCCCTTTATATTTTCTATATCTTTACTACCCTTATTATTAAATATATTATTTTATTTTAATGATATATTAATTTTTAAATATTAAACAAATAATAGGGTACTTCTTTCACCACCACCACCACCACAACCACCATGTATGTAACCACCACTACATCCACCACAACCATCACCACCTCCACCACCACCACAACCACCACCACCACCGCTACCAACTACTACTAATTTCATCACACGCGCGCGTCCGTGAAATTTTTTTAAAATCGTCATAACTAATTCAAAAAAAATCAGAAAATTAAAAAAAAATATTTTTGAATAAATCTAATTAATATTTACGTTTATGACTTTTTTTTGATTTTTTTTGAATTTTTTGAATTTTTTTTTCGCATACACGGAATTCCATGTTTTAAACATGGAAAACATGGAATTCCATGTTTAAAACATTGAATTTCGTGTCCGCGAAAAAAAAATTAAAAAAAAAAAAACCAAAAAATTCAGAAAATTCCGAAAAAAATCATAGACGTAAATATTAATTTGATTTATCTAAATATATATTTTTTTTGATTTTTTTTAATTAGTTATGACGATTTTAAAAAAAATTTCACGGACGCGCGCGTGTGTTTATTAGTTTTTTTCTTATGTTTTAATTGTTAATTATAGGGGTAATTTGGGATGGGGCTGTTTTCAATAAATATTATATTCTAGGCACCTTTTTCTAAATAAGTTTTTTAATAGGCATCAATCAACAATTGGCTCTTGTTTTAATACAAAAATTTAATTTGAAACCAATTAATTTTCTATTTGGTCCAAATTTAATTTTTAGACGTTACATGCCAGACCCATATTTAGACATTATCCTAATTTAAGTGGTTTACTAAATTGTTTAAACAAATAGATCTAAGGAATAATATTATAGGAAATAATTTTTTAGGGGTATTTTTTATTAAGTAAACGATGTATGTTATTAGACTTGAATTTGACTTATTGTCATGATCATCGAAAGATAATAAGCCCGAGTCTAATACAAAAATGATCAAAGGTTATCAATTAATATAATGATTGATCGAAAGAACCCACATAATAAATAATTTGTTGCAACAAAGACACAACAATATTAACGAAATTCTAGACGGATTTTCCCATGTATCACAACCCATACGCGACAATCTATTCGTACAACACCACAACTCATCAAATAAAGAACCCCATTGTAACCATTGGGACTAGCTCAATGGCCAGGATGCCTGACTCTGATCTAGGAGATACAGGGTTCGAATCACCTCAGCCTTGTATATTTCCTACGGGAATAGTCGTGGTGCGCGTAAGCTGGCCCGGACACCCATACATCTAAAAAAAAAAAAGAACCCCATTGTAACCATTGGGACTAGCTCAATGGCCAGACCCGGTTTCTCAACTAGGAGGTACAGGGTTCGAATCCCCTCAGCCTTGTTATTTCTTGAGCCCTTAAAGGGGGTAAGCAAGAGGTGCAAGGTTCGAGTCCCCTCCCTGGACATGGGTAACCCAGTTCTGATTAAATGGGAGTATGCATGAGGAGGCGTGTATATTTCCTATGGGAATAGTCGTGGTGCGCGTAAGCTAGCCCGGACACCCATACATCAAAAAAAAGAAAAGAACCCCATTGTAAATATTTTTACATTGTAACACATTGAAACAACACACAACTTAACCGTAAAACACAAAACATATTCGTAAAATAGACACAACCTATTTGTAACTCCCGCAAACCATTCAAAATCAACATGCATCACATTTGCATATAATCGCTCCTTCATCATAAATAGAAACTCGAAGAACTTCAGGCGAATACGCCACAACCACAATCTCAGATCGAAAAAGTTGGCAACGTTTGACCACCACCGCCATTAACATCACAGATTTGTCATGGAAACTCAAGGGTTTTTTAGATCTCTATATCCACCACCAGTAGATTACTCATCCACCACCTTCTCCATCACTTCCATGGAAAAGTCCGTAACCTTCGAACCACGACCATTAACAAATGTGGAGGAATACCCGTTCAGAACTGAGCTCTTTGTTCTTGCTCCGCCATTAGTCACCCAACCCTACCACTAGCCACCTAGCTATGCCAATTCACCTTGTTCCATTCAAATACATTTGGATTTTTTAATTATTTAAGCAATCAAGTTAATTAGCGAAAATATAAAAGAAAAGTTGTGTCATATGAAATAATATTTAATAACTTTGGAGAATTACAAACATCTGGACTCTAAAACAAATTATTTTTAAACTTAAATTCTTTTGGGTCAATAAGCCATATTTATATTACTTTAAATGGATTAATCTATTAAACTTATTATATTTTCCTCAGACTATATTATATAAAATATGAAATTCCTATCCCTTTTTTATAGGAACAATGCCTCTTAGCTGGAGTGATAGGGACGATCCCCAAGACCGAAAATGGTAAGGGATTTTATTCAGTTTTTTGTAGTTCTAATTAATGTACTTTTAATAACATTTACTAGGAGGTGTTTGTTTGCACTTAATGAGATTTTAATCTGGTTCTCTGAGACACTGAATTGATAAGACAATTTATTTTTGCTGACCAATTCAGATCTGAATGCTCTTAATTGATATTTTTTTATTAAGATTTTAAACTAAATAAGAATCATTCAGATATTGGGTCTTAACATAATAAATTCAATTAAGAAGTTTATTCATTATTCAGTACTTATCACCTAAAAAACAAACAAAACCTAAGTCTACCCAATCCAACTCAACATTATTTGTCAAACAACAACAATTGAAATAGTAATTTAAACAAAAATTCATATTTTTTTCTCAAATAGCAAACACACCCAACACTCAACGACCAAAAAAAAAAATCATCATATCCTATAAAAAATTAATCATTTTTTTCATTTATGAAAATAATTATTCTTAAATTAAGTTATACATAAATAAGATTGACATACATGTATATGATTACGAGAATTTGAACCAAAGAATATTCGAAACCCACCCACCTTAAGATCCAAATTATATTGAGCCTTATTTTGTCTCTTTATAGACCAATTCGAATTAAAATAGATAAAAAAAAGTTAAATTCTGAAATTTTGATACCCTACATACCTCCTATATATCTCATATATTCCATGTAAATCCTCAACCAAAAACACACTAAAACCTTCTATCCCCTGAAAAATCCTGACTTGCGAATCTTGATGACTCGTGGGGTTTCTTGCTTGTGGTGGCTCACGGAGGTGTCTCATATATGGTGGTTTAGGGTGGTGGTTCGTCTAGTATTTGGTCTAGAATTTGTAGGCCTAATATTCCCAAGTCCCAACCCAACACCAATGTTATCTGCCAAACTTAAATAATGAAACCATATTTTCAAACAAAAGTTTACAGGTTTTCTCCTAAATGGCAAGCACGCTTACACATACCACATAAAACTCTAAAAGAAATTCCTTTTCTTTCACATTTGTACAAAAATATTCAAAATGATGGTTAAAATAATTGAGGGGCTGTTTTGGGTTATTTGGGATAGTTTAGGGGGTGAAATTGTCATATTTAAGTTTTTAATATTTTATTTTATACTCCTGAACTATCCTAAATAACTAAAATCCCCCTGAATTGATGCTAAAACATCGAAAAGAGTTGATGTTTTAGCATCAATAATTGAGGGGATGTTTTGGGTTATTTGGGATAGTTTAGGGGTGAAATTGTATTTTTAAGTTTTCAATATTTTCTTTTATACCCCTGAACTATCCTAAGTTACCGAAATGCCCCCGTAATTGATGCTAAAATACGCCTTCCATGGAGTTGGTGTTTTAGCATCAAAATGATAGTTACAATAATTGAGGGGGTGTTTTGGGTAATTTGGGATGATTTAGGGGATGAATTGCAATTTTAAGTTTTTAATATTTTCTTTTAATATTCACAAGTTCTTTTTTTGTATTGCAGCAAAGCCATTGTGTAAGATTGTGGCTTGAGACACTATTCTTCATTTTCTACAGGTAATTTCACATTCTTTGCTTCTCAAACTTTATAAGATTTTCCGATTTTACCCCTCAAGGTTTATTAAAGTTGCCTTTTGCCCCCTACTGGCTTTTTCCGCTTAATTTTATACGTGTGCGCGTAAGAATTGACAATTTTGTTGAAAGGGTGTAAGTAAAATTATATCTTAGGGGGTAAAATGCAAATTTTACAAATTTAGGAGGTAAACTGAAAAAAATAACAACTTTATATAATAGGGTGATTTCCTTATAGAGTCCACAGGTAATCAGTGATTGCCCATCAGGTCCAGCCCATCGCAAATGACAGACTTGCCCCTAGTTACCTATTAATTGGAGATGTGTTACCAAAACTAAAACACTAAAATCATGCAATCAGTTAAAAATTAAAACAAAGAAATTAAAACAAACAAAAATCGCTAAAATCATGCAATCAATCAAATCAATAACCCAGAAAAATTACAATCAGTAACTAATAAAATTCTAATGCATCAACTGATGAAAAACTTGAAACTTTTGTTCAAATGGACGATGGTGGGTTGTCCACTAAACTCGGTGGTGTGAATGTTGAGTTCGGTGGGTTAGCCTTTAGTGCTGTCGTCTATTGGTAGTGGGTTATGTGTATGATATTGATGGGTTGCATTTTAAAACTAATGGTTTACGGTGGGTTATTAGCTTTGCTTTGATGGGTTCTCTGTAAAAATCGATGGTGTACATCTGCATCACAGCGACAGCCATTCATCCCCATCGTCTTCGTCCTCTCAACTTCGTCTTTCTCCTCAAATGCGAAGCTTCAAACGTTAATGGCTCCAGATCGGTTGAGCTTCGAACCAGCGGTGCTGTTCTTCTCCAGTTTAGCTTTGAACCAGCGGCGCTATTCTTCTTCTTCTTCTGCTGCTGAACGGTGCCGACGAGAATAGGGGCTGCAATGTTCGCGCAGCAATGGTGGCGCTGTGGTGGTTCCTTCGAAGCTCTCCTCCTTGGGCGCCGATTTGGAGACACGAAGAGACCCGCAGATCTGGTATCCTTCGAGTGTGACCTTGGTGCTGCCATTGTTGCTGCTTCGAAGAAGAAGAGACAGACCATGGCGGCGCTGTGGTGGTAAACTGCTGCAGATAGCGAGTGTGTCTGCAATCTTCATGGTTGCTCGTCGAACAAGGAGGCTGCTCTGATCTCCGTGGAGGTGTTTTGGTGGTGGTGGTGTATGAGAATGGATTTGTTAAATTATTGATTGAGTTTCCCGTAATAAAAGCAATATTTAAGGGATTTAAATCAATTAGCTAATAATGTGGAGTTGGTTACATGAGAGAATCAAGGGAGTCAAATATATGATCTGGTCTTGTAAAGGGGCAACGATGGTATATAGAAAAATCAGCTGGACCTGAATGGGAAGGAATGATGGGTTGGACCCATTAGGGATGAGTAGTTGGGTTGGTGGACTTAATTGGCTAAAAACTCTATATAATAATGTGGTGGCTGTGTAATGACGAGTAATAATGTTTATTTACAGCATGCCTAAGGATGAGATACAGCTGTTCGCAGCAAATGAGCTGTAAGTTTCTTTTCTTCTAAGTCCTTATAGTTTATCATATTTTTCTTTAACTCCCATTTTTTGTACTAAAAATGAAATTGCTTATGGCCCTCTAAAATTTTGAGAAATTTCACTTGCCCTTCCTGATTTTTGGATTTTTTTTTTATTTTATCCCTCTTATTTTCTTTTTAACAAAAAAAAAAATACTTATTCACTGAAATTTTGGGAAATTTCATTTGGCCCCCCTAATCTTTTCAAAAACTCTAATAGTCAAGTTTTTTTTTTTTTTTTTTAATTAGAAATTACCTGTCTAGTGAATTTATAATTTTTGATCTTTGTTGACTATCGATTATTTTGCATAATACAGGAACATATAGTGCAATGAGGAAATATGAAGCGTCATCTCTGAAAATTCTTAAACGACAAAAAATATATGAAGGAAGATTCTACAAACACCTCTCGTTTAATTTCCTTATGCTACAATGATTTGTCTACTGAACTTAAACAAGGTTTATTTGACCAAAAAAAAAAAAAACTTAAACAAGGTTTCTCTATATTGGCTCCTTCCCTGAAGATTATAACATTAATACAAGAGAACTGTTCCAGTTATGGATGTATGGGGGATTTATGTCAGAAGTGAACATTGTGGAAGACATTGAATAAATACTTGCATGAGCTAATTGATCGTAGTCTTATTTTAGAAAATGGAAGATGGTCGATCAAGATAGATACTCTTCTCCGAGAACTTGTAGTTGAAAAGGCGAGGGAAAATACAATCCTTGATATATATGACCCACAAGTCGTTGAAAAGACGTTTCCTGTAATTTTCATCAATCCAGATTTTGAAGAGCTTGATATAGGATTTTTGAATATTATATGTGCAAGATTCAATCTCCTTTGTATACGGAACTTGGGTAATCTTTCGGGAGCTCTAAGAAGGGTTGTCCAATACTGATGCTATTGGGGGATTGATTCACCTGAAGTTTTTGCATTTACGCTTCAAAATTATCACCCAGCTTCCTTCTTCTATAGGCAACTTGAAACAATTTATTGTACTCATCAAACTGCTCTTGTGCTTATTCAAATATACTGTAACTGTAACAGTGAAATACATAAAGTGAAACTAGAAGCTCTCTGTAGCAATCTTCTCTTTGTTATTTTGAGAGATAAGCAAAATCATATCCCAGGAAACCCTTTGCAATGTAATTTATCATATCACTTTGAAAATCAATTCTTTTTGCAAAAACAGAGATGTTCTCGTAGGAAATGATCGGAAAATTATCTATCTTATGACGTTTGCATGTGTGTAGTTTGGTTATTAGTCTCGTTAAGGTAAAACATGGCTTGCTTAAAATGAGTTTGTTGTCCACGTGCTGCTACAAATTACAATGGTCTATTGGCAAATCTTCCTAACATTAATATTTTCCAAAAACATTTAAGGTTATATTATTTAAACAAAATGTACACATATGTTTGAGAAAATCTAAGACAATTGCACATAAAATATTAAGACCTTGGCCAGATGGGGCTATAAAACTGATATGTAATCTTCGTATAAACCAGGGAAAAATTTTTTAGAACAAAAAAAGTAACATAAAATCTATTATTTTTAACAAGATATATGTATTCACAAGATATTTGTATTCACAAGATATTTGTAACCAATATTATATTCCAGTAAACGAAGTAGAGTGCCATACCTTGCATCCATCCATACCTTGTCTGATAACAAGGGAAAGGGAAAGGAAAAGATGAAGATTCAGCTATTTCAAGGATTCAGCATGTGCTTCTTTCTTGAGTTACACACTCCACTAGAAACTAAAATTGTTAGAAAGCATCTTGTTATGTTTTTTTTTCTTCAAATATCATTTCTTATATATATATTTGTTCAGATTGAGATTGTGTTGTCTACTTTGTTGATGTTGCTAAGGTACATGGAAATGGACGAAAATTCTAAAGATCGAGTTAATAGTGATTCACATCCCCACTATGCTTCATCAACTAGTGGAGATGAAGGAGCCAGAAAAAAAAGCACCTAGGGTTGTTGCAAGTCATATGGGCTAGAATTTGTTGACCACTTTTAATTGCTAACTCGCTTTTGAGTCACACTCTTTTAGGGAATCCTATTATTTCAACGAAAACACTGATGCTTCGAATGATAATTGTGACATTTTAATCTGTGAAAGTGTGTGAAATATGTTAGATGGAAGTCACGGAATAGCTAGAAAGACCACAAGTGCTGATCTGCCAATAGAACAAGTTCATATTATAAGCAAGAAAATATGTCTCTCATCTATTAACAGTTGAATATATATATATATATATATATATATATATATATATATATATATATATTGATCCGAGAATAGTACTTACTACAGTGGCGGACTTCTAAGGGACCTCGGGGGTCTTAAGCCCATCCGAACCCCTAGATTTTTAAAAATATATTTTCGGAAAAAATAATTACCCCTTAAGCATTAAGTAATATTCAGTTCAAAACAAATAAATATCTTTGTAGGTTTATCGGTTGGCATTGGGTATTAGTTGTTGAGTAATCTAAGTTCAAGTCCTGTGGAACAGTTTTTATTATAGTTTGAAGTTAAAATTAGTCCCCTTGAAACTAAACTCATAGGTCTACCACTGCTGATACTTGCAACAGGAATTGGACCCGCTTATGGAATTATGTATCAATGTTCTCAAATTTATTGCAAGAGAAACTTCATCAGATATATTAGAAACTGAAATAGGAGCAACAGGTTTTCACTGACATCATCGGTTAGAGACAGGGGTATTGTTCCCTGTGACATATCAGGCTGATGAATTGAAGTAAGAAAGATACTCTTAAATATCTCTTATAATTATAGATTATGGGCTTAATTGTATCATTGGTCTTGTCTTTTCTGACCGTTCTTTCTTCTATCTTCTTACCTGATAGATGCAGATTGTGGATAATGTTTATATGAAACTCAGTCCAGACTTGTCTTTCTCCTATGCTATTGTAAGTTCTTATTTACTACAATTTTTCTGTTTTTAGCTTTTTCCCCTTTTAACCTTTATTTGAGATAGTTGACCGTTATATAGGCAAAATATATGCTGGGAAATGAAAAATGTATGTGGCTGACTTCGAAAGCCTCAAAGATGTTTAATTCATAATGTGAAATGTATAAGTAACTGTCTTGATAAAATATTAATACTAGTCCGAATCACAAAAAACTTATACTAACACTTCATTATATGAAAGCTTGTTCTTATGCTTAGATGTACATTAGTGGAAATATTTGATAGGTTGAGTTGTACATATATATAGTTGACATTATAAGGTACACTCTTTCTATTATTTTGTATCCATTTTAAGAGATAAAGAATTTTTCGTTTATCTTACTCTTCCTATGTTGATGCCCTGAATATAATTTGTTCTGAAAGGATTTGAAGAAATTCTCCGAACTTCAAAGAAGAGAGCCATGGAGCAAGTGGAGGAAGTGTCGCCTTTTCATACTTCTAAAAGGAAATCTGAAAAAATGAAATCTTTGTCCTATAATCGGGTATAGAATATTTATAAGTATATTTATTAGTATGTTTGGTATGAAATTATACTAACTAATGATAGAATTTTACCTTAAATCAAATTGGTCCAAATTATATGTAATAATTATGTAATTTCATGTTCAAAATTTAAATATGAGATTTTATGTTCGAAACAATTTAGACATCATATTTATAACATGAAACATGAATTTATGTATTTTGCGTATATGTTAGTTGAAGACTTTAGCTGATATTTGATTTTTTTTTTTTTTTGAATTTTTGGAATTAATAATTGATTTTTTTATTTCTTTGAATTTTTGGAATTAATAAAATTGATAAGATTATTAAATATTCAAATACATTAATATTTTTTTTGGATTCTTTTAATTAATTATATGATTTATCAAAAATTATGCCAAGCTGCTTTGGTATAAAGTTTATGCTTGTTAAAATACTTGAATCAGAAGTGATACCATTCGAAGCTGGTAGTGGCGCTTAAGTTGGTGGTGATGGCTTTAATGGTATTATCATGTGATATTTTAATTGTAATTAATAAACCAAATGAATTCGTTCGTTTGTAGTAGTTGATATATTAAATTAAATATTTTTATATTAATGGAAATAATTTATATTGAGTAATGATAAAAAATTCTTACAAATTATAAATTAAAATTTGTTTAGAGGATTTATGAGGATTTAGAATGTTTAATTTAAGATTGATTGATTTCTTTGAAGAATCGAGGATCACGTTTGGATATTTTTTTTACTATTTAATTCCTTTTTACTTATAGAGTAATTGAAATATCTTTAAACTTTTTTTTAACGTGATAATTTATTCTTATCTGAAATTAGAACTAAATTTATATTAAAATCACAATTTATATAAAATTTAGGGTCAATGACCCAAAAAATCAAAATAATATTATACTTGCCCCAAAGAATCATCCATTAACTTACTATTATAAGATTACATGTTTACCCATCAAGAACGATTCCCGTCAAGGACGATTTCCATCAAGGACGATTCCCGTCAAGGACGATTCCCATCAAGGACGATTCCCGTCAAAGACGATTCCCGTCAAGGACGATTCCCATCAAGGACAAAATTTAGTTAATGATGTTATTGGGAAGAAATTTTGTCATTGATGTTATTGGGCTGAAAATAATATTATTTTGATTTTTTGGGTCATTTTCCCTAAAATTTATATAAAAGTAATATAATATTTTAAATTTTTATGATACGTCTAAATAATAATAATGATAAGGATTTATGAGGATTTTTGGAATGAGGAGGGAATATTGATAAAAGTAGGTAATCTTTTTATACCGGTATATTTTATTATCTTTGGGTGTGAAAATAAGAAATAATCTAAACAATTATGAAAAAAAACATTAAAAAAGTAACATTTTAAATTATTATTTTAACTTATATATTTTAAAACAAATAAAATCATCCTCCAAAAATTTTAATTTTTTTCAAACACCTCTCTCTCTTAGCTTAAATACTTTTTAAAATAAATATTTATCCCTAAATTTTTTAAAACTTATTCAATTACCCAGCTTGTATTTTTTTGGACAATGTGAAACAAAACAACAAGGGTCGGAGTTCACTCGGTTAGCCAATTCCGAGCCTGATAAACTGGTAGGCGAGTTCCAGATGTCGTCCTTCCGGTTCGTTCTGTTACCTAGCTTTACGTGTAGTTCGGTCCGCCACCCCGTCAAGTCGTCTTGGCAAGTGCTTGAAGAGCATGTTTCCATGTTCGCCGCATACTGTATGATCTGCTTGATATACAACTAACTTTCCACCATTCAGTTGGCGACGATTTCATACTTTAAATCAAACCAAGGCTGTCTCAGCATATAATTGTCTACTATCTTGTTTCCAGAGTGCCTATTTTTGCTACTTCAAGGATCGCGATTGCTTCTCTTTCACATCTGGGTTCTGTCCAAATTGTTTTGGAGAAGACTGTTCCGTGAGCTGTTTGTGTGTCATATTTCACGATCTCGATGCCACTTTGTTCCGTATTAGATTTGAAGGATGCGTCACGGGTAAAAATAGTTTGTGTCCTTGCAAAGTTTAGTCGGTGTCCATGGGTTTATGGTGTTACCTCCTTGGCTTTCTGGCTGGTGGATAGGTAGCCCATTCCATTCGTGACCAAACAAGTCAATCATGCCTACTTTAATATCCTGTATAACCGTTTGCATATCCATTGTAATATTTTTTTTGTATACATTTCATTTTGTATTTCCAGATATTCCACAGAGTTAGCATAACGTATGCCACTACTTTTTGTGTGTCCTAGGTTGTCTAATTCGTTCCTTGATAAATATTTGTACACAATTCCCCCGGTGTTTGTGGATCTATTTCCGGTATTTGAATTGGTAATGTCAATCCCGCCCATACCTGTTTACAAAAAGAACTATACAATAAGAGATGTACAACTGTTTCAGTTTTTCCTTCCCACCAGTAGCACCATTTGTCATTGCTACAGTGGCGTAGATACAGGTTTTTCTCAGTTGGCAAGATGTTCCTGCACGCCTTCCTGGTGAAACTCCTAATCTTATTAGGGACGTTAGATTTCTAGATTTTGTTCCCTAGTGTTGTATCCCGCAGCTATGCTTGTGCAGAAGTCTGTTTTTCCTTTTCGCACAAGGGCTCGTTAGTTAAACAAACCAAAATCAAGCTTTAAATTCAGGTTCGTTTATTAAACGAGACAAACTCAAACTTGTATAAGCTCGACTCGTTAAGATCCTGAACAGTTTGATAAGAGTTTAGTAAGAGCTCGTTAGTAGGTTTGGTAGATATATTCAATTAAAAATTATCAAATTTATATGTATGTGTGTGTTCATATATATATATATATATATATATAAACTCAAAACTACGTAAATTTTTTGTATATCTAATCAATCATAACTAAAATATTCTATATCTAGTAAGTATATATTTTTTTCAAGTCAAATTATGTAATGTGTTGTATATTAGTTTTACATAACTTCATTTTAAATCATAAAAAATCCCAAAAATATATATATTATAGAAAAATAAACGAGCCCTTAAATGAGTCTTAAATGGACTAATCCAAGCCGAAATCAAGCTTGGAAAAAATAAGTTCGCTAAGGGTTTGTATGAGTTCGGCTATTTAGCCAACGAACCAAACTCAAGAAAGCTAAAGTTCGGCTCGACTCAGTTCGTTTCAACTCAAACCAAGCTCAAGCTCACTAAAATATTAGCAAACAAACTCAAAAAAGCTAAAGTTCAGTTCGGCTCGGTTCCTTTTCAGCCCTAATTGTGCGGCTATCATGAGTGCCCGATACCCAGATTGCTTATATCACTCTTTATTTTACTTTCATTTCGTGAATCATCTGAATCAAAATAATTTTTATCTTATCCTGTCATGCTTAAAACATTTGAAAAACATTTGAAGAGAGAAGCAATGGTGTAAGATCCATTCTAATATATAAGTGGTTTCTTTAAGACAATTATAGGATAATCATAATATTATAATATCACTAAAAAATATCATAATATTATTAAAATTTTAAGTTTAAAATTTGAGATAATTAGACTAGTATATTAGGATAATATTATTGAATAATATTAGATATCATTCCAACTCATCATTAATCCCTTTCTGGTGAATTTTAAATGGACCAATTATATTATTTCTCTTTTTTCGTTTATCATTCTTTTTCATAAATTGTTAACATAAAAGGCGATAAAAAAATAATTTGATTTGAAATTATATCAAGCATTACTTTTGAATAAATTAACTTATATATTTTTAAAAACTATATATTTTTCGGAATACAATTATTGCAAATTGTAAATCACATGAAACTATTTAAAATGATATTTATAGTTCTACAAATAACTTTTATTTCAAGTAAAGATTCTCTGAATCTTTTAAAGTAGCCATGACCAGATAATTTTAGCTCTTTGAAATAATATAAACCATGATAGTTGAATGCATGGAGCTGTAATAGATCCACATAATTAATATTTTTTGTTGAACTTGAATCACTCGTTAAATTTCAAAGACTATTATTTGTTCTATGTTTTTTCTCAAGAAAGAACGTGGAGAAAAATAATTCTTTTTGTAAAATTTTATTTCAAGTCATTCTGAACAAAATATTGTATATAATTTAAAATATAATCAAATTAATACATTAAGTAAACGTTATATATACAATTGTACTATTAGGAATCTATGTATCTCAATTCACCCTCAATACCCAATTAAAAAGTGGAAAATAAGCTTAAGACAATACTGGAAATCTTTATTGTCATTTTAATACGAGGAAATTACAATACAAAGCCAAAAATTCAAAAACTTTATAAAGTAACACCAAGTTACAAAAAAATCCTATTAACATCCATTAGTTACATTCTAACCATCCACACATTACCTTTATACCCTTCATTCCTCAACTAAAGCAATACACTGTTTGCCTTCATTCCTCAACTAAAGCAATATATTGTTTGCTACCGTGGGGCTGCACCCTTTGCTGTCAAACACTTAACATCATAATACAATACTTCAATCTTGCATTCATCTTTAACAAATTCATGTACAAACAAACACAAACCAGAATCGATGGAGTAATGAATACAATTTCATATAAACTCAAACAATGGGAACCATAACAATAGGAATCGATGAATACCAAATTCATGTACACAAATAAACTCAAACAACAACATAATATCGAAAAGCTTCTGAAGCTACACAAAATCTATTACAGAAATTAACAGAGAATTAAATTAAAGGAAGGTGTTGTAAAAAGCAAGCATCATCCATCAACAACAGGCTTGTACCCATAAAGACAACCAGCTTCGAAGGTCTGGACCCATATTTGTTTTGCCGATGGTGGTGGGGCTTAGTCATACTCGGTTTACTGGAATTCGATTCATCGGTCTGGACCCATCACGGGATAGGCCTTCAACAGTCTGGCCCCATACCAAGAGAACCAGCACCATATCTTCTTCAGCTCCTTTCGAACCCCATCTGTGAACCACTGATCCACCATCCACCACCTCCTTCTGCCGCCACTTGCCACTCTAAGCCACCACCATCAGCATTAACAACATAATGGGCCCAGCCCTCGAAACCCATCACTATATTTTCACGCAATGAATTCCAGTTTCAGAAAAAACCCAGGAAAACCAAAAACATACTTGATATACAGAAGAATAACGATAATCATAAAATATATATCAAAAGCTCAGAAAAATCCCATGCTCCACCATCCACCACCTCGATCTGGGCTGGCCCCATTGCTGCACTCACCAGGTTGTTCTTCTTGGGCTGGACCCATAGCGGGTATCTCCTTTCTGGCACTGGCTTTTTATTTTCCAGTGGAGTGGGCTGGTTGATGAAGGTGAGAGGTGAAGCTGGCGGTGGCCTTTGATCAACCCGTACCATATTCGGTGGATTTCGAAGCTGCTGATGGGTCTGGCCCAATAACCGGACATTCCTTCAACGGTGGTGAGCAGGGAAGTGGGGCTGTACCCATACTTTTTGCTGCTAATTAATTCGATTCTCTTCTAAACAAAGGTGTAATGGATTTTGTTTAATGGATTGGATGACCCATACTTCTGGAGTGTTTAATGGATTGGATGGGATCGATGCTCAAAGACGATTCCAATGATTTCACTTCGCTGCAGAATACTACCTCTCTCCATCGCGCTTCTGTGTCCTCTTTATAGGCCGGCGGTGGTCGGTTCGATCGTGGTTGCTGGTGGGTTGATTCCTGTGGGGATGGGAGGTGGTGGTGGGGGGATTGAAGATGATTGTGGCGGCGGAATTGATGATGATGGTGGTGGCGGGATTGATGATGATGGTGGCGGTTCGGTCCGAGCTGTAGGGGATTGATGGTGGTGTGTGATCGATGGCGGTGGTTTGGTCAGATGGTGGGGGGGTTCGATGGTGGTTTGTTATTGGGTTGCTTGGTTGGGTGGGTTCGATGGTGGTGGGTCTGATAGGGGGGGTGGAATCGGTGGTGGTGGTGCTGGCTGCTCATTATCAAAAGAAGAGGAAGGGGAGCTGACGGGAGGGGGAGGTGGGTTGGGTTTGATGAGAGAGAAAATAGAATGGGGATTATATAATAGTGTGTAGGGGTTTTTTGGGCTTTTTGTCCATATTAGTTGGGCTTAGTTGGATCTCAACCAGCTTGGATGTTGATTGTAAATGTGGTTTGGCTTTAGGCCTTATAATATTAATGACCCTTTTAATACCGTATTTTTGTTCACTTCTAACTACTTGTAGCACACGTGTTATGAAAATGCAGCGGTATAAATGTCAAGGTTGTTGTCTAATTTTGCTCGGCTTACACTAAGTACTCCCTTCATTTGAAAGTAAATTACAAATAGCACTGTTGGGAGTTATTATAACCGGAGAAAATAAATGATTTTGCATAGACTGAGATATATAGTAACACGTATTCAGATGAGGTGTATATGGTCAAGAAAGTACTAAAGATCTCCATTTTTTTTTCTTTTTAATATAGATTTTTTTTGTCACAAATTAAGCATTTGTGTAACCAAATGTTGTAGAGCTAACAGACTTGGAGCTTAATAACCAATTCTGGTCACTGGTAATTATATCCGGCTAATAGAAGCTTCCATAACACTAATTTTTGTTAAGGAGGTCTCATTGGTGGCACAAATATGTAGAAAAACGTAATACACACCTAGAGTGTTCATGAGTAATTACAAGGGATATACATTGCAATCATATTAAAAAAAAGCTCACCTAAATTGCCATTAACTTTATGAATTGAATATACATAACATTCTCTATACTTGTTGTTTTTACCAGGGTCGGAAAACTGGCATATTCGTTCCCGGAGCAGGCCCATTGTTCGATCAAACCATGCAACAATATCAACAGTTACAAAAACACCCCCACTTTTGCATGAACATTACTCCTTTAAAGAAGTGGAGCCCACCACTACAAGAAATAGTATCTTTAGCGGCAAAAAATTTAACACTAAAAATCTTAATTTTGCCGCTAATAGTCGTTATTTTTCGCCTCTATAAGTTTCTCGCTAAAGATACCTTTAGTAGCAAATTATTTGTTTTTGCCTCTATTAACTTTATCTTTAGCGGCAAATATTGCCGCTAAAAATATAATTAGAGGCCATTTTGGTTTTTAAAAATATCATTAGAGGCCATTTTAATTGTTGCTGCAATAGCTTCTCCGCTAATGCTATCATTAGAGGCCATTTTAATTGTTGCCACAATAGCTTCCCCGCCAATGCTACTATTTCTTATAGTGCACTGCTCAACCACATATATCCTCTGGGTCCCACACCTGATAAATGCAGAATGCTTGGTTTCTTAAACGTGATTAAGATGACTAACCCAGCTTTAGCTTTCCTTGCTCTAGAGATTGATTTTAATTACACTTAGGTTAAATCTTAACTTATCTGAGTATCTTCATAAGAAGTTTGCTTCTCCTTGGTCTGATGAACATGTTAAAGGGGTGCCTGAGTATATGATCCCGAACTGTTATAATGCTCAACAACCTCCTCCTTTGAAAATAAGTTTTTTCTTTTGTATCCCTAAACTATCGTAAAATACCAAATATTCCCTCTCAATTATTTTAATACTAAAATACCCACTCCCCTTCCGTCCATTTATCGTGATGGAGGGGGTGTTTTAGCATTAAAACAGTAGTTAAAATAATCAAGGGCGTGTTTTGGGTTTTTTAAGATTAATTACAAGTATTTGATTGATAATATTTTAATTTTCTCTTAATATCAAGATTTCTTAACATATAATTTACTTTGAATATTTTGAAAATTTCCAAAAGTTTTCAAATGATCATATAACTTTTAGTTAAGTTTCATTAAAAGATTATGACAAAGTAATTAACTAGTCAAATAAAGGAATAATAATAAGATTATTAAATTAAGTTAGTTAACTAATATATTATTTATTTAAAAATATTTGGACGATCTCAAGTATCTTTTTATTGTTTAACTTTTACATTTGAGAAGGCTTAAGGATAACATAGATAGACAAAATAAGCATAACCTTGGTAGCAATCAAGTGTAATAAGTGAAAAATTGCATTCTTGAACATAGAATATATAAATATTATAAATTCAGTTTCTTATATTAATAGAAATAATTCAAAAATTATAAAATTGTATATAAGAATTTGTTTAAATGAATTATGAAGGTGTATAAAGTTTGACTCATAAGAAGACGTCTATAATAGGTCAAGAATCTTGCTTCTACATTTTCTTTACCATATGAGTTTCTTTTACTTATAAATCTATTAAAATACTTTTCAACTACTATGTAACATAACATTTATTTTTATTTAAAATAATAATTATATTTATTCAAAATCATAATTTGTTTAAAACTTACATAAATTAATATAATATTATAAAATTTAATGGTATGTTTTTAAACAAAAATTTAATTTGAAACCCATTAATTTTCTATTTCGCCCAAATTTAATTTTTAGACATTACATGGCAGACCCATATTTCTACATTATCCTAATTTCAATGGTCTATTAAATTGTTTAAACAAATAGATCTAAGGAATAATATTTAAGGGGTGTTTATTATTAAGTAAATGATGCATGTTATCAGACTTGAATTTGAATTATTGTCATGATGATCGAAAGATAATAAACCCAAGTCCAATACAAAAATGATCAAAGATTATCAATTAATATGGTCATTGATCGAAAATGTGCAGACAATAAATAATTTGTCGCAAAGAAGACACAACAATATTAATAGATTCTAAATATATTTCCCCATGTATCGCAACCCACACGCGACAATATATTTGTACAACACCACAACTTACCAAATTATTGTAAATATAGTGCAACACATTAAAACAACACACAACTTAACCGTAAAACACAACCTATTCGTAAAACAGACCATTTGTAACTCCCGCAACCCATTCAAAACAAACATGCATCACATTTGCATATAGTCTCTCTTTCATCATCAATAGAAACTCGAAGAACTTCAGACAGAAACGCCACAACCCAATCACAGATCAAAAAAGTTGGCAACGTTAAACCATCATCGCCATTAACATTACAGATCTATCATGGAAGCTCTAGGGTTGTTTAGATCTCTATATCCACCAACAGTAGAGAACATCCACCACCATCATTTTCAATCCATCACCGCCATGGAAAAGTTTGTAACCTTTAAACCACGACTATTTACAGAAGTGGAGGACTATTCGTTTAGAATCAAGCTCTTTGTTCTTGCTCCGCCACCAGTCACCTAACCCTACCAGTAGACACTTAGCTATGCCAATTCACCTTGTTCCATTCAAATACATTTGATTTTTTTAATTATTTAAGCAATCAAATTAATTAGTGAAGGTATAAAGGAAAAGTTGTGTCATATGAAATAATATTTAAGAACTTTGGGGAATTACAAACAACTGGACTTTAAACAAATTATTTTTAAATTAGAATTCTTTTGGGTCAATAAGCCATATTTATATTACTTTAGATGGGTTTATCTATTAAACTTATTATATTTTCCTCAAACTATATAATATGAAATATGAAAATCCTATCCCTCTTTTTGATAGGAGCAAGGCCTCTTGGGTGGAGCAGCATGGGCAATCCCCAAGGCCTAAAAACGGTAAGGGACTATTCAGTTTTATGTAGTTCTAATTAATGTACTTTTAATAACATTTACTAAGAGGGTGTTTGTTTGCACTTAATGAGATCTTAATCTGGTTTATTGAGACACTGGATTAATAAGCCAATTTATTTTTTTAACCAATTTAGATCTGAATGCTTTTAATTGGTATTTTTCAGTAAGATTATAAACTAAATCATAATCATTTAGACATTTCCTCTTAATACAATAAATTCAATTCAGATGTCTATTCATTATTCAGTACTTATCACCTAAAAAAACGACACCTAAGTCCACCCAATCCAATACCAATATTATCCGCCAAACAACAACAATTAAAATTGTAATTTTAACAAAAATCCATATTTTTTCTCTTAAATAGCAAACACACCTAACACCCAACGAACAAAAAAACTCATCATATCCTAAAAAAATTAATCATTTTTTTTCATTTATGAAAATAATCATTCTTATATTAAGTTATACATAAATAAGGTAGACATACAAGTATATGATTACGAGATTTTGAACCAATGAATATTCGAAACCCACCCACTTTAAGACCCAAAAAATATTGAGCCTTATTTTGTCTCTTTATAAACCAATTCGAATTAAAAACAAATTAAATTATGAAATTTTGATACCTAAATACAACCTATATATATGTATCATATATTCCATGTAAACTCTCAATATAAAACACACACTAAAACCATCTATCCCCTAAAAAGTTCAGACTTGCGAATCTTGATGACTCGTGGGGTTTTTGGCTTGTGGTGGCTCAGAAGGTGGCTCATATATGGTGGTTTATGCTGGTGGTTTATGGTGGTAATGGATGATGAATATGGTTCAAATCATTGCTCGGTGGGTCGAAGTGTCTCGAAGAGATGATGATTTTGTTAGTGTTTGGAAGCTCGGTGGAGATATGGCTCTAAGGTGGTTTGCTCGGCTGGAAGGTGGTTTTATCGGCACGAAGGTGACAGCTTTTCCTCGAATCCCAATGGTTCATAGTGGTGGTAAGTAAAAAACAAAATGAAAAAGATGAAGCATGTGATCCAATTTCATGGTGCTTCAAGACTATGAGAAAGAAGGTAGCTGATGTCAGCATAATACTTGGTTTCCCCTTTCAAATATTAAAGGTTCTTTTCAAATTCGTGATTAGTTGTATTCTTGTTCCCCCTCCCTCCCAATAAATTAAAGTAATGATTTTTTCTTAGGAATGTAAAATATAGTGTATTAATTTGAGATTAAGTGATTATATTTGTTTAATTATGTGATATATTAATACATTAAGTATACTCAGTGGTAATAACACGCTCAACCTCGAACTTGAGCAATGCTTAATCAAAAGATCTGCTCAATTGAGCATACTTTTATCACTGATCATGCTTAGTACCACTATCGACGACGATGGTGTACCGATATTAAGTGACTGTTTGAGATACTTAGTGCCGCCTTCCGCGGTTGTACCGAAGAGGGGAGGACTCAAAATTTATATTTCATGGGCAATAATTTAAAAAAACCCGGGGTTCGACTTAACTTATTTTAGCTTAATTTTTTGTTTTAGATTAGCAGCTCCGATTTTTTTATTTATTCCAGATTCCATGGTTGTTTTTAAAAAAAATGGAAATTCTTGAGTAGTAGAGATATGCCTCTTGAAAAAAGAAAAAAAAAACTATGCAACTTAGTGTTTTTTAGAAATACTCGGAGAACTTGCTAAGTACTCAGAGATTTTGTTGAGTACTCAGTTAATTGTGTTGAATATACTCAAAGTTTTTGCTAAGTACTCAAAAGTTTTGCTAATTATACTAAGAGAATTTTTTCGCTACTCAGACCATTAGGTATAAAATATATCAATTCACCCTCAATTGATATTAGAGATTGTTCTACAACCCAATTAAAAAGTGGATAATAATGGAAGTCTTTTTTATCTTTTTTCTGAATACATGGGAGAGCCACTTCGGACCCGGAGTCATTTTGACTCCAATGAGATTCGATCATAGGACCTCTTGATCTTTGTGGAGTAGCCTAACCACTAGGCCAACTATCGATCTCTTTTTTATCTTTTTAATACCCTACTTTTATTCACTTCTAACTAATTGATACTAGAACACGTGTTTTGAAGATGCAGCAGAATAATTATTGAGGTTGTTGTCTAATTTTGTTCGGCTTACACGAAGTCCTCCATTCATTTGAGGGTAAATTTTAAATAGCACTGTTGGGAGTTATTCTAACCAGGGGCGAATCCAAAATTTCGAGTCGGGGAGGGCTATTATTGTTACGAGAAAAACCACAACCAATAAACCTTTTATATATCTAACAAAATCATTAAAAAACACCCATAAATTTTTTTCCCCCACAACGCAAAATAAATCATATTCACTAAGTAGCTACAACAAAAAAGATTCCCATACGTGTGGGTAATAAACTTTCGAACAAAAAAAACGGTACTAAACTACTAACGTAATTTGGTGTATTTTATCGTTGTTCGTGGAGCTACCCATTTTATTAATTCATAGATATTTCCTATGCACTCTAAAACAGTAGCTATAGTAATGACTATTTCATAAATGGCCACAACTGTTGTAATCCATTTCATGTATCACAACTCTAATACTTTGTTCACATTATACCCGATTATTTAAGTGTTAGCGGCAGAGGTGAAAATGACACATATATGATTGAATTAATTCGATAAATACAAAAACGATATAACCCAAAAATTATAAGATACACTGAATTTAATAAAATGCATAATACAAAAATCAAAATAGATAAATCAAATTTTTTTGAATTTTAATTCAAATATTATAGAATATTGAAGGAATTTTAGGACACACTTGAGAATTTCAAATTTCTAATGATTTAATTTAAAAAATATATTCAATTGAAGGACAATAATTTTAAATTAGAGAGGACTAATATTTCAATTAAAGAAGAATGGTAATTTTTTATTAATATTTTAACCTATTAAAAGAAACAAGTTAAATTATAATGTGATTTAGTAGGCTGGGGTGGACAGTCCGCCTCAGCCCTCCCCTGATTCTAACCGGATAAAATAAAAGACTAGGCATAGAACTGAGACTAGGCATAGAACTGAGATATATATACTAACGTGAATTTGGACGAGGTGTATATGGTCAATAAAGTACTAAAAATCTCCATTTTTTCTCGTTTCAATATAGATTTGTTTTTGTCACACAAATTATGCATCTGTGTAACTCAGCCTGTTTATCGGCCGTACCGGTCCGTTTTCGGACCGGTTTTTATCGTGTACCATCCTTATCGGACCGGACCGGTCTATCGGACACCCACTATCGGTCCCGGTCCGGACCGGATCTTCGGTCCTAATTTACCAAAAACCGACCGATAACAGGGACCGTTTTATCGGTTCCGGTTTCGGTCCCGGACCGGTCCTTATCGGGTTTTTTTTTCTCTCGATAAAATTGGGTTCTTCTTTGTTCTGCATTAGATTTAGTCATTCTCAAAGGTATACAAACCTGAAAAAAATTAAACAAACCTGTTATAGTGTGAATCTAGTTCCCCATCTTATTTTTTGTTAACAAGTTCCCATCTTATTATATTTAACAAATTCTAGAGAAACATAATTATTAATTTACCTAATAAAACTAAGGGAAAACTCACAAAAATTCAGTTGTTATACTAAGTAGTCCAGAACATCAAAACAAAAAGAAAAAGAAAACAAAATGATTGTATGTTATCTATGAAGATCCACGAGGGACGAGTAAAGCAAAACAGAAGCACAACCATAGAGATGAAGCTTGAATACAGCAATTTCATCAAGTTCCTCAACACCAAACACAGCAACAACATATCTACAAATTTATCGGCTAATACTTGACAGTCACAGCAACCACCTCATTTGCTGTAACATATAATGCAAGTCATATTAATACTAAACTGACAATCAAAGAAAAGAAAAATACCCCCTAAAAAGTTTATTACTATTTAGCTAAGAATATATTTTATGTGTTAACCAACAGCACAAATGAACAAGTCGGATCCATTCAATCATTGCATCAGAGTGGTTTAGGATTAGGACAACTTGTCAGCTACATATCAGCATTCATTTCCACTTGACAGCAAATGGTACAATTGGGCAATGGCATCACGTTCAATATTCAAAATAATAAATGTAAATGTTAGGACCCAACAATACTTAGAATAAAATGCAAGTCTTTTTTACCCTTACCAATCATTAGTTCATATCATTCCAACAGCCAATTAAAAATCAACATTTCTGCGGCATCTGACTCATCATTTGATTCAGCACGGCCAAAACTCAAAATTTACTTGTTCAATCAAAAGCAGAAGGAAACGATTCTCAATTGGTTTGATATGTAAGATAATGAGGCTCAATTAAGAAACTTCTCCATTGAAATATCTGATTTTGAATGACTTTGATACGATGAGATAATGAGGCGTGCGGCGTTCCCCTTTGAACGATGGGCTAATATATATTGCTGTTATATATAAAAAAAAAAATAGTAACGGGCCGTTACAGGTCCGTATCAGTCACGGACCGGTTCGGCCCAAAGCAAAAACCCAACTTCTGAAACGGCTCACGATAAGAACAGTGCCGTTCCCTGTCGTTCCGGCCTCCCCCACGCCACCGTTCCGTCGCCGGTGCTTATCGGTCCGGGCCGTACCCGCGGTCGGATAACCCGTATCCGATAGCCAGGCTGATGTGTAACTAAATGTTGTAGAGCTAACAGACTTGGAGCTTAATATATATATATATATATATAACCAATTCTGGTTACTGGTAATTATATCCAGCTAATAGAAGCTTCCATAACACTAAATTTTGTTAAGAACGTCTCATTGGTGACACAAATATGTAAAAAAACGTATTACACACCCAGAGAGTTCATGAATAATTACAAGGGATATACATTGCAATCATATTAAAAAAAAGTTCACATATATTGCATTTAACTTCATGAATTGAATATACATAACATTCCCTATACTTGTTTTTTACCAGGGTCGAAACACTGGCATATCCTTCCCTGGAGCGGGCCCATTATATCTCTTTAACACAGTTCCGGGAGCAGACCCATCATTCGACAAACCATGCAACAATATGAACAGTTACAAAAACACCCCCACTTTTTGCATGAAAAGTACTCATTTCAAAGAAGTGGACCCCACTGCTCAACCACCAAATCCCCTGGGTCCCACACCTGATCGATGCAGAATGCTTGGTTTCTTAAAGGTGATTAAGATGACTGACCCAACTTTAGCTTCCTTTGCTCTAGAGATTGATTTTAATTACACTTAGGTTAAATCTTAACTCATCTGAGAATCTTCATAAGAAGTTTGCTTCTCCTTGGTCTGATGAACCTGTTAAAGGGGAGCCTGAGTATATGATCCCAAACTGTTATAATGCTCAACAGCCTCCTCCTTTGAAAATAAGTATTTTATTTTGTATCCCTAAACTATTGTAAAATATCAAATATTCCCCCTCAATTATTTTAATACTAAAATACCCACTCCCCTTCCGTCCATTTATCGTGATGGAGGGGGTGTTTTAGCATTAAAACAGTAGTTAATATAATCGAGGGCGTGTTTTGGGTTTTTTAAGATAGTTTAGGGGTTTCGATTGCATTTTAACCCTTCCCTCCTCTTGGTTTAATAGATTCTTTTTTTAATGCAGCAAAGCCGTTTCTTAACATTGAGGCTGTAGATACAATTCTTCATTTTCTACAGGTAAGATCGCTTTCTTTGCTCTCAAACTTTATAGGTTCTTATGTTCGATTTACTCCCCTAAGTTTTTTTATAAAATTCGCGTTCTATTCCTTATGGTTTTAAACTTGGTTTTTATCCCGTAAGGTTTAATTTTATGTACGTGCACATAAGAAATGGGTGCAACTAAATTTAAACCTCAAGGGGGGTGGAACGCGAGGTTGAAACTATAGGGGGTAGAATGAGGATTTTATAAATTTTAGGGGATACATTGAAATAAAACAAACTATACATAATAATGTGGTGGCTGTTTAATGATGGGTATAATGTTTTTTTACAGCATGCTGAAGGATGAGGCACAGTTGTTCGCAGCAAATGAACTCTAAGTTTCTTTTCTTTCAAGTCCTTGTAATTTATCATATTCCCATTTAGCTCCCTCCTAACTATGTCTAACGCATGGCCCACTCTTGCCAGCAAGGAAAATGACATCAGCTCCTTTGCTAAGATCATTTCGTGGGAGTTTAACTAACCCCCAAGGGCAGAGTCAAGGGGAACCTTGACGCTTTTGAAAAATACCGATTTTACCCCAATTTTTTTAGAACAAAAATTGCTTATGGCCCCCTAAACTTTTAAATAATTTCACTAACCCCCCCCCCCCCCCTCCCTATTTTTTTAAAATGCTGATTTTACCCTCGTTTTTTACAGCAAAAATTGCTTAAGCTTATGCCACCGCTGCAGCCCCAATCTTTTTTAAAGATGCTGAATTTACCCAAATTCTTTTAAAAAAACGAGAACACTTGGCCAGTTTGAGGTTTGAAAAATCTTGATTTACCCCTATTTTTTTTAAATTGCTTATGCCTCTACAATTATAAGAAATTTCACTTGGCGCCCTGTTTCTAAAAAGATACTGTTTTTGCTCTGTTTTAAAAAAAATAATGTTTTACAACAAAAAATTGCTTACGACTCTCCTAAAATTTAAAGAAATTTCACTTGCCCCTGGATTTTTAAAATGCTGATTTTACCCAATTTTTTCTGCAAAAAAAGAAATTGTTTATGGCCTCCCTACAATTTCACTTGACCCCCTTCATTTTAAAAAAATGTTGATTTGACCTTTACATAAAAAAACGGAAGTCTTGAGAAATTTCACAAGTCTTTTCTGTTATTTAATTATAAATAACCTTAGCTTTATTTTGCATAATTTGGGACATACAATTAATTCACAAATATAACTTATTTTGCATATATAGGGGCTTATAATGTCCAAATAAACAAAATGTTCTAATATATATTGATCTAATTTGCAGGTATTTGTGGGGATGCTTTTACCACAAAGACCTCCATCTTTGGCTAACAAGAGTTCCAAACATGGAACCTCTGGTCAAAACAAAAACTTATGAAAGGGGTTGTTACGTCTTTCGATCCGAATTCATGAACCAACGGTTTCTATTATTAATCCCGTTATTCTTTTATTTATTTTTAACATTTAGTTACTTACTAAATTTCTTGTTTTATAAGATAATTTCTTGTTTTATACTACGAAATGATCGAGAAGAGGCCTGTACTCCTTCAACAATTTACAACTTCTTAAAACTCAAGAAAGGTTTGCAGATTTGAGTTTGTGAAAGAGAGGGAATTTAAAATTAATAGGACCTTGTTTTTATTATTTAAAACTTGTTCTAATGTATTTTTATGATAGATTTTGTTTACCAGGCGATTTCGGGAAGGAATAATGCCCAGTGTAATGAATTTTAACATTAATTTTGTGATGGATTGAAAGGTTTATTTTGCATTAATTTAGTTTGTAATATGATTAATGATTATAATATGTAATGTGTAAATTGTTATGCTTGGTTTTTTCAAGTTTTTGAGGCTACACTGAGATAAAATGACCGATTGCCTGGTCCCAAAAAACCAGATTTGTTTTGGGTAAGTACGCCCAATATGTTACGCCACCTGTCAAAATGAAAATTTACCATGAGTTAATCTATACAAAAAGATGAAGAGTCTCCTCGAATGCTTGGACTTGCTGATGTATGCCCCATCCGGATATTCAGTACAATTTGGGCAAGCTGAATTGTGGAGTTTAATTTTTTTTTTTTTGCTATTTAATTATAACAATTTAGTTTGTTTTTATGTATTAATTTCAATATATTCTTATTTTGTATTTATATTATTTTTTATTTATATTTATATATTTTTAAATTAATTATAAGTACTTGATTGATAATATTTTAATTGGTTCTCAATCACTACAAGAAAGGTTATCTTTAGAGGTAAAATTTGTACTATTAAAAGTCTTAATTTTGTTTCTATTTGTTCGCTACAATAAGTTCATCTTTAAAGACACCTTTTATAGCAAATTATTTGTTTACTTTATCTTTAGCGGCAAATATTGCCGTTAAAAATATAATTAGAGGCCATTTTAGTGTTAATATACATCATCTCTAATAATATTATTTGTTGTAGTGAATATCAAGATTTCTTAACATATAGTTTACTATGAGTACTTTGACAATTTTCAAAGAGTTTTCAAATGATCATATAACTTTAAGTTAAGTTTCATTAAGAAAAAGGCAAACTAATTAACTAGTTAGATAAATGAATAATAATAAGATTATTGAATCAAATAAGATTATTGAATCAAATAAGATTATTGAATCAAGTTAATTGACTAATAAATAATTTGTGTAAAAAAATTTGGACAATCTCGAATATTTTTTATTGTTTAATTTTCACATTTCAATTTTTCTTGTTATATCAAGATATGTGCCGGATAAAGAGAAGACTTAGGGATAACATAGCTAGACAAAATAAACATCATCTTGGTAACGATCAAGTGTAATAAATATAAAAACGCGTTCTTGAAAACAGAATACGAAAGGATTATAAATTTAGTTCCTTATATTAATAGAAATAATTTAAAAATTATAAAATTGTAAATGAGAATTTGTTTAGATGAATTATGAAGGTGTAGAAAGTTTGGGGTATCAGAGTTTGACGTCTATGATAGTTCGAGGATCTCACTTCTATATATTCTTTACCATATGAGTTTCTTTACTTATAGATCTATTGGAATACTTGAAATAAAAATTATATATATTTAAAAGTCATAATTTGTTTAAAATTTACATAAAATTAATATAATATTATAAAATTTTATGGAATGTTTTAATACAAAAATTTTATTTGAAACCAATTAATTTTTTATTTGGTCCAAATTTACTTTTTAGACGTTACGTGCCAGACCCATATTTAGACATTATCCTAATTTTAGTGGTTTACTAAATTGTTTAAACAAATAGAGCTAAGGAATAATATTATAGGAAATAATTTTATAGGGGTGTTTTTTATTAAGTAAACTATGTATGTTATTAGACTTGAATTTGACTTATTGTCATGATCATCGAAAGATAATAAGCCCGATTCCAATACAAAAATGATCAAAGGTTATCAATTAATATGGTCATTGATCGAAAGAGCCCACATAATAAATAATTTGTTGCAACGAAGACACAACAATATTGATGAAATTCTAGACGGATTTTCCCATGTATCACAACACATACGCGACAATCTATTCATACAACACCATAACTCGTCAAATAAAGAACCCCGTTGTAAATATTTTTACAGTGTAACACATTGAAACAACACACGACTTAACCGTAAAACATAAAACATATTCGTAAAATAGATACAACCTATTTGTAACTCCCACAAACCATTCAAAATCAACATGCATCACATTTGCATATAATCACTCCTTAATCATAAATAGAAACTCGAAGAACTTCAGACATATACGCCACAACCACAATCTCAGATTGAAAAAGTTGGCAACGTTTAACCACCACCGCCATTAACATCACAGATTTGTCATGGAAACTCAAGGGTTTTTTAGATCTCTATATCCACCACCAGTAGATAACTCATCCACCACCTTTTTTTTCAATCCATCACTTCCATGGAAAAGTTTGTAACCTTCGAACCACGACCATTAACAAATGTGGAGGAATACCCGTTCAAAACCGAGCTCTTTGTTCTTGCTCCGCCATTAGTCACCCAACCCTACCACTAGCCACCTAGCTATGCCAATTCACCTTGTTCCATTCAAATACATTTGATTTTTTTAATTATTTAATCAATCAAATTAATTAGCGAAAATATAAAAGAAAAGTTGTGTCATATGAAATAATATTTAAGAACTTTGGGGAATTACAAACATCTTGACTCTAAAACAAATTATTTTTAAACTGAAATTCTTTTGGGTCAATAAGCCATATTTATATTACTTTAGATGGGTTAATTTATTAAACTTATAATATTTTTCTCAGACTATATTATATAAAATATGAAATTCCTATCCCTTTTTTATAGGAACAAGGCCTCTTGGCTGGAGCAATAGGGACGATCCCCAAAACCCAAAAATGGTAAGGGATTTTATTCAGTTTTATGTAGTTCTAATTAATGTATTTTTAATAACATTTATTATAGGTGTTTTTTTGCACTTAACGAGATTTTAATCTGGTTCTTTGAGACACTGGATTAATAAGAAAATTTATTTTTGCTGACCAATTCAGATTTGAATACTCTTAATTAATATTTGTTTATTAAGATTTAAAACTAAATAAGAATCATTCAAACATTGCGTCTTAACATAATACATTCAATTAAGATGTTTATTCATTATTCAGAACTTATCACCTAAAAAAACAAACAACACCTAAGTTCACCCAATCCAACTCAACATTATCTGTAACAACAATTGAAATAGTAATTTAAACAAGAATCCATATTTTTTTCTCAAATAGCAAATAAACCCAACACTCAACGACCAAAAAAAAATCTCATCATATCCTATAAAAAATTAATCATTTTTTCATTTATGAAAATAATTATTCTTATGTTACATGTATATGATTACGAGAATTTGAACCAAAGAATATTCGAAACCCACTCACCTTAAGACCCAAATTATATTGAGCCTTATTTTGTCTCTTTATAGACCAATTCGAATTAAAATAGATAAAAAAAGTTAAATTCTGAAATTTTGATACCCTACATACCACCTATATATCTCATATTTTCCATGAAAATCCTCAACCAAAAACACACACTAAAACCTTCTATCCCCTGAAAAATCCTGACTTGCGAATCTTGATGACTCGTGGGGTTTCTTGCTTGTGGTGGCTCAGGTGATGGCTCATATATGGTGGTTTAGGGTCGTGGTTCGTCTAGTATTTGGTCTAGAATTTGCAGGCCTACTATTCCCAAGTCCCAACTCAACACCAACACCAACACCGACGTTATCTGCCAAACTTAAATAATGAAACCCTATTTTTTAACAAAAGTTCACGGGGTTTCTCCTAAATGGCAAACACGCTTACATATACCACATAAAACTCTAAAAGAAATCCCTTTTCTTTCACATTTGTAAAAAAATATTCAAAATGATGGTTAAAATAATTGAGGGGCTGTTTTGGGTTTTTTGGGATAGTTTAGGGGTGAAATTGTCATATTTAAGTTTTTAATATTTTTTTATATCACTGAACTATCCTAAATTACTAAAATCCTCCTGAATTGATGCTAAAATATCGAAAGGAGTTGATGTTTTAGCATCAATAATTGAGGGGATGTTTTGGGTTATTTGGGATAGTTTAGGGGTGAAATTGCATTTTTAAGTTTTTAATATTTTCTTTTATACCCCTGAACTAGCCTAAGTTACCGAAATGCCCCGTAATTGATGCTAATTACGCCTTCCATGGAGTTGGTGTTTTAGCATCAAAATGATAGTTACAATAATTGAGGTTTTTTTTTTGTAATTTGGGATGGTTTAGGGGATAAATTGCAATTTTAAGTTTTTAATATTTTCTTTTAATATTCACAATTCTTTTTTTTTTGTATCACAGCAAAGCTATTTTGTAAGATTGTGGCATGAGACACTATACTTCATTTTCTATAGGTAAGATCACTTTCTTTGCTTCTCAAACTTTATAAGATTTTTTTCTCGATTTCACCCTCAAGGTTTATTAAAGTTGTGTTTTGCTCCCTACTCGCTTTTTACGTTTAATTTTATATGTGTGCGCTTAAGAATTGACTATTTTGTTGAAAGGGTCTGCGTAAAATTAAATCTTAGGAGGTAAAATGCAAATTTTACAAATTTAGGATGTAAACTGAAAAAAAAAACTCAACTTTGTATAATAATGTGGTGTCTGTTTAATGACGTGTAAAATGTTTATTCACAGCATGATTCCAATAATATTCGATCCCAGGACCTCTTGATCTCTGCGGAGTAGTCTAACCACTAGACCAACTATCGATCTTGTTCTTTTATTTTTAACCAAAAAAAAAATGCTTACTCACTGAAATTTTGGAAAATTTCATTTAGCCCCCCTAATCTTTTCAAAAACTCTAGTCAAGTTCTTTATTGTTTTTTAATTAGAACCTGTCTATTAAAGTCTTTTATCTTTGTTGAATATCGATTATTTTGCATAACACAGTGACATATAGTGCAAGGAGGAAAATTTGGAGCGTCATCTCCGAGAGTTCTTGAACGAGAGAAATATCTGGTAGTTGTTGATGATATATGGCACAAAGAAGCTTGGGAAAGCTTGAAAAGAGCCTCGCAAGATCATCATAACGGTATCATATTTATCATTACAACATGCGAGAAAGAGGTTGCAGAACGGGTAGATAACAAGATGTTTTGCTCATCAACTCCGTTTCTTGAGTTCAGAAGAGAGCTGGAATCTATTTAGCAAGAAGGTTTCACATACATTTTTTTTTGATGGTTTACCACTTGCAATTGTTGTCCCACAAAAAAATCATCAACAGTGGCGCAAAGTGAAGGACCAACTTTGGAAACATATGAAGGGAGATTCTACAAACACCTCTCGTTTATTTTCCTTATGCTACAATGATTTGTCTACTGAACTTAAACAATGGTTTCTCTATATTGGCTCCTTCCCTGAAGATTATAACATTAATACAAGAGAACTGTTCCAGTTATGGATGGCTGGGGTATTTATGTCAGAGGTGAACATTATGGAAGACATTGAATAAATACTTGCATGAGCTAATTGACCGTAGTCTTATTCTAGAAAATGGAAGATGGTCGATCAAGATAGATGATCTTCTCCGAAAACTTGTAGTTGAAAAGGCGAGGGAAAATACAATCCTTGATATATATATGACCCACAAGTCGTTGAAAAGACAAATCCTATAATTTTCTTCAATCCAGATTTTGAGGAGTTTGATATAGGATTTCTAAATATTATATGTACAAGATTCAATCTCCTTTGTATATGGAACTGGGTAATCTTTCGGGACCTCTAAGAAGGGTTGTCCAATACTGATGCTATTGGGGGCTTGATTCACCTGAAGTTTTTGCATTTACGCTTCAAAAATATCACCCTGCTTCCTTCTTCTATATGCAACTTGAAAAGCTTACAAACCCTTATAATAACATATGTATCTGGATTTCTTAGATTGCCTAAAGTGATATGTAAGCTCATTAGCTTAAGACGTTTGTCAGTGTACAACTTGATAGGGCATGTAAATATGAACACCCTAACTAATCTGAGAAGTCTTTTTGGGGTTAGTTACAATCAATGGACGTACATTGATACAACCATTCTAGTCAATCTTTGTGAAGTGAGTATCAAGAAGTTTGTGCCGATTCAAGATAGGGCTTACACTCTAGATTTAGTTAGCTACTTGAATAACCTTACAACTCTTTCCCTGCATGGAGAAAGTAAATATATCTTGCAATATCATTGGAACCTCTATATTTGTGGGACCTGGAACACACAAAACCCTAAAACATAAACACACAAAATAACAAAAAAGTGTTAGACAAAAAGATAATATATCAAGATAGTTAAAAACAGTAAAAATAGGGTATATGCGATTAATAAAGAGAAAAAAACAATTTTGGTAAATAAGAGATCCCTTTAGATCAATTTTTATGATTCTGTGTGTTATAGAAACACATAAATCTATATTTGTGTGTTATAGAAACAGATAAACCGGAATTTCGATTTTAAAAAAAAATCAAAAAAATAGAAAAAAAATAGAAAAAAAAATAGAAAATTCATATTAGGGCAATGATGGAAGATAAATATGACAATGTGTTTAATTGAGAGTTAAGTTGATAATTTGTGAGTAAGTAGGAAGTATTTGCTTCTTCCTTTTTTTTGAGAATAAAAAATGTGGAATTGTAATTAATTGGAAATTATTTCTATTTTAATTTTCTTTAAATATCAAGATTTCTTAAAGTATAATTTACTCTGAATATTTTGAAAATTTTCAAAAGTTTTCAAATGATCATATAACTTTTAGTTAAGTTTCATTAAAAGATCAAAGCAAACTAATTAATATCAAGATATGTGTCATTTAAAGAGAAAGCTAAGGGATAACCTAACTAGACAAAATAAGCTTCACATTGGTAGCGATCAAGTGGAATAAGTGAAAAATCGCATTCTTGAAAATAGAATACGTAAGTATTATAAATTTAGTATCTTATATTAACAGAAATAATTTGAAAATTATAAAATTGTAAATGAGAATTTGTTTAGATAAATTATGAAGGTGTAGAAAGTTTGAGTTATAAGGCATCGACGTCTATGATAGTTCGAAGATCTCGCTTCTATAGTTTCTTCACCATATGAGCTTCTTTACTTTTAGATCTATTTAAATATTTTCAACTATTATGTAACATAACATTTATTTTTACTTGAAATAAAAATTATATTTATTTCCAAATCATTATTTGTTTAGAGTTTATATAAAATTAATATAATATTTTAAAATTTTATGGTATGTATTTATACAAAAATTTATTTTATAACCCATTAATTTTCTATTTGTCCCCGATTTAATTTTTAGACGTTACACGGGCAGACCCTTATTTGACATTATCCTAATTTTAATGGTCTACTAAATTTTTTAAACAAATAGATCTAAGGAATAATATTATATGGATGTTTATTATTGAGTAAATGATGCATGTTAGACTTGAATATGACTTATTTGTCATGATTCGAAATATAATTAGCCCATCCCGTACAAAAATGTTCAAAGGTTATCAATTAAAATGGTTTTTTGATTAAAAGAGTCCACACAATAAATAATTTGTCACAAAGAAGACATTACAATATTAAAGAAAGTCTAAACAGATTTGCCCATGTATCACAACCCACACAAGAAAATCTATACGTATAGCACCATAACTTATTAAATTATTGTAAATATAGTAATTTTTTATATAATCTATTTGTTCAGATTGAGATTGTGTTGTCTACTTTGTTGATGTTGCTAAGGTACATGGAAATGGACGAAAATTCTAAAGATCGAGTTAATAGTGATTCACATTCCCACTATGCTACATCAACTAGTGGAGATGAAGGAGCCAGAAAAAAAAAGCACCTATGGTTGTTGCAAGGCTTATGGGCTAGGATTTGTTGCCAACTTTTAATTGCTAACTCGGTTTTAAGTCACAGTCTTATAGTGTTCCTATTACTTTAACGAAAGATCTGATGCTTCAAATGATTGTGACATTGTAATCTATGAAAATGTGTGAAATATGTTACATGGAAATCATGGAATAGCTAGAAAGACCACAAGTGCTGATCTGCCAAAAGAACAAGTTCATATTATAAGCAAGAAAATATGTCTCTCATCTTTTAACAGTTGAATATATGAATATATATATATATATATATATATATATATATATATATATATATATATTGATCCGAGAATTGTACTTACTACAGTGGCAGACTTCTAAGGGACCTCGGGGGCCTCAAGCCCATCCGAACCCCTAGATTTTTAAAAATATATGTGCAACTTTTTTCGAAAAAATAATAACCCCTTAAGCATTAAGTAATATTCAGTTCCAAACAAATAAATATCTTTGTAGGTTTAGTGTTAGACATTTGGTATTAGTTGTTGAGTAATCTAAGTTCAAGTCTTGTGGAGCAATTTTTTTTATAGTTTGAAGTTAAAATTAGTCCCCTTGGAACTAAACTCATAGGTCTACCGCTGCTGATACTTGCAACAGGAATGGGACCCGCTTATAAAATTATGTATCTACGTTCTCAAAGTTATTGCAAGAGAAACTTCATCAGATATATTAGAAACTAACATAGGATCAACCGGTCTTCAGTGACATCGTCAGTTAGAGATAGGGGTATTGTTCTCTGTGACATTTCAGGCTGATGAAGTAAGGAAGGTACTCTTAAATATCTCTTATAATTATAGAATTACGGGCTTAATTGCATCATTAGTCTTGTCTTTTCTGACCGTTCTTTGTTCTATCTTCTTACCTAATAGATGCAGATTGAGGATAATGTTTATATGAAACTCAGTCCAGACTTGTCTTTCTCCTATGCGATTGTAACTTCTTATTTACAATTTTTCTGTTTTTAGCTTTTTCCCCTTTTTACCTTTATTTGAGATAGTTGACCGTTATATAGGCAAAATATATGCTGGGAAATGAAAAATGTATGTGGCTGACTTCGAAAGCCTCAAAGATGTTTAATTCATAATGTGAAATGTATAAGTAACTGGCTTGATAAAATATTAATACTAGTCCGAATCACAAAAAACTTATACTAACACTTCATTATATGAAAGCTTGTTCTTATGCTTAGATGTACATTAGTGGAAATATTTGATAGGTTGAGTTGTACATATATAGTTGACATTATGACATAAGGTATAGTCTTTCTATTATTTTGTATCCATTTTAAGAGATAAAGAATTTTTCGTTTATCTTACTCTTCATGTGTTGATGCCCTGAATATAATTTATTCAGGTGCACAGCTGAAAGGATTTGAAGAAATTCTCCGAACTTCAAAGAAGAGAGCCATGGAGCAAGTGTCGCCTTTCCATACGAGTAGAAGGAAATCTGAAAAAATGAAATCTTGGTACTATAATCGGGTATAGAATATTTATAAGTATTATTTATTAGTATGTTTGGTATGAAATTATACTAACTAATGATATAATTTTACCTTAAATCAAATTGGTCCAAATTATATGTACTAATTATGTAATTCGTGTTCAAAATTTAAATATGAGATTTTATGTTTAAAACCGTTTAGACATGATATTTATAACACGAAACATGAATTTATGTTCAGCGTATATGTTAGTTGAAGATTTTGTCGGGATATTTGACTATTTTTTAATTTTTTGAATTAATAATAAATAAGATTATTAAATATTCAAATACTTTTAAAAAAATTTCTGTTTTTTAATTAATTATAATTTATTAAAAATTTATACTAGAGTTCGTGGTTGTTAGAATGAGTGATTGGAGGTGATACCATTCGAGGTTGGTTTTTGGCCAATTATTTGTTTAATGGTATATAATCAATGGTTTTGTAATTAATAAATTGAATGAACTTGTTCATTTATAGTAGTTGATATATTAAATCAGATATTTTTATATTAGTAGAATTAATTTATATTGAACAAATAATATAAGATTCATACAAATTATGAATTAGAATTTGTTAAGGGGATTTAGAATGTTTAATTTAAGATTGATTGATTTCTATGAAGAATCAAGGATCATGTTTTGATATTTTCTATATTATTTAATTCATTTTTTACTTATAAAGTAATGAAATATCTTTAAACTTTTTTTAACATAACATTTTATTTTTATTTGGGAATTAGAACTTAATATTAATTAAAATCATGATTTATATAAAACTTATATAAAAGTAATATGATATTTTAAATGATACGTTTTAATAACAATAATAAGAATTTATGAAGATTTTTGGAATGATCGAGGGAGCATATTTTATTATTTCATTATCCTTGATTGTGATGCAATGAAAATGCCTCTATTATGTTGGGGTATCCATTTTAGGCCACAAAATGAGATGTAGATACAGGCGTACGTAGTAATGTTTAGTACTGAAGATGAATTCCAAAAAAATTTATATCTTGAGAAAAATAGATATGAGAGGAGTAAAAAAATCAATGATGCAAAGTGTGGTGGATTACATGGGTATGAAGAATCCAAAAGAAAATAAAAAAACAAGAGAAAGAGATAAGTTAGGGGTAGGAGCTAGGTTGTGTTAAGACCTCCCAATCTCAAGAATATACCCTCGAAATCAACGAGCTACATGGATTGGATCATGTACTATCACAAAAATCATCTTGGAAAGGGTGGTTGAAGTGAAAAAACATGGAAGCATCATTTAATCGCTTTGGTAAGCCTCTCACATTATTGGGGAGGTTACATCAAAACCTAAATAATTGAGGTACAAATATCAAACTTAATGACGTAAAATAAAGGGTAAAGCCTTCGGGAAGCCCCTTATCTTTCCCCAAAGTGCGCGATCCGCCCCCGATCTTCATTTTTACCCTTTCTGGCCCTCCATCTCAATACTTTGTGACGCCGTTAGCCCTTTTTTTGATTTTCTGTTACTTGACCGTTAGTCAACGCCACTTGGCGCCAGGTCATTGCCACATAAGCTTCACGTCACTGCCACCTAAGCATTAGGTCTCAGCAATTCCATGTCATTTTTTTTAATCATTATATATATTTTTTTAATTCATTATTCTTCTTCAAATCAAATCAAAGAAACCAAAATTACCAAATCACTCGTTTATTCTTCTTCTTCTTCAAGATCAAAGAAACCAAAGTTAACAAACCACTTGCATTTCATTCTCCACCATCATCACCTTCCCACGCAAGCCGCTCCCTGAACAATGAAACCGCCACCACTCATCACTTCTCCACCATCATCAACGGGCTTGGATACGCCATCAACAATTGAAGATTAAGGTAAAAAATCAAATCTTTTCACACTCACCTTCCCACACCAATCCGCTCTCTGCACAAGCAAACCGACACCACTCGGGACCTTTCTCCACCATCATCAGTACGGGCTTGGAGAAGAACCCAAATTAAGGTAAAATTGAATAATTTATTGAGTAATAGAAAATGTTGCTGAAATTATGAATAAATATTTCAGACACAATAATTTCGCAAGCTTTGTTTGCCAACTCAACACTTATGTAAGTAATCTTCATTTTCTCTGTATTTCATTCATTCTCAGACTCAGTAGACTCTTTTATAATTTGTATTGTCATAGGGCTTCAAAAAGATTAGTTGAGATAAATGGGAGTATCAGAATGAGTGGTTTCGAAAGGGGGAAATTAATTGCTTGAAAAATATAAAAGAGCTGGAAGTTCTCGAGGGGTGGTTTCGCAAGCTAAGAGTCAAGAAGATTCAATATCACAAACAACTACTCTTGAAAAGCAGCAAAACCTTGAGAATTTGATTAATGAGCAAAAAATGTTGAGCGAAGAAATCGTATTGTTGAAGAGACAGCAAGAAAATTCAGAGAAAGAGTTGAAAACGATCAACACAGAGATGCATATTAGGAATAATAAGCAGCAAAATTTTTTCATGATTGTGACCCAAGCTTTACTAGAAGGAGAAAAGGGAAGTTGAAAACAATCAAGTTGCAGAGATTGAACAAGAACAAGTTGAGAACTTGGTAACTCCAGACGATTCAATGAAACCTCTGTACAAAAGTGTTAAGAAGATTTTAAGTCATGTTCATGAGAAAGGAAAGGAAAAAGAAAAGGATATGGGTATGGGTATGTGAATCGAAGATTGTGATTGAACTGGAAGATCTGATAGGAGAGCGAGTTGATTGGATTAAATATCACAAAGAGCTCGGAAGAAGTGAATAGGGCATGAAGAAGTGATGTTGATTGATGATTAGTTGATTGATGATTAATTTGCTGCTTGTAGACTCTTCATCGTCTTTTTTTCTCTTCTTACTTACAGTGAAGTAGATTTATATTAATATTTGACACTATGTAATGTATTTGGTAATTTATACATTACTTTTATCCTTGATTTTCTATTGAAATTTACTACTTAAATGTAAAATTAATTTAGTTGGGTTTAGTTTTCTGAATATAGTTTTAAAATATTGTTTGCATTCTACATCCTCATATGTAGCACACATTTTGAATGTTCTTAGGCTCTAAAATGATATCTTCTCTGTTGGGGGACTATAAAAGGTTTAGGTTCAGTTTTCATAATCCACTTCTCAACGTTTTCCGATAAAATGATATCATAGACAAGGGGACCACTTGCACTACAAGTTTTAGAACAACAAAAAGAAAAAAGAATTTCTTGCACAAAATTTTGGTAAATAATACCCAACAAATATTCATAATAGTATAACATTCATAATTTTCAATACAGATGAGATCTTCTCTGTTTAAGAAAGTTAATACATTACTGAAACAAAAAAGACAACTCAACAACACAAACTCTCTCACTCGTCTCACACATCAACAAAACTTAACTTAAAAAAAGAGGTAAAAAATTTAGAGGATATGGAAAAAGAGGATTCAAACTCAAAACTCATGTCTAGTAAAACTCTGCTAAACTCTCTCAAGCTCAGATGTAATAACTGCACAAAATTCAATAGCAATACGCCAATAAATTGAAGGCATGTTATATCCTAAACTGTTCATTTCTTGAGTTGGACTTTAGCTTTGCTCCCTTTCTTTTGGCTTTTTTGGTCGCAATTTCTTGGAATAGATTTGGTCCACCAAACTCCACTTTGTTTGTTCTAACCTTCTTTCGCTTTCCCCTATCATATTCTTCATCCATGCAAACATTAAATATATATATTTAAATCAAAACACCTCAGAAGAAATATTATATTTCTATCAAAATCAGAAAAACTCACCATTCATCAACAACATAACCAATTGTGAGACTACTTTGAGTACCGTTGATTCTTCAAAAACTCCATTCTTAGGCAATTTTACATCATCCCATTGTGGAACTGCAATAAACCAAACTTATTTAAAATATAACATTAATAGAAAATACATTAATTATAGGAGGATATAAAAGAATTACTGACCATCTGTGTCCTCCAAACATCCTCTGGTATTATTACTATCTTTTCTTTTCTCCACAAAGCTATAACTCATCTCTGGTTTCTTTTCAACTCTCTCTCTAAATTCTTTATCAATTCTTTTATTTAAATCACCACTTTCAGTAACTACTATGTTCTCACAATTTTTCCTCTTAAGACCATTAGAGAGCTTCTTAGAAGAGCTCTCAGAAGGAGAAGAAGAAGAAGATGAACACTTCTCAACATTTTCCGATAAAACAGTGTGTTTTTGCCCATTTTGGCCTTAATTGAACACATTTCCTAGCATCATTTAAAGCCCCAAATTTTCTATTCATACGAGCAAAGCAAATACACTTATTAGAGTATATTGTCGCATTATATGTATCTGCCCCTTCCGCCTACAATATTATTAATCATCCATTAATCAATAATAGTTAATAATATACTAATTATTAAGTGCAATTCTTACCCTAATGTACCAATTAATTGCAACCCAGTATTCCTCTCTCTGAAATGCTTCTGCACCTTTTGATATTACCAATTGGACATACTCTTTCTTCGAAATATTGTTCTGTAGATATATCAAGATTAAATATGCATAATTGAAGATAATGTTATCGAAACCACTCTCGTATTTTAAAGGAAAGTACACAAACAAATCTTAATAATGTATTCTATTACTCAATAAATTATTCAATTTTACCTTAATTTGGGTTCTTCTCCAAGCCCGTACTGATGATGGTGGAGAAAGGTCCCGAGTGGTGGCGGTTTGCTTGTGCAGAGAGCGGATTGGTGTGGGAAGGTGAGTGTGAAAAGATTTGATTTTTTACCTTAATCTTCAATTGTTGATGGCGTATCCAAGCCCGTTGATGATGGTGGAGAAGTGATGAGTGGTGGCGGTTTCATTGTTCAGGGAGCGGCTTGCGTGGGAAGGTGATGATGGTGGAGAATGAAATGCAAGTGGTTTGTTAACTTTGGTTTCTTTGATCTTGAAGAAGAAGAAGAATAAACGAGTGATTTGGTAATTTTGGTTTCTTTGATTTGATTTGAAGAAGAATAATGAATTAAAAAAATATATATAATGATTAAAAAAATGACATGGAATTGCTGAGACCTAATGCTTAGGTGGCAGTGACGTGAAGCTTATGTGGCAATGACCTGGCGCCAAGTGGCGTTGACTAACGGTCAAGTAACAGAAAATCAAAAAAAGGGCTAACGGCGTCACAAAGTATTGAGATGGAGGGCCAGAAAGGGTAAAAATGAAGATCGGGGCGGATCGCGCACTTTTGGGAAAGATAAGGGGCTTCCCGAAGGCTTTACCCTAAAATAAAAGTACTCCGAAAAAGACAACCCATAATTTATTGATTTGTAAATGCTTAGAAAGTTAGATAGTAAGATAATGTATTTGATACTAACAATGCATTATTAAAGTGATACAAGTTATGATGTAAGTTGAAAAATAAGTAATATCTTTATTAGCAATTTCGAGATTAAGGATTTATCACATTAAAATAACCTATAGGATATTTGTCAGAGAAACTATCCTTGTGCTCTTCCAATTCGTCTCTTAAGCTGCTTCTCATGTTAGTGTTGGTAAAAACTAACAATCACCGATACAGTAAAAATTGTTTTAATATAAAAAAATTTAGAAAAAATGTAATACTACAACTATTACAATACAATGGAAAAATGGAATATAAAGGTATCCCAAAAACCGTAATACAACAACTATTACAAGAAATGGGAAAAGAACATACATGGAAATATCAAAAAAAATTTACTAGATACGATTACACAAAACGTGCATCGTTGAAAAAGATATTCCGGGAGTACCGGTATCTCCAACAATCGTATCCCTCTTCTACTCTTATCTCTATGTCAAAATAATTTGACTAATCATTGAGAATAGAGTGTTCCATTTTCTGAATTTCTAGAATAATATATCATTCTCTTTAGAATAATATTCTTTCTCACTAAAAGTATTTTCCTATTCTCTCTATAATAACATTTTTCCATTCTCTCTAGAATTACATATTATCTCTTCTCTTCTCTTGAAAAGCAAGTGACAAAGTCACTATTTATAGAGAAAATGATGAGACAAAGGAAAAAAACCGTCACATAAATGCCTCTTCAATGCTCTTTAATGCTAGCCGTTTTTTTTCTTTATCAAATTTTTGTAACTCCCATAACCACAAATATATAAAAGAAAACTATTAATCCTCCATCAAGAATAAGGAATCATTTGAAATTCAATAATTCCAATGGTTTTTCTTTTTCATTTTCTAGGTGGGATTTTTTTAACACATATAAAGTTTACCCACTTTTCTTAAGAGAAAGAAAGAATTAATTAAATAAACTCTTTAATTTTACTAATTCCAACAATTTCTTTCTCAAATTTTTATGTGGGACTATTAGTACACTAATAGTCTTTTCCACTTCTCCCAAGAGCATGAAAGAATAATAAAATAAATTGTCTTTTATTAAATAATTCCAACAATCCCCCACTCAGGGTCTTTGGGAGAGAAAGTGAACAGGTTTTTATAAATATCAGCATATGGGTGAATTGTACTTAAGTGGCAATATCTTTCGATTTGAATTGACACGTAGTGAAGTGAGGCAACCACCAAATTCCTGTCAAGTGAACGTACTCTTGAACTTGACGGTTTTCGATCGAGACCCTCACATCACATACTCTACCCGGCTGATAGTTACAAATTCCTCAAACATCACCTTTTTCTTACACATAGGTGATCTCCAAGAGCGTCTAGCCTCATTTGCCGACCCCCCTCGGATTTCAAGATCATTAAGAGCAATAAAGCCCAACCTCATTATGTGTCTCGCGAATTCATCAAGTCTTTTCTCTTTAGGACCACCCTTATGGGCTATGAATTTGTGGTGAGTTTAAAAACTCATCCCTTGGGAACATCAAGTCGTCTCCTTAAAGTCATATTATGATCAATATACAACAACCTCAACGGTGAATTCATCAATTTAATCTCAATAGTACCGCCACACATGGCTATGAATTCATTGAGTTTAAGCAATATACAAACACCTTCAACGGTGAATTCATCAAATCCGTCTCGATAGGACTACCACACATGGCTATGGATTCATAAAGTTTGATATATGTACAACAACCTCAACAGTGAATTCATCAAGTCCATCTCAATAGGACCACCACGCATGGCTATAAATTCATTAAGTTTGAGAAATATACAACAACCTCAACGGTGAATTCATCAAGTTCGTCTCAATAGGACCACCACGCATGGCTATGAATTCATTAAGTTTGAATTTTCTCATGTATGCACAATTTACACTTTATAGATAGGAAATTAGTGCATCATATATAATCATTAGTAATAGGTTCCCCATTAATGGGTTCTAACCTATCACTCAACATTTCTATGATTATTCTCCCAATTAAGTCTATTAGTAAAAGAATCAACCATTTATTTCATCATTTATATGAGACCAAGTTTGCGTAACAAAAAATCCTTCAAGAACTACATGAATTATTTTAAAACGCAGATTAGATCAATAGTACTCTCTCGTACTTTATTAAATGACAAAAAATAATCCAATGTTCAACACTTGAGTCTATTTACAATATAGATAATACCAAGTTGAGTATAGTTCATTTATAACATCATAGTCCTTATAATTATTTCATATTCATCAAGGGGTGCACACCCCCACAATTCTCTTATTCATGAATATTTGTATTATAAGGAGTTTTACCATACATTATATCAAGAGAGTCAAACATTTCCACCAAAAATGAGACTAACTAAGGTAAATTCCATTATTGACTAATGAATTTCATCCTTATGATCAGCTTCCCCCACATCTTTTATATATAAAAAGAAGATTGGAAGCAGTAAGCCCCATGAAATGGAGTACCAAAAGACAATCATGTCATACACCTATTGAAAAAAGTGTAACACAACCTGATCTATCTTTTATTAAGGTACTGTTAACAAGGTGCATGTTTAACAACACAAAACGATGTTCTAAGTTTTCATACTTTATCCCTTTAATCCAAAACCACCAACCCTTCATGTTGCAGCATATAGATCTCTTCATATAGATCTTCATTCACACATAGATTTAATATCCAATTGATATATAATCTATGAATGATATTTAGTGCAATAAGAGTTAAATAGTTGTAATAGAAAGGGGAAAAGTATTCCTTAAACTTATATAAACATGGAAAATTAAGGACTTATCTTTGAGCCGATTCACTTTTCTGACTCGTATGGGACCGATTGGATCTTTTTGGGTCATTCCCAAGTGATGTATTTCTTTTCATCAGACTCATCACCCTTGTACCTTTTCTAAACCGTTTCACAGATAGTCTTTATTGACTTCTCAACGGCACACAGATAAAGGCGGGGTTCGTCACATTATCCAAGATCAATCCACTAACCACTGAATTATCTTTCTTGAACCCAACTTCAAGAGCTAGGATCCTATCATAGTGTTCTTTGGTAATTTCCACATTGCCTTCAATGGCGGGGAGTACCTCGAGAACAACAAGATCTAGTTCATATGGTTCAAGGAATGTCAGTGGCTTTTGTGCCCAACGTTTGAAGTTGGAACCATTGAAAGGATCCAACATAATCACGTTGGGAATGGCTTTTGCATTCAAGGATGAAGCAGCCTCCGAAACAGGAAAACTATTTTACAATCGGTGATATGAAAATATCTTTTTCAAATTGTTGGTAAAAACTAACAATCACCGATACAGTAAAAATTGTTTTCATATAAAAAATTTTAGAAAAAATGTAATACTACAACTATTACAATACAATGGAAAAATGGAATATAAAGGTATCCCAAAAACCGTAATACAACAACTATTACAAGAAATGGGAAAAGAACATACATGGAAATATCAAAAAAAAATTACTAGATACGATTACACAAAACGTGCATCATTGAAAAAGATATTCCGGGAGTACCGGTATCTCCAACAATCCTATCCCTCTTCTACTCTTATCTCTATGTCAAAATAATTTGACTAATCATTGAGAATAGAGTGATCCATTTTCTGAATTTCTAGAATAATATATCATTCTCTTTAGAATAATATTCTTTCTCACTAAAAGTATTTTCCTATTCTCTCTATAATAACATTTTTCCATTCTCTCTAGAATTACATATTTTCTCTTCTCTTCTTTTGAAAAGCAAGTGACAAAGTCACTATTTATAGAGAAAATGATGAGACAAAGGAAAAAAACCGTCACATAAATGCCTCTTCAATGCTCTTTAATGCTAGCCGTTTTTTTTCTTTATCAAATTTTTGTAACTCCCATAACCACAAATATATAAAAGAAAACTATTAATCCTCCATCAAGAATAAGGAATCATTTGAAATTCAATAATTTCAATGGTTTTTCTTTTTCATTTTCTAGGTGGGATTTTTTTAACACATATAAAGTTTACCCACTTTTCTTAAGAGAAAGAAAGAATTAATTAAATAAAACTCTTTAATTTTACTAATTCCAACAATTTCTTTCTCAAATTTTTATGTGGGACTATTAGTACACTAATAGTCTTTTCTACTTCTCCCAAGAGCATGAAAGAATAATAAAATAAATTGTCTTTTATTAAATAATTCCAACAGTTAGGAGATAGAAATTCTCCAACACATATTTCTAACCAAGTGACCAGATAGGTACTTCAAGGAGGTTACTGTTATGACTGACTTGGCTTCATCAACTAGTGGAGATGAAGGAGCCAGAAATAAAGCAGCCAGATTGTTGCAAAGCTTATGGTCTTGGATTTGTTGCCAAATTTTAATTGCTAACCTCGCTTCTGAGTCAGTCTTGTAGGGAATACTATTATTTCAACGAAAACACTGATTATTCGATTGATTGTGACATTGTAATCCATGAACGTACAAAATATGCTAGATGGAAGTCATGGAATAGCTAGAAAGACCACAAGTGTTGATCTGCAAAAAGAACAAATTCTTATTATAAGCAAGCAAGTATGTCTATCATCTATTAACACTTGAAACTTGAGATATATGTATATATTGATCCGAGAATAGTACTTGCTGATACTTGCTACAGAAATGAGGACACGCTTATAGAATTATGTATCTATGTTTTCAAATTTATCGCTATGGAAACTTCATCAGATATATTCGAAACTGAAACAGGTCTTCATCAGTGACATCTTGAGTTAGAGATAGAGGTATTGATCTCTGTGACATTTCAGGCAAATGCAGTTATGAAGGCACTCATTTAAAAAAAGCCTACCACATACCACAAAACATGTTCTCCTCCTTCTCTCTAGAATAGCTTTCTCTCTCCTCTCTTCAATGGATACCTTTGATATTACCTAGTTCTCCATCATTACTCCTTTGTTCCTTTCTACACGCTTTGTGAGGCTCGAGCTTCTACTTCCCTTGTTCATTCCCGAGTTACTTTAATTTAATCTTATAATCCCAATACATCTCCTTTGGCTTACCATATACGCCTCATCCTTAGTACTTATATTACCGCCTCCCTTATTCTCTTTGTTTAACTTTACCTCTTATCTCTTTCTTTCTGCTTACTGTCTCCTCATCTCCTCTGAAGCTTTAACAATGGCGTCCGACTCCATCATAACCATGAAACTTACTCCCTACTATAAACCAGAAGAAATCTTTGCTAGAAGATACATGCTCCTCTCTAAAACCCTTTCTGCTTCAGATATATCTCCCGATACGGTGGCCTACAGAGCTAATAGATCTTGGGGTCTCAGATCTAAGATGCATATGGTCTCTGCTGGAGTAAACACTTTCTTCCTCATGTTTGATTCTCGTGAGGACCCCCTAAATACTTGGAATTTTCGCCCTTGGTCTGTCAATGGCCACCTGCTCCTCCTTCAAGCATGGCATCCGGAGATGTCCATGAGCGAAGCTGATTTCTCTATGGCCCCCTTTTGGATCCATTTTCAAAATCTTCCCCCAGCTTTCGCTACACCAGATAATGCCAAACACATCTGCAAAAATTTGGACTGTACCCTCTTGGCGTATGACATTAATAAGGTGAGTGATACGATGAAGCTTCTTCGCGTCAGAGCTCTGTGGAAGCTAGAAAAGCCTCTGGTTAAATCTTTCAATATGGAAAGACCGTCTCTCCCTCCTCTTGAAGTTAAGGTCAGATTCGAAAAGCTGAGTAAATTTTACTTCTTCTGTGGTCTCCTTACCCATACTGCTAGAGAGTGTAGTCTGTATAAAGAAGAACAAGTTAGATGCAGAGGATATGTGAAGTTCCCTTTTGGTGACTGGATGAGTATCACCCCGGTCAAAGGTAGAGGAAGGAATGTTATGGTTGTAGATGATTTAGATGACCCTTCCCATATCATTTCGGGGAGTGAAGACTCTTTAATGCCCTCCTCTGAAAATCTTTCTTCCAAATCACGCAATAGTGGTGGTCCCTCTTCCATTAATACCAATACCAATGATAAGGTCGGGACCAGTAAAGATGAGACTGTTCCTGAGTTCTTACGAGGTTGTCCCAATGATCCGGTACAAGGTTATGCCCTCGTTGTTAAGGAATTATTAAAGGATGTTGGCTCAGATCCGACCGGGGTGGAGCATATTTTTAAACCTTCTTCTGATAAAGGTAAGGCTGGGAGTACCGTTGCTACACGCGTTAAATCCCACGCGCGGAAATCCTCTTCGAAACCCACTCCAAAACCATTTAAGCCCAGCCCACCTCATTCATGGTCTGGATCTAAAAGGAAACATGATGGTGAGTCTTCCTCTGGTAAGTGGCCGGCGTGGCCCAAGAAGTTAGATGGGCCGGTGATGGCCAAACCCACATCTGGTCGTGGGTCCAACCGTACTTGGTCTCGTACTAATCCTACGCGGGGTAAGACTAATCTGCAATGGGTGAACCCCAACTTAAACTCAACCCCTATCCAACCCCCTAAAACAAATTCATCCACCAACCCCTCTTCTCCTCCTACTGAATATAATACGCCTCTCCCATCCACCCCTCCTAACTCTCCAGTCAACCCGAATATTACCCCTATCCATATATCTTCCTCTCCCTCTCACAATACCGATGAAGTGATATCTGCTCGTAGAGATGATACGGTTACAGGTGGTAATAACCCGGTCTCTCCATCTTCTGGGTCTTCTACCCCTATGGTTTCGCCGAGTACATATTTGGTTGCTAATACCCCCATCCATGATTCCTCCTTCTCTTTTACCGAGATCCCCATTTCCATGGAGCGTCCAGAGGAGGAGAGATGTGGTCCTAGTATTAAGAAACGCAAGTTGACCCATGCGGAGATGGTGGGGTTTAAGGAAAGTGATGATGGTTTGGTTGAAGTTCCTCTTCTAGACATGGCAGTTGATGTGGTCCCTCTTTCTACGGTGGTCCCTGATGATGTGGGTGGTTGCTCTCAGCAACCCCCACTAGAGCCATGATCGGAGTTTTTTGGAACTGTCAAGGGACGGGGTCCCCCTTGACGGTCCAAAACCTTAGGGAAATTATCTCTAAGGAAAAACCCCGGGTCATCGGGCTTTCAGAGACGAAGACCAAGAGGAAGAAGATGCTTATTTTGGCGAAGAAATTAAAAATGAATCTGCTGTGGAGTGTGGACCCGGTGGGGCTCTCTGGTGGTCTTGCTATTTTGTCTGTTGATGGTTGGCATGCTGATGTAATTTCTTTTTCTAGCAATCATATTCCTCTTTCTGCTACTGATGATTTAGACTCTTTTTGGTGTTTACATTTTGTGTACTCGTTACCTAATGATTCTAGTAAAAAATCTTTATGGGATTATATTCGTGATGTTTCTAACAATAACCCCCTGACCCCTAACCTGTTTATTGGCGATTTTAATGACATCCGTTTGGACCAAGAAAAAGTGGGGGGGTTAGGGAAGAATCCTGCGGAAATGCGCCTGTTTAATAATAACATTATCCTTAATGAACTAGTTGAAATCCCTTCTAAAGGTTGTTCTTTTACTTGGAGGAATAATAGGAGTGAGGATAGCTTAATCTTACAAAAATTAGATAGAGGGTTGGGTTCTGCACCCTGGTTTGACGCATTTCCCAACTCTTGGATCCATAACCTCCCTCCTATTGGTTCTGATCATTCTCCAATGGTACTTCATTGGGATGATCAGCCATCAAGTAATCCTAGACCAGCCTTCAAGTTGGATCCAACTTGGTTGGAGATTGAGTCCTGTTCATTGGCAATTCGTGATTGCCTTTCTTCTTCTCGTAACTTTTCTGGCCCCTCTTCTGTAAGGTTTCCTAAGAGATTGGCTAAATGCAAAAAGACCATTTTGAGATGGAAAAAAGCCAACTTGAAGAACAATGTCCTCATTATTAACTTATTGTCCAAAAAACTCGAAAACCTTATGATTTCTAATCCTGATGGCCTCCTTCCTCACTCTCCGGATCTTTTCACTTCTATATCTAAGGATATTGAATTTTTTTGGTTACTTGAGGAGAAGTACTGGGCTACTAGATCTAGAGTTCTATGGCTTAAGTTAGGTGACAGAAACTCGAAATTCTTTCATTTATCCACTCGTATTAGGAGAGCTTCTAATAAATTGATATCCCTTATGAAAGAAGATGATACATGGACTTCGAACCCCGCAGAACTTAATGATCTTGTTATTAACTTCTTCAAAAACCTCTATGAAGATTCTGGTCCTAGAGTGATTGAACCCATCATCCAAAAGGTATCCCCTTGTATTAATCAAGTCCAGAATGATTTTCTATTGGCCCCAATCTCCTTTGAGGAACTTAAGCAAGCCACATGGCAACTTGGGGCCTCCAAAGCTCCAGGGCCTGATGGCTTTCCAGGATCCTTTTTTCGAAAGTATTGGGATTATCTGAAAGATGACATCCTTGCTATATGTAACGGGGTTTAACTGGCACTGTATCCCTTGGGTCTATCAGCGACACCAATATTGTTCTTATACCTAAATGCAAGCATCCTCAGAAAATAGGTCAATTCAGACCTATTTCGTGCACAAATTTTTTGTACAAGATTTTCTCTAAAGTGATGGTGATGAGATTATCGAGCATAATCCCCGATATTATATCCCCAACCCAATCAGCCTTCATTAAGGGTAGACTTATCCAAGATAACATAATCATTGTACATGAAGTTATCCATAAGCTCAAGCATCTGAGAAAGAATTTAAAAGACAGCTATTCCATCATCAAAGCTGATCTGCATAAAGCCTATGATCGGGTTAGTTGGCCTTTTCTTTTTGCTATTCTATCCTTCTTGGATCTCATGTATCAGAGAATGCGTCACTTCAGTTACATTCAATGTGTTAGTAAATGGAAATAAGGTAGATGACTTTAAACCTTCTAGAGGTCTCCGCCAAGGGGATCCCCTCTCTCCCTACCTTTTCACTATTGTTTCTAATGTCCTTTCTTCACTTATTGAGGCTGATTTCCTTCTGGGGGATATCAAAGGTATCCAAATGGGGAAAAATGGTCCCCACATACACCATCTCTTGTTCGCTGATGACTCTATTTTTTTCTTAAAAAATTCAGTCTTGGAAATCCATGCGTTTAAGGAAATTCTGTATAAATTCTGCTTTGCATCAGGCCTGTCTATTAACCTTAACAAGTCTTCTATTTTCTTGAGTCCTAACTGTACAGATTCCATGAAATCCCTTCTAGCTGAAGCTTTCCGTATGCCTGTGTCTGAGGATCTAGGCCTCTACCTTGGCCTCCCTACTAGTTGGGGGAACTCTAAGACAAAAGCTATGGACTCCCTTATAGACAAAATGGCCACTAAGTTGAGTGGATGGAAAAAATCACTACTTTCTATGCCTGGGAAGGCTACTCTTATCTCATCTATTATTCATGCCTTCCCGACATACTTTATGTCCTTGCTAGCACTACCAAAAGGGGTAATCAGGAAGATTAACTCCTTGACATGCCACTTCTTGTGGGGTAATGAGGAAGATCGGGGAATCCACTGGGTCAATTGGAATAAAGTATCATCCCCCAAAGATGCTGGAGGTCTTGGCATAAAAAATCTGGAGATATTTAATTTGGCACTTCTTGCGAAACAAGCCTGGTCCATTCTTATTCGCCCCCAGTCGTTAGTCCATCAGGTACTCAAAAGTACCTACTTCCCTGATAATGAACTTCTTGGTACTAAAGATATTAAAAAGGGATCCTGGATATGGAATAGCATTCGTAAAGGATGCGACTTTCTTAACCCCCTTTTGATTAAGTCTATTGGAGATGGGCATAACACTTTGATATGGGAAGATAATTGGATTGGCAAGCTTATTGAGAAACCTGGTTTTTATTCTGATGATCCATCTTTCCCTAAATTCGTGGCTGATCTTTTTTCCACTTCCACTCGGACTTGGAAATTGGATATGTTGAACTATCTTTTCCCCCCTGATCTGGTCACGATTATCTCAAATATCAATATCCCTTGGACCAATCAGGAGGTTGAATGGGTTTGGCCTCTCACCAAAGATGGTATGTACTCCTGCAAGTCGGGTTATCTCTCAGCTTTCCAACCCTCGGTTACCCCCTCAATCCACCCATCCACTTCATCTTTTCCATTTTCTGATCTTTTGAAACTTTGCTGGAAATCCCAGACCCCTCCCAAGTTTAAATTCTTCTTATGGAGGGTGATTATGAATGCGCTCTCTACGGAGCAGAACAGGTTCTCCCGTTCATGTTCCTCTACTGACCTGTGTCACATATGCCTTAAAGAAGAAGAATCATTGGAACACCTTTTTTTAAAGTGTGATTGGACTAGAAAGTTCTGGTTTTTATCCTTTCTCCATTGTCAAATTGCCCCTACTAGTAATCTCAGTATTGGAACATGGATTGGCTCGATTATTGACCAAGGAAAGGATATTAAAGATAGATCCCATCTTCTGTTAACCATCATTCTATGCTTTTGGGTCATTTGGCTTACCAGGAACAAGGTTATCTTCCACTATACCCCCGTTGATTTGGATGCTTGTTTGAACTTATTGAAAATATTCCATAGTCAAGTGTTCTTTGATGAGGGTCCAAGCCCCTTAGTACCTCCTGCTGATCCTGTGTACCCTCCTCTCAACTCCTCCTTGCCTCCTTGTTGGATTCCTCCTCCACAGCACAATCTGAAGATGAATGTTGATGCTGCTTACAAGACAGGGAAAGCCTCCGCTGCTGCAGTGATACGTAACTGGAAGGGTGATATTGTTGATGGTTTTGCCATGAACATTATTGCTTCTTCTAGTTTTGAAGCTGAAGCTAAAGCATTGAGATCTGGCATTCAATTTGCTTTAGACCACGCTCCCCTTTGCGACAGATTTGAAACTGACGCCGAAGCCGTTCTTAAAGCCGTGTATTCATCGAGCCCGAACTGTCATTGGAAGGACAGGGCTATCCTCGGTGATATAAGAAATATGGCTAGCAACCACAGTCGTCTACGCATCTGTGGTGTTAGAAGAACGGCGAAAAAGTCGCTGATTGGCTTGCGAAGACCTTCTCTGCTTCTCGTTTATCTTGTAATTGGATTTGTAATATTCCTCTAGAGCTTAAACTTATTATTTGTAATGATTGTAACTCTTTTGATGCATCAGGAGTTGGATAAACTCTTGATGCTTCGTTCTATATATTTGATTCCTTTGTCTAAAAAAAAAAGTCTTGTCTTTTCTGTCCGTTATTTCTTCTATCTTTTTACCTGATAGATGCAGATTGAGAATAATGTTATTTGAAACTCAGTCTAGACTTGTCTTTCTCCTACGCTATTGTAAGTTCTTATTTATAATCTTTCTGTTTTTAGCTTTTTCCCCTTTAAAACTCGAGATAGTTGACCGTGATATAGGCAATATATATGCTGGGGCTGACTTCAAAAATCTCAAAGATGTTTAATCCATGATGTGAAATTTATAAGTAACGGGCTTGCTAAAATACTAATACTTCCCCAAATCACAAAAAACTTATACTAACACTTCATTGTACGAAAGCTTGTTCTTACACTTAATTAGATGTACATTGGTGGAAATATATGACCGGTTGAGTTGTACAAATATAGTTGACGTTATGAAATAAGTTATAGTCTTACTATTATCTTGTATTCATTTTAAGTGATGAAGAAATTTGTGTTTCGTTACTCTCTTCATGTGGTGATGTCCTGAATATAATTTGTTCAGGTGCAGAGCTAAAAGGATTATAATTTGAAGAAATTGCATCAAAGAATTTTTGGCTACCTTCGAATTTCAGAGAAGAGAGACATGGTCCAAGTGGAGGACGTGTCGCCTTTTAACACTAGTAGAATAAAATGTGAAAAACAAAATATTTGTTATATAATCCGGTATAGAATATTAATTAGTATATTTATGTTTGGTACAAAATTTTAGAAACTTTAAATCAAAGTGATCTAAATTACATGTAGTGAATTCGTAATTTCATATTTCAATTTTTTTTAATATGATATTTTATATTTAAAATGGTTCAATCATGATGGTCAAAACACTAACATTACAAGAAAATGTATCTTTAGCATCAAAAAATTTAACACAAAAAATCTTAATTTTACCGCTAATAGCCATTATTTGTTCGTCTCTATATATTCGTCTCTAAAGATATCTTTAGTAGCAAATTATTAGACGCTATTTTTGGTGTTTAAAAATATCATTAGAGGCCATTTTAGTGTTGCCGCAATAACCTCGTCCCTAATAATACTATTTCTTGTGGTGTAATCATGAAATCATGTTTCGCGAATATGTTGTTTCAATATCATGTTGGAATATTTAATTTTTTTCTTTCAAAAATTTTAATTTTTTCTCTCTCGAATTTTCTAATTTTCTTTAATCAATGATTAATATGATAATTACGGATTCAAATCCATTAAAAAATGTTATTCATTTTCTTAATTAATTATGTTTTTTTTAAAATTATATTAGAAGTGTTTCTGTCCAGAGTTCGTGATAGCTAGAGATGCAACCCTTCGGAGTTGGTGGTGGCGGCCTGTGTTGATGGGGTGACCAACTATTTATTTAATATTAAATAATATATTCTTACAAGTGGAAGTATTTTAGGTATGATATTAGTAAAAATTAATTAGTTCAATTGACAATTATGTAGAATACAAGGGGACATAAAAAATAATTAGGAATTTTATTGAGATATTTTTTGTCATAATGCTTTTAACTGTAACAATTCTAGTTTATTGAATTCACAATTTTTTATCATTGTTGAATATCTTTGCATAATATAGGAGCCTATATCGCAATAAATTCAAACCGTTACGCATTTACATATTATTATGGCCTTATAGTGCTTTTCTTTTTAGAAAGGGACCTAAGGTGCAATTATGTTGGAACGACAATTAATGTATATCTTGTTTTAAATTTCAGCATACCTGAGGATAATTTTACTACAAAGAATTCCATCGTTGCCTAACAAAGTTTCAAACATGGACTCTCTCATGAAAGACCAACACTTACGTGAGGGGTTGTTACGTCTCTTTTGATTCCAACTCGCAAACCACCACTAAAAAAGTTTGTATTTATATATACCTTTTAACGTCAATCATTAAATAATTTTTCTTTTTTAAACCGATTCACTTAGTATAATTTCTTACTACAATGTGAAATGAATGGGAAGAAGCCAATACTTCCTCAACAATCCGCACCTTCTTGAAACCCGAGAAAGCTATGCAAATTTGAATTTTGTGTGTGAGAGAGAGTATTTAAATATAACATGGCCATGTTTTTATTATTAAAAATTCTTTTTAATGCACTTAGATTATGAATATTATTTATTAGGTGATTCTGGGAAAGAAGAAGGTCCGAGGTAATTTAATTAGGTGTATTTTAACATAAATTTTTTACTTGACTGAAATGTTTATTGTATGTTTGGTGTTCGATTTGGTATTACGATCATTATAAATGTGATACTTATCTAGTTTTATTCAATTTTTAGATGTTACATTTAACTAAAATGACTGACGGTCCAGTTTGGCAAAACTAGTTTTGGTTGGCATGGGTTAGACCAGTTGGCCCAATCTTTTAAAATACCAATCAAAATGAGAATTCACCATGAACTAACTAACCCAGCTCAATCTAGAAAAAGATGTCGAGTTTCCATATAAGGCGAGCCCAATAACTGGACTTGGTGTTTTTACCCCTATACTATAGAATGCGTCACAATTAAGGCAAGATAAATGGTGGAGTTCAATTGTTTTGGCTGTTATTTAATTCTAATTTAGTTTCAAAATGAACATAATTGATCCCAAGAAGTTGTTTGTATCACCTATAGAAAGGGTTAGATTTATATGTAACAGTTATATATTAATTTGATTATATTCTTATTTTATATTTATTTTATTTTTATTTTTATCTATATTATCTTTAACTTAATTACAAGTATTTGATTGAAAATAATAATATTTATGATAATTTTTTAATTTACTCACAATATAACATGAATCAATATTTCTTAACATATAATATATCGTTTGATTACTCTGAGAACTTTTAAAGGATTATAATATCTTTAGTTGAGTTTCATACAAAAAAAGATTATTAACTAATAAGATAAATGAATGATCAACTACTTAAACAAAAAGACAATAATTAGATTTCTAAATTAGGTTTAAACTAATTAAATTATTAAAAAACATAATTATTTATGTGAAAAAATATATTAAACTGATCAATCTCGGTCATTGTCGGGGTCACATATTGTGTGTTGACCATTTTATTATGTTTCGACTCTAAATATTATATCATAAATCTATATGTAAATGAGGAAGTATGGAGCCATTGTAAAGATAAAAGATGTTGGTGATAGAAACATCAGCTTGGTAGTGATCAAGTGTGTTATGTTTAATTATATTTGTAGAAATAATTTAATATTAATCAGTGGTAAATAGCCATAAAATTTGTAAATAAGAATTTGTTTAGATGATTATGAGGATCTAAAAAGTTTGTGGTAAAAGGGATTGATATGTGTGAGCGTTTGAGTATTACACCTTAATATTTTATTTAACATTTAATTTTTTTACTTATAAAGTAATTGAGACACTTTTAGATTAATCTATAACATGACATATAATTTTATTTAAAATAAAAATTAATTATATTTCAAAGTCACCATTTTATATGAAACTTAGATAAACTTAATATGATATTATAAAATTTTATATCACAGTTTAATACAAAAAAAAGTTGTTTTAAACCCTGTAGTTTTCTATTTAAATCAATTTTATTTATTAGATGTTACATGTCAGGCTTAGATTTCGAAATTAGCGTAATTATAGTGGTCTACTAAATTAATTAAATAAATGGATAAAAAAAATATTATAAAAATATTTATTAAGTAAATAAAGCAAACGGTGATTAAACTTGATTTTGACATATTGTCATGATAGAAAAAAAATAAGCCCAGACCAAATAAAAAATTTGTTAAAGTTAGTATGTTACTTGGGCCATTGATTTGAAGAGTCCGCATAATAAATTATCACCACAAAGCATCAAAATTTCCTTTCAAATAATCATACCCAATCTTTATTAGTTTTTTTTTGAGACGTCAAAATTTATGGTGTCTTTCAACATCTTCTTCACTCTAATCCATGAGTCAACAGAAAGGGTATTTTATTTTCTACTACAGGTTGAAATCTCTAGTATACATGATTTTAAAAGGCATTTGGTAGCATCTTTCATTTCATTCAATTGCTTACAATCATCAAATAAATCCATTTTAATCAAATAACATAAACAAAAATCTCAAATTTCTAAACACTAAACAATTACATTACTAATAGAATACTTATTTTGTTTTTTCATTAACTAGTCAACATAATTACAAAAATGAAACACAACTAACATATTCATTTTTAATAAGCAGAGTTTGGTTTTTAACCTTCTTAACCACACATTATAGATTTGTGTATTTTACTGGAATTTTCTTAAATGGAATGGGGAACGACTAAATAATTATTTAGTTATTAGAGTTATGACAACATCTCGTTTTATTTATCATTGAATAATATACCATGTCTACGCTATATGCACTGATGTTTTCTACAAATATTTTTATCCAAAAGTAAAGAAACGGTATGCACGTTCAAATATAAACACCAATGAAATGCGACCAAATCAAGAGTTATTTTGTTTGAGTCACTTGACTATATGACCATATCATGTAAATATTGCAGAACGCTATAATGTGCAAAAAGAACGATAGGTCCAAATATTAGTTTTCAGTTAATCGGCTAGACTTATCACTATGAGGAAAATAAATGGAATGATGGTTTCAAAATTAAAGATTGACTTACTACTTAAATATTTCTTCAAAATACTTACGTCAGCCATCATGATTAAAGTAGTTTTGATATGTGTTATTATTGCATCTAAAAGTAATGTGATCTTTCTTTAGAAATATTTTTGTTATTCTGAACCACACATTATGTTATCAAAACAATCTCCTAAACTATATTATCAACCAAAACCATAACAAAAGGAAAATCAAATTTCAAAATATAAAACAAAGCAATCGATAGATTTTCAAGGATAACAACATAAAGACAAAAATTTCATTTTAATTTTTTTAGAACAAAAATAATAACCTGAAAAATTGATGGACTTACCTTATCATACATTTTGATTGAAGACAGCTAGACGTGGAAGGAAATTTGTGTGTGATCAGAAATTTTGGTAGAGGAGATGCATATAACCCTAGAGATATTTATAATGTTTTTACATGTTTTTCTTTTTTCTTTTTCTTGCTCAGACTCAGACGTGTAATAATGTCTAACCGAATAAGTTCAATTAAAATTCCTTAAGATTTGATTTGTTAAAATAACAATCTAAACTAAAAGTTGTCTAATCAAATAAGTGTTATGTCTCATTAAATGTTCATTAAGTGCAAATAAAAAGACCCCAAGTTTAATTTATTTTGACAATGTTTCTTAACATAATAAGTTATATTCAGTTTTTTAATCAGGATTCATTCTTATCACATTAAAAAACAAGTGTAACCTAAATGTTACAAGAAACCAATTTTGTGTGAATCTTGGAGAAAATTAATCAATATGTCACTAAAGGATTATGCTAAAATATAGTTATGATATCAACATTATCGTTGTGAAACTCATACAATGTTAACATGCTTACAAATTTTCATGGGCCTGAGCTTTGTGGATGTTCATATTAATGGAGATAGTCTTATGAACTAATAGTTTGTTCATCTATATTGTTCATGAGACAATATTATGAATTGTAAGATTGTTTATATATTTTGCATATCATTAGATAAATATTTCTTGAATGTTGAAGAAATCATTAAATAAGGAAATTATATATTCTAGAGAACTGTGATGAATTATTCTTGATCATTATCTCCATAGAGGTTAACAATATGAATCTTATATGACAAAAAATTTATATAAACATGAATTAAAAAAATATATTATTAGAATTTTATACCCCACGTAATACAAAAATGATTTTATTCATCAAAAAGGTATAAAATTAGGGGGAGAAAAGTTAAAAACTTAAATAATCTTAAATACACAATTGGTTGGACAATCTGAGTAAAGTTTGCATGATAAAAGTTTTGAACACGAAATCTCCATTTGGACAAGCTAATCATTCGTTATTGAATTGGGAAAAAGAAAGTGTTAGTACAAGTTAGGGTACTACTAAATTTACCGAGGATTTTAAACGACCAAATATACTATTACCGTGTGGAGTATATATTCGTTTATGTGTATCGTTTCATGAATATAATCCTGAAATAACAATATCACGAATAAAGGTCTTACAAAATATTATGGAATTTTTTTCTCGTAAGAAAGCAAAATAATGGATTTTTATATTAAAACACAATTTACATTCCACGGGTTGATATTCATTCCTCAAAATGAACAGAACTGCATTCTCTAAAGTGAATTCAAAAACTTTTAATATCTATGAAAATAAACGAGGTGTTGGGAAGAACCGATTGATTTTAAGTGTTATATGCACTAGCTAGAAAATATACATTGTCTTATAATATGTCCGGAATTGACATCTTGGTGATCTGAACTCCAATCAAGGTAACAGTCATAGAAAAATCAACCATTGATTCAGTATTAGTCTAAATACTATTAAAATAAATAAATTTTTTACGACCAAAAGTGGATTAGTAAGTAATATTATAAACATAAAAAACAATAAAAAAATCACAAAATAACAAACACGAAATGATAACCATGTATGTTATCAATGCAGTTGAACTATATTGGTCGCATACCTGTTGTATGCTAAACCATATACTCGATCGAATTAAAAAAAATTATGTCCAAAATGTATGTTATTTTGTGGTATAAAATTGATATAATTAGAGCCTTATACTTTTTTTAAACCCTGAAGATATTTATTAGGTATGAAGATATTCGTCAAAATGAATATCATGTATAAAACAAGAGTATCCGTAACAATGAAAGTATTTGTAATATATACTAGAAGTCACACCAGTTTTTTGTATGAAAAAATTATCTTGTTATTTATTGATGGGGGAGGGGTTGTATTATATACAGATTCAAATAGTTAAAATGCACGTTGTGCAAAACCAAATATATCACGATCCAAAAAAAAACTATATATGACATAATATAGACTTGGTCACCCGTTGATAATAAAAATATATTGATTTTTTTTAGGGGTTTCGGGGGAAACGCCCTGAAAAATATTCTGACTTATTTGCACTATAAGTCCATAGGTCCATATATTATGTAAAGATTATGAAATAAGTTTCTATATTAATTTATTTAATTATTTACCCAATACGTTCATATATATTACAAAATAACTTTTATTTTACTATAAAAAAATATAATATACACTTATATAAAATAATTATAGATCTAATTTATAAAATTTAAAAATTAAGGGGTCAAAATAAAGTATTTAGAATATCAATGGGGTCAATAATTATAATTAAATTTTTAAAAGGTAATTTCTATTTTTTTTAAATCAGGGGAACGTGATCCCCCAACCCATAACGTGGCTTTTCCATTAACTCTACTCAAAATAACCAAATTCTGTTATTAAGTGACTAGCCATAAGTTTTATGTTCTCTTGTAAAATTTGTTGACTATCCTAACTGGCGATTTGAGATTCATATTGGATTTGATTCTTATTTATGGTTAAGATACTTGTTCAGCATACACGAGAAAAATCTAATTTTTTTTTAATAAAAAATATATCGACAGAATTGCATAAGGATAATGTTATTTATATTACATGAATTCGAAATGGCACATCAAAGACAACAGAACAAAACATGTATCACCTAAATTTTTCTACACATACAGGTTACAGAAGAATAGAGACATTGATATTCACCAAATACAATCATGTAACAATCTTGCTAATTTTTTCACTAAAGTATTGTCAACCACAACATTCATTAAAATGTTCAAAATATTGGAATGCACCAACTCAAGGATCCTTTACCAATAGCAAAGGGAACGAGAGTAAATACACGTATTCTTTTTCCTTCACCCAAATTTTTATTCCATTAGTTTGTCTCTGACAAGATTTTAACGAGACAATGTTTTATAATGACAAGTACCATATTAGTATATGCTCTATTTTCTTCAACGAAGATTTGTCACACTTGATTTCCATAGTGGACAGACATTCAAGATGGAGTGTTACGGAGAATTTATAATAAATTTATGCAGAGTCCTACAGTCATGTGTTAATATTATTTTATTCATGACATTGTAAATGAGTCATGTTAAGGGTCACATATTGCCTTATAAATATTACATTTTCATTGTAATAAGCTAATTGAATTACAATAATCATTCTCTTCATATCTATACCTCTTTACTTTAGTTCTAATATTACTTCATTTCTAAGTAGTATTTTAACAGTCTCATCGTTGATCGCTACTAAGTAGTCTCATCGCCGATCGTTACTAAGTTGATGTTTATTTTGTCGTTGAATTTTTATCTTTATTATTGCAATAATTTCTCTCTTACCTTTGTTATTTTACTAAAAACTTTTTTTGAGATCCTTTACATATATCTATATGTATAATAGGATGTGTTGAAGAAAAGGTTTTAAAACACAAAATATGTGACTTCACACATGACCAAGATTATCGGATTCAAGCTATTATTATACAAAAATAATTATGTTGTTAATAATTTAATATCATTTCTTTATCTTATAAATAAATTTATTATTTTTAATTGAAACTCAGCCAAGTTCATATGTTCGTTTGATATCCTTTCAAAATTATCAAAGGATTCAAACAATCATTTATGTTAAGAATTACAAATCCTAGTTATCAAATTATAAATTCAAAGAATTTTTAAGTTTTGTTAACCAAAAACTTGTAATTTAACATTAAAATGATATAAATAAAAAATAACAAAAATTTAAAATGATAATATCATCAAATTAATATAAACACATAAGCATAATATAGAATAAAAACCAATTGGGTTGTGCTATTTCTTCTACACTTAAAAGGATATGGAGTGATAAAGTTTAAATTCCTTCCTACGAATATGGATAACCTAGTTCTGGTTTACCATAAAAAAAGTCTGGATACGCATGCATATTCTCTGTTGGATTAGTCAAGGTGTGCGCACATTTCCCTAACCACCCACGTAACAAAAAATAGAATAAAAAAATTAGACTAGCTAAAATTGTTTTGGAACTAGATTGAAGTTAAATAACACTAAAAAAATTTAGCTCCACAATTTTATTTTATTTTATTTTAATCAGCTAATACATTGTTATGACTAAGATTAACCAATTCCGGAAAGAAGATGTAGAGTTCAAGATAGAAACCAACTACGCTAGGAATTGTCAAATAAAAAACCAACTAACTGTTGTTTGACAACCCGACTGCGAAATTACATCTTCTAGAAATCAGAGCAAAAACAGAACTACTCTCTGCAAAACAATAAATAGATTTCACATTATTAGAACTTTTTATTAGAAATTTTTATGTTGTTCATAGACAAATTGCAAAAAAAAAACCTTTATAAGGTCATCAACATCATTCTCCATAATGCATCTTTTTTTAAGCAACTAGTAACCAATTTGATTAAACAACTTCAAATATCCTTACAACTTTAAGAGCTCACAAAAAAGAACTCTCTGAAATAAAGTTAAAGCATTACAAAATATAACAACTCTGGTAGTGTATTTCCCTAACACAATTACAAAACATAAATCAAACTTTAAACACATATTCTAGCTTCCAATTTTGTGCTATGCTCATTCTATTGCCTTTGATCTTGAATTTCCTTTTACCCACCGTTTTAACATAAAAGAAATACAGTATATCATGCAAATCTCCTCCACAGTCCTAATCCTTCCTTTGTGTATGTAAGCATTTTTGTTATTCCATATACTATATATGTATGAGGTGAACCACCCCACATAAAACATTTTTAAGAATCTATCTTCAGTCTGTGTTAGGATAATCCTAATAAGTTCAATATATTCATGGAAATTAATCAAAATTGTACCACTGAGTTGGAAACACTTGGTTAAAATCCTTCTTGAGAACGAACAATTGAGGAATATATGATCCCTATCTTCAACAACACAATGACATATGTCACACATACTTCTCTGTCGTATTCCCCACTCCATCATACGATTTTTAGTAGGTAGTTTATCTAAACAGGACATCCAAGAGCAGAATGAACACTTTGGTATATTAGTTCTATACCAAATGATACAAGTCCACTCAAGTATCTCACCATGATCAGCTATCTCTTGCATAGTTTTCTTAAAAGAAAATCTATTTTTAACACTAGCTGTCCATTTTACTTTATCTTTACCACTAGAAAGTTGGGGCAATAAACTAGCAATACCACTTAATGTAGGAGGCATATGCCATCTTCCTCTGACATAACATTTAGCAACAATCTTGTTTAACCAAAAAGCATGCTCCTGTATATCCCTATTTAAGATGGTACTCAAACTACACCCCTTAATCCAGTTATCCTAGTAAATATAAGTATGTGAAACATCTCCCACTTTATGTGTTATGAATTTATAAGCACAACTTCTTAGTTTCAATATTTTCTTCCATGTCCAAGTGAACTCGTGCCTAATCTTTATACCCCCAAATACAAAACCCCTTCAGAATATTGTTGTGTGCCCATAAACTAAGGAGATTGTCATTAATTTGATACGTCTTCCAATGTACTAAGCAAGCACACTCTATTGAGGTTCTCAAGATTTGGTATATTCAATCCTCACTCAGCTTTACTTCTACAAACTTTTTCCCAAGAAATTCTAGCTCCCTTTGCTCCTTCAAGGTTACCTTTCCAGAGAAAACTAGCTAGCTTTTGGTTGAGCTTACAAATCACGTTCTTAGGCAACATAAACACCATGCACCAATATACTATCTTACTCATTAACACCAACCTAATCAGCTCCAATCTCCCAACATAAGTAAGTAATTTATTACTCCCCTGCAACTTCAGTTAGACTTTCCTTGATTGTGTTGCATTCTAGGATGTGGAAATTCACCAAGTCCAAGCATTTGACTCGCTCAAGGAAAGATCGTTAACTAGTTAGAGCGGAGGGGAGGTTGACTGAGCATGATGTTTATGCTTATGATTTTTCTTGAGATGATCTTATAACAAATTAGTATCGATTTTATGTCTATAAATATTTTCAGGTATTTGTTCATCAGTCCAAAAATGATCTTCCCACCAATCATATAAAGGATCAAATACTCCTTTCTGATGTAGAAGATAAAGTAACACAATAACTGCAATTTTACAGCGTATATAACGTCAATCCTTTTACCTTGTTGTGTTACAGAGATTGATTTCATATTTACAAGAATTAAATATTGGGTAAATTATGGTATTTTACCCTTAAATATTTACCTGTTGAAAAAATAGCCAAAAGTAGACCAAACATCACTATCAATTTATACAAATGTACTGTACGTGACAACTAAAGTCGAAAAAACCTGAGCATTTACTTCTGCATGTTGGTTTAATTGAATACTCATTAATTTTTTTGAATACTCACGGTTTTTTATAGAGTACTCATTATTTTTTTTATGGAGTTCTCACTATTTTTTATAGAGTATTCATCAAATTTTACGATACTCAATAGTTCCGCATTTTTATACTTTTTTCCAATACTTTCTATTTTTTCCGATACTCTATACTTTTCCGTCAGTGGGTGGTGGCCTGAGGTCGGAGGTCAATGGGTGGTGGCCGGAAATGAATAGTGTCAACATTTAATTTTTTTTTTGGTTTATAGTGTTTTTTGTATTATACAAGGGTGTTTTAGTATTTGGTCATCGTTGAGGTCTTAGAAAAATTAAGATTTATTACATTCCTTATAAAGCAAAAAATCGGTCTTCAAGACCCTATATGTCTCATTAACCCTTTATAATAATAGGACGTATTATCAAAAACTTCTTTTAATATACTTTTGTCATGAATTTAGTTTATTAGGCTATTCTGGGAAGGATCAAGGTCTGGGGAAATATATTTAAAAATAATTTTTTATGTGTTAAAATGTTTTATTTGGTGTTTTGTGTTAATTTTTGCTATATATATTGTGTACAGGGGGAGCTAAAATGACTAGATATCCAATCCCACAAAATATAGATTTTACAACAGTAATCAAAATGAAAACACAGCAATGGAAATGCACCATTAACTAACAATCCAAATCAATCTAGCGAAAAGATGTTAGGGTTTTCTAGTTAGGATGAGCTTATGCTTAAACTTGTTTTTGCTCCCATTCGAGAATGCAACACAATTAGGGATTTAAGAAGAGATCTATGAGGTAGACAGAATAAGCATCAATTTGGTAGCGAGCAAGTGTGTTATGTGCGACAGTCCAATTTGAAGTTGCAATGCGTATATACTAGGTAAAACCCGTGTCTGAAGACACTTAAAGAAAAAAAATTGTTCAAACGAAAATCGAATACATGTTCCAAGGGTGAAAGTCAAAGTTAAAGTAGGGGTTAAGGTTTTTCTTTTTTTACTCGTTAAGTTGAGGTTAAATTTAATTTTAAGGTTAAGATTAAGGTTACGGTTAAGCTTAATTTCAAGTTTAAGGTTAAAGTTAAGGTTTAAGAATTAACGTTTAAGGTTTAAGGTTAAGATTAATGATAAGATTAATAGTTAAGGGGTTAAGATTATTGTTAAGGGGTTGAGGGTTAAGGTTTAGGTTTCATTGAAGTTAAAGATTAAGAATAAAGTAAACATAATAACATCCCGTCCAAGTAAAGACTTGCCGATATTTACACCATTGGTCCATGTGTTATTTAATATATACAAATATACAATGATTTAAGATATATTTGGCTAGGCGCTAAATGTGCAATATACCCCATCAATTTTTAAGACTTAATACAACCAAATCAAAATACATTATTTTTTATGCGCAGAGAGGTTGTACAATACTACCAAACTTGTTTTCATCCGATGCTCATTTTTAAAATTTTGCTTGAATGATCAGTTTATATTCTATCTGATATATTGGTGGAAGTCCTAGTGTTGGCCTAAAGTTTTTTATCGTGACCTTGTAATACATATAAGAAGAACAGTTGGTTACGGATTGATGATAAGTAGTGGCATATGCAAGAGTAGGCTGGGGTAGGCTGAAACCTACCCAAACTTATAAAATAGCAGTAAAATTGAATTTAATTTTGTAAAAATAGATAAAAACATGAATTGAAAAAATCGCAACCCTCTTAATAGAAAATTAGCCCTCCCCAATTCAAAATTTATAGATTAATTTTATTAAATACTATATAATAGCTTTCCGCAATTTCAATCTTGGATCCGCCCCATTGTTTTATGGAACATAAAAGTTGTGAAGAAAAGTTAGCTAAAAAATACTTAATAAAATATACCTTTAATTAATTTATTAGAAATATTATGCATGATCACATGTTATTATTCATTATATCCCTCTAATATTCCAGTCTCGATAAATTACTACTTCATCTACATATTAAAACTAAGAATTGTTTATATATTTATTTAAGCCTGTAAAAAAACTAAAGTTAGATTATGAATTAAAATAGGAAAGAAAACATGATTGATATACCTCACATGTTGAATCTAGGTGGAGTATTATAGGATAAGGGATTTCAAATAGCATGTGTCTTTGAATTCTTGAATACGAAATGTTAACATCGAATATACCCCTTTTATTGGGATAATCACACCATTAGTCCATGTATTGTTAAAAATATGCAAATATAACCATGTGTAAATATATTCATTAAAGTAATTATGTGAAGTAGTTATGTTATTAAGTACTTTGAAATTAGATCGATGGAATTATGTCTGAGAAAAAAAAAAGATCGATGGAATTATTGAGGGTCCAATAACATAAATGTCAAAATTAACCTGAAAAAATTACAATAATCAATATAATATCAAAGCACAGAATCTATAAGATGTCTTAAAACTCATCCAAGTTAATCATTTCATCACTATTCCAATTAATCACCATTAACTCATCAATATGAGTTTCTGAATCATAATCTGTTTTTTACAAAACTTTATGCTAAAAATCAATGACAGAGCCAGATCATGCCACTATACCTAATTCTATCTTGATCATGAAAGTATCTCTCTGAAGGTTTTATACCCCCAAAATAACAGACATGAATAATATAATCTTGAAAATAATATCAACTCTAGCATTGTCTAATAATACCACATATAAGTGATCTGGAACAATACAGGATTTCAAAGTATCACGCAGTAGAAATTCACTTTTAATATTTAATTAAAATGTAAACGCCCTCCAGTTTTCTACTGGACCAAAATGAAACACCCCTTATAAAATGTTGTTTTTTCCTGAGACCAAGACTATCAAGCAAAAATCCAACTTCAGGTTCTATTTCAGCCTGCATAACGCCCATGAGAACTCTATCAGGAAGAATTCTAACAAACTGTTCTACACCATATTCTCAATCTAACAAAATAGACAATTATACATGTGTCAAAATTTCAGAACAATACAAATCTATGACGCAAAAATTTATAACTTTATTGAAATTAGGTAAAAATTAAATCACATTTTTTTACCTTACTTTGTGTTCTTCAATGGTTGTTTGCGTAGCCAAGGCGGGTTGACTATAGCCACCTCTAACACACAGCTAAAAAGACCATATGATGACTTTTTTTAATAGCAGATGTCAAGCCAGATGGTATTTCATTATACTTGAATTTATTATTATTATCCACAATAAATCTAGCAAAGGAATCTAAAGTATAACTCACAACTTGTCAACTTTTCTAACCCAGAATTTGTCGAATTTGAGGACAACTTGTTTTTTCTAATGAAATTTCTTCACAAAATGATTTACAGCTGTAAAAGGAATGAGAAAAAATAACTGCCCTAGTATAAAAATTATGGCAAAAACATCTAATATGCAATTAACTCCGGGTTAGAGGGACCTAAAGTGCAATTAAAATAAAAAAATCTTGCTACAGGAACCTATAATGCAATGAATCCCAAAAAAAAAGTATAAATTCAAAGCCAAATATATCAAAGGCTGATAATAGTTTCATTATTACAAACCGAACAACAAATCATGAGTACAAAAATATCAATCAAATTTTAGTATTATGAATACAACCACCTAATTTACACATAATGACAATAATAATACAACAATTCACAGAAATCAAACTTGAACCTAAATGCTCATCTCGTACTCCCAGAAATCATACATTATCGGTAATATTTACCATTTAGTGGACCTGTTACTGCAAAATTATTTAGATACCAAGTACAACCTGAAAATTATTTACCGCTGAAGTAGGTTTTGCCAAAAAGGAAGAAACAAATACTACCGGAGCTGCATCTGGCAGTGTAGTTCTAGGTGTAGTTTGATTTGCAGCCACTGTAGTTGGTGTCCTATATTCCTGCATGATAAATTTGGCGAGGTGACTAAAAACAAATTCAGGTTCAATTTCATGTATATGTCACTCTTTTATTCATATTTGTCTTGCTTAAGGTGAATGAATTCCAAATTGCTTGTTCCTGATGGTTCTTAAATACTATTTCAAATGTATACACTTTTAAGCCTAAGTTACGATACTTATTTTTCATATTATTCCCTAAATTACTCTCTCCCTACAATTGAAAAGAAGAAGAGTTATACACCACACTTTTTTTTTATGGAGGAAGGAATAAATAATAAACATACCAGCAATGAGTGATTTGTAATTATAACCCCTTTTTCTGCTTCAGTCCTGTGCATCATGCAATTGAAAAAAACATTTATGCAATTGAAAAAAACATTTATGAACAGAACATCTACTCGGGTATAACTGAAGTTTCAGAAATTTAAACGAAAAAAATTGTAATAAATCTAAAGTTTCCTATAGTTCACTTTTCATCATTAAATTTAAACACTAAGAATTACCACTTGAATTACCACTTGATTATGGCAGATGAAGCAGCCAAGCAAAGATAATATTGCTTGTAATAAGTATCCAAACCTAAAGCAGAAGGTTCCTTTGCAGCTAAATTCTCCACCACCACAGCTCCCTTTATAGTTCATACAAATCAATTAAAAAAGCTGTTCAGAATGCAAGATTAATGAGTCATATTTTTCAAATAAAAAATTAACCCAAAAACAATAATGTATATAAATTAATAATCGGTAATCAATTTAAACACTCACGCAAAGGATGTGATATCTCATTCTCCTCTTCCTTATAATCTAAAGTGCTCATTTTATTAGCTGCAATAAAGGGCAATGCAAAATCATTTTATTAGCTGCAATAAAGGGCAATACAAAGGCTTTTTAAAATCGAAATTGAAACATACTGTATAGCCTAAATTCATTCTCTTCGCACTCTGCATTCGAACAAAGACCAAAAAAGAAATCTCTTATTTGACGAAGAAGCCTAGATGGAGTTTGAATCAACTTACGAAATTGAGACCGTAAGCTCTTCTCGAAGCTATACCCAAAAATTAATTAATGAATACATACGATTTGTAACACGCTGTTTTGGCAACTCATCATCACTTTTTTCTTGGTTTATATTATCCTGAAATATAAAAAACACAGTCAAGCTTATATGAAATCGGAATCTATATTAAAGAAACAAACCTGTTCTTCGAAAACTCTTGATAGCTGTAAAGCTTTTTGTTTTTCAGTAACTTTTTTCTCTCGAATTTTACTACTCTTATTAACCCATGACAAAACTTCCGAAGCACCTTCCGATTTCTTCTGTAATCTCTCTTCCTTCATTATGTAATTAGAGAATAAAACCCACTTTTAGCATATAAAAGAGCAAGCAAAACTTCTAAATAAGTAAAGTATAACTTACTTCATAATTCGCTCCTCTAAATCTGTTACTGAAGGTGCATTCTCATCTTATTCACATCAGCTAATACATCGTGACTGCTTTTTATTTTAATATTCACATCAGCTAATTCCTTTTCCTCTTCTTCTGCTTCTTATCCAAATGAAAGTAAATTCAACTTTCTAAAATCATAAACAGTAAATATTTATGTTAATCATGACTCATTAGATAAGTTTAATCACACTGATTAAAGAATATACTTACTTTATAGCTTTTTCCTTAACCACTTTCTTCTCAGTTTCAACAGATAAAGCCTTAGATAAGTTCACACGTGGAATAATATCATCAAATGGATTCCATAACACCTAAACATGAATGTGAGATAAATTAGATGTGGGACCCAAAACTAAAAAGAATATAAAATTCATACCTCAACTAAGAGTATTCTGGGAGGAGTATTCTGAGAGTACTCTGGAAGAAGATTATATACTAAATCCCCTGTTACCTATTAAAAAGAGGAGATGATTACTTTGCCAAAACGGTTAATTGATCAATAATTAATAATGAAATTTATATTCAACAATATACAAACCCACTTAAAAGTTGCTGCATTGTATTCAATTTGAATGCAAATTTATCGAACTGATCAATCAGCATCACTTTAGCTGAAGATACAAAATAGCTCCATCGAGAAGCAAAAGAAGATGAAGAACAATAGGACGAATAAAGACGTACTTACTAAATAGAACAATGATAACAGCATATGCGAAATAGAACAATGACCGGTTTAGGTTAAAGATGTTTTAGGGCTATGCTTCGCTTGATCTTCTTAGAAGCGTTAAATGATAAAAAGGGATAAAAATTGCTTGAAACAAAAGGATAAAAAATGAATCGTAAGACCTTTTCTTATCCAATTTTAGATTGTTGAAGTGGTCGTGACGGCGGTGGAGGATGGTCGTGGCGGCGGATCGGAGCTGGAGATTCTTCGATTCAGATTGGGTTTGTGGAGGGTTCTTCGATTCGCTGGATTGGAGAGACATAGTGGTCGTGTCGGCGGTGAAGGATGGTCGTGGCGGCGGGTTCTTCGTCGATTGAGAGACTGGGTTGTTCTTCGTCAATTGAGCGGCTTGGTGGGAGAGACGAAGTGGTGAAGTGTGTAGCGGTGATGGTGGTGGGAGAAATGGTGGAGAATGGTTAGAGCGGCGGAGAGCGACTCTGGAGAGGAGAGTGAAATGAGGGTTTCTTTTTTTTTTTTTTTCAATTGATGTGTAGCCGTGTTTTGTAAAAAAAAAAAAAAAATGGGGCCAGAATCGATCCTGGCCACCACTTATGTTTTGCCAAATCGATCTTGGCCACCACTTATGTTTTCCCAGAATCGATCCTGACCACCACTTAAGTGGGTAAATCAGGACCGTAGGAAAAACTTCGAAATATAATATAGATATTATAAATTGGATCCCTTATATTAGTAGAAATAGTTTATATTAAAAAGTGACCATAAATCATAAAAATTGTACATACAAATTTTTTTGATGGATTAGGAATGTCTTTAAAGTTTAAATAAAAAGGGATTGATGTACACGAAAATTTGAGAATTACACTCATATATTTTACAAGCTTGATTTTATTACTTATAAAATAAATGAAAATATTTTTATCCTAATTTATAATATGACACTTTACTATTAATTAAAATTAGAATTAATTTTATGCTAAAATCATAATTTATATAAAATTTATATAAAACTAATAAAATAATATAAAAATTTATATTACATTCTATTAGGCACAACTTTAATTATTAAACGGTATCGGCCATGCTCAGACACAAACATTAGCCTAATTCTAATAGTCTACTAAATTAAAATAAATAAATAAATCATTAATTAAAAACAATGCATTAGAATATTATCTTTGAAAAAATGTCTAATAATATTATTTATATAAAAACATCACTTTTATAAAATCATCTTTATATATATATTTTAATTATTCTATTATATATCATTTAAATTTAACCAAACCTATTATAACTTCTAATCACCACCATCACCACTTCTACCGTCGTCGCTACCACCATCACCACTTCTACCGCCGTCACTACTACCACCACCACCACAATCTCTAATTAATCTTTTATTTTATTTTTAAAATTCGGGCACCACTACCGACCACCGCTGCCGCCACAACCACATGCCCGATCATTCTTTACAATTTTATATTTTAAAATCCAACACCACCAACGATCACCGCCACCGCCACCATCATCGCTACAACTACCACTACCTCTGATCAATTTTTTTTTCTAAATCTGTGCACCATCACGACCACTGCAGCCACCACCACCACCTCCAGGCAATTTTTTTTTAAAATAAAATTCAGACACCACCACTGCAGCCACCACCACCTCCAATAAGTTTTTTTTAATATGCATCACCAATAGTCATACTACCCTCAACAACTTATCCATTTTTTTATAAAATCAGGAAATGAAATTCATTATTCTATACAAATAATTCATTGTTCGAAACAATGCATTTTTTTATTTTTAACAGTGAAATTTTTGTTTTGAAAAATAAATTTCTTATTCGAACAATAAAATTTATGTATGCGAAATTGTTTTGATATTTCTAAGAATGAATTAGTTGTTTAGAACAATGAATTACGTGTTCAAAATAAAGAATTCATTGTTCGAAATAAGGAATCATTGTTTGAAATAAGAAATTCATTGTTCGAAACAATGAATTTTATTTCTACAAAATAAAATAGTTTGCCTGGAAAAATATCCTGAATTACAGGGTTGCGGCAGTAGTGGTCGGATGTGGTGGTGGTAGAAATAAAAATAAAAACAAAAATCGGCTGGTGGTGAAGGCAGTGGTTAAATTTTTTTTTGATAAAAAAAAGTGATCGGAGGCGGTTGTGGAAGTGGCTGCAGCAGTGCTCAAATTTTTTTTAAAAATATTAATAAAAAAAGATTGCCCAGAGGTGATGGTGGTGGTGGTGGTGGCTGCCTAAAAAAATTGACTAGAGGTGGTGATGGTGGTGGCTACAGCAGTGGTCGATGTTGGAAAAAAAAAAAAAGGTCAATGGTAGTGGAGGTGGCTACAGCGTTGTTCGGTGGTGGTGGTGGTGGTGGTGATGGTGGTCAAAATTTTATTAAGAAAATAAAAAGAATTGGCTGATGGTGGTGGTGGTGATGGTAATGATCGGAGGTTGTGGTGGTCTATTATTTATTTTATATTAAATATAAATAAATATTATTTAAAAATTAAATATAATAGTTAAAATAATAATAGTCTAGGTATAGTTAAAATTAATTGGGTTAGTTCAATTGAATAGATTTATGCTATTTTTTTAACACTTAAAAAAATTTAGAGGGATAAAATTTGAATTCTTTCTTATAAGTATAGATGACCTAGTTCTAGGTTACCATCAAAATATGTCTAAATAGGCATGCGTATTCCTTGTTAGATAAATTGAGGTGAGCACATTGACTTGAACCACCTAAGAAATCAAAAAACGAATAAAGAAAAATTTAGGCTAGCTAAATTCATTTTGGAACTAAATTAAAGTTAAATAGCACTAAAAATTTAGCTCCATACTTTTAATTTTATTTTTCAATCTGTTACTATAATATTACAACTAGAATTAACCAATATCTTAGAAGGAGATGGCAGATTTCAAGATAGAAACCAACTGGGATGTAAATTGTCAAACAAAAAATCAACTAACTTTTGTTTGACCCGTTCGACTCGAATTTACATCTCCTAGAAATTAGAGCAGTGTAAAACTATAAATAGATTTTCTATTTTTAGAGATTTCTATATTGATCAAAGACAAAATGCAAAAAAGAGCTTTATAACTTTACAATTAGACTTGCCTTAATTGTGTTGCATTTTAGGAGAGTCCAAGCATTTGGCTCATCCTAAATGGGAAATCGTTGATTTTTTTGCTAGATTAAGTTGAATCGGTTAACTCTTGCTAGATTAAGGTGAACCGGTTAACTCGTAGTAGATAAGAACCCTATCTATTTGGATTATTGCCCAAAAAACACCTCAAATTAAAATTAATTCTCTCTCATCCCAACCATCATTTTTTTCCCATAAAAGGCTATATATATTTTTCTTTCTTTTTTATAAAAAGAGTCCTTTGAGCTATGAGAAGCTTCCCATAACTCAAATTTTGAGTAATCGGAAGCTTCCCATTACTCACTGTTTTTAAAAAAATACAGTGTCTTTTATGAACAAAGGTGTAAGGTAGCAGGTGCCTATTGTGCATTAACCCTAACTATTTTTTCCGATACAAGTTGATTATTTGAAGATTGTTTAATAAAGTAATCTGAATCATTTTAAATGTACTATCACCGTATAATATCACAAAAAATATATAACTTTGACACGTTTATATGTAGATTTTAATATTATATAAACCATATAAAAATAATAATAATATTATTATAAAGGTTAATGTTCAATAAAATTCTAAAGCTTTGTCCACTATCTCGTAAAAGGTAGTGGTTTTTAAAAAAAAAGGTGAGTTATGAAAAGTTTCTTAAAACTCAAAATTTTAATTTTAAGAAATTTTTTATAAATTAAAATTTAAGTTTTGGAAATTTTTTTTATAATTTAAACAATTTTTTATGAAAAAAAAGAAATATGTAAAATGTATGGTGTCTTTTACAGAAAAAAAAATAATAATTATAATAAGGGAAAATTAATTCTAATTTAAGTAGTTTTTGAATATTAATTCTTATTATAATGTTCAAATTTGGAATCTTTGCCTAGGACCTCTAAAGCAAGGGACCTAGTTTGGGGTTGCAGCTCCACTCCACCTCTGCCCCAATTCTAGCACATATTATTTTTTTTAGGTAGAATACCGTAGTAATAATGGATTTCAACCACCCTCACAAAAATTTAGATTTGAGTCCCTTATTCTAAATCAACTTTTACTCTTTCCTAAACTAGAAATTATCCCAAACAACTTTTTTTTCGATGGCAGCCCCAAAAGTTGTGGTACCTTTCAGCTTTCTGAGGAAAAATGCTGGATCTGCCCCTACCTAAAGTGTAAAGTTGCCCTGTTCGCATGTGAGATATAGATATTAAGTTAACCTCTTGAATTCAGTCCATGGAGATGGGGGTGACTATTTCTTCTATCTCCATACCGAGCCCCGATTAATCCATGTATTAATGTTTTACATAATCTAATGTCAAGAATATTGTTGTTTACAAGGAATGGAACTGAACTCGTCAAGAAATTTAATCTTGATTGGAAATAAAAAATCAAGAAATTTAATGGCTTCTGGAGTTGGATTGGGATATTGTGGAAGATCAGATTTTACTAAGATAGAGATGGCAATTTTTATCCATTGCTTCGTGATCAATTACAAGTAAGAAAATATATTGTAAGCTTATTCTGAAATGCATACCTAAAAATGAAAAAAAAAAAAAAAAAACAAAGGATTAAGTGATTTTGCTTCCGAAAACTTCAGGTTCCAAATGATACGAGGACACATTGTACGAATTCCTGGTTTACACTTCACAAATGGTTTCGCACATTCAGATCTCCCGATAAATGATTAAATATAATCAAAGCTTAACAAAACTCACCCATGGTGAGTCTGGACCCACCAAACCTGATATACAGTTGGTGTATACTGTATACATTAAATTCAATTTCATATACCATGTACAAATAGTATAATCAATTTTCATCGATACGCCTTTACACTGTAAAATACAATTTCTAAATAGAAAATGAAGTAAAATACAGATTCATAAATACTTCTATTATTCTCTCCGCTTCACGTGTGGTTTATGATGTACATCATCAAAGATTGGATCCTTATCTTTGGTAGTGTCTTTATTTTTAATCCGTTTATGGTGATGCTCAATTAAATCATTATCCCCTGGTTCTATGATTCCTAAGCTCTTGGTTCTCCCATGTTTGTGTGTATGTTTATCTTTATGGACATGATGAATATGATATTCATAATTTTCTTCGCCTATTTTATGGTTGTGCTTGTGATCTTTATGAGCACCTTTTCGTCTTTTCTGAGCATGATGTTTATGTTTAGGATTTTTCTTGAGATGATCTTGTAATAAATTAGTATCGATTTCATGTCTATGTATATCTTGAGGTCTTTGTTCATCAGTCCAGAAATGATCTTCCCACCAATCATATAAAGGATCAAATACTCCTTTCTGATGTAGAAGATAAAGTAACACAATAACTGCAATTTTACAGGTATATAATGTCAATCTTTTTACCTTGTTGTGTTACAGAGATAGATTTCATAAATACAAGAATTGAATATTGGGTAAATTATGGTATTTTACCCTTGAATATTTACCTGTTGGAAAAATAGCCAAAAGTAGACCAAACATCACGATCCAATTTATACAAATGTACTGCACGTGACAACTAAAGTCGAAAAAACCTGAGCATTTACTTCTGCATGTCGGAGATAAATGGAAATCAAAATCATATATGGATTCAAGCCTTAAATTAAATAGCCAAACCATTGCATTATTTTTTATATTAATTTTAGGTTAGAACACATTATTATATAAAGAAGCCGTACCTGCAACTTTTTCCAGTGATAAATTCTACCAAACTAGTCCACATCTGGTTCAATAGTTCCTCAATGGATTCAAAGAAACCATTTATGCTCGATTTTGGAGGCTGAAATGGAATCTGTGAAGGAAATAATAATACATAATTTAGTGATTTGTTTTTCGTTTGTTCCTCTATCCCAAAGAGTAATTCCCCAAATGGTCCCTAAAATATAGGCTAGTAACCTGAATAGTCGGATTTTTAAAGTTACCCGAATGGTCCTCGAACTTCATTTTTGTACCCTTGTAAGTCCCCACGTGTAACTTGGGGAACTTTAAAAGTTTGAGGACTATTTGGGTAGCAAAAACACTGGGCGTGTACAGACTTAACGGCAATGAAATTTGATGTGGGGACTAACAGCGATAAAAAAACAAAGTTCGAGGACTATTTAGGTAGCTTTAGAAGTTCGAGGACCATTCAGGAACTAGCCTATAGTTCAGGGACCATTTGGGGAATTATCCCATCAAAATGCTTACTTAAAAGATTTTAGTAATAAAAATAGAGATAATTCCCCAAATGGTCCCTGAACTCTAGTTATATTATCAAACTTTTAAAGTTACCCAAAAAGTCCTCGAACTTTGTTTTTTACCGCGGTTTGTCCCCACATCAAGATCCATCCATTTTTACCAAGTTCATGTTGCAGCATATATTTTTGTATCCAAATAGTCCCCAAACTTTTAAAATTCCCCAACTAGTCCATGAACTATCCCCTTTTACCGGTTTGGTCCTCAAACATCTTTGCCACATGACACTAAACAGTAAAACATTGACGGAGTTAGACACGACAAAAATGAGTTTTGAGGACCATTCAGGTACTTTTACCAAGTTTGATAACCAAACGGGTAACTAGCCTATAGTTCAGGGACTATTTGGGTAACTATATTATAAACATATTACATTTCTGGTTTGAAGCTACACCTGTGATCCATTATCGAAAATAGTTGCAGATGTTATAAACTGACATTCCGCTCTATCAAGTTCACTAAACGCAGAGTCTTTTAATATAGCTGCAAAACAGATCATAAGTTCATTGAGTGAGTATTTCTAAAAGCATCCTCCAATTCTAAAAAATTACACAATTACCTACCGGCACACACGTATTTCCCCGCTTGTTCAGTAGTTGGATACAATTTAAATGATCGGTTTATTACTTCATTTTGCTTCATAATATAGAATTGTTCCTGCACCCATATAACTCATATAATTTTTTTTGAGCATCGAGATTATGAAAAAGTTTGGATAGGCATCACCAAAAATAGTTGAGTAAAATACAAAATACCCCCTCATGGTTTGATAAAAGGTTAAAAAAACGGTATGGTCCTAAAATGGACAAATACAACCCTGTGATTTTCCAACTCGTAACAAGTTGGAAAACCATTAAGGGATATTTGTCCCTTTTGTTTTTTTTACAACCATAGGGGTTGTTTTGACCTTTAATCAAACCACGTGAAGGTATTTGGTATTCAACTTTTTTAGTTAACTAAGTACCTCCATTTTGTTAACTCCAGTGGAGCAATCGAACTGCAATTGAGTATTTAATTAATTTACATGGTATTAGAAAAATTTGCTATATGAAATTCAATATGTATTTACCGTTAAACTATAGGATGCTTCAAGTTCACCAATGTTTTTTGTAGTAATTGTTGCAATACCAAACTGAGTAAGAGCTTCAAAATTTGGAACAATAATGCTTAATATTTTTCCAGGGCTCCTAAAACACGACAAAATTATTCTTTTCAAAAATGAATTAAATTGATATAATTACTCAAAGAGGCCAAGAGTTCTCATATATTTAGTAATTATGTAGCTGTAAACTAATATAATTAATTGCACAATTAGTCCCTGTGCTCTAAAAAATGCCACTAAAGATCCCTATGGTCGATTTTTATAAGCACCACAGGTCTTTCTAATAAGTTATCTTAAGGACCTGTGGTTTTCATAATTATTGACCATATGGACCTTTCGTGACATTTTTAGAGCACAAAGTCTATAGGACTCCTATTTCCGAAAATAAAGGGACTAACTGTGCAAATAACCCCAAATTGTATAATGAGAGTGTAAAAATTACCTTTGGTAGACATATTCAATATCATCAGCGCGTAATTCTATCATGAGATCTGTATTAAGAACCTCGGTTATTCCGATGGAGAATGTCCCTGACCCTGCATTCTGAAGAAAACACTTGTATATGATATGAAGCTAATAGAATAGACACCATATGTAACAAAGAGTAAATTACCAAATACCCCCTTCGGTTTGATTAAAGGTCCAAAAATCCTACAATTTTTAAAGGGACAAATACCCCTATGAGATTTTCCAACTCGTGACAACTCATGTCAAGCTTAAGCAATATACAGATGCGCAAGGATTTTATGTTTAGGGGTAATGCCCCAGAATTTGTTTTCCCAAGTTAAATGTACTTTAGGTCCCTATATTATGCAAAAATTATAATATAGGTTCCTATATTATGTAAAAATGCATTATATGTCTTTATATATATTATTTAATTAATTACACTATAAATCTCAATTTTATGCAAAATAAATATATTATTTTATTATAAATAATATGTAATATTTATGCAATAAAAAATTTAACGAATTTTAAAAGTTAGGGTGGGTGTTGGGGGCAGGATGAAGATTCTAAAAATTTGAGGGGGCAGTAAGCTAATAATAAAATTTGATTTTTTTACAAGAACAAATTTTATCTTTATTTTGAATATCAGCCAAGCTTTGGCTCCGCCCCAAGAGATATATGTATTATGAATAGAAGGGGTAAGTGTCACGAGTTGGAAAACTATGGTGTGTTTTGTCCCTTTAAAAACTATAGGTTTTTTTACCTTTTGGCGTACTAGGGGGGTGTTTGGTATATTACCCTATAACAAATTATAACTTGGGGAACGTAACTGGATGCTGATTAATCCGTTCATATTTTCCTTGTAGACAATACTCTGGCTCTCTCTTCATTCTGAGAAGGTTCTGATCAGACTGAGAGACAAAGAAAATACAATTTCTGATTTATCACGTAATATATATAATGTCTTGTACTTGAAACATATATTTGGATGAGGAAATACCCCAAATGGTCACTGAACTATAAGTAAGTTACTCGTTTGGTCTTCGAACTTTTTATGTTACCCAAATGGTCCTTAAACATAATTTTTTTCCTGTTAGTCTCCACATTTAACTGCGTCACGTTTTCACCGTTAAGTTCCACATGGAAAAGACGTTTGTGGACCAAACCGATAAAAGGGGATAGTTTGAGGACCATTAGGGAATTTTTCCTATTAATCATTTCGAAAATACCTGCGGCCAGGTGGACTTAGCAATAAAATTCTAATAGAGCTAGACGCGGCAATCAAAGTGGAAAAAAAAAATGAACTTCAAGGACCATTTGAGTAACTTTATAAGCTTGAGGACCAACCCGGTAAAAATGTAACAGAGTTAAACGCTTGAACCAACCGGGAAAAAATGAAGTTTGAGGACCATTTGGGTAACTTTAAGAGTTTAAACACGTACGTGATAAATGAGGGGTATAGATTAGGGGCTATTTGGGAATATTCCTGATATAGATTAAGTTGTAATGGGAAATTTACATTTCATGCATATTAATTAGTGCTTCTAGACATTAATATAAGTATAAAAGGAGATACGTATACGAACCTCCCATAATTCCCATAATTGCTCATGTAAGCAACTCCGAAATGGCGATGAACAAAAATCAGGCTGAGTATTAAAAGCTTCATATCCAACCCCAATTTTATTACACCCATCGCCAAATCTCATTTTTTGAAGCATCATCCACATTGAAATATTACCCCCTAGATATTGTGGTTTATCGTGACCACCACCCTTCAATTTGTTGTCAAGGGTATTATGGTCAATATGGCACTAAAAATTAGTTTAATGGAAGAGAAGAGTCATATTTACCTCTCTTGGAATGACTAAATTACAGTCTTCAAAAGCTGGAATACCTTTGTATCCAACGTAGTCCCCGATAATATTTACACGCATGAAATTATCGTTTGATGTTGCGGTTCTATTATCGGGACCCACAATTACTTCCTGCAAGAAATCAATATAACCATGAATTTCTTAGCATTATGGGGAAATTTCTGAAATGGTCCCTGAACTATAGGCAATTTACAGGTTTGGTAATTGAACTTCTAAAGTTCTCCGAATAATTCTCGAACTTTGTTTTTTACTACCGTTTGTCACCGCATCAAATTCCATAACATAGGGGGTATAAATACCAAATACCTCAAGAATTGAAAATTGAGTCCATGCGACAGTAGGTATTTTCGTAATTATTAATAGGAAAAATTCCCCAAATGGTCACTGAAATATACCTTTTTTACTGGTTTGGTCCTCAAAGTCCTTACAATGAGGCACTTAACGGTAAAAATCTAATGGAATTGGGCCAACAATAAAGTTCAAGGACCATTTGGGGAATTTCTCCTTATTTGGAGTAAATCACCAATTTCCCCACAGCAGGAAAAAACATCGTGTCTTTAAAATACTTAATGTAACATCCAGGAGTGTCATATCACAGGGGTAATTCTCTAAATGGTCCCTGAACTATAGGCTAGTTACAATTTGGTTATTGAACTTTTAAAGTTACCCAAATAGTCCTCTAACTTTGTTATTTGCCCGACATTCGTCCCACATCAAATCCACTTTTATCGTTGATTTCATGTGTAAACAAGTAATTTCTTTACTCACGTAGTCCTTACACTTTTTAAATTTCCCAAAATGGTCCCTGAACTATCCTCCTTTCACTGGTTTGGTCATCAAGCGTCTTAGCCACGTGGCACTTAACAGTAAAAATCTGACAAAGTTGAACGCGGAGACTAATGAGGGGATAAAAATAAAGTTCAAGGACCACTCGGGTAACTTTAACATGGTCGAGAAGACTATTCAGGTAACTAGCCTATATTTCAGGGACTATTTGAGGAATTATCCCATATTATATCATATACTATTCATAAACCCAAAAACCTATCTTGTAGTCTCATATATATATGTAACTTAACATGAATAAATAAATAAAAAATATTACGAAGCTTAGTACCAATGTTTTTAATCTTGTCTTAACTTCGATTCTGATATTAAATCCAATAGAGCGTTGTCCAACACCAAACACGTGGAACCTAAACAAAAAAGTATTAATGGTGATAGACGAGGCCTAAAATGTCAATTATTCTATTAAATAACACGAGGGCAAAAATGTCATACCAGTCACCAGTATATCTAAGACAATGTGCAGTATTAGCTTTTCCTTTCACCATCTTATCAACTAATCAAACAACACGAAATAAAGCATTAGCTCGAGGTTGTCATTATAAGAAAAGCTTGTCAGGTGATGAATTTTAATATTTTAACTTACAGAAGTTTCCACATGACGAAGGTACCCTTCTCTGGTCTCCACAAGGACAACAAATAGGCTATGCAAAAAGTTGTAAATAAATGTTATGAAAACACAAAAATGTCTTAAAAGAAAATTTAAATGCTAAAGCCGTGATTATAATAATAGTAATGTAAAGACTATTATGATATTGACAATTTATTAAAAAAACGTTACTAGAAATGCGTCAGCCTTTGAAATCATACCCGAGTCTTCTCAATAATGTCACCTTTTTCATCTCTCAACCTATGAAATAAATCAATTGACCAGTTGGTGAATTTCAACACATGAATAATACTTGAATAAAAGGAACAAATGATAAGTAAACAATATTTCCAAATTATTTGAGAAAAGGAAACAAGAAATCAAAAAGCACAAACATGGCATAAAATAAAAGCATTAATAGAATTTAATCAACTCCAAATACAAATGTAAATAAAATTAAATGAACTTAAGAGCCTTATACAAAATCACATCAAGTAATTGTTAAAGAGACAAATTTTAAAAATTAAAAGCATTAGCTGTATCTGGAAAACAAGCATTCAAAAGTGTACTTGCCTTTCACAAACCTCCACAATATCTGCCCCAGCATCTCGATCACATTTTCGCGTCTTAACAAAAAATTCTTCAGGCTTATAAGCAACATCCTACACCCAAAAAAAAAAATCAAATTTTATTTATGCATCCAACAAAAAAAAAAGAAACTCATATAACTGTTTACCCTAACTAGAATTACAAAAAACAATCATTTGCATTATACAAGATAACAAGTTAAAATTATTTATACCACAAATGTGTCAAAACATCTAACAGTAACAATCATAATAGATGAGTTAAAATGCATACTCGGTCATATGACAAGTCATACAATGCATATACAGCGGATTTGTTGATAGTTATCACAGGAGGTTCACGCAAAGTCCTCATATCTGTGTCGTTTTCTCCCACTTCAACGATCTCCGCCACTAAAGATGACTCTCTTCCACCCTAACCAAACAAAAAATAAAAAAATAAAAAAATAAAAACAACACAAACATATATGCAATAGAGAGAGTTACGGATTCGGAAGGGATGGCTAAGTTGAGGATGATTTTGGAAGAGCAATTGAGTGCGTTGTTTTCTGAAACTTTTTCACATTTTTCAAGCTTTGATTTTGAGAGAATTTCGATTGTGAATGATAGTTGAACTGAAAGAGACAAAGATATAGTGAAGATTATTAACAAAGCAAGGTTTTGATTCTCCATTTTTTTGTGAGTTTTTTAAACTGATAGTGATGATCGAATGTTTAAAAGTTGTGTGTAGAGATGAACGGTTTTTTTTTTTTTTTTGGGCGGGCTTTGAAGTGGAATTATTTTACTTTTTAGTTCTTATTTCTTTTTTTCTTGGACACGTCAATGAAGCAGATTGGGTCGCTAATATGGGCCAGTGTTAATTTGATTGTAGATCAATGGCGGAGTGGGTTGTATTTCGGTCCTTGAATTCATTTCAGGAGCTTCTTATGAATAGCAGCTGAAAACAAATCATGTAAAATATCTCAAATATTATGTATGGTATGATATGGAAGATTATTGGTGTATGCACTTTTCCGAACAAATTCCATTTCTAGGTCATTAACTATGACCTAAAGATAATTTTAGGCCAAATGTTTCAAAAATTACATTTGTAAATCAAACGTATTTAAAATACCTATTTTTAGGTCATTTCATTAATTTCATGAAATATTTTATTGATTCTAAGGACAATTTAAGCATTTCAAATAAAATATATGTTTATTTAGCCACATCACAAACTAAAAACTCTATCGAAAGTGTTTAAATTGTTTTTAAAAATCTATGAAATATCTCACGAAATTAGCAAAACAGTCTAAAAATAGGTGTTTTGAATACGTTTGGCCTAAAAATGTGACTTTTGAAACATTTGACCTATAAGTATTTTTAGGCTATAGGTAATGGCCTAAAAATAGAATTTTCTCCATTTTTTCAATTACTTTGGCTGCAACCTGAAATAATTGGGGGTGTTTTTAGTGTTAAAAACAGTTTAGGGTTGAAAATAGAGTTTTGGATGTTTTAGAAGTGTTTTTATAATGAATACGTACACCAGTTATGAGGGTTAATTCAACATATAAGTTCCAATTTTGGGGCATGATGCATGAATTAATGTTGAGTTTATAATATTTATGTTAATGGAAATGCAGATGCAAAGAGAAATAACAAAATGAGACTTTACAATTTTAAGATGTAAACATGAAGTTTTAGGAATTGTCGAACTTTTACTACAAACATGAAGCAAGACTCTCAATTGATGTATGAAAACAATGATTTTGGTAGTAATCCTTAAAACATAAAAAATTATATATTATTTTTTTATAATTAAACAACTCATTTTTCATGGATTTAGTAAGAAAAAGTCAGCTTACTTAAGCAATTGCAGAGCAATGTTAACTGTTGTTGATGGTGCTGTCCAGTGATAGAATTTAGAAGATAAGAAGGAATATTTTTATATTGATTTTTGTTGTGTACCATTACATGAGAAATGAAGTACTATTATATAAGCACAATGGCTTGAGCACTACTCTACTATCCTAACAGCTTTTGTTTTATATGAATTGGTTTTGATCATGTGCTTCACATTGTATGTGCACCTCTTTTGTCTTTTGTGTTATTTATCTCATCATCCCCCCTCAAGCTGAATGCTCGTAAGAGGGGAAGCTTGCAAAGAAGAGAGTTAAAAGTAGAGGCAGATAAACCTTTGGTGAAGATATCCGCAATTTGAAGTGAAGAGGATACATGAGAGATGATTAGTTTCTTGGCTTTAACTTGTTCTCGAACAAAATGGAAATCAACATCTATATGACGTGTTCTTGTATGAAAAACCGGATTAGACGCTAAAGCAATAGCAGAAAGATTATCACAATGAATAGTAGGTGTAATAATTGAGATAGATAAGCTTTGTAGCAGAAAGGATAACCATTTGAGCTCAGCAGAGACATATGCCATAGCTCGATATTCTGCTTCAGTTGATGAACGAGAAACAGTTGTTTGTTTCTTAGAACCCCAAGAGATCAAGTTTGAGCCTAAGAAGATACAGTAACCAGTGATTGAACGTCGATCGTGGGAATTACTCGCCCAATCAGAGTCAGAATATGCAGATAGAATTGATGAAGAGGGTGTAAAGGTCAATGAATAATTACGAGTACCTTTAATATATCTTAAGAGCTTCTTCATACTTTCAAAATCTGCATTAGAGGGCTTATGCATGGCTTGACAAAGTTGATTAACGGCAAATGAAATGTCAGGCCTAGTTATGGTTAAATATTGTAAACACCCAATAATACTTCTAAAAAGAAAAGGATCTTCAAATAGGTCCAGACCTTTAGAAGATACAATTGTATATTTGTTGAGAGTAGGTAATGGTGAACTTTTACATTCACTCATACCAGCTTTCTGCAAGATAGTAGCTGCATAATTCTCTTGAGAGACAATTAGATTAGGTGAGGATGATATAACCTCTAAACCAAGAAAATAAGATAGTAATCCAAGATCCTTCATAGAGAATCTTTGTTTTAGAGCTGAAATAATGAATTGAACACCCTCAAAATCACCACCTGTAACTAATATATCGTCAACATAAACTAGAATAATAGTTAATTGATCTTTATTTTTACGAATAAAAAGAGATGAATCTGCAGGTGAAACAACAAAGCTATGTGAATCAAGGAATAAAGTAAGTAGTTGATTCCAAGCTCTAGGTGCTTGCTTGAGACCATAAAGCGACCTCTTTAATTTACAAACATGATTAGGAAACATTGAATCAATAAACCCTATAGGTTGATCCATATAAACTTCTTCTTCCAAAACACCATGCAAAAATGCATTAGAAACATCTAATTGATGTATTTTCCAATCATGAGAAGTAGCAAGAGACAATATTAGTCGAATTGTTTGATGTTTCACGACAGGACTAAAGGTTTCATTATAATCAATACCATGTTCCTGTAAGAAACCTCGTGCTACTAAACGAGCTTTATAACGGGAGATAGAACCATCGGCTTTGCGTTTAATTTTATAAACCCATTTACATGATATAGAGTTTCTACCAAGAGGTTTTGGTACTAAAACCCAAGTATTTTGTTTCTGCAGAGCATCAAATTCACTTAACATAGCTTGTTGCCAATGTTGAGATTTTGCAGCTTCTTTATAAGATGTAGGTTCAACAGATGAAGGAGATAAAATAGTAGACTGACACTTATAAGAAGGTCTAAGGGAACCAGTTTGACGACGCGTAATCATGTGATGTGTAGAAGAAGATTGTGGAGGAGGTTGAGGTATAGATGAAGTAGAAGAGTTTAAGTTAACAATAGGCTCAGTGGTAGGTGTTGGAGAGTGAAGTATTGAATTAAAGGGCTGACTAAGAGCATTAGGATTAATAGCATTATTAAATAGATCAACATAATTTGTATAAGATGACTCAATGGTAGAGACACTAGATAGAGTACTATTTTGAAAAGGAAAAATTGACTCGTTAAATACCACATGACGAGATATAAACAACTTTTTAGAAGCTAAAGCATAACATTTATACCTCTTACTAGTTGAGCAATAACCAAGAAAAATACAAGGTTCTGAGAGTGGAGATAACTTATTTGGACTATAAGGACGCAACCAAGGATAGCACAAGCATCCAAAAACACGGAGATGCAAGTAAGAAGGAGGTTTATTGAAGAGAATTTGATAAGGAGAAGAGTTATTAAGTATTGGAGTAGGTAAAATGTTAATAAGATAGACAGCTACAGCAAGAGCCTCAAGCCAAAATTTAGTGGATAGAAAGCTATGTGTGAGAAGGGCTCGAGTAGTTTCAAGAAGATGACGATGTTTGCGTTCCGCAACACCATTTTGTTCAGGTGTGTGTGGACAAGAAGTTTCATGAATAACACCCTTTGATTGGAGAAATGAGGCAAAGGAGTTATTTATGTATTCTCCACCATTATCAGAACGCAATTTCTTAATTTGAAGGTTGAATTGTGTTTGAATTAAGGTATAAAAGTTTTGAAATGTTTGACAAACAAATGATTTATGTGTAAGCGGATAAATCCAAGCAAACCTACTATAATCATCAATAAAAACAACATAGTATTTATAAGAAGAAAAGGAGCTGATTGGTGAAGGGCCCCATACATCACTATGGACTAAATCAAAGGGAGCATTAGAAGTAGAACTTGATAATGTAAAAGGTAATTTGTGACTCTTTGAAACAGCACAGGCATTACATTCATTTTGAGACAAAGAAATCTTAGTTTGTAGAACAATTGAAAGAGAATCTGCAGCTTTAGATGAAGGGTGACCAAGCCTGAGATGCCACTTATTTGCAGCAGATGAAACAAACTTTGAAGATAGACATTGAAAGGAAGAAAATGGAGGCTCAGATGACTTGACTTTGGAAGTGAAAGAAAGTGAGTAGAGACCATCCTTACAAAGGCCCTGAAACAACAACTTATGTGATGCAGAAGAATAGATAGACACAGAATCACTATGAAAAATAAAGTAGCAATGATTATCTTTTGTAAACTTAGAGATAGACAAGAGATTTGAGGCAATTGAAGGAACATGTAAAACAGATTGTAAGATGAAAGTAAAAGAAGGAGTAAGAAGCTTACTAGTCCCAACATTAGCTATGTCAAGATTTTGACCATTTCCAACTGAAACAACACCATTTCCATCATAAGTAGAGTGGTTCTGAAGCAGATTTAAATTAGGAGTAACATGGCTATTTGCACCTGAATCCAAATACCATAGTTCTGGATCATAATGAGTAGTAGAAGACTGAGAATTAGCCATTAAAACAGTTTTATTTTGAGCTCGAGGTGAGGGAAAGTTAACAAAATCTGCTCTCTTCCAACAATCAATAGCCGAGTGTCCATACCTTAAGCAAATTTGACAGGTAGGGACAGTTGAATTCGAAGAATTTACACAATTTTGTTGTGAAGACTGAGTAAATTCAGGAGATGAATTATTATGAAAACCACCACGTGACCTTCCTCGAGTAACATAACCTCTACCACGAGAATAACCACGTCCTCTACTAGAAAAGTTATTAGACGAATTGTTCGATGATTGAGATGGTGTAAATAAAGCTGTATGAGAAGCAACAGTCTCATGAGCTTCAACCATCTGCATATGTAATTCCTCAGACACAAGAAGGCTACCAAGTGAGTGAAAACTAAGTGTAGATGTTTGAGCATTAGAAATACGAATACTCGATTTAAATTGATTATATTCACTTGGTAATCCTTTTAATGTATACATAATAACATCCTCAAGCGCAAGAGAGGATGAAGCTGTATCTAAACCATCACAGATTTCCTGAATTTCAGTAAGATAAGTAGACATACTTCGATCTCCTTTCTTAATATTACACAATTTCATTTTAAGTTGGTGAATATGAGTTCTACATTGAGACACAAAGATCTCTTCGAGTTTATTCCACACATCAAAAGCATGAGGAAGTTTAACAACTTGAGCTAAAATAGATGGAATCATAGATGAATGTAATGATACCTTAAGTTGTTGATCTTCGATCAACCAAGTAGCAAACAGAGGATCCGAAACAGAAGGTTTTAATCGAGAACCATTTATGTGGCTAAGATAGCCATGAGCTTCCAACACAGCCTCAAGTTGCGACCTCCATAGAACGTAATTTGCAGAATCGAGCTTGATTTGAACAAGAGAGCTCCAATTCTGTCGTAAAAGCAACAGACCAGGTGGAATCGACGAGCTCGAAGTAATAGAAGGCGATAAAGAAGAACTTGACGCCATAGAATGAACGAAAACAGCGGAAAAACAGGATCGATTTAGCTTTGGAGTGTAAAAAGTTTGAAAAGAGAGAGAAGAACTAATGCCATTAATGGCGGATTTTTGAAGAAATGACAAAGCACTCCTTTGGCAAATCTGATACCATGATAGAATTTAGAAGATAAGAAGGAATATTTTTATATTGATTTTTGTTGTGTGCCATTACATGAGAAATGAAGTACTATTATATAAGCACAATGGCTTGAGCACTACTCTACTATCCTAACAGCTTTTGTTTTATATGAATTGGTTTTGATCATGTGCTTCACATTGTATGTGCACCTCTTTTGTCTTTTGTGTTATTTATCTCATCATCCAGTTGGTACTTGATCGCTATTACAAGGCTGATGAACCTATTATTGTCTGGTATAATAACCATCTTTATTTTCTTTATATCTACAGAAATAACCACATTATGTATTTAGTTTCACCCTTTAATAGTAATCAAGGTAAACTTTGAGCCAACTATGGCTCAAAGTTGTACTCATGATATACTCTTTAAAACCTAGTTGTAGTAACTTGCTTAACCTATACTTCAGGTAGCTTTTAATACCAAGGATCTTCAGTATCCTGACAAAAGCATGGGTGCTCAAAGAATTTTTTCCAAGTATGGGATTAGATTAATCTTATTTTAAAAATTAACATTTTTAGTAATTTACAAGATATTTTTGTTAACTCAGGTGTTTACAGGTAAAGAAAAAGAAGCAGTTTTTGATATGCTTCCTTATATGCGATTAGCTTATGTTTCAGACACTTCAGAAATGCAGTCGGTTCTTTATTTTCAGGGTCCAATTTGACCAATAAGTTTATTCCTCAAGTGTTTCATTGCAGTAATTATCGTCAAACAATCTTTAACATATGTTATAGGTAAGTCTTTGGTAAATTGTATTTTTATTACATACCTTACATGCTTTTTTATTAGTTTCTCATTCTCTAAACTACTTATGATACTGAAACACTAAATCGGTTAAATTTTTTATCATCAAAACTTGTTGCAATTGTATGATAATTAGGCATTTTTATGTGTTAAAGTATCACACAAAATAAATAAGTCAGTGTATATATATTGTAGTAACATAAAAGTCATAATTTTATGTAGGGTGATTTACTCATGAAGTTCACAGACTATTGTCAGTTGCCCATCAGGTCCAACCCACCCCAAAAGTCGAAATTGCCCTTCTGCTCCATTAATATCTTTTGACTTACCAAAACTAATTTCCTAATTATATGCAACCAATCAATTAATATAAAAAAAGGAAATAATTTCCAAATATATTAAATTAAAGCACAAAATAAAACAAATAAACTGATAGAAAATCACTTATTATATAACTTTAATAAATTAAAGCCAAATACATTAAATTAAAGCACAAAATAATACCATTATTTACAACCCATTGATATTACCTAGCACACCATCGATATTCCACACATAACCCGTCTGTTTTTCATACATTCCAAAACAACAGTATTTACAGCCCATCGATATTAACTAGCACACCTATGGTATGACAGTTAAAAGTCGATGGTTTGACAGTTGAACTTGATGGTGTACAATGTAAAACAATGATGTCCATAGCACAACGATGGTATGACAGTTAAAAGACGATGGTTTGACAGTTAAACTTGATGGTGTACAATGTAAAACAGTGATGTGCACCACCACCTTGCACAATGACCTAGAACCACCACTTCGCAACACCAAGTCGAACCACCACCACGCAGCCAAATTCGTTGAGAAGCTTGTTCGCTGCTGGATCTTCTCCGCCGTTCGCCACCATGCCATGGACGCTCTTCAGTGGATATTCGACGGGATCTTCAACACAGATCATCATAACAGTGATGTGATTGATGTGGCCGGATTTGGGTGTGTTGATCGGGGTAACGGACTAGCGGAGGGGGCGCTGAGCGCGGCATCGGGATGGTGGCCTTCGTTGTTGTTCGTGGTTCGAAGATGAGGAGTGCGATGAGTGGGGTCTGTTGCTCAGAGGTCGTTGGAGATGGCCGAAAATGGCCGTGGTGGATCGGAGTTTCGATCGGAAGAAGACTGTGGGGGTGCTGTGATGGTCGCTGCTGTTATGGAGAAGAACGACGATGGCTGGCTTGGGTTCCTTCGTTTATTGTGGTCGAGCACTGAGCAATACAGGATTTGTGGAAGAGGAGGATGATTTTCATGTCGATTGATATTAAAGAGCTAAAAATAAGGGACTTATTAGATATGCTGAAAATAGGGAATTGGTTATAGACTAAAAATAAGGAAAGTCAATATCTGATTTGATCATGTGTAGGGGTATTGAGGGGATAGTAAATTCGAAGGTGGACCTGATGGGGGGGAAAATGGGGTTGGACCTAATGGGGGTGGGAAGTTGGGTACTAGGACTATATAAGTTAATATCTCTTTTATGTATTGCTATAACATGTAAAAAAATGTATAGAAGAAACGATTAAAATTATTTTATAAGAATAAAAAGGTAAAAAAATTCAATATAAAAAAAATATGAGTGCGAGACAAAATTGTAATACGAAAACACAAAAATCAATGATTTTGCTGAAACACACAAAACAACATTTTAACACAAAAATCAACAGAGAAATGAAAAAAATGACTAATATGATTGTGTCTATTACTTTAGCGTCAGAAAACCTAAGCACTAAAAATCATAAAACTCCAACACTAAAAACCAAAAACCTCAACCCTAAAATACCCTAAACTCTAAACAATAAACTCTAAAAAAATAAACTTTAAATCTAGAAACTCCAAACACTAATCCTTAAATCCTAAGCCTAAATTTAAAAACACTAACCCTAACTCAAACCCTAAATCTGAAAACCTTAACCCTAAAACCCCAATTCCTAATCCCTAAACATTCAAATCAAAAAACACTAACCCTAAACCCAAAATCCTAAAAAAGAAAAAGAATTGATATGATAGGGTCTGTAATTTTGTGTGTTCGAGGAATACAAAAAATTCAGATTTGTGTATTCCTGTAACATACAATGTCACAAAGAAGTAACAAAAAAAGGACTAGTATGATGAGGTATGTAATCTTATGTGTTCCAGGAATACACAAAACTAGAACACACAAAGTTGAGTTTAGTGCATCCCAGGAATACATAAAACTAAATTTTGGGTGTTCAAGTAACACATAAAACTGAGTTTCCTATGTTCCAGGAATTTTTATGTGTTCATGTGACATATAAAACCACATAGAAGCAAAAAAAACTAATATGATGGGGTATGTCATTTAATGTGCAAGTACTACACAAAACTGAATTTTGTGTATTACTAAAACTACAAAAATGTTAACCCTAACCCTAACCACTAAGCTTCACAAATCTGGATTATTAGGGGGAGAGAGAAGAGAGAGAGTGTGTGTGCATGTATTTTTGTTTATGATTTTAGATAAAGGGTTACCTGGGATATAATGGAATGTATAGGGGTATTTTGGGTATCCAAATTTTAAAGTTTTATTCATATATATTAATTCGAACTGGCCTCTAATGAGAATAAAACAAGGATCATTGTCTTTTGAGTCTTAAAGTGGATTTTCCAAGACATTTTGGTCTATTTATCAGAAATGGCATATCCATATTCTACATGATTCCTATATAACTTAACATTAAGAATAATTCTTTATAAATGAATAGTAAAACATAGTTTCTTTTAGAATCTGATGATTTTTTTTGTTATTTAATGTTGGTCGTTTTTTTCCATTTAGGAGAAAAAACTACCTATTCTTGTTTAAATTTGGTATATTTATTGAAGTTTGGCAGATAAGTTTGCGAATTCTAGACTTTGTAAATGTTATTAGAAGTACATTAATTAATAATACATAAAAAAAAGTCTTTTATTTTTTGGGCCTTCAGTGGTTGTCCCTAGTGCTCCAACCGAGGGCACTTGCTGCTATTAGGGAGGACAGGATTTGTCAAATTTTATATCATCTAGTTTGAAGAAAATATAATTGGGTGATTGACCTATGGGGTTTTGAAGATAACTTTTATGGGTGATAGAAAACATGTGGCAAGGTTCTTCTTTACATAGTCCATAAAAAATTACTAAAATACCCTAAAAACAAAAACTACATAAAGATAAAAAAACAAGAGGCAAAAAGCACAGACTATCAAATCATTGAGAATAAGTTACTAGATTAAGTATTGTTCATCTTTAGTCCCCACCATCACCAACGCCGCCATCAGGGGCATACTCGGTGATTTCACTAAGTATAGGAAAAATTAGATGAGTATCGAAAAAATAACGAAGTATCGAGAAAAAATCACGGAGTATGAATCACTGAGTACGATATTTCACTAAGTATATTTAGTAAATTTACGGAATATTCCTTTAACAAAATAAGTAAACCAAAAAATGCATGAAATTCTTTTTATTATCGAAAATAATACTACAACACTTTATTAAGAAAGAAAACAATACTAACTTAGAAAAATATAAAATAACTAATAAAAAGCTAAGACTACAATAAACCTACAAAAATATAAACAGCATCCGCTGATGTCAGCATGACGTCAGCCTTATTTATTGAGTAGCAGATACCTAAAAAATATATAAACGTCTTGTGATGATGTAAGCATGTAGTCACTCATTTTCATTGAGTAGCAGAAGATTCAAACTACCATTGTCTTCACGCGAGCTTAAGTATCTCTCAAACTTCATGGATTCGATTGAAGTTGATGAACTAACCTAAATGTTCTACACTGCCACTAAATCCATCTGCGAAACACTACGAAGATGTCCTGAACTCACCAGAACAGAACTACAAAATGCCATGGCTGCAAAACTCGCTTGAATTCACCTGGCTTCGCCTATAAATAAGAACCACTTGGTATTATCTCGCTCCGATCTTAGCTCGCATGGAAAGATTCATGCCATGGCCGAGAATGGAGGGGAAAGTATGAATTAGGATTTATGGTGGAGTGGAGAGAGAAGATAAAATAGGATTTATATATGTTATTATAATTTATTTGTTTATTATACTTAGTATATATAGTGGAGAGTTTGAAGGTATAATGATAATCAGCATTTAGCAAGAATAGTGGATTGGGTGGGGAGCTTGGGTCTTGAGAAGGGGTCTTCAAGATCCGTTAGATAAAAATCTCAACATAATAAGTTTGATAGATTAATCCGTCTGAAACAATATTAATATGGCTGATTAATTTAAAAGATTCACAACCCAAAAAATAGTTTCTTTGAGTCCATTTGTTTTTCTTTTCTCCAAACAATCTTGAATATTATTTAATTGGCATGACCTTTCATTTTTACCCTTACTAATTTATTTGCTTGATTTAATAAAAAAAATCAAAAGTATTAGAACATCGAAAGGTGACTGGTGGTGGAGCAAGAAAGGAGAGATCATATCTGAACAAATATTCCTCCATAATTGATAATGACGGTGGTGGTTCGGAGGAATCCAGATTGTCTGTAGATGATGAACTAGAAAAAAAAGGTTGTGGATGACCTCGTTGTTGGTAGTGTCTATGAAATCTAAAAGTCCTTAGGCTTCTAAGACGGATTTGTGATGTTAATAGCGGTGGTGGTTCGACAGCTACCAACCTTTCCAATCTGTAGGTGTTTAGGGTGGGTCTGTTTCAAATCTTTCGAGCTTTCATGGTGGATTTGTACCGTTACTGGAGGTGATGGTGGATTAGCTTGAAATCTTGTGATATTGCATTAATGATGATGGAGTGGTTATACAAATTGACTCCACATTTTTGAATTTCTAGTGCTAGATACAAGTGGGTTGGGTGTGCTTTACGAATGAGTTGTGTGTTTTACAAATGAGTTATACGTTATTTTTTAATGAGTAATGATATATACCACCCAAATTCATACCATCCAAATGTCACCCAATAACGTGGCGTGAATTGGTTGGTTACAAATCTTTAATCAAATCAAGAAAATAAATATATTAACGATTTGCAACCAATTAATTCACGCTACATCATTGGGTGACATTTGGATGGTATGAATTTGGGTGGTATATATCATTACTCTTTTTTAATGGAGTATGTGATATTTACAATAAGATTGTCTATTTAATGTCCATGTGTTGCACACATGGTTGTCACGTATGATGGGTAGATTCATTCAGAATATCATTAATATTGTTGTGTACTCTTTGAGGCAAATATTTATTCTTTGTACTTTTTCGATCAGTGACCCAATTAATATACTAACCTCAACCAATTTTTATTCGGTTTGGGCTTATGACAATAAATCAAATTCAAGTTTAATAACAGATTGATTTATTTACTTAACGATAAATACCTTTATATTATTTCTTTAATTAATTAAGTTGACTATTATAATTATGCTAATTTCGGACTCTGAGACTGGGAGGTAACATCTAATAATTAAATTTGGGCAAAAAAAAACTAATGGGTTTCAAAGAGATCTTTTGTTTAAAAACATGATAAAATTTTATAATATTATATTAATTCCATCTAAGTTTCATGTAATTTATTACTTTGGAACAAGTGTAATTTTTGTGTTTCAAATAAAAGTATGTGTCATGTTATAGAGTATTTTAAAAACATTTCAGTTATTTTATAAGTAAAAAGTAGAAAATATCAAGATGTGATTCTCAAACTTTTATGTATATTGATTCCTTTTCAACTCAAATTTTTTAGACTCTCAGGACTTATATAAAAAGAATTTCATTTACAAATTTCATGACTAGCTTCATTAATTATTATAGATTATTTCTACAAATATAATTAAATATAACACACTTGATCGCTACCTAGATGAAGCTTCTTTCACCACCTTTTTTCATCTCCTACAACGGCACCGCACTTCCTCCTTTACAAATATCTTTATGGCACAATATATAGATTCTAAACACAAAAAGATAGTCAAGACACAATATGTGACTCACTCTGATTGATACGATAGGCCTATTTTTTCACATAATTAATTATGTTAGGAATAATACAATTAGTTAATTAACCTAATTCGATATCTAATTATTGTCTCTTTATTTTTTATTTTCTTAATTAGTTGATCATTCATTTATTTAATTAAGTGCCCATTTGGATTTGATTTTAGAGGTAAAATCGTTATTAGATCAAAATTATAATAGTTGAAAAAAATATTAAAAATTATTTTGACATCTAAAAGTAATCATATATTTAGTGCTTTTTTCAAAAGTGAATTAAAAATTTAGAGTATATTTTTAGGTCTAAAATCATATTAAGTGATTATTTTTAAAAACAATTCCAAACAAACCCTAAGTAAATAATCTTTTTTTGTATAAAAATCATTTCAAGGTAATTATAATTCTTTGTAAGTTGTCAAAGTATTCAAACGATATATCATATATATGTTAAGAAATATTGAACCATATTAACTTGCGAGTAACTTAAAACATTATGAAAAAATTAATTATTTTAATCAAATACTCATAATCAAGTTTAAGATAATATAAAAAGTAATAAATGTAAAACAAATAATGAATGGGAATGTAATCAAATTAATACATAAATATTACATATAAGAGCAAATTCCATAAGCGAATCCTCATTTCTGTTGCAAGTATCGGCTGTAGAGAGCTATGAGTTTACTTCGAAAGAGACTAATTTAAACTTCGATTTATAAAAAATTGCTTCAGAGACTTAAATTTAGATTACCTAACAACTTATACCAAATTCTTACCACTAGACTTACAATCCTATAAAAATTATTAATTTGTTTTGAATACTGAATATTACCTAAAGTTTAACAGGGTAATTATCTTTTCCCCAAAAAATTCACACATACTTTTTAAAAAATCTCGAAGTTTAGGTGAACTTGAGACTCTGAGATCTCTCAAAAATCCGCCACTGAGTATCCGTAAGTACTATTCTCGGATCAAAATATATATATATATTCAAGTGTTAATAGAAGAAAGACATACTTCTTTCTTATAATATGAACCCGTTCTCTTGGCAGATCAGCACTTGTGGTCTTTTTATTCTATGACTTCCATCTAATATATATCACACACTTTGATAGATTAAAATGTCATGATCATCAGAAGCATGAGTCTTTTTGTTGAAATAAAAGGAATCCCTAAAAGACTGTGACTCAAAAAAGTGCTGAGAATTTGAAGTTGGCAACAAATCCAAGACCATAAGCCTTGCAACAACCCCAGGTGCTTTCTTTCTGGCTCCTTCATCTCCGCTAGTTGATGAAGAATAGTGGGAATGCGAATCACTATCAAATTGATCTTCAAAATCTTGTCCATTTCCATGTACCTTAGCAACATCAACAAAGTAGACATCACAATCTTAATCTGAACAAGTATATACAGGCAATAATATTTGAAGAATAAAAACCATAACAAAATTCTTTCAAACAAATTTAGTTTCTAATGGAGTGTGTAACTTAAGAAAGAAGCACATTCTGAATACTTGAAATAACTGAATCTTCATCATTTCCTTTCCTTTGTGATCCGGATATGGAATGGAATCTATCATGTCAAACAAGGTATAGATGGATGAAAGTTATGGGCACTCTACTTCGTTGACTAGGATATAATATTGGTTACAAATATCTTGTTAAAGATAATAGATTTTGTGTTATTATTTTTGTTTTAAATTATTTTTACTGGTTTTTTAAAATATTACATATTAGTTATATAGCCCCATCACTACTACAACACACTGATTTTTGGTCGTCGCCTTTTCGAAGTTGCTTACATGGGATTTATGGGAGGTTCGTATATGTATCACATTCTTTTATTTATATCAATGTCTTGAAGCACTAATTAATATGCATAAAAATGAATTTCCTATAACAACTTAGTCTATATTGGGAATCCCAAATAGTCCCTGTTATATACCCCTCATTTTTAGTGTTGGTTTTCAAACTTTTAAAGTTACCCAAATGGTCCTCAAACTTCATTTTTTTCCCATTGGTTCATGCATCTAACTTTGTCACATTTTTACCGGGTTGGTCTTCAAGCTTGAACATTATTTTTTTTTCACGTTGATTGCCGCGTCTAGCTCTTTTACAGCTAGTCCACCTGGCAGCAGGTATTTTTTAAATTATTAATAATAAAATTCCCTAGATGGTCCCTAAACTATCCCCTTTTACCAGTTTGGTCCACAAACGTCTTTTCCATGTGGAACTTAGTGAAAATCTGACGGAGCTAGACGTGGGGACTAACGGGGAAAAAATGATGTTCGAGGACCATTTGGATAACTTAAAAAGTTCGAGGACCTAACAAGTAATTAACTTATAGTTCAGGGACCATTTGGGGTATTTCGTCATCGAAATATATACTTCAAGTACAAGGAATTATATATATTATGTGATGAATCAGAAAATGTATTTTCTTTCTCTCAGTCTGATCAGAACCTTCTCAGAATGAATAGAGAGCCCGAGTATTGTCTACAAGGAAATTATAAACGGATTAACTAGCATCCAATTACGTTCCCCAAGTTATAATTTGTTATAGGGTTATATACCAAATACCCCCTAAGTGCGTCAAAAGGTAAAAAGTTATATTTGTTTTAAAAAAAACAAATACACACTGTGGTTTTCAAACTTGTAACAACTTATCCCTTCTATAAATATATGGTGGAGCCAAAGCTTGGCTGAATTTTCAAAATAAAAATTGTTCTTGTAAAAATAAAATTATATTATTAGCTTACTTTCCCTCTCATATTTTTAGAATCTTTATCACGCTCCCAACACTACAACCCCCCCCCCCCCCCCCCCCCCCCCCCCTCCGTACCCCTAACTTTTAAAATTATTATAATGAGCGTTAGAAAATTTATTGCATAAATATTTCTATTTTTCTTACAATAAAATAATATAGGTATTTTGTACAATATTGGGATTCATAGAGTAATTAATTAAAAAATATAGAGAGAGACATAATACATTTTACCTAATATAGGAACCAATATTATATTTTTTTGCATAATATAGAGACCTAAAGTGCAATTAACTTGGGAAAAAAATTCTGAAACATTGCCTCTAAATAAAAGATCCTGGCTCATCCCTGTATATCACTATGCCTTGACATGAGTTGTCACGAGTTGAAAAATCACATTGTGGTAATTATCCCTTTAAAAATTGTAGGGGTTTTCTTGAGCTTTATCAAACCAAATGGGGTATTTTGTAATTTACCCTTTGTTAATTTTATTAGCTTCATATAATATACAAGTGTTTTTCAGGATGCAGGGTCTAGGACATTCTCTATCGGAAATACTGAGGTTCTTAATACAGATCTCATGATAGAATTACGCGCTGATGATATTGAATATGTCTAGAAAAGGTTATGTTTACACTCTCATTATACAAATTTGGGTTATTTTCACAGTTATATGTCTACCAATTTTTACACTCTCATTATACAAATTTGGGTTATTTGCGCAGTTAGTCCATGTAGTTTCAGAATTAGGAGTCCTATAGTCCATGCGCTCTAAAATTGCCATGAAAGGTCGATATGGTCAATATTTATGAGCACAACAGGTCCTTATGTTAACTTGTTAGAAAAACTTGTGGTACTCATAAAGATCGACCATAGGGACCTTTTGTGGCATTTTTTATAATTCTATTAGTTTCCAGCTACATAATTACTAAATATATGAAAAGTTTTGGACTCTTTTGAGTAATTTTATTGATTTAATTAATTCTTGAAAGGAATAATTTTATCATATTATAGGAGTCCTGGAAAAATATTAAGCATTACTGTTCCAAAAAATTTATCATCTAGCAATTTTTTCGGATACCATGAAAAATAATTAAATGTTTAATTATTTAATAAATCAAGGTTCTATCTTGCAGTTTGATTGTTCAACTGGAGTTAGCCAAATGGAGGTACTTAGTACAATTTTGGGCAAAATACAAAATACCTTCCCGTGGTTTGATAAAAGGTCAAGAAAACACCTATGGTTGTAAAAGGGACAAATATCCCTTCATGGTTTTCCAACTTGTAACAACTAAGGATGAGTTGTCACGAGTTGGAACATCACAGGGTTGTATTTGTCCTTTTAAAAATCATACGGTATTTTTTTTAAACCGTTCAAACCACAAGGGGATATTTTGTATTTTACTCAACTAGTTTTGGCGAACAAGTGTGCCTATCCAATCTTTTCACTATCTCAATGCTCAAAAAAATATTATATGAACAAGCTGGAAAATACGTGTGTGCAGGTGGGTAATTGTAACTTTTAAAATTTGGCGGATGCTTTTAGTAATACCAATGCACTTATGATTTATTTGCAGCTATATTAAAAGACTCTGCTTAGTGAGCTTGATAGTTTATAACATCCGCAACTATTTTCCATAATGGATCACAGGTGTAGCTCTAAACCAGAAATATAATATGTTTATAGATAGTTTCCCAAATGGTCCCTGAACTCTAGGATAGTTACCCGTTTGGTTATTAAACTTTTAACGGTACACCAATGGTCCTCAAACTTCATTTTTGTCCTCGAACTCCTTCATTTTTTTACTGTTAAGTGCCATGTGGCAAAGATGTTTGAGGACCAAATCGAAAAAAGAGGATAGTTTAGGGACTACTAGTTCTGGAAATTTAAAAGCTTGCGGACTATTTGAGTAACGAAAATTCATGCTGAAACATGAACTTGGTAAAAATTGATGAAAATTGATTTGGGACTAAAGGGCGTAAGAAAAATTCAAGGACTATTTGGGTAACTTTAAAAGTTTGATAACCAAACAGGTAACTATAATTCAAGGACCATTTAAGGAATAATTTCTATGTTCAATACTTAAATCTTTTAGGTAAGCCTTAATTTTTTGATGGGATGATTCCCCAAATGGTCCCTGAACTATAGGTTAGTTACCGAATGGTCCTTAAATTTCTAAAGTTACCCAATTAGTACTCGAACTTTGTTTTTTTACCGCCGTTAGTCCCCATATTATATTCCATCCATTTTACCGTTAAGTCTATATGTCACCCAGTATTTTTGTTACCCATATAGTCCTCAAACTTTTAAAATTCCCCAAGTTACACGTGGGGACTAACAAGGGGACAAATATGAAAATTGAGGACCATTCAGGTAAGTTTAAAAATCCGAACCATTCAGGTAACTAGCTTATATTCATAGACCATTCTGGGAATTACTCCTCTTTGGGATAGAGGAAAAAACGAAAAGAAATCACTAAATTATGAATTATTATTTCCTTCACAGATTCAATTTCAGCCTCCAAAAACGAGCATGAATGGTTTATATGAATACGAGGTGCTATTGAACCAGCTGTGGACTAGTTTGGTAGAATTTATTACTGGAAAAAGTTGCATGTATGGGTATGGCTTCTTTATATAGTAATGTGTTCTAACCCAAAATCAAAATAAAAATAACGCAAAGGTTTGGCTATTTAATCTACGGCTTGAACCCATATATGATTTCAATTTACATTATCTCTGACATGCAGAAGTAAATGCTTTTAGGTTTTTTCGACTTTAGTTGTCACGTGCAGTACATTTGTATGAATTGGATAGTGATGTTTGGTCTATTTTTGGCCATTTTTCCAACAGGTAAATAGCAAATATTCAATTCTTGTATATATGAAATTAATCTTTGTACCCCAACAAGGTAAATTGACATTATATACGCTGTAAAAGTGCAGTTATTGTGTTACTTTATCTTCTACATCAGAAAGAAGTATTTGATCCTTATATGATTGGTGGTAAGATCATTTCTGGACTGATGAAAAAAGACCTGAAGATATTCATAGACATGAAATCGATACTAATTTATTACAAGATCATCTCAAGGAAAATCATAAGCATAAACATCATGCTCAAAAAAGACAGAAAAAGTGGTCATAAAGGTCATAAACACAACCATAAAATAGGCGAAGGAAATTATGAATATCATCTTCATCATGTCCATAAAGATAAACACACACACAAACATGGGAGAACCAAGAGTTTAGGAATCATAGAACCAGGGGATAATGATTCAATTGAGCATCATCGTAGACGGATAAAACACAGTGACACTACCAAAGATAAGGATCTTATCTTTGATGATGTACATCATAAACCACACGTGAAGTGGAGAGAATAATAGAAGTATTTATGAATCTGTATTTTACTTCATTTTCTATTTAGAAATTGGATTTTACAGTGTAAAGGCCTATCGATGAAAAATGATTATACTATTTGTACATGGTATATGAAATTGAATTAAATGTATACACCAACTGTATATGTACTCTGAAACAAAATAAAAATTTCAGGTTTGGTGTGTCCAGACTTACCATGGGTGAGTTTTGGTAAGCTCTGATTATATTTAATCTTTTCTCGGGAGATCTGAATGTGCATAACCATTTGGAAAGTGTAAATCAGGATATCGTACAATGTCTCCTTCGTATCATTTGGAAACTGATTTTTCGTTAGCAAAATCACTTAATCCTCTGTTTTTTGTTCATTTTTATGTATGCATTTCTGAATAAGCTTGCAATATATTATCTTACTTGTAATTGGTCACAAATCAATGGATAAAAATTGTCATCTCCATCTTAGTAAAATCTGATCCTGCACAATATCTCAATCCAGCTCCAAAAGCAAATTAAATTTCTTTAATATCAGCTCCATTCCCCGTAAACAACAACTTTCTTGACATTAGACCATGTAAAACATTATTACATGGAATAATTGGGGCTCTGTGTGTAGATAGAAGAAATAGTCACCTCACATCTCCATGGACTGAATTCAAAAGGACTTTTGTATACGGCGGAGTTCAAATGGACAGCTGGAGGACAAGCCATGACCCTACCAACCCGCTGAAATGGGCATCCTTACACTTTAGGGAAGGGGCGAATCCAGCATTTTTTCTCGGAAGGCTAAAAGGTACCACAACTTCTTCTTTTTTTCAAATGCATAATAATATAGATAATAAGAAACGGTTACAAAGTTTTAACCCACCCTTAAGGGTTCGGCTTCATTAAAAGGTACCACAACTAATAGGGTAGGGGGATGCAGTAAAAAAAACGTTTGGGATAGTTTCTAGTTCTGGAAGGGTTAAAAGTCAAATATTTAGGATAGAGGACTCAAATTTAAAATTTTGTGAGGGGGAGGACTGAAAATCCATTTTTACTACGCTATTTTACTTTAAAAATGTATAAGCAAATTATAATATTCTTATTATTTTTATACTTTATATATAATATCAAAGTATAGATATAAATGTGACAAATTTATTTATTTGTTGCGATATTCTACTTGATAGTACATTTGAAATAATTAAGATTACTTTGATAAACTATCTTTAATGATCAACTTGTATCTATAAAAATAGTTATTATTCACTACGAGCTAACCGGTCCATCTTAATCTAGCAAAAAACAGCGAGTTTCCGTTTAGGGTGGGCCAAATGCTTGGACATGGTGATTTTTCTTATCCCAGAATGCAACACAGGGCCAGTCTGATTGTGGAGTTCCAAGGGAGAACTCAGAAGGAAGATGCATTATAGGGAATTATGTTGATGACCGTAAAAACCTTTTTTTTATCAATTTGCCTGTGAACAACTTTAAAATTTCTAATAGTGGAAAATCTATTTATGGTTTTGCAGAGACTATTCTTCCTGTTATTTATTTGGTTTTTAAGAGATGTAGTTTTGCAGTCGACGGTTATCAAAGAAAAGTTAGTTGATCTTTTGTTTGACAACTAAGAAGTGTAATTCACAGCCTAGTTGATTTCTATGCCTATCCATGTATATATCTATGGTAAATCAGAATAAGACTACCCATATTAATGGAAAGGGATTCAAACTTAAACAGTTCATATTTTTTTAAGTGCAGAAAAAATAGTACAGTTCTATTAAGCTAACCTAATTAGTTTTTATTATATATTATGCTCACGTATTAGTATTAATTTGATTATATTCTCATTTTAAGTTTGTATTTTTTATCATGTTAATATGCTAGTATTTGATTAGTAGAAATTAAAAATTCTATAATGTTATAATTTGATATCAGTATAACTTGGATCTGGAATTCTTAACATATATTCATCGTTTGAATTCTTTGATAATAGTTAAAGGTTATTAAACAATTATATGAATTTTATTCGAGTTTCAATTAAAAAAAATTATTAAATATATAAATGGTCAATTAATTAAATAGTGGGAAAATGCCCAATTAAATCATAGATCATATTGTCTATGCCCAAATGTTGACAGGTGATAGATTCTTCCCAAATAAATTAGGTTGTTTCCCATTTAAATCAAATTTCTGTTATACAATTACATTGGTACCCTTCTAGTCAAAGTCTTTATTTAGTTGTCAAAGTCAGCATTTTTTTTCTTTTAATTTCTCTTAGCCGGCTGGCTTAAATACCCATTTCCTTCATTAATTTTAGCATTAATTCATTCCCTTACAAAGATCTTCCACATTAATAAACCTTCCTTCATTAATTCATCACTATTAACTGCATTAATTTCCAATTGAAGAACATTCATTCCATTAATACGATCGAGAGTCGCTGTAATACGATCGAGATTCACTGTGTTCGTCGTCTTCGTCGCGGAGGAGTTTTCTTCTTCAATTTTTCGTTTTTTATTCTGTGATTTCATTCGCTATCTTCAATTCTCCAGGTTCGTTCTTCTCCATCTTCAGTTTTTCTGTTCTTCAATGTTTCTTCAATTCATAAATTTTACGAATTGTTAGGGTCCTGTGTTAGTTGATGTTAGTTTTTGCATATTTTAATATATTTAGCTGTTTGATTGGACATTTTATGTGTTTTTTGCTTTATTCATGTTTGATTCTTACTTGCGCTGCATTTTTTTGATCATGATTGTGTTATTCATGATATGCGCTGCATTTTTTTTATCATGATTGTTTATTCATGATATGCGCTGCAATTTTTTGATTCTTACCTCAGTTTCTAGGTTGATATTCGAGTTCCTTCTATAGGTTTAGTGTTACTTAGCTTCAATCTTTAATGTTTTCTTCAGTTTATAGGTGGGACGAATTTGTGTTTCAGTTTATTAATAGATGGGATTATTGCTTTATTCATGTTTCTGTGTGTTATTGTTTCCAGGTTTTGTATTATGGCATCAAATGCTATTGTTGAATTTAAATATGGTGATCAACTTGCTCTGTATCCCTTTGACTTTTTCGATTCATTCCAGTCGATCAAGGATTATGTCATAGGCCGGTGGAAAGATTTGAGTGTTTGCTTGTTAGAATACAGATACACTTTTGGCAATCAAAAGTCGTGTTTAATGCTTGGTGAAGCAGATTATGCTACTATTTTATGGTTATATCATCATAATGTGTCAACTACATTGAGTAACCTTCTTATTGAGGTTAGTGTTGCAACCGTTCCTTCTTCTACATCTTCACAAACATCTGCTTCTTCAAGTTCTCTAGTATCTTCAGTAGTATCGGCTGGTTTATGTTTGTTAGGTAGTGATCAAATTACTGAATCTCGGAGTATAGATAAAGAGCGTCATGTTCTTACTGAGAAGAAACTTCTTAGTGCCAATTGGGACAAGCTATTGAAACCTGTTGGTGAGATATATCATGGTGGTATTGCGGAGTTAAGGTCCACTGTTGCTAAGTATTCATGCGAAACGGGATACGATTTTACTTTTAATCAAAATTGTGCTACTAGAGCAAGTGTATATTGCAAGAACAAGAAAGCTACAGGATGTCGTTGGTATATTTACGCTACTTCTGATGTTTCAAAGTTAAAGCTTTATGTTCGTTCGTTTCGAGGAGAACACACGTGTGGTGTACCCGAGAAATCCATGACTTGTGATCATCTAAGTTCTGAAGTCCTTAAGGGCATAATAATGGATCAAGTAAAGAGTAATCCTTCTACGAGACCAAATGATATTGTTTTACATTTAAAACATAGCTATGGTTATGAAATATCATATAAACGTGCATATACTGCCGTTAACAAAGCAAGGAATTCTGTTTTTGGAGATGCCGGTCTATCTTACAATCAGATTTATCCTTATTTTAAGAAGTTAAAAGCAGTTGATCCATCTACGGAGTTGTTTTTAAATGTTCATCCTGAAACCCAAGCTTTTGAGAATTGTCACATTGCATTTGGTGCTTGTATTGCGGGTTTCCGAGCTTGTCGCCCATTGCTCTTCATTGATGCAACATTTCTAAAGAACAAATACAAGGGTGTACTACTTATTGCTACTGCAAAGGATGCAAACAGTGGTATGTTCTGTTTTTTTTTTCTAATCCCATCTCTGAGTATGGGATTCTTGTCCCATCTGTCAATATGGGACTCTGTCCCATATGTATATTTTTTGTCCCATCTGATTTTCTGTCTTTCCAGGCTTGTTTCCAGTTGCTTTTTCGATTGGCCGGGCAGAGGATGGTGAGTCTTGGACTAGGTTTTTGAGTTTCCTTGCTCCACTTATTTCAGACCGAAAGATTACCTTTGTATCTGATCGTCATCCGGCTATAGTGTTGGCTTTACGCACTGCCTTTCCATCTTCACCGAATGCGTTTTGCATGGTACATCTGAAGAAGAATTTAAAGACTAAATACAAAGGTTCTACTGGCTTTACAAAAACTATGATGTCTTACCTGGATGATATTGCACATGCTGTTAACGAATCAGAGTACGATAAATGTGTCCGAGCATATTGTAAAGTGGGATCAGAAAAAGCGGTTGATTTTTTGAAAAGCTTGCCAAGGGAGCATTTTAGTGATGCATTTTTCAAGGGCAAGCGATATGGTGAAATGACATCAAATGCAGCTGAGGCTTTTAATGCACAAATAAAAGAGCGTCGTGAGTTACCTGTTACTGAACTGATTGATAGTATTCGAAACTTGATCATGGTGCAAATGGTCAAACGTCACAAGTTGTCGAAGTTGTGCACCACTACATTGTCAGTTGATTCAGATGTTAGATACTGGGACAAATTCAAATTTTGTCGCCCTTGGGTTGTGAAACCATCTAGTGAAACTGTTTTCCAGGTTCATTCTGATCCGATCATGACTGTTGATATTTCCTCTCGTACCTGTTCTTGTTGCAGCTGGCAAATCGTTGGGTTTCCTTGTGTTCATGCTGTCGCAGCAATAGAATCTGCTCGAAAATGTACAAGATTTGCGTATGTCGATAAATACTTCCACCAATCCTCATTCAGGGAGACTTACTCTCATAGTATCCCAGCTCTCTCAACTTTTCAGGATGATAGTGATTATGACAGTCAGTTTACTGTATTTCCTCCTTCAACCAAACGAACACCTGGGAGGCCGAAAAAGAATCGTCATCTTGCTGGAGTAGAATATTCTCGGAAAAGAAGGATTTGCGGTCGTTGCAAGCAACTTTGTTACCACAATCGTTCCACTTGCACTGCTGTGATTTGATCACAATCTTTGAAAACTATTGATAATCTTTTAGTTTTTGAAATAAGCATTTTTTTAGTTGTTGAACACATTGAGTATCTTTTAAGTTTTCATATGTGCTACAATTTTGAACTTTCATACGCATAGATCAAGTGTTTTAACGTGTTTTCCATCTTTACTTGTGTGGTGATTTTAGATTTTATCATAAACTATTGTGTTAATGGGACAACTCCTAGTGTCTTTGTCTTAGTCAAGATTTTTGTTAGTGTTATCTTGTTATATATAAATATTAACCAAGTATGTTTGACGAATAAACATAGCCTAGCGGTAATACGCTAACACTTTACTATTGAGATCTAGAGTTCGAATCCCGCATGCTACCATTAAAAAAATTGTCCCTTTTTTTTTTTTTTTGTAAGATTTTTTTGTGTTTGATGAGTTTCTGTCTTTAATTGTGTGGTGATTTTAGATTTCATCATAAACTATTGTGTTAATGGGACAACTCCTAGTGTCTTTGTCTTAGTCAATATTTTTGTTAGTGTTATCTTGTTATATATAAATATTAACCAAGTATGTTTGACGAATAAACATAGCCTAGCGGTAATACGCTAACACTTTACTATTGAGATCCTGAGTTCGAACCCCGCATGCTACCATTAAAAAAAATTGTCCCCTTTTTTTATTTTTTTTGTAAGATTTTTTTGTGTTTGATGAGTTTCTGTCTTTAATTGTGTGGTGATTTTAGATTTCATCATAAACTATTGTGTTAATGGGACAACTCCTAGTGTCTTTGTCTTAGTCAATTTTTTTGTTAGTGTTATCTTGTTATATATAAATATTAACCAAGTATGTTTGACGAATAAACATAGCCTAGCGGTAAAACGCTAACACTTTACTATTGAGATCCTGAGTTCGAACCCCGCATGCTACCATTAAAAAAAATTGTCCCCTTTTTTTATTTTTTTTTGTAAGATTTGTTTGTGTTTTGCATTCTGGGATTTATTCTGTCTTAATGGGACAAATCCCATCTATCTATATGGGACATTTTTCCCATCTATCTTTATGGGACAATCCCCATCTATCTTTATGGGACGATTCCCTGAAATATGCCTACTTATAAAACACATGTATATAAAACACAAACAAACTAATATAAAAACACATAGTTCAGAGTTTAAAAAAGCTAACACACATAGTTCAGAGTTTAAAATAGTTATCACACAAACATAATAAAGAGAAATATAGAGTAATAGTTAATAGGACATAATCTCTTAAACTAAATTGTTACATATTGTCATAGATATGCAAGTCTTCATCCAAATTTTTGCATACACAAATATTCTCGTCACAATCTTCATTCATCAACCAATTCAGAAGACACACGCGCCACTTTTCTGCCTCTCCTTTTTTGTAACTCGGGGAAACTAACTTGTGTTTGTATACTTCAGAAGCAATTATAAGGGAATAAATCCCGGAATCGTTGATGGTTGACCTTGGTTGGAATACGCTAAGTTCGTATGATGTAATCTCATTTATAAGCAGTGGACGTTCTTTCTTCTTCTTCTTCTGTTGTTCAGGTTTTAGCACTTCATCAACAAGTTTGTTCAGTATTCTTTCTGCCACCATATTTGCTTTATTTGCAGCAATTCCATTGTTTGTGTCTTGGACAAAAAACATATTTCCCTGCTTGGAGTAACTAATTATTGACCAGTAATTAACACTCCCATGTTTTACTTTGTATGGGATTAATACATATTTATGTGTTCCGATAAAAGTCCTGAATTGCTCGATTATATATTTGTCTTGTCCATCAACATCTTCTTCGTTTCGAAACACCTACAATTAAACAATGTTTTGTAAATTTGATTATTCAAGACTAGTTTTTTCTTAGTGTTGGCAAATTATCACTCTCACCTCATTTCCAATGTCAATGTGTACAGCGACACCTTCACCTTCGTTATACTTTTTCCGCATCATTCTCAAGAGTCCAGCAATTACCTAATATACAAAATCCCATTAGAGGTAAATAGTAATATATACAGTTATTATTTATATAATATTAGATATTAAAAAATCCCATACATTTTCAGATATTTCTTCTCCTTTTCGAGCAAGGTGCATTGCTTCGGAAACTTTGATGCTTAAATCTTCATCTTCCCAGATATTCACATTCTCAGGTTTTGTGTTTCCCATTTTCTGAAGCAAATCAAATGTGCTTTGAGAACAAGCTAAAGGTCCCATTTTTTTAACTTTCGAGGTCCCAACTGAGGTACTATCTAGCTTCTTCTTTTTTGCCTCTGTTACAAATGAGCTTCCCATCACTTTTTCTCTCCCTTCTCTACGATCACCCTTTACTCGTTTCACCATTGTAGAAGGCGTAACGGGATCTTTTCGCGCTCTCTTTTTCTTCTTCTCTTCTGCCTTGCTTTTTTTATCGGATGATATTTTTCTTTTTTTTGTAGCAGCAGGTTCAGGGATTGGTGTTTCTTCATCTTCGGCTTCTTTTTCTTCACCATTTTTTTCAACCTCAGCCTTTCTTTTTTTCTCCGATGATTTTTCCCTTTTGTTTTCACCAGTTTCAGGCATTGGTTCTTCATCTTCGGGTTCTTTTTCTTCATCATTCTTTTCAACCTCAGGCTCCTTTTCTTGAGTGTCTTCTTCGTTTGTTTGTGTTTTCTTCTTTTTCCTAGAAACCATCATTTTTGTTCTAAATCCCTTTTTGTTGAGTTGTTGATCAACATTTGCTGGTTCACCTTCTTCTTCAACATTTGTTCTAATTTCTGAAAGTGGTACAGCTTTTTCTGGTTCTTGTAAGAACATATCCAAATCTGCCTGTAGTTTATTTACTTGCTCAAATAATTTTTCATTTTCGTCACCCAACATGACCATTGTTTTGTTATATTCGTTTCTATAACCTTCTTCTTGTTTCAGCTTTGCCTCAAGTTCTTCTAAGTGTTCTCTGTACACATCTGGCTCCATATGTGATAGCTTCTTTTCTGTTTTATCAAGTTTCACTCTTAGTTCCCTCATCTCTTTTTCTTGCTCTTCAACTTCATGCTTTAGTGATCTGTTCTCATTATTAGCTTCAGCATACAATTCTTTTACACTTTCCCACTTTTTTCTATAATCTTCTGCATTCTCTCTTGCAAACTTTTCAGTATCCATTGCTTCTCTTAACTGACCCTCTAGGGATTTTATTGTTTCTTCTTTTATCTTCAGCTCGGCTTTAATTTTCTCTTTCTCTTCAATCACAGTATACAACTTATCCTCCATTGAAGTTATCTTTTCATCCATTGAACTCAATGGGTCTACATTATTTGTTTCATTATTTTTTGTCTCTTCCTTCCTTCCAACTGTTTCAGTTTCATCCTTTTTGTTGCTTTCTCCTTCATTATACCCATACTTCACAGCTGTTTCAACATCACTATCCATTTGTGATAATCCAAGGCTAAATAAGTGTAAATCCGAGCTGCTTCTTGTCCCATTTTGCGAGCCTGGTTCATCGTTATGTGGGACATCATTAGTGATTTCTGCCTCGGTCTCATTGTTATATGGGACATCATCCTGAGTATCTTTCTCGGGGATTGGATTCTGTTGGCAATTTATTTGATTATCTCCCTCTGAAATCGGATTCTCTTGTCCATCTATTTGATTCTCTTTCTCGGCCTCCGAAATCGGATTCTCTTGTCTATCTATTGGATTCTCTTTCTCGGCCTCTGAAATCGGATTCTCTTGTTCTGTCTCAGGGTCTTGAATTTTTTCTTGTTCTTCATTAAGTACTTTCTCGGGTTTTTCAGTTCTTGAATTGTCCTCATACGGGACACTCTCATCAAACATCACATTATCGTCAGCTGTTGTATTTGCAGCTTCTTCTTCATCTCCACCCCCAGATTTTTCGGATCCCATGTCTTCATCTTCATCATCATCATTATCATACTGAATATCTTCTTCATCATCTTCATTCAATGTCTCAACTTTGTCTTCTTCATCATACTCTTCTTCTTCATTATCTTCTTCCTCATCTTCTTCATAGTCTTGTTCTTCCTCTTCTTGATCTTCATCATCTTGTGATTCTTCCTCTCCTTCAACATCAGCCTCTTTCTCACTATCTTCATCACTATCTTCATCTCCATATGCCATTTCAATAGTTTGATCCTCTGATGGCTCAAGCACTAGGTCATCTTCTCTAACCTGCAAAGCAATAAAGTTTTAGTACGCATGATTTTAACGATAAAACTGTTTTGAACTTAAACTTTACACTTACATTTTTTGATTTAACAGTGTCGAGATATTGTTTCTTGAACTTGTCGCCATCTTTGGCAGGTATAACATTCAACCACTTGAAATAACGTGGATACACATATTTGTCAGACGGTTCCCATCTATTTACGTGCTCAAAAAAGAATGGCTACATTAAAGAACATAACATTTATAAGTTAGTAAATGTTTGTCTAAAAGTAAACTACTTAAAAAAGGTAAATAACTTACGAAAATCATGCATCCAGGTCCTTTTAGAGCCGAAGTTTTTCGTAACTTGACTGATGTCATGAGGTTATCAGCCATATCACCTGCCCAATTGTATTTCCTCATCTTTTTGAGGTTTCTTGATATTCCCACGGCTGTCCAATCTATTCTTCCTGCTCTATATGGGTAGAAGCAGGTATGTAGGGCTAAAATACTTATTAAACGAGCAAAATTCTTCAATGCTTTGTCACTGAGATCCCCTGAATTTACGATTTCTCTAAGTCGAATTTTCAGTGCACCTGGACTCAGTTGACCTGTATGGTTTGGAAATTGTCTTCTAAACCATCTAGTAGACAAAACATCTTTTCGGTTGTAAGTTGGTAATGGCTTATGTCCACCTTCTACGCCCATTATTAATCGGACATCTGTTTCGGTAATCTTAATACCTTTTTTTGCTATTTGAAATGTTCTAGTAGTAGGGTTATATGTCTGTACAATATAGTTGATAGCTGTGTTGTCCTTTCGTAATGCTTTTTTTTCTTTAGTCTGCCTGTAAATCTCTTTGATTAAAAGATAAAACGGGAGTGGTTTGCAGGCACGTATGTGTGCCTTAGTGATGTTTGGTTGTTTCAGTTCTGTAAATAGCCCATCAACTGAAGATCGAACTTCGTATGTAGTCATATCTGTACAAAGAATCACAACTGTAAGTACAGTCAACATCGAAAAAACAGATTCAAACAAAGTTGAGATGGGACTTTGTCCCATCTCACATGTGATTTCCAAATTCTTAACCAAATCACAAGCAATGTTAGATGGGATTCTGTCCCATCACCTATGTGCACAAATATATCACTTAACTACAGTAAGTGGGATGCTTAACACACATTACAACATTAAAATTCAGTTCATTAATCACACTAAATTGAACAACTAATACTTAATACACTGATAACAAGCTAGCAGTCAGTCCCATTTACAGCTAATTTATCAAATTAACACTTAATCAAATGGGATAAGTAGCAAACAGTCAAATTCAGTAACTAATTAGTAACAAACAGTTTCATTATGGATTTTTGTTCCTGTAACACATTAATAATGAGTGTTGTAATAAACACATACCATTTTCAGATGCAAACCATCCCATTTGATATTTTATAACATTTACCACTAATTATCACATTGAATTCAAATTTTATATCAATTTATTAAACCTAAATTGGACAACTAACATTCAATACAGTAATAGCGAGCTAGTATTAGTCCCGTTTCATCTAATTCATCAACTCCCATTTCAGATTGTTCCATATCACGCATATAATAGTTTAAACCCTAGAAATCGGTTATAATTAGCATGCATTGTTTTCATAAAGCTACTATTGTAATCGCGTAGATGAATAATAAACAAAAAAACAAAAAAACATCAGAAATTACCTTAAATCAGTAGAAAAAAGAAGAAGAAGCTAATGAAATGGGATCAACTGAAACGAAATTGCGTCGAAGCGAGATAATCAGTCGAAGCTATGCAATTTCAGTTTGATTTCAACAGTCGAAGCGAATAATCGAAGCTAAAACGCGTTCTGCAGTGAAGAATTTCGAGGGTTTTTGCTTTGTGTGTAGTGTGTGTGTTTTTTGCGTGTATGCTGTGTGTGTTGTGTGTGTATTTGGTGTGTGAGTTGCTTTTTACGTGGGAGGTGTACTGTTTTTAGTTTTGAATATTATTTAATTTAAATGGGAAAAATTCTAGTCTAAGTCAGCAATTAGTTGTCAAAAGTAAGGGTAGTATAGTAATGTTTTCTTTCAAATTGTTGTATGATCTAAATGGGAAGATACATTAGTATTATAATTTAAGAGGGCATTGTCCCTTAAATAGTTGCATGATTAATTAATTAATTTACAAAAATAGTGGCCCAATTTAATTAAATAATTTATTAACAACTTAATGATTTTTTGTAAAATAAAAAGTTGAATCGAATAATCTTAGGGCTCGTTTGGAAATGCTTATTTTAGAGTAAAAGAACGTTTTTAGAATAAAATTTAAAATTTAAAAGAATTATTAAAAATAATTTTGAAATCAAAAATTATTTTAAGTGCTTTTTTCAAAAGCACCAATTTGGTGCTTCTCAAAAAAGTGTTTTTCAGAACCAAAATAACTCTTAAAATGCTAGAAGCACTTTTAAGTGCTTTTCCAGAAAAACACTTCCAAACGGGTATTTATAGTCATTTGAGAAGTCATTATATTTTGTGTTTTAAAACATTTTTTTCAACACTATCCTATTGTAACATGTAGATATCGAAAGAAAGTTTATAGTGAAATAATATAGATACGAGAGAAATTATGGCGGATAGAGATAAAAGGCAACAACAAGATAAACATTAACTACCTCTGTGGTTAATCTGGAAAGCAAAAAAGTGTACCCAAGTTAAAATTCATCTTATGATGAACTAAATCGATTATCAACGAAGCAGAGGCTACTTATATGGAGGATTATCACAAACCCTCTATGTGAATTCTGTAATTTAACAAGCGAAGATAAATATCATTTGTATTGGGATTGTTCATTTACAAAGAGGATTTGGAATCGATGTAAACATAAAGCTAAAAACTATTACCTCAAATTCGTGGCAGGATTTGATGAATTGGTATATTGATAACACGGCTAATAGCAGCTTGAAAAATGAAATTCTAAAAATCATGCTTGCAACAGTTGTTTATCACATTTGGATCGAGCGTAATAACCGAATATACCAGAAGGTTATCAAGGATTAAGATACGATCTTTAAGCTTATCACGGATTCAATTGTCGATAATCTCAAAAGAATCAAGAAGTTTGATGTTGATTTGATAAGGAAACAACTTTATCGTGGAGAGATTAGTGTTCGAGTTTTAATTTGATATTTACGCCTTAATTAATGGGAAAATTCTTCCATCCTATATTGGATGATCCTACACCAATTAAATTTATACACATACCCCATGTTTTAAACTTGCAAAAGTAACTATCACATTAATCTAATGACATGTGTTTTGTTTTAATAATCAATGGCGGTGATTTAAATATTGAACCATCCAATATTGGATGGAAGTATTACCCTAATTAATGTATTAGTTTTGTTTAGAATGTTATTTCTTAATGTAACAGGCCAGGTCGTGTGTGAATTGGGCCATAGAAGATAGGTACTAATGGGCTATTATTATTTGAGCCCATATGTAATGTTTTGACAAGTTTGATTTATAAAATGTTTGCTTGAAAAAATAATAACTACCTTGAAAGAGATATTGAACAAAAGACATTTTAAATTGAGTCTTTTATATTAGTAGAAATATTTTTCATTAAAAAATAGCAAAATGTCATAAATATTATATAAGAGACATTTGTTTTAGAAATTTATGACGGTTTTAAAAAGATGTGAATTAGAAATATGAAGGTTTGGGATCACCTTTTGATATTTTTTTTTATCATGTATTTATTTTTATTTATAGTTTAATTGATAAAATTTTAAATTACTTGTAACATGACACTTTATTTTTATAAAAATAAAATTTCGATTTGTTATCAAGTCACAATTTATATTAAATTAATATAATATTATAAAATTTTAATACAAACATGGTGTTGGGACCCAACTTTAATTTTTAGGTATACAATATTAATCGAAGAAATGGATAAAATGAATAATATTAAAGAAATATTTATTCTTAAATAATAACGTAGACTGTTAATCAATTTGGATTTGGCATGATATAAAGATATAATTAGCTCAAGTCCAATAAAAATGGTTAATGTTAGCATATTAAATATGAGATTATTACTCAAAGGGTCTTGAAAACACCACCTCGAGACCCAACAAGACCAGGTCTATACTCTCTTCTTACTAAAGGCCACAACAAAATATTAACACTATAGACAAAAATTCTAATTACCCATTTGCCCTTTTTTATTTTTTATTTCTTATATATCTTAACTTTTTTACCATTTATTCTAAAACCTAAAAATATCAGTCAAACCCCTATTTCTTTCTCTCTCCTCTCCACGCAACTTTTCTTTTATTTGGTTACTCAGCTTTCTAATAGCATTTTAATAGCAGCCATGGCCATGGCTGCTGGTGGTGAATCTTCTGAGATGGAGCTCGAAGCTCGTTAGGGTTTGTGGTGGAGATCTGGCGGCAGCGGGGTTGAGCTTGTCTTCAATACTCAACAACTCAGACCTGCAACAACAATTCGAAAGAAGGTGAGTGCGGAGAGGCTTCTCCACCGGAGGGCGAAATAGTAGATCTGAACGGAGAGCAGTGGCGGTTTTCTTTTGCTGCTACTTGAACGGCGGAGTGGTGGTTCCGGTTTGTAGTGGTGGTTCGGAGTGGGTCTTGAGGTGGTACTTCTCTATGATTTGTTGGTTGAGAAATCCCTATGATTTGTTGGTTGAGAAATCAGAGGGTTTTTAGGTTCCGATATTTGTTTATTGTGTAAAGAAGCTGCTATGCAATCCTTAAGGCGTGTAATGGTGATTCTTGAAGAACAAGGAGAAGACTACATAAAGACACTAATTAAGAAAAATAGGAGAAGTAGACTTTGACTCGTAACTAACCGAGAATTATGTTGATAAAGTCCAACTCTTTTGGTTAATCAAAATGGGTAGCTTAAGAGACTGAATCCAACCCTTTAATTTGAACAAAAGAAAAGAAAAATCAACTCTTTACATTTCTTTCGAGAACGTGCTGTAGTAAATGATAATCACACATTTTTTTATAGCTAAGTAGCATGAAAGTCAATGTATATATCTTGTTTCAATTACAAAAAACATGTTTTACCTTTTCATTCTAATATATTGTTTAATAGGTAAAAAACATTTATTTGATGATTTTTGAGAAAAGAATATTCTCAAGCTCATACTAATAATCTTTTTTTATTTAATTCATTAAAGATCAATTGTATTGCTTTAATTTGAATTCAGTGTTGTGTTATTTTAGTTTAATTAATAGACAATTCTCTAAATGCTCAACAGTTTACTAATTATACGAGAAACGCTCAGCAAGTTACTGAGCAAACGAGCATGTTCAGTAAAACCAGTCAATAAAAAAATTCGAATACTCAGCAACTTTTTTGACACTCAGAACTTTTTTCGATAATCAGCAACTTTTTTCATGCTCAGTAGCCCATGCTCAGTACTTTTTCCATGCCGAGTACTCCAGACTCGAAACTTTTTTTCACGCTCAGAACTTTTTTTCATGCTCAGAACTTTATTTCACGCTCAGAACTTTATTTTACGCTCAGAACTTTATTTGCTCAGAACTTCACTTTACGCTCAGAACTTTACTCTACGCTCAGAACTTTATTTCATGCTCAGAACTTTTTCTGGCGGTGGCCGGAGGTGGCCGGCGGTGATCGATGGTTGTGGTCGGAGCTGGAAATTATTTGATAATTAATGAAGGAGGAGAGAGAAAAAATGATAAAGGAGGAGAGAGATTAATGGTAATGGAGGAGAGAGAGTAATGGTAGTGGAGGAGAGAGAAATAATCTATTTTTTTGTCTTATATGCACTAGAAGGGTAGTTATGACATTGGACATTTTATTGGCCTCTAAGAAGGATAGAGGAATTGACTAGCTCCTAAGTGGCACATTGATTTTTCTCAAGTCTCCTTGGGTAATTGACCCTATTAATATTGTTCTAGATAGGTTAATGTACAAAATTTATTGGGTGATATTCGGATGATATATATCATTAAAAAATTCATATATCATTACTATTTTTCATATTAGATATTACAAAACAGAAAAATCCTTTCATTCCTTGATAAAAATAGGCAACCGCTCAGTGCCAACAAAAACAAGGGCCAATTTTTTTATGTATTTTTTATTAATATACTTTGAAAAATGTATACTATGTGCAATGGTAAAATAAATTCAACCCTTTACAAAGTTTGTTTGCCAAATTTCAAGAAAAAGTCTTCTCGTATCCTCCTTCTCTCATCCTTAGTTTTTTTTTTTAAATATGGTATCTCCAATAATGGAGGTTTGTAAGTCCCAATACCTTATGCCTCTACACCATCCGCCCATCTAGCTGTTCTACATCCCTTTCATTATTTATTTCTTTGTCATTCCCTAGTCTAATCATTAAGTGGCTTTTAATTTTATCCCTATTTTTTCTTGGTTTTGTTCTCTTGCTATTTACTTGGTTCATTCTTCCGAAGTACTTTGTTTAATACTTCTGCTGACTTATTCCTTATCCTCTATTTTCTCTCTTTTCACCAAACTTTTCGTCTCACATTCTCTCTTCTTTGATACGCTTTGTTTCTCAAAACCCTTCTCCCTTCTTTGTACTATGATGGCTTCTTCATCCATGAAATCAATGACTCCTCAACCAGATTTTAAGGTTCATGATGTCTATACCCACAAAAACCTACTGCTTGCTAAGATTCTCTCTAAGAAATAGATATCTCCCTTAGCTATCGAGATGGCAGCCAACGGATCTCAGGGTCTTAAGGCTCGAATGCATGTTACTAGTGCTGTGCCTAACATCTTCTTCCTGGCCTTTGATTTCAGAGACGATTTACTCACTACTTGGCAGTTCCAACCCTGGTCTATTAATGGGTTCATGCTTATCCTCCATGCATGGCACCCTGAAATGCCCCTCTGAGAAGCTGACTTCTCTAGAGCAACGATGTGGTTACAGATCCTAAATATCCCCCAGCCTTTACTACGCCGAATAATGCTCATACTATCAGCGAAAATCTGGATTGTGTTCTCCTTGCTTTTGATAGCAAAAATTTCGACCACCACAACCATAACCATAAACACAACCACCACCTAAAAAATTTAGACCACCACAACCATAACCATAAACACAACCACCACCTTAAGAATTTCGACCACCACAACCATAACCATAAACACAACCACAACCTACTACTAATTTCATTACACGCGCGCGTCCGGGATTTTTTTTTTAAATCGTCATAACTAATTCAAAAAAAATCAAAAAATCAAAAACTTTGCATTTTTGGACGACGCAAACTAATATTTACGTTTCTGATTTTTTTTCTTTTTGATAGTTTTTGTTTCTTTGAAATGGGATTTGTCCCATCTCTAATTTTAAGATCGTGATAAATTTTTCTGATCTCCATTCTAATACTAAGATGGGATTTGTCCCATCTTTATTGTAAAACTAATTTAGGATTTATCTCATCTCCGATTAAAACCTTCTATTTTGAAATAAAACAAAATATCATGGTCCTTTTCACACACACATATATATTCACTTTAATCAGAGATGGGATAAATCTCATCTTAGTTTTACAATAGAGATGGGACAAATCCCATATCAGTATTAGAACAAAGATGAGACAAATTCGAGATCGATAATTGGCCTAGTGGTATCTTAAAATTAGAGATGAGACGAATCTCATTTCAAAAACAAATAAAATAAATCAAAATATCAAAGAAAGTCATAGTAAATATCAATTAAATTTGTCTCTGTCCAAAAATGCAAACTTTTTCTTTTTTAAATTTTTTAGAATTTGTTATGACGATTTTAAAAAAAAAATTACAGACGCGCATGTGTGATGGAATTCGTAGTATATGGTGGTAGTGATTGTAGTGGAGGTCGAAATTTTTTAGGTGGGGGTGGATGATGTCGTGGGGGTGAGGGTGGTGAGGGTGGTTGTGGTGGTGGTGGTGGTCGTGAGGTGGTGTTGGTTGGGGTGGGAGTGGAGGACGGGGTGTTTAGTAAGTTGTTCAATTTAAACGGAAATTGACTTATAAAGGATATTGTTGTGGTTTTTATTATATAAATTATAAAGGCAAAAAAAGTAAATTGCTAATGAAGTTTTTATTTTAACAGAAAACTCAATAATTTAATTAGAAAGGAAAACATCCTTATAGAATAGTTTAATATTTTTTTAAGCCTTTAATAATTTATTTTATAAAGAAATGCCTAATAAAGTAATTATTTATAGAAAAAATCCCATTTATATTTTTTATACCTTTACTACCCTTATTATTAAATATATTATTTTATTTTAATACAATATTAATTTTTAAATATTAAACAAATAATAGAGTATTTCCTCCACCACCCCCACCACCACCACCATGTATTTAACCACTACTATAACCACCACAACCACCACCACAACAAGCACCACCACCACAATAACCACCTACTACTAATTCCATCACACACGCGCGCGCGCGTCCGTGAAATTTTTTAAAAATCGTCATAACTAATTCAAAAAATATCAAAATAAAAGATTTGTATTTTTTGATAAAGCAAATTAATATTTACGTCTATGATTTCTTTAGATTTTTTGTTTATTTTTGTTTTTTAATTATTTTTTTCGCAGACACGGAATTTCATGTTTTGAACATGGAATTTCATTTTTTAAACATTTCACTGTTTGAAACAGTAATTTTTTTTCGCAGACACGGATTTTCATGTTTAAAACATGAAATTCCATGTTCAAAACATGAAATTCTATGTTCAAAATATGAAATTCCGTGTCTGCGAAAAAAAAAAGTTATAAAAATTCAAAAAATTCAAAAAAAAATTCAAAAGTTCAAAAAAAATCAAAAAAATTCAAAAAATTCAAAAAACTCCAAAAAGAATCATAGGCGTAAATATTAATTTGATTTATCCAAATATATAATTTTTTTATCTTTTAATCTTTTTAGAATTAATTATGACGGTTTTAAAATAAATTCACAGCGTTTGTGTTTATTAGTTTTTGTTTTGTTTTTTATTTATTTTTCCTTTTTTTTTATTACTATTTATAGGAGTATTTTAGGTTGAGACATTTTTTAATAAAGAGACTAGGCATTAATCAATAATTGGCTCAAAAAATAATAACATGTCAATTTTTAGGAAAATTTCTTAATTTCAATTTAAATGAACATTTTCTTTCAATATTATATAAAAGGGATCAAAATAATAATGTCTAAATTTGAATCTTTGTCTAATTCCCCTAAAGCAGGTACTAAGTGGGTTGGGAGTTGCAACTCCCCTCCAAACCCTCTCCAATCCCAGAATACAGTTAAGAATTTGCTTATATTTTTTTAGGTGAAACACTGTAGTAAGTATATTGCAAAATGTGGAGTGGGATTTTTTAGAAGCTATCTTAAAAAAAATGAACTTTAGTGAATTATGGATAAAATGGATTATGGGATGTGTAACAACAGTTTCTTACTCAGTCTTACTTAATGGACAACAAGTCCAATTAGATTTACCCTCTAAAGGGCTAAGGCAGGGTGACCCTTTATCACCCTTCCTATTTTGCCTTATTACACAAGGATTAACATCTTTAATAAATGAGAAAATTGAAAAAAACTTGATAAGAGGACTTAGAATGAAAAAAAATTGCCCACTCCTTAGCCATATATTATTCGCAGATGATAGTTTATTCTTCATACGAGCTGAAATGGAGGATGTGGAACAATTTAATAACATTCTAAATGAATACAGCCATGCCTCAGGACAAAACATAAATTTAAATAAAAGTGGTATAGTTTTTTGCAAAAATACCCCTATAGAAAAAAGCCAAATCATTCTTAATTATCTAAGAATGAATAAATTACCAAACTTAGGCAAATATCTTGGCCTTCCAGCAGATTGGGGAAGATCTAAGATAAAAGCCTTAAATTGGATGCTAGATATAATATACAAAAAAGTGGAAAACTGGAACACAATATACCTCTCAGAGGCTGGTAAGGAAACCCTAATTAAATCAGTGATAAGTGCTATTCCATCATATACAATGGCAGCTTTCATGCTACCAATAAATGTATGTGATAAAATAGATGCAGCTATAGCAAACTTTTGGTGGAATAATAATAAGAAAAAAAGACAACACTGGATAAAATGGAGTAATATGACTATAAATAAAAGTAATGGTGGTATGGGTTTTAAAAGTATGAGAATAAAAAATCTCTCTCTATTAGCCAGAAATGCCTGGAAAATAATTAAAAATCCTAACTCATTACTTGCGAGAACATTGAAGGGCTTATACTATAAAAAGACCCAGTTTATTGAGGCAAAAATAGGATATAATCCCTCCTGGGGATGGAGAAGCATCTTAGAAGGAAAAAATCATATTAAAAAAGAACTAGAATGGAAAATTGGAAATGGAAAATCAATAAATATATGGGAACATAGCTGGATTCCGGGAATAAAAATGTTAAAAAAACCGGAAAATTGTCACTTAGAAAGAGTAGAGGAGCTATTCTATGCTAACTCAAATATATGGGATTCTGAAAAAATCTCTGAATGGTTTAGTAATAATATAAAACAGAAAATACTAAACATTAATACCCCTATAACAAAATGTGAAGATAGCGTATATTGGAGTTTATCAAAAAATGGGGAGGTAACATCTAAAGAAGTGTATGCACAACTAAAAGCGAAAGAAATAAAAAAAGAGATGGAAAAAAAAGGTGAAAAGCCTGGAGGATCCTATGCAACCCCAAATTCAATTTGGAAGGATGTTTGGAACCTCAAGGCACCACCAAAGATAAGAAATTTTATTTGGAAATTGATCAAAAGGAAAATTCCCACTGAGGAATTTAAATATAAAAGGAATTGTGCAAAAGATCCTATATGTAAGGTATGTGGGTTAAAAGAAGAAACAATAGAACACATGATGTTCAACTGTACATGGGTTAAAGCCTTATGGCTAATTTCCCCTTTACAGATGTTAACTGAATCAAAATATACTGCGAGAATGGAACAATGGTTTATAGAAACAAAAACATTAGAAAAACAAAAAGATATAAGAGGCAGAAACCTCTATGAAGTTACAATTTTCCTACTATGGCAAATTTGGAAATCTAGGAATAAATATATCTATGAAGGTGTACACCCGGATCCTATACAAATCCTTAAGCAAGGATTACAAGCCTATGATGAATATAAACTATGTACACCACAAATTTCTGAGGCTAATCTAGATACAAATCTAGAACAAATACAAAATACAATACAAAATGAAATGGAAGTAAGCACAAAAAAGGCCCCGGAACAACTGGTAAATCAGATGGATAAACAAAAGAAAAGTACAGGTAAAATAAATAGTGATATATGGAACAAAGAATTAACAAATGATACAATAATAGTCTTTACTGATGCATCCTTTAATGAGGAATTAAATGCCTCATCTGCCTGTTTAATATATGATAGATATGGAAAACTAATTCATGGACATACGCAAACATTTTCTTGTAACAGTCCAGAAGAAGCTGAAATTGAAGGTGTGCGCAATGGTTTGAACTCAGCAGTTAACTTCCAACGTAGAGACATTCGAGTTTTATGTGACAACAAAAGGGTGGTGGAACTGCTCAAGGATACCAAAGCTCCCCTTAGCGCTAGATTAAAAAATTTTGTATTAGATATTAAACATTTTGGATGTAATAGATTAGTATCTTTCTATTTTATTAGAAGAATAGAAAATACGAGTGCGGATTGGGTCGCAAGGCAAAAGCTGAAGGGTGTTTTGCCTTGGGATTGGGCTCACAACCCTCCTAACCAACTCGCTAGGTTGTTAGCAAACTCCCCATTCCCAAGCGGAATTGGGTAATTTGAGTTTGCTCGGTTTGTAAGGATCTTTAACTATTTTATATTAAGTGTTTTGACAAAAAAAAAAAAAAAAGTATATTGCAAGCTTATTCAGAAATACATACCTAAAAATAAAGAAAAGCAGAGGCTTAAGTGATTTTGCTTCAGAAAAATTCAGGTTCCAGATGATACGAGCAGACATTGTATGAACTCCTGGTTTACACTTTCCAAATTGTTTGCACATTCAATTCTCCGAAAAAACATAAATATAATCAAAACTTAACAAAACTCACCCATGCTGAGTCAGGACCCACCAAACCTGGATTTTTTTGTTTCGAGTACATAGTAATTGGTGTATACATTGAATTACTATGTACAAATAGTATAATCATTTTTCATTAATACGCCTTTACACTGTAAAATCTGATTTCGAAATAGAAAAAAAGATAAAAAACAGATTCATCAATACTCTTAATATTCTCTCCGCTTTACGTGTGGTTTATGATGTACATCATCAAAGATTGAACCCATATCTTCGGTAGTGTCTCTGTGTTTTATTAGTCTATGATGATGCTCAATTAAATCATTATTTACTGGTTCTATGATTCCTAGACTCTTGGTTCTCCCATGTGTGTGTTGTGTTTATACAAAGAAAAGATGAAAAAGTTGCTCATAAAGATCACAATCACAACCATGTATCAATATCATCTCATCATGATTATAAAGATAAACACACAAACATGGGAGAATCAAGAGTTTAGAAATCATAGAAGCAGGGGATGATGATATAATTGAGCATCATCATAGACTGAAAAAAACACAGAGACACTACAAAAGATAAAGATCCCCTCTTTGATGATATGCATCACAAAATAACAGTGAAGCAAAGAGATTAATGGGAGTATTGATGAATCTGTATTTTACATATTTTCTATCTTGAAATTCAAATGTACAATGTAAAGGCATATTTTGGAAAATGCTTATAGTATTTGTAAATGGTATATGAAGTTATATTCAATGTATATTAGAACTCTATGTATTATGGAACAAAGAGTTCCATGTTTTTGGATGTGTGAATTTGTATGGTCACCATTTCTTGAAACTGTGGGTCCCCTTTCACCATGGGTGAGTTTGTGCAGCTTCTGATTATATTTATCTTTTTCCGAGATCTGAATGTACAGACCATTTGGGAAGTGTAAAACAGGATTTTGTACTATGTACGTCTCATCCTCGTATAATTTGGCACCTAAATTTTTTGGAAGCAAAATCAATTAATCCTCTACTTCTTAATATGCTTGCAATATGTTTCCTTGCTTGTAATTGGTCACCCAGTAGTGGATAAAAATTGCCATCTCCATCTTAGTGAAATCTGATTGAGCACAAAATCTCATTCCACCTTCAAAAGCCATTAATTTCTTTATAAATTGTTCAGTTTAATTCCATGTAATCAACAATTTTCTTGACATTAGATCATGTAAAACATTAATAAATTAATTAATTTGGGCTCTGTTATGAAGATAGAAGAAATTGTCACCTCTCATCTCCATGGATTGATTCAAGAGGTTTTTGTATATGGCGGAGTTCAAATGGACAGCTGAAGAACAAGCCATGACCCCCATACAGCTGAAACGATATATTTTTTTTTATCAGTTTACTTAATATACATTTTAGGGTAGGGCTGATTCAGAATTTCTCTCCGTGAGAACTAAAAACTACCATAACCAAGATTGGAGCGACAACCATGAAAATAAAATTGAAATCATTTTTAATATAGGAGAACTAAAAGTCGAATATCTTAAACAGGCTAAAATTTTAGTTGCTAAAAAGAAAGGGCTGAAATCTTTTTTTTACTAAATAAAAAAATTTATCAAAAAAAATCTAGTATATTTCTTACTACATTAGTGATAGGGAGGAGGTGTGGCTACCCCGAATCCGAGATCCTCCCCTACTTTAGGGGGTACTAAGCAAGATTCAGTATTTGGAGTTTGGACACCATTCATAATTTATTTACTTTTATTTTTCATCCTTTATATATCAAAATCTAGAGTTATTAAGTTAAAAATTCCTTAGACCTAATAACTCACCCCCAACAAGTCCAGCTCTAGATTTCGGCATTATAGAGTCTAATGTTCTTTAGCTAATATTATACATACCCCTACTACTAGATATCATATCCAATATTTTCCATATTTATCGATATCGTAATATTTTAAAGACCCTAATTATTAGTTTTTTATTTCCTCTCTCTCTTTACTCTCTATCTACGCCTCTCTCGAACAACCTCCATTATCTAAGCTCCAACAGCCTCTTCTGAGCCTCTTCTCAGGCGCCTTTCACGAAGCTTAGGCGAGCCATATTCCGTTCGCGTAGATCCGGTGAGAAGATCTCATTAAGGGTGAAGATCCCGTCGAATATCCGTCGAAGAGCGTCCATGGCGTGGTGGCGAACGGCGGCGAAGATGCAGCAGCGAATAAGCTTCTCAACGGACCTGGCTGCGTGGTGGTGGTTCGACTTGGTGTTGCGAAGTGGTGGTTCTAGGTCATTGATGTCTCCTCATTTGTGATAGATTTATATTAGGATGAGACATCATTTTTAGTGATTTAGAAGTCATAATAGTCGTTTTTCTTGAGAAATGTTACACTTTCCTATTTTGAGTCTTGATTTAGTAAAACAATATTTTAGAGTATATTGGGTTTAATTATTTATTTAGTGTGAAGCTTTAAAGATAATTATGGAGATTAATTAGAGTCAAGTCAAAGACTACAAGATATGGAAAGAGATAAGCATGGTAATTGGAGATAAGGAAACAAAAGAGATAAACATGGAAAAGGAAAAGATGCCTTAATCCTGAATTTATGCACCTACAACAACAAATCAGATCAAACTCAAGAACAGTGTGGAATTTGGAGAAATGGTCAAGATCAAAGTTCAAGAGATTTCCAAGACGATCAATTTGGTATATTCATACGCGTCAACGGATGAATATCGAAGCTGTTAGAGCCAAAAGAAGATCGGACCTGATTTCATGTTTTTAGGGTACGAATTTGAGTTGGGCTTGGAGTCCATTACTTAACCTCTCCTTCAAGAAAACGAATTAGATATTCTAAATACCTATAAATACACCCTTATATCACTTGTAAATAATCCTTACTCATCCTTGCCTCATAGTAATTAGTTCTTAAGGTTTTATTCTTCCAGTTTATTGTAGAGAGCAAGATGATGTCTTTTGTAATTTCTTTTAGTTTATTTCCATCAGGTATGTACTAAACTTCCCATAGCTTGGGTTTTGCATAATGTATAAACTATGAATTCTAATTCTTCTATCTAAGTTTATTTGGGAATTACATGTTTTAATATGATATTAGCTGCTTACCTTTATATTTGTTTATGTGTTTTGATTTATTGTCTGTCCTAGAACTGATCACTTTAGGCTTTCATAATAGTAGTTAGATGATCACCATAGTTGGGTGTCTAATTATTGAAACACCACATAACTTCTAGTGTCGATATTAGTCCTGACAAACCTGATTCTAACTAGATAGTCATTAGGGTATAATTTAATCACCATATCACCAATTGAAGGAATTGTTTGCTTAGGGCCCTGGTGGCGTAGGATAACCCTATTTGAAACAGCCTCGTGGTTGTGTCGTAGCCCCCTTAGTCGCTCTCAAGGTCTAAGGAATGGGAATTTAGAATCCTGACTAAGTATACAAGAGCTAATATTCTCCCTTATTAACTAGATCTAATAGAAAGAATTAGAAGGATTAGTGCATACTAGCAAAACCTAAGCTATATTTCTCATCTCATATTATTCGTATTTTATTTTATTGTCTTTAATTTCTTAGTTTTAATTAGCTATTTTCGAATTTACTCTCTTTAATTTTCTGTCTTTTAATTATTTACTCCTTACTCGTTATTCCTACTCACGCGATTAACACACTTAAGTCCCTGAGAACGAACTCAACTTATCAACTAAAACTTGCATACGTCCTGTAATACTTGCAGTACTGTGCCTGTCTAGGGTGAGAGTGCGTAGTTTTCTTGACCTTTATTTGTATTAATTTTATCACACCCTAGGCGACACCAAGTTTTTGGCGCCGCTGCCGGGGACTTGTGTCTCGTTAGCGTGTGGGTTATCTATTTCGAGTAGTAGTTTTTAATTAATTTTTATTTTTCAGTATTTAGTTTTTTTTTCCGGGTTTACGCTTGTGGTTTGCTTTAGTCTTTTTCAGGTTTCACAGTGTTTAATTCTTGGCCTCCGTTACCGGAGCTTGAGAGGAGCTTCATATCTTATAATAAACGAGTTCGTGAGGAAAGAGCCTTAAGAAGAGCTATGGCAGGCATGCAAGATGAGTTAGATCCGGAGTTAGTATACTATGCACCAGCGGGAACACTACCGTTCATACCTCCTGGTGTACAACCACAACAACGACATCCTTTAGGAGGAGGTAATGGGCAAAATAATGTTAATAATCAACAGAACCGAGTTGAACAAGACCTTCCTGGCCTCCATGTGCCGTTTCATGTTCAACCGATAGGTTACCGTCCTACGGAGATCCAAAATGTCAAATTTCGACCCGATCCGGGTATGCTCAGTCAATTTCAAAGTTTTGGACCCTACAGTGGTACAGCAGTTCAAGATCCGGTAAGATCGATTAAGAAGTTCATGCAGATTTGTGATGCCTATGTTAATCCTGGCATTACACGCGAGCAACTGTATTGTCATATGTTTTCGTTCTTCTTGACCAGAAGAGCTAGCAAATGGCTAGATAGAAAACCACCTGGGACAATTAATTCTTGGACAGAACTTCAAGCCGCGTTCTTTAACCGTTTTTATCCGAAGAGCATGCGACTCAAAGATCAAAGTGAGCTTGCAAGGTTTTGTCAAGAAGATGGAGAAACAGTAGGAGAATCATGGACAAGGTTTCAACATAAATTAACTAGATGTCCGCTCCATGGTTATACCCCCTCTTTACAACTTGCTATATTTTACGAAGGTCTTAACGATAGAGGTAGAGAGAAGGTGGATAACATTGGAAAGGGTAATTTTGTGTCCATGATACATAATGAAGCTTCCTAGGTGTTGGAAAATATTATTGAACAAGAAAGGAGTTGGCCTTCTACGCGAGCTCCTATTGCAAAGACCCGAGGTACGCTTCGTCTAGACGCAGAAACTGCGAACTCAGCTCAAATATCCGCATTAGAAAATCAAATCAAAGAGCTGAAGTTAGAGATGCAAAAGAATTTAGCCGCAGCGAATGTAGTACAAGAAGCACAAGGTTGTCAACAATGTGGGGTTAATAATCATACATGGGAAGAGTGCGAAGGAAATCCACAATCTGTCTATTTCATATCCAACCGAGGAGTTTATAAATGGGGTAATCGAAACCATCCGAGTATGCAGTATTCAAATCCTCAAGGGGCCGCTAATCCTGGTCATTATCAACCGCGCCCCTAGAACAACTCTTTCCAACCTAGAGGTCAGTATCAAAATCAATATCAAAATAGACCTACTCCCCCTCAACAACCTGTGCAAGATGCCTATACCGATGCATTAGATCAGAAAGCTTTACCACAGTTTCCTCAAGAAGGCGTTGTGGATAATCAAGAGTTAGCAAAAGCATTGGACCGTTTGACCACGAGTATGGACGCTCAGAATGAAAAGTTACGAGGACAAGATGCCGCAATTCAAATTTTAGGTACTCAAGTAGATCAGTTAAAAAAAGTTCTAACAAATTTAATGGAACAAAAAGAATTGAAGGCAATCGAAGGAGGTGATGAAAATGTTGGGTTCGAAGCGTGTAAGGCAATTTGCCTTGAGATTGAAAAAGAAAAGAAGGAAGTACCACATGCTGCCGTTAGTGCCGTGTAAGTTCCGAGTACCGAAGAAGAACCAACCAAGTCTAGCCCCGTGGAATCTGACTATTCTGAGGTTGATGTGGAGGACGATTCAGAAAAAGCCGAATTTATACAGCTTCTAAAGGATATGCAAGAGGAGATTCGATCGGTTATGGATTATCAAGCTGAGATGGCTAAGAAGTAAGAAGAAGAAGCCTCAAAGGAGGAATCAAGAGTTGAAGTTGAAGTTGCACCTGCTGTGCAAGAAGAGAAAGAAGAAGAGAAGGTGGAATCGCCACCTATTGTTGAAACAGTGTCACCAACTATTCCTGATACAAATCCTAAAGATGACACTGTACTCAAGACATTTGTAGAGGCGTATACACCTGAAAATATTAACGCCAAGTGCTTGAGATTGCAAAGAAATGACTTACACCACAACAAGTTTTTACGGAAGCTATTCCTGAGAAAGAAACGAGTGTAGAGATCCCAAGAGAGAACCTGAGGGTCTCAAGAAGAAGTGAAAGAGAGTTACCAACAAAGCTTAAAGATCTGGGAAGTTTCAACCTTCCTATTAAAATAAATGGTATGCTCAAGGTGAAAGCTATGTACGATGTGGGTTTTGGTGTGAATCTTATGCCTAAGTCCGTGTTCGAAAGACTTGGACTTCAGAAATCAGAGAAAACTCCAGTGAAGTTGCAGTTCGCTGACAACTCAGTTACGAGGACATGGAGAACAGTGGAGGACGTCTTAGTCCGTGCAGGTAGTATCGCCATCCCTACTGACTTTGTTATTCTTGAGTTTGATACAGATAAGCAGGTTCCAATCATACTTGGACAGCCTTTCATGGCCACAAGTCAAAGTGTAATCAACTTCCAAGAAGGGACCATTACCATTCATGCAAAGAACGTATCCGAGACCTTCTATGTCTTGGGTAAGAAACCGAGGAAGTTAGATCCCACCGTTCCTGTCATCCACAGCCTTTCACATCACAAAGTCCCTCCTGAGAAGATCCACTTAAAGCCTGTGGATACTGAGCCAAACATTGAGTTTGGGTTTGGCCATGAAGTACTATGGAAAGCTCACAAACGCGAGAATAGGCCACGTAGTTTCAAAGACTCGTTGATGGGACCATTCATTGTCACTAAGGTTGTTTCAGCCAAGGTGATAGAAATTCGACCCAAGAAGGGGATCAAGCGCAGATTAGTTGACGTTCATAGCCTTACTCGTTGTTGGGGAGGCTATATTCGCAAATCTTGATAGAGGTAACGCGTCTAACTTTGAAAGACGTTAAATAAAAGTGATGTATTATGTCTTTTACGTTTTTAGTTTATGTTTAGTTTAGTTGTTTTTAGCTGATAATGCATATTTGAGAAATGTATTAGTGTTCTTTGATGATAGGTATTGGAGAAATCGAGTTAGGGAAGGAGAAACAAAAAATTTCGGAAAAATCTGACCATCTGTGCGGTATACCGGACCTCAACCGCGGTGTACCGCAGGGGACAAAAACCCGTACCACGGGTAGCTAGCGCGTGATTTTTGTCGAGGCGAAAAATTTTGGAACGCTGATGGGTGCGGTATACCGGACCCTATGTGCGGTATACCGCAGCGCGCCGACTGGAGAGAGAAAAGTGCGGATTTAAGGTTTATAAAGGAGGGTTAATGCCATTATTCCAAATTTACAAAACCTCAAGACTCTCTTTCTTCTCCAAAACTCTCCCAACTCCATTGAAGCTCATAAAAACCTTCACCAATCATCAAAACACTACCCAATCATCAAGAAAAACACATCAAATCTTCTCTCCACCTTATTACAAAATAGATTCAAGCACCCAATGCTCACCAAATCCATCAAATTGAAGAATCAAGAGCTCAAATTTTCAAAATTCATCCTTCAATTTCTTAAATCCAAGCCAATCCATCAAGAAATCACCTCACCCACATAGAGATTCATCATCAATTCAACTTTCCTAACCCAAATCAAGCTTGTTCAACCAATAATTAAAGAGTTTAAATTTCAAGAGTTGTTAAAGCTTTGAGTTGTGGGTCAATTGAAGATGACTAATAGAACAACAATATTAGCTAACAAGAGGGAGGTGAAGAAAATCAAGGTATTGGGTTCAATTGAGAAGAAATCAAATAACAAAGGGTCTAGTTCTAAAGCTAAGGGTAGAAAAGATGTTGAAGATGGAGGTACGATATCATTGTGTGATTGTAATGGAAAAAAGCTTTACTTTTACGCAAAAGAGAAAACACAACTTCCACAAGGTCCTACATCCAAGGAAAAAGAGGAAGCTTTAAAGGCCTTGAAAGCTTCTGCAGTAAAACAATTAAAAGAGCTACCTTTTGCTTATGAGAAAATATTCAAAGAAGAAGTTGGTACAGGAGATTATAAGAGATTCTTGGAGATTGGTGCAAAATTGGGTTGGTCTACGTTCATGGTAAGTCGTTCTGAATTATGTCATGAGTTAGTTTTGGAATTCTATTTAGGCCTCATTAGCCGAGATAGTAAAGGTTGTGTTCCGATTAGAGGAAAGTTAGTTCCTTTCACAGTTGAGGCGATTAGAAACCACTTCAAGCTTAAGAAATTGAAAGGTTATTGCAAATATGATGAAGCGGTTTCTAAGCGAAAAATCCTTGATGAGGAATTACTTTTTGAGCATGTTTTAGACAAGGAGAAAGTGCAATCACATAAGAGAGAATTGAAGGCACCTTGGCCTTATCTTCAACCGAATACGAGAATTTGGCACAATTTGCTTATTCCTAATGTCTTTGGAAACACACGAACTTTGGATGTGACTATGAAGAACGCGCTGCTTTTGGATTGTATTTTGAGAGGAGAAGAAGTGGATGTGGCACAGTTGATCTATGAGGAGGTGATGCGATTTTTGGTCTCTCCTAAATCGGTTTATAATGTTAAATTTCCTACTATGATCACGTGTCTTGTGCGAAAAGTGAATGTTACATTGGGTGAAGAAGAGAAACTCGAGTTTAAAGCGAGTTACATTGATAATGCTTGGATCAAGGATATCTTTCGGAGAGCGGGTTCTACGCAAGTCTCGAAAGAAGAAAAGGAGCAAAGTTGGCAAGAGAAGATGGATGAGCGTTTAACAAAATTCGAAGCAGCTCAAACTTCCTTAGTCAAAGATGTGGCACAAATCAACGCTAATCAAGTGCACATCATGAAACTCCTTGAGCAATTAACGAAAGATCGAGCAAATCCTACCTTGGATATCAATGATGCGAGGCAATAAGCCTCGAGAGTATGTTCTCTTTCTTCCTTATCATTTCTGTAAATGCTTTTATCTGCTAATTTTAATTTCTGTTTCGAGTCTTTTTCGAGTCGTGGGGACACGGCTCATTTTTGAGTTGGGGGTGTGGGGATTCGTTGTCTCTCATCTCCATTTTTCTGTTTTTAGGTAGAAATTAAATTTTTTGATACATGGAAATTAGATGTAGAGTGTGTTTAATAGCTTGAAAGCATAAGCTCAGGGAATTAATGATAGTAAGTAATATGTTTATGAGCTATGTTATTTGTATGCTTTGAGTATTTGCAGGAAAACACACGTTGATAGTAAAGAAAAGATTAGTGAACAATGCGATAGAAAGTATGTTCGATCTCAGGGAACCTTGAGAAGTGAGTAGGCCGTGAGATCCAAGCTAGTTGAAAAACCATTTGATGAAAGTGCTAAAGGTAAGAAAATAACGAAATTACATAGTGTAGAAAGTGATTAAGGCGGTTCTTTCATATTTGAAGCCACTTGAAGCCTTTTTATACCTTCTCACCTTGTTAATTTTGATTTTATATGCTATATCCTTCTCAGCCCTTTCTAGCCTTTCTAGAGCTTTTTATTGAAACACGTTATAAGCCATACCCCTTTAGATGATAGGTCTTTTCCATATGACCCGCACTCGAATCGCGATGCATAGACAATTGTTTTAGAGCTTGAGTTTGGGGTGGTGGGTCCACCATTATGGGAATTGTTGTTGGGATGGGATTTTTGAGCTTATTAATTGTGCTTTGTGCTTATATTGATGATGATTCACAGATTTTTATTGTAACCCTTTGCCGGGGTAATAGTGAATGAAAAAGAAGCTACGAGCTAATTTTGCCAATAAGGGCATAAAAAGAAAATATATATATGAGAAAAATAGCGTGATATCTCAACATTAAAAAGAGAGTCATAGCTATACAGAAGAAAAAAATGAGTTGAAAAAAAATATATATATATATTCGGACCGGCAAAGTGGAATTTTTATGTGAACATCTTATGCTTTAAATTGGGTTATTGGGGATGCTAAATTGTGCATCAAAGAAGTCATTGGGTTGAGTGAGAAACATTTTATGAGAGTAACTCAAGCTCTAGGGAGATTCGTTGATGGCTAGTGAGGAGAGAGTCAAAAGCTCACTCTAAATTATCCAAATATACTATCATACCGTCCCTAAGCCTACATTACGACCTTAAAGACCTTTTGATTCTTTGCTATGTAATTGAGAAGTGATTGAGCCATTAGAGAGTAGTTAAGTGGATCTTTTAATACTAGTGAAGTTCGATGAACAATCTATAGCTTTCTTGGAGAACTGAGTAAAGTCCCAATCCTTCTTACATTGTGAAACTAATCTGATCTTGAATTCAAGTTGTGTTGACTATGGATATGAGAAGTGTACATGTATGTAGTTTATGAATAGTATTGCATGAAATTTTATGAGTTGTTGCTTTAGGTTTATTCTATATATTCTGCTATGTTCTTCCCATTGTATTGAAAATTCCATAAGTGTGTATATATAGACTTCCCTTTGTTTTATCTTTATTGTATCGGGACGATACAACTTTGAGTTGGGGGTCTTGATGTCTCCTCATTTGTGATAGATTTATATTAGGATGAGACGTCATTTTTAGTGATTTAGAAGTCATAATAGTCGTTTTCTTGAGAAATGTTACACTTTGCTATTTTGAGTCTTGATTTAGTAAAATAATATTTTTAGAGCATATTGGGTTTAATTATTTATTTAGTGTGAAGCTTTAAAGATAATTATGGAGATTAATTAGTGTCCAAGTCAAAGACTATAAGATATGGAAAGAGATAAGCATGGTAATTGGAGATAAGGAAACAAAAGAGATAAACATGGAAAAGGAAAAGTTGCCTTAATCCTGAATTTCTGCACCTACGACCACAAATCAGATCATAATTCAAGAACGGTGTGGAATTTGGAGAAATGGTCAAGAGCAAAGTTTAAGAGCTTTCCGAGACGATCAATTTGGTATATTCATACGCGTTAAACGGATGAATATCGAAGCTGTTAGAGCCAAAAGAAAATCGGACCTGATTTCATGTTTTTAGGGTTACGAATTTGAGTTGGGCTTGGAGTCCATTACTTAACCTCTCCTTAAAGAAAAAGAATTAGGTCTTCTAAACACCTATAAATACACCCTTATATCACTTGTAAATAATCCTTGCTCATCCTTGCCTCATAGTAATTAGTTCTTAAGGCTTTATTCTTCCAGTTTATTGTAGAGAGCAAGATGATGTCTTTTGTAATTTCTTTTAGTTTATTTCCATCAGGTATGAACTAAACTTCCCATAGCTTGGGTTTTGCATAATGTATAAACTATGAATTCTAATTCTTCTATCTAAGTTTCTTTGGGAATTACATGTTTTAATCTGATATTAGCTGCTTACCTTTATATTTGTTTATGTGTTTTGATTTATTGCCTGTCCTAGAACTGATCACTTTAGGCTTTCATAATAGTAGTTAGATGATCACCTTAGCTGGGTGTCTAATTATTGAAACACCGCATAACGTCTAGTGTCGATATTAGTCCTGACAAAACTGATTCTAACTAGATAGTCATTAGGGTATAATTTAATCACCATATCACCAATTGAAGGAATTGTTTGCTTAGGGCCCTGGTGGCGTAGGATAACCCTATTTGAAACAGCTTCGTGGTTGTGGCGTAGCCCCCGTAGTCGCTCTCAAGGTCTAAGGAATGGGAATTTAGAATCTTGACTAAGTATACAAGAGCTAATATTCTCCCTTATTAACTAGATTTAATAGAAAGAATTAGAAGGATAAGTGCATACTAGCAAAACCTAAGCTATATTTCTCATCTCATATTCTTCGTATTTTATTTTATTGTCTTTAATTTCTTAGTTTTAATTAGCTATTTTCGAATTTACTCTCTTTAATTTTCTGTCTTTAATTATTTACTCCTTACTCGTTATTCCTACTCACGCGATTAACACGCTTAAGTCCCTGAGAACGAACTCAACTTATCAACTAAAACTTGCATACGTCCTGTGATACTTGCAATATTGTGCCTGTCTAGGGTGAGAGTGCGTAGTTTTCTTGACCTTTATTTGTATTAATTTTATCACACCCTAGGCGACACCAGTCATTGTGCAAGGTGGTGGTGCACATCACTGTCTTACATAATGAGTGAAGATCCCGTCGAATATCCATCGAAGAGCGTCCATGGCGTGGTAGCGAAAGGCGGCGAAGATCCAGCAGCAAACAAGCTTCTCAACGGGCCTGGCTGCGTGGTGGTGGGTTGACTTGGTGTTGCGAAGTGGTGGTTCTAGGTCATTGTGCAAGGTGGTGGTGCACATCACTGTTTTACATTGTTACACCATCAATTTTAACTGTCAAACCATCGACTTTAACTGTCATACCATCGGATTTTGACACTCCTTCGTTTACAAATGATACACCAATGATTGACACTGTCACACCATCGTTTGACAATGACAGACCATCGTTTGACAAAGTCACACCAACACATAACAATTTCTCACCACTTTATGAGTAGGGTTTGGGTCTGGATTTTGGGAAAGAGACGATGGGTTGTTGATTAAATTTCCAAATAATTTTGGGACTGGATTCTGGGAAAGAGAGGATGGATTGTTGATTGAATTTCTAAATAATTTTTTGGCGGTTCAAATTTTTCTTTTTGATAAATGTTGACTTGAATGAAATCAGGGTATTCAGTTTTGGTAACTCAAACATCATTAAATGGATCATAGGGGCAATTTTGACTTTCATGATAGGCTGGACCTGATGGGTAATGTTCTATTAGCTATGAACTCTATGGGTTAATCACCCAAAAAATCTATCCATAATATATCATTACAAATTCATTTAATTTTTTTAGTATTCTACATAATGGTAGATCTTATAAAAATTATTTTTTGAAAAACTATTTTCAATAATTAAATTATATCAATAACTTAGCTATTATCAACCACTGGCTAACCAATCCAACTTACTCTAGCAAAAAGGCGACAACTTTTCATTTAAGGCGAGCCAAATGCTTGGACTTGGTGTTCTTGCCCAATGGGCAGGTCTAAAAGTGAAGTTAAATTTTTTTAGTTCTATTTGACTTTAAATTAATTTCAAAATGATTTAGAGAGTCTAAAAAACGATCTTTTTATCAACCATGATAAGGGTAAGCTATAATAAGATTTGTGTTGCTTTTTAAGTTTATTTTTATATCACTTTAAAATTAGATTAGGAGTTTTGATTTATAAACATAAATTTTTATATAATGTTATGATTTGCTATTAATATAATTTGGAATTCTTAACACAGATTCATCGTTTGAATACTTTGACAAAATTTTCAAAGATCATCAAACGATAGTGAGATTCAATTACAGATATTGATTGATTAGATAATTGAATAAGCAAATAATCAAATGATTAATAATTAATTTATAAAATTAGTTAATTATTTTATTAAATTATTGATAAGCATAATTATTTTTATAAAATAATAGGTTGTATCAGACAATTACGTTCATTTGAGAAGTCGTGTGGTGTATATGAACATTTTTATTACTTGATCAATATTTTATATCATATCATATTAGAATATGCAGAGGATCTCAAAAGAGCTTTTTTTTAGTGAATCCTGAATAAAATTATGGCCCCGCCACTTAAAACGTAAAAAGTTACAAGATTTCAACTCGTAACTTGAAACACTAAATATAAAGAAGGGGTATTAACTTTGTAAGGCCAAAAGGCTATATAGGTTTATAATATAAGTCCACCTTCCTAAGTACTAGTTATAATCCAACTAGTAGTGATAAAAGCCCAAAAATGCCCCTTATCTAAGGTCCAACAGAGAAAAACAAATAACCCAAACACCATCCCCATTATACAACCGAACAGATCCCACCCCACCCCCATTCTGTTCTCTCTCTCTCTCACTCTCTGCAACGAAACCCATCCCACCCCCTCGATCTGAGCTTCATCACAGAGCTCCCTGCTGCTGCACCAACCCCGATGCCGAGCCTCCTCTCTTCCCACCACCATCGAACCTTGCTGCTGTACCTCCTCTCCCCTCATCCCGATGTCGAGCCTCCCCTTTCCCCACCACCATCAACACAGACCTGCATCACCATCACCTCTGATGCAGGCCTCGCTGCCCCTCCACCATCACCAGTGCTGGCCTCGACGTGATATAGGCCTGCTGCTTGGCCAAAACCGCTACGTGAACAGGATCCAGATCTCGTGCTCTCCATTGTCGCCGCCGTGCTGGAGCTCCAACCACCAACGAGTCCAGATCTGGTGCTTCACCACCGCGCTGGAGCGTCACCACCACCGTAACCACACCGCCTCCCTTCGCCGTCTGAGCTGTGAAGACTCCGCCCTTCGTAGACAACCTCCTCGTTCATCACCAAGAACAGGATCCAGCAGTTGGGTACAGCCCCCTTGAAGATTAGGGTTGTGGGTACAGCCCCCTTGAAGAATACCCGTCGCCGTGAGTACAGGCCCGCCACGCCATCTCGATCTGGATGTGGTGTTCGTTTTTTTTTTTTAACTGTATTGCTGCGAATAATGGTCCAGCCCCAGTAAGGGTTGAATCTGGGTGATGGGGCCAGCCCAGATGCTGGTTGTAATGGGGCTGTATTGGGTCCAGCCCCTTCTAGTTGTTTGTAGGTGATGGGGCTGGCCCATTATAGTGTAAATGTTTGTAAAATTTGTTGTTTAAGGGTACAGCCCATTCATGTAACTTGCAGCAATGTTTTTTTAATATTAATGGTGAAATTGATCCAATTAACTAATTGTGTTTATGTTTTTTTGTTTCCATGGGCACTTTTCACACAATATGGGGCCAGACCCATATATATATATATAAAGTCAATAAAAAACACAACAAATAAATTAGAAAAAGGAATAAAAAATATAAAACGTAATGGGTCTGTACCCACCGTAACCAGGGGTAAAAAGGTCAAGAAGGAAACCAGAAAATTAGAAAAAGGCTTTATAAAATAAGTTTGTTTAGTTAGGCTTTATTTTATAAAGTTGGTCAAAAATTGACTTCAAAATGTATTTTCCTCTATAAAGAAAGTATTATGGAAAAAACAGGTGTATGTTATGAAAACAAAATAAACATCACAATAGCTATCCTATTTGTATATACTTTTATATTGAGTTTTTTATATAAGTAGAAATAATTTATATTAAAAAATAATAAAGTATTATAAATATGATATAAGAGATTTTGTTCAGATAATTTATGGTGGTTTAGAAAGTCTAAATTTAGAGATAATTATAGATATATATATATATATAAAGATACGGGGATCACGTTTTATCATCTATTTATTTTTACTTATAGATTATTGAAATAATTTTAATATACACTTTATTTTTACTAAAAATAAAAATTAGATTTTATCTCAAATCATAATTTATATTAAATTAATATAATATTATATAATTCTATGATACATTTTTAATACAAACGAGTTGTTAAAAATTATTTAATTTTTTATTTTGCTAAATTTTAATTATCAAAGCTAATGGTGGTTTATTAAATTAAGAGATCAATAGACTTTAGAAACCTAATTTATTTTTCTTACTAAAAGCCACAAACAAAATTTAACATTATATGTCATATTTTCTAAAGATACCCCTACCTATATTATCCATTTTTATATAAACTTATTTCATAAATTTTTAGACCCTACAAATATGTCTCTCTCATCTATTATTTCCACTCACGTTAACATTTTCTCTCTTTCTCTCTCTCATTTCTTTCTTCTCTCCATTCTAAAGCTCACATCCCCCTTTCTTTTGTCCATTGTCGAAGGTCACATCCTTCTTTACAACCTGCCATTTACGAAGCTAGCTGAAGATGGCATTGTTCGAACTCCTCTTTTTCCTTTCGCAAGTCATGGAATGAGCAGTGAAGCTCTATTATTATGATGGTGATGTCTCCCTATTTGTGATGAAACAATCTAAGTTACACGTCTGAGTGAAGTCTAAGCGAGTAAAAGCAAAAAAGCATGGAAAAAACGTTATAAATATCTCTAAGGTTACAGGCATCTTCTTTACCAAAAAAAATTTAGCACATACAAATTTCCTTCCACATTTAGTCGTCTTCAATGAAAACGTCTGATAAGGTAAGTCCATCAATTTTCAATTTACCATTTTTATTTTTAAAAAATTAGAGTATAATTTGATTATTTACCTTAAAATTTTTGTCTTTCTATTAGTATCCTTAAAATTTATTGAATGTATTAATTTGAATTTGATTTTCCTTTTGTTATATTTTTGGTTAATGATTTAGTTTAGGAGGTTGTTTCAATATTTCAAATATCATAATGTGTGGTTTTTTTTTTGCATACATGAGAGGCTATAAAGCCGTTAAGAAAAAACAGATTACATGAAGAACAAATGTTCTTTTAACTATCTAAAGCAACTCTAACACTTGCATAACCGCTTCTATCACGTCTAACTAGTTTCCAAAGATATTCAGGTGGCTCTTTAAGTATCACGGGTTGAGAAGACATCATCGCTCCTTCTTTAGCTAGTTTATCAGCACAAATATTAGCTTCACGAAAAAAATGGTTAAGCTCAATATACAGAAATCTACTAAGAAAAGCACCACATTCTCTTATCATTGAAAACATAGTGACCTCGTGGCGCATTAGGCGCGAGTTTCCATGTCAGTGTCCTCATCCATTCTACGCTCCTCCTGGTCATGCTTCTGTAAATTAGCTACTGCCGTTTCTGGGACTTGGCTTTCGAGCCACGCTGCATCACCATTTTCCTCGCTAATTGTGACATCCCACAGCGGGTCCTGAGGTAGCGGTGCTGGAATTATAGCCGATAAATCAACACAGCCTCTTGGCGATTCCAAAGCTAGCTGTTCCGCTGCAGAAAGTCCCCTGTGCTGTGGGGTTGGCGGTCCAGAAATAGCAGGCGCAAGTTTTGTATTTATTGCAAAACAGTCCCTGTTACTTTCCCTCCCACCAGCCACCATAACCTCGACCAAAACTTCAGCTTCGGCCCCTGCTCCAGCCCCGACCGAGGGCCAGTTACAGCCACCAACAACCGCCCCTACCGAGGGCCTGTTACAGCCATCAACTTCAGCCCCTTCAACCTCGCCAACTCTACTCGCATTACCCTTAGATGATCCCACTATTGCACCCTTTTTGCCCACCTTTTTTCCCGTCTTCTTTGCCACATTAAGAACCTCAACATCGCCCATGTCACTCACCTCCACCTCATCTATTAAGACTCTCCTTTGCTCAAAGTTGGGTGTTGTTATTACCCCATGTCCTTTCGATCCGCCTGATTTTTTATTTCCCGAATTAGTCCCTGCCACACCTTTCCTTTTATACGCATTTGGTTTCGATCCCGAGGTTTGACCCTTATTCATTATTCCTTGGGCATTAAAGCGCATTATACTCGGGTACTCGTCCATTCTTAAAGCATCAAAACGGTTTCCCAGATTATTATTCACTTGCGTTTTAGCTGCATTATTCCCAATACTTTTCCCGTTCCCTCTATTCCCTCGCCTAACAGTCATCCATTCCCCATATTTCTCTTTAGGAACCATTGTTTCCATGTTCTCCACTACAACGGGTTCCTTCCCCTTTTCGATATCCCTTTCCATTTCCATTCTAACCCCAACATTAGGAGGACAATTTTCCTTTTTATGCCCAAACTTGCCACAATCGAAGCAAATCAAGTGAAGACCTTCATATTCAACTTTACATACATCCGTCCCAATCCTTACCTCCGGCTCCAATGGTTTTTTCAAGTCCAATTCAATAGCAAGTCTAGCATAGTTCCCTCTTAGCCTCCCCTTTGCCATAGGATCAATCTTGATAGTCCGGCCAAGTTTATTCCCTATTTTTCTCAAGATACGAACGGTGTAGTTATGCATTCCTACATTCGAAACTCTTACCCACGCTGTTGTCATTGTGATTGAGTTTGATGCCGCATTAAACGCCGGAGTCCATTCTCTTACAATCAAATAATGATCCAGAATCATCCACGGACCCCCTGAGAGCGCGAAATCAAAATCCTCTCTTTTCTCAAATTTAACCATGTAGTACCCGAACCCCACATCAACTAATTCAAAAAGCCCTTTTGGAGCCCAGATTTGTCTCAATTTCGAATGCAAATATGTAAAGCCCACCTCTCTACCTAATAATCTAATTACAGCAGTATTCCGCCATAACCTTACTCCCTCTTGTATCTCCTCCCTCGTTCTAACCACAGTCGGAATAGAATCAATTATTATCTCATCATCATCGTCTTCTATTAACTCCTCTAATTCATAATAATCCTCTTCCCCCAATGCATGATTAGCCTTAATTTCATCGTTATCTTCGATAATTGGAATAATTATGTTGTTACCAGTCACAGTTCCTTTCCAACTACCTAGATTTGGCCTAATAAACGAGTTTGAAGTGTTACCTCTCTGCGGATTTGGCAATGTTGCAGCAGCTATGAAACTGTTACTTTTTGGTGCACCAGAGATCGATGGCGGGTTACCCATAATAACAGCGTTGTTAACACCTTCTGTAGCAGGGTTGTTCACAATTTTCTCAGTAGCAGCGGCACTTTCTGGGTTTGAACGAGCTCTTTTGCCCGTTCTCCCTTCCTGGACTGCGCTAATTAACTCCGGAAATTCTGTCATTTGAAGGTCCTGTGAAGGCGAGATAACAGGCGCTGCTATCACAGCTTTGGTTCCCTCCTCCATCGGCTCTGGTGCTCGGTCAGAAGGTGGTGTCACGCCAGCCAAAAGTGGCGTCGTTGTTACCATTGTGGTTTGAAAAGTTGTTATTTTTTGTACGCAAAATGTGGAGCAAAATATCGCAGCAGTTTAATGTGTGGTTTTGAATAACAAAAAGATAACAAAAAGATTTTGTAAAAAGATTATAGTAATATTAGATACAAGAATATCAAATATTAAAATTACTTTAATCATAATGTCCAGCGTAAGTATTTTGAAGAAATATTTAAATAGTAAGCCAATCTTTAATCCTAAACCATCATCCTATTTTATTTCCTAATAGTGATAAGTCAAGCGAATCATTTAAAAAATATAGGACTTATATCACAATCAACTAAAAAACTAATATTTGGACCTATCCTGCAATTTTTTCATATTATAACGACCTACACTGCAACTTTTACATGATATGGTCATAGAGTTAATTTACTGTAAAATACAATCTTGATTTGGTCGCATTTCATTAGTGTTTATATTTGAATGTGCACCTATTCATTTATTTTTGGATTAAAATAACATATGCGCATATAGCGTGGACGTGGACATGGACGTGGTAATTTTCCTCAATGGCAAATGAAAAAGAGATTTGTCATAATTCTAATAGCTGACTAATTATTTAGTGGTTCTCCCATTCCAGGGTCGGTCTTAGGGGAGGCCGAAAAGGCCATGGCATCGGGTCCTTCTCAATTTTTATAATTTTTAGGGGTGTAATTTTTTTTATATATAATATAAAGAAATATATAAAAAAACCCAATTTTAGTCTAATTCAAAGCAAAAATACTAGTTTTTTTTTTTTAAAATAAAAAATTTACTTAACTAACTTAAAAGTATGGGTAATTAGAAATAAATGTCTTCTTAATGATACCTTTAATTTTTTTTTTTTTTTAATACATGAGAGAGCCACTTTGGACTCGGAGTCATTTTGACTCCAATGAGATTCGATCCCAGGACCTCTTGGTCTCTGCGGAGTAACCTAACCACTAGGCCAACTATCTATCTCATGCCTTTAATTTTTTTAAGCCTCTAATTTTCTTATTTAGAGATAAATGCCCAATAGAACAGTTATTTATAGAAAACATCCCCTTTATATTTTTTATACCTATACTATCCTTATTATTAAATATATTTATTTTATTTTTAATATAATATTTATTTTTAAATCTTAAACAAATAATAGGGTATTTCCACCACCCCAACCACCACCACCACCACCACAACCATCACCACCTCCACCATCACAACCACCACCACCACTACAGCCACCACAACCATCACCACCTCCACCACCACAACCACCACCACCACCACCACCTACTACTACTACTAATTTCATCACACGCGCGCGTCCGTGAAATTTTTTTAAAATCGCCATAACTAATTCAAAAAAATCAGAAAAATCGAAAAAAATCATATTTGAATAAATCAAATTAATATTTACGTCTATGATTTTTTTCGGAATTTTCTGAATTTTTTGGTTTTTTTGATTTTTTTTTAATTTTTTAATTCGCAGAACATGGAATTCCATGTTTAAAACATGGAATTCCATGTTTTAAACAGTGAATTTCGTGTCTGCGGAAAACAAATTATTTATATCAAAACATGGAATTCCATGTTCTGCGAATTAAAAAATTCAAAAAAATTCAAAAAAATCAAAAAAATCTGAAAAAAATCATATACGTAAATATTAATTTGCTTTATCTAAATATATAATTTTTTTTATTTTTTTGATTTTTTTAGAATTAGTTATGACGATTTTAAAAAAATTTCACGGACGCGAGCGTGTGTTTATTAGTTTTTGTTTTGTTTTTTCCTAATTTCTTTTGTTTTAATTTTTAATTACAGGGTTAGTTTGGAATGGGGCATTTTTCTATAAAGAATCTTATTCTAGGCACCTTTTTTTAAATAAGTTTTTAATAGGCATTAATCTCTAATTGGCTCTTAAAAGTAAAAGAAAAAACATTTATAAACACATAAATTTTTTTGAAAGGTCTATTTTTAAAAGTTTGTCTTGGATTCCAAAATGTTAAAACCGGCTCTGTCCCATTCTATGTAAGGAAAATTCAATAAAAGAGATATCATTTCATTAGCTAGCAATTTCATCCTAGCATGGGGTAAAAGTATCGATGGGGGAATAGTCAAGTTGGCTAAAAATGTAATGGTTAAATGGTTAAATGGTTAAAACCGAGCGATGGCCTCAAACTTAATATAGATGGGAGCTTCATCGCCGAAAAGAGGATAGCGGCATAGGTGGTATCGTGAGAGATATATATGGCTCATGTGTTTCCGGTTTCATGGGTTCTTGCCTTGCTATTTCTCCATTTGTTTCAAAGTTATTTGCGTTACATTTTGGTCTTAGATGGGCATCTAATAATGGGTATACAGAGTTGATTATTGAAACGAATTCGGAGGAGCTCCACGCGCTAGTGAAGGGCGGTGGGAGCTCAACTAACATTGAGATGGACTCGGGGAAGTTCCATGCGCTAGTGAAGGGCGGTGGGAACTTAGGTAGTCACTACGTTTCGATAATAAGGGACTGTTGTGCAATTTTGAGCAATTTTCCTAAGTTTGAAGTAAACATATATTTAGAGAAGCTAATTTTTCTGCGGATAAACTGGCCAAAGAAGGGGCAGTTATGAATACGCAACCAGTGGTCTTTATTGAACCTCCAGATTATCTTTGGACCTTTATTACAAGAGATAAGAGCGAACGTGCAACTGCTAGAGTTGTACGTGATTTTGAATAAGAACCTGTGTTCGTTTTGTAATTTAACGTTCTTATCAGTTTTTTAAGCTTCTCATGTATGGAAAAAAAGAAAAAAGAATTCAATAAAAGACACAAATGCGGAATGCGTGGCTCAGAAGATTAAAAACCAAACTCAGCTTATAAAATGAAAAGGTTAAAAACCATAATGGATATCATATTTAAACGTACAGCCCGTTCATTTGTTTACATTTGAACGTGCACCCCATTCATTATTTTTTGGATTTTAAAATATTTGTAGAAAATATATGTGCATATGACATGGATGTGGTAATTTTCCTCAATGGCAGATAAGATGTTGTCATAATTCTAATAGCTGACTAATTATTTAGTGGTTCCCCGATTCTATGTAAGAAACATTCAATAAAAGACACAAATACATAATGCATGCGTGGTTCAGAAGATTAAAAACCAACCCATCTTATAAAAATGAAAAGGATAAAAACCATAATGGATATCATTTTTTAATTATTTTTACTAGTCACTGAGAAAAAAAATAATTATTCTATTCGTATGGCAATTGTTTAGTACTGTTTAGAAATTTGAGATTTTTTTTTTTAATTTAATTAAGATGGATGTATGTGATGATCACAAATAATTGAAATGCAATGAAAAATTATACCAAAATGCATTTTAGAAGCCTGTATACTAGAGTTTCCAACATATAGTTGAAAAGGAAGTAGCCTTTATATTGGCTCATAGATTAGGGTGAAAAGATGTTGAAAGACATTGTAAAATTTGACATCTCAAAAAACAAATTAAGATTGCGTATGATTATTATGAAAGGAAGGCGTTTAGTTGTAATATTTTATAATGTGGACTCTTTTGATTAATGACCCATTTCGGTTAATGACTTAATTAATATATTAACCTTAACTAATATATTTAGAGATAAATCTCAATTAATTAAAAATTCTTAAATTTTATTTCGAAAAAGAAGAAGAAAAAAAATTATTCCTATTTATTCATAGTTTAAAGGATTAATTCTCAATAAAACTTTGTCATATTTACCTTCCACTATTATTTTTAATGTCATATTAATTATTTTTTAACTTTATTATATAATATTCATAATATATTATTTGTTTATTTTCTTTTTTCATTAAAAATTCCTGCCACCGCCATTGACCACAATTACCACCACCTCATGCATTCGGAGGCGGATCTATGTTATCAACTGGTGGGCTCAAGCCCACCCTCAATTTTTTTTTTTAAAACTTTTTTATTTAACAAAACGTGTTATAAATAATTTAACAATTAATATTTTTTTTAATTATTACAAATTCCTAATTCATTTTTTATTCTAATTGTAATATTTTATAATTATTTATGGTAAAAGAGATTTAAATTAAAGATAATTTAATAATTTTTTGTCATTAATCATTTTATATTTATTAGAAATTATACATTTTTATCTATTTATTTAATTAATATACATATATAGATTTATTTTTTTATATATGAACTAGGAAATACGAATTGAAATTTTTATTTTTTGTTAATTTTATTTTATTTTTACTTGATTATTCTTGAATATCAATTATATCAAAATAAAAAAAAATTGCAATATATAAAATAGATTAGATTGAATGAATTTAATTTATTTTTTTATTTTTTTATTTTTTTATCAATTATAATTTACAATATTTTTGTCGCGTTTCATTTTTTATATGAAACGCATTGGGATTACCGTTTCTAAATTTTCTTTATATTTTAAATTTACTCTCATTTTTATTTCTGGATTCGCCACTGCATGCATTTACCATCGACTATCACCACCACCTCATACATTCTCCACCGACCACCTCCACCACCCCCACCCACCACCTCATAATATATGTTTGTTTTTATAAATGAAAAAGAAAACAGATAACTTCTTTTTAGAATATGATTAAATGTTTTGATGTTGAATGTTCGGTGTGTTTTGGATTTGGGAGATTAAATAATGTATATTTGTTTAAATTTCTCGTTAATTTATAAAAAACATATCAAACAAAGTTTGTAATGGGTTGGGGTTATTTGGCTTGCAGATAGTGGACATGGTATATATTTTTCACAATATATTAATCAATTTTTTTAAAAAAAAAGATAGGTCCTTGATTTTTTTTGGTGTTGAGTGGTTGCCTTGCATTTATCATGGAAAGATAGGATTAGGGATTTTAATGGTTACAGTTAAAATTTGAAACCAAATCGATTAAAATCATATTATCTAACTGTGATCCATTAGGCTATAATTTTGAAAAGTGTAACCGATGATTAAAACAGTTAAGTTATGGTTTTACTTATAACTAGAAGCGGATAACCAAAAATCGTTTATTATAATATATATTTTCATATTTTATAATAATCTAGATAAGAAATATATTCAAATCATAAAACCAAAATATAAATAATTGATTTGACGAATTAAATAATAAATATCCAATTTTATCAAACCAACATAATTTTGTATATATTTTGGAGATTTTCTTATGTGTTTAATTTTATTTTAGAATTTTTGAATATATTTATAGTGTTATAGTTGGTTATGGTTAAAAACTGTAAATTCGCTTAAAATTGTAATCTAATGGTTAAAAACAAAAAAAATCGATGATTAAAATTGTTAGATTATGATTTTTAATAAAATAAATGGTTATAATATGATTTTTAATATTTTTGTAAAAAATCATAGGTCTACTATATTTAAATAGGATTTTCCTATTTTGTAATATCTAGTTTGAGAACAATATAATAAATTTCATCTATTAACCTATCTAAAACAATATTAAAATACTAACTTTAACCATTTTTTATTGTACTTAGGCTTATCATATCTTTATATTATGTCAATAAGTCAAATTCAAGTCCATTAACGATTTACTTATGAGTAATGATATTTGTCATTCTTTTTTGGTCACCCTTGTATCACCCTTATGCATCATTTTATGTGGCATCAAATCAAAGAGAGAGAAAAATTAATTAGAAAAGAGAAACACTTTGATTGGTATTTAAAACCTCCATGTAGAAGGTTATATAATGATAAACCAAAAAAAGATGACAAATATCATTACTCGTAATTTAGTAAACCGCTACAACAATGTCTAAAAATTAAAGTTTGGCCAAAAAGAAAATTAATAGGTTTTCAACAATACATTTGGATTAAAATATATCATAAAATTTTATAATATTATATTAATTTAATGTAAGTTTTGAAATGATAACAAATCAAATCTTTATTTTTAAAGAAAAAATAAAGTGGCATGTTATATAATAGTTTAAGATTATTTTAATATAACTATAAGTAAAAATCAATAGATTCCAAAGGATTTATCCCGAACCATCACATTTCTCGTTCACATATTTTTAAAACCTGTCATAAATCATCTAAACAAAATCACTTATATAATATCTATGACATTTTATTATTTTTTATTGTAAATTATTTCTATTAATATAAAAAATTTAATTTAAAACATTGACGTGTTGCCCTGTCAAATTTTAAAAAAGTATACTTTCGTCCTTGATCACTACAAAATTGATGTTTATTTTGTTGGTGTTTTTATCTCTATTATTGCACTACTTTATACTACATGCAATATAGGATGGGGAAAAATTAGTCAAAGCATTTGGCTCGCCCTAAATGGAAACTTGTTTTTTTTTTTATTTCATTTAGTTGGACCGATTAGCTCGTAGTGGATAATCAATGTAATTTTAACCAATTCAGATATACTATAAGTAGAATATCACAAAAAATAAATAAATTTATCACTTTATATGTAAATTTTAATATTGTATAAAAAGTATAAAAAATAACCAATTGTGATCAGCTTACTAGCCAAGGCATTAATCATCTAATCTAATGATGCAGGCATAGGTTCGAACCGAGTCAATTATTTCAAGTCTTGACTTTCCTATATAACAAATAAAATATATAAAAACAATAATATTATAATAATGTTCAAATTTTGAATCTTTGCATATACCTCTAAAGCAGGGACCTATGCCGGTTGGGAGTTGCAACTCCAATCCACTCCCTCTCCAATCCCCGAATACATAGAGTCATATACTCCTTCAAGATCTACTCTCTCTGGCCCTTTTCCCGAGATGAACCCTCCACCACCCAAAAACCCAATTCCGTCCAGATCCACCACCACCCTAACCCTAACTTCTCCTCCCGTTAGCGTTTTCCTTACCCCTTCCCTTCCTCTCCCCTTTTAACCTATTTTCTCTTCTCATTATTCCCATGAGGCTGAACATTTTGTTCATTACTTTTGCGAATATACGATATTTAAGGATCGCATTTTCGTGTATCTTAGATTTTACCTTTACCTTTGTTTTTTAAGAGTTGGTCATTTATCTACTATTTCAGCATTTATGGCTCCTATTAATGAGATTGTGAAGTACTATTCAGAGGATGAGTTGTACCTTTCACCTGATAGGGATGCGATTTATGCAGCTTTTGAGGAATCTAAAATGTTTATACGTGTTATAGCTTCAGGTATCATCAATCTTAGCTATCTTAAGAAAATTATCATTCAATATTGGGGTATTACCGGTAGGATTTCAACTGAAAAAAGAGGGTGAAATCTGTGTGTGGTTCAGTTTGAGAAACAATAGGATCTTGATGTTGTATGGAATAATAGACCCTATCATGTTTTTGGGTTTCATGTGTTAGTGCATAAATATGATGAATGCTTGAGTAACCCTAGTCTTTTAGAAGAAACTTCCTTCTGGGTTCGAATTATTGGTATTCCACCACTGTTTATTAAGGAAGGTAATGTTTCTAAAATTGCTTCTAAATTGGGTACTGAGATTGTATTGCCTAAACCTGAGAATTATAAACAAAACCCATCTGTCAGAGTGAGGGTTGACTTCAACATAGCTAAACCTCTGTTATCTGGGTTTATGTTTAAGATCTTGAAAGATCAATCAGTCTGGATCTCGTTTAAGTATGAGAGACTTTTTTATTTCTGTTTTCAATGTGGTACTTTATCTCATGAAGAAAGACACTGTGATAATCCTAAGAAATTGACTATTAAGCTGGGGAATTGGATTAGACATTCAGAAGTGGAGAATAAATCTAAGGACTTTGTCTTTAAAGCTGACAAGGCTGAAAAATCTATTAAAATTGAAAAGCTAAGAAACCGTTTAAATCCAAAAAAAAGTGAGAAGGAGGATGGTGAAATTATAGCTGATAAAGATATGAAGGGTGGTAATGTGGTCCAAAACTCTCTTTTACTTCCTTCTGTTAACGTGGGCCATGAAGTGTACAAAGGGGTTGAGTCCTCTTCTACTGTTAGGCCTCTTAACTCTGAGGAGCTGAATAAACTATGTGGCCCATTAATAATAGGCCCAACTGGAAGTGATTGTCCTTTAGCTCAGTCTGAACCTAAGGTCATTATTTACCCCTCTATTACTCAAAACTCTAATAAATCTATCTGCTTTGGATCACTCGAGATACATAAGATTAGAACCAAACATTTTTTCTAATTATTTTTTTCGCAGAAACGGAATTTCATGTTTTGAACATGGAATTTTATTTTTTAAACATGAAATTCACTTTTTGAAACAGTGATTTTTTTTTTCGCAGACACGGATTTTCATGTTTAAAACATGAAATTCCGTGTCTCCGAAAAACAAAAAGTTCAAAAATATTCAAAAAATTCCAAAAAAAATCATAGACAGTAAATATTAATTTGATTTATCCAAATATATAATTTTTTTTATTTTTTGATCTTTTTAGAATTAATTATGACGATTTTAAAAAAAAATCACGGACGCGCGCGTGTATTTATTAGTTTTTGTTTTGTTTTTTTATTTTTTTTATTTTTTTAATTACTATTTATAGGGGTATTTTAGGTTGCGGCATTTTTTAATAAAGAGACTTATTCTAGGTACTTTTTTTAAATAAGTTTTTTAATAGGTATTAATCTATAATTAGTTCAAAAAATAATAACATGTCAATTTTTAAGAATGGAATTTCTTAATTTTAATTTAAATAAACTTTTTTTTTTTGCATACATCGGAGGTTTTAAAGTCGTTAAGAAAAAATTATTACAAGATGAGCTACCGCTCTTATTCTAAAACTAAAGCAACTCTAGGTGTTGCTCGTTCACTTCTATCATTCATAATCAATTTTATTAAGTAACCAGGAGGCTTCTCAAAGTCCGTTGGTGGTGTGTTCATAGACGCTCCCACTTTAGCTAGTTTATCCGCGCAAAAATTCGCTTCCCTGTATATATGATTCACTTCAAAACCGGGGTAGCACTTAAGTAATGTGCAACATTCATTAATAATTGAAACAGTGTGACTACCTAAGTTTCCACCGCCCTTCACTAGCGCGTGAAACTTCCCCGAGTCCATCTCATAATGAGTAGAGCTCCCACCGCCCTTCACTAGCGCGTGGAGCTCCTCCGAATCTGTTTCAATACTTAGCGAAGTAAAGCCCTTATTGATAGCCCATTTCAGTCCAAAATATAAAGCAAATAATTCCGAAAAGACTGAAGAATCTGCCTCACAATTACCTATGAATCCAGCAATACATGAGCCATATTTATCCCTTAATATACCACCAATTCCGGCGGTCCCATTCGCGGGAAAAAAACTACCATCAACGTTCAACGTTCAAACATTTTCTTTTAATATTATATAAAAGGTATAAAAATAATAATGTCCAAATTTGAATCTTTGTCTAATTCCCCTAAAGCAGGTACTATGCGGGTTGAGTTGCAACTCCCCTCCAAACCCTCTCCAATCCCAAAATACAGTTAAGAATTTACAACTCTCTCCGTCTATTTTTATTTGTTTCATTTTCTAAAAAGAATGTCTAATAATATTTGTCTATTTTTCATTATCAAGACATTTTTTCCCTACTTTTTTCAATATTACCCTTAATTAAATAATAGAAAAGGTAACATAATAAATAAATAATCTCATGTATATTAATTAAGGATATCGGTGTAAAAAGGGAGAGTATTAAATACTTTTTTTAATTCTTATGCACCAAAAAAGTGAACAAACAAAAATAGATGGAGGAAGTATTATTTTTAAAGTGATTTTGCTTCAGAAAATTCAGGTTCCAGATGATACGAGCAGACATTGTACGAACTCCTGGTTTACACTTTCCAAATTGTTTGCACATTCAATTATCAAAACAAAAAGATAAATATAATCAAAACTTAACAAAACTCACCCATGCTGAGTCAGGACCCACCAAACCTGAATTTTTTTGTTTAGAGTACATAGTAATTGGTGTATACATTGAATTCAACTTCAAATACTATGTACAAATAGTATAATCATTTTTCATTAATACGCCTTTACACTGTAAAATCTAATTTCGAAATAGAAAAAAAGATAAAAAAACAGATTCATAAATACTTCTTAATATTCTCTCCGCTTTACGTGTGGTTTATGATGTACATCAATACATCATCAAAAATTGAACTCTTATCTTCGGTAGTGTCTATGTGTTTTATCCGTCTATGATGATGCTCAATTAAATCATTATCTACTGTTTCTATAATTCCTAGACTCTTGGTTCTCCCATCTGTGTGTTATGTTTATACACAGGAAAGATGAAAAAGTGCTCATAAAGATCACAAACACAACCATGTAATAGGTGAGGAAAATTATCATGATTATAAAGATAAACACACAAACATGGGAGAACCAAGAGTTTAGAAATCATAGAAGCAGGGGATGATGATTTAATTGAACATCACCATAGACTGATAAATCACATAGACACTACAAAAGATAAAGATCCCCTCTTTGATGATATGCATCATAAAATACACGTGAAGCAGATAGATTAATAAGAGTACTGATGAATCTGTATTTTACATATTTTCTATCTTGAAATTCGAATGTACAATGTAAAGGCATATTTTGGAAAATGCTTATAGTATTTGTAAATGGTATATGAAGTTATATTCAATGTATATTAGAACTCTATGTATTATGGAACAAAGAGTTCCATGTTTTTGGATGTGTGAATTTGTATGGTCACCATTTCTTGAAACTGTGGGTCCCCTTTCACTATATTTATCTTTTTCCGAGATCTGAATGTACAGACCATTTGGGAAGTATAAAACAGGAGTTTGTACAATGTCTCATCCTCGTATTATTTGGCACCTGAATTTTTTGGAAGCAAAATCAATTAATCCTCTGCTTCTGAATATGCTTGCAATATGTTTCCTTGCTTGTAATTGGTCACCAAGTAGTGGATAAAAATTGCCATCTCCATCTTAGTGAAATCTGATTGAACACAAAATCTCATTCCACCTTCAAAAGCCATTAATTTCTTAATGAATTGTTCAGTTTGATTCCATGTAATCAACAATTTTCTTGACATTAGATCATGTAAAACATTACTACATGAATTAATTGGGGCTCTGTATGGAGATAGAAGAAATTGTCACTTCCCATCTGTATGGAATGAATTTAAGAGGATTTTCGTATATGGCAGAGTTCAAATGGACAGCTGAAGAACAAGCCATAACCCCATACAGCTGAAACGCTATATTCTTATTATCATAAACAGTTTACTTAATATACACTTTAGGGTAGGACGGATTGAGAATTTCTCTCCGTAAGAACTAAAAACTACAATAACCAAGATTGGAGCGACAACCATGAAAAGAAAATTGAGATAATTTTTAATATAGGAGAACGAAAGGTCTGTTTGGATTTAGAGGGATTTTTTAGTAAATGATAAGAAATAAGAATATAATAAGGAAATGTAAAGAACAGTATTTAATCTTGTTTGGATTTAATATAAAGGGAATGAAAAGTTTTATTAAAGGTTTATATACATAGGAAAATTCTTCCATCCAATATTGGATGATCCTACACCAATAGTATTAATACACATACCCCATGTTTTAAACTTGCAAAAATAACTAACATATTAATCTAGTTACATGTGTTTTGTTAAAATAATCCATGGCTGTGATATGAATATTGGACCATCCAATATTGGATGGAAGTATTACCCATATACATATATATGGTATTTGGATTTGAAAAATAATGAAAAGAAAGGATTCTTTTTATATATAAATGATTTTTATACCTCTATTAAAATATTCTATAAAGAAAAAATAAGGGTAATTTAGACATTACAACGTAATAAAAGAATTCCTCATTCCTAATCCCGCCGAACTAAAAGGATTGAATATATAGGTTCATAAAAGATTGTAACAATTTTTTAATAAACTTTCCCCTCTAATTTTTTCCAATACAAACAAGGGATATCCTTTAATACAACCTCTTCCCTCCCAATCCTCTCATCCAAACATACTCTAAAAGTCGAATATTTTAAACAAGCTAAAATTTAAGGTTTGAAATCCATTTATACTAAAATAAAAAAAATTATCACAAAAATTCAAGTAAATTTCTCACTATATTTTTTTGAGGTTGTATTAATAAAAATAACTATACACTATACAAGAGAGTTACCTACCTAAACCAAAAGGCTAAAGATAGAAACTAAGAAGCTAAAAAACAACTACCTCATACTAATACAAATACAAGCTAATCAACCACCATCATCTATAAACAAATGATGAGGGAACAAGAAAAATAAAATGGAAAAAATGCACCACTTAATTTCCTTGATAACCGTTTTTCTAGATGAATATTCACCACTCAAAGCTAGATTATTACTCGCTTTCCAAATACAATACACGGTAGCTCCAAATCCAATCCTCCATACTTTTCTCCTCCAATTTTCTCTAGCTTTAAGCTTTTTAAGCTATTTCAAAGCACTTAGGAGCGTGTTCATCTCCTTATCCAAACCTATCCAAGACTTCATCTCAACCCAAATAGCCCTCTAATAAGCAAAATAAAAAAAGAGGTGCTTGTTTGACACAAAATCTTCTCCACATAAATTACATAGAGGATCCAACTCCAAATAAGTAGTTTTAAACCTCTCTTGCAAAGCCATCCACACAATAATTGCATATTTAGGAAATACACACGAATCCCAAATAATATTCGCCCAAGGTTTAATATAATATTTTCGATGAAATAAATCATAAGGTTTTTATGTAAAGAATAAAATTCCTTACTTGATATCTCAAGTGTAATGTGACTCGCATTTCTCGAGAAAAAACAACAAAGCCAAAATACTCTCCTGGCCTTCCACTCCTAAGGACCCACAAATAATATCCTTTAACTCCCAAACATTTTTCAGTAAAGGAGAATCGCCCTATCTCGGTTTTCATTCCCAAAATCCACAAGCTTGAAAATATTCTCCATGTATCTATTTAATCCAAAGTGAATCATTTTTTTCCATAATTTTCCAAAGCATTTTTAATAGTAATGTTGTGTTCCATGCTTCTAAATTTTTTAATCCAAGTCCACCTTCACCTTTTGGTATACAATTCTTACTCCAACTAACTTGAGAAGGTTTATTTTCCCAATAAAAATTCTGGCATGTGCTAATAACACGATCTCGAACACCAATCGGAATAGAAAAAATACAAAACCAAAAACGAATAACTCCTTGGAGAACCGATCTAATTAATTCCAATCTTTTCACAAAAGAAAGAGAAGAAGGTCTCTAAGACCTCACATAACCTTCCAACTCATCAAAAATAGGTTTATAATCTCTTGAAAGTAATACGGAGGAGCCAAGTGGGACCCCAAGATAACGAAAAGGCATGACACCTCTTTCCAAGAGTGTAGGTGTCACACCATTTTCAATGTCATCATTTGATACCCCAATATAGTAAGTATTAGACTTCTCAACATTTAATCAAAGTCCTGAACAATCTCCAAAGGTATTTAAGCTATCCATAAGAATTTTTATCGACTTCTTGCCTCCTCTTGAAAATAGCATTAAGTCATCCGCAAATGCTAAATGTGTGCTCTTTTGTTTCCCACATTTAGGATGATATTTGAAATCAATACTCGTATTTTTATTTAAAATCCTAGAGAAGTATTCAAGACAAAGGATAAAAAGATAATGGGAAACAGGGTCTCCTTGTCTTAATCCTTTTTCACCTTTAAAGAATCCATGAATTTCTCTACTTATAGCCACCGAATAGAAAAGAGATGAAACACAAGCCATAATCCAATTCACAAATTTTTTCGGAAAATTCAATTCTTTTTAATACCTCATGAAGGAATTCCCAAGAGATCGAATCATACGCCTTTCGAAAATCGATCTTAATAGTGCATCTCGAGGAGCTAATATTATTATTGTACCCCCTTAAAAGCTCTTGCATGAGGTGTATATTCTCAATCATAGATCTTCCCTCCACAAATGCATTTTGAGATATATAAATTAAATTATTAAGCATCGGTTTTATCTGATCCGCCATTATCATGGTAATCGCCTTGTACACCACATTACAACACGAAATGGGTCAAAAATGATCTGCACACGTCGAATCGTCTATCTTGGGAATTAAAGCAATAATCGTAGTATTTAATTGACGAAGTAAAAATCCAGAAGTGAAGAACTCACATACTGCTAATAAAATATCTTTTCCAATAATCTCCCACTAACACTTAAAGAAAACAGACGAAAATCTATCGGGTCCGGGAGTTTTGTCATTTTCTATTCTAAAAATAGCCTCCTTTATCTCACTATGGGTAAATATCTCTACGCAACTCCACACCTTACTCTTGTGAAAGTACACTCCCCCATTTAAAAACATCAGATTCAATATGAGATGTTGTATCTTTTGCTCCCAATAAAGCTTGAAAACGATTAATAAACTCTTCGTACACTTGGGTGCTTCAATTTGGTAATTCTCCATTAGCACAAAAAATATTAGGAATAAATCTCCGCCTATTTCTATTTTTCATAAGCCCATGAAATAATTTCGAACATCGATCACTTTTAATAGTATACCCAAGCTTAGCTTTTTGTTGAAGAAAACTAATCTTGGCTTTTTCAATAAGTCTCTCCTTATTCCGAAGCCCAACTAAAACATCAAAAGTACAATCATTAGTTGTGTTGGAACGATACCTCGGTCTTTTCAAGATCCTCCTTAGCTTTCTTGGCTCTTGTGGAAATATGAGAAAAGTGTTCTTTAATAAGCTTCCGCAAATCAAATTTCAAAGTCTTGAGTTTTTGGCAAAGAATGTATTGTTTAGTCACTACTGGATTCGCCTGGTTTCGCGACGACACGCGTCGTCGCGAAACCGGGTGATTCCGTCGCTAATTTTGTTTCGCGACGAAATTTCGTCGCTAACAGGTCGTCTCTATCCTGGCGTCGCTAATCCGTGATTAGCGACGACAAAAAGTGATTTCGTCCCTAATTACTCAGGGTTTTAACCACGAGGGCGCGCGTCGCGAATTTAAGAGATTAGCGACGACATATTAGCGACAACACGCCGTCGCTAATTTGTTAATTAGTTTTTCTTTATTTTTTCATCGAAAATTTATTAACTGAATTTTTCTTTTTTTTATTTAATTAACGACAACTTATTAGCGACAGATTGTCGTCGCTAATAATTCGTATTTTGTTTTTTATTTTTTTTAATTTTATCGAAAATCACTTTTTATTTATATTATTTAATATTTAGCGACGACACGCGTCGTCGCTCTTCATGTTTTTTATATTTTTTTATATTTATATTTTTAATTATTATTTATTTAAATTTTATTTTTTATTTTATTAAATTGTAGTTTTTTATTATCATTTTGCTTTTAGATATAATGCAAAATTATAAATAAATGAAAATCAAAAAATACATATAAATACGATAATTCGATTCAAATACTAAACTTGAAATAAAGTCAACGTCAAACGAGTCAAGTCAAAGTCAAACATTCCGAAATAAATAAAGTCTTAAACAAACCAACCAAATTAAAAAAAAAACTTAATCATCACTCAAATTGGGATCTTCTTCATCTCCTCTTCTCTCCTCATCTAGACTCTCTTCATCTCGTCTAGTGGGCCCGGGTTTGCTGATCGGCTGCATTCCATTGGCGATTCTCATCCCGTTTAATGCCTCGAAGAGAGTCTCTGCCATGCTCAGGGGTTGACTCGGCCGACTAGAAGAAGTTGTGGGCCCGGGTGATGCGGAGGATGGATCCGGTATAGGTGGAAGATTTTGAGCCGCGCGAAACTCGTTCATCCCATCCAGAACCGCCTTAAGCAGCTCATCGTTCTCCCTGTCCGGCTGTGTAGGAGTCCTGGATCGTTTCCGGACCGGACCAATGGTAGGCACCCAGTATTTAGTCTTGGGTGGGTGTAGGACCTCCATTATTGTCTCGAGCATGGCATCCATCTGCTCCTGGATGCTAACTTCAGTACCCTCCGCTCCGGCCTGCACAACCTTCTTCTTCATCTTCTCCCGGAGAACACCCTGTAATTAGATTTCAATTTAAAAATAAATTAGATTAATAAAAAAAAATTTAAAATAATAAATTAATTTAAATCAATTTTAAAAAAAAAACTTACACTAGCTTTCTCCAAACGCTGGTCAGGCCAGCTATCTGTAGCAGCATCATAGGAGAGGTGGTCGAAATAGCCGCTTAAAGGAGGAAGCTCCATCTCCTCCTGGCTCTCGTCATCTGTAAAAGTCAACGGCTCTTTCGTCACCGTCTTCAGCTTCCTCTGGACAGTATACAGTAACAAATTTTAATTAGTTAACAATTAAATTAAATTAAATACTAAATTATATTTTAATTTTTAAAACTTATACCTCAATAATCACCTCCCGGGTCTGTGACCAGTTCCTTGACCCCGCCTTGCTCGGAACTGTCTGCTGCTCTCGATTCTTCTTGTTTATATCAGCCTGATTCTGTTACAAATAAAAAAGAAGTAGTTATAAAATTAATTTAAAAAAATGTATAAAATAATTGATAAATTATTTTTTTCTACCTGTTTCGCCAAGTCATCAAACATCTTCTTCGTCGCCTCCCAAATCACCGGGTCAACATCTGGTGGATTTTCACCCGGGTAGTAGTAGTCGTTCTTCAAATCCGACTTGTATCGCCTGTAGGCTCCAGATGTCATCGTAGTCAACCTCTTAACAATCTCATGCCAATCGCCTCGCCTCCTCCACTCCTCCAAATCAAAAAATTGATTAAGTCGCTGCAAAATTACCCCTTTGTTATGGTCGGGAACATCTGACCATTGTTTGTAGCACGGGGGAACAGCATCTCGAACAGCATTACCAGCCACCTGACCCACGTGTTTGCTATACTCGCCCACGAAGTTCCAGGTGCCGTCTATGACAGAAAAGTCAACTGGAATGGGCCAGCCGACTCTCTTCAGGGTCTCCTGAGCTGTCCGGATAGAGGTGGCAGCTTTCGGTCTCCTTCTTTTACGTTCACCTGTTTTAGTGAAAAATATTTATTAATTACATATTTTCTTAATTAATAAATAAACATTAATTGAATTTTTTATTACCCGATGGTTGGTTACAATCAGCATTCGAACGTGGTGGACCCCTCAGGGGATCGTTACCCCTCCCGTCTCCACCGTGACTCCTACCCATGACAGCAGCCATCTATAAAATTTCATAAAATTGCAAATAAGTCCAAATTTTTTAAAAATTTGCAATTAAGTCCTAAATTTTTTTAAAATTTGCAAATAAGTCCAAATTTTTTAAAATTTGCAAATAAGTCCAATTTTTTTAAAATTTGCAAATAAGTCCAATTTTTTTAAAATTGTCAAGTAAGTCCTATTTTTTATAAAATTGCATTTTAGTCCTTTTTTTTATAAAATTGCATTTTAGTCCTTAATCATACAAAACTGCATTTTAGTCCTTAAACATACAAATCAAACATATTGCAAATAGGTCCCTTTATCTTAAAACACAATCAAAGATCAATAACACTCTAATTATTACATTAAAATTACAAAAATCATACCAAAACCCTAATTTTTATCAAATTCCAATTAAATGTTGTTATTTAACACCAAAAAATTACCAAACAACCCATAAACATACACATAATTCTCGGATTTCATCAAACAACTAAAAACATTCATGAATTTATTGCAAAAAAAAAAAAATTAAAAAAAAAAAAATGCAAGTATGATCCGGAAATTGGAACCTGTTACGTAGAAATGGTGTAGATTTCGTCCATGAATCCATGCCAAGAAGAAGGAATCATACAAAATAAACACAAGAAAAAATATTAGAAATTAAAAATGAAAAAATTAAAAAAGTAGTGATTAAAATGTGTTATTGGATTGGAATCATTACCTTGATGTCGGATTTGGTGTTGTTATTGCTCGGAGCTGCTTGGCTATGGCGGAAATGGAGGTTTTGTATGAGTTTTTGAGTGTTTGTTATGGCAGAAATGAGCTCGGTTAGGGCTTTATAGAATAAAAGATTAGCGACGACACGCTGGTCGTCGCGAATCCTTAAATTTTGTCGCGAATCAGGGACACGTGTCGCCCCACGTACACACGCCCCTTGCGTGTCTTGGTTTCGCGACGACTACCCGTCGCGAAATTTTGGTTTGTCGTCGCTAATTTTCGTGGGCGGGAAAGTTGACCGCCCACGAAGACCAATCAAATTTTTTATTATTGTTTAGCGACGACTAACCCTTTGAATGTCGTCGCGAATAATTAGCAACGACATTCAACCTTTGAATGTCGTCGCTAAACCATTTGAATGTCGTCGCTATATATTTTTTTTTTTTTTAATATTTTTGGGGTTTAAGATGCTTACCCTTTCTTGTATTTTTTTTTTGTTTTTTTTTGTTCCTTATCACATTCTTAATTGGGTGTTCGGGTGTTTAGTCAAGTGTATATGGTCAAACTTGGGTGTTCGGGTGTTTAGTCAAGTGTTTATGGTCAAACTTGGGTGTTCGGGTGTTTAGTCAAGTGTTTATGGTCAAACTTGGGTGTTCGGGGTGTTTAGTCAAGTGTTTATGGTCAAACTTGGGTGTTCGGGGTGTTTAGTCAAGTGTTTATGGTCAAACTTGGGTGTTCGGGTGTTTAGTCAAGTGTTTATGGTCAAACTTGGGTGTTCGGGGTGTTTAGTCAAGTGTTTATGGTCAAACTTGGGTGTTCGGGGTGTTTAGTCAAGTGTTTATGGTCAAACTTGGGTGTTCGGGTGTTTAGTCAAGTGTTTATGGTCAAACTTGGGTGTTCGGGTGTTTAGTCAAGTGTTTATGGTCAAACTTGGGTGTTCGGGTGTTTAGTCAAGTGTATATGGTCAAACTTGGGTGTTCGGGTGTTTAGTCAAGTGTTTATGGTCAAAGTTGAGTGTTTAGAGTCAAAGTTGAGTGTTCATGGTCAAAGTTGAGTGTTTAGAGTCAAAGTTGAGTGTTTAGAGTCAAAGTTGAGTGTTCATGGTCAAAGTTGAGTGTTTAGAGTCAAAGTTGAGTGTTTATAGTCAAAGTTGAGTGTTTAGAGTCAAAGTTGAGTGTTTATAGTCAAAGTTGAGTGTTTAGAGTCAAAGTTGAGTGTTTATAGTCAAAGTTGAGTGTTTAGAGTCAAAGTTGAGTGTTTAGAGTCAAAGTTGAGTGTTTATAGTCAAAGTTAATACAAATAAACCAAAATAAAAAAAACCTAATAACTATCATATCCACTAATAACTATGGGTTCATCATCGCTATCAACCTCTATAGGTTCTTCTTCATCACCGTATTCATCCAAGATGTCATCATGAATTTCCTCATTCTCATCAATAACCGTATCAAAAGACAAATCAATAAAAAAATGAGCAGGATCAATCTCGATCTCCTCGGTGGATGCCAATGGCATGCTGATGTTCTCGTTCCCCGTGCTATCCAATGGTATGCTGATGCTCTCATTTCCAGTAGGGAGTGATTCCGAACCCCATAGCTCAGGACTCCATCCGTGTTGATCGTTTATTTCCCAAACGGCTTTCCACCCTTTCATTGATTTCTTTGAACTAATCTCGTCGATGTAAAACACTTTCTTGGCCTGCGATGCTAAAATGTATGGTTCGTCGGCCCACTCAAAGTTTGTTGTGTTGATAAATGTTACCCCATGTTCTTGCCTCGATCCAGACTTTTTATACCACTTACAGACAAATAACACAACCGAGCACCCTCCAGTGTACATAACCTCCAAGATTTTGATTAATTCCCCATAATAGGGTTCTTCATTGTAAATGGTACACACTCCGTAATCCTGCGTCACTCTTTTCTCTCCTTTGGACTTAGTTACCCACTTGACACCGTTCACAACACATGAATCATATTTATGCGCCGAACCATAAGACATGTTTGCCAAGGACACCATCTCGGTGGTAGCTAATGGATCTCCACGTGAATGCATTCCATGAATCTAATATACAACAATAATAGTTAGTACTTTGATAATAAATGTATAAGTTATAAACCAATGCCTAAAATTACATACCTTTTCCAAAAACCATTCCTTAAATGTTCGACGATGCGTAATATCTATTTCACCACTCGTTCCCGTAAGTGTTGATTTGTGTTCACTATAATTGTAAATGAGTATAAATATATAATATATAATATATATATATAAATATATAAATATATAAATATATATATATAAATATATAAATATATATATATATATATATATAAATATATAAATATATAAATATATAAATATATAAATATAAAAATATATAAATATATAAATATATAAATATATAAATATATATATATATAAATATATAAATATATATTTAAATAAGATAATAATATTTACTTACGTCATGTATGTTTCGAGTTCGTCGCAGTTATGCAAAATATACCAACTTATGTGCTCCTTCTCCTTATACGGCAAAGAAACATGCTCTATCTTGCCAACTGGAGTGCATTGGGAATTGAAAACGGATAGCTCTTTTGGGACCAGCGGTGCTTCGTTGTATCTGCCTGGATCGTTGAACCTTGTTTTTTCTTCGCTAAGATATCTTGATATGAAATTCAACGTCTCTTCCGCAATGTACCCCTCGGCTATTTAACCCTCTGGTCTAGCCGGATTTCGAATATACTCTTTCAACTTTTTCAAATACCTTTCAAATGGGTACATCCACCGCATTTAGACCGGGCCACCAAGCAATGCTTCATCGTATAAGTGTATCACCAAGTGGATCATTATATCAAAAAACGCAGGAGGTAAAATCATTTCTAGCCTACACATAAGTTCAACCACTTTCTTCTTTCCCGATATTAACTGTTTCCTGCTTAGATTTTTATTGCAAACGACTCTAAACACGTTCGCTAACCCAATAAACACATCACTAATCGCTTTGTCTTCAATAAGCCCGGGGAGACTAGCCACGAAAAGATATTGCATCATCACGTGACAGTCGTGAGATTTCATGCCGATAATCTTACCCGTATCACTTTGAACATTGTTTCTCATACTAGATGCAAAACCGTCGGGAAACTTCTGTGCCTTCAGCCAGTCAAGAAAAATAGTCCGCTTTTCCGGTGTTAGAGTGTACTTTCCCCGTTTCAATATTTTTTACCATTTCTCTCAGTCAACCACAATTCTTTTCTAATCTTCAATTTCTCAAGATCCAGTCTCGCTTTGACGTTATCTTTGTTAACTTTCCCATCAAGACCTATAACTGTACCGAGCAGAGCATCACACACGTTTTTCTCGCAATGCATAACGTCAATGTTATGTTTCAACAAGTTTTCAGAACAATAAGGTAAACGATAGAAAATACTCTTTTTCTTCCAATTGAATCGACGGTTAACATCTTGCTTCACGATCTTTCCCCCAAAATCCTTGTGTTTACCAGGAAACACAATTGGAAGCCCATCTAACTGTGTCTGAATACTTGCAGGAGTATATTTCTTCGGTGGGCGCCTATCATCGGGTTCCTTGTACAAAACACGTTCGCTTCTAAATGGATGTCCGGCAGGTAACCAACGTCTATGGTCAAAGTAAACAATCCCTTTGTTCACACTCAATGACGGAGTATGATCCATGCATTCGGGACAAGCTTTGTAACCTTGACCCGACCATCCCGAAGTGTATGACCTAGCGGGGAAATCATTAGTGGTAGACAACAAACAAACCTTCATCGTAAACTCTTCTTTCTTGTGGGCATCATACGTAACGATCCCTTTATCCCACAACTCTTCCAACTCATCTATAACAGGACGAAGAAAGACATCCATGTCCTTACCGGGTGAACGGGGTCCTGGAATCAACAAACAAAGCTGGAATGTGGTTTTCTTCATGCATACCCACGGGGGCAAGTTATATACGGTTAATATGACTGGCCACATGCTATACGAGTTGTTCTGCATAGAGAAAGGACAAAACCCATCGATTCCACGACCCAGATATACGTTACGAGGTTCACTAGCAAACTCAGGGTGTAGCGTTACAAATCTCTTCCAACTATCACCGTCAACGGGATGACGCAACACATCCGGATCGGCACTGTTACCGGTATGGTGCCAAATCATGTCTTCAGCGGTGTGCTTTGAAGCGTATAGTCGCTGTAATCTAGGAGCAATCGGAAAGTATCGAAGCTTCTTATGCGGTACTTTGATACCCTTCTTTGGGTCCCATCTAGACTCGCTACAAACTGGACACTTATCAAGTTCTTTGTTTTCTTTGTAATAAATAACACAATCGTTCAAACAAACGTCGATGGTAACATACCCCATACCCAAACTTTTCAACTTCTTGTTGCATGCTTCATAAGAATCGGGCAAATTGTGAGGTTTAGGCAAAATACGACCCAACAACTCCAGTAGCTCGGTGAATGAGGTGTTAGTCCATTTGTTCTTTACTTTTACATGCATTAGCTTGGCGATGAAATTCAACGAACTCATCGATTCACAACCAGGAAATAATTCTGTCTCCAATTCTTCGAACAATGTGTCAAAACTGCTTCGACTTGGAATATGTGCATCTCTCATCTCGGTGTCTCCCGGATGACCACCAACATCGTAACTCTGTCTCACATCGTCATAAACATGCTGGATTTCATTTACTATAATTGGATCTTCACTTGCAGGGGGTGTATTTGTTTGTATCTCTTTCTCACCGTGTTTTGTCCAAACCTTATAATCATGGTTAAATCCCTCTCTTAGAAGGTGGGCCATAACAGCTTCGGTTTTTAATCGACAAAAATTATTACACTTCTTACACGGACAAGACAAGTAACCGGTATAACCTCTACTTTTCTTAGCAAAATCGATAAATTTATAAACCCCAAAAATATATTCACCATCTAACACATTCGTCAATTCGATCCAACTCTTATCGATACTCATGTCCGAACTCGATGCCATCTCTTAACAACAAGTTGAGTAAACTATGCGACTACATGAGTAAAATAAAATAAAATACATAATTATTACAACCCAATGAATAAAATAAATAAAAATTACAACACAATAACCGAAATAAAAAAACTTACAAACTCATTGAATGAATAAATATTACAAACCATTGAATGAATAAATATTACAAACCATTAAATGAATAAATAATACATAGCATTAAATGAATGAATATATAAAAAAAAGAACAAAGAATTAAATAAACAAGTAAAAATATATGAGAACAAAATATAAATTCACACAACACATGCATAATCAACCAACAAATAATTAATTCATTAACCTAATCATATGGTATATCAACTTGCTAATATAATCAAATAAATACAAAATTTAAAAAGCATGAAATTTAATGGAAATACCTTGAGTTGGATGGATAAATTGAAGAGTGATGTTAATTCCCCACCAAGAAAGTTGTATTAATTCACCTAATCAAACCATATAGAGAGAATAAAACACAATTAGCATTCAAAAAAAAAAAAATTAAAAGGTGAATTTCATGCAATTATTACCTTCAATTGTGTGATGAAAGATGATATTAATGGAGCCCCACTTTGATTATTGAACCAAGAATAATGCAAGATGAAGTGGAGAAGCAATTACCAAAAAAAAATGGAATTTAGTTGAGTTTTTGGGAGAAAATCGGAGGATTTTTTTGGGTGTTTTGTGTGTTATGTGGGTTAAAAAACCTGTTGTATCCATAAAATAGGATCCACGATTAGCGACGAATTACGGGTCGTGGTTAAACAGACAAGGTCGTCGCTAATCTTCAAAATAGCGACGAAATTCAGTGTCGCTAAGATAGCGACGGCTTTTCGGCTAATTAAAAAAATTCAAAAAGTAATAAAATAAATTCAACGACAAAAATCCAAGGAATAGCGTCGAATTCTGTTGTCGCGAATTAACGACGCTTTATTTCTCGCCGCTAATTTATTGTCGTCGCGAATTTGAGCCACATAACGACGAATTACGGGTCGTCGCTAATTTGTCGTGGGTAAACACCGCATTTCCAGTAGTGAGTACCCGAAACAACGGTCCTATTCCATCCATTTTCTACCGTTATATTACAATTTTCATGCTCCACCCACATATTAGAAAACCGGAATGGAACTACTCTATTAAAATTTCATAAGAAAATATTTACCACACAAGGTCAATGATAGGACACACTCGATTTAGGTAAGAACTTTGCTTGAATATAGTGATCGGATTCATCTAATTTCCGATTACCCAAAGCCCGATCTATCTTGCTTAGGACATGATTATTATCCCAAGTAAAGAATTTTCTGGTAAATTGAATATCTTCAAGACCCAAACAATTGCAACAATCCACGAATTTCTCAATATCACCAACCGTTACACATCTCCCTCTAATTCTTTCATTCGAAACTAAAATATTATTAAAATCACCCAAAAGTAGCCATGAATCATCAAAAGTAGTGCAAAAATCTAAGAGGTTTTCCCACAAACTTCTACGCAAATCTTTATCATTTAAACCACATATAATTGAGGTGTAGAGGCTTAAAGAAGTTACCTTACACATAATTTTTCAATGAATGGCTTGTGGTATTCTCTCTATAACCTCCACTTGCACCTTATCCGGGTCCAAAACAACAAGAATTCTCCCATGTTCAATAAGATCGGATTTATTTATACTCTTCCATCCTCTAAGCATACAATTCATAAAATAATCCACTCGAACCGCGTTACTTTTTGTCTCCAAAATACCAAGAATATCAATATTTTTACGTCTTATAAGATCAACTACTCCTCGCCTCTTATGGGTTGAGTCGAAACCCCTTGTATTCCAAGTTGTAATAATCATTGAGAACACTCGGTGGGTTTCCTTTTATATGTGCTCCTAAGTTTAGCACTTCTAGCTTTCCAATATAGCTTCTTTTGCCACATATATTCTTGTCTAGAAAGTGTGAGCTTCTTATAACTTGCTTTGCGTTTTTTTGTTTTCTTACTAATTACCATCTCAAAAGGATGCTCCTTTTTGCCCTCTCTTTTTCACACTCTTGTAAGCGTTTTATCGCTTAAGATTCCAAAATACAACCATAGCAGCGGACCGCGAACTCGAACCAACCCAGAAAGCACGAACCTCACAACTACTATCAATTTCCGGAAGAGAATTAAGGTCTACCGATTTTTTCCGAGCACTACCTGCAGTTTTCAAAGAATTTTGCTGCATTAAAACTGTTTCTGGGGAGGTTTGAGCAACAATAACTGCACTGCCCTGGACTGCTGCCTCATTATGTTGTTGAGCTGTTCTTTTCTAATGGAGCTGCTGTTTTTGCTTTGAAGCATAGAGCTGCTGATTTTTATTACTCAGCAACAACATTTTAGTAGTACCCATGTGCGGTACTAAAGTGTTGACTTCATTACTAATTTGTTTACTTGGCCAAGATTTGACCGCATCAGTCAAGTGTAGAAACTTTTTACTATGGTGAACCGCATCACTATGTTGTTGAGAAGTCAACAACTTTGGGTTCAAACATTGATCTGCTACATTACTAAAAAGATTACTTGGCCGAGATTTGTGCTCCAACCGAGAGCTAATAGTAGCTAATTTTGTTACTTTGTAACAGCTGTTCTCAAGATGTTATGAATTCCTAGGGCTAACAACTATAAATTGTTGTGATGTGCCCAAAGCTTTAGGTAATTGCACTAAAGGTTTTTCCACAAATTTGTTTTTTTTCCTTTAAACCCGTCTTATATAAATTCCTATTCTCCTCTTTATCAAAAATATAGTAACATTTACTACCCTCATGTTCAAAAGCTTTGCATATAGAGCAATATAGGGGTAGATTCTCATATTCCACAACTACGCAATGCTTTTTACCCTTGTGAGATCCAAAGTCTACTTTAAACTTTCTTTCCTTACTCAAATCTAGCTCGATAAGGACTCTAGCATAGCTAATGTCTTCACTTTTAAATGTTATTCCATCTGTTCTAATTGGTTTACCCACTTGTGAGGCTATTTTTGCTAATCCTTCATCTGTTCTAACTTGTTCTGGGAGTTTTCTCAAGATAACACAAGTAAGGATCTTGTTCATCTCAAGATTTCCAAAATCAAAGAAATCCGGAATTTCCGTGAGGAGGAGGAGTCTACCATAAAAAAGGTAAGGCCCTTTTGAGAGAACATTTCTTCTATCTTCTTCCTTTTCGAATTTGAAGATTGACCACCGGGTTGGGTGTTTCCAAACTTTACACATGACATTCCATTCCTTTATAATTCTTCTAATATCTTCCATGTCCAGGGATTTTTTTACCGGCTACATAACCTATAAGAGAGAAACCAAAAGCTTGCTCTATTGTTAACACATCGTTCTCCAAAAGTTGCAACATTTCTCCCTCCACGGGTTCATAATACTTGAGTTCCTTTCTAACCGATGGCTTTCTATTATTTAAAAGGATATCTTTATAATCAATTCTCTTCTTCTTTTCACACATTGAGCGGGATTCACCGGAGCACTTCATGTTGGGGTCAAGTATTCCAGTTGTAACAGATTTCTTGGTGGTCGTTTCATGCCCTAAATTGACCACATTCTTTAACATGGAAGTACCCTCAATGTCTACTAAATATGGTTCCTCAATCACTAAAGCGTATTATTGAGCAATTTCGCCAAACACATGGTGTGCCACTAGTTCTTCTTTATAATTTTCACCAATTTCTCCTCCAATGAGACCATTTCCCGGTGGGTTTTGGCCTAGCGTGAGGCTAGACATGTGATGTCTCCCTAATTGTTCTTATTTTATACCCTTGGGAGACATCATTTTTGGTGTTTATTTGATTAATTTGATAGACTTTTGGGCTAAATATGCAATCATCTGAATTTTCTCTTTTATTTCTAGTATTTTTTGATTTATTAAACTTTTGCGCGTAATCTTGTGCATTTTAGTGAAAAATTTGTAGGTTTTGAATATTAGCTAGGAGAGGAACACGAGAATAAAGTCAAAGATCGTGATATGGAGTCAAAGCTTGAAGTTAAATCCCGAAAACAGTTGATATTTTGGAGCTGCAAATCTGGAAACCTGTCAAAAATTGCTGATTTGGAGACACTTACGAGTTGATTTAGCCGCTGACCTTTGGAGAGATTATATTCATTATCGAGTTACAGAAATTTGGCAAGTGGTTTGAGGTCAATCGGAGTTGTAACGAACCGGTTAGAGCTTATTTAGTGAAGGTGGTGCAGCAGTTACGGGATTTGGGCTTGATTAGTGGACTTGGACTTTTTATTATTCACTTAATCCTTAATTAAAAGCCCATTCCGAATTTGAGCTTATAAAAGGAGCTTTTGACTTCTATTTTTCATGCAATTCAATTTTCATAAGTCCGAGCATCAGAGAGAAGTCAAGGCAAGGAAGAAGGAAGAACCTACGGAACTGGAGACTGTCTATATCTTCGATTCTCAGCCAATCCTAATCCGAAATTAGGTTTCTTTGTATTTTATTTCTATGAACAATATGAATTCTTCTTTTAATTTAGTTTTTGTCTTTTCTTTAATTATGAGCTAAATCCATTTAGTATTTGAGAACGCATAATGGGTTAATCTCTACTTTGTTTTATTTCATATGATTGGATTTGGGATTTCGTTAATTTAATTCAAATTGGGTCTTTTACATTTTTCTGTAATTTGTGATTGTTTACTGTTATTAACGTAGCTAATTAATAATGGGTGTTAGTATCTAGGCTATTCCACATAGTGGCGTGTGGATCATCTTGACGGGGGTTTAGATACGGAATTAATTACAGAATATAAGGTAAGAATTATTTGACTCTGACGAGCGTAATTAACTTTATGGCCAATTGGGTATTTTAGCTTAATCATTTGAAGGTGGATCATAATCACCCTGACGGGGTTTGTGACACTCTAGAATAGCTTCGTAGTCCACCCTGACGGGGGTTCGAAGATTCCCGAATCCCGACCAATGTTAAATGACCAATTTGTCCCTTAAACAACATATGGAATGAAACAGAGTTAGGAGAAATCCTTGCGTCTCTCAAGTACTGCCTGCTCATATTTGCGTCTAGCTTCTATTTACTTGCATCTAGTTATTTATTTGCATTTTTACATTAGTCTTTTATACTTAGGATTAGTAAAAACCAACCAAACAAACTTAAAATCATTTATCTGCTTTCATTTGCAATTAAACACAATTTGATAAGCATTAGAGTCAACCATCCGTCCCTGAGAACGAATCTATTATCACTATTACTACTTGGGACAACCGTACACTTGCGGTTGTGGTTCTCTTTACTTATTGCACTTATTTTAGAACACACTAAGGACCACCAACATGCCCAAGGAGGACCCGGGACCCGGGTTTGCCCATATCATGAGGATCATGGGGTCTGGTGGCTCCTTGTCGGAAGAGACGTGTGGAAGGAGAAGAACATCTCCCGGGTCCAAATCGGACGAGGAAAGTCTTCGATCTTGAGACGAGTGAATCAGGTCCGTCATTTTAGTGAAGTTCCGTAAAGAAATCTCCGTGAGTTAGGCGCTAGATCTGGGAAATCTAGGAAAAAGCTCTCTAACCTCTCTCTAGAAATTTCTTATTTCTCACTACATTAGTGATAGGGAGAAGGTGTGGCTACAACCCCGACTCCGAGATCCTCCCCTACTTTAGGGGGTACTAAGCAAGATTCATAATTTGGACACCATTCATAATTTTTTTTTCTTTTCATCTTTTATATATTAAAATCTATTTATAATATATAACATTACAGATTCATTTAATTTTTTTAGTATTCTACATAATGGAAGATCTGATTAAAATTATTTTTTGGAAAACTATTTTTAATAATTAAATTATATCGATAAATTAACTATTATCAACTACGGGCTAACTGGTCCAACTTTTTTTTTTTTTTTTTTTTTTTGGGCAACTGGTCCAACTTACTCTAGCAAAAAGATGACAAATTCTCATTCAAGGCGAGCCAAATGCTTGGAGTTGGTGTTCGCCCAATGGGCAAGTCTAAAAATGAAAGTTAACCCTGTCCTAAAAAAATCCCAACCTAAAAAGTGAAAGTCTATTTAACTTCAATTTAATTTTAAAATGAATTTAGAGTGTCTAGAAAACAATCTTTTTATCAACCATGATAAGGGTAAGCTATACTCAAATTTTGCGTTGCTTTTTATGTTTATTTTTATATCACTTTAAAATTAGATTACGAGTTTTGATTAAAAAGATAAATTTTTATATAATGTTATGATTTGCTATTAATATAATTTGGCATTCTTAATACAAATTCATCGTTTGAATACTTTGATAAAATTTTGAAAAATCATTAAACGATAGTGAGTTTCAATTAAAGGTATTGATTAATTAGATAACTGAATAAGCAAATAATTAAATGAATAACAATTAATTTATAGAATTAGTTAATTAATTTATTAAATTATTGATAAGCGTAATTATTTTTATAAAATAATAGGTTGTATCAGACAATTATGTTCATTTGAGAAGACTTGTCTTTGAACATATTTATTACTTGTTCAATATTTCATATTATATCATATTAAAATATGTCGAGGATCTCAAAAGAACTTTTTTAGTGAAACACTAAACGTAAAGAAAGTATTATTGCGAAAACAGAGGTATGTCAAAAATAAAGAGATTATTACCCAAGGGGTCTTGATCACACCACCTCGAGACCTAACAAGACCGGTTAAATTAACTCTTCTAACTAAAAGCCACAAATAAAAATTAACACTATATACTAAAAAACCAATTACCTTCTTACCCTCTTTTGTTTTTTATTTATCTATATATAATATCTTTAGTCAAATAAAAATCAAAATAAAAAACACGCTCAATCTCTCCTCTCTCCTCTCTCCTCTCTCCTCTCTTTTTCTCTCTCTCTCTCTCTCTCTACCCTAGCCGGAAAATTCTAAGCACTGATAATCCTTCTTTTCAGGCGAAAATACAAACCACAAGAGCTCTTCTCCGATCACTCACCGCCGCTGTAACAACTCGCACCACCACCTCCGTTGTACTAAGCTCGCCGGAACTGCTGTAGATCTTCTCTGTTCAGGCGAAGGTTCGTGACTCTTGAAGGAGGCGTCTTCGTCGGAAGAAAGCTTCGTTCTAAGGTGTGGACCATGGCCGGCGAGATCTTGAAGGAGGAAAGCTTCTTTCTAAGCTTCGTTATAAGCTTCGTCGGAGCACAACACTTTTACTCATGGACTCTGTTCTGCAAATCACGCGCACTAAGTTTAATTCTCCGCCTATATCTTCAGACAATTCACGCGCACTAAGTATTGGTAATTAATTTGGTGAGTACAACATACTTATATCATTTGTATAGCTTATCTATCAATCAGTAGTTAACTTAACAGTTATACATTTTATAGTGGGAGGTGCCCAAAAAATATTATCTTTTGTGTTCATTTTGGTCAAAGTAATGGCAATGTTTAATTAGTATTATTTTGTTAATATATTGTGCAGTCAATATCTCTGGATATGCGCATATTGCTTTCTGGTACTATATACAAAGGCCAATTCGAGCAGAAAATTAATACCGTTTTAAAGAAGGTGACGGTGGAGGCGGAGGTGGAGGAGGCGGTGAATGTGGAGCATTCTATTGAATTGTTTTTTTTTCTTCAGATTTTTAGATACCAGATCTGGTCAAATGAGTTTAGTTAGGCTGTTTGTATTTTTTTTCTTTTTTTTCTTGTAATTATAATATAATAATTTTTATTTTTGTAATGTAAAATAGATTTTTGTATTAAACTCTATACTTTTGTCTAAATGCTCAGCACTTTTACTGATTATACGAGAAATGCTCAGCACTTTTACTGATTTTACGAGCATGCTCAGTATATTTACTCAATAAAAAAAATTCGAATAATCAGCAAATTTTTCTGATACTCAGTACTTTTTTCACGCTCAGCACTTTATGCTCAGTAAGTTTCCATGCTCAGTACTTTTTCCATGCTCAGTACTTTAAGCTCGGTACTTTATGCTCAGTACTTTATGCTCAGTACTTTATCCGGCGGTGGTCGGCGGTGGCCAAAGGTTGCCGGAGGTCGGAGCTGGAAATTATTAATAGTTAATGAAAGAGGAAAGAGAAAAATTAATAAAGGAGGAGAGAGATTAATGGTAATGGAGTAGAGAGAAGAATCTATTTTTTTGTCTTATATACACTATAAGGGTAGTAAAGGTATTTGTCAATTTTGAGGCCTCTAAGTAGGACAGAGAATCCACTTGGTTCCTATATGGCTCTAAGATGATCCACAAGACCTCTTGGGTAATTCACCCAAAAATAAAGCAAAGTTACATAGTATAAGTGTTATAAATTTTAGAAAAAAAATTAAAGGAGCTGATAATTGGAAAAAAAAAATCATCTTGAAATATTCAAATTTCTTTTAATGTATTTTGTAAACGTATCCGCAATAAAGTTATGATTTTTGTTAATATATAAGATTTCACCCTTTTAATTTCTTCGTCGATTAGTTTAAGGTTCCAATTAAAGCTTAGTTGATTATGGATACCTGGAATGAGTTATCAAACCAAAATAAACATCAAGGTATCTATCTTATTTGTATATATAATATGTAAAGTTATTATATTGAGTTTTTTTATATAAGTAGAAATAATTTATATTCAAAAAATTATAAAATATTGTAAATATGATATAAGAGATTTTGTTCTGATAATTTATGGTGATCTAAAAAGTTTAAATTGAAATATATTTATATATATAAAAGATACGGGGATCTATCATCTGTTTATTTTTACTTATAGATTATTGAAAAAATTCTAAACTATTATGTAATATACACTTTATTTTTACTAATAACAGAAATTAGATTTTATCTTAAATCATAATTTATATTAAATTAATATAATATTATATAATTATGTGATACATTTTTTTATACAAACATGTTGTTAAAAATCATTTAATTTTTTATTTGGCTAAATTTTAATTATCAAAGCTAATGGTGGTTTATTAAATTAAGAGAATTTTCCTCAACGAGCTTTAGAGACATCCTCTATAATAAACCTAAGCACACATATTTAATCCACTTTTCTTATTAAAAACCACAAAAAAAATTCAACACTATATGTCATATTTTCTCAAGACCCCTACCTATAATATTCCTTTTTGTTTTTCTTTATAATATATATTAATTTATTTCAAAAAAATTAAAACCCTACAAATATGTCTCTCTTATCTATCATTTTCACTCATGATAACATTCTATCTCTTTCTCTCTCTCCTCTCTTTCTTCTCTCCATTCTAAAGCTCACATCCTTCTTTCTTTTCTCCATTGCCAAAGGTCACGTCCTTCTTTAAAACATGCCATTTTTTAAGCTAGCTTCTTTATATCATTCTTATCCCTTTCTATCATGTAGCCTCTTCTTTGTAGCCATATTATAAGTCGTACCCCTTAGATTATAAGACTATAATATATGACCCGCGCTCGAATCGCAACGCCTTAATACCATCGTCCTTTGAGTTTGAGTTTGGGATGGTGGGTTTGATTATGTGAAACACGTTGGGTGAGTTGAGTTTGTATCCACGCGCTGCGTTGATGATGTGCTTATTGTAACCCTTTGTCGAGTTCTATTGGAAAAAAATATTGTGAAAAAGAAGAGAAAGAAAAATAAGAAAATAAGTAGCAGGACATATCACATCAAAAAGAGTGTCATGTCTAACTTACAAAAAATGAATAAAAAGAATTGAAACAAAAGAATCGTTAAAAGGGAAATATTATGTAATCATCATGAATTGCTATTGGGATTATTTGGGATTCTTATCAAGCGCATCAAGAGGGTTGAGTGAGAATATATTTGAGTGTAAACTCGAGTTTTAGGGTGATTTATTGATGGCTAGTGAGGGGGAGCCAAAATCTCACTTCAAATTATCCAGGTACTTATTATACCGTCCCTAAGCCTCCGTTATAACCTTAAGACCATATGATTGTTAGTGACGTGGTTAAGGAACTATTGATCTAATAGGGAGTAGTTAAGTGGATCATTTGATACTATTTTAGGATTAAGGAACAACATATAGCCACCATATAAGACTAAGTGAAGAGCGTATCTTTTTTGCATTGCGAAGTTAATCTAATCTTAAAATTATACGTGAAGATTTTTTGAATGATTAGTGTTTGTGTGATTTAGTTATTAGATATGAGAACATGATACTTGTTAGGTAACTTCTTTGGGTTCATTCTTTACATTCTTATCTCCCATATTTAACTGACTCAGGTCCCTAGTTTAGTTTAATTTTGTCAGGACGACAAAACTTTGAGTTAGGGGTCTTGATATCTCCTTTTATGTGATGATTAATTTAGTCTTGAGACATATTTTTAGAGGTTATTTGGACTTATTTTAGGGATTATACCCTTTATTTATACATTTTTACATTTCTTTCCTGTTTTGATATTTGTTAATTTTAGAGTTATTTGTGTGTTAAGTGTGTGCAGCTCTTAGCTACTTGGATGATATGAGGTCCCGAGACAAGGATAAGAAGTTGATAAAGGAAGTTCAAACCCAAGTTAAGGCTTTAAAGGACCAAACATCCTTTTTGGAAAGCTAGAGTGTTTACCTGCTAACTTTGGAAATCAACTTAAGAGAGTCATCACGTGCAAATGACAAAGAGTCTGATAGAGACCTTTAAAGAGGAGGCGAGAAGGAGAGGAGAAGAACACACCTGTAAAGAAGATGGAGCCCTATTGCACCACTTCTACACCATTCCACCATCGCTCTTAGGCTAAATTAGTATCTTGTACATTAACATTTGATTTCATTGCTTTTAGTATAAACTAATTCTAATTTAGCTTGAGATTGTGGCTGTGTATGAACCTTGAATATTGTTTGATGATTATTTATGTTATTTAGTACCACTTTACGTTTATTTGAATTGTATATATATATTATAGTTGTTTGTGAATTGAATTGGTTATCATTCTATATCTTGATCAAATATATATTGACCTTAGTACCCTAGACTATCACCCTGACGAGGGGTTCAGGAATAGAACGGGTTCATATACGTCAGGTGTGCGTTAGTGTCGATCATCGTGTATAATTCCCTCGGAAGAGTACTCATGTCATTGTTAGGCAGTCTTCTAAGTTATCCTGGCGAGAGTTATAAGGAATTTAGAATCCTGATTAGCATAACTTCCCAATTCACCCTTATAACTAGAATCATCGACTCAATATGATAGGATAATACTAGCAAACTTGAGATATATCTCTCATACTTCTCTCCTTTTGTTAGTTAGTTAGTTTATTTGCATTATTAGTTTTAATTCATTAGTTTAATTTATTTACACTTTCGTCTTAAATAAAAAAACATATTATATTTATTTTATGTCTTTTAGATTAGCAACTAATCCATTTACGCTTCTTAAGAACACGATATTAAGTTAACCTCATAGAGAACGATATTTATACTTACCTATTACTTGTGAACAAATCGTGCACTTACAGAGAGTGATCAATCGAGGTGCTGCTTGGGAGGGTTATTTTATCACATCTTGGGAGACGACACCTCACCGCACTACATGTCAATTCAAACTGAAAGATATTATCACTTAAGTACAATTCACCTAACGCTAGTATGCACGAAAACCTGTAAAAAAATCTCCCAGTGTCTTGAGTGGGGGATCGCTGGAAAATTAAAGAGACCTTTAATGGTTTTTTCGTGATCTTGGAGAAAAATAAAACCAAGAGTCTTTTCCTTGAGAAGTCCCACATCGAAAACGAATATGGGAAAAATAATGATTTATAATATTCTCTTTTGATACATGGTGTCACCAAGGGTGTGATAAAAATATGATAAACAAATACGGAAACAATGCACTAATCACCCTAGACTAAACACGGTACTGCAAGTATTACAGGACGTATGCAAGTTTTAATGATAAGTCAGATTTGTTCTCAAGGACTTAGTGTGTTATACGCAAGGATTAACAGAATAGAGTAGCAATTAATAATTAAAAATACAGTAAACAAATATGATTGATGGGCAGATCAGATTAAAAACTAATGAAATTAAAAGACAATAATTAAAAAGATGTAAGAATGAGATGAGAAAATATAGCGCCGGTTTTGCTTGTATGCACTAGTCCTTCTATTTCTTCTATTATTTAATAAGGGTGATAATAGCTCTTAGATAAGTAGTCATGATTCTAAATTCCGCCTTGCCCTCGTTAGGGTTGACTAGGGTGGAGACCTCACAATCACGAGGGGACTTAAATAGGGTGCTCCTACGCCACTAGGTTCCTAAATGAGACTGGCCTTCTAATGATGATCGGTGATAAAATTAAACCCTAATGACTATCTAGTTAGGCAATCCCGTCAGGATCACTACCGCACACTAGACGTTTATGTGGTGTTTCAATAATTAGACTCCCCTTCCGGGTGACCATCTAACTACTATTATCACAGCCCTACATTGATTAGGTTTAAGACAGACAATAAATCAAAGCACATAAAACAACTATATGGTTAATTAACTAGAATCAATTTGAAACAATTCTCCCAAAGAAACATAAATAGAAGAATATAGAATTCATAGATTATACATTATGCAAAACCCAAGCTATGTGAAAATTATTTCATACCTGAAATAAATAAACTAAAATAAAGATACATGATTGTCATCTTGCTCTCTTGGATGATTAAGAATTAATATAAGGTTTAGAAATGAGCAAGGGTATGTTTACAAAGGTTTAATGGTGTATTTATAGGGGTCTAGGAAGCCCTAACACGTTTTCTTGGAGTGGAAGACAATTAATTGGACTTCTAGTCCAACTCAAATTCGTAACCCAAATATATAGAAAAGGTAATAAACTACTACTGTTTTGTTTTGCCCGTAACTTCTTTGATATAGCTCTGATTGACGCGTTCCTTATGTCAAAATTGATCGTCTCGGAAAGCTCTACAACTTTGATTCAGAACATTCTTCCAAATTCCCAGCCGTTTTTGAGTTATGAGCATTTTTGTGGTCGTAGCTGCTGTAATTCAAATTTATTTGGTAACTTTATCTTTCCATACTTATCTTTTCTTTCCTTTATCTCCAATTTTCATGATTATCTTCTTTCCTCTATCTCTTATAACTAATTTGGCATCTAATTAATTACCATATATCTTTTAGAGCTTCACAATTAACAAAAAATTAAACCAAATATGCTCTAAAAATAATAAATCATTAAATTAAGACAAGAAATAAGAATATAATATTTCATGTAAAAATCGACTTAAGACTTCCCTAAAACACTAAAAATGACGTCTCCAACTAATATTAAATCATCACAAATGGGGAGACATCAATACTTTTCAAAAGGTTTAACACTATATAAACTAAAGGAGAAATAGGAATACCCTACACGCGTGCACCACCACAACGACCACCCGCTCAGCAGGCACCAGAGAAGTCACCGGCGAGGGTGGTAGCGTGTTCGGGGAATTGGGGATTTTCGGGGAATTAAAAATTAAAAATTAAAAATTGTTTTGAGAGCGGGTATTTATCGAGTCATGACTGAGTCGTCTCGTACCGGCCGAAGAGCTATTGGTCGTCTTCATGGCTTTCATTCTCAATGGTCAAAAACGTCTGTATTAAAAAAACATCATGATTGCTCGCATCCCTAACGATAACTCCTGCACTTATGGCTCAGGAGTTACAAGTGCTGACCAGATTCATTCTCCTCCTTGTCCAAAAAAAACGTCCAGATTCATGTAAGCTTCCGAGAAAAGAGTAACGAGTTTTGTCTTTATGATGAACGTGTTTATGACAAATATCATGGCGTGTTTTATGGCTAACCTTAATGTGCAAATGTTTGTTGAAATGCTACCAATATTTATAGAGGTTGAAGAGTAGTTGAAAACAACCAACAACATAATCAAAAACACCAAGATAACTCTCAAACTCACCCTTCTCTCTTTCTCTAAATGTTTCTTAGCATAAAATAGTGATATAGTTTTACTTTGGAGATACTGGTTATACCCGAAATATCATCTTTAAATGCAAACATTATATTATTATCACTCGAAATTCTAGTGAAGAGGTAAGGTTTTGTATTTTATATTTCACTGTGTAATTGTTTTTTTAAAATATATATATATATATATATATTATATTTCTAATAAGTATGTAAACTATTATGGTGGTGGTGGATTGGTTGTAATGTTTTATTTATATTTATAGAATTTTTTATATAGAGAATTTTTATAATTTTATAAGTTTGTTTTGAGCCTACAGAATATCAAAACTGAGGTGTCTTATTTTATTTTATGAGATTGCTTTGGGAAGATAGAATATCAAGACCGGCCCTAAGTTTACCAACATAGCATTAAAAATATGGAAAAAATTACGGGGCAATTATATAATAGAGCCCAATCACTTAGAAGGTTATATTATAAAGCCCAAACACTATTCTCTATCAACTACTAGTCTAATACTAACTAAACCTAAGAAAATACCTAAAAACTCCCTCAGACTCTCTTATACACCGTATGAAACAAAAATATCAAAACAAAAAACCCTATTAGGTTTTTTTTTCAAAAAACCTACCCTCTCTCTATACTCTCTCTGTCTCTCTCCTCTGCCACCCTCTCCACCTTCCTCTTCCCCTACCTGCAAAACCCATCCCCACCTTCCCACCACCACTGCTCAATACCCTCCTCCCTCCCTCGTGTCCACGCACAGCAGATCTGGAGTACCTTCTTTTGCAGCAAAAACCGCCCCCCACACAGCAGCACCACCGTGAACCACCATCACGCCTCTGTGAACGCGAAGCCACCACGTCGTTGTGAACGCGAACTGCACCACCACCAAGGCGAACTGCACCACCACCACGGTGAACTGCGAATCAGGCGAACTGCGAACCAGGCCTCCCTCTTCTCAGCTCTGCGTTCACTGTACTGCAGCAGCAGAGCCACCACCAACGAGAGCAGTAGAGCCACAGAGCCACCATCATCACAGAGCCACCACCACCGCCTCCATTTCCACCACCAGCGAATCACCATCATCACAGATCCGCTACCACCGTGACTGCAGAAAACCCACGTGACTGCAGAAAACCTTCAGATCTAAACCCACGTGACTGCAGAAAACCTTCAGATCTAAACGCACGAGACTCCGCTCCCCACCACTGCACTAGACTCCGATCTCGCTATTGTCGCTGCTTGTGCAGCACCACCTCACCATCGCGAACCAGCCTTCAGATCTGCCTGTGCAGCACCACCTCACCATCGCGAACCAGCCTCAGTTCTGGATCTGCACAAAAATCTGTTGGTTTTTTTTTAAGGCGTGTTTTTGGGTCCAGCCAGAAAATGTCCAGTCATTTGGGCTTTCTAAAATTAATAGGTCCAGCCCATGTGTTTGGTCCAGTTTGGTTGTGACCATAAGTATTGTCCAGCTCATTAGTGTCTAGCCCATTGGATGTATCTTGTTTTAAAAAAAAAATTGTTTGGCTAACCCAATAATTTGTTTTCTTTACATATACATTGGTTGGTCCAGCTCCTAATGGGCTATAGCTTGTTTTTTGTTTTTCAAAAACACTTTGTTTTCTTTACAGATCAGTGGGTAATTTTTTTTATATTGATATTTATTTTTTTCTAGTATATTATGCCAGCCCTTCTGGTCTAAACAGTAGGATCTAGACATAATGGTCTAGACAGTAGGATGTTTTGTTTTAGTTTAGGAAAATTAAACTCCAATCTAGTTTGTTAATTTTGCATGTGAAAATTAAACACTAATTACACACTAAGTTTGAGGAATTTGTATAAAAATAAATGGACAAAAAATAAGTTAATACGCATTACTGAACAAATTGGCATAATTATAGACAAAAAAGGACTTGTGTACAGACCATTAGATACACGAACTTGGACAAAACCGATACATTAAACATATACACATAATAAGAAATGGAACAAACACACCTTAAAAAAGTTAAAAAAACCATATAGGGTTATACCAATAAAAACATAGGTCTGTACGAATAAAAAACATAGGTACGTACCTTCATGAACGTAGCGGAAAAAAATATCAAGTAGTAAAAATTCAGAAAAAAGATTAATTAAAAAACGAAAAAACAATATAAAAAAAATTGAAAAAGATTAAAAAGTAAAAAAGCTAACTAAAAAAACTAACTAGGCTTTAAAAAGTAGTATTTATTAATTGGATTTTAAAAACTTCTTTCCTACCAAATAGGCTCTAATTAGTATAATCCTCAAAAATTACCCCTAGAAGTCAGGTGTATCTAAACATTCTTAAGAAAAATGTGTAAATCTTAACCAAAATGCCCTTACAAATACCAAAACTACATGTAAATTTTGTTGCAAACTAGGATATCCAATTTGAAAGATTGGGATATGTTGGGGGAAACACGCGATAGATGAAGGCTATTTCGAGCAATTTTCCCATATGTTTATCATGGATATCGTTTGATTATAATATCATCTTCATCCTGTCAATAAAGATAAACACATACACAAACGTGGGAGAAACAAGAGTTTAGAAAATATAGCACCAGTTCAGCTAGGTGATAATGATTTTATTGAGCATTTTTGGAGTAGTGATGAATCTGTATCTTACTTATTTTCTATTTCGAAATTGAATTTTACAGTGTGAAGACGTATTATGAAAAATGTGTATACTATTTGTACATGGTATATGAAGTTGAATTTAATGTATACTAGAAGTCTAGAACTGTGTATGTACTCGGAACAAAAATTTCCAGGTTATCCGATGTGTGAGGACATTGTATCATGATCAGCATTTCCCGAAAATAAGGTAAGATCTTTGATCTTGTCTATTTCTCCATTTGGATGATTAGTATGTGGGTCCCGACTCACCATGGGTGAGTTTTGTCTAGCTTCTGATTATATTTATCTTTTTTCAGAGATCTGAACATGCAAACCATTTGGGAATTGTAAACCAGGTGTTCGTACAATGTCTCCTCCTCCTTTCACATGGAACCTGAATTTTTCGTAAATAAAATTAATTAATACTCTACTTTTTTAATTTTAGGGAATGGGTTTCTGGAAAAACTTTATTTTATTTGTATGAATATCTTGTTTTCTATAATAATACAGAGGTAATTTTAGATAATATAGGAACTTACAGTGTAATTAATTCAAAAATGAATATCATGACTCATAGTGCTAGGGACCTCATAGTGTAATTACTTTGGAAAAGAATTATATAATATATGAACTTATAGTGCAATTTTTGCATGATATAAGGACCCACGATCCATTTTTTATACTATAGGGACCTATAATGCAATTAATTTGGAAAAATTGTAGAATATATGGACTTATAGTGTAATTAATCTAAAATAATAAAAATAGTATAACCTATAGTATAATATTTGCATTATATAGGACTTATAGTGTAATTAATTCAAAAAATTAATATCATGTACATTTATTGCATAATATAGGTAGGTATCTATAGTTCAATTTTTTCCATACTATAGTTCGATTAGTTTAGAAAACATTGTACAATATAGTGACTTATAGTGTAATTAACTCAAAAAATTAAAATCATGACCTATACTGCAATTTTTGCATAATATAGGGACCTATAGTTTGCGTAATATAGTACCTATAGGACGATTTTTGCATAATAGGGAACTATAGTGCAATTAATTTGAAAAAAAATTGTATAATATAGTGAATTATATTGTATTCAATTAAAAAAATATATCATGACATTATAGTTCAATTTTTTCATAATATAGGGACATAAAGTGCAATTTTTGCATAATATAAAGACATATACTTTAATTTTTTCATTCTATAGGGACTTATAGTGCAATTAATTTAGGAAAAAGTTATATAATATAGAGACTTATAGTGTACTTAATTCAAAAATATTAATATCAAGGTCTATAATGTAATTTTTCCCGTTATATAGGTCCTTATAAGTGAAATCTGTGCAATTTCTCACTTGTAATTTGTCACCAAGCAGTGGATAAAAACTGCCATTTGCACCTTAGTGAAATCTGTTCCTACACAAAATCTCATTCCACCTCCAAATGCCATGAAATTTCTCGATGCACCGTTTCGTTCCATTCCCTAAAAACACCAATTTTCTCAAAATTAGATTATTTATTTTGTATGAAAAAAAAAAAATCATATGAGAGATTGAATTTTTTTACCTCCCATCTCCATGGATTGAATTCAAGAGGATTTTTATATCTATCCGAGTTTAAATGCACAGCTGGAGGACAAGCCATAACCCCCCAACCAGCTGGAATAGTATATTCTGCATCATTAATATTTATATAATAAAGTTTAGTGAATATTGTGTTTAGAATACTAAACTTTTGCGAAATAATTTACCTTTGAATTTGATATCTCTCAAAGCTTTTCTGAATATTCCCGGGACTATATTAGCTAATCTGACTGTTTCATTGATGAACTGGAACTCCACTATGTTAGTGACTAAAATTTAAAATATTATTTTCTAGTCTTAATAGAATAATACTAGGCCTTGTCACACTACCTGAAATGTAAAGGTCATTGACTTATACTCATTCCATGTAAGCCCAGAATCAGGATTTTCTCGTTTTCGAATTATCGCTTCATGTTCTTCCTGTATTGAAGAATAAATCACGGATTAATGGGGTTTATGTATGGAAAGAATAAGTTATGGTTGCCCCAAATTTTTAAAATATTTACTTGGCCCCCCTCAACATTTTAGGCTTTATTTTGTTTTGTTGTTTCTTTGATCTCAATGTACACAAAATTATAATAAGCATTTAATTCTTTCCATCTTTATACAATTGTATTTAATAGTACAATTTTTTTTATTTAATTACAAGATAATATTAGAAAAAGTATGAAAAAATATTTTATATTAAAAAAAGAACAAATAAAGATTGATTGTTAGTCTGGTGGTTAGATTACTTTAGAGACCAAGAGTTTTTGGATCAAATCTTATTGACAAAAGTGGCTTCTCATATGTATGAAAAGAACAAATAATATTGGACACTCTATTATAGAAAATTCCCCAAATAAAACTAGACAAAGAAAGGGAGTAATTTATTTTACATAATATAGGATTTATAGTGCAATTAACTAAATGTAGAGTAGCATTTACTTACCGTTAATTGTTTCAACACCAAAGGATCTTCTGCGAGAAACTTTAACGCTAAAGTAATTGCTAAAGATGTAGTCTCAAAGCTAGCAAAAAGTAACACAAACATCAAATCCAAAGCAATTTCTTCTGTCAAAACTGTGTCTTCTTTTCGAAGTTCCTTCAAAACAAAATCAAAGAAATCATTTTGCTCCTTCTTCGGATTTTCTCGTCTCTCTTGAAGAAGACTCTTCAACATCTTCATTGCTTTTTTCCTTCCCTAAACAAATTCACAACATTTAATAACTTAATACCTTATTAATAATCAAAATAAATGTTCCGCATTGATATATATATACCTGTAAACACTTGTTATAAGCTGTACCCGGGATATTAAAAGGGAAAGATATTAACCCCCGTATAAACGCTTCAAAATTCTCTCGTAAATTTTCCGAGGAATTTTCCGAATCATGACTAATCAGTTTCTTCGCAGTGAGATCAAATATCATCTACAATATTAACATAGTTAGCTCAGAAATAAAATGCGTGGTAAAAATAAAAATAGTTAAAAAAACTTACAATTGCAGTAGCTTCCTTCATCTCGACATTTTCCTGTGATGACCATCTTTTTAAATTTCGATTTGCAGTTTTTTCAACCTCGGGAAGCATTTTTTTTAAACTTTCCGGACCAAACAAATTAAGCATCATGTTTTTAAGATACTTATACATAAATCCATGCAATGATCCTACATTTTGTTCTCCAAAGATTTTCGTAAATGTATCGGGATACCAACTTTGAAACACTTTATCCTCTTGCTGAAATATGAACTGATTAAGGTCTGAATCTGTCGAGACTATAACTGGCCGTCCCACTAAACTTGTCCGAAATATCGGTCCATACCTGAAAAAAATAGACAAAATGGTTTAATACTTCACAAAAGAGTTGCACATTTTGTGAACTAGAGTAAAATTACTTTTTTATCCTCTCCTTGATAAAAGGTGGAATATCATTAGTAGTATTTGGGGCAAAATATTGAAGAGTTTCGCCTAAAAGTGGCCACCCCATGGACCCAGGTGGAAGCTTTCCGTTACATTTTGGGTTTCTCCAATTGTACACCCAAATGGAGATGCACGTAGCTATAACTGCGCAAATGTAGTAGAGAAATGTCATTTGGGAAAGTTGAGGGTGGAAACTTGTAATGGAGAATGGAGAAGACAAGAATGGAGAAAGATTTGCTGGCATGTAGTCTTAGTCTATACTAAGGAGAGACTTTAAATAGGGAGGTAAGTATTTGCAACTGTTAAGTATTATATATTATTAAGTTGTGTGTATTTGTTTTATAAAGTTGGTTGCTTAAAATGTTATTAAATTAGTTGGAGATAAGAGTAGAATAATGTACCTTTAATCTGTCAACGGGTTTAATAAAAAAATTGTTTCTGAAAAGCCTAACATGTATGAAGCTTTCACGATGCTTCCCATCAAACCCAACCCCCCCACCCCCCACCCCCTCTGAAGAAGGAGGAACTTGTTTTAGTACTAAAGACTCGTTTGAAAATACTTTTTTCAAGGTATTTTTTGGTAGAAGCATTTTAGTTATTTTCTTTTGAAGTAATTATATAGTGTTTCTCTTATGAGCGTATTTTCTAAGAAACACTATAAGAAATGTTTTATAAAAAATTTGCCACTAAAGATTTCGTTTTGCCGCTAATAGGTATTAGCGGCTACACGTCATCCTATTGTCGCTGCAATAAATTCGTCGCTAAGTCCATCTTTTGCAACAAAGTATTTATTTTGCCTCTATTGATCTTTTCTTTTGCAACATATATTGCCGCTCATTTTATAATTAGAGATTATTTTGGTGTTGGCACAATACATGTTGCCGTTAAAAGTATCATCAGAGATTATTTTAGTGTTGTCATAATATATATTGAAGCTAATTATAGTATTTGTTGTAGTGAAAAAGCAATCCTAACCAGATGGGATTAGCTCACTGGCCAGGACCTTGGTCTACCAATCTAGTGGTGCAGGTTCGAACCGAGTCAATGACTCCGAGTCCAAAGTGGCTCTCCTATGTAACAAAAAAAAAAAAAAAAAAGCAATCCTAAACGAATAAGAAATATATATTTATTCAATTATTAATAGTAGAATCTAATGCCGTTGAACTTCTCTAACTTAACAAATCTTCCTTATATCTTTGCTAAATACTTAGTTATTTACTTATGTATATGACAATTTAGTATGCAATATGCATTTTCTGTTACTTTGTTTTCTCAAGAACTAGATCTTATCTTAGATCTTTTGTAGCTGTACTAACTATCAAATTGTCAGACCTTAAATCTTCATTGCATCATCAGAGATTATAAATGGAGTTATTCAAGATTGCAGGCAACCACTATATCTTCTACCCAAAACATAGAGGAGAGAATGAATCATATTTGACTTGACTCAAAACATAGAGCACTATTCTTTTAATCCTTCGAGCCACAGGCTAGTTCTAAGTATAGGTAGGTTCGGTCTTATGTGATCCCGCCCATAATGGAAGTTCGACTCGATTTAAACATATGGCAAAAACACGCTATTTGTCCTTTGCTATACAAAAACCTAAACAATAGCTGAAGAGCAATATCTTTTAATAATTATTAATTGAGAAAAATAGAAAAGCTAACGATAAAGTACATTTTCGTTCTAAAACTCTTTTATAACACAAGGGACTACTTCAATTTTGTAAAGCACAAAATTATTATTCAAGACTTTTGGATAACTCAGCTTGGCCAACAAACCGGATCCGATCCGAATCCGTTTCAATCCAATTCCAAACCAAATCGTAATTCGACATGATCTTAATCGAGTAGGTCCGGACCGGACCAGTTCACCAATCCTAACTCTATTATTTGATCTCAGGACCTTTTAATCATTGTTAAAATATAAGGTTATTTTTAATATATGTATAGTTATAACAACTTGTGGTTATACATAAATCTCATCCTTAACCGGTACGAAGTGAGAGGTATAAGATTCGAATCTGAACATGGTAACCTTAGTTCTGATTTACCTGAAAATAGACATGGAAGGCGTATATATCTTCGTGGGATTAGTAGTTGTGTACATAAGTTGGCCCGAATCATTCACGTACCGAAAAAGAAATACTGATGGCTTATGTTGCGTGCAAGTTGGCCCAGACAATCCGCGTAAAAGAAACGGAAAAACTGATGGCTTATGTTGCGTGCAAGTTGGCCCGGACAATCCACGTAAAAAAAAAAAAAACTGATGGCGTGTTTTACCCTTGAAACATAGAATGCGGTCCTTTTGACCCTTTGAACCTGGCTAAACGGTTGACACAAAAAAAAAAAAAAAAAAAACCTGGCTAAACCGGTTGGTCCGGCTATATATGTTCCAGTACATAACGAGAGTTAAACGCACCGAACTAATTCAATACATAGACCACCGTCCTTCATACCCTTTTGAGCCACGAGCTAAATTCATAAGACAACTAAGTATTAGGTAGGACAGTGTGTGTCATGAGTCATGTCCGACCACTATATGCCGTTTCCGTGTGTTCTTTTGTAGTTAACTATTTGTTTTCATTATTAAATTGGTAGAAGGGTCACTTAATAGACCTGAGAGAATGAATTGGTTATTTGTTTAAGAGTTAATAATGGAGATTAGCATTGAGCACAGGGTTCAAAAAACCTTTTTTGTCTGGTTAACAACTCGTGTGCTGCCAAGTAATTAACATTTAAAGTCAAAGGGGGACAAATTGAACAGTGAAAGCTCTAAAAACAATGTTACACTTTCGATCTTTTTTACCCTTTTGTGTCTCAAAGAGAGATTTTTTTTTTTTTTGGACGGTTAAAATAACTAAGGTATTCAATCCTGATATAGTCCAAGGTGTTGCTTAATTTTTTTTGTTCGGCTAAATAAAAAGATGAATAGAATTTATTCGATTAAGAATCGGTAACTCTAAATAAATTACACTAGTTAAAAGTCATTTAGATCTGAATTGTTTAGGAAAAAAAACCATCTTATTAATCCAGTGTCATAATGGATCAGATTAAAATCTCATTAAGTGCAAACAAACACCCTCTAAAAATAACGGGAGTATTTGAAGAATCGTTTTTAAGTTCAAATATTCTTATTTGAAGTATGTTTATCAAAAGATGCTTAGGTTCCATCGTCTCTTGTGGTTAAGCCGTTCTAATTGGGTTTTTACGTAAAACAATATTGATAATCGCAAAAAGCTTGCTAATTGGGTCATCTGAAAGATATGATACCATTAACTTAACTGATAAATTGTTACTAGTTGTGCAAATACATGAGAGATTTAACTTACAAACATAAGCAAATAGGGCAATATCTTTCAAAATATTATATAAAGAAGAAAAGAAAAAATGTTTTTAAATAAATTGTTCATGAGCTCAACGCAATCATTCTTGACGATGATACTCGTTTTGGGGCAATTCATTATTAACATACCCCTATACTACAATTTAATGTTTTAAATTTATTATGGAAGTTTATCATATCTAACCAAACTAAAACTCAAAAAAAATTCAATCTAACTACAAGGTCTATGAAGAGGCTGGCGATGCGGTGGTTGGTGGTTATGGTTGGAGATATTGTAAGTGGTGGAGATATGAACAAGTGAAGATGATGGTAGCTTGCATATGAAAATGAAGATGACAAAATGGTGTCAGAGATATGAAGAAGTGAAGATATTGTTAATTTCCATGTGAGGTGGAGATGATGGTGATTTGCATAGGAGGCTGAGGATACATAACGGAAATGGTTTGTAGATGAAAGGGACGATAGTAGATAGAGATGAAGGTGAAAATGAGGGTTATGGTGATGTTGTGTTATTGACGATAGTTCAATCCTTTTGGACTTTTGAGAAGGACTGTCATGACATAATTAAAATGGTTTAGGATGAAAATATAAACCTTAGGGTTTTTCTATTAATGTCCTATCGCACAACTAAAAAAACAAAAAGGATTTAATTCTTTGGAGTAGAACAAAATTTAATAATAATAGAAAAAATATTGATGAACTTATGGAAAAACTCAAGAATATCTCAAATGACCAAAACTTGTATGGTGACTGGAATGAGTATAACTACATTATAAGGAAATTGAGATGGCATGTTCTAGAGAATCAGCTTTCTGGAAAGAAAAATCCATAAACTTTTAGCTCAAGTGTGGAGATAAAAACGCTGCCTATTACCATTCTAGTACTAAGGCTAGAATAAAAAGAAATACTATTAAAAGGATTATGAAGAACAATGACCAACGAATAGATAATGAAAAAGATATAAGTAGTGAAATAACTAATTATTTTAATAATATATTCAAAACTGCGGGATCTCGTGATTTCTCATATGTTTTGAACTTATAAAACCATGTATCACTAATAATATGAATGAAAATTTTGCTAAAACCATTACTTTCGAAAAGGTAGAAAAATCCATTTGAGAACATGGCATAATAAAAAGTCAAGGGCATGATGGTTAAACTGGTGCTTTTTGTAAAACCTGTTGGAAAATAATAAAACGTGACATTACGAAAATTATTTTTTTGGCATAATTAAGGAAGTGTACAAAATATTAATCATACTAGTATTTCCTTGATTCATAAGGTTGACCAACCTATTAGTATTGCTCAATACATACCTAATAGTTGTAGTCATTTCATTTATATAATTATTTCAAGGGTTATGTTTAATAGACGCAAACCTTTAATAAGTAATAATGTTGATGGTAATCAGTCTGGCTTTATACTTGATAGGATAATTAAAGATAATATTTTTTATATCTCATGAAGTGATAACTCACATTAAGAGAAGGGAAAATACTAAAATTTACCAATTGACTATAAAAACTGACATTAAAAAACCTATGGGTTTATTGAAAGGATGCTTTGCATGATCTCCTTTTAAAAATGGGTTTTTGCCTTAAATGGGTTAATAGGATAATGAACGGTGTCATTTTAGTTTCATATTATGTTCGTTTTAATGGCCAAAGTAACAAAATAAATAACCCCTCCAAGGGATTAAGGTAGGGAGATCCCTTCTCCCTCTTTTATTTTGTACTGATTCCTAAACTTTAAATATTCTTGTTAAAGATAAAGCTAATCAAGGCACTTTTGAAGGTTTTAAAAATTGGTAATCATTTCCCCATTATTACCCACATCTTATTTGTTGATGATAGGATTATTATTTTTTCAAAAGCTACCTATAAGGACATTTAATTCTTTAATGATATTATGACTGACTATAGCTTTACTACTGGTCTATGTATGAGTAAGAATAAGTGTGGGGTTATCTTCATCCCTAACACCCCTAAATTGATTCAATATTTTATGGCTAAAAGAATCAATATGAGAAGAGCTAAGAATCTTGGCTCTTTGTCTGCATTCCTACAGTGTGGAATAGAAATTGAACTAGGGACCTTGATTGGAATATTAAAAGAAATCTTAAAAAAATTGAGAATTGGAAAACCATTTTTATTTTCAACGGTGGGAAAGAAATTTTACTAAAGACGAACTGTCTAGTTTACCCAAATTTCTAATGTCCACTTTCTTATTGCCCGGAAATATTAATTACATTATTTCCAAGTTTGTGGGGCAAAAATGGAAAATAAGGGATTCATTATTGTGATTAAAATCTCCTATACACCCCCAAAATTGAAGGTGGTATGGGTTTTAGAGTTAATTACTATATGAATTTAGCTCTTCTAGAGAAGCAAGCCTAGAATGTGCTTTTTTGGAAACAAAACTCAATGTTATACAAGCTTATTATAGGGAAATACTTTTTTCTTGCTCCTTATTGGATGCCGAAATAGGGAATTCTCCTTCCTTAGGCTAGAGAAGACTCTTGGAGGGCAGAAATGTCTTCGAAAATGATATCCACTAGAAAGTGGAAATTGTACTTGCATTAATACTTTAAAATATATTTGAATTGCCAATATAAACCAAGTAATTAAGCCTAAAAACATTAGTTGTGCAAAGTTTGTGATTTCTTTGTCATGGCTCTAAATCTTGGGATATTAATAAATTCAGTTTAATTTTCAACCTAATATAGCAAAAAAAATTATGCATGCCTCTTCCTAGTTTTGAGTATAGTGACCTTTATTTTTTGGGATATCACTATAGATGGTAATTATAGTGTTAAGTCGAGCTACACTTACCTCATTCAGCAAAAAAATGATATTATTAATAAAGAAAAAGCTATGTTACCATCAACTTACATACAAATTGAACCTAGTTTGGCGAAAGAAGGTGTGGAGTATGAAATGTAGCCCTAAGTAACAAAATTTATTTGGAAAGTGTGTAAGGATAACTTGCCCACTGCTTTAAATCTTTACAAGAGAAAATGTTCCAAAACTAAAATTCGTGAAATTTGTAATAACAATGAAAAGAGTGTTGAAAACCTCTTCTTTGCTTGTCCTTGGGCTAAAACTATATGATTTTCCTTTCCTTTTGGCCTTATTAATAAAATTTAATGTACAAACAGTTTTGATTCCTGGTTCATGAAAACTATGGGGGAAATTAATAAGGTTCATTCTCACGAAAAATTTGGCAGTGAAATTATTAGTATCATTGATTGGGATTATTGTGAAAGTAGAAATAAATTCATCTTTAATAATATGACCTTGGAACCTTTGATTACTATGAAAATGCCTTTGGATTCTTGGTATTAACAAAAAAGTATATTAAGTCTTAATGATGCAAATTATGAGTTAAAGGCAACTAATATGATAATTATAAATCTTATGTTTACTCGTAATACCTTAACTGTTGGGGATAATGATAATAAAGGGAAGCTTGGTCAGATTTCAGTTTGGTCCCCTTCTCCTACTAATTGTTTCAATATTAATACTTGATGTAACTCACAATTCTTCTGGTAGTGCAGTTGATTTAATTATTAGAGATTCTAGCGTTGATTTTATTAAAGGGAGAACAAGGCTGGTGTTAGCTAGATCGGTTTTGGAAGTCGAATCTGTGGGTGTTTTATTTGGTCTTGAAGCAACTAAAGATATACCAATTTTTTCTGTCATGATTGAGAATGACTGTGCCAACATGGTGGTGCATTTTGGTACTCAAAAACTATTATAAAGTACACTTCAGTGTTGAAATATTGTTAGTTCTATTTATGGTATTATCGAGTTATGTAAACCTAAACTCTCCCGATCTCTCGATTGGGTAATCATGCAACTAGCTGAGTGGCAAATAACGGTTTTAATGCAATTTGTTTGGTAATTAAAACTTACTCTTTCAACCCCAAGTTGAAGATTGCTTTTGACAATACCCTTAGGGTCTGATTGGTACGCGGTAATGAATTTAGAGGAGAATGGAATAAGTCAAGGATTAGAATTATCACGGTAATACAATTAATTTGGTAGTTATTATACCATACTTGGTATGTCATAAGAATGGAAATAATTAATTGACTTTATCATATACTTGATATAATATAACATTGTATTATAATATTAAATACATTTTATAAAAATTATAAAACTATCCTAATTATATTAATTCTAACAAATTAATTAAATAATTTTACCTATTAATGATGGATGTTAATTTAAAAAGGTAAGCAACTCTATCGATTAAGAATTGAATTTTGTTTTGTGGATAAAGCTAATATATAGTTAGAAAAAATTGATGTTTGAAAAAAAATATTGTAGGTATTTTTTTTGTAGGTGATTAGATATAAGAATTGATCAACGAATAAATGAGTTTTGTTCATTACCAATTTAATGAAATTTGATGGTAATGCTAATTATAATTATGCAGGTGTTGTCAAGATTTATAAGTTTAAGATAAATTGGTAATTAAAAAAAAATTAAATTTCATTCCTAATGTAAGTGTAATGGTCTAATACCATGGGGATAGGTGGAATGGATATTACCATATTTATGGGATTAAGATTCCTAAAGTAATAAATATCCTATCCTTTTTAACTTCTACCAAGTATAGGACTAAAATTTCTTAAGCAATGTTATTTCATTCATAATTTCATTACTCCATATCAATCACACCCTTAAAGATATTGGTTTATTCCTTTGTAACATTCCTACTTTTTTTCATATATATATTTGTATCTTTCAGGTAAAAAAGACGAACACAAATAATATTAACTTAGAATATGTGATCATACCTAGTAGCGGGCGGACTTTGAAATTTAGTTCAAAATGGCTAATATTATAACGATAAAAATTGTTTTCATCAAAACTTGAATTTAGATTGCTCAACAATAATATTAATAAGTTGTCACTAGATCTACAACGTTGTTTATTTATTTTGAACACTAAATATTACTTAATTTTCAAAAAAAAACTATTTATTTTTTCTGAAAAAAATTACACATGCATTTTAAAAAATGTCGGAGTTTGGGTGGCTTGAGCCCCCGGAACCCCTTATCAATCACGATCATACCATTCATCTAACATAATTAGTATTATTTATTATTATACTCTTTTGTTTATCGCGTCCAACTTTATTTGTATAGTATAGATTAATTAGTCTTGTAGCATATATGAATTTAGCAAATTCTAGTGTGACCGCGTTTATGGTTGATAATGTGATAATTATATTCACTAGTATTACTTGCATTGACACTACTTGGGTTTCCATTTTTGTGATTTTCCTTTTAAGTTTTTACTCCTTAATTAATGGATTATTTGACACCGATTGCTCAACGGTAGGGTTGCAAATGAACCGATACTCTCACCAAGGGCTCGAGTTTGAGTTTGCTAAGGGTTTGTTTGAGTTCGGCTCGTTACTTAAACAAGCCAAGCTCAAGATTCAAATTCAGGCTCGTTTACTAAACGAAACAAACTCAAACCTATATAAGTTCGACTCGTTAAGCTCGTGAACAGTTTGGTAAGGGTTCGGTAAGAGCTCGTTAATAGGCTTGGTAGATATATTTAATTAAAAGTTATATATATATATATATATATATATATATATATATATATATATATATATATATATATATATATATATATATATATACATATATATATATATATGTAAAGTCAAAACTACGTAAAACTTTTGTATATGTAATTAATCGTAACTAAAATATTTTATATTTAATCAGTATATTTTTAATAATAAATATACTTCTAGTATTTAGGGCTGCAAATGAACCGATACTCTACCAAGGGCTCGAGTTTGAGTTTGCTAAGGGTTTATTGAGTTCGGCTCGTTAGTTAACAAACCAAGCTCAAGAAAGCTAAAGTTCGGTTTGGCTCGGTTCTTATCAAACTCAAACCAAGCTCAAGCTCACTAAAATATTAGCAAACAAACTCAAGAAAGCTAAAGTTTGGCTCGGTTCGGTTCGTTTGGAGCCCTACTCAACGGCTTTCTACTTTCGATTTTGCTTGGAATAGTCTTATTAATGATGTGCATAATAATGTCCGTGCAATTTTTTTATGTATGGGTGTCCGGGCCAGCTTACGCGCACCACGACTATTCCCATAGAAAATATGCACGCCTCCTCATGCATACTCCCACTTAATCATAACTAGGTTACCCATGTTCAGGGAGGGGACTCGAAACTTGCACCTCTTGCTTACCCCCATTAAACGCTCAAGAAATAACAAGGCTGAGGGGATTCGAACCTTGTACCTCCTAGATGAGAGACAAGGTCCTGTCCATTGAGCTAGTCCCAATAGTTTTTTTTTTCGCAGACACGGAATTTATTATTTTAAACATAAAATTCACTGTTCTAAACAGTGAATTTTCTTTTTGCAAACATGAAATTCACTGCGAAATTTTTTTAAAAAATTCAAAAACTCAAAAGATTCAAACAAAAAAATCTTAGACATAAATATTAATTTGTTTTATCAAAAAATGCAATTTTTTTATTTTTTTTGACTTTTTAGAATTAGTTATGACGATTTTAAATAAATTTCACGGAGACGAGTGTGTGTAATGAAATTAGTAGTAGGTAAAGGTGGTGGTGGTAGGGTGATGGTGGTGTTGGGGTTCGTGTTGGTGGAAGGTTTTAATCGCAAATGAGATAGATCCATCTTAGTTTTACAATAGAGATGGGACAAATCTCATCTCAGTATTAAATGAGTTCTTTTTTGTTTTAGTGTTTGATAATGTTGATGACTCGTACAATTTGATTTTGAATGTTATATAATGAACTAGAAACAGTAATTTTCTTCATTTCAACTACTTATTGCTTCTCAAGTCATCAATATTCAAAGTAAATAAGTTATTTTTTATATAAACGTAAATTGTAGGGAATGGGTCAGAAGAATAAGCAGCTAATAGCCTTAGGTTTCGAAGGCTCTACAAACAAAATCGGAGTAGGAATAGTAAAACTGGACGGAAAAAACCTATCAATCCCCCCGACATACATACATAACCCCACCAGGTCAAGGCTTTTTACCTCGTGAAACAACACATCATCATCTCCAACACATTATACTTTTTTAATTAGTTTTACAATAAAGATAGGACAAATCTCATCTTAGTTATACAATAGAGATGGGACAAATCCCATCTTAGTATTAGAATGGAGATGAGACAAATTCATCTCAATCTTAAAATTACAGATGGGACAAAATCCCATTTTAAAAAAATCAAAAAAATTTAAAATTCAAAAAAAATCATAGACGTAAATATTAATTTGTATCATCTAAAAATGCAATTTTTTTTATTTTTTTTAGAATTAGTTATGATGGTTTAAAAAAATCCCAAACGTGCGATGAAATTAGTAGTAGGTGGATTTGCACATCTATGATAATATTTGATTTAAATGGGAATAAATATATGGTCAAAGACAACAACTATATAATAATGGTATTATAGTAATCTTTTCATCTAAATGGAAAGTTGGTTTGTCATTTTGATTTAAGAGGGCATTATCCCATTAAACTATATAATTAAATAATTTGAAATCTTGAAATTACATATATAAAAAAAATTAATAAAGCATATAAAAGGAAATTTAAAAGGCCACTATATTAATATCAATAACTCAAGAATTTGGGTATAGATAAGACTTCCACCTAATATTGGTTGGTCCAATATTTAAAGCATGGTCATTGGATATTGTATTAAGACACGTGTCTATATCTATAGATTAGTTTATTTTATTCTAAAAACATGGATATGTATCATAATATAAATATAGATAGTAAAAACATGTATTCGGGGATAGCGTGGAGTGTATTTTTCGGCACTTTAATAGACTTACTTTGGAAGTCTCGGAATGAGGTGGTCTTCAAGAATGGGGCTTTCCCTCATGCGAAATCACTGATTCGACATGCCACATTTATTGCGGTTAACTACTCGAGAGTGTGGGGTAATGGCCCGGGTAAAATGGTTAGAGGTAAAAATCAAGTTAACTTCATAGGGTGGGACAAGCCTAAGCAAGGTTTTAAACTAAATACGGATGGTAGTTTTAACAAGTGGCGTAATTGCGGAGGAGGCGATGGAGTGATTCGAGATACAGAGGGCAATTGGATATGTGGTTTTTCGATGAAGATTGGATAGGATTTGATCACAGGTATTGAACTTATGGCGCTAAGCCAAGATCTTAGTTTGGCGGAGGAGCTTGGTTTAACGAACATGGAGGCTGGCCGGCAGCTTTTTGGATTCAAAAGATTAAACAGATACTTAATAGGAATACTTTTTTAAAGTACGAGACATCTTTAGAGAGGGCAATACATGTGCAGATTGGTTAGCGAAATTGGGGGTGTCGCAAGAGGAGCACTTTCGTCGTCACAATGATCCTCCGGATGCTATTTGGGGGATTCTCACAAGAGACCGGTTAGGTTGGAAAACTCCTAGAATGATTCATAGCCGTGGTTTACTATTTGATGTAACTAGAATAGTTCTTTCTCTCCTTGTTCTGCTATGTGCATCTCATGATCTTTGAAGGATCTCCCTTGTAATGAAAAAAAATATATAAATAATTAATCTTAAAATTGATCTATTCAATATTAAAGAATTTTCTTTTGGGTATTCTTATCCTATTGAATTTTAATTGTTGTATTCCCCGATTATGACAACAATAGTCACACCTTCCAACCATTGGGACTAGCTTAATGGCCAGGATGCCTGTCTCTCATCTAGGAGATACAGGGTTCGAATCCACTCAGCCTTGTTATTTCTTGAGCCCTTAAAGGGGGTAAGCAAGAGGTGCAAGGTTCGAGTCTCCTCCCTGAACATGGGAACCTGTTCCGATTAAATGGGAGTATGCATTATGCATGAGAAGCGTGTATATTTCCTATGGGAATATAGTCGTGGTGTGCGTAAGCTGGCCCGGACACCCATACATCTAAAAAAAAAAATAGTCACACCTCCCGGTGGTGTTAAATTTATGAAAGAATTGATTTTTTTTTTTTGGGACATTATGCAAGAATTGATTGAGGATAAAGTTAGTGTTGTTTGATTTTTGTCGGGGGCGTCGTGAGCATAGGGAATATGAAGCGATTATTGAATATAGTATCATGGATCCTGGTCAATAGCCTAAATTGTTTCCTCCATAATATCGATCGTATGCTGCAATATTAAGTGATCATGAGTATTTACTTTTCTTGTACTTCGTACTTTTTAACCTAAAATCTAGACAAACTTAGAGAAAAAAGAATCATAGACTTTGAGTCTCCGCAGTTTAGGATGTTTCGTGAAGGTTGGCGTGGTTGTGGTTTTAATTGTGTAGGTTAGGTCTATAAGGGTGCTTAGGATCATAAAGCTTTTCTGTTTTTCTGCTCTTTAGTTTTTCTTGGTAGGTTTTACAACTATCCGCATTATTTCATGGTTTGATTTTTCCTAATCAATGTTTCAGGTTTATGAGCGTGATGTTTTAACACGGTTGGTGATGCGTTCTTGATTACCTAACTAGTTTTATTGGTCTTATTTGTTGATGAGACACATTTTTTTATAACTGGTTTGTAGGAAAATAATCTACCTTAAAAGGTCGATAGTTAATTTAATGGGCGGAATACTTATGTGATAACTAAAAGGTTTTGAGATTAAATCTCACCCAAATAAAAATGAATCCGAGAAAAAGTAGCTCACACGTGTTTTAAAAAAAATACTTTTAATGCCTAAATAAAACTATATTAACAATACAAGAACTCATACATTTCTTGATGTGGTTTGATTAGAAAAGTGCAATATCATATATAATCTCAATATTGTTACGGGTCTTGATTCTAAAGACCGCTACAGTCGGTCGCTGGAAGTATTAGCGACCTTCTGTGGTCGCCAAGATTTAGTCACTAATGCCTTGTCGTAGGTACCTTTCACGACCACCATAGTCTATTATCGGCTAGGGACAACCAGCTACCACTCTTGTGATCGACAAACCTTTTCGTATATTAGCGATCACTCTTCGGTCGCTAGTTATCGTCTTATGGTCGGCAATGCTTTTCGTTATTTGAGACAACCATGTGGTCGCTAGTCATCTCATCCCTATAACAATCACCAAGGTCGTCGCCAAATGGTCAATCACATTACTGACTATCTCGCAGTCGCTAAAACTGTATTCTCCTTAACAACTACAAATTCAGTCGCTAGAACTATTAAAAAAATACGAAATGACTGCAACAACAGTTCGATTACCGAATAAATTAAGAAATCATTAAGTAAAATGAAATTTTAAAATTATAAAATGAAAATTATTACAAACCGAAATTATAGTCTGAATAAATATAATAAATTAGGAATAAAATAGTGTACAATCTGGATAATAATTTAATAAAATCGGGGAGAGGGAGTTATATCGGGAGACTGGGTCTCATAATCGTCTTGCGCATCTCTGAGTCTCGACCAACTTGAAAATGATACTCCTGTGCACAAATTAGTCGGTTGTGATGGATCAGATGGGATGATATTCAATGGAGCCTCACTCTGTTGTAACATTAGTTGGTTGAGTTGTACAACTAGCTACAAATAGTTCTCTTGAGTAATTGGGGTGGTTGCGTAATGTAAGTCGGCCCCTAATCCTTGGCTCCAGATGGGGCTGCAATCCGGGTTTAATCATTCAAGGTCCCAACTATCTATGAGAAAATACCGATCATACGTTTAAGAACCGTGGTCGTATTTAGGTCCTAGGTCTACCTATGAATCTGGGTTAGAATGGTCGTTCCAATTCAAGGTTTCCAACCCTTTCTTTCGGGACCAATACGCTCATGTGCCACCTCGATCATAGTATGGAGTTGATATTGCCTGGTCAATGATTTTGACGGTGTGGTAGAGGACCCCGAAACATCATATGAAGACGACGTAGCGTAATTGGTCCTCAATCTCAACTTGCTATGTTAGTAGACAATATTATTAGTCGAAAAAAATATAATAAGTCAATTGCACACAAATTCTAAATTACAAACGCATTGATGGAAACGCTCACCCTTCCAATCTCCCATCTTATGCTTCTCAATCTTATTGTAATATTCAGCTATCTTGGGTTTCTTCGGCGACCTCTAACCTGAGGGTGTAAGTGTAAGAGCATTGTGATCAAACCATATTTCATGTTAAAACTTTGGGCTTTTAATAAATCACGAGTTAACAATATGAATATATTTTTTTACAAAGTAAACAATCAAATATGACAAATATTACATCTAGAAGATGTTAGCAGGTATTTGTAAGGGTGGACGAGCCATGACTACTACCGGGTTCCTCATTTTCTCTATTATTTATCCTAACATTCGATCTCGCCTCCTAAAGTTAATTTTATTTGAAAGATATGTAAAATAGCAAGAAAAATATTCAATAATTTTTTACCATGAACTCTTTACAGAGCCACATCCGCAACATTAATTCAAGCCTTTCTTGACTAATATCTTTCGGAGGAATACCATTGTTTAGCCAATCCCTGCATATCGTCCCTTTTTTGTCACTATATCGAGTGTCGGTTTTTCAGTGGACGTACTTCTAGGTTTGTTCAGACCGGACTATTTCTCAACTCATTCACTGGAAAATATTGTTACAAAAAATAATAGAATTTAATTAAAAATGTAAATTTAAAAAAGTGTATATTAAAATACGAAACCTACTTCGGGATGAGTCCCGATCAATTATGTTATTCAATTTCAGACACTTTTCATTCGAGGTATTTGTTTCAGAATATGATCATGAATGGTGTTCCCTATTACTTAGGCCAGGTGGTGTGTCGTATCCCCAACCTGGTTCCACGTCCCATCCTCCCGACAAAACTCAACTAGCACTACACCACCATACTTATCATTAGCCTTCTCCGTCGTTCGGAGAATGCTATTTCCCAGTTTCTTGATAACCTGCTTCCCTATTTAGTAAAGAAATAACCAAATAATATAAACAAGACAATTAACAGTTATACATAATAAAATACAATAAAAATAACAAGATATTGCATTATAGTCCCTATATCTCATAAAAAATATGTCATATCACACAAATTTCTAAATAAAATCTTTATATCCCCATGAAGTTAGAAATAATAGCATTATAGCCCTTGTATTTTTTAAAAATATCATAAAAGTGTCATGTAATTCAAAATTATCGTTTCACCCCCAACATTAATTTTCAACCCCCCCCCCCCCCACCACTTTTGATATTAGCGTTTAACCACCCAAGTGTTTCAAAAAATTGCATTTAACCCTTACCCCCAACTTTTAAAATTAGCTTTAACCTTCCCCCCTCCTAATTGTTTCAAGAAGTTGCATTTAACCCCCAACTTTCAAAATTATCCTTTAACCCCCTCCCCACCCTTTTTAAAAAAAATTACATTTAACTCCTCCCCCTACTTTTGAAATTTGCCTTTGACCGCCACCGTTTTTTAAAATTATCATTTAACCCTTTCCTTCCTTTTTGAAAATTATAATTTACCCCCGCTCCTCCCCCACCCCCCCCCCCCCCCCCCCCCCCTCCTTTCGCAAACTTTTAAGAGTATCATTTAAGCCCCTCCTAATACGATCAAAAACCAGATTTGACCCCCTATTTAGTACAACAATAACCCTTCAACACAAGTATAACAAATAAAAATTACATTTCAAGACCCTATATTGTTCAAAAATTACACCACAGTCTCTATATAATGCAAAATTTGCATTACATGCCCTAAATTGTTCAAAAATTGACTACGTGCTCTATATTTTCCTAAAATTGCACTGCATGCCCTATATTTAAAAAGACATTTAACCCCCCAACTTACGACATAAGCCTTTAACTCCTCCCACCTATTTCGAAAATTTCCATTTAATATAAATTTAACTTCAAAAATATATTTTTAACCCCCAAAACTATTCAAAAGTTTAACAAAAATACCATAACCTATACGAACAATTCACAAAAATACCCCGAAGTTCCAGAATATTCATACCCCCTACATGTTTTGAAAATTATATTTAAACCCCATTTTAGTCCCTTAATTAGACTAAACAATTACAAAGAATTGAAACAATTACATTAAGCAAACTGAAATCAAAACTAAATTAAAACAATTACACTAATCCATTAGTAAATAAAAAAATAGAACAACTAGAAAATAAATATATAAATTAAAAACCCCAAATAAACCATGTTTACTTGTATTTAGGTGTGGGGTGAGACTCGGGGCGGCAAAATTGCTTCAAGTATGAAGAAATTGTACAATTATGAACAAGAATTGGGCGGCATAGGAAATAAAATGGGTGCCGACAGAGATGGTGGATCCTTCCTCGAAGGAGGAAACAATTGTAGGGAAGGGAGGTGGGGGAAGGACAATGCTTCTAGAAATTGGAAAAGGATATTAAGTATGGGGTGAGGTGATAGGTGAGTAAGGTGGTGGGTAAAGACGTGAATAAAGTGGGCGGGAAATTTTTGACCGCCAATTATTTGGTTGATCTATTAACGGTCGAGTATCAATCGGTAAAGGTTTAGGACTTATAACGAGCACGTAGTGGTCTCTTGAAGGTTTACAATAATGAGAAATAACCACAGTCGATAATTGATGGTTTCTTTTAGTGGTCAATAGAGTAGTCGGTAAAAGTGTTAGACCTCTAGCGACAACTATGTGGTCACCAAATGTATCTTTGTTGATCGGTGATTGTTATTTTTTTTTCTTTTTTTTAACAGTCCAATTTTCTCCGGCGACCAGTCATGATCGCCAAACATTATACTCTAGCGACCATGAGCTGCAATTGCTAGAGACGTCGACGCTGGAGCTGAAAAATAGTCATGCAATCAACTCCATCGCTCTATAACTAATTCAAGAGATTTTTACTCAACGGGGTCTGGACATCACTCCTATAAACCCAAGCACCCCTCACTCAATCCACTCTTTTTACTAAAGGCCACAAATGAGATTTAACAATATAAGCCACTATAAGCCTATTTCCCCTAGGGATGGCAATAGTTCAATTATTAATTGCAACTGTTGGATATCCGATTCGATTAAAAATCTGTTAGTGGAACCAATGGTACATCCATGAGTTTTTGGTTCTCACAATAGGTAACCAGTGGATTATCCGTTAGGATTTGGTTTTTTATAATAATCCGACGGATAATCCAAAATTCGAATAAAATATAAAAATACATTATAATATATATAAAGTTATTCTATATATACAAATTTTATACATCATATCGATCAAGTAAAATTGTTTCATACATAAAATATATATAATTGATTATTTCTTAATATATTACTATATTGTATAATACCTATTTATGTTCTCTCAATAATTCTGTAGCTAATTTAGAATTTTAAAAATATTTTATTATATTATTTCATTTAAAGCCTATTAAACGATTAAGGATGCAGATTAACCGCGGATATACCGCATCCGTCGCAGATGCGGATTTGGTAAATAATTTTAAAATCCGATGGTTAATGGATGCGGATTTGGTTATCGTTTTTCTTAATGTATATGGATGTGGTTATGCTATATTTCGAGGATATCTGATCTATTGCCATCCCTAGTTTCCCCACTACCCATTATACCCCCATTTATATTCTAACTATTATATGTACTCATTATACACATCTAAAATAAAAAACCTAATAATTTCTCTCTCCACTCTCTCCTTTTTCCACTCCTTTCTCCATTTTTTGCTCATTCATGGTACTCCATAGCAAAAACTTTTTGAAACTTTTTTGTTTTAGGAAATCCATTAACAACTTTAATGGACAAACAGATTTCCAACATTTTAGACAATTTAAGCAGGCACTTTCGAGAGTTTAAGAAGGGTTCAAAAATTTAAGAAGATTTTTTTTAGCTTCAATGGACATCCGTGGAGTAAATGTTCGTGAAGATTTAGAGCGAGGTCCGTCCATGGTGTTTTCAATTAAGACAAAGAAGAATATGAAGAAGACGAAGTCATTGACACACAAAGTTGCAGTTATGAATCGACAAGATCTACTTTGATGGAGCTATTGGACGAATAAGGCTCTTCTTTACCGGAGAAAACATGAAAAACGAATATAAATTAGTAGATTTTCTATGGAAGAATCACCCAAAGGCTTAACTGCTTTCATTAGAAGTAATAGATTGCACAACTTTGCACAAATCCATGGGATATGCTTTTTATATTAAAAAACTATAGAAAATGAAGTGAAGTCATCAATGACGTCAGCAGTGGCATATCGGTGACATCAGATGCATAATCCTTTTTTTAATTAGTTAAACGGTAATTTGTAGGTTAATTTTTTTGATTTTTAGTTAGGGCATTATTTATTTTTAGATTGCAGAAACAACATTGGATCTGAAGTGTATTATTATTTTTTGATATTGGAAATTAATTTCATGCCTTGGTTTTGTTTTACTCTGTGCTTTTTGTTGAGTACTCGGTGTTTTTTGTTGAGTAATCAGTGTTTTATGTTGAGTACTCAATGTTTTTGCTTGAGTACTCAGTGTTTTTGCTATGTATACTTAAGTAAAATTTCTGATACTCAAAGAAATTTTCCAGTACTCATAGAAATTTTTTAATAAGAGAATTTTTTCGATACTCGGAGAAATTTTCCATTACTCAAAGAAGTCACTAAGTACGCTCCGGTGGTGATACTCAATGACTCGTTACTCGGAGAGTAATACTCATTGAGTTGGTGATTTGTGCTTATTGTCCCTTGTTCTTTGTCTTTATGTGGATTTTTTTTATTTAAGTGTATTATAGTATTTGTTCATCCATAAGTTTGGATAGTGGCCTATTTGATAAAGAACATAACTGTATATTTCCTATAGGTCATAAAGTTTGTTTCTAAGACCCCATAGGTCAATCACCCATAATTCAATTAAATCATGTCATAATGAATGATATGTTAGATGGTATAATCTAAAATACGAGTTTGTTTTTCGAAGTGGTTAGATGATTTGAAACGCATTGCATTTAAGATACATTCTTTAATTGACCCCAAAATACATTCTTTACTATTAGATTATTTTTAAAATGGTTGACAACTTATGAGTACTAAAATATTAAAAAAAAATTATATATATATATATATATGTCTTCTAATTGCTGTGATAATTAATAATTTATTAGTTTTTCTATTTCATCAGTTAAATTTCACGTTATTGCCAAAATGAAAAAAAAAATTAAATGATTTATGACCCACATATGTATATTACTATTAAACTTTGGGTTCTGTCCTATCACCTGAATTTATGGGTTGACCATGTTGCTGCATTGCACGTTAATCTTCTTCTTCATTAGGCCTATAAATTGGTGCCACGTTCAAGCTCAGCTAGCCATTCATTTATAATTTTCTAAGTTTCTTCGTTAAAGTCGTAACACCTGAGTCCTGACTTCTAACCTGTGTGGTAATTTTTTATATTTTTAGAATAAAAAACTAGTACTCCTATTACACATTACTATCAAATTCTAAAAAATAGTAGTAAAGATGCCACATGCTTACTAATTAGAACGAAGGAGTATAAACCTACAAACTAAACCTAATGTCATTATATTTTTGTTTAATTATCATGGTAACACCGTTATTGTTTCTCTTGATAATGTAAAATCGTAATTTACAAAATCATAAGATATGACAAAAATAAACAACAAAAGCGATTTTTTTTAATTTTATGAGGCAAAATCTTTATACAAACACTCTTAATAATATTAAATGACACAAGTAGCCGTTATACGTTGTGCAACCATACACGTCAGCTGAATTCCTCTAGTTCTAGCTTCAATGACAAAAACAACCTCGAACAAATTATCTACTCCATCACTCAACTCTACATTTGCAGTCTTGACAACACAAGTAGCAAAAGCTATGTTAATTTTAGATAATCAAGATGCATCACAAATTATTTTCGAACAATCAAAGTGCATGGGAGGAGAGAGGTAGGGTTGGGGGTTGCCACATGAATGATATTCTATGGTAATTGTGATTATAGATTTTCTATCTATTGTAAACTAATATGCTCAAATTGGATGGTTAGGGGTGATCGTGATTATAGATTTTCTATCTATTGTAAACTAATTGAATTACTATGTGACATATAATAGGAGGAGAGATAAATAAATTATAAATAAAAATAATACTAAAAACCAATTACTTAATTGTGATTAGAGTTAGTAGAATTAGTATAGGAGTTAAGTTAGGATAGGATCCAAATTCCGAAAAAACAATTTTTCGAGAAAGACTTCTTTAAAAAGTCGGTTGGATAGACAGGCATTTTTTCTATAAAGACGCTTCTTTAAGAAAGTATGTTGGAGAAGACATGTCTTTTAATTTAAATTTAAAAGTTTAAATTAATTAAAATATATTTTTAATTAAATACAATTTTTTCCGCTAAAATACAAATTTATTTTAATTTATCATTATATAATTGATTTTCAAAACTAATTAAATAAATAATTAAAAAAAATTTCACAAGAATTAATATAACCAAGCTATATCATATTAGTTTTTTTAAAACTTTCTTGTTACAATGTGCTATTTCAACTAGTTATTTAAAAAACTTAATTTTTCATTCAATACTAAATGATTTTGATCATATAAGATTATTTTTTATTTTTTTAATATTTAACTATAGTTTGGTTTATATTTTAAGTTTATTCAAATTATAAATGTTAAAATTATTTTTGAATTTAAAATCAACAATTTTCTGTGGTAAAACCCATTTTTTTAACAATGATTGCTTCATAAAGATTAGAATATAGTTTATATGTAATTGTAAATCGGCACAATATGCAACTCCTGAAGAATCATGAGCTTTTTCAGAAACGAGGAATTGAAACATGTTTATGATTGTTTTGAATACCAAATATTTAATAAAACTTTTTCATAATCTCGCATGTTTGAAATTTAGGTTTCTACTCATCTTAACGTCATAAATAATCCCCAAAACAAGGGCAAGAATCACTATTATCTGAAGGCGGAAAAGAAATCCTTATTAAAGCTATAATTCAGGCTATCTCAAATTATTATATGTCAATTTTTTCTTTTCCTATCTCCTTTTGTAACAAATTAATCTCTGCTGTTTCTAACTTCTGGTGGAATTCAGGAGAAAAGAATAGAATTCGCTGGCTTGCGTGGGAAAAAGTGACAGTCAGCAAACTCATTGGTGGACTAGGATTTAAGGATTTCAAAAAAATGAATACGGTCCTATTAGCAGCACAGGCATGGAGGCTAATGAATTATCCAGAAAACCTAGCAGCAAAACTCCTTAAAGGTATTTATTTTAACAAGACTAATCTAATGACTTGTAAGATTAGGCAAAGCAGGACTTGGAGTTGGGCAAGTATAATAGAAGGAAGGGATTTTCTAAAGAAACATGGCATTAAAATAATCGGGAATGGGGAAAATACTAATATATGGAACGAAAGATGGATAGATACAAAATGGGAAATTAGCAGACCATGAGGAACAAACCTTACAAAAGTTAATGAGCTAATGAAAAAGGAACTACGGAATGGGATTTCGAAGTCCTAAACAACACATTTCCAGAACCGGTGATCCCATTAATTAGAAGAATTAAAGAAACAGATCTGGAAACTGAAGATAAATTCATTTGGCCCTATTCAAAAGATGGAACATATGACACTAAAACAGGATACAAAGTTATCACAAATGAACAAATTATCAATAAACCAACAACAGCAAAACAAGCATCTAATCATGAATCGCCAATTTGGAAGACAATTTGGAAATCATGAATCGCCAATTTGGAAGACAACCCTAAAAAAATCAAATTGTTTGTCTGGCGCCTATGCAATAATGCTATACCTACCAGAGCTAACTTATATGTAAGGAAATGTGCAGACTCAAAAAACTGTTTATGGTGTAACCACCCAGAAGAGGACATAAAACATCTTCTCTTAAGCTGCAATTTATGTAAAGACATTTGGGCAGGATCACCTCTCCAAATCAGAATACAAGAAAATTCAGAAGAAGATTTCGAGAATTGGTTCTTAAAAATTATAAAAAGCTATACCAAGGGAGGATGGGAAGAGAGCATGGTAAGAGACCTTATAATAATCAATCTTTGGAATATCTGGAAAGGAAAAATGAAAGCATTATACGAAGGAACGACAATGAATGGAACAGGAATTAACATAGCAACATCAAAACTCATGCAAGATATCCATGGTATAGATTGGAAGAAGCTAACACTTCAAAACGCATCAAAAAGAGCCACTACGGAAGAAGCACAAATCTCTGAAGCTCAAACCTCAGATATCGAAATTTATTGTGATGCGTCATTTACCAACAAATGGGAACCGTCGGGAATATCAGTGGTAAGTATAGATAAACAGGAAAACAAGACCTTTGAATTTAGAGGAGAATTGGAATGCAACTCAATAGCCGAAGGTGAAGCATACGCAGTTCTCAAAGCTACAGAAATTGGAGGAGATTTTATAAGAAAAAAGAAAATTATCTTGTCAGACAACCTTGAAATTATTCAAGGTATAAAGCAGGTGTCAGCAGCTCGTTGGAACCTCCAACCTATTCTTCGCAAAATTGTCCGCAAAGCTGGTGAAATTGGGCAGGTCTCTTTTTGTCACATCAGTCGGAAGCTCGACAGCAAAGCGGATAAATTAGCAAAAGAAGCTAGACACGGGGCAATTACTAGACGTCTCGTGATGTTTAGTATTTTTAATGTTGCAGTTAGATTAGAAAAGATAGGGATAAGTTAATTTTATTTTATTTGGTGCCTCTGGCACCTCCCTTCGTCAAAAAAAAAAAAAAAAGGGCAAGAATGCTAGACTTCCTCCTATTAGGACCTAAATTGACCTTTAGTCAACTTCAACTTAAAGCATCCTTTAGAGAAATCTCCCCTAATCGCGTTTAATTAATTGGATGGTTAATAGAGACTAATGTTGTCATGCATGACATGTTTCAAATTTACAATTAACAATTCCTTTTAAGTTATATACCTGGCCAATTAAGGGCCCGTTTGGAAGTGCTTATTTTAGAGTAAAAAAGCGCTTTTAGAATAAAATTCAAAATTTAAAAAAATTATTAAAAATAATTTTGAAATCTAAAATTATTGTAAGTGCTTTTTTTGAAAAGCACCTATTTGATGCTTCTCAAAAAAGTGCTTTTCAAAGTCAAAAAAAGTTTTAAAATGCTAGAAGCACTTTTAAGTGCTTCTCCAAAAAAGCACTTCCAAACGGACACTAAGTTACGAGATATCTTTGCCAAAAAAAAAAAAAAATTACGAGTACACATTTTTTTTTTTTTTTTTTTGGACATGTACGAGTACACATTCTCTTAATTTTAACCGATAAAAAAAAAAAAACATGATTGGAGTACAGTTGGATTCTCTCAAACTATTTTGTAAATTTAATAAAAGCCAATTAATGTATATTAAAAAAATTATTTTAAAAAAATATCTAAAATAAGATTTTTATTTTAATTAAAAAACGCCTCAAATCAAAATACCCCTACAAATAATAATTAAAAAAAAAGAAATTAGAAAAAACAAAACAAAAACAAATAAACACAGGCACGCGTCCGTGAATTTTTTTTTAAATAATTATAACTAATTCTAAAAAAATCAAAAAGATAAGAAATTTATATATTTGGATAAATCAAATTAATATTTACGTATATGATTTTTTTTTGGAATTTTTTGATTTTTTTTCCGTAGACACTGAATTTCATGTTTTTAACACGGAATATTTAAAACATGGAATTCCATGTTTCAATGAAATTCAATGTTTAAAACATGAAAACCTAGAAGAAACTTAAGCTACATGGCTCGAAACCTGTATAAAAAGACAATAATACTAACATAATGAAACACAACACAAATATAAACACAAAAAGGTTTAAAAACTTAACAATACAAATGTCAACAATGTTAAATACGTAAATATTCATCGACCGTTACAAGAATATAAAGATCGTAAAAACAAAACATCACTCATAGAGGAGCTCGACAGAATTTCGTGTTATGGTGTCCTCATGTGTGGCAACGTCCACATCGAGACTCCGGAAAAGATCAAATGAACGCGTAGAACGTTGAGAACCGAACCTAACTACAGCCATAACCATATGCAAAAACAAGTCATGACATAAGTAGTAGAATATGATCACACACACAAAAGAAGAAGTATAAAAGGGAAAAAGTTCTGTGCAGCCTCCGAATTCCATGGAATTCGGAGACTGCACAAACCTCTTCACCGCATTACAGCTCAAACACATACTCTACTCAGATCAAAACAGCTTAAACAAAAAATTTAGCAATATAGAAGCAAAATATGAAAATAATGAAGAATATAAACACATAATTTACCAATATTGAGGCAATTATGAACAAAATAAAGAATGTAAACACATAATCATAACAAAAACAACTTAAACACAAAATTTAGCAATATTGAAGCAAAATATAAACAAAATGAAGAATATAAACACAAAATCATATCAAAACAAACAATTAAAAGAGAAAAACCTTGAAAACAAGTGAATTGCTTGAAATTGCAAATTAGGAAAAAATTGTAATCAAAATGCTTTCAAAATGGACAATACATACACATGTATACGTGTTATAAGAAACAAAAACCTGCAAATCAATAAATCAACAAAATGAAAGAAAAAATTAGAAAAAAAAAGACAAAAACAGATATAGAGTGCGAGCGTGAGATAGAGAGAGATAGAGAGAGTGAAAGAAGAGCGATTAAAGTGTAAGAGATTAACCTTTTGAGAAGAAGATACCGTGCGAGCGTTAGAGAAGAGCGTTCGTGAGTGAGTGTTCGTGAGAGAGAGAGAGAGAGAGAGAGAGAGAGAGAGAGAGAGAGAGAGAGAGAGAGAGAGAGAGAGAGAGAGAGAGAGAGAGAGAGAGAGAGAGAGAGAGAGAGAGAGAGAGAGAGAGAGAGAGGGAAGAAGAAGAGAGAGAAAAGTAGAGTGTTTGTGCGTGAGTGTTTGTGAGGAATAATGAGGAATTAATTACCTATTGTCTAATAAATATAGTATTTATATAGGGTAAAAAAGGAAACCAAATAATTATGGGGATTATCTTTAATTACTTAATCAAGGAGACATTTATTTCTAAATAAAAAAATTAGAGGCTTAAAAAAATATTAGACTCCTTTATGAAGATGATTTCTCAAATAACCCCATTTAATAATGCCTAAAAGAAACTGAAATCTTTTTTTTATCCTTTTTACCCCGAGAGACCGAGACTAAAGTAGCAAAGATTATGGTTTTTTATGGACGGACTCACTTGTAAGGTCGGCCTGAGCATCTCGGACACCTAAGACGGAAAAAGAAAATAATTTTTTTATAATATAATTAAAAAATTATCTTATTTTGACCAAATAAATTATATATAAATAATAATAATATTTATGAAATAAGTATTTATTTATAAAAAATTTATACTATATCTAAACAATATCTAAAAAAAGTGTTAACAAAGGATTCATCTAAAAGATTATTGAATTGAATGACAAAAAAAGATTATTGAATTTAGTTTAAAACATTTTCTTTCTTTTTGAGATACAAAGTTATTGATCAAGATTTTGTGTTTGAATTCGTCTACCATATCTTGTTTAATCGACAATATAACCAATTCATTCAATTTTTCTTATAACATTGTTGATTAGGGGTAATTCTTAATTAACCTCAACTTTAAAAAATTCTTTCGGCAAATGCAACAGTAACGGATATTGTTAACAAAACTCTATAAATAGTCCAAATATTAGGACAACTTACTTCTCTAGATTAAGAACGGATAAAAACAAACACTTGAATTGATTTTCTCTTGTCATCTTGTAAAACTACTTTTAACACCTTTATTCTAACAACAACTCATTTCCGTTGATATATGATTTCATGCCTTATTCCATAAAACTTTCAAATTTCAAGCAAAAGTTTTCAATTCTTATTCAGTGGCAAATTTAAATATTTTCACATCAAACAAAAATCTAACTTTATTTTTAAAATTGTGAAAATCGTACCTTAATCGATAGAAGAGATTGATAAATAATAAATTAGAAATAATTGATCGTGAAAGATTCTTCAGCGATTGTGATACAGATTTTTCATTATTGACATCTTCATAAAAAAAATCCTTAAAATAATTTGTTTCTTATGAAATATTAGTTCAACAGTCTGCAATCACTTTAGCATCAACCACGGTGGATACAAATCTATTTTTTTAATAATTCTTTATTTTGATTTTTGTTTTTAAAATCCGCTTATATTTATCGAGGTTATTCAGTTAAACTTGTGATATATATATATATAAAAAATACAGTTTGATTTTAAAATATTTTAAAAAATTAATGATATAAAAAATTAAAACGTGTATAAGAATTAAACATAATTAATTAGTTATATAAAAGAGAAAAGAAAAAAGTCTTACTTTTGTAATTTTTTTCTATGGATGAATATGCCTTCTGTCATTTTTTTTTTTTTGACAATGGAAGGTGCCAAGGGCACCAAAAAAAAGTAAATTAACCTATTCCTATCTTCTCTAATCTAGGCGCAACGTCAAAAGTACTAAACATTGAAAGACGTTTAGAGACTGCCCCGTGTCTAGCTTCCTTTGTAATTTTATCCGCTTTGCTGTTGAGCTTCCGATTGATGTGGCAAAAGGAGAGCTGCCCAATCTCACCAGCTTTGTGGACAATTTTGCGAAAAATAGGTTGGATGTTCCAACGCGCCACTGACACCTGCTTAATACCTTGAATAATCTCAAGGTTATCTGAAAAAATAATTTTCCTTTTTTCTTTGAAGTCTCCTCCTATTTCTGTAGCTTTTAAAACTGCGTATGCTTCACCCTCTACTATTGAGTTGCATTCCAGATCTCCGATGTAAGTGAAAGTTGTCTTTTCCTCCTTGTTTGTTCCAACTACCGCAATTCCTGTTGGTTCCCATTTGTTTGAGAAAGATGCATCACAATAAATTTCGAATTGTTTCTGAAGTCTGTGCTTCTGAGTTTTTTCCCCCTTTTGATGTGTTTTGAGATGCTAACTTCTTCCAATCTATGCCGTGTATTTCTTGCATGAGTTTTGTAGTCGCTATGTTAACTCTTGTTCCGTTTATTTCTATTCCTTTATGTACCGCTTTCATTTTACCCTTCCATATATTCCAAAGATTAATCATTATAAGATCTCTTACCATATTTTCATCACATTCACCCTCAGCATAACTTTTGATTTTAAAAACCAATTCTCAAAACTTTCTTCCAAATTTTCTTGGATTCTGATTTGAAGAGGTGATCCTGCCCATATATCTTTACACATATTGCAGCCAAGAAGTAGATGCTTGATGTCTTTTTCTGGATAGTTACACCATAAACAGTTCTTTGATGTCCAAACTCAAGATCTATGCCTTAAGTAACTAATCGCTTTAGCACTGAATTTTAAATATGTTACTTTTTTAAGTTTTAAAACCTATATATGTATATATTATACTATATTTTTTCTTGGGGCATTTAGAAATTTAGGGTTCAAATCGACCATCTTTATTGTTTTGGGTTTGGACCGGTCTTGCTTGCTTGGTAAACTTAAAATTTGTCTATTATAAAAATCATCTTACAAATTGTACCCACCACGCTAATTCACTAAAATTAGTAATGAGGTATCTTCGTTTATTACATCGCTTCCTTCATATTAGTTGTTTTAAAGATTTATTCAAATATTAAAAAAATTAATAAAAAATAATAGTATTAACAAATAATTAATATAACTATACTTAGGACTTCAATTAGAATACAAATATTGTGATAATAAAAGAAATAAAAAGTCAAAGTAAGAAAAAATATAAGAAATGTTACCCTAGAATTTTATAGAATAATTTTTTTTTTTCTAAAAACCAGTTATTAAAGAATGGAGATATTGTGTCCAAAAAAATAAGGAATGGAGATAAGATAACTGTTAGTTACTGGCAATATAATGCGTGATTTGGAAAAGCAATGTATTGGGCTTGTTATCAGATCATTCAAGTGCTGTAAGGGTGCCGAAATGGGCAGGCCAACTAAATTTGGTCTAGGTCCGTTTTCAGTATTGCTAAATTAAAGACGTTATTGCTAAAAAAAACCAAATAAAAAGATGTTAGTTGTTAAAACTAATTTTCAATAATTTATTTTATAAAAAAATATTTAATAAAAAAATTATTTATAAAAAGAATTCTTTCTATTTTTGTTATTTTTATTATTTTTATTATTCTTTTTATTAAATATATTCTTATATTTTTTGTAGAATATTTATTTTTAATGTTAAACAAATAATGTGACACTTCCCACCATTATCATCACTACCATCACCACCGCCACTACTACCACCACCACCACCATGTAAAAAATTTAATCACCGCGACAGCCACCACCACCACCATCTCCACAACCACAAGCACAAGCACCACCACCTACTAATTCCATAATACACGCGTGCGATCGAGAACTTTTTTTAAAATCGTTATAACTAATTCTAAAAAAAATCAGAAAAATAAAAAATTTATACTTCTGGACAAATCAAATTAATATTTATGTCTATGATTTTATATTTATTTTGACTTTTTTGATTTTTTTTGTTTTTTCTTTATTTTAATTTTCGCAAAATGAAATGCATTGTTCTAAACATGAAATTCACAGTTCAAAACAATGATTTTTTTACGCAAACATGAAATTCATTTTTCTCGAAACAATGAATTTCATGTTTGCAAAAAAATAACAAAAAAAAAATTAAAAGAATCATAGATGTAAATATTAATTTGTTTCGTCCCAAATGCAATTTTTTATTTTTCAGATTGTTTTAGAAATAGTTATGACGATTTTAATAAAAAAAATTTGGTTGCACACGTGTGATTGAATTAGTAATAGGTGGTGGTGGTTGTGGTTGAGGTTGAAGTGGTAGTGGTAGTGGTGGTGGTTGGTGGTGGGGTAGTGGTGGTTGTTGTGTTAGTGGTGGTGGTGGTGGTGGTGGGAAGTTGTGTAGAGTAGTTAAATATAAATGAGAAATAATAGAGTAATTAAAAAAGTTATATAAGGATATTTTTGTTAAAGAATATTTTTAATAAATAATTTTATTTAAAAGATTTTTGTAATAAATAATTTTTTTAATGAAATGTTTTTAATTAGTGGCTTTAAAATCAATTTGCTTATTTTAGAATTTTGTAACATGTTAATAAATATCAGATTATTATGTGAGTTTTCTCAAATTGTTCGAGTCTTACAAAATCACACTATTATATTAGTTGTTTAGACTTATAAAAAAATTAGTTGTTTTTTTTTTTTTTTTTGGACGAAAAAAAAATTAGTTGTTTGGAATTTACAAATTATTTATGAGACTTATGACTATTTTGAATATCCTTTCAAAGATTTAGTAAAAGCAAAATTTACTGGTCATTGGCTTATTGATATATAAAAAATTAAGAATTTATGATATTCAATAATCTTTTTTGTGATTATATATCTAAAAGAATTTTTGGAAAAACGCAAAGATAGAAAACTCACTTTTTTTTAGAAGGTGGTAAAGAAGTATTGATCAAAGCAAGTTTTCAAGCGTGCTTTTCTCTTTTCCTTTATGTTTTTGAAAACGGGTAAGACTTCCATCCAATATTGGATAGTCCAATATTCATATCATAGCCATGGATTATTTTAACAAAACACATGTCACTAGATTAATATGTTAGTTACTTTTGCAAGTTTAAATCATGGGGTATGTGTATTAATATTATTGGTGTAGGATCATCCAATATTGGATGGAAGAATTTTCCAAAACTTATTTAAGTGATTTCAAATTTCGGATGGAACTCAGGAAGTGAAATAGAATACACTGGCTAGTATGGAAAAATTAATTGTGGGAAAACTTCTAGTCGGACTGGGGTTTAACGATTTCAAAAGAATGAATACAACCCTTTTAACAACACAACTTTGAAGAATTCTTAAAAATCCAAACACCCTAACAGCAAGACTTTTGTAAGGTATATATAACTCGAAATCCGACTTTATGAATGTAAAATTACAACAAAAGTCGCACATGGTCATGGCCAAGCATTATTGAAGGAAGAAACTTTCTTAGGAAATATGGTAGTTATCAAATAGGAAACAGACAAAATACTAATATATGGAAAAGATAAATGGATAAACTCTGATTGGAAATGGAAAAAACCTAATGAAAATAATCTGGAAATGGTAAATCAATTATGGAAGGAGGATTCTTATAAATGGAACTTGGAAGCATTAGATAATATCTGTCTGGTGGGTCCTTGTGTGTTATAAAATTATACGGATAAAGTAGAGGAACCACGAACTGCAAGTGTACAGTTGTCCTAAGTAATATATGATAAACAAGTTCGTTCTCAGGGACAGATTGGTTGACTCTAATGTTATCAAGTAGCGGAATAATTGCAAATAACATAAAAATAAAAGATATAATGTTTGTTGGGATTTTTGATTGACAACTAAAGTGCAAAAGTAAATTAAATACTAAATTAATATACTAGAATAGAAATAACGCAAGTAATTGAGGTAGACGCGAGAGAAAAGTAGTACTTGAGTCACGCCAGGGTTTCACCGCAAACTTTCCTAATTAATGTTTCCTTTTAAGGGTTGAGTTAATATTCTTACGCTAGTCAGGATTCTAAAATATCTTAGCCCCCGTCAGGGTGGACCTAAAAACTCTCCTACGGTCTTCTAAACCCCATCAGGTGATTAAAACCACTTTCAGATGATTAAATCTTACCACTTTGGCTATTGGCTAGTCAAGCCTGTCAAGGACATTGGAAGATACCAACGACAAATACTTAGTTCTATACCCAAACCCCCCGTCAAGGTGATCCATACGCCACTATATGGAATAGCCTAGGTACTGAAACTTATCCCTAGTTCATGACTCTAAGGATAATAAACAAGCATAAAGTAAAAGCCAACGTAAAATAAAAACTCAAATTAAATTAATTCAATCCCAAATCGGAAAAACACTAATTATTCAAGAATGGGTTCAACCCATGTTGCGATTCTCAAGTACAATAAAAACTTAGCTCATAATTGAAATTAAAACAAAATAAATTAAAATAATGGAATTCATGTTTAACAGAAAGAGAATAAAATTAAAGACCTAATTAGGATGTTGGATTCGGCTGTTGATTTGGAGATGTTGAAGTCTCCAGCTCTTGGCTTCTTCCTTCTTCCTTGCTTCTGCCTTTTTCTCTGACTCTCTGACTTTTTAGAATATGAATTGTATGTAAAAATAAAGTCAAAAAACCTATATATACTACTCCCTCCGTCAACAAAAGTTTGTCACAATTTCTAAAATTAGCTGTCCACAAAAGGTTGTCCATTTAAAAGACCAAGACACTTTTTCACTCTTTATACCATATTTACCCTTATTAAAATATTAAAATTTATGTTTCCAATAAAAATTCAAGATTTCAAGACACTTTATGAGGGGCATGTTAGTAAACATGACATTTAATAATTACTTTTCTTAGTTTGTGTGCAAGAAAAATATGACAAACATTTGTGGACGGAGGGAGTATTAAATTCGGACTTTGGCTATTTTAAAAGAATAATCACTAATTAAATGGCCCAAGTCCACTTTTCAAGCCCAAAATCCCGTAACTGTTGTACACCCCTCACTAAAACAGCTGTAACTTTCTCAATTTAACTTTGAATTGACTCATTCAACTTGCCAGTTCTTCGTAAGTCGATAAGGCACGAATCTTCTTCATAAATCAGAGGCTGAATCCATATTTAAGTGGCTCTAAATCAGCAATTACCATCAGCCTTCCAGATTTTCAGCTCAAATTTGTAAACTCCTCAGGATATTTCTTATAGCTTTTGACTTCTTTACACGATCTAAGACTTCTATTATTGATTCCTCTCCTTGATAGTATTAGAAACCTACAAATTTTTCACTAAAACAAACCATATTACGCGCAAATGCTTAATAAATCAAAAATACTAAAAATCTAAAGAGTGAAAATAAAATATAGCATATTATTACTAAAAGTCTATCGAATTAGTCAAATAATCACCAAATTTGATGTCTCCTAAAGGCATATAAATTGAACAAAAGAGGAGACATCACTGTCCACAACCAATTATTCTATAAATCACAAAAATAAAGGTTTTCCAAGCAGAGATAGATGATAATTTTATATGGCCAGTCTCCGTAAATGGATATTATGTTACTAAAACAGGTTACAAACTACTCATAGAAGAATATTTGATAGATGAACCACGATCGATAGCAAGGAATAAATAAAAAAACTGAACTATGGACAACTGTGTGGAAATCCAGTATCCCAACAAAAATTAAAATATTCATTTGGAAAATGTGTAATAATGCCATACCTACAAGCAAGAATCTAAGAAAGAGGAAATATACAGAAAATAAAAACTGCTCATGGTGTTAGAATAAAGAAGAAACAATGGAATATCTGCTACTCACATGCCAACTCAGTCAAGCTATATGGGTTGGATCATCACTACAAATAGGGATGGAGGATAAAGTAAGTATATGTGTTGGATAATATGTCGTATATGTGTGTCTTATTTTAGAAATTATTAATATAAATATAATATTATCATTTGGTTAAAAACAGCTAAACCTTTTTAGAAAAAGAAACCGAATGGCGCGGTTATGGTTTGAAAAGTGTGATTGATGGTTAAAACTATTAGGATGTGGTTTTTATTAAATAAATGGTTATGGTTATAGTTTTAAATATTTTCATAAAAAACTGAACCGTTGCCATCCCTAATCTCAAGTAAAAAGAGCAACAATTTGGTTCCCAGGAAATAACCTCCAAATTTCAACCACCTCCCCCGAGTTTCCTAATCCTACAACCTCAACCATCTTAAGACATGATCATAAACACCATACATGATATGGGTAAACCATTACTTAATTAGGTACATAAGCTGAACTTTGATCATATATGAATGTCAAATAGTTATTATTTGGTTCCTAGATTATATATTTTTTTGGAAGATGGTTGAGATATCTGATTGTATATATTAATTACACTAGATATACATCTGAGGAACTCCATCATAACCCTTTATTAATTTGAGCGCTAGAGTGTCTTCATTGGCCATGGTCCCAAGGGTGCCGACATCCTTGTTTATTGTACATGTCTGTATTACAATTTTGTAGTAGATTGAATGAGCAAATCTAGCTATGTTATAATTCCATCTCAGCAAGACATCCAAGAAAGACTCTTTTTTCTACCTTAAACTAATTCACCCATACTTTTTGAAAATTGTCACCATACTCGCATTTTTAAAACTTACTTATGTCCTTTTAGAATTACAGATTTTTACTTGGACTCCTATTTTTTTTTTAAATAACATTGAAAGTCAAGTTTTCAGTCAACTATATCACGTGAAGGAAAAATTAAGAAAGAAAATAATGTCTGGTAAATATAAATGATTTTGCATAATATATGGATTTATTTTATAATTTTTTCATAGATTAAGATATTCTGCCAATTTAGGGATTTATTTATAGTATAATCAATAAGATATTGGTTATATCGCATAATGCATGACCTATATTGATATTAACCTCAAAAAGAAAAAAGAAAAATGAGATAGTATCAATTAGTTTTATCCTCTAACAAAAATTCAGTTCCTATAACTAGTTGGATTAGCACAACTATGAAGGATTTTACTCTTTCTTCTATATTTAAAATGTACGTAATTTCTATATGATTAATCAAAATACGCGCAAAACTGTCATAACCTCGTCAAAAAAGGTTTGTTTCTTATAGATGGATAATAACTAGAGTATTGACTACTGTAAGGTTCATTTGTATTGACTACTGTAAGAATGGAACCTACACGGTAACAGAAACTTACCATAAACTAAAAATGGAGGAAACTAATAAACAATTAATCAAGGACCAATATAAACCTACCATATCAATTAATAAAATCAAACATATATGGGACTCAATTCAAAATATGAGAACACCACCTAAAGTTAGGAAATTTATGTGGAGAGATGTTTGAAATTTATTACCAATAGAAGAGAATTTATTAAATCGTAAATGTAGTGATAGTAACATTTGTAAAATTTGTAATGAAAATATTGAAACAATATAACATATGCTATGTAGATGCACTTGGGCAAGAAGTGTATCGTTTAGTAGCCTTTAAATATTAAATTTGAAAATAAAACTAATATTAGATTAGACAAGTGAATTTTAAATCATGTACAAGAAATGATCAAATATTCGAATAAGAAAAATAGAATTTTAGAACTCATATGTACCATCACATGACAAATTTGAAAAGATAGCTTTGTTTATAACAATAAAATTTGTGATACTATGATTATAATAAATAAAGCAATAACAGTACGAAAGAATATCATAAAATATCCAACACTAATAATATTAATTTTATGGAAAAGCAAACGGAAACACCACATGAAATTATAGCTAATAATATAGGAAATCAACAAAGTACTCATAATAATAGCATTCATACTAAATTAAAAAAGATGGAAAAAACCACTTCCAAACCAGTATAAAATTTAATTACGATGCACCTTTTTCTGAAAATGGGGTTGCTTGCATGTTTAGTTAGAGAATCTAATAATAAACTGTATCAAGAAAAAGTTAGAAGATAGGAGTGGAGTCAGTTTTGAAAGCCGAGGCGACAGGTATAGTGAAGGCTACAGAGATGGCGTCAAAATATTCTCCGGGAAGCGTGACAATTGAAAATGATGTTGAAATGATTATGAAACCCCTTTCTTCAAATCAAACAATTTTATGTCATTTAATTAGAAAAATTGTGTGTAATATTTATGGTTTTGCTGAGTTGTCAGCCCCTAGTTTTGCATTTATTTTTAAAAGTAAAAATAAGACCGCCAACTTTGTTGTCAAACATGAAATTTTGAACATATTGTTTGGTAATTGGAATACCTATATTTTAACTCAATTGACCATTATTTTATGTAAGGATAACAAACTTAACTTAAGACCTAGGCTAATTTGAAACTTTAAACTACTTTATCTTATCATGATTTGGAAAAAAAGAAAAGGAGTATGATCTTTCACAAGGAGGCTAGGAAAGTTACCACGAGCATTGACCTAAAAAAAGTTCAATATTAAAGTCGGCTTAGAAATATTGTAATTTTTTTTTCCGGAAGCTTACAAATATTGTACACGGTCTTGCCTTTCAAACAAGAGGAAATTACAAATTTGAGTCTCGAATGTCTAAATTTTATTTTTAAAAGCCCATGTACTTAGATGTTCTTATAAAGTCCTTAGTTGCAATTCTGAGTTGGCCAATTTACCTATACACCCTTTCTATTTAATTTAATTAATTTTATTTACTTTTATTTTTGCATTTGGGTTTTAGAGTCGTTAACGTTATGGGTACGCGCCCAACAACGGGTTTTAAGTGGGTACAGACCCACACCACCTTTTATAACGGGTTTAAAATTAGTTGTGGTGTAATTGCATTATAGGTCCCGACTCGAAACAACAGACATGCACATTATAGAGTAATTCTAGTCAAGGTCCAAATCGAAACAACATTACATAGGTTAAGTCCAGCCAAGATACAATGGGCTTGAACCATCTGTTCACCACTCGCTCGCATAGAAACAAAACCAATCACAAACATAAGGGGATGTACCCATCAACACAAGAAACCGACTCCATTTCAATTTATTCACTATTGCATTGGAACACAATTGGTATGGTCAAGGGGTTGTACACAATTCGTTTGGTCAGGGGATTGTACCCACGGCATATGGTCAAAGGGGTGTACACACGACATGTTGTCAAGGGGTTATCCCCAATTGGGACATTATACCATCATCTCCACCTGCAAAAGATAACCAAAAAATAAAGAAATAATGGAATAAATAAAAAACCAAAAATAAATCTAATCGAATCACCTCATCATCTCGGCATGTGAAGTGGGAAGGTGGGGCCTAAAGGTCAAATGGTGGAGAATGGCCACGCAAGGAGGTAGTGGTGGCGAAAATCTGGGTGGACGAGGTGTAAATCTGGGGTGGAGAATGGCACGAGAGACATCAGCGTTCTTGGTGGCGAAGATGGTCAACGAAGGCGGCGGCTTTCCAGGTGGTGAATATGGTCAACGAAGGTGGCAACTTTCTTGGTGGTGAAGATGGTCAAGGAAGGCGTACGAATCTGGTTCGTGGTGCTGGAGTTCCTGGAAAATGGAGAATGGCCACAAACGATAGTTGTTCGTTGCAGTTGCTCCGGTTTGTTGGTGATGGAGAATGGCCACAAACAGCGACGATTATCTTGGTGGGGAAGATGGTCAACGAAGGCGGCGGTTTTTCATGGTGACGAGATGGTGTATATTGCGACGGGATTCGGCTGCAGCAAACGGTGCATATGATGGTGAACGACGGGAATGATACATGAGAGAAAGACGGAGTAGCGCCGGTTTTCTTGTGAAGAAAGAGAAAAGAGGAAGAATAGTGAAAGATGGAGTTCATAACATAATGAGATATTGGTTTGGGTTTTTCTTATTTTAATTATAATACAGGAATAGAGGGATGGATTTTTGGCTTATTTAGTTGAGTTAGTAATTGATAGTTAGAGGTTGGACTTTTGTAAATAGCCATGTTACGTTACGGGAGCTTTGATTTATAATTCTCTCTTTAAACCACTTGCGTGTTGCGTCAAAAGAAAAAGAAAAAAAACAACTTGCGTGTTCAAAAGACAAAGCTATAAAGACAGACTTAAGACCAAGACCATTTTTCATTCCAAAATAATCACTAATAAAGGAAAATAAAATAACACAAATAATTCACCAACCAAGTCATTGTCAATCAACAAACTTTAGGAAAAAAAAGTTATTCCTTCCTCCTTCCACAAGTCACCAATTAAACCCCTTCGAACAAAAAAACAGAAATAGAAAATAAAATTAAACCCTTATATTAAACCCCTTCGAATAGGGCTGTAAACGAACTAAGCCGCTCGCGAGCCGCTCGAGCTCGGCTCGGTAAAAAGCTCGTTCGAACTCGTTCGTTTATATAAACGGAAAAAAAAAGTTCGTTCGAACTCGTTCGTTAAAAAACGCGTTCGTTCGAGCTCGTTCGTTAACTCGTTAAAAATTTATAATCTGTAAATTAATGGTTTAGTTATCAATAAATATATTGTTAAAACTATAAAAGAATAAATTATTCGTTAATAACTCGAGATCGGCTCGAAAAAAGCTCGTTCGATATGTTATCAAGCATTAAAATTTGAGCTCGGCTCGACTCGTTAAAATTTGAGCTCGACTCGGCTCGACTCGTAAATCTTATCAAACAAGCTTGCACATCTAGTATTCGGCTCGACTCGGTTCGTTTACAGCCCTACCTTCGAACAAAAAAAAAAAATTAAACCCTTAAAGCTATTTTACAGCCCCCAAGATTATCCTATTATTATTTTGATGTCTCCTCATTTGTGATAGATTTATATTAGGATGAGACATCATTTTTAGGATGAGACATCATTTTTAGTGATTTAGAAGTCTTTCTAATTGATTTTCTTGAGAAATATTACACTTTTCTATTTCGAGTCTTGAATTAGTAAATTATAATTTTTAGAGCATATTGGGTTTAATTATTTATTTAGTGTGAAGCTTCAAAGATAATTATGGAGATTAATTAGAGTCCAAGTCAAAGACTACAAGATATGGAAAGAGATAAGCATGGTAATTGGAGATAAGGAAAGAAAAGCTAAAAACATGGAAAAGGAAAAGATGCCTTAATTCTGAATTTCAGCACCTACGACCACAAATCAGCTTATATCTCAAGATCGGTGTGGAATTTAGAGAAACGGTCAAGAGCAAAGTTGAAGATCTTTCCGAGACGATGAATTTCGACTACTCATACGCATCAAACGGATGAGTATTGAAGCTGCTAGGATCAAAACAAAAACGGGCTTGATTCTATGTTTTAGGGTTACGAATTTGAGTTGGGCTTGGTGTCCACTAATTACCTTCTCCTTCAAGTAAACAAATTAGGGTTCCTAAACACTATAAATACACCCTTATACCATTGTAAACATGTCCTTGCTCAGTTTCAAGTTTAGGCTTAGTCCTTACTTGTATTTTCTCAGTTTTAAATAATAGCTTAGTCCTTATATTTAATATTCATCCTTAGTATCAAGCTATTCATCCAAGGAGCAAGCTGACCTATAGAGGAAGACAAGAAGACAAAGTTGGAGAGTGACAAGCTCCTCTTCTACATCTCACCTTCTCTATATTTAGGGTAATTAGCTATAAATTTATGCTCAACCATATTTCTAAGCTTTTATTCTGTAAGTTTTACTTTTAATTGTTGGGTTATTATTTTGTATTTAATTCCATAATACTATTTGTTATTTTAATTGATTGAGCTTGGCGTATATTGTTATTATGTGTTTTGACTTATTGTTACAACCCTAGATTTGGCCAATCTTAGGATTATTCTTAGGTATTGACAACACCACATAATCGTCTAGTTTTGATCCCTTGCCTAACTAGATAGCCATAGAGGTTTGATTTAATCACCAATCATTACTCAGGAATCATTGGTAGTGGAGAGGTTGCTCCTAAGCCTAGAAAAGGCTAGGTAGAATTTAGAATCCTGGTTAATATATAATGCTTAATCCGTGACAGGTTAGAATAACAACTTAGTAAAATAGACTCATATTAGTGACCCTAATCTATTCGTATTTGTTTATTTCATATCAGATATTTATTCCTATTTTTATATTTTATTCTAAAACATATAAATTCATCTACGCTTATTGAATACAAGTAGATCTAACGGATACAATCCCTGCGAACGAACTTGACTTATCATTAAAACTTGCAAACGATCTGTGATACTTGCAGTGAGTTCCGTGGTTCTCAAGGGTGTGTGCTATTTATTATTATCTTTATTTATCTATTATTTTATCACACCTTTGCCCCCACCATATTTAAACCCCTAAATTTTGTAAAAAAGAACATCTCATTCATAAGCACGATATATTAAAAGTTTTTTTTTTAAATATACTGAAAGTTTAAATTAGTTATTAATGTCATACCAATCTATGTTAAGTATTTACAAATGGCCAAATTACACATAATTTACAAATTGTTATATGTTTTGGTTTATTTTCATCAAAAGTTGCAACATATTATTGCATATTTACTTACTATATCGATTACAGTAAAATCAACCAATTTCTATTTTAAGAAAATCAGCGATATCAAATGACATACTCTCATATTTCTAACGTGATTACTAGTCATTATTTCCGTTCATAACATTTGTTCTTCCATTAAAGATCATATTCTTCATAAAAAAGGCATTACGAATCCTAAAATCCGACAATCTAATATTTTCCAAGATTGGTATAACTTATTGATAACGACAAAAAACAATAATCTGACATACCAAACAACACTCCTTAGAGCTAAACATTAGAATTTTAAAACCAAATTAAAACAAAATTAAAACCAAATAAGACTAATTTAATAATATTTTCAAAGATTAAAAACTAGGAATAATAAAATTTACCCATAATTTTACAAAGGTTAGAATATTATACATAGTTGTCCAACTCACTCTCTCTATAATTACCCAAATACAGTCATCTAGGGTCAATGACCAATAAACCCCTACTACATATGCACTAACCTTTAAAAGGCCTATAAATTTTTTGACATGCAAAGGACTAACATACCCTTATTTCTAATTGATTTTAGAAAAAAAATACACACTAACTAGATAACAAGATTTCTCTCATATATTTTTAACTAAAAATCAAGTTAAACCACAACAATTTAATAGGAAACACTATATAAAACTAAATCAAGGAGAAAAAAAAATAATATGCATAAAAATGAACAATTAAAAAAATCAAGTTTGAGTTATCGAAGAATTCCGATAACCCATAAGAGTTTTAAAATAAACTTAGAAAAAATAAAGAATAAAAATAGTTTTAATTTCCCACAACTTAAAAAGGTTTTACGATAAACTAAAAAAAATGAAGTAATGTTGTTGTTGGGTTATGTGAAAATTCCCTTAACTCAAAATTTTAGTTACGTAAAATTGCCTATAATTCGTAAGAAAAAACAAATAAGTAAAGAGATTTTCACACAACAGGTCTTGAAAATCCCTCCTCAAGACCACATTGCAATCCAATTTATCTTTCTTACTAAAGACCAATTATAATATTTAAAATTAGGGTGATTGACCTATGAGGTCTTGAAAATAAATATCATGGCATATAAGGAGCTTGTTGATAGATTTCTTCTTCAAAGAGACCATGCAACTACTAAAATACTATAATACCCTCAAATAAAATAATAATTACAAGAAGAAGAAAAACAAGTGGCAAAATTTATATAAAGGCAAAGAACAAGTATACTACTGAAATACTGAGTATCACTATCCATCTCTGCGCACCACCGCCAACTACCACCGACGCCGACACCGTAAATTCTCTGAGTATCAGAAAAATCTTCGAGTATCGGAACACTTCCCTAAGTATATATCGTAAAAAAATTACTAAGTATTGACGCAAAAAACCATTAAGTATTACCATAAAATCACTGAGTATTGACATAAAATCACTGAGTACTCGACAAAACACTTAGTACACCTGCAAAAAACACTCAATGAACACAAAACCAGGTGTACAAATTCATTATATTATTATGAAAATAATATTACAACACTTAATAAGAAAAAAACAACAATATTACACAAAAAATAACCTTTTACATAAAATTTAAAAACAATACTTTATCTCTTCACTCTCATATACTGGAAAAAGATCCATGTTGCCAGCGTCAGCTGTTTCACTGATTACATCAGCTAATTCGGACATTTCGACAATTTTTTTTGAAATGCATATTTGCTTCTTTAATGATGAAGGATGATCTCGAACCAGAACATCAACTACCGGAGACGTCAAACAAGATACATCTTGATGTCTCCTCATTTGTGATAGATTTATGTTAGGACGAGACATCATTTTTAGTGATTTAGGAAGTCTTCTAGTCGATTTTCTTAAGAAATAGTGCACTTTCCTATTTTGAGTCTAGATTTAGTAAATTATTATTTTTAGAGCATATTGGATTTAATTATTTATTTAGTGTGAAGCTTTAAAGATAATTATGGAGATTAATTAGAGTCCAAGTCAAAGACTACAAGATATGGAAAGAGATAAGCATGGTAAGTGGAGATAAGGAAATAAAAGCTAAAATCATGGAAAAGGAAAAACTGCCTTAAATCTGAATTTCTGCAGCTACGTCTAAAGAAGTGGTGATAACTCCAACACCGAGCCGATTTTGGAAGATTCCTTTCATAGGGACGTAGATAATTCCGTGAGGACTCTTTTGGTATCTTATAGGCTAAATACCGACCAATAACGAAGAAGATATGATTAAAATAAGTCAGCAGTAATTATCTTTATTTCCATACGAATTAGAGTTGGGCTTAGAGTCCACCACTTACTTCTCCTTCAAGAAAACGAATTAGGTCTTCCCAAACACCTATAAATACACCCTTAAACCATTGTAAACATGTCCTTGCTCAGTTTCAAGCTTAGGCTTAGTCCTTACTTGTATTTTCTCACTTTTAAATAATAGCTTAGTCCTTTAATTAATTATTCATCCTTGGTATCAAGCTATTCTTCCAAGAAGCAAGTTGACCTATAGAGGAAGCCAAGAAGAAGAAGTTGGAGAGTGACAAACTCCTCTTCTACATCTCACCTTCTCTATATTTAGGGTAATTAGCTATAGATCTATGCTCAACCATATTTCTAAACTTTTATTCTGTAAGTTTTACTTTTAATTGTTGGGTTATTATTTTGTCTACATTCATAAATACTATTTGTTATTTTAATTGATTGAGCTTGGCGTATATTGTTATTATGTGTTTTGACTTATTGTAACAACCTTAGATTTGGCCAATCTTAGGATTAATCTTAGTTATTGACAACACCACATAATCGTCTAGTTTTGGTCTTTTGCCTAACTAGATAGCCATAAAGGTTTGATTTAATCACCAATCATTACTCAGGAATCCTTGGTAGTGGAGAGGTTGCTCCTAAGCCTAATAGAGGCTAGGTAGAATTTAGAATCCTGGTTAATATATAATGCTTAATCTGTGACAGGTTAGAATAACAAGTTAGTAATAGACTCATAATATTGACCCTAATCTATTAGACTTACATCCATATTTATTTTTTTGTTTTTATTATTTATTTATTCGCGTTTAGCTATTATATTATCTTATATTTTATTCGAAACATCTAAATTTATCTACGCTTGTTAAACATAAGTAGATCTAACGGATTAAATCCCTGCGAACGAACTTAATATATCATTAAAACTTGCAAACGATCTGTGATACTTGTAGTGAGTTCCGTGGTTCTCAAGGGTGTGTGCTCTTTATTATTATCTTTATTTATCTATTATTTTATCACACCTTTGCCCCCACCAAGTTTTTGGCGCCGCTGCCGGGGATTTATCTTTAAGTTAAATCTATTTTGTGTTTATTTAGTGTAGAAGTTTTTATTTGTTTTCAGTTTTATGCTTTCTTTTTGTTTTAGTCTTTCTCAGGATTGTAGATGGATAATCAACGGTCAGAGCTAGGTTTTCCTAGTCAATTTCGAGTTCAACGCATTGGGATTCGCGTCCCAACTATCCAAGCCGTTAGATTCAAACCTGATCCTGATTTAATTAATCAATTCGTGAGCTATGGAAAATTTAATGGTGACACAAATCAAGATCCGGCCAGATTTGTTCAGAAAATCATGCAATTCTGTGATGCCTACATTAATGAAGGTGTTACGCAAGAACAAATGTATTATTTAATGTTTCAATTTTTCTTGACCGGGAAAGCAAGCGATTGGTTAGATGATCAACCTCCCGAGCTAATAACCAATTGGGACAAGCTTCAAGAAAGATTCCTTGATAAATTTTATCACACCTTTGCCCCCACCACATCTACTGCTAAAAACCTGCCAAAGACTTAGACAAGCTCCATAAAGTTTCATGGTAGAAGGTTGTAGATGACCCCATGGCAAGGATGAAGTTGCGCTTGAACGAAGATGGGAAAGGCTAGAGTTGCAGAAACTCGACGGAAGCTTCCATGGCAAAAACTTGAAGGACACTTCACTGGATCTCGAGTTTCGTGATTCACTACTATTGCTTGACTGAATCTCAATGGAAGCTTTCATGTAAAAAACTCGAAGAAAGCTTCACTAATGCAGATCGGAGCTAATCCAAATCTTCACACCATGGACGAGTGGAGCTATTTATGGCAGTGAGTGGCCATTGCCAAAAGATGTGAAAGTTTCTAGAAAAAAAAGCTGAGAAAGTTATGGTGAGGAGAGAGAGGAAAGGGTATAATGGGGTCAGGGTGTGGAGAGGATAGAGATAATAAATTATTTAGGCTTATTAATTTTAGGTGTATAATCTAGTATAAATATTAGAGAAATTACAAAAGGGGGGGGTATAATGGATAGTGGGAAAAAAAGGATTCTAGTGTTAAAAAATCTAATTGACCCTTAGTAAGAAGAGAGAATTGGGTAGCGGTGCTTGAGTCTTGAAGAGGGGTCTTCCAGACCCGTTGTGTAAATATTTCTTATAACTATAATATATAATTATTTTCCCACTACCCATTATTCCTTCAAATTTTTTTACACACTATATTTTACTAAATAAATACATACACGAATCATATTCCGACATATAAATACTAAATCTCTCCACCCCATCCCACCTCTTGCATTTATGGAGATCTTTAATGGAGTTTTTAAATTCGCAGCCATAGAACTCACAATTGTTCTTGAGTTCGCAACCATGGTGATCTTGGCTCTTGGGTTCACATCAGCAATTTAGTCGAGCCTTGGCAAGGGAGCATTAAAGATAGTTTTTCAGGCCTAAACTTGGTGATCATCGATCCGTGATAGTTTTTGAATATCCATTGCAGCAACATACAAATTCCAGGAAAAAAAGCTTTGTCTGCGAGCTCGAGATCCTCTATGGCAATGAAACTCCTCCATGGCAGATCTCCTTTTAAACACCTGAAATTATGGCTTAACAAAGACGAAATGGTTGGTTAAAAGCTAGTTTGAAATCTATTCATAAGTTAATCCATTGCAGGTGGCTTATCTCCGTTAGAACAATTGAGATTTTAATTTTAAAAAACGTAGTATTTGGAGAAGATGATGATGTCAACAACAAAAGTTAATTTTTTTTGTTTTTAAGGATTATTGTAATTTTATATTTTTTTAGAAATATAATTTTGTAACAATTAGTTTTCTTTTTGATTTATTTTATTAAGTATTGTAATATTTTCTATTATAAACATAAATTTTGTGCCATTTTTTTCTTTAATTCTTGTGTCAATATTTAGTGTATTTTATAATACTGAGAGAATTCATTAAACATACTTTGTGTTTTTCAAGTATACCCGATGAATTTTAAGGTATACTCGGAAATCTGCTTAGTAATTTTTTTACTGTACTTAGTATCATGAGTGATATTTGATTAATTCTTTTTAAGTGATACTCATCATGGTCTTATAACAAAAAAAAGTTAGCAACACACAATATCTATTATGGACAAGTTTAGGGGTTATTAATAATATTTTCAATTATGTATGGGTCCAAATATCTTTTTAAACAATACGGGTCCAATGGACAGACACCTATATATTCGAGAAATATCTTTTTATTTTCAACCCAATTCACATTAAAATACACACACAATATATATACCTACACAATTACACACATATATATCTATATATCAATCATAATATCAAAAACACTTAATTTAGTAGAAAAAAATTTGCAGTATATTGAGCCATGGCTAGACCTAATCAAGAACAAATCGAAACGTTTATGAGCATCGCCGGTGTTTCTGAAGCCATCGCAATACAAAAACTTGAAGTAATTGTCACTTTAACCTATATATTTTTTGTAATCTTAATTTAATCTATATCAATCTGTTTTTTTATTATATTTTCGGCTTATTTTTACTGAATGTTGTTTTTTTATTATTCTATGATTAGGGTATATATCGAAAATATGTGATTTCCTCTTAATTTCTTCCGATTGTGTATTTGTTTTATAGATTATTGCTGATTTTTCTAGCTGCAAGCTCAGACTGAGTAGTGTTTGATTATGTAATTGTTAAAATTAAACTTTTTGCTCACGAAATCAGATTAAAAATCAAAACTTAGTTCGATTTTGATGTGATAATCAGATAATGTGAAGTAATTTTGACTTAATTAAGTGTTTATATGATATTTTCCTTTTCGATTCCTTTAGTAACAAGTAATTAAATTAAAGTCTCCTTATTTTCTTCAGGACCATGATGGAAATCTCAACCAAGCTGTTAATTCTTTTTTTGCTGAAGAAGAAAGAAACAGGTATTGTTACACGTGTCCTTTTTAGTGTTAATTGTTCCATTAGTCCCTGTTTTATCCCAAAAAGTAACAAATACACCCATAAAATTGTCTTTTTAATCCATTTAATTTCTTTATCTAGAGTTCATCAAGCATCTGTAGCTGCTAATGTGGATGATGATGATGATAATGATGATGTCATGGATATAGACGATACATTACAATCCGTGCCCCACATTATGAATCCATTTTCAGTCCTTGATTCGAATTTTCCTCGAGAGTTAATTAATACTGGAAGTGATTTCACAAGTTCAAGAGTAGATGTGGGTCCCACTATTAATGATGTCACTGGAACGCAAGTTCATGGGCCTGTTATAATTGATGATGAAGAACAAGAAGTGGGTCCCACTTTGAATTCTATTAGACCAACTGCTCCTGATTATAATAATGATATTGAAGAAGAAATGATAAGAGCTGCTATAGAAGCTTCGAAAAGAGATGCTGAAATGTCTAATGAGCAACTTGATTTGCCTAGTGTAAGTCACTTTTATTTGCATTTTGCCCCCTATAGTTTTGAAGTTGATCAAATTCACCCCACAGCCCTTATCTTTATTGTTTTGTCCTAATCAGACCCACTTCTTTCAAACTTGTCCCAAATGGTCCATGTTTTTTTATAAAAATTGCTTTTTAGCCCAAATTTAGTACACAGACTTGTAGTGTAGCTAATAAAAAGAACATCATAATATAGGGACCTATGATGCAATTAACTCAATTTATTTTAATATAGACATTTAGTGTATTTAACTCAAAAGAAAATCACAATATAGGGACTTATATTGTAATTTTTGCATAATATAGGGACTTATAGTGTATTTAACTCAAATAAAATCACAATATAGGGACTTATATTATAATTTGCATAATATAGGGACTTATAGTGTAACTTTTGCATAATATAGGGACTTATATTGTAATTTTTGCATAATATCACCTATGATGCCATTAACTCAAAAAATTAATATACAGACTTATAGTGTAGAATCAATATAGGGACCTATAGTGCAATTTTTTTGAATTATATGGACCATTTGGAATATGTTTAAAAGAAGCGTGGGTCTGATTTGGACTAAACAATAAAGATAAGGGCTCAAATGGGGGTATTTTAGTAATTTACTCATTAAATTTCAATCACTAATATATTTTTTGATCATATTATACAGAATCAAATTGGTTCAGTGTCTCAACAAACACAATCTGAAGGAGTAGATCCAGAAATAGCACATGCACTTTCTTTATCCTTGAAGGTTTGTATAATATAAGGACCTATAGTGCAATTAAACTAACTATTTATCATTTACTTTTTTAATATTTCATTTTCATTTTTTCTCTCTCATTGTACAGTCAGCAGAACAAGAAAAAGCTTTACGTGAATCAGATCCAAAAGTTGATACTAATAATTTGGTTGAAGAAGAGATGAATTTAATTACTACAAATGGAAGGTAACTTTTTTCATTATTATTTAAGTAATACAGAAAATTTCCTAAATGGTCCCTGAATTATATAGTCAATTTACTGAGTTGGTCCTTAAACTTCAAAAGTTACCCAAATAGTCCTCAAACTTTGTCACCACATCAAATTCCATCCATTTTTACCATTAACTTGTATTTTCCTAAATGGTCCCTGAACTATTATTCATGGACCTTATTTTGAATATAAATAAATTTGACCCTATTAAAATATATTATATTTGCATTTATGCCCCCTTAAATTTAGAGGGGGGGTGGGGGGTGGCAAGTCTTGCATATAATGTAAGTTTTGCATAAATATATGAACCTATAGTGCAGTATTTGCATACTATAGGGACTTATAGTGTAATTATTTAAAAAATAAATAAATATAGGGATGTATACTGCAATTTTTCTACAGTATAAATATGATGTGGGTGAGTTAAAATGAAGTTCGAGGACCATTTAAGTAACTTTAAAAGTTCAGATCCTCAACGAGTAAATAACCAATATAATTCAGGGACCATTTGTGTAACTATTTAAAAAATAAATAAATATAGGGACGTATACTGCAATTTTCCTATCATATAGTGATTTACAGGAACTTCGAGGACCATTTAAGTAACTTTAAAACTTCATATCCTCCACGAGTAAATAGCCAATAGTTCAGGGACCATTTGTGTAATTTTTTTAATCAATTACATATATTTATAGGCAAACTAGGTTAGAAGTAGTATACCAAAAGTATATATTATTTATTATACTATAAGGACTTATAGTGTAATTATTTAAGAACTAAATAAATATAGAAATGTATACTGCAATTTTTCTACAGTAAATAAATATGAAGTTTGAGGACCATTTAAGTAACTTTAAAACTTCAGAACCTCAAACCAGTAAATAACCCAATAGTTCAGGGACCATTTGTGTAATTTATTTTTGCTAATTATAATATATATTTTATATAGGCAAGCTAGATTAGAAGTAGGAAGCTCATCAATTCAAGAAGAAGGGGAAGATATAGAAGATGAACCACTTGTAAGGCATAGAAGAAGACGTGTTTCTTCTTCGGGCTCTATTGAAACGGGCCATGATTCTGAAGAAGTTTTACCTAGCCCACCTGTTAGCCCAAGGCCCGAAGATCATATTGTACAGCCGCCTAATGGGAGTGATTTTCCCTCTGAGGTATGTTTTTTATTCTTCTGGAATTTTATTGGGACATTTAGTGTAATTAACTCATATAGGGACCTATAGTGCAATTTTTGCATAATATAGGAACTTGTAGTGCAGTTTTTGCATAATATAGGGGCATATAGTGCAGTTTTTGCATAATATAGGGACCTGTAGTGCAATTTTTGCGTAGATATATGAACCTATAGTGCAATTTTTGCATAATATAGGGACCTGTAGTCCAAGTAACTCTGAATTCAATATCCAGCCTTATACTGTATTTAACACAAAAAAAAAAAAAAAAATACAGGGATCAATAATGCAGTTATTGCATAATATAGGGACCTATAGTGCAATTAACTTAAACTTTTTTCCCCGGTTTGTTACCCCTTACCGAAACAAAAATTTGTGTCTCCTCCCCTGACAGGGACCTATAGTGCAATATTTGTGTACTACAGGGACCTACAATGCAATTAAATTGATATTCAGTATACAAGCTTATAGTGTAATTAACACAAGGAAAATCAATTAAGGGACATATAGTGCAATTTTTACATCAATGTAAGGAACCCCTTCCCCAAACAAAAATTCCTGGCTCTAGCCCCTAATAGGGACTTATGATGCAATTAACTCAGAATTGACTATACAGACTTAATAGTGTAATTTTATTTTGGTCAAATATAGTGTAAATAACTCAAAAGAAAATCAATACATTTTTTTGCATAATATAGGGACCTACAATGCAATTAACTAATGTATATTCTTTATACAGTGGGGTGGAATTTCGTCTGAGGAACATGACGAAGCAGTAATGCTTGAAGCAGCAATGTTTGGAGGAGTACCCGAGGGTCCCACATATAATAACTTCCGATACACACCACATCAATTCATGAACAACAATAATAATGAAGCAGCTGATAGAATATATAATACTCGTCATATGCCTCGTCCTCCTTCACCTTCTCTTACTGCTCAACGTTTAATTCGTGAACAACAGGTAATATACCAAATACCAAATATACCCCTGTGTCCTTGTTGTTTGATTAAAGTTTAAAATCATCTCTCATGGTTTTGGTTTTTTAACTCGTGAGATGATGTTAATGTTCAGTGCAGTTTTTGCATAATATAGGGTGCTTTGATGCAATTAACTTAGATAATTTATTATACATACTTATATAGTGTCTTTAACTCAAAGAGAATCAACATAAGGATCTATAGTGTAACTTTTGCATAATAATAGGGACCTGTAATGTAATCAACTCAAAAAATTTTAATATAGACTTTAAGTGTAATTAATTCATAAAATCATGATATAGGGATTTATGATGCAATTGAATCAAAAAACTATATCTGTCAACATAGGGACCTATAGTGTAATTTTTGCATAATATAGGAACTTATAGTGCAATTTTTGCATAATAATAGAGACTATAGTGTAATTGAATTAAAAAAAATGTAATATAGACTTTTAGAGTAATTAATTTACTAATATAGGGACTTATAGTGCAGTTTTTGCATAATATAGGGACTTATGATGCAATTAACTCAGAATTAATTTACAGACTTATAGTGTAATTAATTTAAAGAAAGTGAATGTATACCTATATATTGTATTCCGAGCTTTCAGTTTTTTACCATGTGTGTAAAGTAATTATATATGATTTTTTTTTTTAATTACAGGATGATGAATATCTTGCTTCATTACAAGCTGATAGAGAAAAGGAAATAAAAGCTAAAGAAGAAGCTGAAGCTGCTATTATAGAAGAAAAGAGAAAGGAAGAGGAAGAGCGTATTAGAATAGAAAAGGAACAGGTGGAAATTAATTTATTAATTAATACTTAAAAAAAAAAAAAATCATATATATATTTTTAAAATTGTGTTTCAGGAGAGTGAACGTGAATTAAGAGCTAAAGAAGCTTCACTTCCTGTGGAGCCCACTGGTGACGATGAAAACGCTGTTAATCTTCTTGTGAAAATGCCAGATGGCACTAGGAGAGGCCGTCGATTTCTCAAAAGCAACAAATTACAAGTACTTAAAAATTATTTATTTATTTATTTAGTCATCGGATTTTATTTTAATTATTTTTTTGTTTTGTAGTGTCTTTTTGACTACATTGATGTTGGTAGAGTGATCAAGCCTGGTACTTATAGAGTGGTAAGTAAAAAAATAACGCTTTCAAGGGTATTTTAGTCTTTTTATGATGTTAATACATTTATATAATTGATACAGGTGAGACCATATCCTCGTCGTGCATTTGGAGATGGAGAATGTGGTTTAAGTTTTAGTGAGCTAGGGCTTACTAGCAAGCAAGAAGCTTTGTTTCTTGAGTTAATTTAATGTTTTTATTTCAAGTAATATTTAATATGGAAAAAAAACATAATTTATTTATGATAGCGAATAGTTGAAATATATTAGTTATTGTTGGTTACATTTGGGAAGTATTATTTGTTGGAAGTGTTTTTATTATTTTTATTTGTTTAAAAGAGTTTATGTTTTAGACGCTACTATTTTATATGCATTGTGAATGGGATTTTATTGGACAAATTGGTGATTTACTTGTGTTGTGCGTATTATAAATAGTCCATGTGGGTAAAAATGAAAATATTTAATTTCTTTATCTTGAAAATGAATACTTTAGATTTGTAGATGATAATTGAGGAAAAAAAAATTAAATAATCAAAGAATGTAAACTGATGGGCAATTGAACGACTTGACATGAAATTGTAGTGATCCTAATGCAGTACATTGAAAAACTACTATTAAGGTTATGACCTTATGGGTGATATCTCTTACAAGATTAGCCTGTTAAGAGAATGGGTTCTATTATAAACTTGAGTTATTAGCCCTCAAAGTCTAAATAAAAGACTTTTAGTCTTCTTTGAATTACAAACTAATCAAAAAGTCTTCTTTGAATTACAAACTAATCATAATATTTTCGAATCGATGTCCCAAATTTTATTGAATAACTTATAGTACCCGCTCGAAAAATATCTTAGATCCACTTCTCATGTCAAGGTGAAACACGTGTCTCGTTCTTACGTAATCAATTTATTATCTCCTTATATAAGGGTACATGATTATTGGATGTATGATTATTGATCAGTATTGTTTTATAATATATAAATAGATACTATTTTAAACTTTTAAATTTAAATAGACAATGAAATTATACCATTTTTTTTATTTTTATACCACCATTTATGCAACTAAAAAAAAAGGGCAAATGATTCTTATAAGGCAATGACTACAATACAAGCAATGACAATTACATACAATACTAATGTAACGCTATTTTAGAAATTAAAAAATTCATAGACTCCACATGTTTTTTTTTCTTTATATCTCTTTCTTTAAGAGTTGATTTTTTTAAATTTAAAAATATTGAACTAAACTTTACATTGAACATTTTATATTAATAAATATAATTTAACTGAGTCATAAAATTATTTTTAAGATACTAGACAAAAGTATAAAATTTGAGTTATAAAGGGTTGATGTTTATAGAAATTGGAGAACTAGGATTTTGGTGTTTTTTTAATCATTTAATTACTTTCTACTTATAAGATAGTTGAGATTTTTTAAATTAATATTTATGATGACACTTATTTAGTTATATTTAGATTTGTGTCGAATTTGCAACTTACTAAAAACATAAACAATTTTATAGAACTTTATGATATATATTTTAACTATACATCAGTTTCTTACAATTATTATACATACCAATTGTATGTAATATATATAATTTATATTTGCACATATATAAGAATTAACTTTTAATTAACATTAGTTATAATTTATTATAAAAAACATAGTTTTGTCTAATAATATTCATTATACAAAAAATATTAGAATTTGTAAAATTATTTTAGTATAAGAATCTCGATCACTCAAGATATTAATGTTTTATAATTAAATATTTTAAATCAGAATTAAATGTATGATATGAATAATGATGTGTGGTATAACCTCATAATACACAATTGGACTTTAAAGATACCGCGATATGAAAACAAACACCCAAGTACTTATGTTATCAAAATTGAACTACCGTTGGTAAATCTATTTATAATGTTTGTTAAAGTAAGGATGACAACATTTCAGATACCCATTAAAAAATTAACCACCATAAGCGAAACCGTTTAGTATATGGAAAACTATAACCGAACTGTTTTGTTATGAAATATAAAAACCATAACCGAAATCGACAAAATTTCAAAAAACTAAAACAAATCGAAGCAAACCGTTTATCTAAAAGTTAATTAAATAAATTTAAAAACTAAAAAAAAAGTTAAGTTTTATTTACATTTCTTAATTTTTTTATTGAATAAATTTATGCTAAAAATAAAATCTATAAAAAATCTAATGTAACTAAAACTAAAATTTCTTTTGAAGAAAATGTGAAATTTCAGTTGGTTTGTAATCGAATGGGTCAACAATTTTTTTCTTAGACATTATAACTTTAATACTAAAATACCAAAACATATGCATTTTTTAGTTTTTCTTTTTCATTGGATTCTACGAGTTTTACCTAGCTGATGCTATAGTTTCGTCAACATCCTTCTTCCCATTTTTTTAATACATGAGAGAGCCATTTTGAACTCAACTTAGAGTAAATGACTCCAATGAGATTCGATCAACTCAGAGTAAATGACTCTAATGAAATTCGATCCCAAGACTTTTCAGTCTTTGCAGGATAACCTAACCACTAAGCTAACTATCTATCTCTTCTTCCCATTTTTCACTATGAGGTCCTCCTTACTCTCTTATTACTCCACCTTCTCATTCTCATCCTCATTATTCATCACAACATCCTCGTTATAATTTATCCATTTTTTCAACAACTCATTTACTTTCACTTCCCTTTTCTGTTCCCCTGCATTCAATCGAATCTCATCTCCTTTATTGACATTCATTTGTTCAGTATTCATCTCCATCTCCTTGCACTTCACATGCCAACCATTCCTCCTCAGATCATGTTGGCACTATCTCATTCTCTTCACCTACATAAAAGACATCATGTTGATCATGTTATTTAATAACATGATAATACCAAATCATTGAGTACACCGTAGTGTTGAATTTTCTCAGTAGCAGAACTACTTAAAGATATATGTAAAAGTCTCTGAGTATGTTACTACTCATTTTTTCAACACATAAACCAATCAAGTAAATAACTATAACCTATAATTAAAGTCATAACCTATTTTTTTTCTTTGTGTGGGTGTATTTTTGTCGTTAAAGATAACTGTCATCATAGAAACCGAAGTATTGTGCCTGATTCACTCTCTTTTCCCCATCAACACATGCTCGTAAAAGGATACAATTTAAATAGGGTCATAATTTTAGTAAATAAATTGATAATAACAATATATTTAATTAAAGTTAAAAAATACTTACGAGTAACACAAACAAGCAACCCGAATGGTCCTCTAAGTATAGGCAAGTACTCCAAATGGTCCTTAAACTTATTACCCAATTACTCCTCCATCTTTGATTTTATTTCCTGTTGGCTCTCCACCCAAATTTGATTAGTTAAGAGTGACGTGTCAAGTATATTTAAAGGCAATTTCAAGAGTTCGAGAACCATTTGAGAAACTTGCCTATAATTGGAGGACCCAATATAGATTTTTTACCCTTAAAAATATTTTCCATGTCTTGCCTAACATAATTTTGGTGGAGGACTAGCATGAGATAAGAATAAATTTGGAGGACCAATCAGGTAACTTCAAAAGTCCGAAATACATTCAAGGAGCTGTCCTATAGATGGAAATTAAAATTAATAAAAAGTAAAAGTCTAAAAATCTATTTCCCGATGATCTTGTGACAATGTTAGTCCTTTAGCTTGCAAACTTATCATTTTAGGCTAAATTCAATAGGACCCCAATTGTAGCAAAAAGCTACAATTAGGGGTTGAATAATGAAAAAACTAACTCCAACACGTTCCCAATTCTGGCTAAAGCCAGAATAGGGATCCCTATTCTAAAGAAATGTTAGCCACATGTGGCTAATCCCAATTCAACTTTACTACATTTTTTTAGTTTTTTCTTTTTATTTAAATATGTTTATTATATATATAGTTAAGTTTTAAAAAATAAATTATTCAAATATCAATATTATGTATGTAAATATTTTTATTATAAGTTAAAAAAATTCAATAAAAATTTTATAATTATTAGAAAAATTATTAATTAAGAGATTTTAAAGATTTTAATAATCAAATTAATTGAAAAAAATTATATCTTCATAATTTATTAAATAGTACTAATATATTTTAATCTTATTGGATGATGAAAAAAACTCGTTTCAATTGAAAAAGAAAAAATAAAAATAAAATTTGTTTGATTATTTTTTTAAGAATTATAATTTAAATATTAACATTATATATTTTTTTTGTTTAGAATATTTTTTACAAATATAAAAGTAAAATAGTAAATAAATAATTGTATGAAAAATTTAAAAATTAATTAATTATTTATTTAAGAATTTTTTAAATAAAATTAAAGTAGAGTTTTTTGAAATTGAGGGGTTAAAATTGGAAAGCTGTTGGAGTAGAGTTGTTTCATAAGGTTAATATTTGATATGGAATATGTGTTTTGCTCCCAATTCTAGTAAAATTATTGGATAGTTGTTGAACTTAGCCTTAATCCCAGAATCTATTAAAGTTGTGTCTACGTTAGAGGGTTGTCATGCCTTGACACTAGACAATACTAAAATAGCATTTTCAAAGGCATTTTAGTCTTTTTATCTCATTAATAGTATAATACATTTGGATGATAAGGTTGAGACCATATCCTCGTCGTGCATTTCAGGGGCTGAGGTATGTAATGTTTAGGGAGTCTTTTTGGTTTAAAAAAAAATTATAACTAGTTTAAAACTAAAAAAAAATTATAACTAACTTAAAACTAAAAAAAAATTATAACTATTTGATCTTTAAGTTTTTTTAAATATTTATTTGGCCTCCCTAACTTTAAAATTTATTTAATTAGACTTTAAATTATTTTATTTATAGGATTTTTTGTTTTTTAACAACAAAATATATATTATTTTGTATAAAAAAAGAGAAATTTATCAAATAATTAATTAAAAAAATTAATATCCAGACTTATATTGCAATCTTTACACAATATAGGGACTTATAGTACATTTTTGCATTATATAAAGACTTATTTTGCATTCTTTGCACAATATATAGACATATCGTATAAATACGGCGTGGCCGTTGCTCCCTAACCCCCTTGGCCCCCTAATAAAAAATCCTAGCTCCCCTCATGATGCATTTGGAGATGGAGAATGTGGTTTAAGTTTTAGTGAGCTAGGGCTTACTAGCAAGCAAGAAGCTTTGTTTCTTGTGTTAATTTAATGTTTTTATTTTAAGTAATATATAATATGAAAAAAACATAATTTATTTATCATAGCGAATAGCTGAAATATATTAGTTATTATTAATTAAATTTGGAAAGTATTTTTTGTTGGGAGTGCTTTTGGTATGATTTTATTATTTTTATTTATTTAAAAGAGTTTATGTTTTAAATGATGTTTTATATGCATTGTGAATGAGATTTTATTGTACAAATTGGTTTTTTTAGTTATGTTGTGTGTATATCAAGGTCACATTAAACAGTGATTGATGTCATTGTGTATATACTAATAGTGGATTGTGTGTAGGTTCAAATGAAGGGTGGTAAAAAAATCATAGGGTGAACCACCGTGAAACCCCATAACTTTGTCCAGAGTGTAGAAACCGCCTTTTATCTTTTCTTGTCACAAAACGTCCTTTACGAATTTTTTTGGTCACCGTTAACCTTTTTTTCTATTTTCTGTTAGTTGACCGTTAGTCAATGCCATCTGGCGCCACACCACCGCCACGTATGCTCCACCTAATAGACATCTACACCTCATTAATTCTTCTTCTTCTTCTTCTTCTTCTTCTTCTTCTTCTTCTTCTTCTTCTTCTTCTTCTTCTTCTTCTTCTTCTTCTTCTTCTTCTTCTTCTTCTTCTTTCTTCCGTTACTCCATCAACAATCTAAAAACCCAAAATCATACTTTCTGGGGTACTCATATAAATCTTTATTTGGATTTCATCCATTTTTCTCTTTTTATCGGTGGTTAAATTAGTTTTCAAGACCCGTTTAATTAGTCACTCATATATTATATACGAAAAATCTGAATTACTCCCACAATAATTGATTTTTAGTTCATGGTTATTTTATCACTAAAATAATCTTGTAAGATAGCCCTACTAAGTGGCAAAGGTGCCAAGCTGAGTCATGTGTTCTTTTTGAGATGCAGTCAAACAAGGGGAATTAACTTTTTTAACGGTACCAGACCATCCATAATTATAAACAAAAACTTACCCCTTGCTTATCTATTTGAAACTCAACCAAAAAGAAATAAACGCCTCAAAATTTTTTCTCTTCTCTCTTATTCACGGTAAAAATATAAATCCCTAAACAAAAACTCTATTAGATTTGAAAATCAAGCCACTACCTCTGTCTGTTTGTTCTCCTCCCTATCTTTTTGTTCTCTCTCCTCCATCTCTCTCGTGCTTGGAGCTGTGGACCATTCTCCACCATCTGAAACCCAGCCTCTCTCCCGCATAAGAAAACCGTCGGCGTTGTGGACCATTCTGTTGGAATTATTTAATAAAAGACAATTTATTTTATTATTCTTTCATGCTCTTGGGAGAAGTGGAAAAGACTATTAGTGTACTAATAGTCCCACATAAAAATTTGAGAAAGAAATTGTTGGAATTAGTAAAATTAAAGAGTTTTATTTTATTAATTCTTTCTTTCTCTTAAGAAAAGTGGGTAAACTTTATATGTGTTAAAAAATCCCACCTAGAAAATGAAAAAGAAAAACCATTGGAATTATTGAATTTCAAATAATTCCTTATTCTTGATGGAGGATTAATAGTTTTCTTTTATATATTTGTGGTTATGGGAGTTACAAAAATTTGATAAAGAAAAAAAAAACGGCTAGCATTAAAGAGCATTGAAGAGGCATTTATGTGACGGTTTTTTTTTTCCTTTGTCTCATCATTTTCTCTATAAATAGTGACTTTGTCACTTGCTTTTCAAGAGAAGAGAAAAAATGTAATTCTAGAGAGAATGGAAAAATGTTATTAGAGAAAAAAAGGAAAATACTTTTAGTGAGAAAGAATATTATTCTAAAGAGAATGATATATTATTCTAGAAATTCAGAAAATGGAACACTCTATTCTCAATGATTAGTCAAATTATTTTGACATAGAGATAAGAGTAGAAGAGGGATACGATTGTTGGAGATACCGGTACTCCCGGAATATCTTTTTCAACGATGCACGTTTTGTGTAATCGTATCTAGTAATTTTTTTTTGATATTTCCATGTATGTTCTTTTCCCATTTCTTGTAATAGTAGTTGTATTACGGTTTTTGGGATACCTTTACATTCCATTTTTCCATTGTATTGTAATAGTTGTAGTATTACATTTTTTCTAAATATTTTTATATGAAAACAATTTTTACTGTATCGGTGATTGTTAGTTTTTACCAACAATTTGAAAAAGATATTCTCATATCACCGATTGTAAAATAGTTTTCCTATTTCGGAGGCTGCTTCATCCTTGAATGCAAAAGCCATTTCCGACGTGATTATGTTGGATCCTTTCAATGGTCCCAACTTCAAACGTTGGGCACAAAAGCCACTGATATTCCTTGAACCATATGAACTAGATCTTGTTGTTCTCGAGGTACTCCCCGCCATTGAAGGCAATGTGGAAATTACCAAAGAACACTATGATAGGATCCTAGCTCTTGTAGTTGGGTTCAAGAAAGATAATTCAGTGGTTAGTGGATTGATCTTGGATAATGTGACGAACCCCGCCTTTATATGTGTGCCGTTGAGAAGTCAATAAAGACTATTTGTGAAACGGTTTAGAAAAGGTACAAGGGTGATGAGTCTGATGAGAAGAAATACATCACTTGGGAATGACCCAAAAAGATCCAATCGGTCCCATACGAGTCAGAAAAGTGAATCGACTCAAAGATAAGTCCTTAATTTTCCATGTTTATATAAGTTTAAGGAATACTTTTCCCCTTTCTATTACAACTATTTAACTCTTGATGCATTAAATATCATTCATAGATTATATATCAATCGGATACTAAATCTATGTGTGAATGAAGATCTATATGAAGAGATCTATATGTTGCAACATGAAGGGTTGGTGGTTTTGGATTAAAGGGATAAAGTATGAAAACTTAGAACATCGTTTTGTGTTGTTAAACATGCACCTTGTTAATAGTACCTTAATAAAAGATAGATCAGGTTGTGTTACACTTTTTTCAATAGGTGTATGACATGATTGTCATTTGGTACTCCATTTCATGGGGCTTACTGCTTCCAATCTTCTTTTTATATATAAAAGATGTGGAGGAAGCTGATCATAAGGATGAAAGTCATTAGTCAATAATGGAATTTACCTTAGTTAGTCTCATTTTTGGTGGAAATGTTTGACTCTCTTGATATAATGTATGGTAAAACTCCTTATAATACAAATATTTATGAATAAGAGAATTGTGGGGGTGTGCACCCCTTGATGAATATGAAATAATTATAAGGATTATGATGTTATAAATGAACTATACTCAACTTGGTATTATCCATATTGTAAAGAGACTCAAGTGTTGAACATTGGATTATTTTTTGTCATTTAATAAAGTACGAGAGAGTACTATTGATCTAATCTGCGTTTTAAAATAATTCATGTAGTTCTTGAAGGATTTTTTGTTACGCAAACTTGGTCTCATATAAATGATGAAATAAATGGTTGATTCTTTTACTAATAGACTTAATTGGGATAATAATCCTAGAAATGTTGAGTGATAGGTTTAGAACCCATTAATGGGGAACCTATTACTAATGATTATATATGATGCACTAACTTCCTATCTATATAGTGTAAATTGTGCATACATGAGAAAATTCAAACTTAATGAATTCATAGCCATGCGTGGTGGTCCTATTGAGACGGACTTGATGAATTCACCGTTGAGGTTGTTGTATATTTCTCAAACTTAATGAATTCATAGCCATGCGTGGTGGTCCTATTGAGATGGACTTGATGAATTCACCGTTGAGGTTGTTGTACATATATCAAACTTTATGAATTCATAGCCATGTGTGGTAGTCCTATCGAGACGGATTTGATGAATTCACCGTTGAAGGTGTTTGTATATTGCTTAAACTCAATGAATTCATAGCCATGTGTGGCGGTCCTAATGAGATTAAATTGATGAATTCACCGTTGAGGTTGTTGTATATTGATCATAATATGACTTTAAGGAGACGTCCTTGATGTTCCCAAGGGATGAGTTTTTAAACTCACCACAAATTCATAGCCCATAAGGGTGGTCCTAAAGAGAAAGGACTTGATGAATTCGCGAGACACATAATGAGGTTGGGCTTTATTGCTCTTAATGATCTTGAAATCCGAGAGGGGTCGGCTAATGAGGCTAGACGCTCTTGGAGATCACCTATGTGTAAGAAAAAGGTGACGTTTGAGGAATTTGTAACTATCAGCCGGGTAGAGTATGTGCTGTGAGGGTCTCGATCGAAAACCGTCAAGTTCAAGAGTACGTTCACTTGACAGGAATTTGGTGGTTGCCTCACTTCACTACGTGTCAATTCAAATCGAAAGATATTGCCACTTAAGTACAATTCACCCATATGCTAATATTTATAAAAACCTGTTCACTTTCTCTCCCAAAGACCCTGAGTGGGGGATTGTTGGAATTATTTAATAAAAGATAATTTATTTTATTATTCTTTCATGCTCTTGGGAGAAGTGGAAAAGACTATTAGGTACTAATAGTCCCACATAAAAATTTGAGAAAGAAATTGTTGGAATTAGTAAAATTAAAGAGTTTTATTTTATTAATTCTTTCTTTCTCTTAAGAAAAGTGGGTAAACTTTATATGTGTTAAAAAATCCCACCTAGAAAATGAAAAAGAAAAACCATTGGAATTATTGAATTTCAAATAATTCCTTATTCTTGATGGAGGATTAATAGTTTTCTTTTATATATTTGTGGTTATGGGAGTTACAAAAATTTGATAAAGAAAAAAAAACGGCTAGCATTAAAGAGCATTGAAGAGGCATTTATGTGACGGTTTTTTTTTTCCTTTGTCTCATCATTTTCTCTATAAATAGTGACTTTGTCACTTGCTTTTCAAGAGAAGAGAAAAAATGTAATTCTAGAGAGAATGGAAAAATGTTATTAGAGAGAAAAAGGAAAATACTTTTAGTGAGAAAGAATATTATTCTAAAGAGAATGATATATTATTCTAGAAATTCAGAAAATGGAACACTCTATTCTCAATGATTAGTCAAATTATTTTGACATAGAGATAAGAGTAGAAGAGGGATACGATTGTTGGAGATACCGGCACTCCCGGGATATCTTTTTCAACGATGCACGTTTTGTGTAATCGTATCTAGTAATTTTTTTTTGATATTTCCATGTATGTTCTTTTCCCATTTCTTGTAATAGTAGTTGTATTACGGTTTTTGGGATACCTTTATATTCCATTTTTCCATTGTATTGTAATAGTTGTAGTATTACATTTTTTTTAAATATTTTTATATGAAAACAATTTTTACTGTATCGGTGATTGTTAGTTTTTACCAACACATTCTCCACCATCTGAAACCCAGGTTCTCTCCCGTACAAGAAAACTGCCGTCGCCGTGGACCATTTTCCACCAACTCTTCACTATCGCTGTTCTCCTGTATAAGAAAACCGCCGCCGCTGTTGACCATTCTCCATTACCTTCATATTTGTTTTTCGCCGCGTAAAAAATAAGAGATCTCTTCAGATCTGATCTTCGTCCACCGATCTCCTGCACAAAGCACCGCCGCCTGGATCATTCTCCACCATTTTAAGACCAGTTAGTGAAGAACCCAAATTAAGGTAAAAAAATGTTACATTGTTTTTCAACGTTCACTATTCCTTTTCTATTTAGTTCCACCAAGAGTGTGAAGAGATTATCTTTTTGTATTTGTTATTTGGTCTAACTGTTGGGTCTGGCTACTTGGGACTGGCTACTTGAGTCCGTCTAAGTGGGATTCTTTTTGTTCTTTTGTTCTTATGCGAATGTGAGTGTGAAGGGATTCTTTTTTGTTTTTGTTCCTATGCAAGGGTGAGGTTTTATCACGTTTCATTGTTCCTATGGTTTTATCATGTTTCATTGTTTTTTTGGAACATAGAATATATGTTTTATTGTTTTGCAATAAAAACCTGTTTGGAACAACTGGTGGAGATGGTCGGCTGGAGATGGTCTTCTAACTGGGTAGGGTTTTTCTGGACACGGGCTACTTGGGTACGAGCTTGGGTACATCCACTTGGGTACAACCATTGGACTTTGGCACAATTGGATGATAGTTTGTTTTCCAAACTTTGAAATGGACAAAAACAGATATGGACCCTCTAGACTTTAACATGGACAAAAATTATTTAGATTTATACCAGAATGCAATTATATAAATAATTGTTTTATAATATTTAAAAAATGGCATAGGTACATACCTCCTGGAAAATATGTACGTACTTTTCTAGAAAATAGGTATTTACTCAAAGAATTTAGATTAAATTTTTTTTAGAATTTTTTTAATTAGGCATTAGAAAATAGGTTTTCAACATGTTATTCTAAGGAAAAAAAACCTTGTTGTTATTCCTAGTAAAACTATCGTCGACTTATAAGTTATAACTTCGTTAATAAATTTATTAATATATGAACGCGATTATATATATTCGATAAAGGTAATGATTAACAAAAATGAAAGTAAGAGAAAAAGGAAGAGATATTGAATATGTAATATTCATTTACTTAGTCTTGATTTATGTTTTATAGTTTTATGTGTATCAATAGAGATGTATATAGTTAGTTACAAATAACCTTGTTTTATGGTTCATAATTATATTTACATAATCAAACTAAGTTCTCGTAATCTAACTGATTCATAATACAAAAAGCTACAACTATCAATTTAGATGAAATGAAAATAGAAATGATAATAAAGCCTAGCCCACTTTACCCCCAATTATTTTAACTTTGTCATTTTTGAAATTGATTTTGTAAATTTGAAAATACTGAAAAAAACTTTAAGTTGAACTCCTAATATTAGTAAATATAATATATATTTTAAAAATAAAAAAATCACAATAATTGAAAAAGATATTCCATTTAACAAAAATATAAATTTATATCTAAAAATTTAAATTAATAATGAATCAAGAAAATTTAAACTATAAGGATATGATATTTATGAAGATTTAAAAACCATGATTCTAATAGTTTTCTATATCATTTGAACTTTTATTATTTATAAGATAGTTGAAATATTTTTAAACTAAAATTTAGTATGACACCTAATTTTAATCGAAATAAATATCAAAATTTATGTCTAACTCATAATTTGATTAAAACATATATAAAATTCTAGAACTTCAGATTAATACGTAGTAGTTTCACTTTTAAAAGACGAACCATGCTTTAATGTATAAAGAATAAAAAAATCAAAATATAAACAAAACAAATTTAATTGTAAAACGAAAGTAGAAAAACACTCTAGAAGAATTCTCTCCTTCCGCGACCAATGATCTACCTTTTTTTTTGGTCGGCTGCCACCAATCTACTCAAGCATTCATAATGACCGGTCTCATGCTAGTACATACTAATTCTTGGTGTCGTTCTTTCAACAACACCGTCGTTCTCCCAAGCATCTATACCACCGACAATAATTGTTATTATTTAAATGTGAGTTATTATAAATTAAACACTTTTAATATATTCGTCAAAAATCAAAAGATAAATTGCACCGTTAGTGGACTCTAGGTGCATTCTTCCTTCTCTGTCAATTGAAGTAGGCGATGCTGCCCATGGAAGCTCAAGTTTGAATCAAGTATCACCTCAAAGTGTTAATAATTCATTGATCAGAATAATTTTTGGCGTGAAATTAGAAAGACAACTAACTAAACTTTATTACTTTCTGTTAATCTTTTGCATATGTTGCAGCTCCTAAGATGTTTTATACCCTTTAATTAGTATTAAGATTGCTTTACTTCAGCCTCACGAGCATATTTTGAACGCCCAATTGTGATGTTTGTGTATCCAGTGAAACTCATTTTAGCAAAAGGGAACCCATACTTGTGTGTGATTCAAGAGTGCTCGTTAAACCATACAAGGAAAAGGGGTAAGTTGTCGAAAAGTATGAACTTGTACTCGTGTTTCTAATTTCTATATGTAATCTATGATGTGATTGTTGGAAAAAAGTGGGATTCTCCGTTCGAGGATCGTGCTAAACAAAATAAAAAGATAACAACAACAATTTTTACGTGGTTCAGCCGAGAAAATTCAATATATCACTCACACTGTTACAACTCCGTAAAACAATATAAAAACTAATGCAAAAATAAAATAATAGTAAATAAATAAATAACTTACTTGCCGATGTCTTTTAGGTATTTAGGCCACGTACGGGGTATTTAAGTTATTTAGGCCAGAAATAATAGGGACCTATGATGCAATTACACTATACATAATTTAATTTTGAGTCAAATATAGTGTAATTATCTCACTGAAAATCAATATAGCAACTTATACTCTTATAGTGCAATTTTTACATAATATAGGGACCTACAATGCAATTAATATATATATTCTTTCTACAGTGGGGTGGGATTTCATCTGAAGAACATGATGAAGCAGTAATGCTTGAAGCAGCTATGTTTGGTGGTGTCCCACTTATAATAACTTTCGAGACACACCACATCAATTCATGAACAACAATTAATTAGTGAACAACAATTAAAATACCAAATATACCCCTATGTCCTTGTTGTTTGATAAAAGGTTAAAATTGTCTCTTATGGTTTTTTAACTTGTCATGATGTTAATGTCTAGCAATATGTGTAATGGAATGGGTGTCTTACTGTGGTGATTATTGTATGTAGGGACTTATAGTGTAAAGTTTGTATAATATGGGGACTTGTAAAGTTGTAGTGCAGTTTTTTGCATAATTTAGGGACGTTTGATGCAATTAACTTAGCAAATTTATTATACAGACTTATATAATGTAGTTAATTCAAACAAATATTAACATAGGGACCTATAATGTAGTTTTTGTAGTGCAATTTTTAAATAATATAAGGGACCTACGATGCAATTGACTCACAAAAAAATTCATCAACATAGGGACCTATAGTATAATTCTTGCATAATATAGTGACTTATAGTGCAATTTTTACATAATATCAGGGACCTGTAATGTAATTAACTAAAAAAAGTTTAATTAATAAAATTATAATATAAGAACTTAATAGTGCAATTTTTGCATAATATAGGGACATATAGTGTAATTTTTGCATAATATAGAGGCGTATAGTGAAATTTTTGTCATAATATATAGACTTATAGTGAAATTTTTATATAATATAGGGACCTACGATGCAACTGACTCAGAAAAAAAGTTCATCAACATATAGGGACCTATAGTGCATTTTTTGCATAATATAGGGACTTGTAGCGAAATTTTTGCATAATATAGGGACCTACAATGCAATTGACTCACAAAAAACCTTCATCACATAGGGACATATAGTGTAATTTTTATATAATATAGGGACTTGTAGTGCAATTTTAGCATAATATATGGACTTATAGTGCAGTTTTTGCATAATAATAGGGCCTACAAGGTAATTATCTCAAAAAAATTTAATATAGACTTAATAGCGAATAGTTGAAATATATTAGTTATTGTTGGTTACATTTGGGAAGTATTATTTGTTGGAAGTGCTTTTGGTATGATTTGGTTATTTTTATTTATTTAAAAGACTTTATGTTTTAGACGCTACTATTTTATATGCATTGTGAATGGGTTTTTATTGGACAAATTGGTGTTTTTTGAGTTATGTTGTGCTTATTATAAATAGTCCGGGTTGGTAAAAATATTAAATTTCTTTTTCTTGAAAATGAATTTTTAGATTTGTAGATGATAATTGATTAAAAAAAAGTCTGTCTACAAATTAAATAATCAAAGAATGTAAACTGATGGGCAATTAAACGACGTGACATTAAATTGTAGTGATCCTAATGCAGTACATTGAAAAACTACTATTAAGGTTATGACCTTATGGGTGATATTCTCTTACAAGATTAGCCTTTTAAGAGAATGGTTTCTATCATAAACTTGAGTTATTAGCCCCCAAAGTCTAAATAAAAAACTTTTAGTCCTCTTTGAATTATAAACTAATCATAATTTTTTCGAATCGATGTCTTAAATTTTATTGAATAACTTCTAGTACCTAGGGGCGGAGCCAGGATTTTTGTTTGAGGGGGGCCAAGGGGGTTCGGGGCAACGCCCTCGATTTTTTTTTGGTTATTACACTATGCATCCCTATATTTTAAAAAAAGTACGTAAAAGTCCCTATATTTTTAAAAGAATGCTTTAAAAGTCTCTGTATTTTGCAAAACACTATATTATTAACTTAGTGTGTTTAAATAGGCAAGTCTGTGGTGGATAAATGATTGGCTTTATCGGTTTATTAGATGATGGTTAAGCAAATGTGGTACTTACCAGATGTTTTATAGAAAAAATTTAAGAAGGTGGGATATTTTATGGAAAGATTACGTATTTCGTAAAAGTTAGGGGGGGCCAAGCAAAAATTTAGCAGCCAATTATGTTATATATTTTTTTTTAATTTTTTTTAAAGGTTATAATTTTTTTTTTAACTCAGGGGGGTCCATGGCCCCCCCTTCTTTGACTGTGGCTCCGCCCCTGCTAGTACCCACTCGAAAAATATCTTAGATCTACCTCCCATGTTAAGGTGAAACACGTGACTCGTTCTTTTATTATGACATAATCAATTTATCACCGTCTTATATAAGGGTACATTTATTTTTTGTCAACAAAGGGTACATTTATTATTGCGATATTGTTTTTATATGTAAACAAATATAATTTTAAGCTTTTAAATTTAAATAGACTGAAATTATAACATCTATTTTATATTTATACCACCATTTATGCAATTAGAAAAAAGGGCATGTGATAATTATAAGGCAATGACTAGAATACGAACAATGAATATTACATACAACATTTTTTTTTCTCTCTCTCTTTAAAAGTTGATTTATTTAATTTTAAAAATGTTGAACTAAACTTTAAATTGAACATTTAATATTAATAAATATAAATTAATTGAGTTATGAAATTATTTTTAAGATATTAAATTATTGGCAAATGTATAAAATTTGAGTTATAGGGGTTGATGTTTATGAAAATTGGAGAACCAGGCTTTTGGTATTTTTTTAATCATTTGAATACTTTCTACTTATAAGATACTTGAGAATTTTTAAATTAACATTTACAATGACACTTAATATTTAGTTATACTTAGATTTGTGTCGAATTTGCAACTTACTAAAAACACAAACAATTTTATAGAATTTTATGACATATATTTTAACTATATATTAGTTTTTTAAATTGTTATACATATCAATTATATATATATATATATATATATAATTTATATTTACACATATATATAAAAATTAACTTTTAATTAACATGAATTATAATTTATTAAAAAATCAAAATTTTGTTTAATAATATTCATTATAGAAAAAATATTACTATTTTTTTGAAATTCATAGGTGTAGAAGAATTTAGGTAATATATGTTTAATTCTGTTATTTTTAATATACACTTTTAATTTGATTGGATAATTTTCTATATTGGAAAGTTCGCATGATGACAAATTTTAACTATACACACTCTCTTCTAGTTTCATGAATAGCAAAAATCTCAATGTGACTTGAAAAAATATTTGTCATAGTTTGATTCATAGATTTCTAGGATATAGTAGTTTTCTTTAAGGTAAATCCTGTCCGTGACCTTGCTTTATAAAGATATGATAAATAACCAATGTCGATACACCCGACTTGTGATGGTCCAGGATTATTGGATTAGGCACACTGGACATTGATAACATTGATAGACAAGGGAGCTATTATAGAAAAAGGATAACTCTTATGGTCAATGCCAATACACTAATTATACGCTCAAAGAGTAATCAAATATAGGGATCCCAATCCCACGTAGAAAAACTACTTCCACAGAAATCCATTCTCAAATTCGTGTTATCTTCTTTTACTAGACTAGTTTTTATAATAAACGAGCTCTTCAATGGGCTTAAGCCATTATGTTAACCATCAGAAATTTTTAGTGAATTTGGTTGGTAATTTGACAACCACAAACTATTTCAGCTTATTTATATTTGAATAAATTGCATCAAACTCCCATGTAAAATCATAAAAAGTTTTCATAATTCGAAATAAATTATTTGTTTACAAATTGCAACACTATTCTTAACTACTAGAAAGCTTCAAGAGGAACCAAAGAATCCTGAATTCTTCTCTCTATCAAGTTTCATAGCGGTGTTTAATCACTTTCTTGCTCGAGGGATGAGAAGCAAAGGATGTTCTTTTTGTAGTGTTATGCCAATTATCTCATTCATGTCCATCTCATTAGGTTCTTTTCCTTCAGGAAGAGACCAGTCAAAGAAATGAATCAACGAAGCTACAAGTAAAGTAACATTCCTTGCAGCCATGGGAAGTCCAGGACAAATTCTCCTACCCGCACCAAAGGGTAAGAGTTCGAAATTATTCCCCTTGAAATCCACACTCGAATCAAGAAACCTTTCCGGTTTAAACTTCAAGGGCTCATCCCAAATTGTCGGATCTCTCGCAATAGCCCATACATTCACAAATATTTGAGAGTTTTTAGGAATTGTATAGTTCATAACTTGGCAAGTCTCTGGGGCTCGGCCTGGAAGTAACAACGGCGCAGGAGGGTGTAACCTCAACGTTTCTTTCAAACATGCTTGAAGATATGGTAGATTCATGAGGCGAGATTCTTCTAGGTTGTGCCAATTTTCTTTATCGAGTTCTTTACGTGCGCTTTTCAGTGCGTCTGGGTTTCTTATTAATTCTGCCATCAACCATTCGGTTGTTGAGGTAGTAGTGTCTGTAGCCGCAGAAAACAACTCCTGTAATAAACATGAAGAAGTATAACTAAAAAAATTGGAAAAAGAAATCTGGTGTTTTGAGTTTTGGACAAATCCATACTCAAGGTCTCAGAATTGAATAAACATATACCCAATATTTCATTTTTTGCCAAATGTACCTGACGTTAATTTTGATGTTAAGTGATGATGTGATAAAGATAAAATAACTATTTCACATCATCATTTAACGTGTATTTAACGACGATACTAGCGAAAGGCAAACATAAAAACATTGGGTACCTGAATGTTTAATTCTAAGAAGTTAGATACTTCGAGGTGTTTTCCGTTAAAAAATCTTTTACCAAGTACACAAAATACCCAATAAATCCCAAAAGAGAGAGAAGAGAGTAAAACAAACACAAAATACCCAATAAATCCCAAAAGAGAGAGAAGAGAGTATAACAAACCACAAGTAATTCAAGAATTCCGTCGTTACTAAAATCACGATCAACGAGAATATCCAAGAAATCACGATGGCTCGAAGTTTCATTTTTTCTCTTTCGTTTCTCCTCAACGATAGGTTCCCACATGGACCACAATGTTTGCCAAGTTTTCCTTGCCTTTTTTCGTAAACCTTGAAGATCTAGTTTCCCAAGAATCGGATAAAGATCTGATAAATCTGGAGCAGAACCTACATCCATAACTTGTCTAATCAAAACCCTCATAGTATTACCTGAAACCTCTTCTCCCAGACTGATCAAGTCTTGCGATACCAAAAGATTACCCATCGTGTTCAAAACCGTCGCGAAACTTACTTGTGCGATATTCACAACATTCCCTTCCTTACCCTTTAGAAACTCCACCATTTCCGTCACTTTTTTCCGTCTCAAATCTTCTTGGCTATCCAACGCTTTACCCGAAAAAAGCTCAGTTCGGCATAGTGTTCGTAGAGCTTTCCATCTATCATCGCATTGTTGAGTCCATCCGATCGATATTTCGTTAAGTTCTTCCCTTGTGAACGGATAAGCTTGAGGCACGTGTCTTGCGGAAAAACTACGATCATGCTTCTTGAGGATTTCTATGGCGGCAGCTTGTGAAGATCCTACCACCACGTATTTAGTTCCTAGTTTTAGTGAGATGAGAGGGCCGTGAGTTTTAGCAAAGTTTGCAAGATCTATATGAGGCATTTTTCCGATATGGAAAATGTTGCCAATTAATGGCCATGGAGTTGGACCAGGTGGAAGTGGTGGTGTGTTTGAAGAAGATCGTTTAAACTTCTTCAAGAGGGTGGAGATTAAGAACGGTAAGATAAGAAGTGTAAGCAAGAAATAGATACCTTCTATTTCATACATAAAAGACAAATCCATAGTGATTTTTCTTTGAATGATGATTATGAAGCTGCTGTTATACTATATTTAAAGAGAGATTTAGTGCTTTATATAATCAAGTAGTGTATTCATTAATATTATTGGATAATTGAAATGTTCAACAAATTTAAATATACATAAGGTCAAATGTCAATAATTACCGTAGTGGAATCTATGAACAGTGTTCAACTTTGAGAAGATGTTTGAATTTAATCATGCTTAAGTATCATTGTACAAAGATATTCAATGCTTGTCACAATCAAGTGTTAAATGTCAATGCTTCTTGTAATAAAGCAATGGTGTTGAAATTTCTTTGGAGTAGCAGTTGTGGAAATCTATTCATAAGAATTTCACGAGAGAGTTTTGTGTACACACGGTCTGTTTAAGAATTTAAGTGGAACGGGACGTAAATAAGCTTTTGTGGTCACCTAGAGGGCCTTCCTGGACCCCCCAATTACCTGCCCGTCAGTTTCTAAGGCCAGGCTATGCCCATGCGAGGGGACCTTGGTCTCCCCTGTTTTTTCCATTTTCTTTGATCTTCTAGACGAAATCATATAAATACTTATGGTTCCAAACTTTTAGGATTTTCCACTTGGTCCTTCCGACCATTTCAATTATTTTTGGCACCATCTTGTTAAAAATATATTATTTTGTTGTTTCAACGAATATTTAGTTATTTCCATGATACAATATGTTATTTTGTATAATACACGGGCCTATAGTGCAATTAACTAAAGAAAGTTTGGAAGCATTATCTTCAAACTTTCTTAGCCCTTTAACAATAATTCCCGACTCAACTCTTGCCGCCTTCACCCTACACCGTGTTGGTGATGATGATTACATGTTGTAAACTACCCTACAATAATATGAAAATTAATAGGATATATAAGCTCCTTTTGAAAGTCATTTATGTAACTAATTTCATATCTATGTTTAGCATGAGAATCTTTTAGTTTTCTTAGAGTTTTTTTCATTAGATTCTATCTAGGTGACTCCATCATAAGCCACTATTATTGACTTGAGTATCAAAATGTTATCATAATCTTCTAGGGTGTAACACACTTATATGATTGCATTAATTTTAATTGCAATTCCTGGTAGATCGAAAAAGCTTTGTTCAAGCTTTTGTCTAGTAATGACATTGTTCTATATTGATGCAATATTTGGAGAATAAACTTCTTTGTCTAATCAACCATTACTATGAGTAACATAGATATCCATCAATCGTGAGTCATATTCATGGCGTGTTTCACCCGCCCACATGAAAGTGATGTAGTTTATTTTGACTTATTGAGACCATGGTACCACACACCGACCCACACGATATATGGTGTAACCCTTATCGATCTATTATACTTGTAATGCAATAGAATTCCCGATTTGAAAAGTGATAGAGTCTCGCGACCTACATATCACTACTCGAACGCGAATCATTCGCCACGAGGTCTTTAGAGACGACATGGATATCGTCTCTAAAGACACTACCAACATCCCAAGTGTGTCATTGGTATTGGTTAGTATAATAAATAATTGAAATATCTTTAGAGACGACATGTTTCCGTTGCAAAAGATCACTATTAAAATTGACATAAAATTTCCGTCTCTAATGTTGTCTTTTACGACGTCTATTTTTCCATTCAAAATAATTGTAATATATTTGTCGTCTCTATTAGTATTAGTTACTAAGAGACGAAAATTTCCGTCCCTAAACATGTCTTTAGCGATGACATGTAAGGTCATTAGAGACATCTAATGCCATCTCCAAAGATAAAACGTCATTTGCGACGCCTTGTATAATATTTAGAGACGACATTGTGTTGTTTTTAAAGATAAATGCGTAATAAAGACAATGACTTGGCATATTGAGCCATTAATATCCATTCCTATATTTTTTATTACCAGTCCCAAACCTTAGTCCAAAATTGTTTAACCAGATCACTTCCAACTGTTCTCTGACTTACCATCACCGAAGGATCTCAACCTCCACCTCCACGTGTGGGTCAACTTCAACATCAAATTATCCAATAATTTTTCCAAAATTAGGTATTTTCTAAATATTAATCTTTTTAAATTCCCTCGCTTCTGAATTCATATTTGTTTAGGCTTAGAAGATTATTCTGTATAATGTATGAAAGTTTATGGTTCTAATATATGAATTTTGTGCATTTCAAGATAATTATTATATTTTTATAGATCATTATAATTTTCAAATTTCGTTATAATTCATTTATAATTTGATTATAGACGATGAAATTAATTAATAGAGAGGTTGGAATAAATTAAAGAACTAGTGTACTCGGGAATTCGTGTTAGGTGTGAGAAATTTTATAAATGGAAAATCACATGGGTAAAATAACTCGCATTTTTTTCAATGTAACCGTTGTTTGAGTTGTTTGAATAATCGAAGAAATTGTACAGATGTTGTACAAGACGGTATTTTAAAGTTTAACTTTTGTCAACATATGAGATTTAGACAAAATATGGCGAAATAAAATAAATTCCCGTGAATACCTTTATCTATATTTTAGATGAAGAAATGATGGACGTTTTAGACGATTTGACCAATTATAGAAATAATATGCATCATTTTATGAATTTACAGGGGAATTATTGACCAGTTATAAAAATTAGGGGTAGATTATGATTTTATAAAACATAGGTGCACTAGTGATATACAACATATAGCTGGGGTAAAATAGACTTTACAATTAATGTAGGTGTGTTTTAGAGTTTAAAATTGCCATTAAAAATTATAGGGGTATATATATATTTTTAATTGATCATAAATGGCTGATTGTGATGTCAAGGGGCCATGATGGGAATGGGAACAAGCGCGACCCCCTCGTCAAAACAACAATGCACTAACTGGATATAATGCCCCATGTATTCGTTATCCATCTTATTTTTACTGTTTCATACTACCACTTAGTGCATTCTCCGTTTAAATATAGGAAAAAAAGTTCGCAAGCCAAAAGGGAAGGAAACCCTACAGTCCGCCTACAGGGCGATGCAGAAAATACTGGACAAATTACTTGTCGACTTTTGCGTGTTGGACAAGACCTGAAACCCATATACGTATCATGCGAAAAAGGTGGTTTGTGTGATTGGACGGATGGTGCAGGAGAAGTGCCACCCAACTATAAGGCGTGGTTAAGTGTACCGACATAGATGATGTATTGGGTGCTTGACCGATTGGGGGTAATTACCTTTTCCTTTTCTATATTTGCTATAATTATTCTGTGATTTGATGTGTTGATATTTGATTGTAGGATTTTTTCGGGATAAACGAGTAGAGGGATAGGACCGATTGAGGAATATTTAGGACCTTAAGTAGGATTTGCGCAGACCAATATAACGAATACAAGAACCGGTGTAAGGTAGATTACTTTTACAAAGGCCTCTAACCGAAAGACGTCTCTAACGAGCATTGGGATTTAACGTGTAGAAATTAGACTACTGAATAAGTGTTTGTAATATTTCTCCACATCAAGAAATAGTAATATTGTTTATTTATTGATTGTGGAACTTAAATATTTAATATTTGCAAAAGCACAGAATCAGGTGGAGGCAGACAAGGCCCATGGGGCCAGGAAAAAACACTCAAACTAGTCAGGATCGAAGAGCTACTCACAACAACGAGCCAATTTGTATGATGTATACTACTATTACTTAATTTCTGTAACAAAAAAGATTTAATACGTTGGCTAAAAACTCAATTAGAAGGGTTACGAAGAAGTACAGGTTAACGAGGAACCGGTACAGGGAGAGGAGGAGCGGGACCCACTTCTGATGATGGCTAAATTTTTTAAACGGGTCGGTTATGAAGCGAAATGGAGAGTGGAGTACGGACCATTATAGGCAGTCATGTGCAAGTTTCTTATTCATCAATACTTATATTTTATATATTTTTAAATAATGTTTATGATTGAGAATTTATTTTAATAATGTTTATATTCCATGTAGCAGGAGGTGTTGAGGGACAAGATGCGCTGCCTAGTCAATAGAGTTTGCAGTCTAGGTAAACTGGTACCTCTAGTTCAAGCCCTCCTGTGACCCAAAAGGATTTGGTGGACTAGGTAGTCGGTGTTGTAAATTGGGTCATGGGTAATAGTTCCCGGAGTTGGATAGCTGGTGTAGATCCGCCTCTAATGGACAAGATAAGAGATCGGTTGAAACTTCTATTCCTCCAGATATATTCAGAATTTGGAGGACGTGGTGGCGCAATTGATGAGTATTTGGTATCTAAGGGTCGAGCACCCTACGTTCCACAGATCGATCAATCAACGACCTTCACTATTGCCAGTTCCGCTCCTACTGCACTTAGCTTAGAGGATGTGAGTAGAATAATCACTTGGTTTAACGAAGAGCGTGCAACCGAAGGTCTATCTACTTTCGTTCCCAGTGCTACTATTGGCGACCCTTCTTCTAGTCCCAACGTCGACGTCCCTTCTTCTAGTCCTACTCATCCTGGTCTCTCTGCTTCCAATCGTAATCGTAGAAGGCCCTGAGATGCTGAGATGATGATGAAGAAGACCTTAATGGTCCTTAGATTTTATCCCGTTTTATCAGACTATTATTAGTATTTGTTACGACTACTTTGATTTAAGACTTAATTTGTGCTTGTAATAATTTTATTTATATGTAATATTGATCACAACTTGTAATAATAATTGTTATTTTTATTATTTGAAAGTTTATTCCATACAATTTTTTATTATTTTGCTTTGTTATAAAAATAATAAATTTCAAATATGCAACCAAAATAAATTATATATAAAATCAATTTTAAAAATTGCTATGAATAAAATCATTACCCACGACTTTTTGTTGTTGATAGTGAGTTGAATCATTAAAGACGACAACGGTTCTCGTTAATGACAATAATCAATTGAGACGTCGCAAATAAATTTGATCATTAGAGACGAAAAGATATGGAATCTAAGTATTGATAGTGTATCATTTGCGACGAGATCAGTATCAACAACATGTTTTTTTTATAACGACACTCGAGCAATACCATCGATTTTTCACGGGTCGTCTCTGATAAATACCTTTTTTCACGAAACTTTAGGATAAATCACAAGTCTTCGAAATGATACATCACTATGACGGTCTACAATGTCATTAGAGACGCATATATTGATTGTACGAAATTTAACAATGGACTCCCCATCTGTTTTTCTTTTTTATACGTAGATTCCCCATCTAGAATCTATTGTTTTAATATTAGTTAAATATTTAATCATTTTCTGTATTAATCTATGACTTCATTTCTAAAGTCAAAATAATTTTATAATTAATTCATCCACTAATACAACTATTCATACTTTCAGTTACTTAATTATGATTAATAAAATATGTCCTACCTGAACTCTTTATCTTATCTTGTTATCTCAAATTCAGCATCTCGATTGATCACTATTATACCCTTGATATCGTAAAAAAATAAATAAATCTAGATGACAAGATTGCTATATACCTTTCAATTTTGTTTATTCTGATGTCAATATTGTTTCTGTCCCTAGGTGATTTTGGATGGTGAAAATTCTATAGGGTCGAAATTAATTTGAAAGATAAAAAATGATAATTCTATAGGATCTATTGAAGGTTAACTAATAACCTATACAATAAATTATATTAATAGGTAAATATATAATAGGTTTAATTACTAAATGAATAGATTTTTGTCGGAATTCAGGTCCATATTAATAGGATATGAGTATTAACAGTGGCTATAGCCGTTATTGGTCTTGGGGTATATTCTAAATCTTTTATTCTACGTTGGCAAATTAATGTAGTCTTGGTCGAGTTTAATATTTTAAAATTAAAGATTACATTTCATTTATCTAAATAATTGTTCATGAAAGATAATTAATCCAGATATATTTTATTATCTCGGTTTTTCACAAGGGCTATCATGAATTCACTACTTATCCAGCAAATCAAAAGCAGAAAAAGCAAAAAACAAAGATAGCGATAAATCATTTTCTTGCACGAGGGATGAGAAGGAGTGGATACTCTTTTTGAAGTGTTACACCAAACTTCTCGTTCATGTTAAGCTCATCAGGTGTTTCTCCTTCCGGGAGAGACCAGTCAAAGAAATGAATCAATGAAGCAACAACAAAAGGGATGTGCCTAACAACCATAGAAAGGGCAGGACAAATTCTCCTTCCTGCACCAAAGGGTAAGAATTCGAAATTGTTCCCTTTTAAATCTGAACTCGAATCAAGAAACCTCTCTGGTTTAAATGTCAGGGGATCGTCCCATATCTCGGGGTCCCTCCCAATCGCCCATAAATTTACAAAGATTTCAGCATTTTTAGGAATTGTATAATTCATTAGTTGGCAAGTCTCTGGAGCTCGGCGAGGAATCAATAATGGCGCAGGAGGGTGTAACCTCAGTGTTTCTTTCAAACAGGCTTGAAGATATGATAAATTCATGAGGTGAGATTCATTTAACTGGTCCTTGCTAGTTTCTCTTTCGAGTTCTTCATGAACTTTTTTCATTGCTTTAGGGTTCCTTACCAATTCTGCCATCATCCATTCAACTGTTGAGGTACTAGTATCTGAGCCAGCAGTAAATAACTCCTGTAAGATATTATAGTTAAAGTGAGAGGGAACTTCTCCCTGAACTTGGGTAACCTAGTTCTGATTTACTATAAAAATATATATAGGGAGATATATATCTCCACGGAATTACTCGGGTGCGCGCAATCTAGCCCGGATCACCCATGTAACCAAAATAAAAATAAAAATAAAAATAAACTAAAGCCTTAGGCAACTAAGATTAGTGGTCTTGTGCACTAAGGTTGAGAGAGAGAGAACAAACCAAAAGTAGTTGCAAGATTCCATCTTCACTAAAATTATGTTCAATAAGAGTGTCCAAGAAATCTCGTTGACTTGAAGAAGTTTTGTTTTTCCTGTCTCGTTTTTCTTCAACAATAGGTTTCCACACGGACCAAATTCTTAGGTACAACTTTTTTGCCTTCTTTCGTAAACCTTGAAGATCTAGCTCACATAAAACTGGATAAAAATCTGAGATATTCGGTGCAGAAGCTAACTCAATAACTCCTCTTAACATACCTTTCATCAAACTACCAGCAATTTCTTCCCTCAGATCTATCAAGTCTCTCGAAAACAAGATGTTACTTAAAATGTTTACACTATGTGTAAAAGCTAGCTTCCCTATATCAATAACATTCCCTTCATTTTCTTTTACAAATTCCACCATTTCCGTCACTTTTTTCCCTCTCAAACATTCTTGAGACTCTAATGCTTTACTTGAGAAAATCTCAGTTCGGAATAGTGTTCGTAAGTATCTCCATCTATCACCACATTCTTCAGCCCATCCTAGAGTTATGCTTTGAAGTTCTGACCGGCTATATGGAATCGCATGAGGAACGTGTCTTCCGGATAAACTTCGATCATACGTTTTTAGGATTTCTATGGCTGCAGCTGGTGATGATCCAACAACCATGTATTTAGTTCCTAGTCTTAGTGATATGAGAGGGCCATGAATTTGAGCAAAGTTTGCAAGAGATACATGAGGCATTTTTCCTATATGAGGAATATTCCCCAAGATTGGCCATGGAGTTGGACCTGGTGGAAACGGTGGCGTGTTCGAAGATGACAATCGTTTAAAAGTGTTAAAGATGATGAGGATTAAAGGTAATGCAAGAAGTGCAAGCAAAAAGTAGATAACTTCTTCTTCTAAAATATAATCCATAAACTTTTAGGTGATTTTTTTTTTGTGGTGAAAAAATATGATAAATTAACAGCTTATATAGATCTCATGGGATAAAATATCACTAATTTTGCTACTGGATTTGCCATTGATGGCTGTCGAATCATAGGACATGGCGTGAACATATTTTCTTATTGTATGGAAAATAAGTCGAAATGAAATTCGAGCCACTCGATTTCTATCCAAACGCCTTCAATAAATGTGTTTGATCTGAATAGTCTTTGTCATAATAAACTAAAATTGAAGTACCTTCAAAAGTTGATATAAAATCAATTAATTGTGTTTGATTTTTCGACTTATTTGTTTGATGGCAACCACATATTGGAGATATTTTTGGTTTCGTGTAATATATTACTCCGTAATGTCTAATCATCCACCACCACTACCTGTAATGGTCGCTAGACCAAAAATCATCGCTAAAGAAAATAAATTATCATTTGAGGATCGCAAGTAATTGCTAATAAGTGGCCGTAAAATAGTGATAGTTATATGTACGCTAAAGTCTATGACTTTTAGCGACCATGGACATCAACCTTTAGCAATTGCAGTGCAACTGTTGCTAAAATTCTTATCTTTAGTGACTAATGTACGTAGTTACTAATAATAGTTTGATACTCATTTGTGATTACATTCTGATAGCTAAAAGAAAAAACAGAGATAAAAAGAAGTAGTTACTAATGGTTTTGTTATCTTTAGCGATTATTTTGTTATCGTTAAAAATTAGTTTTATTAAAAAATATTTTACCTTTAACGAGTTAATCGTTGTATCTAAAGATATTTTTATTAGCAAAAATATATTTTATAATGTCTTCTACTAGATGTGTCACTATAGAAAGGAAGTGCCACACTGGTCAATTGTGATTCGCAAGTAGCGGTTGGTGTCGCTCATAATAACATCTACAACGTGAAAATGAGACATTCACATTATTGAGTAAAATAGTTGCTGAAAAATAGTGCGTTAGTCTTAGAGTGTCTTTGACCAGAGAAGAATCTGTTTAATTCATTTTTTAAAGTCTTAAACAGGAAAGTAATCCTGGAAACATCCAGAGTGATGGACTAAAACCTATTGATGGAGAACATATGGTGGATGAGTCCATATAATACTCTATTTTCCTATCCTTAGGGTGTAAACTGCGCAAACATGAAGTCATAACCATTAGTGGTGTGAGAAAGACTTGATGAATTCACCGATGAGGTTGAGTTTTATTTTTCTAAAAAGATTTTAAGGATTCGGTTGTTGTCTCACTTCACTACTTGTCAATTCAAATTGAAATATATTGACATTTAAGTACGATTCATCCAATGCTTATTTTCTCAGAAACCTGTTCACCCTTTCTCCTAATTCTTGAGTGGAGGATTTTTGAGAATTAAAAGAAAAACAAATGAGTTTTTAAATTAGTTTCATACAATTGGAGAAGAAGACGGAGACCAAGAGTTTTTTTTTAAAATATACCATGTCAGTTTTGGAAGGAGAAAAATAACAATTAATATTATTTCTTCCATGTATACATTTTTAATAATCCCACACTCTAGAGATAAAGAGTATGAGATATACACCAAACGTGCGCACCATGACCACTACACGCCCGGTCTGACACCGATGAAGGCGACATCAAGGCTTGACGTAGTCGTGTTCATGGTCTTGTTTAGTATGTCATGCTTCATTTGGGAGCTAGTACATCTAGGAGCTCCTGTATATATACTTATATTGAACACATTTTAAAAAGCCACCAGAAGAAAAACGTCCAGCCTTGAATGCTCCCATCCCCAACAGTTAGAATCTCAAAATATGACTCAGTTGTTACAGAAGTTACAAAGTTTGTCCAATATGTTCTCCCATTTGCTAAAGAGAACCGTCCGGGTTTAGGGCATGTTTCAAAAGATTGCAAAACTGTTTTCTTTTATGGTGAATGTTTTTATGACAACAATTATTGTGCACGTTTTTGAAGACTCCCTAAACCACTATATAAGAGAGGCTGAAATTATTTGCAAAAATACACCAACATAAATACAACACTCCATAAAAAAATAACATTCAACTCTCATTCTCTCTGAATGTTTATGAGTTTAGACTAAAGTAGTAATAGTAATACATTTGAAGATATCATCCATACACTGTAAAATCATTTTTAAGAAAGTAATTGTAAAGCTCATGCTATTACTTCTATGAGAGGGCATTAAGAACGTTTCCGAATTTCAAGATATCATTGTAAGTTTGGTTGTGATGCCTTTTTTATTTACTTGTTGTATCTTGTTGTAAGTATCTTTAAGAATTTAAATATAAGTTCTTGTGATTATCATTTACTGACCAATGTTCATATTTCAACCAGAAATCGCGCTTATATATATATTAAGTTTTTTAAATTATTTAGGAAAAATAGTTATCAAATTTGAACCATAAATGACAATAATTTTTATTATGTCTATATCACATCCCCTATTTATGAAAAAAAGAATACATTAGAAATATTGTCAACATTATCTTCAAGGTTTTATTACACAAATATAAATTCAATATAATCCAATAGCATGGTTATCCAAAATTTATTTGATTAGAGAATTTTTAATTTATGACAGGATAGTTGATGTCATCTGAGTTCCATAATGATGATTCATATTTAAAAAAAAAATAATATCATGAGCATCCTTTAAAGAACCAAAAAATTCTTCTATCAAGCGAATTATCATGTCCTGCTTATGTCGAACGAAAATTAATTATTAGGCCGTCCCCCCACCCCCCGCCCCTCCAAAAAAAAAGTTGATCCTCATTCTTTGAGTAAATCCGAGAGAATATTTGTGGGCCTATTTTTTTTTGTAAACCATTTCAATAATTATTTTTATCATAATTAATACCTCAACATGTTTGGCATATGTTAGTATCAGTTTACTGTTAACTTTAGTTTATTTTTTATATTATTATGAGGGACAAATCTTGATTTGATTAAGAGAGGGGCAGATCCAAGGGGATGGGGGAGCCCGCCACTCCATCCATTGGACGAAACACAAATTTTAGCTGTATTTTTTTAGCAAAAAAACCATACAAAAATAGAGTTTTGTGCCCCTCAAATCTGTCCCAGATTTAAAATTTAGCCTAAATTTCTTTTTTCGGGGCGATTACTCGAACCCTATTGGCTTATCTAACTTTTTATCTCAGATTATAAATCTTGAATCCACCTCTAGTAAATAGAGAGAAATAGTAGTTAAAATCAATATTACCCCTGAGTGCACTATGAATGTCATATATTAAGATTTTTTTATATCTGAATATTCGTCACATAATAAATGAAAAAAATTAATGTATATTTAATCATTTCGATATATTTATTAAATATTGAAAAATATTGATTTTCTTGAAAAAAGTCGCACCTTTAAATATTTTTCTAACCTAGCCGTCCTAGGACCCATTTTTATGTTTTGCCCCGGGCCACCAAATTATCAGGACCGCCCGTCGCTATAGCGGTGATTAAATGCATAGTGGTGGTGTTAAAAAATAAATATTGTATCAATAATAAAATAATATATTTAAAAATAAGGGTAGTATATGTATAAAAAGATAAAAAAGATGTTTTCTACAAATATTTATTTCACTAGGTATTTTTTTATGAAATAAATTATTGGAGGTTGTTTTTCACAATTAAGTACTATCATTAGCCATATTTTTAAGCAAAAACTTCTTTTTAAAATAGGGTGATTGACTAATAGAGTACACAGACAATTGTTAGTTGCCCATCAGGTCCAACCTACCCAAAAAGTCTGGATTGCTCTTCTGCTCCATTAATGTCTTTTGACTTACCAAAATTAATTTCCTAATTATATGATACCAATCAATTAATATCAAAACGAAAAGAAAAAAATTGTCAAAAACATTACATTAAAGTACAAAACGAATAAAACAAATAGAAATTTAATATTTTTTTTTGATTGTATTCGTGGTAATCAAATCAAAGTCCAATCTGGCGTATATAACCCATTCAATTCTATACACACGCCACCACAACTACCCCAGTAACACGTCTTTTTTTCATAATGTCTAAAACACCAGTAATTACAAACCACCGATGTTAACTAGCACACCACTAATATTCCACACATAACCTATCATAAACAGAAGATTGAATATTTACACCATCACAAGTTAAAAAGCACACCATCACACGCCACCACAACTGCACGGTAACCCGTCCTTTGTCCGACCAATGAGATGCTGTTTATCGACCTTCCAATAAAGGTGAGAATCAGGCTGAGACTGGTCCCAAAACAGCGGCTTTGGGCGCCAACTCCAAGGGGGACCGAATTTTTTTTACCTTTAGTTGACTAGTTAATCATGCAAATCAAAAACAGGAAATTCAGGAATAAAATAATACTAGTTTAAATAATATTTTTACTATTGAAAACAACATAGCAAGGATATTATTTTCTTGCACGAGGGATGAGGAGCAGTGGATGTTCTTTCTGAAGTGTAACACCAAACTTCTCGCTCATGTTAATATCATCAGGAGTTTTTCCTTGGGGAAGAGACCAATCAAAGAAACAAATTAATGAAGCCACGATTAAAGGGATGTGCCTCACGACCATGGGAAGACCGGGACAAATTCTCCTTCCTGCACCAAATGGTAAGAATTCGAAATTGTTCCCTTTGAAATCCAAACTCGAATTAAGAAACCGCTCTGGTTTAAATGACAGAGGATCCTCCCAAATGTCCGGGTCCCTTCCAATCGCCCATACATTTATAAATATTTGAGCATTTTTAGGGATTGTGTAATTCATTACTTGGCAGGTCTCTGGAGCTCGGCGAGGAATCAATAGCGGCACAGGAGGGTGCAACCTCAGTGTTTCTTTAAAACATGCTTGAAGATATGGTAAATTCATGAGGTGCAATTCGATCAGCTGATCCTCGATGGTTTCTCTATCGAGTTCTTCTCGGACTTTTTTCATTGCTTTGGGTTTCCTTACCAATTCTGTCATCATCCATTCAACTGTTGAGGTACTAGTGTCTGAGCCAGCACTGAATAACTCCTGTAAGATATTTTAGTAGTTAGAAATAAATAAATTGTAAGATATTAAAGTTAGAACAATTAAAGCCTTAGGGGACTACACTTCATGGTCTTGTGCATTGGGTTTGGGGTGGGGAGTTTGGGTCAGTGGAAGAGAGAGAGAAAACTAACCACAAGTAGTTGCAGGATTCCATTGTCGCTAAAATCATGTTTAATAAGAATGTCCAAGAAATCTCGTTGGCTTGAAGAAATTTCATTTTTCTTGTTTCGTTTTTCTTCAACAATTGGTTTCCACATGGACCAAATTCTTATCCACAACTTTTTCGCCTTCTTTCGTATACCTTGAAGATCAAGTTTACATAAAACTGGATAAAAATCTGGTGCAGAAAACACCTCAACTATTCCTGTTACCATTCCTTTCATCAAACTACCCGCAGTCTCTTCGTGCAGACTGATTAAGTCTCTTGAAAAAAAAATGTTACTTAAAATGTTGAAACTGGTTACGAAAGTTACCATCCCGATATCCATAACATTCCCTTCATTTTTCCGCAAAAATTCCACCATTTCCATTACTTTTTTCCCTCTCAAACATTCTTGAGACTCTAATACTTTATTCGAGAAAAGCTCAGTTCGGCATAGTGTTCGTAGATATTTCCATCTATCATCGCATTCCTCAGCCCATCCAACAGTTATGTTTTGAAGTTCTGACCGGCTATATGGAATCGCATGAGGAACGTGTCTTCCTGATAAACTACGATCATACGTTTTTAGGATTTCTATGGCTACAGCTGGTGATGATCCAACAACCATGTATTTAGTTCCTAGTTTTAGAGATATGAGAGGGCCATGAATTCGAGCAAAGTTTGCAAGAGATACATGAGGCATATTTCCTATATGAGGAATATTCCCCAAGATTGGCCATGGAGTTGGACCTGGTGGAAACGGTGGCGTTTTCGAAGATGACAATCGTTTAAAAGTGTTAAAGATGATGAAAATTAAGGGTAATGCAAGGAGTGCAAGCAAAAAGTAGATACCTTCTGCTTCTAAAATATAATCCATAAATTTATTGAAGATTATTTTTATTGTTGTGAAAAAATATGATCAATTAACCGCTTATATAGATCTCATGGGATAAAATATCAGGAATTTAGCTACTGGATTTGCCATTGATGGCTGCCGAATCATAGGACATTGCGTGATCATATTTTCTTATTGTATGGAAAATAAGTCGAAATAAAATTCGAACCACTCGATTCTATCCAAACGCCTTCAATAATTGTGTTTGATCTAAATAGTCTTTGTCATAATAAACTAATATTGTAGTACCTCCAAAAGTTGATATGAAATCAATCAAACGTGTTTGTTTCTTCAATTTATTTGTTTGATGGAAACCAGATATTGGAGATATATTTGGTTTCGTGTAATATATTACTCCGTAATGTCTAATCATCCACCACCACTACCTGTATGGTCGCTAGACCAAATATCATCGCTAAAGAAAATAAATTATCATTGAGGATCGCAACTAATTGATACTCATTTGTGATTACATTTTGATTGCTAAAAAAAGAGATAAAATAAAGTAGTTACTAATGGTTTTGTTATCTTCAGCGATTATTTTGTAATCATTTAAAAATAGTTTACCTCTAACCAGTTAATTGTGATCTCTAAAGATATTTTTATTACCAAAAATATATTTTATAATGTAATTATAATTTCAATTTCAATAGATAATTAATATCATAGGTTGGAATTGGCAGGGGAAGAACCTGAGTGATTAAGATGTCTCCTACCAGATTTGTCACTATGGAAAGGAAGTGCCACACCGGTCAATTGTGCTTCGCAAGTAGCGGTTGGTGTCTCTCATAATAACGTCTACAACGTGATAATGAGACATTCACATGATTTAGTAAAATAGTTGATGAAAAATAGTGCGATAGTCTTAGAGTATCTTCGACCAGAGAAGATTTTGTTTAATTCATTTATAAAGTCTTAAACAGGATAGTAATCCTGGAAACATCCAGAGTGATGACTAAAACTTATTTATGGAGAACATATGGTGGATGAGTCCATATGATACACTATTTGCCTATCCTTATGGCGTAAACTATGCAAACATGAAGTCATAACCATTAGTGGTGTGAGAAAGACTTGATGAATTCACCGATGAGGTTGAGTTTTATTTATCTTAAAAGATTTTTAAGGATTTGGTGGTTGTCTCACTTCACTACTTGTCAAGAGGTGCAAGGTTTGAGTCTCCTCCCTGAACATGGGTAACCTAGTTCTGATTAAGTGGGAGTATGCATGAGGAGGCGTGTATATTTCCTATGGGAATAGTCGTGGTGCGCGTAAGCTGGCCCGGACACCCATACATAAAAAAAAGAAATATATTGACTTTTAAGTACGATTCATTCAATGCTTATTTTCTCACAAACTTGTTCACCTTTTCTCCTAATTCTTGAGTGGAGGATTGTTGAAAATTAAAAGAAAAACAAATGAGTTTTTAAATCAGTTTCATACACCTAGAGAAGAAGAGGAAGACCAAGAGTTTTTTTAAAAAATATACCATGTCGATTTTGGAAGGATAAAAATAACAGTTAATATTATTTTTTCCATGTATATTTTTTTAATAATCCAACACTCTAGAGATAAAGAGTATGAGATATACACCACACGCGTGCACCACGACCACTAAGCGCCCGGTCTGACACTGACGAAGGCGGCATCAAGGCGTGACGTGGCGTATCGTGTTCATGGTCATGGTTAGTATGTCATGATTCTTTTGGGAGCTAGTAAATCTAGGAGCTACTGTTTATATACTTACATTGAACACATTTTAAAAAGCCAACAGAAGAAAAACGTCCAGCCTTGAATGCTCCCATCCCCAACGGTTAGAATCTCCAAATATGACTCAGTTGTTACAGAAGTTACAAAGTTTGTCAAATATGTTCTCCCATTTGCTAAAGAGAACCGTCCGGGTTTAGGGCATGTTTCAAAAGATTGCAAGACTTTTTTTTTGTGGTGAAATTATTGTGAACATATTTGTAGGCTCTCTAAACCACTGAATTTCAAGATATCATTGTAAGTTTGGTTGTGATGCCTTTTTATTTACTTGTATCTTGTTGTAAGTATCTTTAAGAATTTAAATAAAATTTCTTGTGATTATCATTTACTGACCAGTGTTCATATTTTAACCAGAAATCGCGCTCATATATACTAAGTTTTTAAAATATTTTGGGAAAATAGCTATCAGATTTGAACCATAAATGACAATAATTTTTAATATGTATATATTACATCCCCTATTTATGAAAAAAAGAATACATTAGAAATATTTAGAGTTTTTAGCCAATTAAGTCCACCAACCCAATTATCCATCCCTAACAGGTCCAACCCATCATTTCTTCCCATCCAGGTCCAGCTGATTTTTTCCTATACCATCGTTGCCCCTGTTCAGAATCAGATCATATATTTGTTTCCCTTAATTCTCGCATGTAACCAACTCCATATTATTAGCTAATTAATTTAAATCCCTTAAATATTGCTTTTATTACGGGAAACTCAATTAATAATTTAACAAATCTATTCTCATACACAAAACAATGCTTCTCACATCCAACAATACACAGCACGACATTCATCAGATAGTTTATGCAAGGTACGTTGTAAGTTATCATTCTCCGGTATTGCATAATCACAGCTCCCGTCGGAGCTCCATTAACGGCGACAAGGGATTTGAAATAGGAGAAGAGCTCCATTAACGGGTTTGTGTAGATTGTATTCGTAACAAAAACCTCAGCCACTGATCTTTCTTTTCATCATCAACATAACAGGTTTGTGTAGATTGTTATCTAATTAATCCCAAACCACTCACCCATTATCCCATATCTAACTAATTGAGCCTCATTTCTTCGTCTTTTGATTGAACATATAACAAGAAGAGTGCGTCAACGATGGGGATGAATGGCTGTCGGTGTGATGCAGATGCACACCATCGATTTTGACAGAGAACCCATCAAAACAAAGCTAATAACCCACCGTAAACCATTAGTTTTAAAATGCAACCCATCAATATCATACACATAACCCACTACGAATAGACGACGACACTAAAGGCTAACCCAGCGAACTCAACATTCACACCATCGATATTACAAAGCATTACCCATCATCTTCATTCCCGCCTTCATAGTCTACACTAGTTTTTGCTAACCCAACGACTTCAACATTCACACCATCGATATTACAAAGCATTACCCATCGAGTTTAGTGGACAACCCACCATCGTCCATTTGAACAAAAGTTTCAAGTTTTTCATCAGTTGCTGCATTTGAATTTTATTAGTTACTGATTGTAATTTTTCAGGGTTATTGATTTGATTGATTGCATGATTTTAGCGATTTTTATTTGTTTTAATTTTTAACTGATTGCATGATTTTAGTGTTTTAGTTTTGGTAACAAATCTCCAATTAATGGGTAACTAGGGGCAAGTCTGTCATTTGCGGTGGGCTGGACCTGATGGGCAATCACTGATTACTTGTGGACTCTATAAGGAAATCACCCAAATATTTACAATATTATCTTCAAGCTGCTATTACACAAAGATAAATTTAATACAATCCAATAGCATGGTCACCCAAAATTTATTTGATTTGAGAATTTTTAATTTATGGCATGATATTTAAGGTCATCCGAGTTCCATAATGATGATTAATATTTTAAATAAAATATCATGAGCATCCTTTAAAGAACCAAAAAATTCTTCTATCAAGCGAATTATCATGTCCTGCTTGTGTCTAAAGAAAATTAAGTATTAGGCCGTTACTCCAAAAAAAGTTGAAATGAAGCTTCCTCATACATTGAGTAAATTCAAGGGGATATTTGTGGACCTATTTTTATTTCTTGTAAACTATTTAAATATTTTTTTATCATAATTAATACCAGATCCAAGGGGATGGGGAAGCCCGCCACTTCGGCCCTTGGACACACTACAAATTTTAGCTGTATCTTTTTAGCTATAAAAACATACAAAAATAGAGTTTTGTGCCCCTCAAATCCGTCCATGATTTAAAATTTAGCCTAAATTTCTTTTTTCGGGGCGATTACTCGAACCCTATTGGTTTATCTAACTTTTTATCTCAGAATATAAATCCTGAATCCATCTCTAGTAAATAGTGGGGAATGGTAGTTAAAATCAATATTACCCTAGATGCACTATGCATGTCATATATTAAGATTTTTTTTAAATCTGAATATTCGTCACATAATAAATGAAAAAAATTAATGTATATTTAGTCATTTTGATATATATTATATATTGAAAAATATTGATAATCTTGAAAAAAGTTGCATCTTCAAGTATTTTTCTAAACTAGCCGTCCCAGGACTCATTTTAATGTTTTGCCCAGGGCCACCAAATTATCAGGACCGTCCGTGGCTATAGCGGTGGTTAAATGCATGGTGGTGGTGGTGGTGATGGTAATGGTGGTGGTGATGGTAATGGTGGTGAAGTGTCCATTATTTGTTTAATAGTAAAAAATTAATATTGTATCAATGATAAAATAATATATTTAATAATAAAGGTAGTATAGGTATAAAAAGATAAAGAAGATATTCTCTACAAAATTTATTTCACTAGGTATTTTTTTTATAAAATAAGTTATTAAAGGTTTTTTTACAATTAAATACTTTCATTAGCCATTTTTTTAGCAAAACCCTCTTTTTAAAATAGGATGATTGAATGATAGAGTTTACGGACTATTGCTAGTTGCCCATCAGGTCCAACCCACCCAAAAAGTCTTGATTGCCTCCACTAATATATATCTTTTGACTTACCAAAACTAATTTGCTAATTATATGCAACCAATCAATTAATATCAAAACAAAAAGGAAACAATAAATTACAGTACAAAACGAATAAAACGAATAAAACGAATAGAAATCAATGATTATATATCTTTAATATTTTTTTTATTATAATCGTGGTAATCAGATCGAAGATCAATCTGTCGTATATAACTCATTCATTCCTATACACACACCACCACAACTATTCCAGTAACCCGTCATTTTTTCATGTTGTCCGAAACACCAGTAATTACAAACCACCGATGTTAACTAGCACACCACTAATATTCCACACATAACCCATCAGAAACAGAAGATTGAATATTTCATGTGCGGTGTGTATACCCCTTTGTTTTTTCCTGTTACACCTTCACAAGTTAAAAAGCACACCATCACACGCCACCACAACTGCATGGTAACCCGTCTTTTTTCATACTGTCTAAAACACCAGTAATTACAAATCGCCGATGTTAACTAGCACACCACTAATATTCCACACATTACCAATCAGAGACAAAAGATATTTCATGTGCAGTGTGTATACCCCTTTGTTATTTCCTGTTACACCATCATAAGTTAAAAAGCACACCATCACAATTTCCCGCTCTTTGAAGCTGCTTCGGCGACAACTTGCCGGTCAATTTGTATTTCAACAACTTTTCCTTCCATTAATTCAGTTTCTTCTTTGTCTGACTCCTATAGATTTTCTAAAAGCTTGCATAAGAGCTTCGATTATTGACACTAATGAGAAAAGCTCACTTCAAGTAAGCATAGCGAAAGGAGTTTCTTGCCCAATAGATTTTGCCATTCCCACTGCGATAGCCGTTTTTCCGGATCCGGGTTGACCAGCTAAGAGGACACCTTGACCTGTGATTTTGTCGTTATAGCTTTTCTAAAAGCTTGCATAAGAGCTTTGATTTTTGACATCTCTAACGAGAAAAGCTCACTTCCAGCAAGTATAGCGAAAGGAGTTCCTTGTCCAATAGATTTCGCCATTCCCATTGTGATAGCCGTTTTTCTGGTTCCGGGTTGACCAGCTAAGAGGACACCTTGACCTGCGATTTTGCCGTCCTAGATCATTTTAACTATCACGCCAGCGGCTTTACGGGCCGAGGTTTGGCCAACCATACCTTCAGATATTTGATGTGCTTCTAGAGCTGAGTCTAGTCCTAGGCCGCGGATATGGGAGTGCTCAGATTCTTTCTATGCGTCGTTAAGTCATGCATCTCTGAGAGCTTTATCTCCACCGTTGTTGTGGTGGTTCCGTACAAATATAGAGGGATTGAATGCTGATGATGGTGTTGAGTAGCCATGTTTGTATATAACAATGTGTGATTATGCGAAAATAGAAGATTTATGTACTGTTTGGATTCATTTTTTTAAAGGAAAGGAAAGGAAATGATAGGAATAAATTTTCCTTTCCTTTGTTTGAATTCGTGTTTTAATTAAAGGAAAGTAATTTAATGGATTACAAAATCCTTTCTTTTCCTTTAAAACGTCAATTATTTAATCCTTCCGTTTTGGAGTCATTTCAAAGGAAAGGAAATGATTATTTTTTTAAATGTTACAACTATCCTTACAATTTTAATATATAATATTTTTACATAACACAAAAAGGGTATAAAGGTATTTTTGTGTAAAATAATCCTTTCCTTTCCTTTAATAATGTGAATCCAAACAAGTGATTCCTTAATCAATTACTTTCTTTTCTTTTATTAAATTTTTTATAATCCAAACACGGTTATCATTTTCCTTTCCATTCCTTTAATATTTTTACAGATGAAAAGATAGAGATTTGAATATATGAATGGATTTCTTTTTTTATTATGGAATTAATTAGATATGATATAAAAGTGAAAACAGTTACGAAATGATATATATGGATTGAGATAATTATGGAAGAAATTTGATAAGATCAATTAGTTACAGGGGTAAAGATGGTATATCTATTAAAACTCTGAACCTTTCCGAGGTGAAATGATAGATTGGACTCTATGGAAGTGGGTTATTGGGTTTTTGAAATTAATTAGCTAATATTTCTTTAAAATAACTTTATATATATATATAAAAATTTTTTTTGTGAAAAAATAAAAAATTTCAATTTTTGTTCTAAAAAATAGAATTTTTATTTTTTTATTCTCCAAAACGCCTTGACGCCTAGGTGTGCTAGAAGCCGCCTAACCCGTAGAACATTCTAAAAACGCCTAAAGACTGAGGCATCATGTTTAGAACAAAGATTTTTTAAAAAAAAAAAAAACAGAACCTATAAGACAATTGAAAAAAAATAAAAATAGAGTTGGTGCTCTAACCCCTTGGCTCCAAAAATATATTCAGGTTCCCTATATCGAAATATCTTCAAAACGATGATGATTAAGGGTGAGATGACGAGTGAAAGAATTATAAGCCATATACTTTGTGGATTTTGTGGATCTAAGTTACATATAATAGTACAATCCAGAAATCCAATTTCGAAAAAAAAATGAATCTTTCATTGTCACACCTCCTAAACACAGATTTATATATGTAAATGTAACCAATAATATAGACCTACATAACCGGACTTTTGTTCAACTGTCTAAAATGACCAACCCAAGTTTTAACTAAGCTCTCAACAGTCACTTATAAACCAATTGACAAATCTTCCCCCAATGATAGTACCCTTGGCCTTGGCTGTGGCCTTGACGAGGATGTCATGGCCCCCAAGGTGTGTATGATATTGTTGCTAATTGGGATTGTGAGAATATTTGTGAGGGGGAGGGATGGTGTGTAGTGTCTCAGTGAGATTTGTCAGTGGTTTATAAGTAGATCTTTACTTGGCTTTCAAATGTTTCAAAATCTTCTCAAAATATATGTTCTTTTCCAAAAGCTTGACACGTGTCATTTCTCAAGACCCCATGAGCAGCGTGTCATGCTCCGAAGCGTTAGGCTGTGATTGGTCCATCCAGTTCATGTTAGTCGGGACGGCCTTGCCTAATGGGACTCTCTTAATTCATATATGTAAGACTAACCTGATAGTTGTTCTTTCTGCAAAGTTGCATAAACATTCATGTCTAGCTTATAAATATCTTTTTGTCTTGGACGAAATCTTAGCAAATGATAATATCTAAATTCTGATAGATTTCAATCCATAGAAGGCAGCAAAACTGCTATGTATTTTGCAGCCATGGTAGACCAATAAAATGCTGTTTATCGAGCTTCCTATAAAGGCGAAAATCAGGCCGAGATTGGTCCCACAGCGGCTTTGGGTGCCAACTCCAAGGGGGACCGAAATTTATTACCTTTATTTGACTAGTTAATCATGCAAATCAAAAGCAGGAAAATCAGAAAAAAAAAAACAATACTAACTTAAATAATTTTTTCATTATTGAAAACGAACTAGTAAGGAAATCATTTTCTTGCACAAGGGATGAGGAGCAGTGGGTGTTCTTTCTGAAGTGTAACACCAAACTTCTCGCTCATGTTAATCTCATCAGGTGTTTTTCCTTGCGGAAGAGACCAATCAAAGAAACGAATTAACGAAGCCACGATCAAAGGGATGTGCCTCACGACCATGGGAAGGGCAGGACAAATTCTCCTTCCTGCACCAAATGGTAAGAATTCGAAATGGTTCCCCTTGAAATCCAAACTCGAATCAAGAAACCGCTCTGGTTTAAATGTCAGAGGATCCTCCCAAATGTCCGGGTTCCTTCCAATCGCCCATACATTTATAAATATTTGAGCATTTTTAGGGATTGTGTAATTCATTACTTGGCAGGTCTCTGAAGCTCGGCGAGGAATCAGTAGCGGCGCAGGAGGGTGCAACCTCAGTGTTTCTTTCAAACAAGCTTGAAGATATGGTAGATTCATGAGGTGCGATTCGTTCAACTGATCATCCTCGTTGGTTTCTCTATCAAGTTCTTCACGGACTTTTTTCATTGCTTCGGGGTTCCTTACCAATTCTGCCATCATCCATTCAACTGTTGAGGTAGTAGTGTCTGAGCCAGCACTGAATAATTCCTGTAAGATATTATATAATTTTTTTAAAAAAATATTGTCAGATATAATAGTGTTTCAAAATAAATAAATTGTAAGATATTATAGTTAGTACAACAAACCACAAGTAGTTGCAGGATTCCATTGTCGCTAAAATCCTCTTCAACAAGAATGTCCAAGAAATCTTGTTGACTTGAAGAAATTTCATTTTTCCTATTTCGTTTTTCTTCAACAATTGGTTTCCACATGGACCAAATTCTTAGCCACAACTTTTTCGCCTTCTTTCGTATACCTTGAAGATCTAGCTTACATAAAACTGGATAAAAATCTGACAGATTTGGTGCTGAAAGCACCTCAATGACTCCTTTTACCATACCTTTCATCAAATTACCCTCAATCTCTTCGTCTAGACTGATCAAGTCTCTTGATAACAAAACGTTACTTAAAATGTTGAAACTAGTTACAAAATTTACCTTCCCAATATCCATAACATTCCCTTCATTTTCCTTCAAAAATTCCACCATTTCCATCACTTTTTTCCCTCTCAAACATTCTTGAGACTCTAAAGCTTTATTCGAGAAAAGCTCAGTTCGGACTAGTGTTCGTAGATATTTCCATCTATCATCGCATTCCTCAGCCCATCCTAAAGTTATGTTTTGAAGTTCTGACTGACTATATGGAATTGCGTGAGGAACGTGTCTTCCAGATAAACTTCGATCATATGTCTTGAGAATTTCTGTAGCAACAGCTGGTGATGATCCAACAACCATGTATTTTTTTCCTAGCCTTAGTGATATGAGAGGGCCATGAATTTGAGCAAAGTTTGCAAGAGATACATGAGGCATATTTCCTATATGAGGAATATTTCCCAAGATTGGCCATGGGGTTGGACCTGGTGGAAACAGTGGCGTCTTTGAAAACGAACGTTTAAAAGTGTACAAGACGGTGAAGATTAAGGGTAAGGCAAGAATAGCAAGCATAAAGTATATACCTTCTGTTTCCAAAAGAGAACCCATAAAGGTTTTGTGGATTACTTTTAATGCGGATAACTTTTGATCAATTATGTTATACTTATATACAGATACATTATTGATAAAACATCAGAATACTTGACTTCTGGATATGCTATTGAGGTGTTCAAATTAGATTATTTTATGGTATGAAAAATAAGTCGAGATGCTTTTTGGATAGGATGGAATATATTGTCCTGTGATCCTGTCTACATGGTCTATGTCACGATAAACTAAAATTGTAGGTAATCCACATTTTGACAAAAAGTCAATCAAACTTGTTTCTTTTTCTTACTTTTTTGTTTATGAAAACGACATATTGGAGGTATACGGAGATAGTTTTCGTTTCAGTTTCATTTATCTTTCTTTTAATACAAAATTTTCTTATCATCTTGATTATAACTTCGGAGCAAATTCTGTTTTTGATAGTTACCTATGAATTAAAAATATTTTATTTTCAATTTTTTTAAGAACCTTAAAGTACATGTAAGAGAGAAAAAAGAAAAAGTAAAAACACTTGGGCCTATTTCTATATATAATTTGCAAAACTAGTGTGATCACACACAGAATGCCTTCAAGGATTAAATAATCCCGAAAGGTTTTATTGTCCTTGGCTTTTTAAAGTGCCTATATTTGGATCTGAATACTTAAGCATTCCCATCGAAAGCAGAAAAGGAGAAAAGAAAACAATACTAGTATAATTAAAAGACATTTTTACTATAGAAAACGAACATAGCAAGTAATTATTTTCTTGCATGGGGGATGAGGAGCAGTGGATGTTCTCTCTGCAATGTAAAATCAAACTTCTCGTTCATGTTGAGCTCATTCGGAGTTTTTCCTTCGGGGAGAGACCATTCAAAGAGCAGAATCAACGAAGCAACGACTAAAGGGATATGCCTCGCAGCCATGGAAAGGCCAGGACAAATTCTCCTTCCTGCACCAAAGGGTAAGAATTCGAAATTGTTCCCCTTTAAATCCAAACTCGAATTAAGAAACCTCTCTGGTTTAAATTTCAGGGGTTCGTCCCAAACTTCCGGGTCCCTCCCGATTGCCCATACGTTGACCAGTATTAGGGCGTCTTTAGGAACCGTATAGTTCATAACTTGGCAGGTTTCGGGAGCTCGGCGAGGAAGCAACAAAGGTGCAGGAGGGTGTAACCTCAAGGTTTCTTTGTAACAGGCTTGAAGATACGGTAAATTCACGAGTTGAGATTCTTTGAGCTGGTCCAGGTTGGTTTCTTTATCGAGTTCTTCACGGACTTTTTTCATTGCTTCGGGGTTTTTTACCAATTCTGACATCATCCATTCAACTATCAAGGTACTAGTATCTGTGCCAGCAACAAATAACTCCTGTAAGATAGAGAGTTATGTCTCATCGGGTTAACAGACAAATCTTATAATTAGTTATTAGTAATTAGTACTACTAAAGCCATATAGGACTAGGTTTTGTGATTATTGTGCATCGAGGAAGGGAAGAATACAAACCAAAATTAGCTCGGAGATTCCATCATCGCTAAAATTATGGTGCACAAGAGTATCCAAGAAATCTCGTTGGCTTGAAGAAGTTTGGCTTTTCATATTCCGTTTTTCTTCAACAATAGGTTTCCACATGGAACAAAATCTTATAAACAACTTTTTCGCCTTCTTACGTAAACCTTGAAGATCTAGCTCACGTAAAACAGGATAAAAATCTGAGATGTTTGGTGCAGAATTCACCTCAAGGAGTTCTTTTACCTTAACTTTCATCAAACTACACGCATTCTCTTCGCGCAGACTTACCAAGTCTCTTGAAAGAAAAATGTTACTTAGAACGTTGAAATTAGTTGCGAAAGCTAGCCTCCCGATTTCCATAACGTTCCCTTCATTATCCTTCACAAATTCCACCATTTCCGTCACTTTTTTCGCTCTCAAACATTCTTGAGACTCTAATGCTTTACTTGAAAAAAGCTCTGTTCGACATAGTGTTCGAAAATATTTCCATCTATCATCGCATTTTTCAGCCCATATAAGTGTTATGTTCTGAAGTTCTGACCGACTATGTGGCATCGCGTGAGGAACATGTCTTCCAGATAAATTACGATCACATGTCTTAAGGATTTCAATCGCAGCAGCTGGTGATGATCCTACGACCATGTATTTAGCTCCTAGTCTTAGAGATATGAGAGGACCATGAATTCGAGCAAAGTTTGCAAGAGATACATGAGCCATATTTCCTAGATGAGGAATATTGCCCAAAATTGGCCATGGAGTTGGACCTGGTGGAAACGATGGCTTGTTCAAAGATAATGATCGTTTAACCGTGTTAAAGATGATTGAGATTAAAGGTAAGGCAAGGAGCGCTAGTAAGATATAGATACCTTCTGTTTCGAAAAGATAAGCCATAAATTTTTTGTGGATTAAATTTAGTGGTGGCAAAATTTGATCTTATGCTAAACTTAAATACAGATAGAGTACTGTATGTGATATTACATCAGAGTATCTGGCTTCTAGATATGATATATATGGTGTTCAATCACAGTACGTGACATAATCAGATTTCTGAAAGGTATGAATTATAAGTGCAGTTGATATTTTTAACCACTTGCTTTCTACTCATGTACCTACCTACCATAATATATGGTGTTATCTCAATAGTCTTGGTCATGATGAACTATAATTATTGTACGTAGATACTCCAAAATTTCTTTTAAAAAGTCAACAAAAGGTGTTTCATTTTATTTATTTATGAAAACTACATTTTGGACGTATACGGAAATAGTTTCCGTTCATTAATGTTCCTTGTATACCTCACCTTCTCGTCTTAAATATGACTTGAAACCAAACTTGTTTGTGCTCAAATATATACTTTCTAAATACGGAATTATTTGTATAATTTATCTCCTCTCTCCAATTATCTAAGTTGGAATTTCGATCTTCAATTAGTAGACGAAAGCTCCCGGCAATAAAAAGATACATAGAGATATATATTTTTCTTTTTTACAATGTAAACCGCAAATTATAACTAACAAGTGACCAATGAAGATTAATCAATACCTTATCAAAAAACAAAGAGATACAAAACTCTCACCCTACCCTTTTCTTTAGGAGTGTTTACTTTTTAAAACCCACAACTATTTGAGTTTTTTTATATAAATCTCACTACGAAAACACTAGTTGAAATCCAACTAGAAAGCAGGAAAACCCCAAAATACCCCCAAGCTCTCTTAACTATTGAGAAACCCAACAAACTAACACACAAACCCTATCAAGCATTTGATCCAACATCCCCTCCCCCTGCCCTCCTCTCTCTCACGTCTCTCTGAAGAACCTCCCCTCCCCGTCACAGCCACACTTTCACCTTCCCCTTTCTGACCTTCCCACCAACAACATCCCCACCATTTTCATCATCAGCATCATCATCACCATCTCTTCATTTTCCCTGACACCGCCAGTCACTCCCCTGTTCTCGGCGTCTTGTAGAAGAAAACCACTGTTTTCATCACCGACCAGAACTGCTGCTCTCTACCACCCAACCCTCTCCCCTTCCTGGCACAACAAGGAATCCCACTGCCATCACCACCATTTCAAGATAGTGTCTCATCTCTGAAGCAGGTGAAGACCGCCACCTCGCTGAAGCACTTGAAGACCGTCGTTCGTCCGTCGCCACTCCCCTGCTCAAGAAAACCGTGACTACCGTGTTCACCTTCGTCAGCTCTTTGTTCAACCCACCCCTCTGTGTTCAGCGATGCCGCCTCCACCGTCTTCAGATCCACTAGCAAATCTGTTCGTGGATCCCAACACAAGCGTGAATGTTTTTTTACTGTCCATCCTGATAGGGCCAGCCCTATGGTGTTATTTGTTTCTAATGGGGTCAGCCCAAGTTATTTTTTGTTCCTATTGGGTACAACCCATCATAGTTTTCAATTTGTTTGTATAGTTTACCAATTTGAGTGGTTATCAACTATTTCTTCATGTTTTTTGTTTTCTGTTCGACATTTTCTTTTGGGGCTCTGGGCAAAGCCCTTTGTAGATATATATTGGGCCAGCCCACGTATATAGGGGGATGTTTATTTGTTGTTCCTGAAAGGTACATCCCCAATAAGTTTCAACTTGTAATTACTTTTGGGTACAACCCAAAACCATGAATGTGTTTGTTATTGTGCTAAACATTCGAGATGGGTCCGGACCTATCTAGTTATTGTTCGAGATGGGTCCGTACCCACATGGACGTAAGATTTTACATATAGACAAACTGACTTAATGGCACTAATAAACGAATAAATGCAAAACTAAAAAAGCGGCATGGGTCCGTACCCATCAAGAACAAGGGTAAAAATGTAAAAATCAGAACCATAACATTGCAGTTATGACTTTAATAGGATTTTTTTAGTTTGGATTTAATAAAGAAAGTTGGCAAATTTTAGGCCTTAGATTGTGTTTTCCTCTTTTCTTTACAAACTTTGGAGCAAATAGTTTCAATAGCAAATCTGATTCTTTTAATTGTGTTTACACACAATTAAAGGGCTTGATTATACTTTGGAAACAACCGATTAAAAAAAAATTAGCACCTCGGTTCTCGAAAGTAAATTCTCTATACTAACTACTTATGATAAATTTGTATGTGTAATAATATAATACACGAGCGATCTTATTGCACTAAAATATGAAATGTGTGACATATACTTGGTATCATAATCTATTTGTGAACATAAGATAAACTAAATTTTGAAGTGAGATCCTAATGGAGTACTAATAGGCTTAATGTTTTGTTTATTAAATCTACAAACCACTTTCTCAATATACCCCTTTTGATTAAAGAACAATTTTCTTGTCCTTTGGTCTCTCAAAATCTCCACCCCAAGTATTTTCTTTGCAGCTCCCATGTCCGTTATCTCGAATTCATCACTAAGACATGATTTAACTTTTCTTATATTTACCATATTCTTGGAAGCTATCAACATACAATCAACATAGAGGAGTAGATACCAATACAATCATCTTCATCCTTCTTGAAGTAATTACAAAAATCATATTTGACCTACAAAATTTAAGAGAATTCATAAAGTAGAAAATTTTTTATACCATTTTTAGGGTGATAGTTTTAAACAATGAACAAATTTTTCAGTAACACATATAATTCTCCTTCCCTGAGATTAAAAATCCTTAACGTTGATGCATATATATGTCTTTTTCAAGTTCTCCATGTAGAAATGCAGTCTTTACATTTATTTGTTCAATTTCGAGATCATGCATAGCCACAATACCAATCACAGCTTGCATTGACATACCTTAACAACATGAGAGAACACATATGTGAAATCAAACCCTAGAAGTTGATTATATCCTTTTACAACTAATCTTGCCTTGACTCCAAGTTATTTGACTCTTGGTATTTCTTTCTTCCTCCTGAACACCTATTTTTGACAAATTTCTTTCTTACGGTTTGGAAGTTCCAATAGGTTTCATGTTCCCTTTATATGACGAGATTCCATCTCCTCTTGCAAATGAATCATCTATTTATCTAATTCATCATTCGTGGTTTCTTTAAGTACATAGTGGTTTTCCCATTAGATTCAAGGTCTTCAATTTATGTTTTGACCATAATCAAACATAATAGTACAAAAAATATCTGCAGAGGTATAATATTTATTCTTGGTCTGTTTGGTACGACATAATACAATAGTAGTGTTTGTGGTGAAGGGATATTTCCACCATCATGCATGTCTGAATTGGAATGAGATGTAGTTTCTATTTCCAGCCTATCCTTTGATCACGTCGACAACTCAACCCGTTCATCTAATTTCTTTTTATCTTCATCACAAGAGTCACTAGGGGGTAAACTGCAAAGCATAACAGTTTTATACAAAATAACATTTTGTTAATTACTATTTTTTCTGTTTCTAGACACCATAATTTATCACATTTATCACCTACTTATACCTAAGAATATTTCATTTTATAGATCTAGGTTCTAGTTCACAATTATCAGTATGTTCATATATTAGACAACAAATATATCTTAGATTAAAATATTTTTGACTAGTCTTAGCCCTTACCAAATATGGAATGTTATTGATAAGATATGCAGCCGTCGAAACAATCATGGCCCAAAATATCTTCGATAAACTAGAGTTAGAAATCATGCAACGTACTTTTGTCATATTAGTTCTATTTATATGCTTTCATCCTTCATTTTGCTGAGGTGTACCTAGACTAGTTAGGTGTCTAAAAATACCTTCTGACCTACACATAACATAAAATTCATTAGAATATACCTCTGAACATTATCAATACAGAGATGTTTTATCTTCTTTCCTGTTTGCTTCTCGATCTAGATCTTTAATTTTGTAAATGTAGATAATGCATCATTCTCCTGCATAAAAAAGAATACATAGACTATTCTGGATAAGTCAATTATTGTCAACATGTAGTAATCTCCTCCCATGGAAAACACTCTTTATGCACCCCCAAAGATCTAAGTTAAGATATTCAAGTGTTCCTTTTGTGTAATGAATGTCTTTCCCGAATCAAACTCTCTTGTATTTTGAAAGACGCAATGTCCATAGAACTTTTGTTTACCTAACATTTTGTCCATCTAGTAGTCCTTTTTTTAGTTTATAAATAAAAATTTCACTCATGAACTATGGACGCATATGCCAAAGTTCATCGATCTATTTATCGGTCAATGAAGTAGACACGACATCTACATTATCGTTAATTGTGGAACCCGACAAAACATATTGTTTTGCAGGCTTATTATTTCTTTTCATATCAACATGATTTGCCTTGCTAATTTTTTGATCCCCACCTAATCCAGTGTATGTGTACCCTTTTACGTCTAGATTACTCACAAAAATAAGATTCCTCTTCAACTCTGGATCATGTCTCACATGAGTAAGTGTCCTCACACCCCATCAGATATCATAATTTTGATTCTGCCAATGCCAATAATTTTGCATGAGATATTATTACACATTAAAACAACACTTTTTGATATTATTTCATATGAAGCAAACCAATATCGGTCAAGACACATATGTATAGTGTATCCAGAGTCCATAATCAGTTCTTTGCTTGATTAAGATTCACCGTCATATGCAACTAAGAGTTCTCCATAACTGTCATTTTGTACAACACAAGTTTCACCGAAATTGATCTAGAGTAGATTTCTTGTTTCTATTCAGCACCATGTATCATTCATATATTATGTCTTCTCCTTTCTCTCATTAGTTGAAATATTTGTCTTTCATCCGTTCATTACCTCGAAATTTCCACTCATGCATTTTGCCTCATACAAGAAAGTCTTCTACGTGAGTTTTGTTTGAAACCAAAATGTGTTTTATATTTTTCTTAAAGTATAAGGTTTCATATAATTCATCCACATATAAGGTGTCATGATTTTATAAAGTTTGAATACGACAGGGGTAATCCCCACAACAAATTTTAATGTTAAATCTTCATATTCCTACTTTACTTCTATAACTTCTAAATCAGATAAGATTTATTTACTAACATATACATGATCTGATAAAGACTTACCTGCGGCCAATCCGTAAAAATAAAGTCCATGTTAGAGAGCTAACTTGCTAACAAGACGTTTTGCCATACATAATTGCTCTAATCTCAAACATAAAGCAACGACATATTTCACCTAAACAAATATTGTAAAACCTGATTTGAGAGATGAAGTTGAATTTGTTATAAATTCTTAAGATTATTTTTCTATATTTTTATTTGCATAAAAAAGTCAAGGGAATATATCAAATCCCAATAGTGTTTCATCTAAATCCATCTAAACGAGTACAACCCGCAACATATATTACCATACAAAAAATCTTGTATTACACCAAAAAAATAACGCTATTTCAAACTTCAAGGTTGTCATAATCATGAACTAACAAAAAAATACAAGAAAGTAGAAAAAGTACTCAAAACTTGGAAACACTGACCTCGAAAACGAATTCAAGACATCAAAAAACCAACAGGTGGGCCAAGGTGAAAATGATAATGAAAAAAGTCAACATTTTCAGTCAATGGTCAAAGTTAATATCGTTGGTTAGTTGTCAGAGTGGTCCATGTGAAACAGGCAACGGGGACAGGCATCATGCAACATCTTTTAGGAATAATTTGAAATAAAACTTATACTTTTTGACAAATGAGATGCACGGAGCACGGGAAAGTTATGCAGGGCAACCAATAACATTAAGATCAAAATATTTTGAGTAATTTTGGATCATACCAAATATAGATTCTTGTTGTCTATGGCGGTTGATGAGAGAAATATTGATAAGATATGTAGTTACAGAAATAAATTTGACCCTTAGCATATTCAATAAACCAGAGCTAGAAAGAATGCAATATATTTTTCCCATAAATCTTTATATACACCCTACTGCGTCATTTTGATGAGGTGAACCTAGAACAGTTAAGTGTTTAACATCACCTTTTGCATACACATAAAGTTAAATTCATTAGAACATACCTTTAAACCATTATTTGTACATGAAAGTTTTATCTACTTGCGTAGTTTTCTACAATCATGATCTTCCATCTTTAAAAGGAAGGTAATGCATCATTCTTCCACTTAAAAAAGAATACCCAATTTTTTTAGATAAGACATCAATTATTGTCAACATGTATCAAACACCTACATGGACACTATCTAGATGGACCCCAAAGATCTAAATGAAGATAGTCAAGTGTTTTATGTATATTGTGAATGCCTTTTCCAAATCAAACTCTTCTATATTATCCAAAGATGAGGTGTACGAATAAATCTAGTTTACATAGATTCTAGACATCGAGTAGTCATCTTTTTTTAGTTCTGACAATACCATTTTCACTCATGAACCGTAGATTCATATGCAAAAGTTCAGGTATCTCTTTATCAGACAATGACATGGAAACTACAATTACATTACCAATAATTGTGGAAACCTGCAAAAAATATTGTTTTGTAATCTTGTTATTCCCCTTTACCCCAACATGACTTCGCATGCTAATTTCTAGAACCCAAAATTCTCCAGTGTATGTGTACTCTTTCGCCTCTACAGTACTAACACAAATAAGACTCCTCTTCAACTATGGATCATGTCTTTCATCGTCAATTGTCCTCATGACCCCATCAAATATGTAAATTTTGATTCTACCAGCCCCAGTTTTTTGCATGATCATTTTTACACATTGAAATAAGACCTTTTGGTACCTTTTGATATGAATAAAACCAATCTCTATCAGGACACATATAGTGTAGCTAGAGTCCATATCTATTTTAGCTTGATTTAGGTTTACCATCAGATGCAGCTCAAAGTTCTCCATCGCTGTCATTTTATAAGCACAAGCTTTACAAAAATTCCATGGACGTCGATTATTGATCTCGAGAAGACTTATTATTTCTACTCAAAAACCCGTATCTTTTGGATATTATGTGCCCCTTCTCTTGCAGTAGTTTTAATATCTGTCTTTCTTCCATTCATCGCCTATAAATTTTCACTCACGCATTTTTCCTTGTACAAACAAGTGTTCTATGTGAGTTTCATATGTGTTTCATCTTTTCCTTAAATTATAAGGTTTCCTATACTTCATCCACATATAAGGTGTTATGATTATATATTATCCTATCTCTAAAGTTCGAATACGATATATGGGTAATGACCACAGTAAAATTAATGCTGAATATTCATCTTCATACTTTACTTCTAAAACTTCTGAATAAGATATAATTTTCTTAAAAACATATATGTGATCTTCTAAAGACATCCCTTTAGCCAAATGATTAAAATAAAATCGATGCTTGAGGGATAACTTGTTGATAAGACTTCTTGTGATACATAATTTCTATAATCCGAACCAGAAGTATCAACGTATTTCTCTTTAAAAAATCTTGTAATATTTGAGTGACAAAATTAAATTTCTGATAAAGTCTTAGGATCCTTTCGCCATTTTTCAGCATAAAAAAAGCCGAGAGCATTGTAAAAAATCCAAATAGTGTTTCATATTAATCCATCTGAGCGAGCACAACCTACTTCTTATTTTTCCATAACGAAAAATCTTGTATTGTGCTTCAATAGTAGAACTGCACACTTCAAGGTTACCATAATCACGAACAAAAATAAAATACTAAAAAATAGCAAAAATACTCAAATTTTGAAAATTCCTAACATAAAAAAAATTAAGATGTAGAAATGTCTTTGGAAAGGTGCACGTGGAAAGTCAATTAAAAAAATTCCACATTATCAGTCGACCGTCAAAGTCAAAATCGTCAACATACAACATGCAACCGTCCTTTATGAAATAAAATAAATCATTTTTAACGATTCTGATGTACGAAGAAGCACGTGAAAGTTGTGCACCACGAAACTTCAAATTACATCTTGTCTTCGTCAGCCTTCAGTAGAAAACTCGACCCCAAAACTATGAAACCATAACCTGATCGTAAATTCTTTGTTATAGTTCCCGAAGGATAGCAATATCGATTATATCACATATAATACAGCAGAAAAATTGCATTGTAATCCAATAACTAATCTAGTGCGATTTAAGAATTTAAACAGTAACAAAAATTCGACTACATACCTTAAGTCGTTGTATGAGAACCGAATTTCCTAATCCCCGCTTCAAAAACTTGAAGCCTTCCCTCTTTGCACACCGAGTTTTGATCCTTGCTTTCAGAATAAAAATTCTTACTTGGAGACTAAGAGACCTTTTATTTTTCTGTGTTTGTTTTTTGTGGGAGAAAAATGATGAAAACTTATATCTGTATAATGATTTCTCATTATATTTATATTAACTCTAGAGGAGAAAATGAAAAGGTAAGAAGTGGAAAAGTCGGGAACGTATAATGAAAAATAATTATCTTAATAATCTGGTCCACTACCCATTTGTGAAGTGGACTTGGACCTTTTACATTATACAAAAAGACTTGACTAATTCAGTGGTTAGTGACACATTTCATACTAATGCAGGTACGTGGTTTGGTCCATGAACTTGTCAATTTTTTCCTTTTTTCTCTTTTGTCTTAGATCAATCTTATATTAAAATATTAATTTGTGCTAGCAAATTAATATACCAATACTCCAAGTACAATAATTTAATTAATATTTATTATCTAATAATAAAATTAATTAACGTCATGAATCAAGATCAATGCACTCATTAGTGTGCGACTACGTGGGTTCATCATTAAACCAGTAGTAGTTAATTTAATTAACTACTAATCGAGGTTGGCGTCTAACAACACTTCCCAACGATCGGATAACGTGAAGTAACTTTGCACAAAGAACCGGGTGAAGGATCATATACATATTCCCTCTATCTTTACAACTCCGGATTATCCGGGGATATGGTACAACTGTCAAATCTCATCTAGAAAATCAACTATGTTACAAGTCGATTATCAACGATTGACGAATAACCTCAGAAACACCTTTCTTCATTCATTCTATCACCTTGCCCAAGGATTTGATACAATCGCTATAATCTTATGACATCGTAGAGCTCAAACTCTTTACCTAGAATTGATAGATTCCATCTTGACTCATCCCTAGGAGCATATATACTTAGTTGTATCCAATACCTTTCGACTAGCATTATAACACACTAGTAGTACAGTATCAAAACACAACAAGCATATACACAACAGTAGTGATGGTCTCAAGTCAAAGGATTACAAGCATGAAATTCCTTCAGGAGATTACTACTTGACAGTTCAAGGTAATTAACCATTAGGAATCTCTATATTTTAGTCGGTTCGATAATCTCATCTCTATGTGCATTATCTATGCACCTAACTCGGTAAACGAGAACTGCCGATATTTAATCCAATAAATACTTGTTAGCTACATATTGATCTAACCAGATCTTCAAGGTTCTAACTCGATGATGCTTTGATTAAGAACTGTTCAGATTAAGTCATATGCGATAGATTCACATTTTCATAACTCCTTATAATATTTAAATCTAAACTTAATCAAGGATCCGCAATTATAATATATATTTAATAAAATAAAATAAATACATGGCACAATATTTAATTAAACATTTCATTTATAATTAAAAGTATAAATCATCAAAATATGATCAATCACTAGTGTTTATTTTATTACAAGTTGATGAAATTGGGGCATAATGTTAACAGTTCTGTACAGCAATTCAAGTGTCTTTTGCTTTGTCTCGCTGAGAAGAATAGATCGACGCATTTTAGTTTTTTTTTGAAACCATCGATTTTCATTGTTTCTTTTTGGTCCAATGATTTTCATTGTTTGAATCAAGCAAAAACATTGAACTTTCAATTTTCACTTGGACGAATTTTTTAACAAATTTGCGCAATTTTATACCCAACAAATTGTAATCTTATCACGAATATAAATATATTTATAATGGTCTTGATTCTTGGGCAAACATTAATTTTAAATTCTAAACCCAAATATTGTACAAGACTTTAGATTATGCACCAAATTTTGCTCATGAGTTTGGAGTTATCTTCTAGAGTACTAGACATTTACTTCAAATTCAATTTCTTTTCAAAATCAAACAATATGGAAGAAAGATTGAAGAAAAGCGTTGAGATTTTGAGAAATTTTGAAAACATATCGTTCTTTCAATTCACATAAAAGTTCTATGATATAGGATCCAAGATGGATTTTCAGGAGAACTTAGCAGGATTCTGGGCAACATGACCAATATTATTATAAGATAATTTTAGATTTGGGAGATTATTTAGCTTGGAAAGGGCGAAAGTCTATTTTATTAAAAATAATCGCTAAAGATAGTCGATAATTTCATCATGTCTCCGGGCACGGAGAGAGTCTCCCCGATCTATCCATGCCTGTAGGAGACTTTAATCTCTCATTAGTAAGAAGTTTATAAGCTGCTTCTAGCTTGAGTACATATACTTATGAGTTATATAGTGTAGGTCATAGAAATTTCAGTTTGTTCATAAAGTTCATTCATAATGGGTTGGGTTTGAGCGTTGTTGGATACTTTGGACTTTCCTACTACCTAGCATGATAAGACAATCTTAAAATATTTTGATTCAGTTATCCTCCCAGAAAAATTTATCAGAGCAACAATATTTAGTTAGTAGTAAAGTGAACACTTAAAATGGAAATAGAACTTATATGAAGGAGCAACCTACGTTTTAGCAAGTTACATTCGCATTTGGCAAGCCAAAGAACATACTTGAAAAAATCTTTTATATTTGAGAGGCGGTGATGCGCAATGGGCTATCTATATAAAATTAAAATTATCAAAAAAAACCCTTAAAACATTCAAAACAGCTTTATTGAAGAAATTACACAAAGTGCTCATATATATCTTGCAACACACTTTTTTATTACACAAAAAGGTTTGGAGGATGAAATAACCCCGAAAGGTTTTATTGTCCTTAGCACGCAGATCAAAAGCAGGAAAAACAGACAAGAAAACAATACTAGTTTAATTCAACATTTTATTACAAACAACAAACATAACAAGAAATTATTTTCTTGCACGAGGGATGAGGAGCAGTGGCTGTTCTCTCTGCAATGATAGGCCAAATTTCTCATTCATATTGAGCTCATCAGCTATTTTTCCTTCTGGGAGAGACCAGTCAAAGAGCTGAATCAACGATCCAACGACTAGAGGGACATGCCTTGCAACCATGGGAAGGCCAGGACAAATTCTCCTTCCTGCACCAAAGGGCAAGAATTCGAAATTGTTTCCCTTTAAATCCAAACTCGAATTAAGAAACCTCTCTGGTTTAAATTTCAATGGTTCGTCCCATACTTCCGGGTCCCTACCGATTGCCCATACATTGACCAGTATTCGGGCGTGTTTAGGAACCGTATAGTTCATAATTTGGCAAGTTTCAGAAGCTCGGTGAGGAAGCAACAAAGGTGCAGGAGGGTGCAACCTTAAGGTTTCTTTATAACAGGCTTGAAGATACGGTAAATTCATGATTTGAGATTCTTTTAGTTGGTTATGGTTGGTTTCTTTATCAATTTCTGAACAGACTTTTTCCATTACTTTGGGGTTACGAACCAATTCTGCCATCATCCATTGAATTACTGTGGTACTAGTTTCTGTGCCAGCAGTAAATAACTCCTGTAAGACAGAGGGTTATGTCATGTCACACTACAAGAAATAGTATCATTAGGGACGAAGTTATTGCGGCAACACTAAGAATGGACTCTAATGATATTTTTAAATACCAAAATGGCCTCTAATTATATTTTTAGCGGCAATATTTGCCGCTAAAGATAAAGTCAATATAGGCAAAAACAAATAATTTGCTACTAAAGGTATCTTTAGAAACAAACTTATATATAGGGACTAACAAATAGCGGCTATTAGCAGCAAAATTAAGATTTTTAGTGTTAAAATTTTTGCCGCTAAAGATACCTTCTCTTGTAGTGTCAGATCAATACATATATCTTATATTTAGTACAAGTAACCTAAAAAAAAGTACAACTGAAGTCATGTGAGACTATGTTTTGTGAAATTGTGCAATGAGGAGGGGAAGAGAGCAAACCATAAGTAGTTTCAGGATCCCGTGATCGCTAAAATTATTGTCAACAAGGGTGTCCAAGAAATCTCGTTGGCTTGAAGAAGTTTCCTTTTTTCTGTTTCGTTTTTCTTCAACAATAGGTTTCCACATGGACTGATATTTTAGCAACAAATTTTTCGCCTTCTTGTGTAAACCTTGAAGATCTAGCTCACATAAAACTGGATAAAAATCTGAGATGTTTGGTGCAGAAACAGCTTCACGGTTTTCTGTTAACAAATCTTTCATCAAACCACACCTAATCTCTTCCTGCAGATCGATCAAGTCTCTTGAAAGAAAAATGTTACTTAAAATGTTGAAATTAGTTGCTATAGCTAGCTTCCCGATATCTATAACATTCCCTTCATTTTCTTTCACTAGATCCACCATTTCGGTCACTTTTTCCTCTCTAATACATTCTTGCGACTCTAATGCTTTACTTGAAAAAAGCTCAGTTCGACATAGTGTTCGTAAATATTTCCATTTATCATCACATTCTTCAGCCCATATAAGTGTTGTGTTTTGAAGTTCTGACCGTTTATATGGAATTGCGTGAGGAACGTGTCTTTCAGATAAACTACGTTCATACTTCTTATAGATTTCCATTGCAGCAGCTGGTGATGATCCGACCACTATGTATTTATTACCTAATCTTAGCGATATGAGAGGGCCGTAAATTCGAGCAAAGTTTGCAAGAGATACATGGGACATATTTATTATTTGAGAAATATTCCCAAATATTGGCCATGGAGTTGGACCGGGTGGAAATGGTGGTGTGTTTAAAGACGATGATCGTTTAAAAGCGTAGGAGAGGAGAAAGATTAAGGGTAACACTAGGAGCACTAGTAAGAAAAACCAACCTTCGGTTTCGAAAATATAAGCCATAGATATTTTTTGGATTAGTGTTAGTGGAGACAAACTTTTATGTAATGCTATTCTTATATATAAATAGAGTACTTTATATGAGTTACATCAGAATATCTACTTCTATAGATGATATCTATGTTGTTGAATCACAGTACTTGGTCTGATCATATTTTTTGATGGTATGAAATATAATTGGAGATTATATTCTTAACCACTTGACTGTTAATATATGGTCTTATCTGGAAAGACTGACATAATAAACTGGTAATTAATGTAGATGCTCCAAAACTTGATTCAAAAATCATTCAAAAGTGTTTCTTTTCCCAAGACTTGTCTTTTATGAAAACAACATATTGAACTATATGGAGATAGTTTGGGTTTGACTAAAACATCACCTTCTCAGAATACTATCCATATAACCCATGATATAGGGGTCATAAACAGTTATACAATAGTAATGATGGGACCACAATATTTTCTAAAGAACTCATACATCTGGTGAATTAAGAATCAAATATTAAATTTATATCACATTATTAATCACTTATTTCTAATTTTAGTTCCCCTGATTACCCACTTTTGAATCTTTAGCAAAAAATTTTACCAACTTGCTTTCTATTCATGTCCCTATAATATTTGGTCTTATCTCAATAGTCTTTGTTATGATAAACTATATATTGTAGATACTCCAAATTTTCTTATAAAAGTCAATGAAATGTGTTTCTTTTTCCTACTTATTAGTTTATAAATTTTGGAGGTATACGGATATAGTTGTGATTTACTAATGTTTCTTGTTATATATACATCACCTTTTCGTCTTAATTATAACTTGAAACCAAACTTGATTGTGTTGAATCATATACTATCTACATACGGCATGATTTAAATATTGTATCTCCTCTCTCCCAATTCTATCTAAGTTGGAATTTTGATCTTTCAGTTAGTACATGAGATTCGGCAATAAGAAGATACTAAGAGACACCAATCTCTCACCTTTTTTTTTCCTTTACAAAATTTGGAACAAAAAGATCAGTAGTAAATCCCATTCTTTAAATCCTGATAACACACAATTATAGGACGTGATTATATTTTGAAAACTGGATAAAAAAAAAAATCCAACTCCTCATTCTTGACAGTGAATTTTCCAGACCACTAAAGCAATCACTTTCATATCTTAGTGAACTGCTTCTGAGGGGCGGAGGCAGGAATTTTTGTTAGGGGGGACCAAGGAGGTTCGGGGGCAACGTCCCCGAAAAAAAAAATTTTGCTTTAAATTTCTTTATAAATCAATGTATTATGTAAAATTGCAAAATAGGTCCTTATATGATGCAAAATTGCACTATAAGTCCCTATATTTTGTAATATTGAAATATAAGTCTCGTTATTATTATTTTTTTAATTAATTACTCTATAAGTTCTTTATTTTTTATAAAAAATAACATATATTATATATAAAAAAATTAAAATCATATAATTAAAGTAATTTATAACTTAATAAAATAAATTTTAAAAATTAGGGAAGGCCAAATAAAGATTTTACAAATATTTGGGAATTATTTACTTATATTTTTTTTTTAATATTTAGTTATATTTTTTTTCCAGAAAATTCAGGGGGGGCATGGACCCCCCTAACCCTCCTTTGGCTCCGCCCCTGCTGCTTCTTTTCATGTCTTTATCAATAGCGAGAATTAAGTGGATTAATATAAATCTGAAAACATTATAAATAAAGATATTAATATTTCGTTAAATACTTGAATGTTACCTATTGTTTTTTTAATGAAAAACCTGAGTCCAAACACTACAGCAGGTCGCGGATTTACCGACGACAGATGTCGTCGGTAAAAAGACCAAATTCGTCGGTAAATATGTTTACCGACGACCACTCGTCGGTAATCTGTCGTCCCTAGAAGTTGGTCGGTAAAATCACCCTTGCCGACGACGTTTTTGTCTCCTCGTCGATAAGCCAACATCTTTTACCGACGAAAACGGAGTCGTCGGTAAACATTGGCATACCGACAACAACCTGACAGGTCGCCGGTAAAACGCACTATTTTACCGACAACCATTGTTGTCGGTAAATAAATTAATTACCGACAACATGGTCGTCGGTATCCTAGTAATTAAATAGTTTTTTTTTTTGATTTTAAATATCTTACCGACAACATTCATTACTTGAATGTCGTCGGCAAATTTTATTTTTTATTTTTTTTAAAAAACTTTACCGACGACATTCTTTACTTGAATGTCGTCGGTATTATATATATATATATTTTTTATTTAATTTTTAATTTTTAAATTTTTTTTTAATTTAAATTGGTTTTTCGATTTTTTATAAATTAATATACTATGAAATCATGAATATAAATAGAAATCATGGATTATATTCATAAAAAGATGAATAAACCCGGGTAGTCAAACCCCGGGAAATAAAGTCAAATCCCGGGCAATAAAGTCAAACCCCGGGGTTAAAAGTCGAAATATTACATAAACACGTAATAAAAGTAAAAAATATAAACTTAAATAAAATAAAAGTCTTAAACATAATTAAACGAAAATCAATCACGGGCCCGATAGATCTTCTCCTCGATCACTACTATCTTCTTCATCTTCTTCTTCATCGGAGAGCGGATCGAGACCATTCTTTTCACGCGATTCATTGAGGCCGTTGAGCAACTTCGTGAAAAAATCATCGGACCTAGAGGAGCTCGGTGGAGCATCTTCATCCGGCATAGGAGGTAATCCTTGGACTGCGCGGACCTCGTTCATCCCGTCGAATATCCGCTGTAACTTTCTCGCGTTCTTCTTCGCGATCTCCTCCGAAACAGGGGGCTTCGGGTCCTTCTTTTTCTTGAAGACAGCTCCGATCGAAGGGATCCAGTGTCTACTCTTAGCCGGTTTCATCACCTCCTGAACCGTCTCCTTCAACGCTCCTATCTGCTCCTCCACTGGAACATCCTCAGCCGATTGGGTCCCCGTCTCGATAACCCGCTCCTTAAGCTTCTCCCGATAAACTCCCTGTAATAAAACAATGTAAGATAAATAATTAATAAATTTAAAGTTAAATAAAAACTAACAAAGAAATAAATTTAAAATTAAATAAAAACTTACACTAGCCTGCTCCCATCTATCATCGACCCATTTTCCCTTCAACCCATCATAGCCCAAGTACTCGAAGTATCCGCCCATATGTGGAAGTGGGACCTCCTCTTGGGTCTGCTCGTCTATATAGCTCAGGGGCTCCTTCGTATTAATCTTCAGCTTACCCTATAAAATATACATAAAAAAATATAATTATTAAAAAATTAAATTAAATAACTAATAAAATTTATTTTTACTTTAACAAATTATACCTCGATAATCTCATGGTGGGTCTGGGTTTGGTTCCGAGAACCAGACTTGTTCGGCTTCTTCTGGTTCTGCCGATTCTTCTTATTAATATCCGACTGAGCCTGTTACAATTCAACTTAAAAAAATAAATAAACAATAATTTAATAATAAAATAATTAAATTAAAATTTTACCTTCTTATTCGGGTCATGAAACATCTCAAGGGTTAACTCCCAATCCTCGGGAAGCATATCAGGTGGACACTCATCCGAATCGCCATAATCGGCCTTCAAGTCATACTTCCACCGTCTGTAAGCAGCGGACTGAGACTGGCCTTCAAGATTGATAGTTTTCAGAGTACGCATTGACTAAAAATCTTGAAATCGAATCTTTGTTTGAAAAAAAATACCGAGTTCAAGAATTATATTTTCTTTGTCTAATTTTATTTTTCCACCTTTTTTATACATAAAAGTAAAAAAATATATTTAATACTTTTCCTCTTTACACAATTACCTTACGTTAATTTAAATAAAATTATTTATTGTAATATTTTTCTTATAATTTTATCAAAAATGCATATTAAAAAAAATAATTAATAAAAAAATGCCTAGAATAAGGCCTTTTATAGAAAACAGCTTAACCTAAATTACCCCGGTAAATAGTAATTAAAAAAAAAGAAAATAAAAAAAAACAAAACAAAAACTAATACACGTGCACGTCCATATTTTTTTTTTAAAAATCATCATAACTAATTTTTAAAAAATTAAAAAAAATTAAAAATTCATATATTTGGATAAAGCAAATTAATATTTACGTCTATGTTTTTTTTGGAACATTTTGATTTTTTTGAATTTTTTTCGCAGTCACGGAATTTCATGTTTTGAACAGTGAATTTCATATTTGTGAAAAAAAAATTCACTACTTTAAAACATGAAATTCTGTGTTTACGAAAAAAATTAAAAAAATTAAAAAAATCAGAAAAAATCATAGACGTAAATATTAATTTGCTTTATCAAAAAATGCAAATTTTTTATTTTTATGATTTTTTTAGAATTAGTTTTGATGATTTTAAAAGAATTTCACGGACGCGCGCGTGTGTGATGGAATTAGTAATAGGTGGTGGTTGTGGTTGTGGTGGCGGTTAAATACATGGTAGTGGTGGTGGTGGTAGTAGTAGTAGTGGTGGTGGTGGTAGTAGTAGTAGTGGTGGTGGTGGAGGAGGTAGGGGTGGTGGCGGTGGTGGTGGTGGTGGTGGTGGAAGTATCCTATTATTTGTGTAATATTTAAAAATAAATATTGTATTAAAAATAAAATAATATAGTTAAGGGTAGCAAAGGTAAAAAAAAATATAAAAGGGATGTTTTCTATAAATAATTATTCTATTAAGCATTTTTTTATAAAATAAATTATTGAAAGTTTAATTTAACAATTAGGTACTTTTATTAGACTTCTTTTAGCAAATATCCCAAGTAATATTGGAAAATGAGAAAAAAAAATTTATATTGTAATGTTCTTCTTCGGCTATGATTGACGAAGCTTCTTCCTCTCGAACTCGACGGAGCCATAGACACGGACTCGCTTGAGAAACAGAACAGATCTGGCTTGAACCAAGCTGGAGCCATATATAGCCACTAACTCGCTAGATCTTTATCCTCCCATAGTAGCTATCGAGCCAAGCTTCCTCAACCACAATAAACTCGAGCTTCTTCTCTATGCTCAAGAACACCAATAATCATTGCTGCTCAAGAAGTGTTCGATTATATTGAGGTATGGGAGTTTTTAGTGGTTGAAACCATGTATGAGGAGAGAAAATAATCACTGATGCTCAAGAAGTGTTGGATTATATTGAGGTATGGGAGTTTAGTGGTTGAAACCATGTATGAGAAGAGGAAAAATGATAGAAGAGAGAGGAGAGAAAATAATTTTTTTTAAATTTAAAATTAAAATAAATGAATTAGTGCATATAAAAAAGAAAAACAAAAAGGATATAATTGATAAAAAAATTTAAATTTTTTGATATATAATGCTAAATTTTATTTATGGACATTAGTAAAAATATTAGATCCGATGGTCTACTTAAATATGTAAGGATGTCTCTAAAACCCTTGTGGAATAATCTTTTTTCTTTAATTTCTATATAAAATGTAAAACTGTTTCTTACTTTACTTTTTCTTCTTACTAAATACTCCCTCCTATCTCCAAACATAGTTTAGGTCTTTCAGCATAAATTCGCAGTATATGAAAATGAATAAGTGCATCTCTTGGTTCACCAAGGTGGCTTCAAAACATAGTTTGGTTTTCCAACTACCATGTTAAATTGCCAACTCAACTAAATATTAGAAAAAGGCGAAAAATAGATTATAAGAGATTTATACTCCTAACAGTATATATATTCAAACCCACTGAGAAGATTTCTTTCAAATTATAATTTCTTTCAAGTTATAATCAAGATGAGAAAGTGATGTATTACAAGAAAAATTAGTGAAACCAAAACTACCTCCGATGAAAGACCAACAACGTTTGGTTGACTTTACATCAAATTCTAGAGTGTCATGACAAATACTATTCAGATAGGACCATTATTTTATTTAACAAATACATGGTTGTCGGATCATCACCAGCTGCTGCAATGGAAATTCTCAAGACGTATGATCATAGTTTATCTGGAAGACACGTTCCTCACGTAATTCCACATAGACAATCAGGACTTCAGAATATAACACTTGGATGGGCTGAAAATGCGATGATAGATGGAAATATTTTTGTACACTATGTCAAACTGAGCTTTTCTCAAGTAAAGCATTAGAGTCTCAACAATGTTTGAGAGGGAAAAAAGTGATGGAAATGGTGGAATTTTTGAAAGATAACAAAGGGGATGTAATGGATATCAGGAAGCTAGTTTTTGCAACAAATTTTAACATTGTAAGTAACATTTTTTTTTCAAGATACTTGATCGGTATGCGCGAAGAGTTTGTAGGCAGTTTTATGAAAGGTATAATAACAGAAGTCTTTGAGGTCACTTCTGCACCGAATGTCTCAGATTTTTATCCTGTTTTATGTGAGCTAGATCTTGAAGGTTTACAAAAGAAGGCGAAAAAGTTGTGGCTAAGAATTTGGTCCATATGGAAACCAATTGTTGAAGAAAAACGGAACAGAAAAATAAAATTTCTTCAAGAAATCGAGATTTCTGGGACACTCTTATTAAACATGATTTTAGTGACGATGGAATCCTGCAACTACTTGTGGTTTGTTCTCACTTTCAACTCTCTCTCTCTTTTTACCTTCTCAACTCCCATCCCAATTAAAATCACTAAATGTAGTTGCATAAGGCTTTAGTTGTACTAACTATAATACCTTACAGGAGTTATATACTGCTGGTGTAGACACTAATACCTCAACAGTTGAATGGTTGATGGCAGAATTGATAAGGAACCCCGAAGCAATTAAAAAAGTCCGTGAAGAACTAGATAGAGAAACAAACAAAGATCAGCTGAGCGAATCTCACCTCATGAATCTACCATATCTTCAAGCATGTTTATATTATTCCTAATTATTGTATACAATTCAATATAAGCGCTGCGATATCAAAAAAAAAAAAAAAAAAATATATATATATATATATATATATATATATATATATATATATATATATATATATATATATATATATATATATATATATATATATATATATATATATATATATGCGCTGAGAGAACATGAGCACGGTAAAATATTTCAGGAGTTTTTAGTGTTATATATATATAAATATATATACTCTATTATGTTTTTGTGACTTCCTAGCAGAAGCGATCCTGATAAAAATTTAAAGTTTTCTGCAAAAATTTCAAATTAAGTCCTACTCTAAAATACATATTAAATAAATCTTTATCTTGATATATACCAAATTTTTACGATAATGATATAAATAATGGTGGTTTGGTGCTTGTGGGCTCAATCGGTTCTTTTCATTTTGATTTGTGTTTTTATTACCTGGGTTAGTGATACTTGTTATGATCTAAGGGCTACTAGAATCTTCGTTAATGCAATTGTTGTTAGAGGCAACGAGTTGATAACTACGGGAGTTATTAAAATGGTAGTCGATATTCTCCCCCTCATCTGGAGGCTTGAACTTGTCTTTCTTAAAGATCATACTTCTTCGACCTTTGACGCTCTCAACCCGCTACTTTGGTGGCATCTTGGTTACTAATTCATCATCTTGGGAAGCGGTGTTACTGTTTGAGCTTGTATTGCCTTATTTACTTTTCTATCTTCTTTTCTTGTTTTGATGTTTCTTTGTTTCGTTTTTACGGCAATCTATGTATTATGTAAAATTTCTTAATTTAAATTTATGCGTCTTACGTCAAAAAAAAAATTGTTTTTTATAAATAAAAAGAACAAATTTCTAGGAATAGCGTTGAAAATATTATAAGGTATAAGGTAGTTTTATATATATCCGGAAAGGATTGAAAAAATAACTGAATCTCGACTAACATAAAATGACCAATTTACCCTTAAGTCTAGAAATATCAAATTGATTAATATGGAATTATTAGCAATGATCAAGTATACCTTTCTCATATTCCAAATTTTTCTTAATTATTTTGCGTTGTCTTGTAGTTTATTATTTTGTTAATTCTTTAATGATCATTTGAACTCAATTTTGAATTATTGCATTTAGTTTTATAGTAAAAAGATCCAATAAATATTTACCTTTTAATTATTGTATTAGCAATTAACTATGAGATTCATAAACACAGTTACCATAACTTTGATAATTTTGTTAGACGAAATTTCTTTTACTTATCCTATTTGTCAATGTACCTCATACACTTGCGAGTAGTTAGGTTTTTTCAGTTGCGTCTATTATTTATCCCATTCACAGGACCAACACTCAAGCTCTGTCAAGAGGCTGCATCCCAAAACACGCATCATCTTTGAATATGAAATCTCGATACCGATCAAAAGAATTTCTCCTTTGTCTTTCTAATTTTCATTTTATATGTCAATATTTCGATTCTCTTAAAATAAATCAGATATTTTTTAGATACTTTCTACTGTAATGGTTGAAAACTTGCCAACTACCATTGCTTCCCATAATTCTTTATGAATTTGTAGTGAAATTAGTGTAATTTTATCATCCTGAAGTGCAGAAAATTGTTTTAAAAACATTGTTTGATAAAAATTTAATAGTGAAAATTGATGAAAAATATTGTCGGTGAAAGATGACTTTGATGAAGATCTAATAGTGGTCAATGGTCTACAAGTTGAGTATCGTAATTGTCAAATAAAACTTAGTTTTCTTAACCTACCCACCTTTTAAACTATCATATCTTTAGTATATTTATGTAGCAAATGTATTTCTTACACAAACCCTATAATTTGACCTTTTCTTTTTTTGTCAACTTGACCTTTGATTTTGTAATACATTACATGTGACGAGTAAGCAAATTAATTGATGATTCAACACCTATACTACGTGCCATTTTGTGATAGGTCTCTCTAGTTTTATGTTAAAAGCCACTCAGCAATAATCCTTTAAGAAATTCGAAATATGTTAGCTGTCTCAAGTGTTATGCTAAAAGACACTCAGCAATTTAAAACCCCACTATATATAGTATAACATACATAGTGATTAGGTAAGGAGAATGACAGAAAAAATAAATGACAAGAGGAAGTTAATTACTTATAGAATGTATAAATAGTATTTTCTACCAACAAAATCTAGGCATATTTAAATGTGTTTGGGCAATTTCGACAAAGTCAATGATATTCTTTTGGATTAGGTAACTGTAGTATAAGTTCAGTATCTCTATTTAAGGCTGACATAATTGATCCTCTAATAGCAGTCCACAATAAATTATGGCATATCTTTTAGAAGCAGAAGGTATTTATCTCATGCTTCTCTACCTTGCCTTACCCTTAATCTTCATTTTCTTGAAAACTTTTAAACGATCATTTTCCAAGACGCCACCTTTTCCACCAGGTCCAACTCCATGGCCAATCTTAGGCAATATTCCTCATATAGGAAATATGCCTCATGTATCACTTGCAAAATATGCTCAAATTCACGGCCCTCTTATCTCCTTAAAACTAGGAAACAAGTACATGGTTGTTGGATCATCACCAGCTGCTGCAAAAGAAATTCTCAAGACGTATGATCGTAATTTATCTGGAAGACAAGTTCCTCAAGCAATTCCATATAGTCATTCAGAACTTCAAAACATAACTGTTGGATGGGCTGAAGAATGCGATTATAAATGGAGATATCTACGAACACTAGTCCGAACTGAGCTTTTCTCAAATAAAGCATTGGAGTCTCAAGAATGTTTGAGAGCGAAAAAAGTGATGGAAATGGTGGAATTTATAAAGGAAAATGAAGGAAATGTTATGGATATTGGGAAGATAGCTTTTGTAACTACTTTTAATGTTTTAAGTAACATTGTGTTTTCAAGAGACATGATAGGTCTGAGGGAAGAGATTACGGGTAGTTCGAGTTCCATTGAGGATATGCTAAGTGAAGTCCTTCAGACGATTTCAGCACCAAATATCTCAGAATTTTTTCCAGTTTTATCTTCGCTAGACCTTCAAGGTATACGGAAACATGCAAAAGAGTTGTGGCAAAGAATTTGGTCCCTTTGGGAACCTATTGTTGAAGAAAAAAGAAAAAGAAAAGATGGAAATTCTTTAAGTCAACGAGATTTTTTGGATGTCCTTGTTGATAATAATTTTAGTAATGATGGAATTCTACAATTACTTTTGGTTTGTTCTCTTCCTTTTCCCCATTGTATAAGATCACAAAACTTAGTTACATATAGGTTTACTTGTAGGAAATATAAGATTTTGTGTGGTAATCTAACAAAAAAAATTCTCTATCTTGCAGGAGTTATTTAATGCTGGCACAGACAGTAGTACCTCAACAGTGGAATGGATGATGGCAGAATTGATAAGAAACCCCGAAGCAATGAAAAAAGTTCGCGAAGAAGTTGATAGAGAAACTAACAAGGAAAAGGACCAATTAAAAGAATCTCAACTCGTGAATCTACCGTATCTTCAAGCCTGTTATAAAGAAACACTAAGGTTACACCCTGCTGCACCATTATTGATTCCTCGCCGAGCTATCGACACATGCCAAGTTATGAACTATACGATTCCAAAACACGCCCAAGTAATGGTCAATGTATGGGCAATCGGAAGGGACCCGGAAGTTTGGGAAGAGCCACTAGAATTTATACCAGAGCGGTTCATTAATTCGAGTTCGGATTTTAAGGGACACAATTTCGAATTCTTACCCTTTGGTGGAGGAAGGAGAATTTGTCCTGGCCTTCCCATGGTTGCGAGGCACATCCCTTTAGTCGTTGGTTCCTTGATTCAGCTCTTTGATTGGTCTCTTCCAGAAGGTATAACACCAAATGAGCTCAACATGAACGAGAAGTTTAATTTAACATTGCAGAAAAAACATCCACTGCTCCTCATCCCTCGCGAAAGAAAATGATTCCTAGCTATGTTCATTTTTCTATAATAAAATGTTATTTGAACTAGTATTATTATATTATTGTCTGCATTTCATTTTCTCGATGTGCATGCTTAAGTATACAGCACAAGATAGATATTAAAGGCTAAGAACCATAAAACCTCTCAAGATTATTTCATCTTCCTAGAGCTTTCCGTGTAATCAATATAGTGTTGCAAGATATTTCATTTACTTAACGCTTTGAATAATTCCTGTAATAATGCTTTTTAATTAGGCGTGTTTACTTGGAACTGATTGTAGTAGAATATGATAAATAAACCATATATCTTATCATAATAAAGTCTAATACTTGATAGATTTTTCTGGAAAATGCTATATCCCTTATCTTTTTTTTCATCCATATTCACTTGTTTTATGAAAATTTATGTGTCTAAAAATATATGAGAGAAAAAGTTAAGTAATTAATAGAACCGAGATTAATGATATTTAAAACTTTCAATACATGATTTTGATATAAAGATGAAAAATAAAAGAGTGATATATGTATTGTAATTGATAAAGTACTGTTACATTAGTATGGACATAAGTATTTTGTTTTAAAGATAAAAACATGGTATCCATTAAGGTATTGTCTGATTTTTTAAGAAATAAGTAATTAATTTTGTTAGTGTCTTAATGAACCAGATTAAAAGCTTATTAAAATAATTCACTAAATAATAAAGGATATCCTCAATTACACTGCATATAAGCAGTGGCGGACCTACCTTTGGCCCAAGGGGGCTCAAGCCCCCCCTCACTTTTAAAAAAAAAACCTCACTTTTTTAGAAAAAAAAATAATTATCCTATATATTCATAATTTATTATTAAAGAATTTTTTTTTTTAAATTTTGTGAGTCTATTAATTTTTTTAACCCTATAGTTGCACATTATTATCTCTACAAACATCACTTTAATCAAATTTACAAATAGTTTTGAATCTATTTCACAACCACAATCCATGTCTTTATAAAAATTAAAAATTCCAGTAAATTTTTTTAATTGAATATTTTTATAAGAATTTAGATAATTGTATGTGAATTATTAAATTTTATATACGAATTTAAACTTTATTAGTAAATTATTGAATGGGAATTTAATTTTTTTTTTCATATAAATAAAATAGTTAATGCGTTTTTTAGATTTTGGTTCTTTTAATTTAATCCATCACCGAAACTCTCTAGAAGTCCATGATACATAGTACATAGGGAATTACTAGTATTTACATTGATTACATAAAACGTATTTTAATATTGATATTTACGTGAATATCGTACTAGTATTAAATAACTAAATAAATGAAAAGATATACCCAAGTTTACTATACGTTTCAAAAATATTTTTTTCGGGGGCGTTGCCCCCAAACCCCCATGTATTTCAAGACCCTCCTCAACTTTTGTCCTGGATCCGCCACTGCATATAAGGTAGCATTGTTGTAACATCTCACTGAATTAATAAGATATTTTTATAATAATTAATTTATCTTATAAGTGTAATTATAAATATAACGTTATAAATTAATTTAAGATTTTATTTTTTTATATGATTAAGTAACAAGTGATATTTTGATTTGAAAGAGACAGAAAATATTATTAGGATTATTAAAGATAATGTAAGAAAAATTGAAAGGAAAAGGAAAAGAAAATAAAACATATAAAACAAATAGCCAAATACAAAATGAAATAAGAAAAAAAGGTCCCATTGTCACCTCTTGGTTGACATTGTTGCTTAGTCACATGTGAGGAGTTATTTGAAGACGCTGAATCTGATGCATGATAATTTCCAGGCTTCCAGCTACATCGTTGCTTTTATATTCAACTCCACTAGCACTTGGTTGACTTTTTATAATTACTTTATTTATGCGAACCAATTCAGCTGCATGATGCTTGGATGAATTAACTAAACAAGCGAACTTGTCTTGTGTTTTGCAAAAGTAAACAGGTAAATTAGTAGATGGAGTACTAGTTAAAGGAAGTGACAAATCATCTTCTGCTATTGCCATTAAAGTTACCGAATTAATTAAGATATTAGGTTTAAACCTTTTTATAAGTATTTTGATTATATTAAAAGAAGTTTAGATGTGTAAATTAAACTATGTATAACTAATAATTTTTTCTTGTATTGAAAAAAAATAAATATGATAATTGATTGGACAGGCGAAAATAAAAATTTAAAGTTATTTTATTTTGTTTTTGGATGATTCTCCTTCTTTCCTAATTAGTTAAAATATTGTTCTCAGGCAATCTTGTGTTGATATTGGTTGATGTGCTCTTTTGAGATATGTTTGATATATGATGAATTCGACTAAAAAAAAATTTAGCTCATGATTATTTTTAACTCCACTATAACTTGGTTGGCTTATATGATTATTGTTATTCATGCGAACCAATTTATGACCTCTACTCCAAAAAATAATATCATTAGAGACGAAGTTATTGCGGCAACATTAAAATGGCCTTTAATGATATTTTTAAACACCAAAATAGCTTCTAATTATATTATTAGCGGCAATATTTGCCGTTAAAAATAAAATCAGTAGAGACAAAAACAAATAATTTGCTACTAAAGGGATCTTTAAAGACGAGCTTATAGAGACGAACAAATAACGGTTATTAAGTTAAAATTAAGATTTTTAATGTTAAAATTTTTAAGCTAAAGATACCTTTTCTTTTCTTGTGATAGTTGGTAACAAATTTACCATGTACGCTATTTTCTCCACGCTACACTTTATTATGGACATAGATATACTTTGTTTTGGAGTGTCCAATAGCCTTATATAGTTTAAGATAATAGATAGGGATATTTTCGAATTCCACTTAAACATTAAAATCTCTTCTCTTAGGTGATATAAGTTGAACCACCTTTTTCTACTTCTTATTAATATCTAGCTCAGTAGGTATTTAACATATATTTTAACTTACCATTGTTAGTCTATCCATTCAAACAGATTTACTCACTTGTGAAACAATTATAGCTATGCTCAATTTGTATTTTTATTTTGGTTACAATGGAAACCTTAAAGAAAACATGAAATAAAATAACTAAGCTAGAATATCATGCAGAAATTTCGGGCTATGGATCTATCTCGACGTCTAACATTTCATCATGTACGTGTGATGATACACCAAATACCCTGTGTGGGATCAATATGAGAAGTACAAATTCTCTTGAGATGATCCCGTATGAGGCAACCAATCGGCTCATGAACTAGCTTCCCCATACACTTCTCATAATGTGTTGGATCTACCCTGCCGTTGGACCTCTACCGTTACCTATGTTGCGAATAGTCTCAATTAGTTCTCAATAGTCTACTTCCACATCCACCTCGCTTAAATCAAATCTTCCACCATCCTCAAACCTTCACATAGCGCAACTATCTTGGTTATTATGGTCGAGTCTTGATTGATCTTCATGGAAAAGCTGCATATCCAATTGTCTTCCCTATTACGAACCACCCACTCCTCCTCCAACATCATGACGCCATTTATTACAGATCCTATCCGTATTTAACTTAAAATCTCGATTCGGTTTACTCCACCCAATCAAGTTTATATAACTCCTAGACACCACTTGACTTGGAACATTGCCCTAAGCTCTAGTATTTCCCTTTTCTCAACAACACCCTAGCATCGGGAAACACGCTTTCATTAAACACCACATTATTGTGTTCTCTACAAATAGTCTCTAGCAATGCCCCCAAAAATACGCTCCAATTCACAGCGGCAAGCTATTCCTTAATGGCTAGGTTCTTATTCTACCACGTGCTAACATCAACTTCTGAATTTAGAGTAACCTAACTGTAATTCGCTATCGCTATGAGGTGAGGCTGAGTTGGAAAAGACCTTCCATCTGTGAACTAAGTATAACCGCCTACTGATCCTCCTTGAGAGATGCGTTGCGACAGTTCCATCCGGCAACACCTGTTCAGATTGAGGTTGGCAGCCATGTTGTCGAAGATAAGACCCAAATTGCTGCAGTAAAAAGAAACCAGCCTTTTGAGGCTCCCGATGTACCTGCAACACATCTGAGAAAATTGCACAGGAGGTCCCTGCTAATGATTGCAAATTCAGACCAGAAGAGTCCTTGGCTATCTCCAATTTAATCATATCCCAAATCATTCTAATTTTTACGCAATATCTAAAGAGATGGAACACACTTTTCTCCACTGATTCACAACACGAACATAAGGCGTAAATATCAAAACCACGTCTAATCAAGTTCTTTTTCGTTGCTAAACGCTCATGGACCACCCTCCAAATTAATACGCGAGTCTTTTGCAAATATTTCAATTTCCAAACTTTTTCCCAATTGACTTTCCCATTCACTGGTATCATAACTCCACAAGGCTAATTTTACTAAATATACACCAATAATCTCATGGAGCCATGATAACTTATCTCTGTTATCTTCCTCCCTCAACACTCTAATCCCGGTGATTTCAAGTAGTATAGAGGATGCGGGAAGGTGATGGAATTTATCCCAATCCCACAACCCATTACTTAACACATAATCATATACTTTCTTGAATTTCTACACACCCTCAATAGTTCCTAGCACATGATCTATTAACGCGGATTCACCTAACCATATGTCCAACCAAAAAGACACCAACTTACCATTATGAATTAGCTTTCGGGATCCCCGTCTCACTATGATAATACCTTCCATAATGGCTCTACTCATACGTGAATCATTTGATTTAGACATATAATGGAGAAGATTAGTCTTTAAATACCTTTTGTCTCTTAATGATAGGCCACAAGGATGATTTATCATGTATCACCTTCCAACCAAATTTACCCAAAAGGACCTTCTTCATATCTTCTGATAATTGGAGAACAAGACCTACAACGCTATTCGATCTACAGATATCCTTACAGGCTATCTAGTTAATGTGTTTCTGTTCTTAAGTAGTACACCAAATAAACTCTCTCCTAATACGAGCAATCTCCTGAAAAACATAAATCGACAACTTTTCTACTTGCATAATATACATCGGAGTGGCGCGAAGGACATAATGAGCGAGCATAATACATCGGGCGAGAGTTAAGAAGTTACCTTTACACTTTGCGAGTTTCTCACGTAGCCTGTTGATAAAATCTCCATAAAAACTCATTGGTCTTCCTCCCAAAAGGATGAGGATGCCAAGTTACTATCCTAATCCCCACTCTATGTGTACCCGCTCCTTAAGGTGATGCTTGAAGCAACCTCTTCATTAACATTTTTCGAGAAATAAATTATCGATTTCTCCTTATTGATTGTTTGCCTCACATCCCTACTAGAAAATGTATAATGTCTCCTGCAAATGATCAAAATCATGAGTGGAGGCTACATCAAATAAAGTAAGATCATCACTAAGGAATATATGAGATATCGGAATCTGCCCTGAACTAAGTCAAATGGGTCGCTGATCCCTTCCTCCACGAGATGTTATATGAGCAGAGAAAGTCTCTCCATATAAATAACCAACAAATAGGGAAAAATGGGGTCGCCTTGGTGAATTCCTCTCTTTGGCTTAATCGGAGATAACGGGGAGCCTCGCCAAAGAACTCTTAAGTCATTATCAGACATTCCCGCGATAACTACTTCCACCTACTCCGAAGGCACACCTAAGGACTCCAAAGAGTCCTTAATAAAATCCCATCTGATTTTGTCATAGGCTTTAGCTAAATCCACCTTAACTTCCATATAACTCTTCCTCCCTTCGTGATGGCATAGAACACAATCCACTTCAATAACCAAAACCCCATTATCAATGGTAGATCGATGAAGTAGAAAACTTCTTTGAAAAGGTCAAACGTATCCTACCAGTAAAGGTGGATCCTATTCATCAACACGATCATGCAAATCTTATAGCTCATATTAATCAAAGTAACCGGCCTGAATTGCTTAATATATTCCGGATTTACCAACTTAAGGATAAGATGAACAAGTTTACCCAGAATCTATCTTGGAAATCTACCTTCCACCAAAGCAGGTCTAATCAAAGCGCATACAGAGGGCCCAACTATATCCCATTATTTTCAGATGGAAGCATGTTGTTATTCCGTCCAGACCCGGAGCCTTATATGGAGATATTTGAAACACGGGTATATAGACCTCTTCATCCGAGACTTCCACTCGCAATGACTTAATCTCACTTGCTAAGAGGGTGGGAAGGTAAGGTAACTTAAAATGCATCGGGCAACGCCATCAAGCAAAAAGAGATCCTTATAAAACATTCTTATACAAGTCTTCTCATATTGTCAATCCACTAATGACTATCATCTCCCAAACGCAACTCGCCATTCTTACCCTTCTTCTCTTGCGCTACCTGTTAAAGTTTTGTATTTTTTTATTATGAATTAATCCAATCAGTACGCTCTCGCTGAAACCAATGTAACTCCTCTTGTTCAAGAACGCTCTTGTACTCTCCATTTAACCTTGACACTAACCTTACAAGCGACGCGTTATACGACTGTTGTAAAGACTTTTGAAAACCTAAAATCCTTGCTAACAGTCTATTCTTACGTCGAAAAATATACCCAAAAATATCAACCTTCCAAGTCTGCAACTCTTCCCTCATAACCCCAATGTTTTCCCCATACATCTACCTTCCTTACTTCATTTCTTTTTCATTATTTGCCTCAAGTTAGCGCGTATTTGTTCCAACATGTTCTATATCATGATCTAAGTAGGGACCTTGGTAATTTTATAGTCTGTGAAATTGGAAAATGTCAGAATCTGGAAATGTAAAACTATCCTTCCATAAGTTTGGTTTCTAAGGTTTATTATTTGCAATTGCAATGTACCCACTACCATTTGAATTGGGAATAAATACTTGAGGTTGATTTGAGACTTTTCTCAAACACTTATTGTGTGTTTAGTTGATTCCAAGTTTTGGCAAAAAATAATCTCATAGTTTCTTGAAACTCATCTAGATTTAGCTCCCTACTCTCCTTAGTAGCTTCAGATGCCCTCATAACTTTCCATAACATAGTTATTCAATAAAGCTCGAAAAAAACCAAGTTAAGATTTTTTACCGTCGTCGATCTTCTCTCTACCTCGAAAGCTCACGTAGGGAACCAAGGAAGACCCGTTTTGTTGATTATATAAAGCATGAGACTATCCATTTTTTAGAAGGATTGGAGCTCCGAGTTTCCCCGTGACATGAGGTCCATATGATCCAGGGACTTCATGGCAACGACTTCTAGAAAATAACATCGATGCATCTTCGGAGTCAATATATTTGAGCGAAGGCCCAGATTGTTATTTGATTTATAATTCGTAATCATGAGAAAACTCTCCAACCTCCCTCTATCTCATTTGGTTAAACTACCGACCTAACCCTACAGTTAGATACGAAATTAAATAGTGTTTAATATGTCAATTTTAATTAATCTTTTAATATATAATTATTCAAATAATATTTTTTTTTAATATCAAACTCATTAGGATTAACAATCCTGAACGTCAATATTAGACCCTTTAGAATAAATAATCATTATCAATATTAACCCCTATTATAAATAATATTTTGGGTAATATAAGTATAATCAATCTGTTAAAGTTGATATTTACTCATGTAAAGTTAGGCAAATTGTATAAAATCTTATGTAGTAAAATTCTCTATTCTATTTTCAAAAGTATAAAAAATAAACCATATCAGAAACTAACCTAAAGTACTTGTAATCTAGCGGATGAAGTGTATACGTAAAGCCAAAAATTGGATATCGAGTTTAAAACTTTGTAGTTTACAAAATTTGAATATTTTTTTTATATTAATAGAATGTGACATGTCTACACTGTAATACTCATTCAATGTTTTACATTACCAAAAAACAACATAAGTCCCCACTAATAAATCCTTGAAATGAAGAAGGTAATATTGATGTCAAGGTAGCTTATGTATTAAAATGTTTGTTCACTTTTCTTTTAGAATAATTATATTTTTATTATAAAAATATCTTTTATAAAATATATTGATATGTTAAATGTTTATTGAAAATATAAATTTTAATATTTTATATGGATAATAGTGAAAAATAATATAAAAACGTCTTAATATCTTAACTGAAGAAATATTTTGTAAGTCGATAAATTTTGTGAAACAAATTAAGTAATACATAACAAATCAAGAACCAAGTTGGTTGTGATACTATTTTGAAAATTATATATATATATATATAGATATATAAAACTCTCATTCGACTTGGGTTATTATTAAATGGATAGTTTCGTTTTTCCCTTCTGGGTTTTTGCAAGTATGTAGAACTGAATCTTATTCTTTTATATCCTTGGACATGTTCTCAATATGCTGAGGTGTCTCTACGACTATCAGATGATTTTTCAAAATTTGAGGACCTATACTGTATTTTTAAAGAATTTGGGTATATTTGGCTATTTCACATAAAATAGGGACCAATGGTGTAGGTATCCCTTAATATATTTGCAGCGGGGTGGGTGTATATGACTTTCAAGATGCTGAGACTACATACACTATAACATAGTTTCACAAGTTTAACACATGAATATATTGGCTAGTTCTAATACTATAGGGAACAGACCATGGAAAAGGCCAATTCGTTGTCCGGTAGTCTAAAATCGGTAATTCAGTTTATACCTACTCAGACTGACCAGCTCAAAATATAAGCAAATGAAATTATAGGGAAAGAAATATCAGATCGTTTTGGGTCATATTTTTACGATTTGATTTTTTTTATCATACTATTGGCAATATGATTCGAACAGAACTGAAATATTTCTTATTGGTGAACCGTACCTGATCAAATTTTGTACGGCTTAGATTTTTTTGGATCGAACCGTCAAAATTAAAACGGACCGAAATATTTCGAATTGGTGAACCATTCTTGTCCGAACTTGCTCGGATTGGATCTGATTCGTTGGACATGTTGAGGGATTATATTTGGTTTAGTGTAAACAGACTTACTGATATTGCATGTTTTATAGTCATCTGTTGAAGTTTTTACAACTCATTCTTGTGTGCTTCTTGACCTTCTCTTTTGTATTTGCATTTTTTGTATTCTTGTATATCTTCTAACTGTCTTTTTCCCTTTACTTTTCTTTGTCTACTTGTTTTGAATGTTTTCTAATACTCATTTATCTAACTGTATTAATGTTGATGCTATTTTTTCTTTATGAAGAAATATATAAAATCGAATATTATCAGTTTCATTAAATAACGTGAATATGAATAGGACATATTAGAAGGGGTCGCTCCATTAAAATAATTTTTGTTTCTTGGTTGCCATATCTCATTTACGGTGGCTTCAAATACGACTTTACACACTATTTTCTTCCCCGCCTTGATAGTCTGGTTCGTTATGTCCCCAGATTTCAGATGAAGCCTCTGTTAGCATCTCTCTAACTTTTTTTCTAAACATTCATGATGAGTAAAAAACATCTATTATTATGAATCAAATTAGATCAACAAAATATAAGAACAAAAGTATATAGCGAGCTAATTTAAATAGTAGTACATGGTACATATTATTCTTAAGATCATACACGTCTATGATTTTCTAAGTCGAACCCCCATAACCCCGACATCCCCTCCCTAAAAAGGAAGCATTGTTCGATTATTTTAAGGAGCAAACAAAATGGTACAATCAGCCGATCCCAATCAAACATAAAATACTATTACACGACAAAGTAAATTAGTTTAAATAATCAAGGGGAATGCATCACGGAGGATCTACCAATACCGTTTTCAAATATCCATATAACCACTGGCGTGCCACCAATACCACTTCATATTATGCATACAAATTCAGAAGGTTGAAATAGTATGAAGTCTACAAATTATGCAAAATAGAAAAAAATATAACACAATTTTTGCTCTTAAAATGAGCAAATGTATTCATAGATTATGTGAAATTGTCCCTGAGTTGTGGAAAAATACCCCTCTATTATGCAAAATGACAAAATAAACCATGTATTTTATGCTAAATGACAAAAATAGGTTGAGGCGTGAAAATTCCCTTGGGTTATGAAAAATAGAAATATATATACACGTAGTATGCAAAATGTAAAAATACACCCATGTGGTGTGCAAAAATAAGTAAAAAAAATTAACTAATAAAATAGAGTTTGTAAAATAAACTACTTCTTGATAATTGTGAATTGATGGTGCAACATCATTGGTAGTGGAGATGGTTCTTGTTGATTGTGTAGTTGGTGGTGTAGAATGATCTCGGAGATGTAGATGACCAATCTTTCTTGAGCAACAGAAGTAAGACCCTCTTTTGAACATCCGTAATTCCCAAACACTTTTCTTGATTATCATATTTCCTACAAAAAATCTATCAAACTCGAAAGTTATTATTTGTTTCACTACTCATATAAATCCATTACCAAATCCACAGTTCCTTTAACACAACATCAAGGACTCCCTTATTTACCTATATTTCCAAAGTAGAAAACGAAATTGGGTAATATTCATCACAACCCCGGGTGTATCAAAAAACAACCAATGATGCAATTTATACAATAAAAGAACAAAAACAATAGTGTATTTAGATTAAAAAAAAGTTTTTATATGAAAATGGACACAATAATACACATAATTACCTTTACATAAAGATCCTCACACAAAAGTTAAGCTTTAAATACATATGGGATTTTTAAATAACAATAACTTAGAAGAAAGTGGTTTTGAAAATTGCACCAGTTAAGAGAATTGCATCAATAATTTCATCATTTAAGAAAATTGCATCAATGATCAAATCAACTACCAGAACCTCAATAGCTTATCAACATCATCATAATGTCCCATGGCCATTTGATAAAAAGTTTGAAGATAATGTAATTCTCAATAATCAAAACAACACCAAACGTGAATCAGTGATTTACCATATCCAAGTGTTTAATCAATTCTTTAGCTACTTCCACATCCTCTATTTTTGGTCTTGATGGTACACTCTCGTGTATTACGTATCTCCACTACCACTTCACCAAGTTTCATTACTGGCTTCTCCATATCTTCCACCGCTGGTGAGGGTTAGGTGATGTGGGAGGTGAGAGGAGGTGAGTTTAGAGTTGGGTGAGATTAGGTACGGCGGTGGGTGATATTTTTCCAGCGAGGTTAGCAGTGAGGTTAGATCTCTATGGTGTTTACGTTTTTTTCTTACTGTGAATGTGAATTGTGTTTAGAAAAGAGAGATAGAGAGAGAGAGAGAGAGAGAGAGAGGGAGGGAGGGAGAGAGAGAGAGAGAGAGAGAGAGAGAGAGAGAGAGAGAGAGAGAGAGAGAGAGAGAGAGAGAGAGAGAGAGAGAGAGAGAGAGAGAGAGAGAGTAGGGTGAGTCGTGTGAATTCTTATTTTTAGTAGCTTATATATAGTAAGGGTGTTTAAGGAAAGTTTTGAACCTTTTAGTAATGTATCGATCTTAAACGTTCCTTGTAAAATATTTTTAGCTAAAAACAAATCTAGACCCCTCTTTATACCCTCTTTAAGACTCATATATAGATGTTATATTCTTTTTAACATGTGAAGTGTTATTGCTAAGTTGTGATAAAAAAATTGACACATTGCTGGACCCCGTAAAAAGTGGCGTTTTGGTGAGTTAGTCACATATGTGGCTCATTTTAGATGCTTGATTTTGCGTGAGATTAATGGCTCTCATTAACTCTCAGTGATATCTCATATAAATAACAAAGTTTGTTGGTTCAACATTATTTATTCCAATCCTTCATTATCTTGATACTCTCTCAAAATCCTAGCAGCTTGAAACCTTTGCCTCTAGATAGAATAGATTCACATATTTAGTAAGTAAATCTCATGTTATAGTAAAAATCTCCTTGATTTTATTATTTAATCTTTCAACGTAGTTGGTAGGATAGTGAGATTGGTGGTTAACTTTGTGAATTCCGTAAGTTAAGTGAGGTACCATGGTTCGGACTGAATTAGTATTTTAATTTATAATCTATAATCTAAATTTTCTATGGAACGAGCTATTCTCATCGGAATTCAACATAGATATAAGCCTTTTTTTTTGTTGAACTACGATAAGTGTTTGTGTTTTTTTTACTTTTTCGCATTTATTCTATCTATTTTGCTAATCTCTAATCTACTCTATTTCTTTTAAATTTGTATAAAGGTTTTTAAAGCATACTATTTGTAACTAAAATTAATACGAGGATTACATACTAACTCCTTCGGTGGAAATTGAATTAAATCGTCTTGTCAAACAAAATAATTCATTAATCGGCGAATTCAATAAATTTGCAAACTATGATACTCATTGTTTTTGTTTCGTTAAAAGAGATTTAAGATATTTATAATAATATTTGTTATGTTTTTCATATAAAAAAATGAGCATTCACTTAGATCCAATATATATGAAAACCTTACTTATTAGAGTATTAATAAGTATGGAATAATTGATATTTCATCTCAAATTGAATAACCCTTCCCTACTAAAATTAAATTGGGCATTGTTTATGGTTAACTTAGATATACCCAACTTCTAACAAAAAGGTTAGTACGTTTATTGTTGATTAACCAATAACAGAATTGAAAATTTATTATCAAATATTAATAAGCTTTTCTAGGTAACGTACTAGTACCTAAACTCTAACTAATATTGACACAAGCCCGTGTCCCGTTCCTAAATCCTACGAATCCTTGTCTGAAACATTCAATCCTATTCTTCTTATAAAAATGTTATAATCATAATGTAATCTTCAATGTTTATTTGTTGCATGCTTCTAGATTTTTATACATTTGTATTTATATTCATATTCGATGTATTATTATTACATACTTAGAGAAATTTCAGCATTCAGAATTGACATCAATCCTTAGTTTCATGTTACGTATTAAAACTCTAAATACTGGTTTTATATTTTTCTTCGCCTTTCTCTTTCAAGATGTTAACCTCAACCAATAAGATAGGGTAACTTTTAAAATCATGCATGGAAGAAAGAAAAGTTTAATTGGAAAAATCATATGAGTTTGTTTGTTGTTTTACTGCAGTTTCGTGAGATTAATGAAGACTAATCTTAAAGGTGTTCTGTAGAGCAGGAAAAGCTCGCCGTCTTTGACAATCTAAACTCAATGTCTCTTTAAAAGAGTATGTAAGGCTAACATAATTGATCAAATTTTCTCACCATTAAAAGTAATCCACAAAAAGCTATGGCTTATCTTTTTGAAGAAGAAGCTACTTGCTTTTTGATTGCTCTCTTTGTCTTACCCTTAATCTTCATTATCTTGAACACTTTTAAACGATTGTTTTCGAAGATGCCACCGTTTCCACCAGGTCCAACTCCATGGCCAATCTTAGGGAATATTCCTCATATAGGAAATATGCCTCATGTATCTCTTGCAAAATATGCCCGAATTCACGGCCCTCTAATCTCCCTAAAACTTGGAACTAAATACATGGTTGTGGCATCATCACCAGCTGCTGCAATGGAAATCCTCAAGACATATGATCGTATTTTATCTGGAAGACAAGTTCCTCATGCTATTCCATATAGTCGATCAGAACTTCACGACATAACAGTTGGATGGGCTGAGGAATGCGATGATAAATGGAAATATCTACGAACACTATGCCGAACTGAGCTTTTCTCAAATAAAGCATTAGAGTCTCAAGAATGTTTGAGAGGGAAAAAAGTGATGGAAATGGTGGAATTTTTAAAGGAAAATGAAGGGAATGTTATGGATATCGGGAAGATAGCTTTTTGTACTACTTCTAATGTTTTAAGTAACATTATGTTTTCAAGAGACATGATCGATCTGAGGGAAGAAATTGCGGGTATTTCGAGTTCGATGAAGGATATGGTAAACCAAGTCCTTAAGGTGCTTTCTGCACCAAATATCTCAGACTTTTTTCCAGTTTTATCTATGCTAGATCTTCAAGGTATACGGAAGCAGGCGAAAGAGCTGTGGCAAAGAATTTGGTCCCTTTGGGAACCTATTGTTGAAGAAAAAAGAAAAAGAAAAAATGAAACTTCTTCAAGCAAACAAGATTTCTTGGATACCCTTGTTGACCATAGCTTTAGCGATAATGGAATCTTGGAACTACTTGTGGTTTGTTCTCTTCCTCCACTCCTATGCACAAGATCACAAAACCTAGTTAGTTGTACTAGATATAAGATTTGTATGTCAATCTGACAAAAAAAAATCCTCTATGTTACAGGAGTTATTTACAGCTGGCACAGACACCAGTACCTCGACAGTGGAATGGATGATGTCAGAATTAATAAGGAACCCCGAAGCAATGAAAAAAGTTCGTGAAGAAGTCGATAGAGAAACCAACCAGGAAAAGGACCAATTAAAAGAATCTCAACTCGTGAATCTACCGTATCTTCAAGCCTGTTATAAAGAAACACTTAGGTTGCACCCTCCTGTACCGTTGTTGATTCCTCGCCGAGCTCCCGACACCTGCCAAGTTATGAATTATACGATTCCAAAACACGCCCAAATAATGATCAATGTATGGGCAATTGGTAGAGACCCGGAAGTTTGGGAAGAACCACTAAAGTTTAAACCAGAGCGGTTCCTTAATTCGAGTTTGGATTTTAAGGGACACAATTTCGAATTATTACCCTTTGGTGCAGGAAGGAGAATTTGTCCTGGCCTTCCCATGGTTTCGAGACACATTCCTTTAATTGTTGCTTCCTTGATTCAGCTCTTTGACTGGTCTCTCCCGGAAGGAAAAATACCGGATGAGCTCAACATGAACGAGAAGTTTGATTTAACATTGCAGAAAGAACATCCACTGCTCCTCATCCCTCGTGAAAGACAGTGATTACTAGCTGTGTTCATTTTCTACAATAATATGTTATTTAAACTAGTATTGTTTTCTTTTCTGCTTTTCTGCTTGTGTTCATAAAACCTCTCAAGATTATTTTATCTTCCGTGAGCTTTGTGTGTAATCAATATAGTGTTGCAAGATATATGAATAATTGATATACTTATTTGATTCAGGCTTTGAACGCTTTGAATAATTCCTTTAATAATGTTTTTTAATTAGTGTATTTTCTTGGATAAGATTGTGATTTATTAATATAAATGACCCATATCTTCCCACAAAACTTGAATTCGGTATGTCTCTGTGCGGAATATGAGCCTTATCATTTGTCATCATTTTTCATTTGAGAAAGCTATGAGAGACGACTTTTGGTAAAAAGTAGTGGTAGAAAAAAAACTCATTCAATAATACTTGGAAATTGATTTTTCTTCTAAATGGGCATCGACCTAGTATAGGTCTACAAAATTAGGAGGATTGTGAATAGAGAAATTGATTGTTATAAGGTAAGACTTATGGCATAAGGATAGAAGCAAAAATATATGATTTGTTTTTCATTTTGATACCCTAAGAGTGTTTCCCTTGATTCCATTTTGATATCTGTTCACAGCTCTATCTTCTGCCACTGTCTTCAGACTAGCCAAAAAACACAAAACTGCTACCACCGTCGCTACCACGACCGTCTCAAAAGTTAATGATAATGTTGCCCTAAAACAGCAAATCGCTACCATAAAATTACCTTCTGAAAGAGCTCAACTATCGATAGAGAATCTAACAGAGGTGGTGAATTCAATATTAGGTAAAACTTTTGTAAAAATTAACCCATTAATCTTTTGCACGAGGTAACAATTTATTAATTTTTTTCACAGGAGAACCTACAGATGTAGATGATAATGGTCTATCCGTTACTCTCGAAAAGACTAGATATACCATGGGCTATAGTAATTGAGTTTTGTGGGTCCCATATTTTTAGGTATTTTTTTATATTTTTTACAATTGGTCCATGTATTATACTAAATAGCCAAATTTACCCAGATATTCCTGCTTGCGACCCTGTAATATGGCAAGGCAGGAAAGAATTTTAATTCTTTTGATTATCAAACAAGTAATCTCAGCACAAATGTTAAAGTTTAGACTTCAGTCTATATGAAGTGATTTAAGTGTTCTTCTAGAATAGTAATCGATCTTTTTCATTCATCTAGAGGATTAACTTACTTACTATTGCATTATTTGTACAACTCATTGGATAAACAATTGATCAAATTTGGTGAGATGAACATGTTAATATGAGAACCTATTGTGCAATTTTGTGTAATATAAGGCTTTATAGTGCAATTAGCTCAAAATTTTATGTTATTTTTTTCATGTTTTGGCAGGATAAGGAAGTGAAAAAGGAGACTTTTAGAAAATATATAGATTCCAGTGGAGTTCAAGATTCTTTAATTCTGTTATGAATTTATAGTTATTCTCATATGAGTAATATTTCATGGGAAATTTAATTTGTGATGTTATTCTATTCCATTTTTCTCCATTTACGCTATACCTCTGGTTACATTGTTTGAGTAGAATGAGACCCTTCCTCCGCTATAGAATAAGTTACACAATTACTTTTAGGGTATATTTGCATCTTTTCGAAACACTGGGACCAATAATGCAATTTTTGACTGACAGATTCATCTAGCAGAAGTTAGGTGGTTCAACAATGTCTGAGTATGAAAAACTTAAGGCTGAATTATCTGATATAAAATTAAGATATGACAAGCTTTTAGAAGCTCATGAGGAAAAATGCAAAGAGGTACAATTCAATATAAATTGAAAAAATAAAGTTCATATCTAAGACATCATCTTCTAAGATCTTTGACTGATTGAGATTTTAACTAATTTTGTTAACACGCGTACAGTATGCATAGGCAGGCTGAGCATGTGATGAATTTTTTGCTTGCTAAATGGGAACAAGTTGTTCTCTGGATGGATAACAAAGATTATTTATTAAGAAAAGATTTTCATTTAAAAACCTTGAGATGTTATGTCTGTAAGTCATTTTTCATATACTTAATTAAAAATCATAAAGGTAGAACATGACTTATACAAACCTCGGGGGTGAAATGATAAAAACACTAAATATATTTTTTAGAATTTATGTAAGGCATAAGGTACATAGAGGCTACCTAGATTGCTTGGAAAATCAAGTGCGAAAGAACTTACTTTTATACTTATATACAGTGGTCGAAAGATAAGCATTAAAGATGCAGTGACTAAAGTTAATTGCATTATATGTTCATATATTTTCAAATAATGAACTATATCCATCCCTATAGTAAGAATAAATATTTAAATATTTAAATATCAATTTTAGATGTTAATTTTTAGATGTTTTATAGAGTTAGGGGAAGGATTATATATAGCATCCTTAAGATGCTTTTTTTTAATCTATATATGTTGTATTACCACTTGTTTTGTAAGTTGTAAGCACACTTAACATAATAATAAGGTATTAAATATACTTGATAATATTAGTTATGATTTAATATTAGATGGAATTATTCTTTTTGATAATATTGTAATGATACGGTTTGATAATTTTCTACAAAATGATAGATATACTATGATCAATTTTCTGTTTTCCCTATTTTGTGGACTGATCCAACACATATTATTTTCTTTGTGAACAAATATAATAAATCTAAATGCCAAAGGATTATAATAATTGTGGATTCAACACTAATTTAACTATGACTCAACGTGTCTTAAATATAATACATGCAACATCGTAAAATTCATGATAAATACAAAATGTAAAAAATTCAAACTCAAACAACCACCTCCCAAAAAATATTATCGTTGAAAGATAAGTATCAGTTTACCAACTGATGGTAGAAAGTTGACTACCATTCTGACCTTCATTTCTGCCACTCTTAACATTGACCAAGTTGAACCTACCTTACAGAACAATTGAACCACATAACTAACAAATGGACGTGGTGCATTTATTAGTACATACATATATTTACAACATGTTCTATTGCATACACAATTTTGTATTTTTTAATTAAAATTTAACTTCTCAATATGCCATCTCAAAATAAATAAAATTAACAATTAGTTGAATTTTTCAAAGTTACTTCGAGCACAAGGCAATACCTGGATCAACTACTATCTCTTGATTACACATGAATAAAATTTATTTCAACATAACATGGAAAAGGAAAATTTAATAGCATACAAGCTTAAAGTAAAGAGATATGAACCTATAAGAAGTAGAGGAAATCAAGAACTCCATATATAAATTAATTATTTTCTTGGTTGAGGGATGAGGAGAAGTGGTTGTTCTTTCTGCAACGCTACCCCAAACATCTCAGTCATGTCGAGCTCATCAGGCATCTTTCCTCCGGGAAGAGACCAGTCGAAAGAATGAACCAATGAAGCAACCACTAAATTGACATGTCTTGCAGCCATGGGAAGCCCAGGACAAATTCTCCTACCTGAACCAAAAGGTAGATATTCGAAACTGTTCCCCTTATAATCCATACTTGAATTAACAAATCGTTCTGGTTTGAATTTCGAGGGTTCGTCCCAAATCTTTGGGTCTCTCGCAATAGCCCATACGTTTACGAATATTTGAGCATTTTTGGGAATTGTGTAATTCATAACTTGGCAGGTCTCGAGAGCACGGTGTGGAACCAACAATGGTACTGGAGGGTGCATCCTCATTGTTTCTTTAAAACAGGCTTGAAGATATGGAAGATTCATGAGTTGAGATTCTTTTAGCTCGCCTTGGTTGAAATCACGTTCGATTTCTTCACGGACAATCTTCATTGATTTAGGGTTTCTTACCAATTCTGCCATCATCCATTCAACTGTTGAGGTACTAGTGTCCGTACTAGCAAGAAATATCTCCTGTAACAACAAAAATATTTAGAAAATTGTTTCATCCGCGAGTCAATCATGAGAGAAATTAACCTACCGCGAGTAATTCAAGAATTCCATCATCCGAGAAGTCATTTTCGATAAGAGTGTCCAAGAAATCTCGTGGGGTTGAAGAAGTTTCATTTTTTCTCTTTCGTTTTTCTTCAACAACAGGTTCCCAACGAGACCACAATTCGCGCCAGATCTTCTTCTCCTTCTTGTTTAAACCTTGAAGATCAAGTTTATTAAGAATCGGATAAAAATCCGAAAAATTTGGCGCAGAAGTAATATCAATCATTCCTCTAAGAAGAACTTTCATCGATCTATCAGACATCCCTTCCTGCAGACCAATCAAGTCTCGCGATAATAAAACGTTACTTATAACGTTCAAAGTAGTCGCAAAACTCAACTGTCCAATATCCATAACATTCCCTTGGTTTGCTTTCAAAAGCTCCACCATTTCCATCACTTTTTTCGCTCTTAAACCTTCTTGCGAATCCAACGCTTTACCCGAAAAAAGCTCAGTTCGAGCGTGCGTTCGTAGCTTCCTCCATCTATCGTCGCATTGTTGAGTCCATCCCATGGAAATATTGTTAAGTTCTGACCTCGTATAAGGATATGCATAAGGAACGTGTCTCCCGGATAATATACGATCATTCGTCTTGAGGAGTTGAACAGCTGCAGCAGGTGAAGATCCAACAATAAGTAATTTAGTTCCTAGTTTTATCGATATGAGATCTCCATAAGTTGTAGAGAACTTTGCAAAAGATTCATGAGGCATATTTCCTATATGAGGAATGTTGCCTACTATTGGCCATGGAGTTGGACCTGGTGGGAGAGGTGGTAATTTCGAAGAAGAAGATCGTTTAAACGTCTTCAAGACAAGGGAGATTAAGCTCGGTAAGAGAAGGAGTGGAATCAAGAAATAAATACCATCTATTTCAGAAAGATGAGGCAAAACCGAAGGCATAGTTTTGGTGTGTATTATTACTTTTGGTATTAGTATTAGTAGGGACGTTTGAGTTAGTAAGCTTAGCTTGGGTTTATATACACTATCAAATCCGGTATTTTTGTCACCTTGCTTATTATGAAGAGAAATTTGGAGTTAGTATCAACTTGCTTATTTATTGTTTTTTTTTCTTAGTCAAAGTTTATTATTAAGTTTATACATAAAAATGAGTCTTCAATTTACAAACTACTAGGGCCCAGAAAAGTAGCACTCCATACTCTTTATACATGTGTTGATTAATGGCAGCAGTCAAAACTGAAATGTTTGAAATTTAATTTGGCCCAGTTTGAGCAATAGCAAAGCATACGTTTCAGCTATTTCTTAGTTATTTCATTCATATGAGACTATTGATTGATTAGTTTTTTCATTAAAATCTTATCAATATAATTCTAAGTGTGATCTTTCTAATTTTGCTTTGGGTGATACAAAATTATAAGCTGTTAATAGAATTTGTATAACATTCCACTGATTTTGCTTACTTTTGGAATATTAAATCTGCATATACTTTAACATCTATTTATATTTAGATGTGGTATATTTCAGAATTTTTATTTATATGCATGATATCTACACAGTCTATACAATAGCATTAAATGTATCTCTGGAATCTACATAATCTTTCACTAGGGTTTGTAATTTGAGTAAATCATTCTCCACTCTAAGGATCAGTCTGTGCAAATTTTTCCCCATTTGAAGTCCAAACCAAAGCGCTCGCAATGTAATCATATAACTCGATTCTACCTTACAAACCTGTAAAAGGCCAGGCTTTGTCCACGTCTTAGTAAATTTTATCCATTTCTAAAACAAACATTATATAGCATAGTGTGGTCCCTTCTTAACTTCACTATATTGTTTTAAATTTTTATGACTATATATTTGTGGTAGAATTACTTTTTAATTTGAATTTTATTATCAAAAAACCTGGACTTTCAGAGTTGATTTACTAACTAGAAAAAAATATGTTCTACATGATTAAATCTTATGAACTATATGATTTACCGTTATTATAAAAGAAGATTCAAAATATACGGAACAAACACATGATTGAGATACATTGCAATCCTTATACTATATATCATGCTGAAAATCAGCTCGACCAAATAAAATCTGATCTGTACAGATCGAGTAAGTCCGGACCGGTTTACTAGTCTAAAATACATTCGATCACATCCGGACACTAATTTTTACGATCCGATTCCACTACAAGAAATAGTATTATTAGGGATGAGGTTATTGCGGCAACAATAAAATAGTTTCTAATGATATTTTTAAGCACCAAAATGGTCTCTAATTATATTTTTAGCGGCAATATTTGTCGCTAAAGATAAAGTCAATAGAGGTAAAAACAAATAATTTGCTACTAAAGGTATCTTTAGAGACGAACTTATAGGGACGAACAAATAGCGGCTATTAGCGGCAAAATTAAGATATTTAGTGTTAAAATTTTTGCCGCTAACGATATCCTTTCTTGTAGTTTTCGGTAAGATCGTAAAAAATCAGGTACTACGTCCCTTTGTTTTTTTTATATTTTCTATACCTCAATCAATATGTAACCGGATAGATCCGAGTTGCACTTGTTAAAAAATTAATCTCGTTCGAAAGCGATGCGATAAAGTATGGATTCCGTTCCGATCTGGAAAAGTAAAATTCGTTAGAAACCGGTCTGACCCGGATATTAAGTTTATCACTAGTGTTAACTAAATTTTGTCGCTAATAATATCATAGATAGTGACGAGTAATTTCGTCGCTAATGATATTTATACTCGTGTTAGGTATTATGTTACCAATTGGGGCGACAATTTCGTCGCTAAAAAGTATCTTTACCTACATAAACTAACAACCAATTATTAACCGGACATGTTGTTGCTAATAATATATACAGATCATTAGCGATGAGAAATATCACCGCTACTAATAGCAGCGGCGAACCATATATTCTAAGAGATTTAAATTTTATGACAATCAACATATTTCTACTGCCTCGTGCCAAATTTTACAACACCCACCACCCACTCTTTCATCATTTATGTTGTCGTTAATGATATATAAAGATTATAAGCGATAACAATTTATATCATTAATTACAACAAATATTTCTGCAAATAATAATAATTGTAATAGTGGCTGCAAATTATTCTATTCTAGGAGATTTCAGATATATGGCCATCAACATGTTTATCCTACCTCGTGCCAAATCTTAAAAACACACACCACCCACTCCTCCATCACTCAGCCCCCAACCCCCAACTTAAAGAGAACATTGTCAATCAAATCAGATACTCCATTCAATGATATAGACTCCCCTTCTACTATGTAACTCTGTATCAATAAAAGACTGGTCAATATTGATAACTTAGTAATGAATCGATACGAGTTTAGCTACCTTCTGTTATGAGTATTAGACGCATTTTTCTTTTTCTGAGCTTTATTTCTCTGACATGATACTAATCTCATTGATTCTAATATAATTAATATTGAAACAAAAAAAAGTATATTGGCAAAAGAAAATTGGCATAAAAACTTGATACCCACCACATTTTTTTCACAATATCAATATTTGTATTTCCTTAGGCTCAATCAAACATTAGGATCACGAATTATTTTTCTCATCTGTAATAACTTCAAGAGGAATTTGCTTACTAATTCTTTACTCATCGTGTAAAGTACATTAGTAATTCTATCTATAACATTTTACATTATGGAATTAAGGAGTAATTAAAAATTAAACCATTATTTCTTAAATTTACAAAAGTGATTATATAATATGCCACAAAAATTTATACTATTTAAATACCACTAATATGGACTCAAAAGTCAAAACTATTTTAACTTTAGTATAATTTAATTTCACATTGCAAAATTCTCTAACTATTCGAACAACTATTAATCTTTATTGATGATATTTTGATTATATATATATTCAACCTATAATACTAATTGTTGCACATGCTTTAACCCGTGATAGTGACATAAATGGAATTTGTATACGAGAGAGACCTGAACAGATAGATGGGTCCTTTGCAATTTTCACAGGACTGGTTTATAGTGTGGTTAATAAGACTATTCTCCATAAAGGCTCAAAATCTACTAAAAAGCAATTCAAAGCTGATAACTTGGCTAGATATCGACCGATTCAATTAATTCAGTACTACATAGGGAATATTGGTAAACAAGTGTATAAAGTAATTAATTTTCCGATAGAATCAACATGTATGGATGACGATCGATGGTTGGTCTTCTGAATCTTGCACGTTATTTTTGATGGTTTGACCAGCATGCATGCATCTGACCTTAGAAAAAAACCGGCATGCAAGCATCTTTGTTTATATATGGAAGAGGATTCAGCGGTGAAGGAGGTTTGGGTTGGAGATAACGTCCCTGGTTTTGCTTTTCGATTTAATTGTATTTTATTTTTATAATATGTAAAACCATTCTATGTCTCTATCACTCAATGTTATATTTTTTAACTTTCTTTTTTCGAAGAAACTTAAATTATAACATATGAAATTGAGTCCATCATTACCATATAACTAATACCCCTACTCTTTTAAAAGTTGATAAAAAAGAGAAACCACTAGTAATAGATTTTTCGTTTCACAAAATAGTCAAATTTTTGTCTGACACGCTTGGCAAGAATATCGCCAATATCATTAAAGATTTATTGACGTGTGAGACTTTCTATAACGGATAATCCGGTAAATTTCGTGAATGATTGACTGAATAATCCAGTTAGTACAAGACGTCTTACAAATACATCGTATATTTCAAAATTATCAGAGTACAAGAATTTACTCAAGATATTCTTCTTTACTGTCGATTTCATCGTATTCGTGGGGCCTAATGCTTCCCCCTCAAAGGTTTACTTGGCATTGATACATTTTGCTTTCTTATGAATATTATATCCTTACTTGTTAATGGCAGGTGATGCAAAACTTGTGTCTTCCCCTCCCCTAATAAAGGATGAATCACTAAGATAAAGGGTTCATCATCTACTTGGATAATATCACACATAGATTGGCTATTTAAGGATCTTTGGCTAACATTAAAAGGTCTTCCAACCGTAAGGTCAATATCGTCAAATAAATCTTTGATAAGCATGTTTGTTTTGAGGTTGATTTCACCTGTATACATCTTAACTTCCAAATGTTCCTAAGAGTACAATGAATAATGCAGTAATGATTATTTGATCCCATCTATTTTTCGTGTATCCTTTAAATAACCTTAATGACCTTTTCATCGATGTTGATCAGGATCAATCTTAATTTGGGTAGCCGAAGTGGCCCAGATAGCAACGCTAAACAGGAAATAGATAAGAAGGTGTTCAATAGATTTTGACATGATCGCACCATTCAAAAATTGTGTTTTTTTGCAAATTTCCTATTAAATATGGTCATTTTTATTGGCAAGGAATCTTCGCAACATTCCCTTACGAAGATTCTAACTTTGGTAGGGATATTTACGTGTTAGACAGTATCCCAGATCTTTGGATCACGTTGATTAGATATCTTAGATGCTTGGCAAGACATGAAAATTTCATTATATACCATAGCGTCATAACCTAATTTGGTTGAATAGACTTTGTTTTTGTATACAACCATATAATCTTGTCATCCCGATAAGGAGAGGAATTTTGAGGATTTAATTTCTCACTAAACTTAGAAAAAATTGATAGATGAGATCTATATTGTGGAACTCGGTTTTGCGGCCTAAACAGACTATTGGGGTCTATCGCCTAGGCAGGATTACACGGGGCCTAGGCGGTATTAGGAGGTTTTGAATCTCGCTATGTAATTTTATATATTTAGTCTTATATATATAGTACTTATAACAATGTTAACTATTGAAGTCATTAAATTCATCTAACAACTCTATAGTAACTATAAACTAAATTCGAGCTATAATATTAGTTCAAGAATTCTCGAGAGTAAAACAATGAAAAGAGAACCTATGTGACCACTTTTTTCCATTAATCGGCACCTATGAGAGATAGGCGCCTCTTCCATGATGAATAGGGTGTTAGGAAAAACACCTAGCATTTTTACAAGGCGTAAACGCTGAAGGGGGGGGGGGGGGGGTTGATGCTTAGACGGTGTCAAGGCAGTGATTTCAAAAACATATGATGAGATTGACATTCCAATTAAGATTAATTATTTCCAGTTTTTCTAGTATAAAGGTCCTTCAAATCCATTTGTGTTCCCAAATATTAGTACTCGTCTCATTTCCAATCTGAAAGAAGCACTTTTTTGCAAAGGCTGTAGACCAAAAAAATTATCTCAATTCCAAGACCTCTTGTTTTTAAGTCTTGTATCCCAAAAAGATAAGTTGGGGAAATAAATTCCTATTATTACTTTTTCCACTTAAGAATTTGGGTTATGGAGGATTACCAATACCCGATTCGCAAGTAGTGTCAAATTCATCTTTTGAAAATATGAAAAGTTGATACCTGCTATAACTTTTAAAATAACAATCTATTGCCAAGTGATATAGCGAATATTTTCTTGAGTTAAGCATCCCACCAGAAATTTGTAATGAGACTAGCGCTTTTTTACATGAACTCTTCGAGAATTCAAAAATTGACATCACATACTTTGGTATATATTGTAGGACCTCCTTAATTAAAACTTCTTTACCACCTTCAGATGAGAGAGTAGACATAGTTGGTAGTTTTTTTACAAGAGACAATCCTTGATATAATTTAATTTTGTTGTCTTGGATCTTCTAATATTAAGTGGGGTTTCTAAATATTTACCAATAAATCAGGTATCTAATGTTGAGAGAGTTTAAAATTCGATCCATAATGCCTTCCGAAGTTCGATTGCTGAAGCAGATATAACATTTTCCAAAATTGATTTTTTGACCAAACGTATTACAATAATTCCTCAAAAGGTTTTTGAAAGCGTTAATCTATTTGTCATGGGTATCGATGAAGAATAAACATCATCTGGAAATAAAAGATAGGTAAGTTTAAGGCAAGGTCTCGGAAGAGAGATACCTTTGATGTTCCTTTATCAAGCCTACTGGTTTAAGAGCCTAATAAGACCCCTCATCATGCATGAGAACAAGAGTGGAGAAATCACGTCTCCTTGTCTGACGTCTTGATGCAGATTTAATTTCTTAAGTCTTTTGCCATTAGATATGATCTCAAATGAAACAAATTATATACAATTGCGATTCCAGTGCTTTCTTAAAGAAACCCAATTTTAATATGAATGAAATGAGAAAATCCCAATTTTCTTGGTCATAAACCTTTTCCATATCCAATTTGATTATTGCGGAGTACTTATTAAAAATTCTCTTTCTTTTCATGAAGTAAGCCACTTCACGAGCAATGAGAATGCTAAATTTAATATTGTTTCATTGAAGATCGATTGGGTCGGAGAGACGTTCTCATCCATAAACGGTTATTATCTAAGTGTGAGAATTTTAGCTATAAAATTGTAAAAAAATTAACACATAAAATCGGCCTGAAATATTTGTCTCCTTCAATATCCCTAAATGAATAAGGGTGATAAGAGCATCATTAATACTCTGGAGCAAAATATTGTCATCTACATCTATGAATTTTATAATTTTGTTTTAAATTTTGATATTTTGTTTTATGTATAAAGTATATTTTACAAAAATAGATTTCCCAATACCACATGGCCGCATCTCAATTAATTTTTTTTGAAAATTTATAATTAATTTCAAAAATATTAGGAAATAAAAATTATTTTTGGTCGAGAAAAGTTCATATCTTCATGTTTTTTATTTTTTTTATTTTGATATTTAATTTTATGTGTTCATATATAAAAATAGATTTATGTATTCCTACAATACACATAATTATAGAATTAATCTAAAATATTTACTTCCTTATTTATTTTTACTTGTTTTCAACTATCTTGATGTATTCTTTTTTTGTCTAACCCATTTATGTTAATTTGTGTGTTGTTGTAATACAGATAAAATAAATTTATATATTACAAAACATACAAAATTATGCATTACCCTTTCAGTCAAACCCTTTTTTGTATGTGATTTAGTGTATCACGTGAACACACAAGAGATTTTTTTGTGTAATGATATATTCCCCTCCGTCCATTTTTATTTGTCTCATTTTCTAAAAAAAGCTGTCAAATATTATTTGTCCATTTTGCATTACCAAGACACTTTTTTCCTATTTTTTCCAATATTACCTTTAATTAAATAATAGAAAAGGTAGCGCAATAAATGATCTATGTATATTAATTAAGGGCATATGTGTAATAGGGGAGAGTACTAAATACTCTTTTTAATCTTAGTGCACCAAAAAAGTGGACAAATAAAAATGAACGGAAAGAGTAATATACAAAAATAAAAAACTAGCCTCAGACTTGTCTTTTTTGGTTGTGTATTATTTTGTATGTGATGTAATTCTACCAATAGACTAGATGTATGGTTTTTGAATATTATAAATAAGCTGAATCTTTGGTAGGAATATAGTATCAAGGTTATGTCTAATGATGCAAATGACCAATTGAAAATCAATAATATCATGTGATCAAACAGCTCTCCCCTGGTCCCCATATGAGGTAGAAACAACTGATAATAACAATACATGTTTAACTTGGACCCCTCTAGTCCAGGAGTGTTGAACCTTGTGAAATAGCTAAGGACTTCCCAGCAAGCAAAGTAACCATAGAGAATGACTAATCTAGCAGTATAATTCCCCAAAAAAGAAGAAACCCAATTATTATTAAAAATGACGGTAATATTATATTATTAAATTTATTTATAGCTAAAACATAGTAAACAATCTTTTTCACCCATTTTGGAAAAAGTCAATTGTCCAGTTGACTAGGTTACTAAACAGATGCTATGTGTGGTAATTTGTTTAGCAATTGGAAATTTATATTCCTTCCCAAGTAACCCATTTGTTTGTTAATATTGACAATTCTCTACGAGGAATTGACTGAATTTTAGATATTTTCCTCTATTTATATTATGATTACTTGAAAAAATAAAAGAACAAATATGTCAAGTTGTTCTTGTTAATGTTCCTAGATATGATATTTAGTTTTTGACCAAATCTGTCTATATGCTTCAACTCATATTGTTTGCAGGATCGCTTTTGAAGGTGGGCTGGAAAAACAATCGTTTTGGACCTCCAATTTTTTTAATGTATTTGAGTTCTAATTTATAATTTTTTCTTTGTAGAAGGATCTTATTTTGTAACTTCGTTTTGAGTCTACGTCAGGACCAAGCTTTCTGTTTTGTGTCACAATAACCAGAAAATCCATAGAGATATAGGTGACTATGGGGGCTAAAACCATCATTGAGTACGGGTATATGTTAAGACTAAGACTATTGTCACACCTGAGAGATTTTACAAAAAACTATTGTAACTATTGTAATATAGAACTAAGATACTCTCTGTACATTTATTACCTTTAATAAATACAAAGGTTCCGCTACTATCACATGAACAAAATTTATTTAAGCATAACATTGAAAGGAAAATTTAAAATCATACAAGCTTAAAGTAAAGAGATATAAACCATAAGAAGTAGAAGAAATTAACAACTCCAAATATATATAAATTAATCATTTTCTTGCTTGAGGGATGAGGAGAAGTGGCTGTTCTTTCTGCAACGCTACACCAAACATCTCAGTCATGTCGAGCTCATCAGGCTTCTTTCCTCCGGGAAGAGACCAGTCAAAGGAATGAACTAATGAAGCAACCACTAAATTGACATGTCTTGCAGCCATGGGAAGCCCAGGACAAATTCTCCTACCTGAACCAAAGGGTAAATATTCGAAACTGTTCCCCTTATAATCCATACTCGAATTAACAAATCGTTCTGGTTTGAATTTCGAGGGTTCGTCCCAAATCTTTGGGTCTCTAGCAATAGCCCATACGTTTACAAATATTTGAGCATTTTTGGGGATTGTATAATTCATGATTTGGCAGGTTTCGAGAGCACGGTGTGGAACCAGCAATGGTACTGGAGGGTGCATCCTCATTGTTTCTTTAAAACAGGCTTGAAGATATGGAAGATTCATGAGTTGAGATTCTTTTAGCTCGCCTTGGTTGAATTCATGTTCGATTTCTTCACGGACAATTTTCATTGATTCGGGGTTCCTTACCAATTCTGCCATCATCCATTCAACTGTTGAGGTACTAGTGTCCGTGCTAGCAAGAAATATCTCCTGTAACAACAAATTAAAAGTAAATAAATATTTAGAAAATTGTTTCATCCACGAGTCAATCATGAGAGAAATTAACCTACCGCGAGTAATTCAAGAATTCCATCATCCGAGAAGTCATTTTCGATAAGAGTGTCCAAGAAATCTCTTGGGGTTGAAGAACTTCCATTATTTCTCTTTCGTTTCTCTTCAACAACAGGTTCCCAACGGGACCACAATTCGCGCCAGATCTTCTTTGCCTTCTTATTTAAACCTTGAAGATCAAGTTTATTAAGAATCGGATAAAAATCGGACAAATTTGGCGCAGAAGTAATATCTATCATTCCTCTAAGTAGAACTTTCATCGATTTATCCGACATCCCTTCCTGTAGACCAATCAAGTCTCGCGATAACAAAGCGTTACTTATAACGTTCAAAGTAGTCGCAAAACTCAACTGTCCAATATCCATAACATTCCCTTGGTTTGCTTTCAAAAGCTCCACCATTTCCGTCACTTTTTTTGCTCTTAAACCTTCTTGAGATTCTAAAGCCTTAGCCGAAAAAAGCTCAGTTCGTGCATGGTTTCGTAGCTTCCTCCATCTATCATCGCATTGTTGAGTCCATCCCATGGAAATATTGTTAAGTTCTGACCTTGTATATGGATATGCATAAGGAACGTGTCTCCCGGATAAAATACGATCATTCGTCTTGAGGATCTGAGCAGCTGCAGCTGGTGAAGATCCAACGATTAGTAATTTAGTTCCTAGCTTTACTGATATGAGATCTCCATAAGTTTTAGAAAAGTTTGCAAAAGATTCATGAGGCATATTTCCTATATGAGGAATGTTGCCTACTATTGGCCATGGAGTTGGACCTGGTGGAAGTGGTGGTGATTTCGAAGAAGAAGAACGCTTAAACGTCTTCAAGACAAGCGAGATTAAGCCGGGTAAGAGAAGAAGTGGAATCAAGAAATAGATACCATCTATTTCAGAAAGATGAGGCAAAACCAAAGGCATAGTTTTGGTATGTATTATTACTTTTGGTATTAGCATTAATGGGGACGTTTGAGTTAGTAAGCTTAGCTTGGTTTTATATACACAATCATATCCGGTATTTTTGTCACCTTGCTTATTGGAGTTAGTGTCAACTTGCTTATATAATGCTTTTTTTCTTAGTCAAAGTTTATTATTAAGTTTATACATAAAAATGAGTCTTCAATTTACAAACTACTAGGGCCCAGAAAAGTAGCACTCCATACTCTTTATACATATGTTGATTAATGGCAGCAGTCAAAACTGAATTGTTTGAAATTTAATTTGGCCCATTTTGGGCAATAGCTAAGCATACGTTTCAGCTATTTCTTAGTTATTTCATTCACAAGAGACTATTGATCGATTAGTTTTTCATTAAAATCTTATCAATATAATTCTAAGTGCGATCCTTCTAATTTTGCTTTGGTGATACAAAATCATAAGCTGCTGATAGAATTTGTATAACTTTCCATTGATTTTGCTTACTTTTGGAATATTAAATCTGCATGTGATATATTTCAGAATTCTTATTTATATGCATGATATATCTACACAGTCTATACAATCGCAATGATATATCTACACAGTCTATACAATCGCATTAAATATATCTCTGGATTCTACATAATCTTTCACTAGGGTTTGTAATTTGAGTATATTATTCTCCACTCTGAGGATCAGTCTGTGCAAATATTTCCCCATTTGAAGTCCAAACCAAAGCGCTCGCAATTTAATCATATAACTCGATTCTACCTCACAAACCCTGTAAAAGGCCTGGCTTTGTCCACGTCTTAGTAAATTTTATCCATTTGTAAAACAAACATTATATAGCATAGTGTGGTCCCTTCTTATCTTCGCTATATTGTTTTAGATTTTTATGACTATATAATTGTTGTAGAATATTTTTAATTTGAATTTTATTTTCATACATCTTAGGTTAAGGATTATCAAGAAAACCTGGACTTTAAGAGTTGTTTTAATAACTAGAAAAAAATATGTTCTACATGATTAAATCTTATATACTATATGATTTACCGTTATTATAAAGAAGATTCAAAATATATTGAACATTTAATGACTAAAATGAAACACATGATTGAGATACATTGCAATCCTTATACTATTTACCATGCTGACTATCAGCTTGACCATCGTCAGAATCTGATAGGATTTGATCTAAATAAAATCTGATCTGAACGGACCGAGTAAGTTCGGATCGGACCGGTTTACTAGTCTAAAATACATTCGATCCATCCGGACTCTAATTTTTGTGATCAGATTCGGTAGGAAAAAACGTGACCTGGGAAAAATCCAAATCATAAAAAATTAGGTACTATCCGGTATGTCCCTTTGTTATCTTTTTATATTTACTATACCTCAATATGTACTATCCAAAAGAACGATATTAGTAAACCGGATGGATCGGAGTTGCACTTGTTAAAAAAGGATCTGGTTTGAAAGCGATCCGATAAAGTATGGAATCCGGTTCGCTCCGATCTGGAAAGAGTTAAATTCCTTAGACACCTGTCCGGTCCGGATATTGAGTTTATCATTAGTGACAACAAAATTTTGTATCATAAATAGTGACGAGTAATTTAGTCGCTAATAATATTTATACTCGTCTTTAGGTATATGTTACCAATTACGGTGACAATTCAAGTTTCGTCGCTAATAAGCATCTTTACCTACAATTAACTAATAATGAATTATTAACAACAACATGTCATTGTTAATGATATATACAGATCATTAGCGACAACAAATATCACCGCTATCACTAATAGTGGCGGCAAACCATATATTCTAGGAGATTTGAAATTTATGACAATCAACATATTTCTCTTGCCTTGTTCCAAATTTTACAACACCCACCACCCACTCCTTCATCATTTATGTTGTCGTTAATGATATCGATAACCATTTATATCATTAATTACAACAAATTGCTGCAAATAATAATAATTGTAATAGTGGCTGCAAACCATCTATTCTAGGAGATTTCAGATATATGGCCATCAACATGTTTTTCCTAGTGCCAAATCTTAAAAACACACACCACCCACTCCTCCATCACTCAGCCCCCAACCCCCAACTTAAAGAGAACATTGTCAATCAAATCAGATGCTCCATTCATTGATAAAGACTCCCCTTCTACTATGTACTCTGTATCAATAAAAGACTGGTCAATATTGATAACTTAGTAATGAATCGATACGAGTTTAGCTACCTTCTGTTATGAGTATTAGACGCATTTTTCTTTTTCTGAGCTTTATTTCTCTGACATGATACTAGTCTCATTGATTCTGATATAATTAATATTGAAACAAAAAGAAGTATATTGGCAAAAGAAAATTGGCATGAAAACTTGATACCCACCACATATTTTTCACAATATCAACATTTGTATTTCCTTAGGCTCAATCAAACATTAGGATCACGAATTATTTTTCTCATCTGTAATAACTTCAAGAGGAATTTGCTTACTAATTCTTCACTCATCGTGTAAAGTACATTAGTAATTCTATCAATAACATTTTTACATTAAAAATAAATCATTATTTCTTAAATGTACAAAAGTCATTATATAATGGGTCAATGACCCAAAAAATCAAAATAATATTATACTTGCCCCAAAGAATCATCCATTAACTTACTATTATAAGATTACATGTTTACCCGTCAAGGACGATTCCCGTCAAGGACGATTCCCATCAAGGACGATTCCCGTCAAGGACGCTTCCCATCAAGGACGATTCCCGTCAAGGACGATTCCCGTCAAGGACGATTCCCATCAAGGACAAAATTTAGTTAATGATGTTATTGGGAAGAAATTTTGTCATTGATGTTATTGGGCTGAAAATAATATTATTTTGATTTTTTAGGTCATTTTCTCTAATTTAATATGCCACAAAAATTTATACTATTTAAATACCACTAATTAATATAGACTCAAAAGTCAAAACTATTTTAACTTAAGTAAAATTTAATTTCTTGCAAAATTCTCTAACTATTCGAACAACTATTAATCTTTATTAATGATATTTTGATGATATATATATATAATATATATATATATATATATATATATATATATATATATATATATATATATATATATATATATATATATATATATATATATATATATATTCAACCTATAATACTAATTGTTTCACATGCTTTAACCCGTGATAGTGACATATATGGAATTTGTATACGAGAGAGACCTGAACAGATGGGTCCTTTGCAATTTTCACAGGATTGGTTTATAGTGATTAATAAGACTATTCTCCATAAAGGCTCAAAATCTACTAAAAAGCAATTCAAAGCCGATAACTTGGCTAGAGATATCGACCAATTCAACTAATTGAGTACTCCATAGGGAATATTGGTACACAAGTGTATAAATTAATTAATTTTCCGATAGAATCAACATGGATGTCGATGGTTGGTCTTTGAATCTTGCACGTTATTTTTGATGGTTTGACCAGCATGCATGCGGTTGACAAAAAAAAAAAAAAAAAAAGACCAGCATGCATGCATCTGACCTTAGAAAAAAATCCGGCATGCAAGCATATTTCATATTTGTTTATATATGGAGGAGGATTCAGCGGTGAAGGAGGTTTGGGGTTGGGGATAACGTCCCTGGTTTTGCTTTTTGATTTAACTGTATTTTGATTTTTATAATATGTAAAACCTTTTGATGTCTCTATCACTTCTCCATGTTATATTTTTTAACTTTTTTTTTTTGTCGAATAAACTTAAATTAAAAACATATGAAAGAGAGTCAATCATTACCATTTAACTAATACCCCTACTCTTTTAAAAGTATGATAAAAAGAGAAACCACTAATAATGGATTTATTGTTTCACGAAAATAGTCAAATTTTTATCTGACACGCTTGGCAAGACTATCGCTAATATCATTAAAAGACTTGTTGATGTGTGAGACTCTCCAAATAATCCGATAAATTTCGTGAATGAATGGTTGAATAACCTTGTTAATACAAGATGTCTTACGATTTCCTATTATATTTTCAAGGTTATCTAAGTAAAAAAAAAATATTTAAGACATTCTTTATTTCATTGTATTCACGAGGGCCAATGCTTCCCCTCAAAGGTTGACTTGACATTGATACATTTAGCTTTCTTATGAATACTACATCCTTACTTGTTAATGACAGGTGATGCAATGCTTGTCTCTTCCTATCCCTTAATGAAGGATGAATCACTAAGATATAGGGTTTCATCATCTACTTGGATAATATAACAAATAGATTGGCTAATCAAGGATCTTTAGTTTATATTAAAAGGTCTTATGACCGTAAGGTCAATATCTCCAAATAGATCTTTAATAAGCATGTTTGTTTTGAGGTTGATTCTACCCGTCTTCTTAACTTCCAAATGTTTCAAAGAGTACAATGAATAATGCAGTAATGATTCTTTGATCTCATTTATTTTCCGTGTATCCTTAAATAACCTTAATGACCCATTCATCGATTTTAATATGTTGATCAAGATCAATCTTAATTTGGGTAACTGAAGTGACCCAGATAGCAACGCTACATAGGAAATAAATAAGAAGGTGTTCAACAGATTTTGACATGATCACACCATTCAAAAATTGTGTTTTTTGCAAATTTCCTATTAAATATGGTCATTTTTGTTGGCAAGGAACCTTGCAACATTCCCTTACAACGATTCTAACTTTGGTAGGGATATTCACGTGCCAGATAGTATCCCAGATCTTTGGATCACGTTGACTAGATGTCTTAGATGCTTGGCAAGACATGGAAATTTCATTATAGACCATGGCGTGATAACCTAATTTGATTGAATAGACTTTGTTTTTTGTATGCAACCATATAATCTTGTCATCCCGATCTAATTGAAGGAGAGGAATTTTAAGGATTAAATTTCTCACTAAACATAGAAAAATTTGATATATGAGATCTGTATTGTAGAACTCGGTTTTGCGGCCTAAACAGTCGATCGGGGACCTAGCGCCTAGACAGGATTACACGGGGCCAAGACGGTATTAGGAGGTTTTGTCTCGCTATGTAATTTTATATATTTAATTATATATATATATATTAATTATAACAACGTTAACTATTGAAGTCATAAAATTCATTTAACAACTCTGTAGTAAATATAAAATTTGAGCTATAATGTTAGTTCAAGAACTCTCAAGAGTAAAAAAATAAAAAGAGTATCTATGCGACCATTTTTTGCCATTAACCAGCACCTAGGAGAGATAGGCGCCTCTTCCACGATGGATAGGGCGCTAGTATTAATGCCTAGCATTTTTACAAGGCGTAGACGCTGAAGGGGGGGGAAGGGGAATTGACGCTTAGGCGGTGTCAAGGCAACTATTTCTACAATATATGATGAGATTGACATTCCAGTCCGAGAGATCTTCTCAAAATTGTTGAGCAACACAATTAAGATTATCTTTTTCCAGTTTTTCTAGGAAAAACTCCTTCAAATCCATTTGTGTTCCCAAATATTAGTACTCGTCACATTTTCAATTTGAAAGAAACACTTTTTTAGAGGGATGTAGGCAGTTAAAAAATTAGCCCAATTCCAAGACCTCTTTTTTTTTTAATCTTGTATCCCAAAAAGATAAGTTAGGGGAAATGAACTCGAATTATCACTTTTTCCACTAAAGAATTTGGGTTATGGAGGATTACCTATACTCGATTCGCAAGTAGTGTCAAATTCATCTTTTGAAAATCTCGAAAGTTGATACCTCCTATAAGTTTTAAAATAATAATCTAGTTCCATGTGATGTAGAGAATCTATTCTTGTGTTAAGCATCCCACTAGAAATTTGTAATAAGACTGGCGCTTTTTTACATAAACTCTTCGAGAATTCAAAAACTGACATCACATAGTTTGGAATATATTGTAGGACCTCCTTGATTAAAACTTCCTTACCACCTTCAGATGAGAGAGTAGACATAGTTGGTAGTTTTTTTACAAGAGACAGTCCTTGATATAATTTAATTTTGTTGTCTTGGATCTTCTAATATTAAGTGGGATTTCTAAATATTTACCGATGAAATCAAGTATCTAATGTTGAAAAAGTTTAAAAATTTGATCCATAATGCCTTCTAGAGTTCGATTGGTGCAGTAGATACAACATTTTCCAAAATTCATTCTTTGACCAAACGTATTGCAATAATTCCTCAAAAGATTTTCGAAAGCGTAAATCTATTTGTCATGGGTCTCGATGAAGAATAACACATCATCTGCAAATAAAAGATGGGTAAGTTTAAGGAAAGCTCTCAGAAGAGAGATACCTTTGATGTTCCCTTATCAAGCATACTGGTTTGAGAGCCTAATAAGACCTTCTATCATGATTGAGAACAAGAGTGGAGAAATCAGGTCTCTTTGTCTGAAGCCTAGATACAAATTTAATTTCTTAAGTCTTTCGCCATTAGATTTGATCTCAAATGAAACACATCATATACAATTGCGACTCCAGTTCGTCAATTTCTTATAGAAGCCCAATTTTAATATTAATGAAATGAGAAAATCACAATTGGCTTGGTCATAAAAAATTTCCATATCCAATTTGACTATTGCGGAGTAATTCTAAAAATTTCTCTTCCTTTTCATGAAGTAAGCCCCTTCTCGAGCAATGAGAATGTTATATTTAGTATTGTTTCATTGAAGACCGATTGGGTCAGAGAGACGTTCTCATCCATAAGCGGTTGTAATCTAAGTGTGAGAATTTTAGCGATAATATTGCAAAAGAAATTACCACGTGAAATTGGCCTGAAATATTTGACTCCTTGAATATCCTCTACAGTAATAAGGGTGATAAGAGCATCATTTATATACTGGAGCAAAATGTTGTCATCTACATCTATAAATTTTTGAATTTTTTTTTATAATTTTGATATTCTGTTTTATGTATAAGAATAGTATAGAAAAATAGATTTTTCAATTGCACCACACGGTCGCATCCATTAATATTTTTGAAAATTCATAAGTAATTTAAATAAATTAGAAGAATAAAATAAATCCATTTTTGGACAGAAAAAGTTCATATCTTCATAGGTTAATTTTTTTGATTTCTGTCATTTTTATTTTTTTATTTTGATATTCAGTTTTATGTGTTCATATACAAAAATAGATTTATGTATTCTCTTTTTGTCTAACCCCTTTCTGTTATTTTGTTGTTGTTGTAATATACATAAAATAAATTTATGTATTACAAAACACACAAAATTACGCATACCCTTCCAGTCAAACTCTTTTTTGTATGTGATTTTGTGTACACATGAACACATAACCGACTATTTTGTGTAATGATGTAATACAAGAAAATAAAACCTAGCCCCAGACTTGTCCTTGATATACTATATGCGTCCTAGAAGGGGGGTTGAATAGGACAATAGAAATTAATCGGCTAATTTTATTTCAAGTAAATAAAATTAAAAGCTAATTTGAATCCTATTGTATTAGCAAACTAAATAGTTAAAAACTAGATAATCCTAATAGGCAATAATATCAAACTATTCAACTAGGCATTTTATCAAGCATATAGAGTGCGGAAATATAAAGAGTGTAGAGATAGAATACGATACACAACGATGTATAGTGGTTCGGTTTCCCTACATCCACTACCTAAGGAAGCCTCCTTAGGATTTGCAAGATTCTCAACTAATCTTCGTAACTCTTAACCGGGTGAGATACAAACCCTTACAACCACTTCAAAAACCCTTTGAAGGAAAAACACTTGTGTTATCACCAACACAAGGAACCAAGCATAAACCTATGCTCACACTACTCTCTTAATCTATTACAAGAACTAAGAGGAAAGGAAAAAGTGTTTAGGGGTGCTTGTTAAAGCTTTGTGACTAAACTCCTAAATGAGTAGATAGAACTAATTAGCTTCACAATGAATATGACTTGAATGCTCCTTTGAAACCTCCTTGAATGATAGAATTAATTGCTCTTAAGATTGGTAGATGGAAGGCTTGAGTTGTGTCTTGAATGAACTCCATTTTATAGCTGAAAAGATGGTCCAACGGTCATAAAGCTTCTCTCTAACGGATCTATTAATCTCCCAACGGATATAAGCTTTGTCCTCTAGTAATAGAGCTGAAATGCCTTCGTGCGGTGTACCGCGGGTGGGGTCCGGTGCACCGCGTGACTGTTCGACTAACTTTTGAGCTTACTGGTCGGACCATGTGGTGTACCGCATTCCTGCTCCGTGTAGTGGCCCGGTGTACCGTGACATGGGTCCGGTGTACCGTGCAGATTTTATGAGCTTACTGGTCGGACCATGTAGTGTACCGTGTGACGGGACCGTTAGCTGCGGTGTACCGCGCGTTTCCTCCGGTGCACCGCGGCACTGTTCTTTTGAATATTTAAGCTAAGTCAAATGAAGTGAGCACAACTAATCTAATGAGGGGTTTTGGAAAACATCTAAAGTTATATAAAAATGAATTTTAGTTTAAAGGATGATTTGTCGAATATTAAAACGGGAATAAAAACAAGGTGAGGCTAACAATCTCCCCCTTTTTGATGTTTGACAAATCATAAACTTTTGAAGATGCCTAAGATTAAGTTTTGAACAAAAACTCCCCCTCAACCTAATCACTAGAGTTTTTATAAAAACTCCCCCTCACAAAATGCATTTTAAAAAGTTCAACTAAAATTTCTCCCCCTTTGTCAACAACAAAAAGAACAAATGATACAATTTTGAAAATTTTAAGGGGTCAAAAACACATTTTGAGTAAAAACAAGGACTAAAGGAATAAATGGATAACAATTAGAAGCTTCAAAGAACCTATAACATCAAGAAAAGATTAGCAACAAGATTATATACACAAAAAGCTCTAAACAAAAACATGACATGAAAGAAGGGTTAGAGAATTTGCATGCCAATCTCACAACGAATTTTCTCAAAAAGATCTTGGGGTAGAGGTTTCGTAAAGATATCGGCTAGTTGATTTTCCGAAGTGACAAATTCAAGAACAATGTCCCCTTTTTGAGTGTGATCCCGGATAAAATGATGACGGATTTCTATGTGTTTTGTTCTAGAGTGTTGAATGGGATTTTTGGTAAGATTTATAGCACTAGTGTTATCACAACGAATGGGAACACGATCATACTCTAGGCCAAAATCTAGTAAGGTTTGTTTCATCCAAAGAACTTGAGTCACACAATTTCCGGCCGCAACATATTCGGCTTCGGCCGTGGATAAAGCAACACTATTTTGTTTTCTACTAGACCAAGAAACAAGGGATTGACCTAAGAATTGGCAACTACCACTAGTACTTTTCCTATCAAGTCTACAACCGGCATAATCGGCATCCGAATAACCTATTAGCTCAAAGGAGGTAAATCTAGGGTACCAAAGTCCTAGACTAAGGGTTCCTTTCAAATACCTAAAAATACGCTTAACGGCACTAAGATGGGTTTCTTTGGGAGAAGATTGGAATCTAGCACAAAGACATACGGGGAACATAATATCGGGTCTAGAAGCGGTTAGATAAAGTAAGCTACCAATCATACCTCGATATAGTTTCTCATCAACATTCTTACCATCTTCATCTTTGTCTAATTTTGTGGATGTGCTCATTGGAGTTCCAATTTCCTTTGCATCTTCAAGGCCAAATTTTTTGATCAATTCTTTTGTGTATTTGGCTTGATTGACAAAGATACCATCTTTCATTTGCTTGATTTGAAGTCCAAGAAAGTAATTCAATTCTCCCATCATGCTCATCTCAAATTCCTTATGCATGCTTTTAGAAAAATTCTCACAAAGATTTTCATTAGTAGCACCAAATATAATATCATCCACATAAATTTGAACAAGAAGGATATCTTTTGAAGACCTTTTGATAAACAAAGTGGAGTCAATTTTTCCTCTTTTAAAACCATCATCTAATAAAAATTTGCTTAATCGTTCATACCAAGCACGAGGTGCTTGTTTTAAACCATATAAAGCCTTTGAAAGTTTAAAAACATGGTTTGGAAATTTTGGATCCTCAAAGCCCGGAGGTTGTTTAACAAAAACTTCCTCGTCTATAAAACCATTTAAAAAAGCACTTTTGACATCCATTTGATAAAGTTTAAAATTCATATAACAAGCAAAAGCAAGAAGCATACGAATAGATTCAAGTCTAGCTACGGGAGCAAAAGTTTCATCGAAATCAATACCTTCTTCTTGATTGTACCCTTGAGCAACTAACCTTGCTTTATTTCTAGTAATTATGCCGGTGTCATCTAGCTTGTTGCGAAATATCCACTTAGTGCCAATGATAGTAGGGCCAATTGGTTTCTCCATTAGTGTCCAAACTTTACTACGCTCAAATTGATTTAATTCCTCATGCATAGCGTTAATCCAATGATCATCTAACAAAGCTTCTTTAATATTCTTGGGCTCAATTTGAGATAAGAATGCTTGATGAGCACAAAGAGCAATAATACGGGAGCGAGTGGTAACACCTTCTTTTGGATCACCTAGAATTAAGTCACTTGGGTGATCTTTGATATGTTTCCAACACCTTGGTAAATCCGTACTAGCTTCATTTAACACTTGATCATTTTCCTTAAGAGATTCTTCATGAGATTTGACTTCTTGAATAGGAGATTCTAAGGGTTGATCTAGTGGAGTATCTTCAACAACATCTACCATTTTCTTGATACAAAACGGATTGGTCTCATCAAAGTCAACATGCATAGATTCCTCAATGGTACGAGTACGTTTGTTGAAAATGCGATAGGCTTTTCCTTTAGTTGAATAACCAAGAAAAATGCCTTCATCCGATTTAGCATCAAATTTTCCCAAATAGTCCCTAGTGTTTAAGATAAAACATTTGCACCCAAACACACGAAAATAAGCAATGGTTGGTGGTCTACCATTCCAAAGCTCATAAGGGGTTTTCTTAATAAGAGGTCTAATTAGAACTCTATTCAACACATAACAAGCCGTATGAACGGCTTCACCCCAAAAGTATGTAGGCAAGCTATGTTCTTTTAGCATAGTTCTAGCCATTTCTTGTAGAGTTCGGTTTTTCCTTTCCACTACCCCATTTTGTTGGGGAGTTCTAGGGGCCGAAAAATTATGCTCAATCCCAAATTCATCACAAAAATGCACAAACGGAGAATTCACATATTCACTACCATTATCACTACGAATGCATGTAATAGAGTAGCCTTTCTCATTTTGCACCTTTCTACAAAGTTTTGCAAATTCATTGAAGGCATCACTTTTTAAAGCAAGGAACATCACCCATGTGAATCTAGTGTAATCATCAACAACAACAAAGACATATCTAGACCCTCCTAAACTAGTGACATCAACGGGACCAAAGAGGTCCATATGCAATAATTGAAGTGGCCTAACGGTGATGACCTTATTAATGGATTTAAAAGATGAACGATGTTGTTTACCAAGTTGACATGCATCACATAATTTATCTTTATCAAATTTGTAAATAGGCAAACCAACAACAAGATTTTTTCTAGATAATTTTGAAATCAAATCCATGCTAGCATGTCCTAACCGTCTATGCCAAAGCCAACTATCATTAACCACGGATAAGCATTTAATATTTTTGCACATAAGACTCTCAAGATCAACAACAAAAACATTATCCGATCTTTTAGCAATAAACATGGTATCTAACTCATCATTTTTGAAAACAACACATCTAGATGCTTCAAATTTAACACTAAAACCAACATCACAAAGTTGACTAATACTAAGCAAGTTAAAAGAGAGACCCTCAACAAGTAACACATTGGAGATAAGTAAAGAGTCCAAATTACCAATGTTACCTTTACCCAAAACGCGTTTCTTAGTGTTGTCGGCAAAAGTAACTTTATCACCTTTAGTTTTATATAAATTTGTAAATAATGATGGATTTCCGGTCATGTGTCTTGAGCATCCACTATCAAGTAGCCATATGTTTTGCTTCTTGATGCTCAACCCCTACAAACAAATGATAATTTAAGCTTTAGGTACCCAATTAGGATTGGGTCCATGAGGGTTAGTGGATTTTCTTTTTAAGACCCATTTAGGTCTTTTCCAAATTGGCACAAGAGATCCCAAATCTAACAATTTACGATAGTAACAATGAGATGCATCATGACCAAGTTTTTCACAATAGGTGCAAGAGATAGAAGATTTTGAAGAGGATGGAATTGCATTTGAAATTTTTGATTTTACAAAGACATTTTTCAAAGGTTTTTGGTGAGTGAATGGATCATATCCAACACCACTTTTTTCATTAGCCATTCTTTGAGAACCTAAAATCAAATCCAAGTTTTCTTGCCCACTAGTAAATTTTAAAATAATGGCATTTTGATCAACAATCTTTTTCTCTAACAAAGCTTTTTCTTCCAAAAGATTTTTCTCAATAAGATGAAGTTTCTCATTATCATCTATACATTCATCACAAAGATTTTGACAATCTTCCAAAGCTTTTAAAACCTCTTTAGTTCTATTTTTCTCAAATTCTAAATCTTTTGTTAAAACTTTGTTTGTTTCAATAGAATTTAAAAAATCATTATAAAGAGAATCAAATGCCTCATGAATATCTTGTTCACTAGCATCATCATTAGTTAAAGAGAGTTTGGATTTAGGAGTTACCTCATCATGATTTGCCATAAAGGCAAAGTGAGTAGTACCGGTATCATCATCCGAAGAAGCATCTTCATCATTCTCAACTTTTCCCATGAAGGCAACAAGATTGACATTTTCATTATCACTTTCTTCTTCATCCGAATTTTGAGTATCCCAAGTGATATTAGCATGCATAGCTCTTTTCGGTTTCTCCTTTTGAAGAAGAGGACAATAGGTTTTGATATGACCAACCTTCTTGCAATGATAGCAAGTGGGTTCATCTTGTTTGATAGCTCTATCATTCTTCTTGTAGGGTGTGGAAGAGCTTCCTTTTTTGGCAAAGCGTTTATATCTCATGAATTTTTTCATGTCTCTTGCTAGCATAGCTACTCCTTCATCTTCACTAGTTTCTTCTTCATGAGAGTTTTCTTCTTCACTTTCTTTCCTTTCTTTTCGTTCTTTCAACTTAGAACTCATGGCATGGAAAGCAATAGATTTCTTAATCTTCTTCTCCTCATCATCTCTTATCTTTTCTTCTTCAAGCACAAGTTCTTCCGTCATGAGGTTGCAAATGAGTTCATGAACCGTCATCTTTGAAAGATCTTTAGTGTCTCTTATAGAATTGATCTTTGTCTTGTATTTCCTTGGAAGAGCAAATAAGATTTTTCGGCATTGTTCCTTGTTGGTGTACTCTTGGCCAAGAGTCTTCAAAGTGTTAACAATGTTAGAGAATCTTTGATGCATAGCATTCAAGGCTTCATCGGGCTCCATACGAAAGAGCTCATACTTTGTGATAAAGAGACCAATTTTGGTTTCTTTTATATCCTCCGTTCCTTGATAAGATAGCTCCAAGAGTTGCCACATTTCATGAGCGGAATTGCATTCACTCACTCTAGCATATTCCGTGACACTTAATCCATTGATGAGGATGTTCATAGCTTTGTTGTTTTTGGTAAGTTTAGCTATGTCTTGATCCGTGTAATCATCTTCATCTTTTAACACCGTTGTACTTCCGGCAACGTACGGAATGTAAGGACCCTTTTTGATAGCCATCCATAAAAAGTAATCGATTCCTTTCACATGAATCTCCATCTTCTTTTTCCAACCAAAGTAGTCTTTTCCTACAAAAAGCGGAGGTCTAGTAGAACATGAACCTTCCGGTTGATTAGAATCCATATCGTATTAACTCTAGAAACGATTAAGTACAATAGAGCTAGGCTCTGATACCAATTGATATACTATATGCGTCCTAGAAGGGGGGTTGAATAGGACAATAGAAATTAATCGGCTAATTTTATTTCAAGTAAATAAAATTAAAAGCTAATTTGAATCCTATTGTATTAGCAAACTAAATAGTTAAAAACTAGATAATCCTAATAGGCAATAATATCAAACTATTCAACTAGGCATTTTATCAAGCATATAGAGTGCGGAAATATAAAGAGTGTAGAGATAGAATACGATACACAACGATGTATAGTGGTTCGGTTTCCCTACATCCACTACCTAAGGAAGCCTCCTTAGGATTTGCAAGATTCTCAACTAATCTTCGTAACTCTTAACCGGGTGAGATACAAACCCTTACAACCACTTCAAAAACCCTTTGAAGGAAAAACACTTGTGTTATCACCAACACAAGGAACCAAGCATAAACCTATGCTCACACTACTCTCTTAATCTATTACAAGAACTAAGAGGAAAGGAAAAAGTGTTTAGGGGTGCTTGTTAAAGCTTTGTGACTAAACTCCTAAATGAGTAGATAGAACTAATTAGCTTCACAATGAATATGACTTGAATGCTCCTTTGAAACCTCCTTGAATGATAGAATTAATTGCTCTTAAGATTGGTAGATGGAAGGCTTGAGTTGTGTCTTGAATGAACTCCATTTTATAGCTGAAAAGATGGTCCAACGGTCATAAAGCTTCTCTCTAACGGATCTATTAATCTCCCAACGGATATAAGCTTTGTCCTCTAGTAATAGAGCTGAAATGCCTTCGTGCGGTGTACCGCGGGTGGGGTCCGGTGCACCGCGTGACTGTTCGACTAACTTTTGAGCTTACTGGTCGGACCATGTGGTGTACCGCATTCCTGCTCCGTGTAGTGGCCCGGTGTACCGTGACATGGGTCCGGTGTACCGTGCAGATTTTATGAGCTTACTGGTCGGACCATGTAGTGTACCGTGTGACGGGACCGTTAGCTGCGGTGTACCGCGCGTTTCCTCCGGTGCACCGCGGCACTGTTCTTTTGAATATTTAAGCTAAGTCAAATGAAGTGAGCACAACTAATCTAATGAGGGGTTTTGGAAAACATCTAAAGTTATATAAAAATGAATTTTAGTTTAAAGGATGATTTGTCGAATATTAAAACGGGAATAAAAACAAGGTGAGGCTAACAGTCCTTCCTGGTTGTGCAACAAAACTTGTTCACTTTATTAATCTTCATATACATCATTACTTTATTCTCATAGTTTTGTTATACACCTTTTTTATTCAGCTATATCCTATAACTATATGTATTTTTGTTTTGTGTATTCAAGTAACACACAAAACGACACATCATTTTAGTATTTTTCTTATTCTTTGTGGTTTTATGTTGTCCAAATAATACACAAAAGTTAGTTTATGTAGTATTAGAACACATAAAATGACATACCCCAGCATACTAGTCATTTTTCTCCTTCTATATGATTTTGTATGTTACATGAATACACAAAACTTAGTTTTTGTATTCTGATAACACACAAAACTCAAATTTTTGCTCTAATTTTGTCTATTCCTATAACATACAAAATAACAGACTCTGTTACATTAGTCATTTCTTTCTTTTAAGGTTAGTGTTTTTAGGGTTTATGGTTTTAGAGTTTAGGGTTTTTAGGGTGTTTAGGATCTAGGATTTTTAGGGATAAGGTTTTTTAGGGTTTAGAGATTTCTAATTGTATACTCTCATAAAAATCATTTTAGTTCATTCTAAGATATAGATAAATATTTTTTGAAAAAAAACTAATTTGGAGTTTGACGTGCTAGAAAAAGAATAATAAGTTATAATTTTTCGAATTTCAAATATAAAATTCTTGAATTAATCTATTTTTTAATTAATAAAGAAAGTTGGTGTATTAATATTGTATATTTTTGTTATTTATATACAGATAATTTATTTTGACGAATACACGATTTGAGTCATATTTAAATAAATGTATAAATACAAAATAATTTTTATTAAAATAATATAAGACCGCCTATGCAAAAATTGTTTAAATATTGACGAAGAGTGTTCAGACGTTCGGTCGTGTTTGACCACCATGCTAATACTTAAGTGTTTTTTAGAACATTTTCATGATACATAATTATTCATTAATACTTATAGATATTTACAAGGACTAGCCACGAATATCAAGATCTATCTCTAGAGGCCAAAAGATTAGAAAAAATCAATGAAGTTTGGGGCATCTTCAAAAAAAATTAGGTCAATGTCTAGTCCGAGAAGAATTTAGAGGGAGCGAACAATATGTTCATGGAGAAGATATTTTTTAGGTTTATTTCTAGTTCGGGAAGAATTTCTCCTTTCCATTTTCATTGATTTTGTAAACCCATTTCACACCGATGTGTTTGTGCTCTAGAGGGAAGGTCGCCAGCTCCCAAGTTTTGTTTTTTCAACAATGGAAATCACTTCATTCGTGGCATCTCTCCATTTGTCACTTCTACATGCTTCCTCAAAACGTATAGGCTCGGTTACCGCAAATAAACAAAATAGATTTGGGTTTTGTTTGAGATCATAAATCTCTTGCAATTATCTCGTCTTTTAGGGTCGTTTAGTTCCAAATTTTTTGCCTTTTGACGAGGATTGGATAGATGAGGATGATGAAGGTGAAGTAAGATCCTCGTGCTCATTCTCATCATCTTCACTGCCTTCCCGGTTCTATTAGTAAAAAAATATATACATTTTCAAGTTTACGGGGGAGTCTTGATAATTAAATTTAATAAATTCAATGTATCAAGACTACTCAATATATCAAGATAATGTATTGTGCTTAGGAGTAGTTGTAAAGTCATCTTGTGAATTAATAACTCAAGACTGCTCAATGGATCAACACTGCATTGTACTTAGGAGTAGTTATGATCCATTGAATTTATCAAGTTTATTATCAACGAGTAGTTATGATCCATTGAATTTATCAAGTTTATTATCAACAAGAAGCAGATGATTATAACAATAAATGTTCAACTTAAGTTTAATTTTGATGCTGTTTTTCTACTAAGAAAGAAAAAGTATCAATTAATAATAGGGATACTAATAAATGTTTATTAAAAGTGTAGGCTAGAACATTGCAGCTAAAACAAACAAAGAAGGAGAAATAATTGACATTTTAAAATGAGAAAGATACAAAATACATCCAAAAATTTCCCATCTTTATATTATAAATCCAAACCAGAAAATTCTTTTTTTAAAGCCACTTTTTAATTTTCTGGTTGGGTATTTACCTTTTTACCCTTTATTCGTGATGGGTACGGACCCATACCGGTTTTACATTCATTCCATTTTCATTGGTGGGTAGGACCCGCGGCATTTTTTACCTCTTTTCTTAAGTTGCTTATTACATTTTCTTGAGTCAATAGTCATAATTGTACCTTTAAAAGCCCATAGGGGTACAGACCAAACTGGGATATTTATAAAATAGGCTGTTTTGGGGGCCTAACAACTAGTCCAATTTCTTATCGGGATGCACCCTTAATGAACCAAAACTTAAAAACTAGTCTAACACTATTATTGAGTTTGGCTCCAGCAAGAACTAAATCCATATTAGGCCTAGCCCCATCAGCAACAAACTCAGAAACAAAATGAGACACGATGGGCTGGGAAATGGACAAAAAAATAATACAAAAGAACACATAATGAGACACGATTTTCTTGAGTCGGTTTAGTGGATTTGTGGGAAGATGATCGATGTGAACTATGATGTTGATGGTGATGGAGATGGAGAGCGGCTGTCAACGGAGGTGTTCAAGGGCTAGAGTTCAGCCGCTACTTTTGATGGTGGTGGTGCGAATCGTGCTCCAGGTATCCCATGACAAGGTTGGGCCCATTATTCCAATTGTTACGGGTTGGGCCCATGATTCGAATTAACCTCGACCTTCTGTACCCATGATTCTATTTTTTCACGCTCGTTGTAGGTGGTCTAGATCTTCAGCGTGGTGAATGGACCACGAGCGTCGACGGCGGTATTGGGGTTTCGATGGTGGAGAAGGGGAAGATGGTGGTGAAAAGGTGGGTTTGAATGGTGATATTGGGGTTAATGGTGGTGAAGAGATGTTGAGCAGTGGTGAGCAATGCTGATGGCTGAGTTTCGGCGTCGTCGTTTGCAGTGAGGAGGAGAACGATGGGAAGGTGATATCTGAATGGTGGGTAATGGTGGGTGAGTTTGATGTTGATGATGATGGGGATGATGGTGGGGAACAACATGAAGCATGAGGGGTGGGTGGGGTGGGTTTGATGGTAGGTAACGGTAGCAGGCTAGAGGGATGGGTGGGGTGGGTTTGATGTTGATGATGGTGGGGATGATAGTGGAGAGAGAAGAGAGAGGTGAGGGTGAGGGAACGACAATGGATTACAGAGAGAAAAGAGAGAGGTGATACAGAGATAGAAGAGAAGGGGATGGGGTTATAATGGTGTCGCTGATTTGGGTGCCCCTTTCACTATGATTAATAGTGTAGGGAGGGGCGTTTTGGGTATTTTAACCCATTTAGTTGGATTGTAACTAATAGGTAGAGGTTGGACTGTATAATAGAAACTCACAAGGGTGATGGCATTATAAACCAATTAACCCTTTTGAAACCTCTTGTGAGACAGCTAAGTACTTCCCATCAAGAAAAGTAACTATGGAGAATACTACTCCAGCATTATGAATTCTCGCTCAAAGAAGAACCTCGTTTTTTTTAATGAAATTAAATTAATATTATTAAATTTATTTATGGTTTTGTTTAACATACATATTAACCTTTCTCTCCCATTTTGAGTAGAGCCAGTTGCCCAACTAACCACGTTACTGGTTGGGGCAAATGTGTGATAAATAAAAAGATAAATAAAGATAATAAAGGACACACCCTTGACTACCACGAGAAACTCACTACAAGTATTTCAGATCATTTGCAAGTTTAATTAATGAGCAAAGTTCGTTCTCAGGGATTTAATCTGTTAGATCTACTTGTAATCAATAAGCTTAGATGAATATAGATGTATAGATAAATAAAGGATACGATGAATAATTATCTAACGCGAATAAATAAATAAGGAAAATAAATAAATAAATACGAATGTAAGTCAAATAAATTAAGCTTACTAATATTAGTCTATCTTACTAAATTGTTATTCTAATCTTAAAGGTGAATTGAGCATTATGTATTAATCGAGATTCTAAATTCTACCTAACCCCATCAGGGTGGACTTAGGAGCAACCTCTCCACTACCAGGGGACTTGGCTAAGGAGGCCTTGAGTAAGGATCGGTGGTTAAATCAATCCTTTATGGCTATCTAGTTAGGCAAACCCGTCAGGATCACTACCGCACACTAGACGATTATGTGGTGTTGTCAATAATTGAATCCCCTTGCATGTGTTAACTCAGTTACTAAGGATAGTACTATGATTGGCCAAATATAGGGCTGGAACAATAAGTCAAAGCACACAATACCAATATCTTCCAAATTCAAATAAATTAAAATAACAAATAGTATTATGATATTTAAGACAAAATAATAAACCAACAATTAATAGTAAAACTTACAGAATAAAAGTTTAGAAATATGGCGAATCCACGAATCTATAACTAATTACCCTAAATATAGAGAAGGAGAGATGTAGAAGAGTAGTTTGTCACTCTCCTTCTTCTTGCTTCTTGTCTTCCTCTACAGGTTAGCTTGCTTCTTGGATGATAAGCTTGATACTAAGGATTAATATTCAAGCAAAGACTAATATATGGCTTAGAATTGAGTAAGGACATGTTTACAATAGTTAAAGGGTTTATTTATAGGAGTCTAGGAAGCCCTAGTTCGGATTTCTTGGAGTAGGAGGCAAGTAATTGGACTCCTTTACCAAATCAAATCTGTAGCCCTAAAATATAGAAAAGGTAATAAACTGTTGATGTCTTGTTTTGGCCGCAACTTCTTCAATATTTCTCCGATTGACGCGTTCTTTATATCAAAACTTATCGTCTAGAAAGCTCTACACTTTTTCTTCAAACCATTCTTCCAAATTCCCAGCCAATCTTGAGTTATGATCAATTTAATGGACGTGGCTGCTGAAATTCAGATTTACTTGACAACTTTTATTTTCCTATTTTATCTTTTCCTTCCTTTATTTTCAATTTCCATCCATATCTTTTTTCCTTTATCTCTTTAGAATTGATTTGGCATCTAATTAATTTCCATATATCTTTAAATCTTCACAATTAACAAACAATTAAAACAAATATACACTAAAAATAATAATTCCTCAAATCAAGACAAGAAATAGGAAAATATAATAATATGAATTAAAATCGAGTATTACTTTCCTAAATACACCTAAAATGATGTCTCCAACCTAGATTAAATCATCACAAACAGAGACACATGTTACATGGTAATTTTTTTGGCAATTGGAAAATTTGTATCTTTCCCCAAATAGTTGTTAATGTCACATGAGTATTAACGTTTATGTGCATTTGTCGCTAAATATACTCTTTAGCGACCACTTTTCAGTGACTACGACTACATGTAGTTAGGAAAGCCCAAATTTGTATTCTGAGACTATTTTTTCCATCTTTCGCAACTACAAATATAATCGTGGAAGGAAGAATCCGGTGTAATGATTGTAATTTAAAATCAAGATGCTCTCTTTACATTTATTATCATACATAGAGATATAAGATCCCTTCTATCTCTTGATAACACATGAATAAAATTTATTTCTAACATAACATGGAAAAGGAAAATTTAAAAGCATACAAGCTTAAAGTAAAGAGATATAAACCTATAAGAAGCATAGGAAAATAACAACTCCATATATATAAATTAATCATTTTCTTGCTTGAGGGATGAGGAGAAGTGGCTGTTCTTTCTGCAACGCTACACCAAACATCTCAGTCATGTCAAGCTCATCAGGCTTCTTTCCTCCGGGAAGAGACCAGTCAAAGGAATGAACTAATGAAGCAACCACTAAATTGACATGTCTTGCAGCCATGGGAAGCCCAGGACAAATTCTCCTACCTGAACCAAAGGGTAGATATTCGAAACTGTTCCCCTTATAATCCATACTCGAGTTAACAAACCGTTCTGGTTTGAATTTCGAGGGTTCGTCCCAAATCTTTGGGTCTCTAGCAATAGCCCATACATTTACAAATATTTGAGCATTTTTGGGGATTGTATAATTCATGATTTGGCAGGTTTCGAGAGCACGGTGTGGAACTAGCAATGGTACTGGAGGGTGCATCCTCATTGTTTCTTTGAAACAGGCTTGAAGATATGGAAGATTCATGAGTTGAGATTCTTTTAGCTCGCCTTGGTTGAATTCATGTTCGATTTCTTCACGGACAATTTTCATTGATTCGGGGTTCCTTACCAATTCTGCCATCATCCATTCAACTGTTGAGGTACTAGTGTCCGTGCTAGCAAGAAATATCTCCTGTAACAACAAATTAAAAGTAAATAAATATTTAGGAAATTGTTTCATCCACGAGTCAATCATGAGAGAAATTAATCTACCGCGAGTAATTCAAGAATTCCATCATCCGAGAAGTCATTTTCGATAAGAGTGTCCAAGAAATCTCTTGGGGTTGAAGAACTTCCATTTTTTCTCTTTCGTTTCTCTTCAACAACAGGTTCCCAACGGGACCACAATTCGCGCCAGATCTTCTTTGCCTTCTTATTTAAACCTTGAAGATCAAGTTTATTAAGAATCGGATAAAAATCGGACAAATTTGGCGCAGAAGTAATATCTATCATTCCTCTAAGTAGAACTTTCATCGATTTATCCGACATCCCTTCTTGCAAACCAATCAAGTCTCGCGATAGCAAAGCGTTACTTATAACGTTCAAAGTAGTAGCAAAACTCAACTGTCCAATATCCATAACATTCCCTTGGTTTGCTTTCAAAAGCTCCACCATTTCCGTCACTTTTTTTGCTCTTAAACCTTCTTGAGATTCTAAAGCCTTAGCCGAAAAAAGCTCAGTTCGTGCATGGTTTCGTAGCTTCCTCCATCTATCATCGCATTGTTGAGTCCATCCCATGGAAATATTGTTAAGTTCTGACCTTGTATATGGATATGCATAAGGAACGTGTCTCCCGGATAAAATACGATCATTCGTCTTGAGGATCTGAGCAGCTGCAGCTGGTGAAGATCCAACGATTAGTAATTTAGTTCCTAGCTTTACTGATATGAGATCTCCATAAGTTTTAGAAAAGTTTGCAAAAGTTTCATGAGGCATATTTCCTATATGAGGAATGTTGCCTACTATTGGCCATGGAGTTGGACCTGGTGGAAGTGGTGGTAATTTCGAAGAAGAAGATCGTTTAAACGTCTTCAAGACAAGGGAGATTAAGCCGGGTAAGAGAAGAAGTGGAATCAAGAAATAGATACCATCTATTTCAGAAAGATGAGGCAAAGCCAAAGGCATAGTTTTGGTGTGTATTATTACTTTTGGTATAAGTATTAGTGGGGATGTTTGAATTAGTAAGCTTAGCTTGGTTTTATATACACAATTATATCCGGTATTTTTGTCATCTTGCTTATTTAAAAGTGATATTTGGAGCTAATGTCAACTTGCTTATTTAATGCCTCTTTTCTTAGTCAAAGTTTTATAATATGAAAATTGGTCTTCAACTTAACTACTACTAGGACCCAGAAAAAGTAGCACTCAATACTCTTTATACATACATATGTTGATTAATGGCAGCCGTCAAAACTGAAATTTAAGAACTTTGATTTGGTCACTTATTTGCTCAATACCTTAATCATGCGGTTTAGCTAAATTATTTAGTTATTTATTCATATGAGACTGGTGATCGATCAATTATTGCATTAACATCTCATCAATATAATTCTAAGCGTGATCCATCTAATTTTTCTTTTGGTGATTTGGAATCAAAAGCTGTTAATAGAATTTGTATAACTTTCCATTAATTTTGCTTACTTTTTTGATATTAAATCTGTATAAACTTTAACATCTATGTAGATGTGGTATATTTCAAAATTCTTATGTATATGCATGATATCTACACAGTTTATACTATAGCATTTAATATATCTCTAGAATCTACATCATCTTTTAAGTTTTGTAATTAGGTTTGTTATTTGAGTAAACCATTCTCCACACAGTCCACTCTTAATTAAGGATAAGAATGTGCAGATTTTTCAGCATTTGCTTATTAAAAAGAGATATTTGGAGTTAATCTCAACTTGCTTAATTAATGCTTTTATTTTAGTCAAAGTTTTATATATAAAAATGGGTCTTCAACTTAAATACTACTAGGACCCAGAAAAAGTACTCTTTAATCTCTTTATACATATGTTAATTAATGGAAGCCGTCAAAACTGAAATGTTTGGACCTTCATTTTGTCACTTATTTGCTCAATAGTCAAGCATGCGTTTTAGCTATTTCTTAGTAATTCATTTATATGAGATTATTGATAGATTGATTTTTGCATTAAACTTAAAAATACAATTCAAATTGCGATCCTTCTAATTTTGCTTTTGGTGATGCGGAATCATAAGCTGTTGATAGAATCTGTATAACGTTACACGGATATTGCTTACTTTTGTGATATCAAATCTGCATAAACTTTAACCTCTATGTAGATGTGGTATATTTCAAAATTCTTATTTATCGAATTGAATATATCTCTAAAATCGTCATCATCTTTCACTAATTAATTGTAATTTGAGTAAACCATTTCCACTCTGAGGATCAGATATGCAGATTTTTTCCCATTTGAAGTCCAATCCAAAGTGCTCAAAATTTAATCATATAACTCGATCCTACCTCACAAACCTGTACAAGGTCAGACTTTGTCCACGTCCTAGCAATTCATCCATTTGTAAAACAAGCATTATATAGCATAGTGTGGTCCCTTCTTATCTTTACCATATTGTTTTTAATTTTTATGAATATATATAATTTTTGTAGAATTTCTTTTTAAATTTAATTTAATTTTTTTCATACATCTTATGTTAATGATTACCAAGAAAACCTAGACTTTAATCAGATTATTCAAATCAACGGAGGGATGATTTAACTATTTTATCATTTAGTCCGATATTTGTTATTAATAAGTATATATATATACTGAATTGATTGGGCAACAATTGTACTCATTATTGTTCTCTTAGTTTGTATGAATTTTCATTTGACTATGATACTCTACAAGTATTTTTGGAGGCAACATATCAATACTTCATAAACTACCTTTTTTTTATATGAATGGTGTTTATCAAATGATTTACTGGATCAATAATATGTCTGCAATATATGAGAAAGAATGCAGCATCCGCTTAGGCAATACAATGGCAATTGAATTATTGGGCTTGAATATATATATAAATCGATTTATAATTAATATCGACTATTACCAAAAAGAAATAATATCGACCTCCAAATTAACATCACCATTCAAAGTGGATTAGTTATTTCTCTTTCATGGATATAAATAATTTTCTGAAATAATTAGATCATATAAAATGTGATATTTTGCTGGTTGATTAATAAGTGATATCAGCTTTACTTTTGGAATTATATGCTTTTTGATTGGTCAATGTTACTTTAAATGAATCAACATTTCCTGCTGCTGGGCTGACTTGACAATTATAGACAGAGTAAAAGATATATTTCACTCTTATATCATTGAAAATGTAAAGTTTTTTAATTATTAATTTACTTATTTTTTAATTTAATTTTTTTCTTTTTTATTAATGTCACATAGAATAACAAACAAAAAATAAAATAAGGATAAAATAAATAGAAATACTATACTAGTATAAAATTATTTTTATAAATATAATAGTCATCAAGTGAATTTTTTACATTTTTATACTATTTTTTGAAAAATATTTCAAATATAACCTTTTTAATCAAAGAAAAGTAAAATTGAGGATTTTTTTTATTGTAATTGTAGGTTTTTTTAAAATTTTAACTTTGTATTAGATTTTTTAATTAGTTTTTGTGATTTTCTACTTATTAAGTGTATTATTATTTTTCTAATAATGGAAATGATTCCTTTTTATTTTATATAGTGTTTTTTTAGAAGTACTTTCTATATTTTACTTAGTGCTTAGTGTTTTCGCTTCGAGTACACAATGTTTTTTGCTGAGCACTCAAATTTTATGTTGAGTATATTCAAAAAAAATTCTGATACTCAAAGAATTTTACCTATATTCATAAAAAAAATTATCATCAGAGAATTTTTTGGTGATGGTCGATGATGGTCGGTGGTGGTGGTCGGAGATGAATAGTAGTGATACTCAATGATCCAGCGGTGCACTTTTTTTGTCTTTATATAATTTTTGCCACTTTTTTTATTTTTGTAATTCTTTTTGCTTTTTAAGAAAATTTTAGTATTTGTATACCCTCCTTGAATAAAAATCTAACAACAAAGTTCCTATAGGCTATGAAATTTGTCTCAGAAATCCTATAGGTCAATCACTCTTGATTATAAGGGTTTGCGAAAACAAAATTGATCGAAAAATAATGATTTGATAAAATAAATATAAAAAAAATAGTTAAAGGTTGGCTCTATGGCAGGGTATTAAAATAAAAGAAATGATGAAAAAATTGGAAGGCTAAATAATGGGGAGCTGATTTATTAAAAAGAAAATTTTAAATCGAGTTATCAAATAAAATAAACCATAGATTTTTAACCCATTTAAAACCCTTTCTCAGATAACTCGATCTTCCCATTAGGTTCAAACAAACATTAAGAACGTATTAACTCAATATCCTACAATTATTATAAAAGAACCATTTAGAAATAAATGGGAAGTTCCTAGATTTTTCCATTTTTTTGTCATCAAATAGGTAGGAAAAATAGTAGCACATAACTGAAAAAATAGCCAGAGACAAAGACAAGAAGCACCAGATTAACCCTTAAGTACAACCACTACTCCCGCATTAGCCTCTAGCGACTAAATTTCTCGCGACTACTTGATGTAGTCGCTAAAGATAGGAGCATTCGCGACTACAAATCTCTAACGACTACATGGTATTTTTCGCGACTACCAAGTAGTCGTTAACAATGTTTGATTTTTTCGACTACATGCTGTAGTCGTTAATACGTATTAAGTAGTCGATAATGGTATTTAGTATTTCTTAATTATTTTCCAACCGCCAACGTGTAGTCGCTAGTGGGTTAATCATTTAACGACTACTTCATGTAGTCGTTAGTACTCATTTATAACGACTACAAGTGAACTTTTGGCGACTACTTATGTAGTCGCGAGTAGTGTAGCGTCTTTTCCAGCAATAACTTGCGAATTGCTTTACCCAATACACCATTATTATATAATTTCTCTTTCTTTCTCTCAAATCTCTCCCAATTTTTTTCCACAATTCATCATTAAAAATTATTCCAACACTTTGAAAAGCTTTCCCGGTTCAATCATCAAGTGGGACCGCATCAATTATCAATTTTTATTTCCAAACTTGCCAAAAGTAGGTATTTTTTGTTCCATAAAACTCTTTCAATATATCTTTTAGTTTCATTCAATTGTGTAGTAAATGTTAAATAGTATCACTTATTAGGTATTTCAACACGTGGGCAAGCTTTCCCGGGTCAAACATCAACGTGGGGCCGCCTCAATTATCAATTTTCCCTTCCGAATTTGCCCAAAAGTATGTGTCTTTTTCATCCTTTCCTTAATTGATTACAATTCTATAGTTAATGCTAAATATATAATATCATTGTGTATATATCTATACTCATTTATTAATTTCATGTGAATTATAAATAATTATATTAAGTATATATATTTTTATATATATATATATATATATATATTTTTAAATATATATAAATATATTATATATATATATATATATATTTAAAAATATATATATATATATATATAAATATATATATATATAAATATTTGTATGATATATTATTGTATGTTGCTATATTATGTATGCTTTTAATGTTATATTTATGCATTTATTTGGTGATGTGATATTTCGTGTGCTTTTAATTTTATATTTATTTATTTAATCGGTGATGTAATAATTTTTTTCATTTCATATTTATTTATTTAATCGGTGATGTAATAATTTTTTTTTTTATTCATTTATGTAATCGGTGATGTAATAATTTTTTCTCGTTTTATTTTTATGTATTTATTTGGTGATGTAATAATTTTTTTTTTCATTTTATTTATGTTGTATTCTTTCATATTGTAATAGTTGACTATGGCTTCTGGTATTGATAAGAGTTGGATTGGTACGGCTCATAAAGTTTCGCGTGAATTCATTAAGGGGATAGAACCATTCCTTGCTTTTGCTGAAAAAAATAGACCTCCTGGTGAAGACACAATTTATTGTCCGTGTAATCAGTGTTCGAATTATCGTAGGTATACGGTTGAGAAAGTTAGGTCACATCTATTAGTGCATGGGTTTTTGGAGACGTATGATATTTGGACAAAGCATGGTGAGCCCGAGGATATTCTCGAGACTCGATATGAAGAAAATGAAATGTTGGATATATACGATGATTTGAGACCTAATTACGAGGTTGGTGGTCATTCTGGTGACACCGAGATCACAGACTCGAACAGTACAGCTCGTGACAAATTCGAAAAGATGTTTTCCGATTTAGAGACCGAGTTATACCCTGGTTGTGATGTCATGAGTTCATTAAATTTCATTGCGAAGCAAATGCACGTGAAGGTCAAGAACAAGTGGTCTAACACGTCTTTCACCGAGTTGCTTCAGCTATTATGCCGTGTGTTGCCCAAACCTCATACGTTGCCCGATTCATACGAGGCGTGCAACAAGAAGTTAAAAAATTTAGGTATGGGTTACGAGACCATCGATGTTTGCGTGAACGATTGTGCTTTGTTTTACAAGGAAAATGCTTCCCTTGAAAAGTGTCCAGTATGTAATGAATCCAGATGGGACCCGAAGAAGGGTCTGAAAGTAGCGCATAAGAAACTCAGATATTTCCCGATTGCCCCTAGGCTGCAGCGACTTTACGCTTCGAGGCACACTGCCGAAAATATGATCTGGCACCAAACAGGGAAGAATACAGATCCAGATTTGTTGCGTCATCCAGTTGACGGAGATAGTTGGAAGAGATTCGTTCAGTTAAATCCCGAGTTTGCTAGTGAACCTCGGAACGTCTTCTTGGGTTTGGGTATCGATGGCTTTTGCCCATTCTCCATGCAAAACAACTCTTACAGCATGTGGCCGGTTATATTGACCGTCTACAACTTACCACCGTGGGAGTGTATGAAGGAGACGACATTCCAGCTTTGTTTGTTGATTCCGGGACCCCGTTCACCCGGCAAGGACATGGACGTCTTTCTTCGTCCTGTTATAGATGAGTTGGGCGAGTTGTGGGGTAAAGGGATTATTACTTATGATGCCCACAAGAAGGAAGAGTTTACTATGAAGGTTTGTTTGTTGTCTACGACTAACGATTTTCCCGCTAGGACATACACCTCGGGATGGTCGGGTCAAGGTTATAAAGCTTGTCCAGAATGCATGGATGCTACTCCGTCATTGAGCGTGAAGAAAGGGGTTGCTTACTTCGACCACAGACGTTGGTTACCTATCAAACATCCTTTCAGAGACGAAAAAGTTTTGTACAAGAAACCCACTGATAGGCGACCACCGAAGAAATATAAACCTGCCGATATTCAGACACAGTTAGATGGCCTTCCCATTGTGTTTCCCGGGAAACACAAGGACTTTGGGGGAAAGATCGTGAAGCCAGATGTTAATCGGCGATTCAATTGGAAGAAAAAGAGTATCTTCTATCGTTTACCTTATTGGTCTGAAAACCTGTTGAAACATAACATTGACGTTATGCATTGCGAGAAAAACGTGTGTGATGCTCTTCTTGGCACAGTAATAGGTATTGATGGAAAACTTAGCAAAGACAACGTGAAAGCGAGAATTGATCTCGAGGAAATGAAGATCAGACCAGATTTGTGGTTGCAAGAGAAAAATGGTAAGAAGGTAATGCCTCGAGCTAATTATACGTTAACCACCGAAAAAAGGAAAGTATTTCTTGATTGGTTGAAGGCACAGAAGTTTCCCGATGGATTTGCATCGAGTTTGAGAAATAACGTTCAAAGCGACTTAGGCAAGATTGTAGGAATGAAATCTCACGACTGTCACGTGATGATGCAGTACCTATTCGTGGCTAGTCTCCCAGGGCTTTTCGAAGACAAAGCGATAAGTGACGCGATTATCGGGCTAGCTAACGTGTTTCGAGTTGTGTGTAATAAAAATCTGAGTCGGAAAAAGTTAGAAAAGGAGAAGAAGAAAGTGATTGAAGTTATGTGTAGACTGGAGATGATTTTACCTCCCGCGTTTTTCGATATAATGATCCACTTGGTCATTCATTTATACGACGAGGCTTTGTTAGGGGGACCGGTTCAGATGCGTTGGATGTACCCGTTTGAGCGGTATCTAAAGAAATTAAAGGAGTACATACGAAACCCGGCTAGGCCAGAGGGTTCAATCGCCGAGGGATACGTTGTAGAGGAGACTTTGACATTCATATCGCGTTACCTTAAAGAAGAAAAAACAAAGTTTAATGATCCGGGTAGATATCCCGATATCGAAGCTCAACCTAAAGATTTGTCCGTATTTAAGAGCCAATGTATTCCTATAGGTAAAAAAGAGTATGGTAATTTGCATTACAACGAGAAGGAGCAAATCGACTGGTATATCCTCCTTAATTGCGATGAAATCCAACATTTGATGACGTAAGGTTTCAATTTATTTATTAATTGTTTATTCAATTTATTTAATAAATGTTAATTCATTGTTGATCGTCAAATGTGCAGAGAACACAAAGCCACGTTAGCGGGTTCCCCAGACGAAAAAGCTAGGAAACACCGGCAAAATTTCCGAGACTGGTTTCTGCATAAGGTATAGATCCATTCAAATACAAAATTAATACTCTATTTTAGGAAACATTGTTATAACTGTTTATGCTTGTAGGTTTATGAAATGGAAAAAGAAGGTGATGCATTCGCTACAAGTGAGATGATTTCATTGGCCAGTAAGTCTCATGGTGCAGTTTATAAGTACGATTCATGTGTTGTGAATGGTGTTAAATGGGTCACTAAAGGAAAGGGTGAAACAAGGGTGACACAAGATTACGGGGTATCCGCCATCTACAATGGAACACCGTTTTACGGTGAATTGGTCAAGGTTGTAGAGATCACATATGACGATGACTGTTCTGTTGTGCTGTTCGAGTGTAATTGGTATAAAACGAGTAAACCGAGGAAAGAGCATGGGGTAACTCTTGTCAACACGTCTAATTTTTTTTGGCAATCAGAGCCGTACATCTTAGCTACTCAAGCAAAAAAAGTTTTTTACATAGACGATATTAGTTTAAGGAAATCACAAAAAGGTTGGAAAGTAGTTTGGGAACTCAATGATAGACATGGATGGAGTCCTGAGTTATGGGGTGCAGAGTCAATGCCCACTGGTGGGGATACGAGTGTCGATATCCCTTTAGTGAATACCGAGACGATTTCCGATCCGGTGAACTTGGCATCCACTGAGGAGATCGAGATTGACCCTGCTCATTTTTTTGTTGCTTTGAATTTTGAAACGGTTGTTGATGAAAACGAGGACATTGAAGATGACACCTTGGATGAGTACGGTGATGAGGAAGAACCCATTGAGGTTGATAGTGATGACGAACCTATAGTTGTTAGTGGATATGATTCTGAGTAGGAGTTTTTTTTCTGGGATTATTTGTATTAAAACATTTTGACTCTAAACTTTGACCATGAACACTCAACTTTGACTCTAAACACTCAACTTTGACTCTAAACACTCAACTTTGACCATAAACACTCAACTTTGACCATAAACACTTAACTTTGACTCTAAACACTCAACTTTGACCATAAACACTCAACTTTGACTCTAAACACTCAACTTTGACCATAAACACTTAACTTTGACTCTAAACACTCAACTTTGACTCTAAACACTCAACTTTGACCATAAACACTTAACTTTGACTCTAAACACTCAACTTTGACCATAAACACTCAACTTTGACCATAAACACTCAACTTTGACTCTAAACACTCAACTTTGACCATAAACACTCAACTTTGACCATAAACACTTAACTTTGACCATAAACACTCAACTTTGACCATAAACACTCAACTTTGACTCTAAACACTCAACTTTGACCATAAACACTTAACTTTGACTCTAAACACTCAACTTTGACCATAAACACTTAACTTTGACTCTAAACACTCAACTTTGACCATAAACACTTAACTTTGACCATGAACACTCAACTTTGACTCTAAACACTCAACTTTGACTCTAAACACTCAACTTTGACCATGAACACTCAACTTTGACCATAAACACTTAACTTTGACCATAAACACTTAACTTTGACTCTAAACACTCAACTTTGACCATAAACACTTAACTTTGACCATAAACACTCAACTTTGACCATAAACACTTAACTTTGACTCTAAACACTCAACTTTGACTCTAAACACTCAACTTTGACCATGAACACTCAACTTTGACCATAAACACTTAACTTTGACCATAAACACTTAACTTTGACTCTAAACACTCAACTTTGACCATAAACACTTAACTTTGACCATAAACACTCAACTTTGACCATAAACACTTAACTTTGACTCTAAACACTCAACTTTGACTCTAAACACTCAACTTTGACCATGAACACTCAACTTTGACCATAAACACTTAACTTTGACCATAAACACTTAACTTTGACTCTAAACACTCAACTTTGACCATAAACACTTAACTTTGACCATAAACACTCAACTTTGACCATAAACACTTAACTTTGACTCTAAACACTCAACTTTGACCATAAACACTTAACTTTGACCATGAACACTCAACTTTGACTCTAAACACTCAACTTTGACTCTAAACACTCAACTTTGACCATGAACACTCAACTTTGACCATAAACACTTAACTTTGACCATAAACACTTAACTTTGACTCTAAACACTCAACTTTGACTCTAAACACTCAACTTTGACCATAAACACTTAACTTTGACTCTAAACACTCAACTTTGACCATAAACACTTAACTTTGACTCTAAACACTCAACTTTGACCATAAACACTCAACTTTGACCATAAACACTCAACTTTGACTCTAAACACTCAACTTTGACCATAAACACTTAACTTTGACTCTAAACACTCAACTTTGACTCTAAACACTCAACTTTGACCATAAACACTTAACTTTGACTCTAAACACTCAACTTTGACCATAAACACTCAACTTTGACCATAAACACTCAACTTTGACTCTAAACACTCAACTTTGACCATAAACACTCAACTTTGACCATAAACACTCAACTTTGACTCTAAACACTTAACTTTGACCATAAACACTTAACTTTGACTCTAAACACTCAACTTTGACCATAAACACTTAACTTTGACTCTAAACACTCAACTTTGACCATAAACACTTAACTTTGACCATGAACACTCAACTTTGACTCTAAACACTCAACTTTGACTCTAAACACTCAACTTTGACCATGAACACTCAACTTTGACCATAAACACTTAACTTTGACCATAAACACTTAACTTTGACCATAAACACTTAACTTTGACTCTAAACACTCAACTTTGACCATAAACACTTAACTTTGACCATAAACACTCAACTTTGACCATAAACACTCAACTTTGACTCTAAACACTCAACTTTGACCATAAACACTTAACTTTGACTCTAAACACTCAACTTTGACCATAAACACTTAACTTTGACTCTAAACACTCAACTTTGACCATAAACACTCAACTTTGACCATAAACACTCAACTTTGACTCTAAACACTCAACTTTGACCATAAACACTTAACTTTGACTCTAAACACTCAACTTTGACTCTAAACACTCAACTTTGACCATAAACACTTAACTTTGACTCTAAACACTCAACTTTGACCATAAACACTCAACTTTGACCATAAACACTCAACTTTGACTCTAAACACTCAACTTTGACCATAAACACTCAACTTTGACCATAAACACTTAACTTTGACCATAAACACTTAACTTTGACTCTAAACACTCAACTTTGACCATAAACACTTAACTTTGACTCTAAACACTCAACTTTGACCATAAACACTTAACTTTGACCATGAACACTCAACTTTGACTCTAAACACTCAACTTTGACTCTAAACACTCAACTTTGACCATAAACACTCAACTTTGACCATAAACACTTAACTTTGACCATAAACACTCAACTTTGACTCTAAACACTCAACTTTGACTCTAAACACTCAACTTTGACCATAAACACTTAACTTTGACTCTAAACACTTAACTTTGACCATGAACACTCAACTTTGACTCGAAACACTAAACTTTGACTCTAAACACTTAACTTTGACCACAAACACTTAACTTTGACTCGAAACACTTAACTTTGACTCGAAACACTTAACTTTGACTCGAAACACTTAACTTTGACTCGAAACACTTAACTTTGACTCGAAACTTGCATAATTGTTTAGTGTTTAGTTTATTTTAAATGTTTATTTGGTATTGAATTAAAATATTGCATAATTGTTTAGTGTTTAGTTTATTTTTAAAAAAAAAAAAAATTATCTAGCGACTACATTTAACTTATAGCGACTAGTTCTTGTACATGAACTAGTCGCTAATGATTCTTTAGCACTAGCGACTACAATGTAGTCGCTAGACGTCGAAATAAATTCCCCAAACCCATGGCGGTCAGTTTTCCCGCCCCCTCAATGTACACGCGTTTTACTTTTCACTCTAGCGACTACATTGTAGTCGCTAAAGACTCGTTGACGTGGTCAATATTCATTCTAGCGACTACTTTGTTTGATCTAGCGACTACAAAAAGTAGTCGCTAGAAAAAAAACCCTATATCTAACCCGAGAGCTCCATTTTCAGTCTTATTCTTTCTTCCAAAACTCAAAAAAACGAGAGCTCCATTAAAAAACCACTCCAAGGGCCGATTCTAGCATCAAATCTTCAACAAAGGTAAGCAAATCCAACACCATTTATCATTCTATTCCATTTTTACTCTTAGATTAAGCTTTTTTCCTCCATTTTTACATTTCTAATTAAATTTTTTTTGTTTGTGTTTCAATCCGAATCTAAATGGCATGGATTCAACACCAAATCAACTCCAATTTCATCCAAAAAGGTTAGTATTTCAACCAATTTTTGATTTTTAATTTTCATGTCAATTTTTTTTGGTTTTTTTTCTTTGATGATTAAATGTTATTATTAATTCCGAATATAGTAGGGTGTAATTAGAGTGTTCTATGAATTGTTTAAACGAAAAATTGATGTTAAAACCCTTAAAAAAATAGTTTTTGAAAGCTAATTAAATTTTTTCCATTTTTTTGGTGTATGATTGTTAAATCCGAATATAGTAGGTGTTATTAGTGATTCATTTTTGTTATTTTGAGCATGTAATTCATGGTTTATGATGATAAATTAATTATGATGATTTATTGATATTTTTGTTAATTTTTGTTATCATTCTTAGTAAATTTTGATGCTTAAAAGTGCAAAAATTATGTTAAAAAATGTGTTAGAATGAAATTGTGTTAAAAATTGTGTTAAAAATAACTTAGGGACCTTTAGGCAATTAAAAAAAAATTATGATAGGGACTTTTATGCAATTTAAAACTACATATGGACTTTCATGACATTTAAAAATATTTAGGCATTTTTATGCTATTTAAGAAAATTAAATATGGACTTTAGGGACTTTTATGCAATTTACAAAAATATTTATGCAATTTTAGAAAAATTAAATAAGGACTATTATGCAATTTAAAAAAATATATAGGAATATGTATGGAATTTTTAACAAATAAAATATGGATTTTTATGCATTTTTTAAAAATAAAGGGAATTTTATGCAATTTAAAAAAATATAGGGAATTTAGTTTATTTTATTTATGATTGTAATAATTTATTTAATTTTATTTTCATGTTTTTTATTTTTTGTGATGTAATAATTTAGTATTTTTTATATTTATTTTTTATTCCGTATTTTAATTAATCTATAAATTGGTAGATGGCCGATGTGATGTCACGACACCACGAAGGGGACGGTGGGGGTAGGGACCCAAGCCGGAATCCTAACCGGAACCTAGCCGACTGTGCAAACCAGCCAGGTAAATAAACAAATCCAGTTAAATACTTTGTTAAAAAATAGTCACTAATAATTAATCTAATGTTAAAACAGATCCCCCTAGACGGAGAACAAGGGGTGGAGGTGCCTTGAAGACTGCGATGAAGGCATTGAAGGAAGTTGGGTGGCCTTTGCCAGTCAACTTTTGTGCGTTAGACGACACGTGGAGTCCTTCGGGCAAGTACGGGCACCACGTTTCTCAAGTTATTGGAATCGCAGTACGAGAGAGGATTCCGCCCTATCACCCGTTTTGGAGAAAGGTGCCGGAGGCGGACAAAAAAGCTGTTATTAAGAGATTATCGGTATTTAATTTAACTGTTAATTTATTTTTTAACTTAATTTATTATTCTTTTTTAAATTTAAATAATGTATTTTTTTTTACAGAAATATTTTAACATAAATGATTGGAAAAAGAGGAAAGATTGTAACAAGATTTTTGGGAATTTGGACGATACAATGAGGATGAGGTTTAAGGATTACAAATACAACGTGAAGAAGTATTATTGGAAAAAGGGTATAAAGCCGGATTGGTTGTCAGATGAGGTGTGGGCTAAGTGCTGCGAGTATTGGAGTTCAAGAAAAGCTAAGGTAAAATCTTGATGATTTTTAATTTTAGTATATATTTAAAATTATAATAGTTTGTAATAATAATTGAATTTTATATTTTTTCAGAATCAAGCAAAAGAGAATAAAAAGAATCGAGAAAAGCAGAAAAACAAGAGTGGAGCGGGGTCGAGGAGGTATTCCCGAACTCGGGATATGCTATACGAGGTAATTTTTTATTTAAGTAATTTTTTTTATTAATTTATAATTTATTTTGAATATTCTTTATTTTATTGAAACAGGGTGAAGAATTAATCCCGGGAGGGCATCTGGTGATAAGGGACGAGTCTACCCAACAAGACATCCCGATTCCGCCTATGGGTGCGTTTTACGAGGTGGTGGGGAAGACAAAGAAGACGAAAGAGTGGAGGTCGGTGGGGTACGAAAGAGCCGATGTAAGTTATTCTTTATTAGATTGTTTTAATTATTTTTTTCATTTATTATCAAATTTAATTGATATATTGTTTTTTATGTAACAGAAATTGCTCAAGGACGCGATGAAGGAGAAGGTGAGTCAAAGTCAATCAGAGTCAGGCGATTGGGGAGGAATGAGTCAGAAGGAGCAAGTCGATTACGTGAGGAAGACCGCGAAGGAGGTTGGGTCACCGAAGAGGAGCTTTATTCCGGGCATTGGCCGTCCGGGAAAATCGAAGAACAAGGCTAAGACTACTCCAGCCCGGAACGAGCAACACGAGGAGATGATGGCGGCTATTAACGAGCTCCGAGTGTCCAGCGGTCTTGCCCCCTTCCCCCGCCCTGAAGATTCTACTAGCACCGCGCCTGCAGCTTTCTCGATGGCTACTGTGAATGATGCCATCGCATACATTAATCAGTTGAGGGCGGATAAAGGCGAGGCCCCCTTCCAGCCTATGAGTGCGGGCCCCACTCCTCCTAGCGATGACTCAGAAGACTCAGACGATGATAGTAGTAGCAGCGGTGAAGATGTTGATATGGATGTTGATTTGGATGAAGATGATTACGTGCCCGGGAATGAGGAGGACCTCTATAGACGCCGAGGATTTTAGTGATGTTTTAATTATTTTATTTTGAGACTATTCGGATTATTTGGGTTTGTATTAAGACTTTATTACTTTTTTTGGTGACTTATGTAATGATTTAATGTTTGGTGACTTTTACCTGGCTTGACCAGGTTTGACTTTGACCTGGCTTGACCGGGTTTGAATTTGGTTTAATTTTATATTTTAATTAATTATTTAGAATTGTTAATTTTATATTTTAATTAAATTAATTATTTAGAATTGTTAATTTTATTATTATTTTAATATTTTTTATTTTTAAAAAAAATAAAAAAATATGATTTTCGAATATTTTTTAATTACAGTAATGCAATTAAAAAAAATTCGAAAATTGTGTTTTTTTATTTTTTTTTAAAAATAAAAAATTATTATTAACGACTACATTGTAGTCGTTAAAGAATAATAATAGTAGTCGCCAAATCATTAGTAACTAACGACTACATTGTAGTCGTTAGTGTTGTCCACTATTGTCGACTACAAAGTAGTCGCTAGTAATGGCGTTCTCTAGCGACTACTACGTAGTCGTTAATATGGACCCAAGCTCTAACGACTACGTATTGCCCAGTAGTCGTAAGGGTTACGTTCTAACGACAAGATTCTAGCGACTAATTTCTAGCGACTACTTGTAGTCGCTAGAACCTTGATCCCACATCTAGCGACTACTTTTTTAAATTCTAGCGACTACTCGTGTAGTCGCTAGAAGCTTGACGCGGAGTAGTGAACGTTAAACGTAACAAGCATACCCAAATCCATAACCTAGGTAAGTCCCACTTAAACGACCTATAATTGTCACAAATTAGAAAAAATCCTACCCAAACAACAACTAAGACACACGATTAACAATTGAAAAAAACACATGTAGATACTGATAATGTGAAGTGCGAGATCTCCTGATGTCGATAAACTACATTCTCCAAACCTGGATAATAAGAACAAACACGATTAATAAGGTAAAATGGGATTATCAGATAACTGTGTTCAATTAGTCACGAAAGATATAACCTTGCACAAACACATCAACAAAACAAAACAAAATGCATACCAACTATTACAAAGTACCACCATCTAACACAATCCAAACAAATCCTGATGTAGACGTTATTTTTTCCATAGATGTGGTTCTTTTTCAATTACCCATTATACCTAATTTATATTTACTTACTATATATATATATTAATTACACACTTGTAATCAAAAAATCCTAATCCTTCTCAACTCTCTCCTCTCCCAACCACTCTCATCATTTTCGCAGCGAACTTCAAGACATTTGAAGCTTTTCAAGCTTTATTTTTTAAGCAATTTTTGAGCTCCTAGTAAGACCAATGACTTCAAGCCATTTTTTCGCATTTGGAGCTCCATTTTTTTTGCAGCAACATCAAGTCATTTTGCAATATTTTGAGCTCCATTTTCACACCAATATTCGAGTTCCTGGCAACATTCATGGATTCAAGCCATTTTCGCATCTATGATGAAGAACAAATATAGACTTGGTTAAGAGCCATGAAGTAGAAGAAATCTGCGAAAATGACGGAGGAAGATGAAGTTGGATCGAAGCTTGGCTTGGAGCTTCGAGTTTCGGTTCACTGGATTATTGGTGGCTCTAAGCTTCCAGTGAAGATTGATTTCTGAAGCCATGGAAGCTTCACGGTGGAGAACATACCAGAAGTGATGGCAGTTTCACGATGGAGAATTGATTGTAAGCCATGGCAACTTCGTTCGTTCGAGATGCTAGTGAACAAATGAGGTGAAGTTAGATCTGATTATTGGAAAAAAAAAGTTGGAGAATACGAATGATGTCAACAAGTTTAACATGAGTGATTTTTTTTTATTTTAATTGTAGGTTCTTATAGAATTTTAACTTTGTATTAGATTTTTTAATTAGTATTTGTGTTTTTTCTCTTATCAAGTGTACTATTATTTTTCTGATAATGGAAATGAAAATTTATGCAATTTTTTTATACAGTGTGTTTTTAGGAGTATTTTGTGCTTTTTGCTTAGTGCTTAGTGTTTCTGCTAGGAGTACACAATGTTTTTTTCTAAGCACTCAAAGTTTTTGTTGAGTATATTCAAAAAAAAATATGATTATCAAAGAATTTTTCCCCTATACTCAGATAAAATTCGGATACTCAAATAATTTTTCTGTGGTGGTCGAAGATGAATAGTAGTGATACTCAGTGACCTGGTGATGCATTTTTTTGTCTTTATATAATTCTTGCCAATTTGTTTTTGTCTTGTTGTAAATTTTTTGTTTTTAAGAGAATTTTAGTATTTGTTTGGCCTCTTTGAATAAAAATCTAACAACAAGGTCCCTATTATTTAGCCTTTTAATTTTTTTTGGATTTCTTTTATTTTATTTGACAACTCGATTTAAAAAGTTAATCCTACCATTTTTCAAATGATCGTATTACGTAGATTGAGTTGTTATTTCTTGAGTTATTGTCACAATGTTGTTAATATCACATACAATCACATTATTATTTATTTGATATACTGTTTAGGTGCTCTGATCCTTTTGATTATGAAAATTGTGTGACCCTCACTTAAAATCCATCAGGTTCATACCTTTCCTAAAAATTGTCAGTTAGTCCATTACACTCTAAAATAGCTATTTGTTTTAACATGATTAGAAATTCAATGTTGTTATAAAATCTGACTTGTGGCAGATGCAAAATATAAACCTCACTAGAGAGCTTTATGCATTAACTCAAACCCTAGTTTCAATGTGTTGCTTTTGATTTTTTGATTTTTCGTAAATTATCGACATCAGGGATCCATGTTCTAAGGTCGGGATGATCATGAAAGTGTGCAAAGTAGCAGCTCCAAGCGAACTCGATTCTAGTAGATGAAGATCAATTTCGCAAGGTTCTAAGGTCGGGATGATCATGAAAGTGTGCAAAGTAGCAGCTCCAAGCGAACTCAATTCTAGTAGATGAAGATCAATTTTGCAAGTAAATAATATAAATGAGGTTCCAACCCTCTAAGTATTTATGTAATAATTGAGCTCAATTATTTTTATAATTGAACTTAATTAAGCTAACACGTATAAATTTATGAGCCAATTGTTGATTGATGCCTATTAAAAAACTTATTTAGAAAAAGGTGCCTAGAAAAAAATATTTATTGAAAACAGCCCCCTTATAATTAACAATTAAAAAATAAGAAAAAAACTAATAAACACGCGCGCGCGTCCGTGAAATTTTTTTAAAATCGTCATAACTAATTCAAAAAAAATCAAAAAAATCAAAAAAAATTATATTTGGATAAATCAAATTAATATTTACGTCTATGATTTTTTCGGAATTTTCTGAATTTTTTGATTTTTTTTGATTTTTTTTAATTTTTTTAATTTTTTTTTTCGCAGTGTTTAAAACATGGAATTCCATGTTTATTTCACGGTTTAAAACATGGAATTCCGTGTCTACGAAAAAAAAATTAAAAAAATTCGAAAAAATCAAAAAAATTCAAAAAAAATCAAAAAAATTCATAGACGTAAATATTAATTAGATTTATTCAAAAATATTTTTTTTTAATTTTCTGATTTTTTTTGAATTAGTTATGACGATTTTAAAAAAATTTCACGGACGCGTGCATGTGATGGAATTAATAAAGGTATAGAAAATATAAAGGGGATGTTTTCTATAAATAATTATTTCATTAGGCATTTTTTTATAAATAAGATTATTGAAGGCATAAAAAAACAATTAGAGAGTTTAAGGAGGATGTTTTCAACAATAACCCCTAAATTTATCTTTTTAAAGATATGGTTGTATTCCGAGCAATTTTGATATATTGGATTTTTACTCATTTCTATGTTTATAATATACATTATTCATTTTTTTAATAAATACTATAGGCGGAAATTTCTCCAAACAAAAATATATTACTTGAATTATCAATTTTTTAAATTGATTAAATTACTAGGCGGTGGTTTTAGACAGACGTCTATCAAAATAATAAATTTCTCCGAGCTTTATTTCTCGATACTCTCCTTGATTCTAATATAATTAATAATATATATATATATATATATATATATATATATATATATATATATATATATATATATATATATATATATATATATGGCCTTAGAGAAAAAATAATTGGCATAAGAACTTGACACCCGCCACCTTTTCATATTAATGTTATTTTACTCAAAATCATAAAATTTGTATCTCCTTAGACTCAAACGAACCTTAGGTCGACCACGAATTATTATTATTATCTCTAACAACTTTAAGAGGAATTTGATTACTAATTCTTTTTTTTGCATACTAATTACTAATTCTTTACTCATATTTTAAAGTACAGTAATAATTCTATCCAGGGACGGAGCTACAGCCAAGGAAGGGGGGCCATGGACCCCCTGAGTTTTAAATTTTTTTTTTATAACCTTTAAAAAAAATTTAAAGAAAAATATATAACATAATTGGCTTCTAAATTTTTGCTTGGCCCCCCCTAACTTTTACGAAATACGTAATCTTTCCGTAAAATATCCCACCTTCTTAAATTTTTTCTATAAAACATCTAGTAAGTACCACATTTGCTTAACCATCATCTAATAAACCGATAAAGCCAATCATTTATCCACCACAGACTTGCCTATTTAAGCACACTAAGTTAATAATATAGTGTTTTGCAAAATATAGAGACTTTTAACGCATTCTTTTAAAAATATAGGGACCTTTACGTACTTTTTTTAAAATATAGGGATGCATAGTGTAATTAACCAAAAAAAAAAAATTCCGGAAGCATTGCCCCCGAACCCCCTTGGCCCCCCTCAAACAAAAATCCTGGCTCCGCCCCTGATTCTATCTGTAACATTTTACATTCTAGTATCAAGGAATTATAGAAAATATTATGATTTTGAGACCGGTATAGTGTCCAAACAATTATTACTTAAATTTACAAAAGTGATAATATATATACCACAAAATGATTTGATTGAAATATAACTGATTAATTATAGTTAAATTGAATATTATAAATTAATAATTCAATAAATTATAGATGTTATTAATGACATTTTGATGGTATTAATATATATATACTCACCCTACACTACAGGACTAATCGTTTCACATTCTTTAACCCGTGAAAGTGACATCTATGGAAATTGTATACGAGACAGACCTCATACAGATCATAGTTTTTGCAATTTTGGTTTATAGTGATTAATAAGACTATTCTCCATAAAGGTTCAAAATCTACTAAAAAGCAATTCAAAGCCGATAACTTAACTGGATATCGACCGATTCAATTAATTGAGTACACCCATAGGGAATATTGTTATGCAAGTGTATAGTTTAATTAATTCCCGCATAGAAACAACATGCATGGATGCATGGTTTGACCAGCATGCATGCATCTGACCTTAGGAAAAAAAAAGACTTACATGCAAGCATATTTGTTTATATACGGAGGAGGATTCAGCGGTGAAGGAGGGTTGGTGTAGTGAATAACGTCCCTGGTTTTGTTTTCCAATTTAATTGTATATTGATGTTTATAATATGAAAAACTATTCTATATTATATTTTTTTAATTTTTTTATAAGGACACTTATATTAAAAAATATGAAACAGAGTTTACAACATCAATCATTACCATTTAACCAAGATCCCTACGTTTTTACAAATTCGATAAAGAAAGAAACACTTAGTATTAGATCTATCGTTTCAAAAGTATAAGTCAATTTTGTGTCTAACTAACACTCTTGCAAGAATTCTATTAGTAACATTAAAAAACTTGTTAATGTGTGAGACTTTCCATAACGGATAATTCTTCAACCATTCTACGAATTTCGTAAATGATAAATTGAATAATCCAGTTAGTACAAGACATCTTACGTGTATAAATTCAAGATTATTAGAGTAAAAGGATTTACTCAGGATATTTTTCTCTACATGACGCTTTCATTGTATTTGTGAGAGCCAATGATTCCCCCTCAGAGGTTGACTTGGCATTGGTACATTTAGCTTCTTTATGAATAATAAATCATTGCTTGATATTGAAGATTGATAGAATAATCGTATCATCACACCCGTTAATGAATGATGAATAACTAGGCTAGAAGATTTCATCATCTTCTTGTTATAATGTCTTGCATATATTGGCTATTTGGGGATCTTTGGTAAACGTTAGAAAGTACTTCAATCGTAAGGTCGCGATGGTTGATTTCACTCTGGTTCCATTTTCTCTTGTCAAATACAATCTATATCTTAACTTCCGGATGTTTCAAAGAGTACAACGAGTGAATGAAATAATAATTCTATGACCTCATCAATTTTTTCGTATATCGTTGAATAAGCTTAATGACCCTTTCATCACTTTTAATGTGTTAATCAAGATTAATCTTGATTTGGGTACCCGAAGTGGCCCAGACAACAACGCTAAACAGGAAATAAATAAAAAGGTGTTCCTTAGTGTTGTCGCCTAAGGTGTGATAAAAATAAGATAAAAATAAGCCAAAAAACAATGCACTTTCACCCTAGACAAGCACAGTACTGCAAGTATTACATGACGTATGTAAGTTTTAATGATAAGTTAGATTCATTCTCAGGGACTTAGTGTGTTATACGTTATGAGCAGATAGTACGAGTAGAAAGTAATTAATTAAAAGACAAAAAATAAAGGTGAATAAATTCGAGATAATTAATTAAACTAAGGAAAATTAAAGACAATAAAATAAAAGATCAAAAATATGAGATGAGAAGTATAGCTTAGGTTTTGTTAGTATGCACTAATCCTTCTAATTCTTTCTATCAAATTCTAGTTAATAAGGGAGATAATTAGCTCTTAGATACTTAGTCAGGATTCTAAATTCCCTCTCATAGACCTGGAGAGCGACTAAGGGGGCTACGGACACACCACGAGGCTGGTTTAGATAGGGTTATCTTGCACTACTAGGTTCCTAAGCAATCAATTCCAAACATGGTGATAGTGGTTAAAATATACCCTAATGACTATCTAGCTAGAATTAGTGTTGTCAAGACCAATATCGACACTAGACGTTATGTGGTGTTTCAATAATTAGACACGCAGCTAAGGTGATCATCTGACTACTATTAAGGTAATCCTAAATGTTGCGCACCGCAAGGAAAATAGACAATAAATGAAAACACATAAACAAATATATAGGTAAGCAGCTAATATCAGATTAAAACATATAATTCCCAAAGAGACTTAGATAGAAAGAAAATAGAATTCATATATCATACTTGATGCAAAACCCAAGCTATGGAAAATTAGTCCATACCTGAAGGAAATAAACTGAAAGAAATAACGGAAGACTTCATCTTGCTCTCTACAATAATTATGATGATAATAAACCTAAGGACTAATTACTATGAGGCAAGGATGATTTACAAGTGATATAAGGGTGTATTTATAGGTGTAGAGAAACTCTAATTCGTTTTCTTGAAGGAGAAGGTAAGTATTTGACTCCAAGCCCAACTCAAATTCGTAACTCTAAAATATGAGATCAGCCCCGTTTTTTATTTGGTCTTAACAACTTCAATTCTCATCCATTTGACGCGTATGAGTAGTCGAAATTTATCGTCTCGGAAAGATATTTAACTTTGCTCTTGACCGTTCTTCCAAATTTCTTACCAATTTTGAGATATAAGCTGATTTGTGGTCGTGGGTGGTGAAATTCAGATTTATTTGGAAGCTTTTCCTTTTCATGCTTTACCTTTTGTTTCCTTATCTTCAGCTTCCATGCTTATCTTCTTTCCTTATCTCTTAGTCTTTGACTTGGACTCTAATTAATCTCCATAATTATCTTTAAAGCTTCACACTAAATAAATAATTAAACCCAATATGCTCTAAAAAATAATAATTTATTAAATCAAAACTAGAAATAGGAAAGTGCAATATTTCACAAGAAAATCGACTAGAAAGACTTCTAAAACACTAAAAATGATGTCTCATCTTAATATTAAATCATCACAAATGAGGAGACATCACTTAGATTTGACTCATTCTCATACCATTCATAAATCGTGTATTTTTCTAATTTACTCTTAAATAGGGCCATTTTTGTTGGTAAACAACCTTTGAAACACTTTCATCCAAAAATTCTAACTTTGGTAAGGATATTCGTATGCCAGAAAATATCCCAGAGTTTCGGAAGATTAAATGTCTTAGATGCTTGGTAAGACATGCAAAATTCATCATGGACCATGGTGTGATAACCTGATTTAATTGAATAGGCTTTATTTTGTGTGTACACACATATAATCTTGTTATCGAGATATAATTGAAGGAGAAGAATTTTGAGAATTTCATTTCTCACTGGACTTAGAAAAAAGGGATTTATATTCCAGTCTGAGAAGTCTTCTTTAAAGAGTTGAGCAACCCAATTAAGATTATTACTTCCAGTTTTTCCAAAATAAAGTTCCTTCAAATCCATACGTGTTCCAAAATATTAGTACTCGTCCCATTTACAATTTTAAAGAAACATTTTTTTAGAGTTGTAGACTACTGAAAAAATTAGCCTAGCTCCAAGACCTCTTATTTATTTTAATCTTGTATTCTAAAAAGATAAGTTGGGGAAATAAATTCCTTTTAGCACTTCTTCCACTAAGAATTTAGGTTATGGGGGATCCTTCATACCTGATTTGCAAGTAGTGCTAAATTCATCTTTTGAAAATCTCAAAAACCAACACATCTTGTAACTTTTGAATCACTAATCATTTTCCATGTGATCTAGCGAGTCGTTTTCTCATGTTAAGCATCCCACCAAAAAAATTCAATGAGACTTTAAACTTTTTTACATAAACTTGTTACGAATTCAAAAATTGGCATCGCATAATTTGGTATATATTGTAGGACCTCCTTGATTAAAACTTTCTTCCCATATTCAGATAAGAGAGAGGAGACATGATTGGTAATTTTTTACAAGAGACGGCCTTTGATATAATTTAAAATCTCTTTCGTGGATATTCTAAGATTAAGTGGGATTCCTAAATATTTCCCAAGGAAATCAGTTCTTCCAATGTTGAGAGAGTTTAAAAACTGATTCATAATGTCTTTCGGAGTTTGGTTGTTGAAGTAGATAGAATATTTTTCCGAAATTAATTATTTGACAGAACATATCACAATAATTCCTTAAAAGGTTTTTGAAAGCGTTAATCTATTTGTCATTGATCTAGATAAAAATAACACATCATCTGCAAAAGATACGTAATTTTAAGGCAAGCTCTCGCAAGAGAGATACCTTTAATGTTTCCTTCTCTACCACACTGGCTTAAGAGCCTGTTAAGACCTTATATCATGAGTAAGGATAATAGTGGAGAAACCGAGCCTCCTTTTTTGACACCTTGATGCATATATAAATGGGTAAAGCCCCCGTACGGCCCTTGATCTTTACCCAAAGTGTAGCAAAAGCCCCTTATCTTTAAGATTCTCCAGGATGGCCCTGCATGATTCCATTTTTGTCAATCGTGGCCCTTTTTTAACATTTATGTTAGTTGACCGTTACTCAACGCCGCGTGGAACCACCTCAGTGCCACGTCAGCATGGCATCATCAGCATTTGCACCTCATTAATTTTAATTTTTTTACTTCTTCATCGACAATCAAAGAACCCAAATCAAAAAATGCAGTTCAAGAACAAATTGCTCAATCCATCTTAATTGAGCATATAAGTACGAAAGTTCTTTATGAGTCGGAACTTATTTTAACATTTACTTCCCGTCTCTAAACTGAAAAAGAGCTGCTCGCTAGGGACTAAAACCCAGAGACAAATGGAGGGGTTCAGCAGATAGAAGCTTTTACACAAAGCTCCAAGCAGTCAGCAACAGCTTATTCACGTTCCTGGTGAGTAGCAACATCAGCACCTTGGTTCAGATGTACATGTTAGTGAAGTGAGCAATGTAGAGAGGAGTATTGAGAATTTTTTTTTTTGGTTAGGTGTATTGGAAATATTAATGGGGCTTGAAGACAGGGACCATTAGTGTAAATAATAACATGCTAAATTTATCGAATCACTGAGCTAACTTAATAGAAATATCACCCTTGTGTGTATCAAGTGCTTTAGTTCACAACTAAGATGGAGTGAGCAATTTGTTCTTAAACTGCATTTTTTAATTTGTTTTCAGATTTTAACTGCTTCTTCTCGAGGGCCTCGGATTCAGATTAAGAAATGACCAGAGAAGCGAATGTAATCCATTTTTTTGGATTTTTTTTGTTTTCCGCTCGTCGGAACAAATTCCGTGTAGGATGGGTTGTGACAGCCATCGGAGATGGAGTTTTTCGGACTAATCAAATTCAACACTTTTCGATCTTTTACAGACTTTTTAAGACCCTCCATTACCAAATCCATTATTGTATTATTGAAAATCGCGCTTACGACACCTTTTAAAAACCATAAATACCTAGCGAAATTACTTCTAATTATTCGAATTACTGTATGTGGACTCCTCTCGGGTCGAAACGTGTGTGATCTAGATGAAAACCGTGGCTTGAAAACTGTTTTAAGAATCATGAGAAACAATCCCTGGACAACTTGGTCTTGAAATGGCGTTGCTTTGGAGGTTAAAATCCTGTTCATTTGCCTTCTAGAGAGGATCCGGGTATTGGGCTTATCGTTCGGGTTACAGATAAATAAATGTGTTTTCGCATTCCAAAAGAAGTTTTCATGAATGATAGTTTCGCAAAGAAGATGAAGAGCAATTTAAAAAAATGATTTTAAAAAGATTTAATAACGTGTAAATGCGGTTGACGTCATGCTTAGGTGGAGCATACATGGCGCTGAGGTGGCGCCGACGTTGACTAACGGTCAACTGGCAGATTTGTTAAAATAGGGTCACGATTGTCAAAAATGGAACATCCAAGGCCACCCGGGAGAATTTTAAAGATAAAGAGGCTTCTGTTGCAATCTGGGTAAAGATCAAGGGCCACCCGTGGTCTTTACCCTATATAATTTCCTATGTCTTTCGCCATTAAATTTTATCTCAAATGAAACAAATGGTATACCATTTTGAATCCATTTTGTCCATTTTATAAAGAAGACCAATTTTAATATGAATAAAATGAGGAAATTCCAATTGGATTGGTGATATGTTTTTTCCATATTCAATTTGATCGTTGTGGAGTATTTCTAAAAAATTCTCTCATGATCTAGGAAGTGGGACACTTCTTGAGCAATGAGAAATTTATATTTGATAATTTTTTATTTAGTGACGACTGATTGGTTCAGAGAGATGATCTCATCCATAAGCAGTTTTAACCCAGTATGATAATTTTAACGATAATTTTGTAAAAGAAATTAAAACATGAAATCGGTGTGAAATCTTTGATTATTGGATTAAAGTGTTGTTATTGAAAGATTGCCAAACCAAGGCGAAAATATCATCTTTAAAAAATATCCAAGAATTCCTAATAGAAATTACCCGGGGGGTCGTCAGGTTCGGGAGCTGTAGATTCGGACATGATGAAAATGACTCTTTAATTATCTTCCATATCAGGGGAACCTGTGAGCATTTCATTCACCAAATTAGTAATTTCAGAAAGAGTAAGGTTGGTTACCTTTTCCAAGTTTTCAGTAGGTTTTCTTGCAAAATGTTCCTCATAGTACTTGATAAACATATTATATAGACTCTTCATATTCTCCTTCCAGGATCCATTATCATCTTCAAGACTACATATCTGGTTTATGCTCCATATCATAAGGGTCATAGTATAAAAGAATCTTGTATTCAAGTAACATTTTTCTCCATACATTCCTTTCTTTGTTAGCCCAATATACTTCTTCTTTATTCCATAAAATTTCCAGCTCTTGAGAGATATTACAATTGAACACTATTTTTTATGTTTGTGAGAAATTCCTGATACTTAATAATAAGTTTCCTATTTTTGACAAAAAGTTCATTTACTCCACCCCGAAAGCGCTAAGCATTCCCCATCCTTCTTAAGAGAAAATTCGTGTATTGAATTGATGCGATGAAGATCATCCTATGAATATTTGACAATAGATCTACATTGTTGATTCTAAGGCCACTTGGATTCGAACATAAAACATCCCTTGTCATATATTTGTTGAAATTCCTTTGGATGATGAGCGTTGAATGGTCAGAACCAACACTGAGCGGAACCTCGACAATAGATATCAAATAAAAGTTCAACCAATCACTGTTAGGAAAATATTTATCGAGGCTTTCCTTAACAAGATGATAGTTTTTTTTCGTATAGGTAAAAAATAGTTGTCTTTGATAAATTCATTAAACCGGAGATTCTATGAGGTAACATATTTCTTTCCAAATTTTTCCAAGTTGTCATTGAATCACCAAGAAAATAACTAATTCAAAAAACATTAGCTTTCCATTGAGTAAGTTGGTCTCAAAGTATCATTCATTCCTTATTATATATAGGGGCATTAATAAACACAACATACCAGAAGATACTACTAGACTTAATCAATTTTAGAAATGAAAAAATAGTTACAAGATTTTATGACACTTAGCTTTATATCATCTTTCCAAGCTAGCAGCACACCCCAGACCTAAACACCCTTTCCTTAGGTTCTACCACTTGAAAATAATTAAAAATTTTAAGCTAATTTAACAAACTAAAATTCTTCCTACAAATTCTAGATTCAAATAAATAGGAAATCGTAACATTATAATGGATATAAGAGACTTAAACTTTTTTTTATCAAAGTTTTCCTAGCCCCTTGAAAGTTACACACAAGTAGATTATACATCCATCCCAACCACTTTAGTGGAATGTAAAACTTCCTTCAAAGTGTTGTTAAACACATGTTTCTTCACATGAATGACTCGGGTACTAGCATGTCGTCCCGTGTGTTGTTAGTGACATGTTTCGCCAGTATTACGCAGACCATCTAGTCCCCTATAACAAGTCCCGCATAGCTGACTCCATCCTAGAATTACCTCTCTTCTTTTGCGTTCTTCTTCCCCACACAATTACCCATTGAGTCTTCTGTATCTCCAAATTTGTTCTAAAACACTTGAACTTTCACCTCACAAAAACTAGAGTACATACCCTCCATGAACATCTGTATTTTGTTTATTCTCTTACTCATCAAACTAAAATGATTATGATCAAATTTAAATACCTTAGCATGGCCACTTAACTTGTCCATCGATTCTCTACTTTTATGATTCATCAAAAACACAGTTTGTCCCTCTAGTTCATTAGTCCTCATTAGTGGTATACCATTTCTTCTTATCCTTCATATTAGGTTTAGGGTGATCACTATGATGGATTGGGAATTAGCTGGATCCACCCAAGGTATGAAATTATTCACTCACCATAACCCTTGCCAACCTCCCATTCACATGTAATCGATGTCCTATTGTTATCTTCAAAACCATTTTAGGCAGGAACTAAACCACCGTATTCACAATGATGCATTTCAAAAAAAAAATTATATCTTTATCCTCTTCAATAATTTTCTTGTATAGCTCATCGATTTATTTGTACATTCTCTTTGAATTTCTCGTGGAAGATTTTTTATAGACTTGGGAAGTTAGATTCTTTAACATCAAAAGATGCAGGTCTGTTTGGAAGATTAACCACTATATGATCGAGACACCCAATGAGTCTTCTGTATCTCCAAATTTGTTCTAAAACACTTGAACTTTCACCTCACAAAAACTAGAGTACATACCCTCCATGAACATCTGTATTTTGTTTATTCTCTTACTTATCAAACTAAAATGATTATGATCAAATTTAAATACCTTAGCATGGCCACTTAACTTGTCCATCGTTTCTCTACTTTTATGATTCATCAAAAACACAGTTTGTCCCTCTAGTTCATTAGTCCTCATTAGTGGTATACCATTTCTTCTTATCCTTCATATTAGGTTTAGGGTGATCACTATGATGGATTGGGAATCAGCTGGATCCACCCAAGGTATGAAATTATTCACTCACCATAACCCCTGCCAACCTCCCATTCACATGTAATCGATGTCCTATTGTTATCTTCAAAACCATTTTAGGCAGGAACTAAACCACCGTATTCACAATGATGCATTTCAATTTTTTTTTATATCTTTATCCTCTTCAATAATTTTCTTGTATAGCTCATCGATTTATTTGTACATTCTCTTTGAATTTCTCGTGGAAGATTTTTTATAGACTTGGGAAGTTAGATTCTTTAACATCAAAAGATGCAGGTCTGTTTGGAAGATTAACCACTATATGATCGAGACACCCAATGTTGTCACTCTTAATTTTTGATAATTTACATGATTCCTTTTCCCATTGCTCTTCATTATTAGTCACATTTATACCTTGATTGTTAACATTAATGCTAACAGAGCCAAACAAGAACCTAGAAGGGTTGGTACTCGTGTTGTTTAGATCCTTCCATAAAATGATCATCATGTCTTCTTTGGAAGAGAAAAATCTTATCGCATCATCAAATTCCCTCCATCGATCATGTTTCCTCAAAGTGTAGTGCGTGTTATCTTTATTTTTTACTAAAGTATATGTACCCTTTTTAAAGTATCTTGCTTAGTGATCGTTCCATTAAGGTCTAACCATCCCCATAAGACATGTAGCTTTTTTGTGTCCTACGTAACCACAACTAGAGAAAAATAACCCATTGCTTTCATAGAAAAAGGCCACCCATGTTTAACCATCATTTTTTCTAAATATAGACTCCTATTTTGAAAACTTATCTAGTATCAAATTCAACATGAAATTTGATAAAGGAAAGGTCATCATGTCCCTCCAGAGGAAAAATCGATCTCATGTAGATCACCAATTTTTTTTAAAGTGACTCAAACATGTCAATATCACTTATCCCATCAAGCCCTATCACTCTTACCCATGCATATGAGTTATTGAGACCAATGTCCTTCAGTTATTCATTATCTTCCTATTTGCAAAGAATGACATGTAAAGGTTGGATAAGGACTGACCTTAAGAACGACACATGTTCAAATTCATCTTCGATGCCGAAAGTAATCTTGAAGATATTATCATTTATTTCTTTAAATAGAACATGACACTTGATACACCATGTCTCAATAACAACTTTTTGGAAAAATAGCCACTGGTATGATCCCATCTGCAATGAATTTTGTTGCAAATGAGAAGTTTGTTTTGGGTGTTTTAATGGAGTTTGATTCAACTGTTATGGAAAGTACTTCAAGGTTGTTTAAGGAATCATTTTTGAATTTGGATAAGGGGAGGGAATGCTTGTCTTTAGTGGCCATAATGTTAACATAGTAAGTTTGAAGGTTGTAAATGAGACTTCTATTGCAGTCATTTTCAAATATAAGTACTAAGAGAACAAGGTTTATAGTTAATATAATAGTGCACCAATTTGCCTTGTATGTAGTAGAAAAAAATACATGTGTAAGAAACTACTCGATATATTTCATTTAGGTATACAAAAGCAGTGAAGATGGAAAAGAGAATCACACATACATCAAGATATAATAGCGTGATCTTTGAAAAGGTGATTTTTGTAGGGAGTATATATAGCAGATGATTGAGGGGCTCAAGATAATGGTTTGAAATGTTGCTGCCCAATTCTCTTTGAAAATTCAAAAAGATCCCTTCTAATACCAAAATTATGAGCGCAGTTGAAGCCAAAAGTTCCTTCAGCCACAGAGGAAACGTCTCCTGTATCATGATAGCTTTTCCACCTTCTTCATCCCCACTCTATTACCACAAAAGTGGCAAAATTAAACCAGTTTAAAACGAGGAGATAAAACATTTTACCCTTTTTTTACCAAAGATATAGTTCATAATTTTTTTGTAGGAATAAAACATTTTACGATCATCATGATTTCATCCGATATCATCCACCATGTTAGGAGATGAGATCAACATGGGTAAGATCAAGGAATAAATTCACTCACAGAGTAATGAACATGACTCTAAACATAGATAATTATTTTTATACATTTCACATACAGATTGGAAGATCTCAAAGATCTTTGCAGTAAAACAAAGGCCCTAGAAATTAGTGAAAATAAATAATGTATGGGAAAACAATTAGAATTTCTTTTAAAAAGAAGTTAAAGAAAGTATCGATAACATATTGCTTTTCAAAAACATATTTGTAATTAATTAAACTATACATTCTTATACTTGTACAAAAGAATATATATTATATGACTACACAAACTATTTATAATAAAATATAATAAAGACAACACTTTTCTGAAATATATATATATATATATATATAAAAGTGGCAGACTTAACATGTCTAAGTTAGGGAGATATAAGAGTATCTATTCAATAAATTATAAGAAAAGATGTTATCATATAATTATATATAAAAAATGAATTATACATATAAAAAATAAATCAAAAGTATATACATAACTATTCAGCGACAAAAAAAAAACTAATGAATAATAAATATATTTTTGTTTGTATGTTTCATTCTTTTTTAAATTTTTAAACTAGTTTTTACAAGATTTGATTTTTTCGATTAAATTTTTTAACTAATCTAATGTGATATTATTTAATCATTAATTGTGTTTTTAGATGATGATATTTATGTTATAATTATTAAAAATAAAAATAATATCTATTAATGAAATTGTTTGTTAGTAATTTATTTTACTAATCGGTTCATTTTAAAAACATATAAACTATTTTTCTTTTTTTCCTAGAATGAATATTTTCATTTCCTTAGAATTTTTTTTATAATATTTGAAACTAGGTGGGCTTAAAACTTAAAACTATTCAAAAAGAATTTATATATAAAATGAATTATACATACAAAAAATAAACCACGAGTATATACATAACTATTTAGTGACAAAAACAAAAACAAAAATCAATAAAGAATATATATAATTTGGTTTGTATGATTAATTCTTTTCAGCTTTTTGAACTAGTTTTTAAGAGATTTGATTTTTTTAATATATATTTTTTAAAATATTGAATTAAATTTTATTCATTCATTAATTATGTTTTTAGATGATGAAATTTATGTTATAAATATTAAAAAAATAAAAATAATACCTATAAATAAAGTTGTTTGTTAGTAGTTTTTCTTAATCGGTCCAAAACTACAAAACTAATTTTCAGAGCAATGGCTTTTTTATTTTTATTCTCTCTATTTTTCAAAATACTATAAAAACGTGTTTGGGTAGAAAAAACAAAATCATGTATCTAAAAAATTAAATGAAAATGCTACTATATTGGAGAACGTGAATATGATTTTATCAATATTTTTTGAAATATTGAAAAGAGACGAAAATCATTGTTCTAAAAATATATTATTAAAACAAAAATATAATATATTTTCACAAACCATATGCTTTTCATTTCCTTAGCAAAAAAAAAAGAGATAAAAGATTTGACAATACTTGAAGCTAGGTGGGTTTAAACTTTTTAAAACTAGAGATATTAACCAATTAAGTTCAAAACTTCAATAACTCATTTCCATAAAGTCAACCTAAATATTACCCACCCAAAAGATCCAATATTTTTTTTGGTCAGTAAAAGGTCCAATATTTTAGCATTATCTCAATTCTACATTTACATTAAACAAATTAATTAGATTTTATGTCATTGTTATCTATTATACACTACAACATTCTGCAAGTTTAGGGACGACGCGTGTCGTCGGTAATTACCTCGATTTCGTCGGTATTAGTGATTAGCGACGACATTTCGTCGTTAATTGGTCGTCGCTAGAAATCTGTCGATAAATTGTTCCTTACCGACGAAAAGTGATGATTCCGTCCCTAATTTCTCAGGCGCTTAACGACAACACGCGTCGGCGCAAAGTTTATACATTAGTGACGACGTTTGCCATCGGTATTAATTTAATTATTCTTTTTTTTTAAATTCGGGGATTATTGATTTTTTTTTCTTTTTTTTTGCTTAGGGTCGAAACTTAGCGACGAAACTTTCGTCGCTAAGTATATAATATTTTTTCAATCCAGCATTAATGATTATTTTTTTTTCGTATATAAGGTCGTCGCCAAGTTTTTTTTAAATTATATTTTAAATATATGTTTATTAATTTGTTTTGAATTAATTTTTTTTATTTTAAATATAATATAAATAAACATCATAAGTAAATAAAAATTAAATTCAAATCAAACATAAATACCATAAAAAAATTAAATTGGAGTCAAACATAGAAATATAAAAGTCAAATCAAATTCTAACTTCTGATAATAAAAGTCAACATAAGCTAGATAAAAAGTCAAATCATCACCAACCAACACCAACAAAACAACACAAACACTCAGGGATCATTCAAATCCTCGTCTTCATCTTCATCTGCTCTCTCTTCATCTCCTCTCTCTTCAGTGGATGGGGCCTCGGGGTGGTGATCAGGGGAAGACCTTGGGCGGCTCTCATGCTATTCAACGCTTCAAGGAGCATGTCCACTATGCTCGGCGGCTGACTCGGCTGACTCGAAGAAGCAGTGATGGGGGTCGATGTGGTCGTCGGATCCGGTATAGGGTCGAGGCCTTGAGCCGCGCGAAGCTCGTTCATACCCTTCAGCATCGCCTGGAGTAGCTGCTCGTTCTGCCTAACCGAAGGGTCCTACTGTGTAGAAGTCCTGGCTCTTTTTTGGACTGGAACAATGGTTGGCACCCAATATTTCGTCTTCGGTGGGGCATTGACCTGCATTATAGTCTCCATCATGGCATCGATTTGTTCCTGCATAGAAACATCAGCAGCCTCGGATCCGGCCTCGACAACCTTCTTTTTTAACTTCTCTAGATAAACACCCTGTAATTAGATTTCAATTTCAAAATAAATTAGAATAATAAAAAAGTAAAGTTAAAAATAAATATTTAATTTAAAGAAATTATAAAGAAAAATTACGCTAGCTCTTTGTAAACGCTCGTCACGCCAAAAATCTGTAGCCGCATCTTAAGAAAGGTGATCGAAGTAGTCACTTAAATGTGGAAGCTCCATCTCCTCCTGGGTTTGCTCGTCGAAAAAAATCAACGACTCCTTAGTCACGGTCTTCAGTTTCCCTTGTACAATAACAAAAAATAATTTATTAAAAATTAAATTAATAAAATAATAAATTATACTTTTAGTATTAGAAATTATACCTCTATAATAACTTCCCGAGTCTGGGATAAGTTCATCGACCCCGTCTTACTCGGAACTGTCTACAACTCTCGATTTTTCTTATTTATCTTCGCCTGACTCTGTTACAATTTTATTTCAGAAAATTAATAAATAAAAACTTATAAAATATTATTTTAGCTAAGAAAAAATTAAACTTTTGTACCTGTCTCGTCATCCCACATCTTTCTCGCTCGTGCCCAAATATCTGGATGAACATCAGGGGGTGTAGTTTTAGTGTTGTAGTAGTCAACCTTTAGATCCGACTTCCATCGCCTGTAGCTCGTAGATTGCATCGTGTTCAATCTCTTCGCAATCTCACCCCAATCCGCTCGTCGCCTCTACTCCTCGAGGTCAAAAAACTCTTGCAGTCGTACTAAAATAGCCCCTTTAGCAGGGTCGGGGACGTCTGCCCATGTTTTGTAGCATGGAGGCACCGATTCTCAAACCGCGGACCCCACCACTTGGGACACGTGTTTGCCGTACTCACCCACGAAGGTCCAAGTGTCATCGATAACAGAAAACTGAACTAGTATGGGCCACCCAACCTTTTCTTTCGTGGCTTGGGCCGATTTTAAAGAAGTGACACCTCGGGGGCATCTTTTTCGAGGAGCTGATAATTGATCATGTTTATTAATTATTTACTTATATGAATTGAAATTATATCAACTAAAATTATATCAATTGAAATTGTTTAAGTATTTTTGATAACCGGATGGTTGGTTACAGTCGACTAAAGGATGGTTCGGACCCCTAGGAGGATCGCTACCGTCTCCATCTCCATCATGGCTACGGGGCATCACATCTGTCATCTATAATTTAAAGGAAAAAAAACAAAATTACATTCTTGACGAATTAAATATTATTAAATATATTATTTTATTTTTAATACAATATTTATTTTTAAATATTAAACAAATAATAGGGTACTTTTACCATCACCACCACTACCATGTATTTAACCACCACTACAACCACCACAACCATTACCACCTCTACCACCACAACCACCACCACCACTATCTACTACTAATACCATCACACACGCGTCTGTGATTTTATTTAAAATCGTCATAACTAATTCTAAAAAAGTCGCATTTTTGAATAAAGCAAATTAATATTTACATCCATAATTTTTTTGATGTTTTTGTTTGTTTAATTTTTTTTCCGCAGACACGGATTTTCATGTTTAAAACATGAAATTCACTGTTCAAAACATGAAATTCACTGTTCAAAACATGAAATTTCGTATCTCCGAAGAAAAAATTCAAAAAAATTCAATAAAACCAAAAAATTCAAAAAAAGTCATAGACGTAAATATTAATTTGATTTACTCAAATATATAAATTTTTTTATTTTTTCGATTTTATTAGAATTAGTAATAATGATTTTAAAAATTTCACGGATGTGCATGTGTGTTTATTAGTTTTTGTTTTTTTTTAATTTCTTTTTTCTTTTTCTTCAATAACTATTTGTAGAGATATTTTGGGCTGAGTCATTTTTTTATAAAGAGTCTTATTTTAGGTACATTTTTATTAATATTTGTTTTTAATAAACATTTTTTATTATTGGCTCTTTTAGTAAAAACATTTCATGTATATATTATTGACTCTATATATAAGTATTGACCTTCCGATGATATCTCAAGTTTTAATATACATATTTATCAATATAAATCAAAATCTTTTACCTTTTCGAACAAAAAGAAAAAGAAAAAACTCATTTTCCTTTTAGATGACATTTGACAAATATTCTTTAGTCCTTCGTGTATATCATGCATCATTACCTGCTCAACACTAGAAAACGAACTGTGAGACATTTTTTTCAACTAAACTAGCTTTTTTGATGCTCGAAAAATTAAATTTGGGTTTTTTTTTTTTTGGACAAGGACCTTTTTATTGGTTTGATTAAAATGTTCAACGACAAAGATAACGACAAAGATATAATAATATTGTATCAAGTTTGAACGTTGAAAGTTCCCCAACCTTAATTTTCATCATATAATGAAAAAAAAAAAGATATACGCTCAATTTTTCTAGTGATGTATATTATTACTTAATACGCGATTAATTCTTATTGAGAATTATTGAAATTGTTTAATTTTGAGTTCATTAGTGCCATACGAGCGGTATATTGCTGCTATCGAGTATCGACGTTCGAGTACTTGCTATCAAGACAACACCTAACCTGAAACAAAAAGGAAATGGTGTACCGCGACCGTAGCGCAATATACTGATGCTAGTTGATTAAGACAGAGTTACAAAAATTCTTAAGGATTCTTATATTTTAAACTCTAGTAGAAGCCTCCTACAACTTTACTAAAACAAAAATTTCACTTCCAAACTTCATGATAACAACATTAAATTTTGAGCAGACCTTCAACAATATGCCAAAATACCATCAAATCTTCCACCACATTTTTCATAAACACATAAACTCCATCAATCCATTCCATAACACTAAAACACCAAAGATTATCAAGTCTTTAATATTTCTTCCTTCATTCTTCATTAACAACCATCCAAACACCATTAAATATCCTCCTACGCACATCAACCCAAAGAAACACCAACCTAAAGAAACATCAACCATTTAAAGTTAAAAAGCTTAAACTCATACTTGGAACATCTTTGATTTGTAGGTTAGTTGAGATTACAAGGCGAACAGATGCATTAGCGTACAAGAGGGAGAAACAAGGCGTGAAGAAAAAAAAGAAAAAGTTACTCAGGGGAAACAAAATATAAAACCTATCTTCATAATTGAGTCACGTGAGAAGAAACCTAAACCCGAGGTAACTACACAACAAAAATAGAGGTATAACTAGAGAAAGAAAGTTTAGGCCGAACCAAAGGAGAAAGAACCATTAGTCACTGAGCAAAGTACATCCTCAATTCCGCAAGAAGAAACAAGTAGCTTTGAACCCGATCCTCCAGAGTAGGCATTTATGCTGATAAATAGGATCATCAAGTTATAGAATAAGCACTATTACAGCGTTATGTACCAACTAAAGCAAGATAGGAAAACCGACAGGATCATGGCTGAACTAGGGGAAGAGAAGGATTCCCGTTCTGACCGCAAGTTCGAGAGATGTGCGTCGGGCGAGTAACGTATCCTAACCCATCTCCTTAATTGATTACGTGTTAGTGTATATTAGTAAATTTAATGTTTTATCGAGTTTTTTGAGTCGTGGGGACACGACTCAGTTTTGAGTTGGGGGTGGGATACTTGTTGTCCTCATTCCCAATTTTTAATTTCAAAAAACCATAAATTTGAGAAAAAAATTGTATAAGGAATAGGTGTAGAATGTAATAAAATATGTTGTATATCTCGATTTCGCGGCCTAGGCGGTCGACCGGGGCCTAGCGCCTAGGCGGGATTACACGGGGCCTAGTCGGGATTGCACGGTTTTGAATCCTGCTATGTGATTTTGTATATTTAGTAATATATATGTAATCATTATAAAAAAAATTAACCATTTAAGTCATAAATTTCATCTAACAACACTATAATAGATATAAAAATACTAAAATTTGAGTTATAATATAGATTAGAAAATTCTCGAGAATAAGAAAATAAAATGAGGGCCTATGCGACAAATTTTTCCATTAATTGATGCCTAAGCGTCTATATTTTGGCATTGATCGACGCCTAGGCGGGCTAGACGCCTCTTCCACGACGACTAAGGCGTTAGGCAACAACACCTAGAATTTTTACTAGGCGTAAGCGGCTGAGGGGGGAGTTGACGCCTAGGCGGCGAGATCTACAATCCTAGTCCTTGGACCATCATGGCTAACACCTCACCCATAGGGATCCTCAAATGAGTTAACTCTTTTGTCCTTATTAAATTTAGGAGCCAAACATCAAATTTAGAGTATTTGGTTCCTAGTTTAGAATCACATGGGGGTAGCAAACCAAGTTGCCCTTTCCTAGTCATAATAAAATAATGAGATGTTCAACATCCTCTTTCTCATGGTTGCATATTTTATATAAGTTGTTAAGCACACATTTTCTTTTGAATTTATCAGATGCTAGTGCATTATTACATACTCTCTATAGAATAAATTTAACCTTTTGAGGTATTCTTAGGCTCTATATATTCTTCCATAACTTATGGCATGAAGATGGCGCCTTGTTACTTTCTTTTCTATTTTCACTATCCTAATCGCTTTTACATTTTGCATACATTCTGCGTGTGGCGATGTTACCATCTTTAGCATGATTCCATATAGGCACGTCATTAGTTTTTTTAGTACAAAGTATTAATTTCCAATATATTATCAACTGTATTGGGATTGAATATTATCTTAATAAGGTTCTCATTCCAAAGATTTGTATTTTTATAGAAAAGGTCATTCATACAAGTTATATCAGTATTATTTGGCTTGTTTAATCTCTCAACTCCTTTGATTTAGGAGGAGTCCCAAACATTCATATTTATTCCATTACCAATTTTCAATGTTATATCTTTTATAAATTTATCCCTTCCTAATAACATACTTCTCCCGCCCTAGGAGGACTATTACCACTGTTTGCCCCTAGCATTTCATGTTTTGGGTAGTATAACTCTTTATAAAGCTTTCTTACTAGTGAGTTAGGGTTATTCAAAATTTTCCATGCATTATTAGCCAACATAGATTGGTTTATTATTTTCATATCTCTAAAATTTAGACCTCCTTTTTCTTTTTTCTTTTGCATATTTGTTACTAACCTAATGAATCCTATTCTTTTCACCATTTACCTACCAATACTTTTGGATTAGACTCTTTATTTGGTCACAACTATCCATAGGGAGGTAGAATACATACATAATATAGACTAGTATTTCCTGAATCACATCCACTTTCATAATATCTTCCCCTTAAATAGAAATTTTCTGTGCCGTTGACTTATTTTTTGTTTAATTATTTCAATTAACCAATTTAGGGACTTGGTTTTTTATCTTTACCAATTTTTTGGGTATACCTAGATAGTTCCCTAGGTCCTTGAGGTGGTTTATTCTTTGTATATTTGTCTCATCAGTTGAGGTATTAGCATTAAAGGTAACCCCACTTTTATTTAAGTTTACTATTTGGCGAGTTGCTATACCATACTCATAAGATTATTACTAAATGTATGGAATTCCTCCTCTTCAGCCTTAAGGAAGAAGAGGCTATCATCTGTAAATAGTATATGTGATAATGTGGGACAGTTTCTATTCATTTCATGCCTTCCAGATTTTATTTTTTTAATCATTTATTAAGGTCGTCAAACCCTATCTTACAAGGTATAAGAGGAAAGGGAATAGAGGATCCCCTACCTTATACCTTTAGTGGGTTTCTTAATTTGAGTTATCTTCCCATTATAATTGACTGAATAAGTTACCGTGGTGACACACATTATTATCCAATCTATCCAGTTTTGATGAAAGCTCATTTTAGACATTAAGTCTTTTAGGTAACCCCATTCAATATGTTCAAAGGTTTTTGTTATACAAGCCTTAACAACACAAAATATTTTATTAGAATTTTTCTTTTTTTCTTAAGGAAGCGACATGCTTCATGTGCAATTAAAATATTATCATTTATTGCCTTACTTGGTATGAATGTAGTTTGTGTGTCTGCTATTATGTTAGGCATAATAGGCTTAAGCCTTAAGTTCAGTAACTTAGCAATTATCTTATTAATAAACTTTGAACAACTTATAGATCTATAATGTTTAATATTTTTAGGTTTAGTCACCTTTGGGATCAAGCATATAATATTTTGGTTAATACAAGTGAGATCACTCTTATGTTATAAAAAACCAGAGACTAGTTTTCGTATGTCAAGATTTATCACTTTCCAACGGTGCTTAAAAAGGTGCATTTTTTATTCTCCCTGATTAGTTGGTCCACCAAAAAGCAGTGGAAAGACACACGATTGACAAAGAACCCAAATATAGTGTTGTTATATCTATTGCGGCAGAACCCAATTAGATTCAATAGTTATTTCAAGAACTTCAATACCTTATTTTGTCTAAACCTCCTACGTGGACATAACACCATATTGTAAAAGGTGAGCTGTAACCGTTTGTGATTTATATCGACGATTATTCGAACAACGATTACATGGGCAAAAAATATAGTCATTTAAACCAACTTGTTTGACGACAAACTCGATAAAATCTGCTATACCATAACTATATTCTTCCGATAAAAGGTGAATGGCTTTGATCCAACTCTTATCAAAACCTGAAGACATCTTTTAATAACAATTTGATAAAGTTAAGCAACTACATAAATATGAAAATAAAATAAATAATTATTACAACCCAAATGATAAATAAATTAAAAATTACAGCCCAAATGAATAAAAGAATTAAAATTACAACCCATTGAATGAATTAAAATTATAAACTATTAAATAGAAAAACAATTTTTTTTTGTTACATAGGAGAGCCACTTTGGACTCAGAGTCGTTGACTCGGTTCGAACCTGCACCACTAGATTGGATGACCAAGGTCCTGGCCAGAAAACAATTTCATATATAACTAATTAAACAAATACATATATATAAGAAAATAATGAACATAAATAAACAATTGCATGATTTATAACATATCAATCAAAAATAAAATCATAAAACAAGTATTTATTAGCCTAATCACATTTTATACAATGTGATCACATATTTATTAACAATTATAATCAAAAAAATCAAATTATAAAAAGTATAAATTTTATTGAAAATACTTTGAATTGGAAGGAAAGATTGAAGATTGACCATACCCCACCTTGAATGTGGACCCGTTAATGGTGTAACAATTATTTATTAACCTAATTAAACATTAAATCATGCAATTCACCATTATATTCAACAAAATCAAAATTAAAAAAATATTTTTTTTGAAAAATACCTTGAATTGGTTGAAGAATATGTAGATTGACCTTGCCCAACCTCAAATATGGGCCCAAGAATGGTGTTAGATGATTTAGAGAATCAAGTAGTAAAGATTTGAGAAAATAGGAGTTAGGGTTTTGAAAAAAAGTGGGAGAAAAAAATAATAATGGGGTATTTTCTGTTCTGAAAAAACTGCTTGCGTTTTATTTTACGTTTTTTTTGCGCGAACCGCGTTTCGTCGCTAGTAATTTAAATTTTTGTCGTGCGTATTGACTTCAAGCGACGACATATTCCGTCGCTATTAACCAAATATATTTAGCGACAACCTTTTTACTACAAAAATTAATCAAAAAAATGACAATATTATCGGCGAATTTTTTTTTCTCTAACGACGAATGTGCGTCGTCGTTAACAAGAATTATCTTTAGCGTCGAATTTTTAATTGTTCAGCGACTAAAATTACTTGTCGTCGCTAACAGGGAAATCTAGCGACGAAACGCGGGTCGCCGCTAATTCTTTCGTCCCTAAAGACCAGATATGTAGTATTGTTAAAATTAATTCCACCTTACCCCCCAAACATCATTTTTTTGTCCATAAAGACCACATACATTTTTTTTTCCTTTTCTTTCCTATAAAAATAGTTGTTTGAGTTATCGGAAGTTTCCCAGAACTCAAATTTTGAGTTATGAAAATCTTTCCAAAATTTAGATTTTAAGTTTTGAATTTTTTTTCATAACTCACTATTTTAAAAAAAAAAGTATTTTCATAGTAAAGGTGTAAGGTGACAGATGCGTCTATTAGGCTTTAACCTTTTAATGAAAAGACTATAATAGAATATATATTGCTAATATCTAATACAATTACAAGATTCTTTTCGATTACATATCTACTGAAGAAAAACAATTTTTGTCGGTTGCCAAAAACAAAGAACTTTAACAAATCATGAATAGAGTTATAGAGTATGAAGTTGTGTTTATCTTGGGATAAAAAAATCAAGTGGCAGATTTATATTTTTTACGTATATTAATATGGGTAAAGATTGACTACTGTTTGGAAATACATTGCAAAATTATTGGTGTGAAAGCATTTAATAAGCAAGTTGACATTAAACTCCAAATTTTAGTTCAGTAATTAATTTAAAACACGACTTAATATACTTTTATCTATAAGCAAGTTGAAAATAAAAATGCTACTCGATTGTGTATATAAGTAAGCCAGGCTAACTACTTAAAATTCATCCACTAATACTCCTACCAAAACTAATAATTCACTCCTAAATTATGTCTTTAGCATTGCCCTATATTTCTCAAATAGATGGTATTTATTTCTTGCTTACACTCCTCGTCTTACCGGGTTTAATCTCCCTCATCACAAAGACGTTTAGACGATCTTCTTCTTTGAAATCGCCACTTCCACCAGGTCCAACCCCATGGCCATTAATAGGCAACATTCTAGATATAGGAGCCATGCCTCATGTATCTCTTGCAAAATTTGCTAAAACTCATGGAGATCTCATATCGATAAAACTAGGAACTAAATTACTTATCGTTGGATCTTCACCTGCTGCAGCTGCTCAAATCCTCAAGACAAATGATCGTATTTTATCCGGGAGACACGTTCCTTATGCATATCCGTATACGAGGTCAGAACTTAACAATATATCCATGGGGTGGACTCAGCAGTGCGATGATAGATGGAGGAAGCTACGAAACCATGCACGAACTGAGCTTTTTTCGGCTAAGGCTTTAGAATCTCAAGAAGGTTTAAGAGCGAAAAAAGTGACGGAGATGGTGGAGCTTTTGAAAGCAAACCAAGGGAACGTTATGGATATTGGACAGTTGAGTTTTGCGACTACTTTGAACGTTATAAGTAACGCTTTGTTATCGCGAGACTTGATTGGTCTACAAGAAGGGATGTCAGATAGATCGATGAAAGTGCTACTTAGAGGAATGATAGATATTACTTCTGCGCCAAATCTGTCTGATTTTTATCCGATTCTTAATAAACTCGATGTTCAAGGTTTAAATAAGAAGGCAAAGAAGATCTGGCGTGAATTATGGTCTCGTTGGGAACCTGTTGTTGAAGAGAAACGAAAGAGAAAAAACGAAACTTCTTCAACCCCACGAGATTTCTTGGACACTCTTATCGAAAATAACTTCTCTGATGATGGAATTCTTGAATTACTCGCGGTAGGTTAATTTCTCTCATGATCGACTCGCGGATGAAACAAATCTCTAAATATCTATTTATTTGTTTTTGTTGTTACAGGAGATATTTCTTGCTAGCACGGACACTAGTACCTCAACAGTTGAATGGATGATGGCAGAATTGGTAAGAAACCCTGAATCAATGAAGATTGTCCGTGAAGAAATCGAACGTGAATTTAACCAAGGTGAGATTAAAGAATCTCAACTCATGAATCTTCCATATCTTCAAGCCTGTTTTAAAGAAACAATGAGGATGCACCCTCCAGTACCATTGTTGGTTCCACACCGTGCTCTCGAGACTTGCCAAGTTATGAATTACACAATCCCCAAAAATGCTCAAATATTCGTAAATGTATGGGCTATTGCGAGAGACCCAAAGATTTGGGACGAACCCTTGAAATTCAAACCAGAACGATTTGTTAATTCAAGTATGGATTATAAGGGGAACAGTTTCGAATATCTACCCTTTGGTTCGGGTAGGAGAATTTGTCCAGGGCTTCCCATGGCTGCAAGACATGTCAATTTAGTGGTTGCTTCATTGGTTCGATCCTTTGACTGGTCTCTTCCAGGAGGAAAGAAACCTGATGAGCTTGACATGACTGAGATGTTTGGTGTAGCGTTGCAGAAAGAACAGCCACTTCTCCTCATCCCTCAAGCAAGAAAATGATTAATTTATATATATGGAGTTGTTAATTTCTTCTACTTCTTATAGGTTTATCTGTCTTTACTGTAAGCTTGTATGCTTTTATATTTCCCTTTTCCATGTTATGTTGTAACAAATTGTATTCATGTGTAATCAAGAGATTGTAATGGATCTTATATCTTTATTTAAGGTAATAAATGTAAAGAGAGCATCTTGATTTTAGATTACAATTGTTTTGTTTTTTGTAACATCTCTCGGGTGTGATAATAGTTTTAATGTATATATACCCGGACCCGATGATGGCTATAGCCCCATAGCCACTTATATCTCCATGGATTTTCTGGCTATTTTGATACAAAACAACAGGGCCAGTCCTGACAAGGTCGGTCCTAACATGGAGGCAAAGCGAACTTACAAAATAAGACTTATCTATATAAAAAAAGTTTATAAATTATGATCTTTGAAAATATCAAAAAAATGAGGGTCCAAAGCGGTCAGCTTTTCAGAACTGATCCTGCAAAACAGTATGAGTTAAAGCATAAAAACAAATTTTGTCAGAAATTAAAACCATATCTAGGAATTAAGGAATATTCACAAGAACTTCTTTTATTTATTCAAGTAACCATAATATAAATAGGGAAAAAAAATCTAAAGTTCATCCAATTTCTCGTAGAGAATTGACAATATTTACAAACCAAATGGTTACCTGAAAGGGATACAAATCTCCCAATTTTCAAAGAGATTACCACAAAGCATTTGTTTGATAACCTAGTTAGTTGAGCAATCGGCTCTCCTCAAAATGGGAAAGAAATATTGATTGCTATGTTCTGCAAATTTATAAATCATATTACCATTATTTTGATAAAAAAAATTGGAGTTCTTCTTTGCAGGGGAATCATAATGCTAAAGTAGTCATTCTGTATAGTTACTTTACTTGTTGGGAAGTCCTTAACTATCTCACAAGGTTTCAACATGGCAATTACTTCTGCTTCCTTGGTCATTTGCATCATTAGACCAACCTTGATACAGTATTCCTACTAAAGATTCATAGCATTAGTTAAATTAGTGATAATAGAATCAAGTTTAGTATTATTAAATTTTAAATTGTTTTTTTCTTTCCATATTCGCCAGGTTGTACCTGAATTCAGCTCATTAAGAATATTCAAAAACCAGAGCCGGCCCGGGCCCAAAGCAGCCAAGGCGGTCGCTTTGGGCCCCGGATTTTTAAGGGCCCCAAAAAAATTATATATAGTAATACATTATATTATATATCTTACGGTTCATAAAGTAACATGATATATTTAGCTAGTTTAGTGGAAGTGCAGCGCATATTTATAGAACAGGTCCTGAGTTCGAAACCTTCCCCTCCTTTTTACATTTTGAGTTCCGTTATGAGTTCGGTAGCAAACTAGCAATGGAGCATTACATTATAAAATACCCCATATTAAAATGGACTGATGGAGCATCCATAAAATAAGATTGATTTTTACATTTTGAGTTCCGTATGAGTTCCGTTATGAGTTCGGTAGCAAACTAGCAATGGACTGATGGAGCATTACATTATAAAATACCCCATATTAAAATGGACTGATGGAGCATCCATAAAATAAGATTGATGGTTTATGTTTGTTTATTATAATACTTAATTATATTTAATATTTTATATATGTTTTAATTTAAAATTTATTTAAGAATTACCTTCTATCAACAATGCTACAAGAAAGATTGAATGGATTGGCTATGTTATCGATTGAACAAGATATGGTGGATGTACTTGAACACGAAAGTTTGATCAATAACTTTGCATCTTAAAAAACAAGAAAAATATTTTTTTAAGTGAGTTCAATAAATTTTTAGATGAATTTTTATAAACACTTTTAATATAGTTTTTTTAGATACATTGATTTATCTCGATACTTTTTAATAAAGGTTAGTATGGAATTATTTATATATTATTTTGTTGATTTTTTTTATTAAACCGAAAAAGGGCCCTATTTTTTATCTCGCCTTAGGTACCCAAAAGGCTCGGGCCGGCCCTGTCAAAAACCATGCATTGATTCTATTGGTAGAACTATTTTGTGTCAATAGGTTAAAGGGTGAGGCAAACTACACAGCTTTTTTTCTCAGGCAATTAAAGAGGATGTGCTCAACTGTTTCATTGGTATTTTTATATAATTTATAGATGTTAAATTTTGTGTATTTCCTGTTAATTTTAGTTGGAATAAGATTCTTGTAGGCTTTTTACATGATTTTTTTTATATTTAGGGTGCATTTCATATTCCAAATTACTTTCCACATATTTGGCTAGAAAGTATGCGAGTAAGAGGGTTTCTGGTTATCCAGAATCTTGTAAGCCTTCTCATTCCTCTTTAGCAATTTATAGGCAACTTTAATAAATACTATTTGTCCCAATAATAAATATCACCACACTCAAACAAAGGGATGGTCATGAGCGTTACTGGATCTGCTATACTTGACATATGTGTTCAGCAAAACTATACATATTTAAGATTGAGTGAAATGATTTTCTACCTAAGAAAAAGCGTGTTCATTCTCATGAGAAAATTATATACAGTAATAATTTTAAATAAGTAAAAGAAAAATAATTATTTTTATATAGGGATAATTAATTTTTAAGCTAAGAAGGAATTGAAAGTATATACGTTATTCATCCCGTGTAATTGGATTATGCGAGCGGTTGATCATGACGACGCATGAGTAAAAAAATATATGATATTTATTCATATTTTTTTTTTTGGACGGATTCATTTTTGTTGTTACATGAGATAATTCGGAATAGCACAGTCACTTGGTCACTAGTACTCATCAATTGAATAACGGCATAATTTTTAAGGAATTGTGAAAGAATGAAGAATGGCTCGCAAGAATTTGATATAGAAGTCAACTAAAACCAGCTAAAGAATCATATCTCATTAAGAATATACCATTTGAGAGTTGGAGTAGCTGTCTTTGTGAACATAGTATTGAAGAAGGTGGTATCTTTTTTTTTGTCATAAAGGCGTTTTATCAATTTTTTTTGTGTGCTATCATAAGAATGTAGTTTACAATTAGAAGAACATCTTCCAAAGGATCTAGTTTACAATTAGAAAAACATCGTCCCACAAGTTCTGCGATAACTACGAGTTAGTTAACTAGATATGTATCATTTTTTAGTGTGTGGTTTTTGTGTTCATTAATCCCATTTTATTAAAGTACTGAATATAAACTCGCATGTTGATGGGTGATTCAATATTCGATGCAAAACTATTCAAAATGACACACATATCACAACTACGGTAATCGTCATTGTCGACTATATTTGTAATTGCCAATGTACTACTTATCGTCGTGAATGGTCGTGTTTGCTTATCTACGACAACATGTCGTCGTCTATATTTTGTTGTCAATTAATTTGTCATTAGAGATACCCATCCGCGACGAGTTTTGAACTGTCATCGCCTTTGGACTGTTTATACTGTCGACGACACATATTGTCGTGGATGACAGTATCACTAGAGATGTCGGCAATTCGTCGTCGGAGTATTAGTCATGCACGACGAATGTAGTAGTCGCCGAAGAACATAGCATGGGCAGCAATGTTGCTACCAGTATTTTATTTGCGACTACCAGGGTCTAGTTACCCGCGACAAATATGTCGTCACGAGTAACTTATATTTTTTTTTACTATTATTGTATATACATTTATTTATTTTTAAATTTGTAATTAGGTTAATTTTTTTTATATTTATTAAATGACAACAAATTTCGATACACATTAATCTGCACAAATATTAATATGATTTAAATAAATAAATTAAAAGTCGATCAAATAATTACAAACAGTTAAATAATTATAAAAGTCGATTAAAAAAATTAAAAACATCTAAAAAGTCGAAATTAAATCATTTAACATACATTACGGTACAAATATTAATCAATCATTCAATAAATCTTCATCTTCAACATTTCTTTTGGGGCGAGGACTTGCTGAAGCACCGGTTGAGTACTAGAAAGAGGATCGGGAGGTGTATTGGAGTATGCGGCGTGATTATAAGTTGATAGACCCTCGACTGCCGTAATCTGATTATACCAAGTTAGGGCTCCACTCAAATCATCAAGGTTGTACGTGGTATGTGTGGCAGTTGTGCAGCTCGTGGATCTAGATCTGTCACCCTATGGAATGTATAGTTGATGGCCCCTTGAAATCAGGTAGTTGTTGATGGACCCCATCATCCCGTTCATAGTCCGCACCAATTGATCGGATGACACAGCATGCCTTGAATTTTTGGCCTTTGGAGGGGCTCCAACACCAGGTACCCAACTCCGCATCCCTTCACTCATACCTTTGCAGGTCGCGTGGAATACAACATCCACCTAATCTGTTTGTGTCAAAGAAGGTATTGATGATGATGATCCAGATAGAGTCTGTGTTTCCTTGACTCTTTCACGCATAATGGATCTTAATGTGTCATGTTTCATGATATTAATAAAATTTCAGAACGTGAAATAAATAACTGAAATCTTATTATTATTTAAATACTTATATAGTATCTTTCACACCAATCCGTCCTCCACTCCTTTCTTACTTTGTCATAGCCGATTCTGTAGAAGAAGTCTGCCATGGGAGTAAGGGGCAAATCCTACTCTTGATCCTCAACCAGTTCCCTAATAACCACCAGGTTCATCTCCGGCCCCTTCCTGTTTCATTCAAGGGTCAAATTGTTAGCATGATTCAAGGAAAAAAATTAATGATTTAATATGCTTACCACAAACATATCCACTCGCGTACGGGAGTAAGTCTTTGATCCGCACCACTCGGGCATTTTTGCTTTTCCCGGTTAACTTTGTTCGCTTCAGCCCGTTTCTGTTTTCAAACAAAAAAATATATTAAAATATTAAAACAATAAAGTATATCTATTTAAAATTATAACTAACAAAAATATTACCCGCGACTTCATCGTGTCCTACATTTCACAACTAACAGCCTAATTCTCAGGCGTCTAATTATCCAGGATTCTACATGTGCGGTGATAATTCCTCTTCATTTGATTCTTAAAAAAATTATAGCGTTGAGAATACGTAAAGTCTAGGTTGTCGAAGATGTTAGGAATGCTGCATTTTCATTCAATCGTTGATACAAATAAAATCTTGTTCATAAATATTTCAACTTTTCTTATTCCTACAGAGTGGGTATGAATAAGATAATATTTTTAGAAAAGTTAATTACTCGTATTCGATCACAAACATGTTGCTGCATCTGTGTGGGGACTTTTGCCCAACTCTCATATCAGGGAGGGACATTCTTACGGAACCTGAGCCCAATCACATGGCTCACATGCTTTTCATAATTTGTCCCCAAATTCCACGACTTATCAAAGACGCAAAAATTGACGGGGAGATGACCTCCCTTCCTCTACATCGCCTTATAGGAGCACTATAGTGTTGCCCGTCCCATGGGCTTTCTAGTTATAATCCATATTATATTACATATTAATAAAAATAATTAAAACAGATCATACCTGTTGCATTACAACCCAAGATAAGTTGAATTGGATTGTCTGGTAAATCTTGTCCAATTCTGTAACTGTCGTGCGCTTGTGGCATAACTATGTCATTTACTAATTTATTTTAAATACACTAAGACCCTAAATGTTTAATTTAAACACATTTAGACCCTAAAAATTTATTTTAAATACAATATAAAGCCCAAAAATTTATTTTAAATACTTTATAAGGCTATAAACTTTATGTTTAATACACTACGACCCTAAAAGTTTAGTTTAAATACACTAATGCCCTAAAAGATTAATTTAAATACACGATGACCCTTAAGTTTAATTTAAATCACTAAGGCCATAAAAGTTCTAATTTAAATACACTAAGGCCCTTAGTCATTTCATTGTAAACAAATGGATCACCATATTTGCGTATTAAATACACATGTCCATAACAAGAGTTACTAAAAGTAATATAGACGAAGTAATGTAACAAATTGAGAACTTAAACACTTTATCCAATAAACATCAATGAAAATTCTCTCGGTGATTTTTTTATATCATGTAGTCGTAGCATGGACTTGTGTTACCTAAACATAAACAATAGTGTTAACATTTTTAAATAAGATAAAATAAACTTTAATCTAAATACTTACGTCATATAGGTTTTGATTTGGTCGCAATCATGAAGGATGTACCAATCAAAATTTTCCTTCTCTTCGTATGGTAAAGTACAAAACTCTATTTTACCGACTTGCTGGTATTGGATCTAAAACACAGATAGTTGTTTGGGTTCAAGAACCGTCTCACATAATCTACATGGATTGATGAATTTTGTTCTTTCTGCTTGAAGATACCAAGATATAAATGTCAATGTCTCTTCTACAACGTATCCCCCGACGATTAACCCTCATGCCTATTCGGGTTCCCAATATATTCTTTGATTTTTTTCGAGTACATCTCAAACGGGTACATCCAACGCATTTGACCCGAACCTCCTACCTGAGCTTTCTTGTATAAGTGTATGATAAGGTGAACCATTATGTCAAAAAAAAGAGGGAGGAAAATCATCTCCAACTTGCAGATAAGCACGGCTACTTTAGCCTTTCTCGATTCTATTTCTTTCATACTTGTTCTTTTTACAAACATTTCTGAAGTTGCACAACCCAATAATCGGGTCGCTAATCGATTTATCATCAATAAGTCTTGGAATATTAGCCACAAAAAGACACTGCATCATTATATGACAGTCGTGAGATTTATACCGATGATCTTCCCCAAATCACTTTGAACATTATTCCTCAAACTAGACGCAAATCTATGGAGAAACTTCTGCACCTTCAACCAATCCAAAAATGCATATCATTTTTACAGGGACATCACATACTTTGTGCGTGGGAGCATCACTCTACCTCGGTCCTCGAACAACCACAACTCTTTCTTAATACCCATATATTTCACATCCTTTCTCATTTTCATGTTATCTTTGTTAATTTTCTCATATAGGCCAACCACTGTACCGAGCAGGCTATCAATCAGATTATTCTCACAATGCATAACAAGAATGTTATGTTTCAACTAATTTCTTAATATGGTAAACGATAAAAAATACTCTTTTTCTTCTAATTAAACTCACGACGACCTGTTTTCTTTATCGCATTGCCACCAAATTTGTGTTTTTACCAGCAAACAGAATAGGCAACCCATCTAACTATGTTTGAATATCGGTGGGACTATGTTTTCTAGGTAGAGCCCTATGATTGGAATTCACGTACGAGAATATGTCTTTTCTAAACTGATGCCTAATAGGTAACCACCGTCTGTGATTAAAATAAACTACCTCTTTACTCACTCGCATGGACGACGTAGAACCATGCATTCTAGGCATGCTAAGTAACTCTGGCCCAACCATCCTGAAGTGTACGATCAAACTGGGTAATCATTATTCATGAACAATAATCAAACCTTCATTAAAAAATCTTCATTTATATGTGCATCATATGTGAGGATCCCAATACCCCACAACATTTATAACTTATCTATAACTGGATAGAGAAATACCTCCATATCTTTTCCAGGTGAACAAGGACCCGAAATTAACAAAGTAGGCATAAAGGTAGATTCTTTCATGCATAACCAAGGTGGCAAGTTGTAGATTGTCAATATAACCAGTCACGTGCTATATGAGTTGTTTTGCATGTAGAAAGGACAAAACCCATTATTTCCCAAATCAAGGCATACATCCCGTGTTTCACTAGCAAACTCGTGATTCATCTCGTCAAATGTTTTCCAACTAGTACCATTAATTAGATGATGCAACACATCTTTGTTTTTGATTGTGTGCATCGAAGTGCAATTTCTTATGTGACACTTTCTCCCCCTTCTTCATATCCCACCTATACTCACCACATAGTTGACACTTCTCCAGTAATTTGTTCTCTTTATAATACAAAATACAATAATTCTAACACACATAAATCATGATGTATGTATACCCAAATTGTAGGAGCTCTTCACTATCTCGCTTTTACGCGACCAAATGTCTCTTACCCCGTAACCCACTCTCTCAATTTATGCGTGCTCCATCATATACTCGCTGAAATGAAATCAAAGGTTTTCTTCGGTACATCAGACAAGCATTATCACATGGTCTCTTTGTTTAGAAACACACCAATGCCACTCTATTTGCCTCTTCCGATATTGATTGGGCGATGACTTTGATGATAGATATTCAACATCTTAATTCGTACATTTTTTATTCTCCCTGATCAGTTGATCCACCAAAAAGCAATGAAAGATGCACGATTGTCGACGAAGCCGAATATAGTGTTGTTGCTTCAATTGCGGCAAAACCCAATTGGATTCTATAGTTATTTCAAGAACTCCAAGACCCTATTTCAAAGCCGTTCACAATATACTATGATTATACTGGAACAACTTATCTATGCTTGATCATGTATTTCACTCTCGTATGAAACATATAGTCATCGACTTCTACTGTGTGAGGGATCAAGTAGCAAGCAACCAAATCGTCTCCTCTCATTAATATGCGTAAAGTTTGACTACTATTCTGAAATTAATTATAGAATTATTGGTGCGAAAGCATTTAATAATAAGCAAGTTGACATTCATTAATATAAAACACTACTTACTATATTTTTATGTATAAGCGAGTTGAAGATAATAATGCCACTTACTTGTGTATATATGTAGGCCAAGCTAACTACTTCATATTAGTCCACTAATTAATACTCCTACCAAAAGTAATAATTCACGCCTAAATTATGTCTTTAGCATTGTCTTATCTTTCTCAAATAGATGGTATTGAATCCTTGCTTACACTTCTCGTCTTACTTGGATTAATATTCCTCATCACGAAGACGTTTAGACGATCTTCTTCTTTGAAATCGCCACTTCCACCAGGTCCAACCCCATGGCCATTAATAGGCAACATTCTTGATATAGGAACCATGCCTCATGTATCTCTTGCAAAACTTGCTGAAACTCATGGAGATCTCATATCATTAAAACTAGGAACTAAATTAGTTATTGTTGGATCTTCACCAGCTGCAGCCGCTGAAATCCTTAAGACGAATGATCGTATTTTATCCGGGAGACACGTTCCTTATGCATATCCATATACAAGGTCAGAACTTAACAATATATCCATGGGGTGGAGTCCACAATGATAGATGGAGGAAGCTACGAAACCTTGCACGAACTGAGCTTTTTTTCGGGTAAGGCGTTAGAATCTCAAGAAGGTTTAAGAGCACAAAAGGTTAAAGAAATGGTGGATTTTTTGAAAGCAAACCAAGGGAATGTTATGGATATGGGACATTTGAGTTTCGTGACTACTTTGAACGTTATGAGTAACGCTTTGTTATCGCGAGACTTAATGGGTCTGCAAGAAGGGATGTCAGATAGAACGATGAAAGTTCTGCTTAAAGAAATAAGTAATATTACTTCTGGGCCAAATTTGTCCGATTTTTATCCCGTTCTTAATAAACTTGATCTTCAAGGTTTAAATAAAAAGGCAAAGAAGGTCTGGCGCGAAGTATGGTCCTGTTGGGAACCTATTGTTGAAGAGAAACGAAATAGAAAAAACGAAACTTCTTCAACCCCATGAGATTTCTTGGACACTCTTATCGAAAATGACTTCTCGGATGATGGAATTCTTGAATTACTTGCGGTAAGTTAATTAATTCTCTCCTGATTGACTCACGAATAAAACAATTTTCAAAATATTTATTTATTTATTTTTGTTGTTATAGGAGATATTTGTTGCTAGTAGTGACACTAGTTCTTTAACAATTAAATGGATGATGGCAGAATTGGTAAGAAACCCTAAATCAATGAAAATTGTCCGTGAAGAAATCGAACGTAAATTCAACCAAGGCGAGCTAAAAGAATCTCAACTCATGAATCTTCCATATCTTCAAGCCTGTTTTAAAGAAACAATAAGGATGCACCCTCCAGTAACATAGTTGATTCCACACCGTGCTCTCGAGACTTGCCAAGTTATGACTTACACAATTCCCAAAAATACTCAAATATTTGTAAATGCATGGGCTATTGGAAGAGACCCAAAATTTTGGGACGAACCCTTGAAATTTGAACCAGAACGATTTGTTAATTCGAGTATAGATTATAAGGGGAACAATTTCGAATATCTTCCCTTTGGTTCGGGTAGGAGAATTTGTCCTGGGCTTCCCATGGCTGTAGTACATGTCAATTTAGTGGTTGCTTCATTGGTTCAGTCCTTTGATTGGTCTCTTCCGGAAGGAAAGAAACCAGAGGAGCTCGATATGCAGAAAGAACAACTACTTCTCCTCATCCCTCAAGCACGGAAAATGATCTGTTTCATTTAAATTTGTAAGCAATTTTTATTTTTCCTTTCATTGTTTTGTTAAACTTTAAGCTTGGTTTCTCATGTGTAATCAAGAAACAATGGGTCTTGTAATATATATATATTAAGGTAATAAATTACTAAGACAAACTTCCTATTTTTTATTACATTAGAGTCATGTTGCTCTAACATTTGATACCTTGCTCTAACATTTGATACCTGGACTGCACTTAACTACGGGAGTGCAGATTATAGATAAACTTAATTAAGACCATTGTAGGATATGTGTATAAGACACACAAATCCCTTTTACAAGACTATCAAATTGAAATGTTTAATTTTACTTGCGTGTATTATATATACTCAAACCCCACAATGTTTATAAGTATAAATGTTGGAAATTTTAACAATATGAACAGTGATAGCTATGAGTAACGTATCTGGGGATAGAATGCGATCCATTACAAAAATAATTTAGGAGGGAATTATATTATACAGCCCCACAACCTTCTTTTTTACAAACAAAAGCCCAACCCCATTCCCCCTCTAACTACTAGTTGGACACTAACTAAAACCCATTAAAAGACCAAAAAACCCTTCTCCTCTCTATACCCATTGTAAACCAACCAAAATCAAAAACAAAACCCTAATAGGGATTTTGTTTCTGAAAACCCTCCCCTCTCTATACCCCCTCCTTCTCTCTCACCTCCCCTCTCTATACCCCCTCCTTCTCTCTCACCTCCCCTCTCTATACCCCCTCCTTCTCTCTCACCTCCCCACCGTGAGCCACCCCCACCTTCCACCCAAAGCCACCCTCACCGCCCTCTCGATGCCCACCTTCCACCATCCCACCTTCCACCAACCATCCCTAACTAAAACCAGATCTGCAAGAAAACCTCCGCCATTCGCTGCCGCCGGAAGCTCCAACTGCACCACCACTGCGCGGGACACCACCACTGCTGCGAGAAGCCACCACTGCTGCAGATCGAGAACGAGATCAAGCCACCTCTGCTGCAGATCAAGCCTTCGATGCTTCTCCTCTGCGCTGCACAACACCACCACCGTGAACCATTGCCGCCTCCCTTCAGCGCAGCACCAGATCCACACTCAGCCATTGCTGCATCTCCCGTCGCAGCACCCCCGCCGCTAAACCGTCGCAGCACCCCACCACTGCATCTCCTCTCCATTACTGTTGCTACCGCGGCTGCTGTCGTCTCCCATTAACACCACCACCGTGAACCACGTCGGCACCATCACCACCAGATCCGCGCTCCAGCCTCACCATCGATCCACGCTCCAGCAGCACCATCGAAGCCAGATTCTGCAACACCTAAAAACGCAGCTTCCCACCATTGCCGAGCAACGTCCAGATCTGCACAAAACATTTTGCCCTTTTTTTTTTAAAAAAAAAAAAATGTGAGTCCATGGGCCAGACAGTTTTGTCCATCCTGATTGTGTCCAGCCCGTTTGGGCTTTACATGGCCAGCCCATCAGTGAGTCTTTTTTCGTTTTTTTCTTTTTCTTTCGTGAGTCCATGTCTTTTTTTTTTTAATTTAAAACGTGATTTTGCAAAGCTATTCCAAACGTGTTTTTCATTGTGTGTGGGTTGGGAATGGTCTAGCTGGTCCAGCCCATATGGGCTATAACTTGTTTTTCATTCTACTTTCAACTGAAAAACCCTAGTCTAGCTATATTGATCCAGGCACCTTGGTCTAGACATTCGGGTTTATACGTTACACGATTAATGACTGGGAAAAAAATCAACAACAAGGACAAAAGCGGGCTTGTGTACACTCCCTCGGACAAAAACTTGGAGAATACCAACTAATTGGATATATAAAGAAAAATAAATTGGACCTAAAACACCTAAAAAAACGTTTAATAAGGACTGGTCTGTACGAAATGGTCTGGACAATGTTGGTACATACCTCCTTGAATATACCTTGAATATACCGGAAAAAAATATCAAGTAGTAAAAGTTCAGAAAAAAAATTAATAAAAAAACGAAAAAGGAATTAAAAAAAAATTATAAAGGGTAGGAAAGTAAAATCCCAAACCAGATTTTTGAGTTAGGCCTTAAAAAGAAGTAATTTGTAACTAGGCTTTATATCCTTAAGAAGTAACAAATGGGGCCTTAATTTGTAGATTCCTCATAATTTAGAGTATCAATCACAAAATATTGATTACATTATTTAGACTTTTCGATTAAATAATGGTGGAGAATGATCTCCCGTATTAGTGTTGGTGTTGACCGCGCTTATAAAATATGCAAGGTTGGGTGAGAATAATATTGACTCGGTTTAATTAGTACAATTTTAGATATTAATTACTCCATCCATTCCATGATAATTAACTATTTAAAGTTTTTCATACATATTAAAAAATCTAAAAAATAAATAAATTTTAGTTAAAAATGACTAATTTATCTCTACTTTTAAGAGAAAGAAAATTAAACGATTAGGTATTTAAAGATTTTAGAAAAAATGTAAAATAGTAAATAGATCACTTACTTTGTATTGAAACTTAAAATGTGAAAAGCGAAAGACACATTGGGTAGCGTGCAAACAAATATGTAAACCGGAAATGGGGGTGGTTTGGGTATACGAGGGGCAAGGGAGTATAATATAGCTCTCCTAGCCAAACTCGGGTGGAAGCTACTCCAAGGGGATAAGGTCGCGTGGGTTGAGATTATTATAAATAAATACTTTATACAAGGTGTTTTAAATGGCATACAAATCTTCACTGGATTGAGTGTACTTCGGGATGGGATTATTGAAACTGAGACAGATGGTGGTAGATATTATAAGTGGCGACATGATTCGAAAGGTGTCTTTACAGTAAAATTGGCCTTTAAAGCCTTAACCTCAACCGAGATAATAGATAGCTTCAACTGGTCTAACATTTGGAAGTTAAAGGTATCCTAGAAGGTGAGAATCTTTCTTTGGTGAGTTGTGTTAAACAAGGTGTCTACTGCAGAAAACTTATGGCGGAGAGGTGTATTAGATGGGATGGAGTGCGTTATCTGTGGTGAGGACAAAGAGGATACATTTCACCTGCTACTGGAATGCGAAATGGCTAAGCGCCTGTGGAGTAGCTTTGGGCTGTTAAATGCTGGTGTGTTGGTGGATAATCAAGAAAGTCCGAGTGGTAGCAAGGATCGTGAGCTGTTGCAGCATGTTTTTATGAAATTGCAGAATGCTGTTGTTTTAAATAAAACAGCTACTGTGACTGAGATAAATGGACCGGAATTCTGTAGAAATTTGAGAGCAGATTTTTTAGAGTGGTGCACATGTAATATCTGCTCGAAATGGATATGTGAAGGGCTGGAGTGGCTGGGTATATTCGCGGCAGCGCTATGGAATATTTGGACAAGATGGAATAATGTTTTGTTTAATGGTACATCGATCTATCGGAATAAACTAGTATTGCAGAATGAGACGATGAGACAAGAAGTGGATTTCGCCTTAGCTTGGGGTAAAGAAAAGGACGGTGGTGTGATCCAGTCGACTAAGAATACGTTGATAACATGGACTAAAACAGTGGGGCGATTGAAATTAAACTTGGATGGAAGTTTTAATGAGGTGAATGAGGAGGCTGGAGTTGGGGGAATATTAAGGGACGAAGAGGGGTCTTTTGTTGCATGTTTTATAGGTTCTTGTTTAGTTGAATCTCTCTATAAATCTGAATTATTCGTGTTACATTTTGGATTAAGGTGGACGATCAAGCGTGGAATCAATGAGGTGGTAATCGAGACCGACTCGAGGGAACTCCACGCGCTAATGAAGGGCGGTAGAAGTTCAGGTAGTTTGTCTTGTGCACTTGAACGAGAATGTTATGAGATCATTAGAAGAAAACCCGGATTTGAGTTTAATCACATCTTTTGGGAGGCAAATTCAAGCGCGGACTTATTGGCAAGAAAAGGGACCAAGACGGGAACATATACGTCTGTTAAGGAAGATCCTCCGGATTATCTATGGAGTAGTATTACAAGGGATAGGAGCGGGTACACATATCCTAGATTAGTGTTAGTGGTCGTGTGAGACTTGTTCTTAGTTTGTTCTTTTCGGCTTTAATGCCTCATCTGTATGCAAAAAAAAAAAGAAAAAACTTAAAATGTGACGTATATCGTGGAATAATTTTTTTTAGCTAAAGTATCACTTATATGTTTGTCCACTAATTATACAAAATATTATTTTAGAATGTTTATCTATATATAATTTTAAGATACTTTTTTTTCTGTTTTTTCTATTATTAATTTATTAAAATATTAAAATTTATATTTCTAATACACATTTAAGATATCAAAACATTTTATGAAAAGTAATTTTGTAACGGAGAGATTTTTTTTAATATGTGTGAAAAGTAAAATAGACTAATATTTTAAAACGGAGAAAATATAATTATTGATTCATGCCAATTATTGTATGTCAATTATTTGATGTGATAGTATAAGAAGAGTTAATTACACAATTACGACTGGGTCTGTGTTATACAACACTAATCATTCATGTGTTATAATACATTATTGATTTCTTATTCTTAGTCATTTTTCTTCTTTCATCTTTTTCTTTGTCTCAATTTTCTTTTTTCTCCAACTAAACAGTATAAATAGGGACAACACCCAGTTAATTACGCGGAGAACGTAAGTATTCCCAATTAATTACAAGTTAGACTTAATTCCCAATTAAGCACAAATTTTAAGCCGATTACCATATTACCCTTTTAGCTTAATAATACTAAAATAAACAAAAAAATAACAACACAGGAAAATAAAAATTAATAGAACAATATAAATACAAAACTTCTCATAACTGCACACACTAATACACCTACAAAACACACGCACCAGTATTTCACTCTCTCTCTCTGCTCTCACGTTCTTTCTCTCCCATTCCGGCGATAAACTAATTCAAAAACAATCTCATATTCACCATTAAACATTATTCAAGCGACGATAAACTGTTAAATCATCAACATCACTTCAACATAAAGTAAGATGCACTAAACGCAGTAGAAGAATCGAAGAAGAGAAAGATTTGTTCGACAGCCAGTGAAACCCTAGGTATGAACGAACACTTATAACTTCAAATTGCAGTTATTTCAGCAATTTTTGCTTCGATTATGATTCTATTGTGTTTCGTACTTGAATTTACAACACTTTTTTTATGTTAAATAAGTATTTTAATAGAATATTTATAAAAGTACATGTTTAATGTGAATAGTTGCTGGTAGATTAGTGTGTAAAAGTGTTAATAGATGATAATAGTGTAATATTATAGTAATTTGTTTGTTGTTATGTTGTATATAGAACCGCAGATGATAATTAAGTGTATAAATGGTTAATTTGTGTGGAATTGAATAATATAGAGTAGAAACTCAGGCGTATGTGTAAATTGAGAATGCGTTTATGAGTGTGTTCGTAGATTGATATAATTTATGCAGGTTTGTGTGTTACAGCTACACACAATGAGACAGTGTGTGTGTTGCAGTAACACATATTTTGTGTTGCAGTAAGTCACAACGAGTAGGTGTTAGCCAATTTTTATGATTAGAGTGGTTTAAACATATTTGATAAAGTGTATAGACGGTAAATTTGTGTAGAACTGAGTATTATAGAGTAAAAACTCAGGCGTATGTGTAAATTGAGCATGTGTTTATGAGTGCTTGCGTAGATTGATATGATAAATGCAGAATTGTGTGTTACAGCTACACACAAACACAATATGTGCGTGTAACAGTAACACAAAAATTACTGGATAGATCAATTCATGACACACAAGTACTTATGACACATATATGGACATTTGTGATAAGATGAAACACATATTTTGTGTTGCAGGTAGTCAAAATGAGTAGGTGTTAGTCAATATTGTATGATTAGAGTGGTTTGAACATATTGCATAATCTGGATGTGATAAATGGAATGTTGTGTGTTACATAAACATAAAAATAAACAAAATTGTGTGTATGTGAAACAACTATTGTGTGTTGCAGTAAGTCAAAACGAGTAGGTGTTAGTTAATAATGTGTGATTGCAGTAATTTGAACATATTTGATAAACTGGATGTGATAATGAAATGTTGTGTGTTACATAAACACACAATCAAACAAAATGTGTGTATGTGTAACACATATTTTGTGTTGCAGCAAGTCACAACTCATGAATCTGATGTGTTCATCAGTTTTTATCATTCAATGTGATTTTGGTTTTTTAGTAATAATCTTATCATTATACATATACAGTTATGGAAAAGACAAAAGCCGGAGAGACAAAGGATGAACGTGTTAGGCTCCCCCGACTTCCAAAGAGTCTGAAGGTTGAGAACAAAAAGTTAGGAGCAAAGCGTAAGAGGAGGACAACTGAAAGACTGTGACAAATTTGGTTGAATGATATTATGTTTATGTTTTTGAATTGTTTTGTGACAAATTTGGTTAAATGATATTATGTGTATCTTTTTGACTTGTGTTGCGTTCCAGCATATCAAAAGTTGTATGTGTTAAGCGTTTCAGCAACCGGTGTATGTGTTGCATCAACCCACAATGCACGAGTTATGTGTTCCAAGAACACAAAAAAAAACCGAAAAAACAACTAATCATAAAAATATATCTAAGATGTGTATAACAAAAATCACACTAAATCAAGATTAAACCATTATAATAAACAACAAATCACAACAATAAATAAGCATCATATACAACAATAAAGCAGTATTAAATAATAACGGAATATGCATGATAGATTGTGTGTTTATGCAAGTCATAATCAATATGAATGTGTGTTGATGTAACACACAACCAATAAATAAGAAAAAAACTAAATAAATAAATAAGTAAATACGTACAAAATAAAAAATAAAAAAAGAAGTCAGAACAGGTAGCTTGATAAGCAATTCTAACTCAATAGAATTGTGTGTTCTATCAACAAAAAAACAAACAATATTGTGTAAAGATGCAACACAAAAAACATTACCAAAAAAAATGACAAAATGTTAATGTTTGTGTATGTAAGATTGTGTGTTATTACAAGTCATAATCATATGTATTCTGACAATAGGTATAAGATTAGTAGAATTGTGTGTTACAGCAACACACAAGAACACAAACTGTGTAAAGCTGCAACACAAAAGAACACATATTGTGGAAAAATGCAACACACAAAACAAAACATATTTAGGACACAATAGGTAATTTGACAATAAGTATACGATTAGTAGAATTGTGTGTTATAGCAACACACAAGAACACAAATTGTGTAAAGCTGCAACACAAGAGAACACATATTGTGAAAAGTTGCAACACACAAAACAGTACATAACATAACATAATGTTTGATTCAGAAAGTTAAGGATCCATTACATAAAAAAATCAAAATCACAAACAGTCGAGTGGTATTAAACGATTCATAATAAAAAGTTATGATACAAAATTCTTAATATAAAAGTATACAGATGACTTTTGAACAGCTGCATATACTCTACATAAACATCCAGAAGATTCAGAATGGACCCAATGCGCGCCTATTCGGCCAACACAATTACATTAGAGGGTAAACTCGAATCCAAGCTCACTAGCGTACTTCCACAGTGTATAGCGTAAATCTTTGGCTCCACCGTAAAAACATTGGCCAATACTATGCAAAGCAGTGTCCTATCTGTTGTTTTTGAGAACCGTCACATTGGCAAGTGCAGTTGGGTCATCTTCGGGGTGAACAACTGTGGAACTAGTCGAAGAAGATGAACTGGCTGAAGGTTGATGACAAGCAGATTCGGAAAGATCAACAGACAAGGAAGAATCGGGACGAACATATCTACAATCCGTGACAGCAATTTCAAAAACCGAGATGGGATTGATGGTCAACATAGTGAGCATGTTGCAATAAGCATCGTCGTCGTCTAACAACAAGCGTCCCAACTCTCCGATTGAATAATGAAGTGAGATGTAGGCGGAATCAAGACATGGCCATTTCGAAGCGACAAATCTAACTAAAGAACCTAGACAATTGAAAAGCTCGAATCGTTGGACGGATTGAATCTGCCCAAACTGGAAGATAACCATGAGCGGTGAAGTCATCTACAATGAAAAAAACAAAAAAACACAGAAGGAAAGGTAAGAAGGCAGTAGGACAAAAAAAGTCTTATAACACATAACAATTGTGTGTTGCAGCAAGACAAAAGCATTCGATATTGTGTTCATGCAACACATAAGGGAGCAGTATGCAATTATCATAGCGTGAGGGAATTAAAAAATAAAAAAAGTTTAAGAAACAAATACAAAAAAAAAAACAAATATACACAACATATAAGAATTATGTGTTGCAGCAAGACAAAATCATATAAATATGGTGTTCACGCAACACAAAAGAATGCACCCTGCAACTAACAATCACATAGAAAATTACGATATGAAGCATACAAACAGTTTTATAATTGCATCATAGGCCCCTGTGTTAAATTACGGGAAATCGATACATAAAGATTCCAATAAATTGCAACTATCATACAAAAATCGTAATATAAACATTATAATATGTTCATGTAGATAATAAAGAATATACACTAACATGTGGAGAATTTGTAGAATCTAATTGCACTATAGGTCCCTAAAGTGTTCATACTCAAACAAAATATGCAATTAGCAGAAAGTCTTATGAATTTTCATGACAAAGACATATAGGTAGATAAGGAGCTATAAACATCAAGGCAATCCAGAGTAAGTAAATAGAAAATGATCTATTGTGATAACAACACCTCATATAAACACAATTCATACGGTGATTCAACACACATATAGTGAAGCAAAGCAACTAAAAAAACACGATGAATGAACTACCTGCAAAAAACTAAGAAAAACGACAGCAAAAAATCAAAAAATTATACATTACTAAATGTGAAGTAACACTTGAACCAGCAAAAGGTAGTGTATAACAACTATACGAAATCAAAACACGGAAATTCAAGACAAAAATAATAAGCATAATATCAAATTATAACTTTGAAATACAATAAAGATAGAAAAATTTCATATATGTAACAAACAACATGAAACAAACGAATTATACAGAAATATCGACGAGATAAAACATGATAAAAATCAAATTCGAACAACGAATCATCATCAGCAACTCATATTATCAAAAAAGCAACCATTAAACGAATAAAAAAATTAAGAAAAAAATTAGGTGAGTTAACAAAAATCATACCGTGTGAAGTAGTAATACAATATGTATGAATGATTAGAGCAAAAATCAAGAGAATCCGAGAATGAATCTGAAGCAGAAATTGAAAATGATGCCGCGAGAGAGATGAAGGTGTGAGAGTAGTTAGTTATGTTGACATTAATTGGAAGCGTTGAATTGTACAGTAATAAAGAGAAGAAAAGGAAAAATAGGGGATTATTAAATGTTAGGGTTTCAGCATTAATGATTTAATTAAAATGTAAAGTATGTATTTATAAGGGGTAAAAATGAAAGCTAAAAATGCCAAAAGTAATTAATTGGGAATTAAGTTGTTTTTTTGTGAGTAAGTAGGAACTAATTTCTTCCTTCCTTTTTTTTGGGAATGAAAAGTGAGCAATTGTAATTAAATGGGAATTATCTCGTATAAATATACATATAATATAATATTACAAATTCAAGATATTGAACTTTACTTGTAATTTCTAGAGTAATGATTATAAATAATTATCCCAAGTTCATTTCATCCTTGGTGGCTCGAAACAACAGGGTTTGATATTAGGATAGATCAATTATTTTTTCTTAATAGAAGAAGCTAAATTGAGTTATATATGATGATCTAAAAAATTATAAAAAAGTTAAAAATTTAATAAAAGTAAAATTAAAATAATACTTGAGAAAGAAAAAGGATTGGGCAATATTTTATGGAGTTTTCATCCACCTAATTTTCAAATAAAAATGAAATTTACAACCCTTATAACCCTCCTCATGAGATTCACCCAAATTTGATACATGTGGAAGTTTAAAAATACAACATTCTTATATAAGTAATGATATATTATTAATATTATTCACGCTGTAAGATAATTTCATTAGAAACAAATTATAATTTAATTATAAAATTAAAAAGATTAATAATCTATGGGGTTATTGTTGAAAACATCTTCCTTAAACTCTCTAATTGTTTTTTTATGCCTTCAATAAACTTATTTATAAAAAAATACCTAATGAAGTAATTATTCATAGAAAACATCCCCTTTATATTTTCTATACCTTTACTAATTCCATCACATGCGCGCGTCCGTGAAATTTTTTTAAAATCGTCATAACTAATTCAAAAAAATTAGAAAATTAAAAAAAAATATTTTTGAATAAATCTAATTAATATTTACGTCTATGAATTTTTTTTGATTTTTTTGAATTTTTTCGAATTTTTTTAATTTTTTTTTCGCAGACACGGAATTCCATGTTTCAAACCGTGAAATAAACATGGAATTCCATGTTTTAAACATGAAATTCCATGTTTTAAACATGAAATTTCGTGTCTGCGAAAAAAAAAATTAAAAAAATAAAAAAAAATCAAAAAATTCAGAAAATTCCGAAAAAAATCATAGACGTAAATATTAATTTGATTTATCCAAATATAATTTTTTTTGATTTTTTTGATTTTTTTTTGAATTAGGTATGACGATTTTAAAAAAAATTCACGGACGCGCGCGTGTTTATTAGTTTTTTTCTTATTTTTTAATTGTTAATTATAAAGGTAATTTGGGATGGGGCTGTTTTCAATAAATATTTTTTTCTAGACACCTTTTTCTAAATAAGTTTTTTAATAGGCATCAATCAACAATTGGCTCATAATCTATTTTGATCAAATCATATCCGTTCGTAAATATATTGGATGATATAATTTAATTTTGTTATATATATATATATATATATATATATATAATTAAATATTGGCACTTCTCTTACCAGAATTCTTAACAAAAATATTGAGAGTTTATACTGAAAATCTTGAAAAGAATATATAACTGAACTACAACGCGATAATAAATACTCCCTCCGTCCATTTTTATTTGTCCTTCTTTCTAAAAGGAGGTGTCCAACAATATTTGTCCCTTTTATATTATCAAGACATTTTTTCTTTCATTTTTCCAATATCACCCTTAGTTAATTAGTTAAAAGTAATGGTGCATTAAATGACATTCTACTAAATAAATAAGGGCAATATAGTAAAGAGGAAGTGTATTTAATGTCTTTTTTAATATTCGTGCCATAAAAAGGAGGACAAATAAAAATGGACGGAGGGAATACAAGTTTTATTGTTGTCAACCCAATGGGTCTTTATTCCAATAAACAAAGTTTATACTGAAAATCTTGAAAAGCATATAATTGAACCACAACACAATAATAAATAGTACAAAGTTTTCTTTTGGTCAACCCAATGGGTCTTTACTCCAATAAACTAAGGCAAACGTCCAATAGTATCGTCTGCCGACCCATCTGCAAGATATATGAATAAAATTCGTATTAAGATAAATATTTCACTAAATTTCTTTTAGTTTTAATTTCTAAAATCACATTTATATAATAAAGTATAAAAATATGATGAATCTGACACTACTTCTTTTCCGTTCAAAAGTGAGGAGGTTTGGGTATAATGTTTCAAATTTTTTTTCTCGAATTGATTTTATTATAGGTTTTATATATAAAAGGCTGTACTACTTATTTTAATATTATTTTTTTATTAATTAGACTTCAAATTTTATATTAATTTATATTTCATTATAGAAAGAAAACCTTCATACAAATAAAATAAAAAGAAACAACTAGAATATAAAAAATATTAGGGAGTTAAATGAAGATTCTTAAAATGTTAGAAGTATGGAAACAAAATGAGAGAGCTATAGTAGCCTCCTAGCTAAGTTGTATATCTGCCCGGCTTGACCTTTTTTTAAGTATAAATGGTTTTTTCACAAATTATTGCACTGACCAACAAAAAGAGAATTACGTTATTGATTGTTATTGATTTCATAGATATCGAATAAGTACTACTTAATTACTACTTCAAAGGGTCGAGCTTTGAGCTAGGTATCACATTTTCATCATTTAAATGACTTGCCTTGGTATTTATATGGGTGCATATTGTCACACTTGTGAATTTATTCATCCCTTTTAGAGATCTGTATGTTTAAACCATTCGGAAATTGTAATCCAGGAGTACGTATAATATCTCCTCCTTTAATTAAACGGCACCTGCAATATTAAAAAAATAATCAATATCAATTATTAATCGTTCTTCTTTCCAATATATTATATCAAATCTTTTGTTTGGTTTAGGCATTCCTAGTTCAGGGCCTGCCTTGGATATTCTTACTTGTATTTGGTGACGAAGCAGTGTAGAAATACTGCCATCTGAACTTTAGCAAATTCTGTCCCTATACAAAATCTCATTCCACCTCCAAAAGCCATGAAATTTTTAGATGCACCATGTGTTTCTATTCCCTGTAAATAACAACAATATTTCTTTGACATTAGAGAATATGAACTCGAGAGTGATCAAGTCTCATGTCTACTTTCTGCGCATTTTATCCCACCAAAATAATAAGGGGTAAATGCGTTATTTACCCTGTGTTATACAAAAACTGTTTTTCATGTGAGCAATGATATATATCACCAAAAAATTTATATATCATCAAAATAACATTAATGATAAATGATTTAATAGAATATGGATTGTAAATTATTTTTGATTCTTTTTAATTTCCCAATCTAACTATAATTTTGTTTTACTGATAATTTTCATTCGGTTAAATCACACCATATCATTAGTTATTAATTAGTCATTAATAATAAGTTGATAATATCAATTTTGGCTGTACATATATATTATCATTGTTTTTTTCAAGCTTTTGCATAATATAAGGACTAATGACACATTTTTCCAATAATTATTAGATGGAAAATGATCACCTCCCATCTAGATGGATTGAAGTCAAGAGGATCTTTGTATTTCTCCGGGTTCAAGTGCACAGCCGGAGGACAAACCATAATCGCCCAACCAGCAGGAATTGTAAATTCTGCATCATTAATATAATTTATTTAATTTTACATTAGTCTCTAACATGCATATTATTGCTTAAAATTAATTTCTTGAGAAAATATAAATTAAATACCTTGGAATTTGACATCTTTAAGAACTTTTCTGAAAAGTCCTGGAGCTATATTAGCTAGTCTAACTGTTTCATTGATCAACTGCAATACAACATCGTCAAAATTAATTCTTATGAATTTTTAGAGTAAAATTAAATCCCTTACCTGAAATGTAAATTTCATTGACTTGTATTCAGTCCATGTAAGTCCTGATTCACGATTTTCCCTCCTCCGAAGAATTTCCTCGTGTTCTTCCTGTGTTGAAGTTTAGAACTCGTATTAAGATTGGTAATAAACTTATCTAAAAGTTTAATTAGTTAAAAAACTTAGTACAGTCAAAATGTATTTAGTTTTGACTCACGGTTAATTTTTTCAAATGCGGAGGATTATCGAGTAGATATTTTAAAGCGAAAGTGATCGCCAATGATGTAGTCTCGTGGCTAGCAAAGAGTAACAAAAACATCAAGCTCAAAGCAATTTCTTCTGTCAAAATTGTGTCTTTCCTTTGAAGTTCATTTAGCACATAATCAAAGAAATCTATTGGTTGTTTTCTTGGGCTTTTTCGTCTTTCTTTGAGAAGGTTCTTCAACATCTTCATCGCCTTATTCTTCCCCTTAACAAATTTACAGCGAATAATCGACCATGTTAATTTTAGTGGCATTCGATAATTAATCATCGTTGATATTTGGATAAATAAACTATTTGGTCCATCTTTAAATATTCTAACAATTTATACTCTTATCTTTAAGAAGTTAGTTTATTTATTGATTTTGTGGGAACATCTATCCTTTTTTTTTTGTATTTGTATTTTCTTATAGACATTAATCAATGTTTAGTCATATTATGAATATGATAAAAGACTGAAGACCTTTAAAGTTTTTATATAATAATATCCATATTGTGGCAAAAAATGGACAATATTTATGTTGAGATTTGAACTTTAAAAGTTTCTCATAATCCTAAGTAAAAATTTCTTGTACAAAATCCGTCCAAATATCAGTGGTTATGTCCAAAGATATAATAAAGATCATATTTGTACAGATTTTAGACCATGATTAAGGACAAGGAAAAATTGCTAGTTCAAAAACTATTTGATAACTTTTAAAGTCCTGGTTCCGAAATGGGGAATGAGTTTGAGGGGCCATTAATTAAGGAATTTTCCCCAATAGTAATGAAAATACAAAAGAATGACTATGATGTAAAAAATCAGAAAATGAGGTATTGAAGTGTTGCGTATGCAAGATACATTGTCACAAAAATAACAGATACCTAACTAAAATTATTATATGTGCCAGGTAAATAATTAAAAGGTGAAAGAAAATGAGGTATATACATACTTGTAAACACTTGCTGTAAGCTGTTCCTGGGATATTCATAGGAAACGATATTAATCCTTTTATAAACGCTTTAAAATTGTCTCGTAAATTTTCAGTTGAATTTTCTGAATCATAGTTGATCAGCTTCTTTGCAGTGAGATCAAAAACCATCTACATAATTTCAATTAATCAGTGAAAAAATTTAAAACCTAAAAGAATCAAAGAAAATTTTGCCTTAAGTACCGATGCAGTTGCTTCTTTCATTTCAACGCTTTCTTGAACAGACCATTTTTGTAACTTTCTTTTTGCCGCCTCTTCAACATCTGGAAGCATTTTCTTCAAACTCTCAGGACCAAATAGATTAAGCACCATGTTCTTAAGGTACTTGTGCATAAATCCATGCAAGGATCCTATATGCTTTCTTCCAAAGATATTAGTCACAGTATCCGGATACGAGCTCTCAAATAATTTTCCTTCTTCCTGGAAGATGAAATGGTTAAAGTCTGAATCTGTTGATACTATAACTGGCTTTCCCACCAAATTTGTTCGAAAAATTGGCCCGTACCTGAAAATTATTAGTCACAATATCTAAGTTACTAACTTATTTAAAAGTTGAAAGTAACTTGAAATAAGAGTAGAAAGTCCAATAAATAACACTCAATTGGAGAAATGGAGGAACTAAGTCCAATTATTGCTAGGTAAGGCAGATTCATAAATTTCCGGGGGCTAAAAATTAGAAGACTGAATTAGATTAACCTATACATTAGGGTGGGAGTTAATTTCACTATATATGTTATTTAACAAGGGGCTAAAAATCTTAATAAAATTATATTCCAGAGATGGGTTAAGTTGCCAAATAATACACGACACTCTGACGATGCTACCCCATTTCACCGGGATTCCGCTTTTGAAATTAAAGTAAAGTGATAATAATCTTACTTTTTCATCCTCTCTGTAATAAAGGGAGACAGATCTGAGGTGGTATGAGGGGCAAAGAACTGCCGAGTCTCGCCAAAGATCGGCAATCCCATCGAACCGGGTGGAAGTTTTCCATTGCATTTAGGAACCCTAGAGTACTTGTAAATCCAACGAGTGATGAATACAACAATAATCGCAATTATAGATCCAATGCACAAAGCTAGAGACACCATCTTAACTTGTTACAAAGTGATTTTTTTTAATTGAGGGTTGTACTTAGCACAAGATCGAATACTTATAATAAAGTTTTTCTTTTCATATAATTGAGGTCAGACTATCAATCGGTAGGGTATTCTACTACACCAATAAAGATATCAAGAAATGTAACTTTGTTGACCAATGAGACGTCTATATAGGAATGCAAGAAATAAAACCATGTCGGTATGTACTAAAAAAGACAAAGTTAGGTTATCCATCATTCCCCTTCCATTGACAAATGTGGCATAGGTGATAGGACAATTTGACTACAATTAAAGGTTAATGACTCCGTCCCCTACCCGAAATGCTAAAGTTATAGATTTGAGTATTTATGGAGATAAAAGTTAGAGAGGATAAAGGGGTATCACTATAATGGCCCCCTACCTGAAACGCTAAAGTTATACAGGATAAAGGGGTATCAGTATGCATGCGACATCCTGAAAATTTCCATCATAAAAAGAAACAACATAAGCATATAACAAAATTCAGCATAAACAACATGATGACTTAACTATATCGGAGAGAGTTTGGGGTCACTCAGCTGTGTGAAGGTGCACTTTAGAGACGTTATGGACACTGATTGATCAAGAAAGCTGACATGTATAAGGGATCGGATACAACATGGATAGATGCTATAGTAGGAACACACTGTGATACCCGATAATAATTTAAAATCAACTTTTAATGGTTAGTGGGTGTTCTTAGTCTTTTGTTTAACATTAGAGGTCTCTTTGAAAGAAGAATTGAAGTATTCGAGTTTGTGAATAATTAGGAGAAAATAAAATAAATAATATATATATATATATATATATATGGACAGGTGTGCATCTTTGGGTTTGTTACGTGTTGAAAATGAATGAGGCGGTGGATCTTTTTAAACAAAAAAAAAGTGGACTAAAGAAAAGAAAGGGATAAGAACGTGATAAAAACTAAAACAAATGAAAACAAAGAGCTGATAAGGCTAAAGGAAGGAGAGAGAACCCAAAAGAAAACCGTAGCCATATTCGGTTATGCTTAAGGTATTTTGAAACCCATAATATATGATTATGATGTTTAAATACCTTATATATTTTGTGCTTAAGAATGTTGTTGATAGGTATATAGTATATAAACTAGAATTATATGAAGGGATGTTATAGATGTATACATACTGGTAAGAAATATCTATACAATTTATTGGTCTTGTGATTTGTATGAGAAATGAAACAAAAAGCAATGAAAGGAAGAAAAGTTTATGAAGAAGATGGGTTGTTGACTATATATAAAACGTAAAAGTATATGTATAAAAAAAATATAATCATGAAAATATGCATGAAGTACTTGTTTGTTGGACTTACACTAGAGAGAAATTGGTGAGTGGTTAAGAAATAAAAGTGTTAAATGAATATAAGGAAAGAAAGTAGAAAAGAAAAGAAATAGTATTACAGTCGTACATGACTAGTTAGCTTCTGTAAAGAAATTGTGAGGAGAGGAGGGCATGGGAAGTAAATTTACTTAATTAAGGAAAGTAATTGAGGAAAGAGAAGATAATAGTAGTAATTTATTTATTGTATTATACTAGTTTTAAAAGTGATTAATTGTGTTGAATTTCAGTATTAAATTAAATTCCAGAATTATATAGAACTAACGTAAAAGTGATTATTATAGGAAAGTGGTAGAATTAGTCAAAGCACGTGGCGAGGTAAGTCGAACTCCTATTTTTTATCGGTTTAACTATTAATCTTGAATTAAGATATATTTAGTTAAATATGAGATGTGGTGATGTCTGAGATGAAAGAGTAATTGTGGTATAGGACTTAGTTGGAGTGTATATAGATGAGACTGTCATGTCTATATTATTTCTTGTGATCCTTAGAGCTGTGACACCTAACCGACAGGTGAAATTGTCGAGATGTACCATAGGTGGATCGGTCCACTATGGGTACAGAGTATACGGTACCATAGGTGGATCGGTCCACTATGGGTACAGAGTATACGGTACCATAGGTGGATCGGTCCACTATGGGTACGGGGTATACTATACCATAGGTGGATCGGTCCACTATGAGTATTTAGTATATGTTGACGTAGGTGGATCGGTCCACTACGTGTATTACGTATAGTATTGTATTGCAACTCTAAGTTATGTGCTCTAAGTTATGTGGGTGCACAGGATTGTATTGAGATAGGGATTAATGGAAGGGAATATATTGTTGTATGTTGATTCCATATATAATTTCGCTTATATTGGTATGTATAGATTCCCTGTCATGGAAGACGGTTCGACTTACTGAGCTTGTGTAGCTCATGCGTTTAATTTGTTGTGCAAGGGGATGGGCTAGGAAAATTCTCGTGAGAGATAGTGCGTTAACCTCCGTTGTAATTATTAGCTGGCCTATTGGACTAGAGGTATAGGCAAGTCGCGATATTGTTTCTTAAATAAACTTTAAGACTATAAAATATACGTATATTAGTGAAGTCTAAAATTTACCTTAATGAGTTGTAATTATTGAATTTGGTTAGGTCGCCTTGCAGGCTTAGGTGGTTTGACTTAAGTCTGCGGCATGTCGCGCCTTGGGTTTCGGTGGTGGAAATTCGGGGCGTGACAGTGTGGTATCAGAGCAATAGGTTGGCGATGAGTGAGACCTAGGTTATGGGTAGCGAGACCATAGTGTGGGACTTTAGATGTTTATTGTTAGGTTGTGTATTGTAATTTATATTTTGGCAGGCAAATCTTCGTGTTTATTTTACAGGATTTAGGTTATGGATATACTCTAGCGGCGTGGTAACCAGTAAATTAAAAAATTTATTGCGTATGTATATTTTATGTGATAGTAGATGGGAATAAATAATATGTCTTAAAAATTGAATTTGGGACTATCATTAAGAGGTGGGATTGAAGTGAAAATCTAAATAATGGGAAAAAAAAAAGTGGTGTAGTTATTGTGGTGATTGAAAATTTCATTTGATATTGTGTCAAAACTTTTGTCTGTCTTATATAATTACTTACACAAACGTAAGGAAAAAAAGGGGGTCATATTAGAACATAGTTATAATGAAAAAATATATGTATGAAAGTTGTGTAGTCTACGTGAAAGATTATAAATACGAGTTAATTTAATTCACTAAGATATAAAGTATTGTAATAAGATATTGGGGTGGACTGGTTGTCAACATTATCACAGTCATATTGATATACTTAGGGATCTGAGAAGATCATGGTGTTCATTTAAGGATTGGTCTCCAAACCCTCGAGAAAGAACGTGTATTTGCTAATTTCGAGAAATAGGAATATTGGTTGAGTAGCGTAGTTGTTAGGACATTTCATATCTAAAGACGACCAGTCAGTGGGTCCCCATAAGACTGAAGTCATTAGTAGCTGGCCAAGGCCGACTTTCGTTACAGAGATACATAGTTTTTTGGGACTAGCAGGTTACTACAGAAATTTTGTGAAAGGATTTGCAAGGTTGTTAGCACCTTTGACACAACTAATTTGAAAGAATACAAAGTTTGATGGACTGAATTTGCGATACATATTGATGCTTCTAGATGTGGTTTGGTTTGTGTACTGATGCAACATGGGAAATTAATTGCTTATGCGACTTGAAAATAAAAGATTTTTGAAAATGACTATCTGACCCACTACTTGGAGTTAGTTGTAGGTATTTTGCACTCAAGATTTGGCATCATTATCTTTAAGGAGTTGCGCGTGATATTTACAGTGATTGGTAGAGTTTGAAGTATATTTTCACTCATAAAAACTTAATCTAAGGAAAAGAAGATGGTTGGATCTCCTACATGACTATGATATCACAATTCATTACTATCTTGGGAAGGCGAACATCGAGGTTGTTGCTTTGAGTAGTAGACCACCTCCTGTTGTGGCTACCTTGTTGACAACACATGTGGAACTACTTAAGGAATTTGAGAGATTACAACCTGAGATTGTGACTCCTAAACATAAGGTTTCGATAGCTCACTTGACTTTTTATCCTACCTTGATAGAGCGAATTGTAGTCGATCAATCGAATGGGTCGTTTTTGCAGAAGGTTAAGGAAAAGTTGAGCAAAAGGGAATAATCTGAGTTTCGAAATCACGACGATGTAGCTATTGTGAGTGAGGGAAAAAAAGGACGGAGCTTGCTGTGAGTTTAAGTTTATATGCTTCACGAATTCAAGAAATTCGTGTCCCATTACACAAACATCCTGATCTTTTGGCGGCTAAATTATCAGATGCTGAACCTGCTCTTGAGAGCTTTGAAAAGATCTGCGGTTCATTATAAGAACAAGCTCATGATCATGAATCACTAGGGAAAAGGGGTCAGAAAGAAACTCGCAAGGATGAAGATATAGCTCGCTTATGTGAAGAAGACCGAGCGGAAATGTGTAACACGGTGTTGTGGAGTTATTCGAGAAGTAAAAAAAAATCCTTGAAAGCAACACTCGATTCTGAGAACGGTGGGAAAAATCTTAAAATACAAGGGATACGTTCTAGCTATACTCCTTCTTCTTGCACGTGCATGGAATTGTTACCTCAACAATAATGGTACTTGAAAAGTCGACTGATTGGTTTAAAAGTGCGACATTTACTCACTGTTGCTATTAAAAAAACAATTGAGATTATCTAATTTTTCCAAAAGGATATAGTCAAGGGGTGAGATAATGAGTTACACTCTAGAGTTGGTGTGTGTTGTATCCGAAAATTTTTGTACTGGCTAAATCAAACATGAACGAGATAGTACGTTTACATGGGGTACAAAAGGAGACCGTGTCTGATAGATATCCAAGATTTACCTGTATATTTTGGAAAAGTATGCAAGAAGCAATGGCTACCGATTTGAGGTTAAGTACCGCCCTTCACCCCAACCGAAAGGACGATCCAAATTTTGGAAGAAATACTTTGATCATGTGTTATGGACTTTAAGGGTTATTGGTATTCACATACTCCGTTGAACGAGTTCGCTTATAACAACAACTACTAGTCTAGCTTACAGATGGCCCCTTAAGAAGCTCTCTATGGAAGGAATTGCAAGACCCCATTGTATTGGGATCTTGGTGAAAGGAAGGTTATAGGTCCACAACCCCTCGAGGAGACTGAGGTAAAAGTTAAATTTATCCGAGCAAGAATTAAGATAGCTCAAGACAGGCAAAAGAGTTGGGCGGACTTGTAACGTAAAGCGCTAGAATTCAAGGTCAGTGACCACGTGTTTCTTAAAGTTTCACTCACTAGAGGCGTAAGTATGTTTGGGATTCGAGGGAAGCTAAATGCTCGATATATTGGTCCTTTTGAAATCTGGGTATGAATAGGTGATGTCGCTTATAAAGTTGCTCTGCCACCATCTCTAGCAAGCACCCATAATGTATTCTATGTTTCTCAGCTACGCAAATACGTACCCGGTCCGAGTCACATCCTGTAGTACGATCAGCTACAGGTACGACATAACCTAACGTATGAGGAGCACCCGATTTCTATTGTCGAAAAAAAGGACCAAGTTCTTCGACGCGCACTATACCGTATGTAAAGGTACAATGGAGTTCGAATCGTACGGAGAGAGAAGCCACATGGGAATTGGAGTCAGAGATGCGAGAGAAGTGTCCGGTTTTGTTCGCTGACCGAGGTTAGGTAGTAAGTTTCGAGACGAAACTTTTTAAATGTGTGATAATGTGATACCCGATAATAATTTAAAATCAACTTTTAATGGTTAATGTGTTTAAAATCAACTTTTAATAGTTACTGGGTGTTCTTAGTCTTTTGTTTAACATTAGAGGTCTCATTGAAAGAAGAATTGAAGTATTCGGGTTTGTGAATAATTAGGGGAAAATAAAATAAATAAATAAATAAATAAATATATATATATATATTTAGGGACAGGTGTGCATCTTTGGGTTTGTTACGTGTTGAAAATGAATGAGGCGGTGGACCTTTTTAAACAAAAAGAAAAGTGGACCAAAGAAAAGAAAGGGATAAGAACGTGATAAAAACTAAAACAAATGAAAACAAAGAGCTGATAAGGCTAAAGGAAGGAGAGAGAACCCAAAAGAAAACCGTAGCCATATTCGGTTGTGCTTAAGGTATTTTGAAACCCATAATATATGATTATGATGTTTAAATACCTTATATATTTTGTGCTTAAGGATGTTGTTGATGGGTATATAGTATATAAACTAGAATTATATGAAGGGATGTTATAGATGTATACATACTGGTAAGAAATATCTATACAATTTATTGGTCTTGTGATTTGTATGAGAAATGAAACAAAAAGCAATAAAAGGAAGAAAAGTTTATGAAGAAGATGGGTTGTTGACTATATATAAAACGTAAAAGTATATGTATAAAAAAAATATACTCATGAAAATATGCATGAAGTACTTGTTTGTTGGACTTACACGAGAGATAAATTGGTGAGTGGTTAAGAAATAAAAGTGTTAAATGAATATAAGGAAAGAAAATAGAAAAGAAAAGAAATAGTATTACACTCGTACCTGACTAGTTAGCTTCTGTAAGGAAATTGTGATGCTTAATTTCCTTCCCAGCATGTAAGGAGAGGAGGCATGGGAAGTAAATTTACTTAATTAAGGAAAGTAATTGAGGAAATAGAAGATAATAGTATTAATTTATTAATTGTATTATACTAGTTTTAAAAGTGATTAATTGTGTTGAATTACAGTATTAAATTAAATTTCAGAATTATATAGAATTAACGTAAAAGTGATTATTATAGGAAAATGGTCGAATTAGTCAAAACACGTGGCGAGGTAAGTCGAACTCCTATCTTTTATTGGTTTAACTATTAATCTTGAATTAAGATATATTTAGTTAAATATGAGATGTGGTGATGTCTGAGATAAAAGAGTAATTGTGGTATAGGACTTAGTTGGAGTGTCTATAGGTGAGACTGTCATGTCTATATTATTTCTTATGATCCTTAGAGATGTGACACCTAACCGACAGGTGAAATTGTCGAGATATACCATAGGTGGATCGGTCCACTATGGGTACGGAGTATACGGTACCATAGGTGGATCGGTCCACTATGGGTACGGGGTATACTATACCATAGGTGGATCGGTCCACTATGAGTATTTAGTATACGTTGTCGTAGGTGGATCGGTCCACTACGTGTATTACGTATAGTATTGTATTGCAGCTCTAAGTTATGTGCTCTAAGTTATGTGGGTGCACATGATTGTATTGAGATAGGGATTAATGGAAAATGAATTGTTATATTGTTGTATGTTGATTCCATATATGATTTCGCTTATATTGGTTTGTATAGATTCCCTGTCATGGAAGACGGTTTGACTTACTGAGCTTGTGTAGCTCATGCGTTTAATTTGTTGTGCAGGGGGATGGGCTAGGAAAATTTTCGTGAGAGATAGTGTGTTAACCTCCATTGTAATTATTAGCTAGCCTATTGGACTAGAGGTATAGGCGAGGCGCGATATTGTTTCTTATATAAACTTTAAGTCTGTAAAATATACGTATATTAGTGAAGTCTAAAAATTACCTTAATGAGTTGTAATTATTGAATTTGGTTAGGTCGCCTTGCAAATTTAGGTGGTTTGATTTAAATCTGTGGCATGTCGCGCCTTGAGATTCGGTGGTGGAATTCGTGACATGACACACACCGTCGTAAAAATTTATTGAGATTGTGGCATGGATGGCTAACGTTCGTGTTTCACATCATGGAACCTATGAGGCATATTTTGATGCGGATGAACAGGGGCAAGGATGATATGGGCTTCCCATGGCTGCAATACATGTCAATTTAGTGGTTGCTTCATTGTTTCATTCCTTTGATTGGTCTCTTCCGGGAGGAAAGAAACCAGAGGAGCTCGATATGCAGAAAGAACAACTACTTCTCCTCATCCCTCAAGCAAGAAAATGATCGGTTTTATTTAAATTTGTACGCAATTTAAATTTTTCCTTTCATTGTTTTGTTGAACTTTAAGCTCATGAGTAATCAAGAAACAATGGGTCTTGAGGTAATAAATTACTATAACGAACTTCCTTTATTTTTGTTTCAATAATTGGAGAGTCACGTGGCTCTAACATTTGATACCTGGACTGCACTTAACTACGGGAGTGCAGACTAACTTATGACCATTGTAGGATATGTGCATAGATATAATATAAGACACACAAATCACTTTTACAAGTTTTTTCAAATTTGAAATGTTTAAATTTACTTGCGTGTATTATATATGTACTCAAATCCCACAATCTTTATAAGTACAAATGTTGGAAATATTTACAATATGATGAACAGTGATAGCTGAGAGTAACGAATCTGGGGATAGAATGCAATCCATTACAAAAATAATTTAGAGTATCAATTAAAAAAAATAATTACTTTAATTTTGATTCTTTGATTGGATAATGGTGGAGAATGATCTCCGTACTGTTGGTATTGACCGAGGTTATAGAATATGCAAGGTTGGGTGAGAGTAATATTGACTCGGTTTAATTAATACAATTTTAGACATTATATGTTTGGGTGTCTTGTTATTATAATTATTGATCATGCCTATTATTGTGTGCCAATTATTGTATGTCAATTATTGTACTAGACAGTTACAAGAAGAGTTAATTACACAACTACGACTGGGTCTGAGTTATACCTTACTAATTATGCATGTGTTACACATTACTGATTCCTTATTTATGTCGTTTTCATCTTCTTCTTTGTCGCCGTTCTTTTTTCTTCCAATTAAAACAGTATAAATATATAACTATAATATATTATTATAAATACAAGATATTGAACTCTACTTGTTATAAGAACTAGGAAATTGTAGCTCCGTAAATCTTGGGAACCCTAAAAAAAAAAAAAAAAAACACAGCGATGGAACCCCTTCCACAGCCGCCACCGGCGCTGCCGGACGGCCAACAACACACTGAAAAGCATGTCGCTCCACATGCTACTGATAACCAAAAAACTATAGGCGCTGAAGACACCACAATGGTGGAAGAAACTAGAGAAGAGTTCCCCACATTATTGGATACAGTGGAGAAGATCCGCCATGGAAAGAGGCAGCGTGCCACGGGATATGAAGGAATAACGGCGTTCAATGGTGAGTCTGGGAATCCGGCACCATTAACAGGCCATGTAACCTCTTCGCCAACTCAGGGAACACTACCTAATGCGAATACAACAGCAATCTTCGGCAAGAAAAGCTTCAACCCTCCCCCAAAGCTTGGAGGGTGGAAGAATATGGTGACGGAAAATAACAATGTGATACCGATAATAATAGATGACGAGGAAGAGAATACGGGTAAGAAGGCATTGGAGGATGAGGAACTAACTGAACTAGAGGCGTTAGTAGAGGACGATGTGGAGGAGTTTATGGACTCAATTCCGACTGTCCTACGAACAAGAGAGGAGATTAGAGAGGGTATTCGTCTATGGAGAAACACAGTGGTCATAAGGCTACTGGGGAGAGAGGTAGGCTTCACATACCTCTCGTCGAAACTTCGCCAAATATGGAATCCAGTTGGTAATTTAGAGCTAGTGGATGTGGGCAATGGTTACTATATGGTGAAATTTGAGAACAGAGATGACTTTAACTTCGCTTTAGCAGGAGGCCCTTGGATGGTATTAGATCATTATCTGATAGTACGGGAATGGACACCAACATTTAATGCTCTTACTAATTCTATTACCACTACTACTGCATGGGTTAGAGTGTCTAATGTTGGAATGCAAAACTATACAGCCCGGATATTGAGAAAAATAGGGGACAAGATTGGAAAGACTGTCAGAATTGATCCGTTAACAAAAGGTAGACTTAGGGGAAATTATGCGCGCCTTGCAGTTGAAATTGATTTAAGTAAGCCTCTAGAACCTGAAGTGCGTATCGGGTCGGATATTTGTAGAGTAGAATATGAGGGCTTACACCTCATATGCTTTGGGTGCGGAAAGTTTGGACACAGAAAAGACAATTGCCCACCGAATGCACCGAATAGCAATGGGATGCGCGAAAAAGAAAATATGACTCATGCTCCCATGGATTTGAATGTGGAGGCAAGAATAGAACCAGTGGAGAAATATGGAGAGTGGATGACTGTTCGAAGGAACAATCGTGGTTATGGAAAGGAAAAAGTAGCTAACGGACAAAATGGGCAGAAACAGAACAATGGTAGAGGCTTGGGATCGCGTTATGAGGCGCTCCGGTTAGAAGATATTGTTTGGGGTTCGGAAAGTAGGAATGGGAATCAAAATCAAAACAAGGGTCAAACTTCCGGAGGGGGTTACAAACAAAATAAAGGAAAGAAGGTTAATGGAGGAAATGAGGTGCGTGGTAAGAATCAGGGAGAAACGGGACACAAGATCATAGCTGTTCCAACGTTTGAACAACAAAAAAAATTGGAATCAGTTGTAGAAATAAGGGAATTCACGGAAGTAAATTCAGAGGAGCAAGGAGGAAGTAACAGTAATAGAAGGACTCAGGGAGCAAAATCAAATAAAAAGAATAAAAATAAAGGTATTGAAATAAATGAGCCGATTGCGAGCAATAAAAATACAGGTGCGCTTAATGGGAAGAACGTTGGGACAGTAGAGGTTCATAGCGGAAATATGGGGGGCTTAATTGCAATTTCGGAAGTTCAGGACAGCGGCTTTGTTGAACCAGACCAGCAGCAACAGGTCTTCGAACGGAGCCAACAGCAGCTCGGAGTTGTGGCTCTCTCGCGGACCCCTGTAGCAGCACAAAACAGCAGCCTCGCTGCCCAAGATCCTGACCGTGGACCTGATGGATCACAAGCCGCCAATGAGACGAGTGAAGTGCTGATGCGAGACCCTCCGAAGGCTGCCCTGCCTAAGGAATCAGACATGGAACCTCGCGATAGATCTCAGGACGATGTGGAGATGTCCTCATCTTCTAATTAGTGCCATTCCGGGTATCCCCCTCACTTCTTTATTTTCTTTTGTTACTAATGTGTGTACAAAATAATTCAGAAAATAATTGGGAACACTCAAGTCAACCGTTAAACATCCTTGTATGGAATTGTCATGGTGCGGCTAGTGATAGATTTCGATTAGTCGTTAGAGACATGATGGCGGCAAATAAAGTTTGGCTTACTGTGATCGTGGAACCAAGAATAAGTGGAGTCAATGCGGATAGGGTTATCAACTCGCTACAAAAGGATAATTCTATTCGCGTGGATTCCGAGTGTTATAAATGCGGTATATGGCTCATTTGGAATAATTCAGACATTTCGGTTCGGGTTTTATCAGCAGGGAGACAAGTTATAAATGTGGAAGTGAGCCAAAAAGGATGTAATTCGTGGGTATTTTCGGCGGTATATGCACGTACTCATCACAAGGAACGGATGGAGCTTTGGAATGCCTTACACCAAGCATTCCATAATCTATCTGTACCATGGCTAGTGGCAGGAGATTTCAATCAAGTGGGTAAAGAGGAGGATAAAAAAGTAGGAGTTGAAGGAGTAACGAGACGAATGGAAATCTTCGAAGAATGGAAAGAGAGTTGTGGCTTGATCGATTTGGGATTCGATGGACCGCGTTTTACATGGTGTGACTCTTGGAACTCTGGACAGAGAATTATGAGGAGACTGGATAGAGCATATGGTAATTCGGAATGGGTAGATTTATTTCCAAGGGCTCGAGTGATACATTTAGCTCGTGTTCATTCGGATCATTTACCGATTTTAATACAAATATGCCCAATACAAAAAACAAAAATTCATTCCAGAAAGTTTCATTTTGAGACAGTTTGGTGTTTACAGAAAGGGTTTAAGGAGTTTGTTGGCGATAAATGGATGGGTAGCGAGGCCGGAATTGGTGTAGGAGTGGAGGAAATTCATAAACAATTGACGAAATGGAAGTTTGAAAGCTTTGGGAATCTCCATAAAAAAAAGCGTGTTTTGGCGGCTAGAATTCGAGGTATTCAGAAGTCACTTCAAGTATCGTATAATTCCTCTCTTCGGCAAATGGGTAAGAGGTTGATGAATGAGTACGAAAGCGTTCTTAAACAGGAGGAGATTATGTATTTTCAGAATTCAAGAGATACCTGGATTCGAGATGGAGATCGAAATACAAAATATTACCATCTATCCAGGATTATAAGGAAAAAAAAGAATAAAATGCTCTAGATTACGAAATGACAATGATGAATGGGTTGAAGATGAAGATGGGTTAAAAGCTTTGGTGAAGGATTATTTCGAACAGTTATACAAAGCTCCGGAGGAGAGTATTGGGATTTTTGCGCTTCCGAAGGTTGGGTCAGTTAGTGAAGCCGTCTCTAGCGAATTAAACTCCCCGTTCTCCAAGGATGAAATAAAAAAATCAGTTTTTCAATCAAATCCGATGAAGGCCCCAGGACCTGATGGGATGTCCGCGGCTTTTTATCAAAAGTGTTGTGAAACGGTAGCGCATTCTGTGGAGGAGATGTTCCGAGTAGCTCTTAATACAGGTCGTCTTCCCTTGAATCTAAATGGTACACTCATCCATCTTATTCCGAAGGTACCAGATCCGGATAGGGTAATTCTTTGCGCCCAATTAGCTTAATAAATTCCCCTTGTAAATTTATTATGAAGGCTATGGTTAATAGACTTCGACCCTTACTTGCTGATAAAATTGGTCCATGCCAAAGTAGTTTTTTACCAGGACGTTCGACTATGGATAATATTGTTCTTGTTCGTGAGGTGGATCACAGAATGAGAAATCTAAAAGGAAAAAATGGCATTATGGCGATAAAGATTGACCTCGCAAAAGCCTATGATAAAATCAGGTGGGAATTCATAGAGGATACGATAGTAAGCTTCGGATTTCCGGCAAGCTGGGTTTCGATTATAATGACAAGCATGGCTGAAAACGAGATGAAAGTCTTATGGAATGGGGAACCTTTACCACCTTTTACGCCTCATCGGGGTATAAGGCAAGGCGACCCACTTTCTCCATATATTTTTATCCTTTGTATGGAGCGTTTGTCTATTCTTATACAGGATTTATGTGAAAATGGTACTTGGAAACCTATTGTGTTAGGGCGAGGAGGTCCGAAATTATCTCACCTTTTCTTTGCTGATGACCTTATTTTGTTTGGTGAGGCTTCGTTAGCCCAGGTTAATCTGATACAGGAAACGTTAGCGATATTCTGTAAAGAGGCAGGACAAACCATAAGCGCGGAAAAATCACTTATTTACTTCTCCAAAAACACATCTGTGGAGTTGCAAGGAGTTCTAGCGGATGTTAGTGGCTTCTGTTTAAGCGATTCATTTGGCAAATATTTGGGTGTACCTATTCATTCAGGGCGGCTACCCAAGGGCTATTATAAACGCATTACGGAAAAAATGAAAGGAAAATTAGCAACATGGAAGGCGAAAACTCTATCTCTTGCAGGGCGTATTACACTCGCACAAGCTGTGCTTTGTGCAATACCAACCTATCAAATTCAAGTGATGAAGTTACCGGTGTACGTGTGCAATGAAATTGATAAAATAATTCGTAATTTCATATGGGGATCTTCAGATGAGAAGCGGAAAATACACTGGGTTGCGTGGGATCAGGTGTGTCGTTCAAAGTCAAATGGAGGCTTAGGCATTCGTGGGGCAAAAAATTTCAATTTAGCCTTACTTGCAAAATTGGGATGGAAAATTCTTCAGAATCAAAAGATCGCGTGGGTAGATATGCTTAAGAATAAATATTTTAAGCATGGTTTGTTTCAGAAAGAAAGGAAGGGTGGTGACTCAAGTATTTGTAGTGCTATAATGGCTGGAGTGGATGTTCTTAGGGCTGGTGTAACTGAGGAAGAAAGCATGGGTAGTGTGAATTACAAGTGGATACATGAAACTTCGGGTAATTTCACGGTTAAATCGGCATTTGCGAATTTGGCGGAGGAAACACCTGATCTATCCTTTCGATGGGATAAAATATGGAAGGCGAAATGTTCCCAGAAAATGCGAATATTTATGTGGCGGCTAGTGCTTAATCGATTACCAACCGCGGCTAATTTGCATCGTAGGAATGTGATAGAGGACCCTACGTGTCAAGTGTGTGGGATTGATATAGAGGACCTGCAACACACTTTTTTGCGGTGTAAAGTTGCGAAGAAATTGTGGCTAGAGCTGGGGCTTGATGTGTTGCGTGGGAGTACAGGGGCTGCCGAGTCAGTGGGAGAGCGAGTCCCCTCTGCAGAATGGATTGAAACGACAGGTACAGTACCTGCATTTCAGCGAGCAGGCGCTGCAAACTTCCTGGGAGCTGTAGCGAATGGAATCTCCAGCGAGTTGACTAATATCCACCGAGCTGCTGCTTTATTTGTTACATCACAGGGGCCACTTCAGCAGCAAACCAAGGACCAATCTGCAATAAACATGAAAAATTGGATCGCAGCTCACCTGAACTCGAAAGACATGTATGGAGGGATAGAATGGAATACCATCTTTATTGCGGCCATAAGTGTCATATGGACTAGGAGAAATGAAGCTATATTTGAGAATGTAGGAGCTGATCCACGTATGGCTGGTTTGAAGAGCGATACATTAAGGCTAGCTCGGGACTTTGTGTCCGCGTGGGGAACAGAAGGTGACGGGGGTATCATTAAAAGCGCGAAAAGTGAATTAGTTAAATGGGTTAAACCTTTGGATAAATTAAAGCTGAATGTAGATGGGTGTTATGATTTAACAAGGGGAGTAGCCGGTATAGGGGGGCTTCTGAGAGACGAGGAGGGTACTTTCGTAGCTGGGTTCTCTGGCCCGTGTGTAATGGAATCTCCAAGCTCTTCAGAAACCTTAGCTTTATACTATGGACTGAGATGGGTAGTGGCTCGAGGCATTAAGGATTTGTATATCGAAACAGACTCTAGAGAACTTCACGCGCTAGTGAAGGGCGGTGGTAGTTCTACGAGTTGGAATAGTTATATTGGGCAAGATTGTAGAGCTATACTAATGAATCATCCGGGTTTCGAGATAGAATGCATTTATCGGGAAGCTAACACATGTGCGGATCTTTTGGCTAAGAAAGGAGCGTTATTGAGTGGAGAACCGCAAGTCCTGGAGGATCCTCCAGATTACCTTTGGCAAAATATCACTAGTGATAGGAGTGGCTGCATGTTTCCTAGACTAGTGTTAGACCCTCTGTGAGGGATTAGTTGATTTTATTTAGTCAACTTTCGGCTTTTAAAGCCTCCGATGTATGCAAAAAAAAAACTCTACTTGTTATTATATATCATCCTTTATTGTTTCACCTTTATATCACTTCTCTATATAGAAGTTTTAAAAACCAATCAATTTTTTTCTCTCTCCTAATTAATTATTTTCTCTCTTTTTTGTTTAATGCCATATAAGGTGACACATAGGAGGTGAAATAAGGGTGAAGCAAATAGGGGTGATATATAGCAACGCTCTTTTGAGTAATGATTATAAAGATAATTATCCCAAGTTCATTTTATCCTTGGTGGCTTGAAACAATAGGGTTTGATATTAGGGTAGATCAATTATTTTTTCTTAATAGAAGAAGCTAAATTGAGTTATATATGTTGATCTAAAAATTCAAAATAATTAAAAAAAAGTTAAAAATTTAATAAAAGTAAAATTAAAATAATATTTGAGAAAGAAAAAAGACTGGGCAATATTTTAAGGGGATTTACTTTTAAAGGCCCAATGGAAGGGAAGGGGGGTGGGTTTCTATTTTAAATCCCATTACCTAAACACTAGTTGAAACCTAATTAGGCAGCAAAAAAACCCAAATTACCCCCAAGCCCTCTTAACACTGATAAACCCACCCAACTAAAATACGAACCCTATTAAACAGATCCAAACATCCCTTCCCCCCTCTCTCTCGCGTCTTTCTGAAGAAACACCCCCTTGTCACAGCAACACCACCAACAACAACCTTCTTTGACCTTCCCCTCTCTGCTGCTCTACCACCCAACCCTCTCCCCTTCCAGCATCAGCGATTGAAGACCTCTGCCGTTCATGGACAAGAAAAACGCCGTCAACGAGCACAACCTTTGTCTTCCAGATCTGCCCGCGTGCACCAGATCCATCACCGTCCCTCTATCTTCTGTCACTACTAAATCGACCCCCCAGCCATCACCCTCTCCTCCATCTTCAACACCACCCTACAGCAACACCCTCCCCTCCATCTTCAGCACCACCCTCCCTTACACACTCCACCGTCGCGAGACCATTCGCACCACCCTCCTCCACTCCAACACCACACTTCAGCACCATTCCCGACACCTTGCAAAAGAAACCCACCCTAGCATCATCCTCACCCTCATCTTCATCATTATCACCGACCCCTCACCCCCGCCATCTCTGTACCTCCCCTTAAGAAACCCCTCTGACATCGCCGTTCGTGGATCCAGTAGCATATTTGTTTTTATTATTAATGTCGAACCATATGGGGCCAGCCCCAATATGTTATTTGTATCTGATGGGGCCAGCCCTAGATATATTTTGTTGGTAATGGGGCCAGCCCACTATGGTGTATAAATTGTTTGTACCATGTTGTATCGTAGATAGTTGATCGAAAATGTTCTTTGTTCCTACTGGGTACAACCCATTAATGCGTTGAGTTTCAGTTTTTTGTTATTTGATGTGTCATGTGTGCTGCTGATGATGGTCGGTGATAATATTCGACATGGGTACGGACGCATGTAGCTGTTGTTTGAGATGGCTCCGTACCCACATGGACAAAGTGTAAAAAATAAAAAATCTGTAATGTGATTTGTTCATGATGGGGCCAGCCCGTTTCTGAGTACGAATGACTTAATAAAAAAATAAACAAACATAAAAAACCATGATAATGGGCATGGGTTTGTACCCGTATAGCACAAATTAAAGGGTAAAAAAGTAAAACCCAAATCAAAAAATTTGAAATAGAACTTTAATAAGATTTTTTTAACTAGTATTTAAAAGGGGATTTTAGTTTATAAGGCCCAATTTCTTTACACTTTGTGTTTTTAAATCCCAACCGCAATCATTCCCCAACTAGTCTAACTAAATAGGGTAAAATACTAAACTGCCCTCCCACCCCTTATGCATACTGTGAAAACCAAAAATCCCACCCCAAACCCCATTAAGAACCAGAACAAACCCTTCCCATTCTTCTCCTCTCTCTCTATTCTCTTTCTGACTCTGATACAGAGTGAACGCCCCCCCTCCACCAGCAACACCCTACACCCATCTTCGCAAGTTGCATAAGGACACCACCCCAAATCACTCACCACCATCGCCCTCCTCCACCATGTCTGGCCTCACCACCACCAAAGCAATCCACACCAGCATCACCCCCACCACACTACCACAGAACTGCTACTTCATCTCAGAGACCCCAACTCTACTGCATCCTCGGCGCCTCACTGCAGCGGTCCTCCATGTTTGCTGCGTTTCGTCATTGATCCAGTTTGTCGCTCCTCCATCATCGGTGCCTCACTGCAGCGCTGTAAGCCCGCCGCCGCTGCAGTCCATCGATCCAAGCCCATTTGCAGTCCACACAGATCCGTCGCCGTTCGTCGAGAGGGAGTTCAGATCCAGCGCCAACACGAAGACAAACCCACCACCGCCGTCTGTCAGCTCCGTTCTTCAGCCCCATCACTCCGTTCGTCAGATCCACTGTTCTGCCCCGTTACCACCTTTCGTGATAAATTTTTTGGATCCAGATTTTTTTTTACTGAAATGGGAAATGGGGCCAGCCCCATATCCGTTTTTACTTTTCTGTTTGTTGGGCCAGCCCCATATGGGCCGAGTGTGTTAGTTTTGTTGATTGTTTGATGGTTTTGTTGTATTGGGTCCAGCCCCATATAGTTTGTTTGTAGGTAATGGGGTTGGCCAATTATGGTTTATAGTGTTGGTTTAGTTTGTATTTTTTTTTGTTCAATATAGGTACAACCCGGTATAGTTTATGAAATGTTTTTACAGTGTGAAATTGATCCAATTACTTATGGGTACAACCCATTTAAAAAATGAATAATATTTTTGTTCTAAAAAAGATTGACAAATACAGAATAAGTAGAACAAGGGAAAATAACGTGCTGGGTACAGCCCCAAAAAGAATTTAAATGATATGGGGCTGGCCCCATATCTTTGGACTTAATAAAAAAGACTAAAAGGATTGCAAAAATATATTGGGTCTGTACCCATCACGTTATAGTGTAACCCGTGATAGTTAGTCTTTATGGGTCCGTACCCATAACGAAGAGGGGTAAAAAGGAAAAGTTCCAAACCAACATGTTAAAAATAGGACTTAAAAAAAAGTTTTGGTAACCAGGATTTTAATCACAAAGTTGTCCATTGTTTGGATCTATTTTATATTTTCCTCGATATAAAATAGAAAATTGGTAAGTTTTAGAACTCAATTTATATTTTTCTTAATATTTTATGGAGTTGTTACCCACCTAATTTTTCAAATAAAAATGATATTTATAACCCTTACAACCTTCCTCAGATTCACCCAAATTAGATATATGTGGAAGTTTAAAAAATACAACATTCTTATATAAGTAATGATATATCATTGATAGTATTACGTATTAATGCCTAAGAAATTTCTCATACTAGTTTTAATTCTTGTTCATTCTAGTCGTTATTTTTTGTCCATAAAAAACATTATTCTTTTCTTTTTTTTACCCATAAAAAACCGTTTAAGTTATGAGAATTTTCTCAAAACTCAAATTTGAAGCTATAGGGAAATTATTAGAACTCAAATTTTAAGTTTTGAAATATTTTTAGAATTCACTGTTTTTTAAAAAAGACAGTATCTTTTACGGTATAATGAACAAAGCTGCAGGGTTTTATTGAGCATTAACCCACATGTTACTCATGCTATAAGATGGTTTTATTAGAAATAAATTATATTTAATTATAAAAATATAAAAATTTATAATTTATTTTCAATCAAATTATATTTATTCATGAATATATTGGATTATATTTATTATTATTTTTTCTTACTACTATTATTTAATTTTCTATATAAAGATATTTATTTAATGTTAAAGAATATATATATATATATATATATAAATACATAGAAAATTCATCTCAAAAGTCATTATATATTATATAACCCAAACACTCAGGGGCGGATGTAGGGGTGGGCTGAGGTGGGATGCAGCCCACCCCAACTTATCCAACCCACTATAATTTAAGTTGTTTTTTTAAAATAGATAAAAATATAACTAAAAATAATTATAGCATAAAATTAAACTTCCTTGACTTAAAGTTTAGAGATTAATTCTATCAAATAATAAAATTTATTGACGAAATTGGAACGTAAATACCATTAAATATTCAATTTCTTGGTTCTTTTAATTTTTTTTCATAGATTTTTTTGTAATTAACTCTTAAATGATTTAAAAAATTTCATTTGGTCCCCTAATTTTTAAAATTTATTTTACGAGACTTTAAATTATTTTATTTATAAGATTGTTTGCTTTTATACAACAAAATGTATGTTATTTTGTATAAAAAAAGGAAATTTATCAGATGATTAATTTAAAAAAATAATATCTGGACTTATATTGCAATCTTTACACAATATAGGGATTTACAGTGCATTTTAATTAGCATTATATAAGGATCTATCTAGCAATTTTTGCATAATATATAGACTTATCGTGAAAATAAGAAAAAATAATTTTTTTCGGGAACGTTGCCCCCAAACCTCCTTAGCCCTCCCTAACAAAAAATCCTGCCTCCGCCCTTGGAAACCTGGAACTTCTCTTACCAGAAATCTTAACAAAAATACTACAAGTTTATATTGAAAATCTTGAAAAGAATATAATTGAACCACAACGCAATAATAAATACAAAGTTTTATTTTGGTCAACCCCATGAGTCTTTATTCCAATAAACAAAGTTTATACTGAAAATCTTGAAAAGAACAATGCAATAATAAATACAAAGTTTTATTTTGGTCAATCCAATGGGTCTTTATTCCAATAAACTAAGGCAAACGTCCAATGGTATCGTATGTCCACCCATCTGCAAGAAAAATGAATAAAATTCGTATTAAATATGTCACTAAATTTCTTTTAGGTTTATTTTCTAAAATCAGGTTTAATAATAAATTATAAAGACATGATGAATCTGACTCTTCTTTTCCGTTCAAGAGTGAGGAGGTTTGGGTATAATGTTTTAAATTTCTTTTTCTCGAATTAATTTTATTATAGCTTTTATATATATATATATATAGAGGGGCGGAGCCAGGATTTTTTGTTAGGGGGGACTAAGGGGGTTCGGGGGGAGCGCCCCCGAAAAAATTATTTTGTCGTATTTGCACGATATGTTTAAATATTATGCAAAAATTGCTAGATAGATCCTTATATAATGCTAAAATGTACTATAAGTCCCTATATTGTGTAAAGATTGCAATATAAGTCTGGATATTATTTTTTAAAATTAATAATATGATAAAAAAAATTTATACAAAATAACATACATTTTGTTGTAAAAAAACAAAAAAACTTATAAATAAAATATTTTAAAGTCTAATAAAATAAATTTTAAAATTTTGGGGGCCAAACGAAATTTTTTAAAACATTTAAGATTTAATTACAAAAAAATTCTATGAAAAAAAATTAAAACGAAACAAAAAATTAAATATTTAATGGTATTTACGTTCTAATTTCGTCAATAAATTCTATTATTTGATAGAATTAATTTCTAAACTTTAAGTTAGGGAGGACTAATTTTATTGTATAATTTTTTTAGTTATATTTTTTTTTAAAAACAACTTAAATTATAGTGGGCTGGATAGATTGGGGTGGGCTGCAGCCCACCTCAGCCCACCCCTACATCAGCCCCGATATATATATATATATATATATATATATATATATATATATATATATATAAAAGGATGTACTATATATATTTTAATACTATATTTTTATTAATTAGACTATAAATTTTATATTAATTTATATTCCATTATAGAAAGAAAAACTTCATAGAAATAAATTGTTTTTTCCACAAATTATCCAGCAAAAAGAGAATTGCGTTATTGTATTTATAGATATCGAATGAGCAATACTACTTAATTACTACTTCATTTAAAAGGGTCGAAGCTTGGAGCTAGGTATCACATTTTCATCATTTAAATGACTTGCCTTATTATTTATATGGGTGCATATTGTCACACTTGTGAATTTATTCATCTCTTTTAGAGATCTGTATGTGTAAACCATTTGGAAATTGTAATCCCGGAGTACGTATAATATCTCCTCCTTTAATTAAACGGCACCTGCCATATTTAAAAAATCAATATAAATTAATAATTCTTCTTTCCAATATATTATATCAAATTTTTTGTTTGGTTTAGGCAATAGGCATTCCGAGTTTCAGGGCCTGCCTTGGTTATTCTTACTTGTATTTGGTAACGAAGCAGTGTAGAAAGACTGCCATCTGCACTTTAGCAAAATCTGTCCCTATACAAAATCTCATTCCACCTCCAAAAGCCATGAAATTCTTAGATGCACCATGTGTTTCTATTCCCTGTAAATAACATCAATTTTTCTTTGACATAAGAGAACATGAACTCGAGAGTGTTCAAGTCTCATGTCTACTTTTTGGTATATTATCCAACCAAAATAATAAAGGGTAAATGCGTCAGTAATCCCTGTTTTATACAAAAGCCTCTTTTGATAGTACTTGTTATTTTTTTTTTATGTGAGAAATTATATATATCACCAAAAAATTTATATATCGTCAAAATAACATTAATGATAAATGATTTAATTTATAGAATGCGGATTGTAAATTATTTTTGATTTTTTTTTAATTTCTCAATCTAACCATAATTTTATCATATTTATAATTTTCATTCAGTTAAATCACACCATATCATTAGTAATTAATTAGTCATTGATAATAAGTTGATAATATCAATTTTGGTTGTACATATATATATATATATATTATCATTGCTTTTTCCAATAATTATTAGATGGAAAATGATCACCTCCCATCTAGATGGATTGAAGTCAAGAGGATCTTTGTATTTCTCCGGGTTCAAGTGCACAGCCGGAGGACAAACCATAATCGCCCAACCAGCAGGAATTGTAAATTCTGCACCATTTATTAGAATTTATTTAATTTTACATTAGTCTCTAACATGCATATTATTGCTTAAAATTAATTTCTTGAGAAAATATAAATTAAATACCTTGGAATTTGACATCTTTAAGAACTTTTCTGAAAAGTCCTGGAGCTATATTAGCTAGTCTAACTGTTTCATTGATCAACTGCAATACAACATCGTTTAAATTAATTCTTTTGAATTTTCTATAGAAAAATTAAATTCCCTTACCTGAAATGTAAATTTCATTGACTTGTATTCATTCCATGTAAGTCCTGATTCTCGATTTTCCCTCTTCCGAAGTATTTCCTCATGTTCTTCCTGTGTTGAAGTTTAGAACTCGTATTAAGATTGGTAATAAACTTATCTAAAAGTTTAATTAGTTAAAAAACTTAGTATAGTCAAAATGTATTTAGTTTTGACTCACGGTTAATTTTTTCAAAAGCGGAGGATTGTCGAGAAGATATTTTAAAGCGAAAGTGATCGCCAATGATGTAGTCTCGTGGCTAGCAAAGAGTAACAAAAACATCAAGCTCAAAGCAATTTCTTCTGTCAAAATTGTGTCTTCCCTTTGAAGTTCATTTAGTACATAATCAAAGAAATCTATTGGTTGTTTTCTTGGGCTTTTTCGTCTTTCTTTGAGAAGGTTCTTCAACATCTTCATCGCCTTATTCTTCCCCTTAACAAATTTACAGCAAATAATCGACCATGTTAAAATTAGTGGCAGTCGATAATTAATCATCGTTGATGTTTGGATAAATAAACTATTTGGTCCATCTTTAAATATTCTAACAATTTACACTCTTATCTTTTATAAGTTAGTTTATTTATTGATTTTGTGAGAACATCTGTCCCTTTCTTTTTTGTATTTTTATTTTCTTATTGACAATGTCAATGTTTAGTCATATTATGAATATGATAAAGACTCAAGACCTTTGAAGTTGTTAAATTACTATATATTGTGGCAAAAATGGACAATATTTATAAATTGTCTTTGAGCTATATATGAGTTATTCCCTACGTTGAGATTTGAACTTTAAAAAAGTTTCTCATAATCCTAAGTAACAATTTCTTGTGCAAAATCCGTCCAAATATCAGTGGTTATGTCCAAAGATATAATAAGATCACATTTGTACAAATTTTAGACAGTGATTAAGGACAAAGAGAAATTGCTAGTTCAAAAACTATTTGAGAATTTTTAAAGTCCTGGTTCCAATATGGGGAATGAGTTTGAGGGGCCATTTAAGGAATTTTCCCAAATAATAATGGAAATACAGAAGAATGACTATGATGTAAAAAATCAGAAAATGAGGTATTGAAGTGTTGCGAATGCAAGATAAAGGATTGACATTGTCACAAAAATAACAGATACCTAACCAAGATTATTATATGTGTGTAAGGTAAATGATTAAAATGTGAAAGAAAATGAGGAATATACATACTTGTAAACACTTGCTGTAAGCTGTTCCAGGGATATTCATAGGAAACGATATTAATCCTTTTATAAACGCTTTAAAATTGTCACGTAAATTTTCGGTTGAATTTTCTGAATCATAGTTGATCAGCTTCTTTGCAGTGAGATCAAAAACCATCTACATAATTTCAAATAATCAGTGAAAAATTTAAAACCTAAAAGAATTAAAGAAAATTTTCCCTTAATTACCGATGCAGTTGCTTCTTTCATTTCAACGCTTTCTTGAACAGACCATTTTTGTAATTTTCTTTTCGCTGCCTCTTCAACATCTGGAAGCATTTTCTTCAAACTCTCAGGCCCAAAAAGATTAAGCACCATGTTCTTAAGGTACTTGTGCATAAATCCATTCAAGGATCCCATATGCTTTCCTCCAAAGATTTTAGTCACAGTATCTGGATACGAGCTCTCAAATAATTTTCCTTCTTCCTGGAAGATGAACGAGTTAAAGTCCGAATCTGTTGATATTATAATTGGCTTTCCCACCAAACTTGTTCGAAAAATTGGCCCGTACCTGAAAAGTATTAGTCACAATATTTAAGTTACTAACTCATTTAAAAGTTAAAAGTAACTTGAATAAAAGTAAAAAGTCCAATAAATAACACTACATTGGAGAAATGAAGGAACTAAGTCCAATTATTGCTAGGTAAGGCGGATTCATAAATTTCCGGGGGCTAAAAATTAGAAGACTGAATTAGATTAACCTAAACATTATGGTGAGAGTTAATTTCACTATATATGTTATTTAACAAGGGGCTAAAAATCTTAATAATATTATATTCCAGAGATGGGTTAAGTTGCCAAATTTACACGACACTCTGACGATGCTACCCCCATTTCACCGGGATTCCACTCTTGAGAGTAAAGTAAAGCGAAAATAATCTAGTTCTGATTTACCACGAGAATATATATGGGGAGGCATGTATATCTCCGTGGGATTAATCAATCGGGTGCGCGCAAGCTAGCACGGAACCCATGTAACCAAAAAAAAAAGTGAAAATAATCTTACTTTTTCATCCTCTCTGTAATAAAGGGAGAAAGATCTGAGGTGGTATGAGGGGCGAAGAACTGCCGAGTCTCGCCAAGGATCGGCAATCCCATCGAACCGGGTGGAAGTTTTCCATTGCATTTAGGAACCCTAGAGTACTTGTAAATCCAACGAGTGATGAATACAACAATAATCGCAATTATAGATCCAATGCACAAAGCTAGAGACACCATCTTAACTTGTTACAAAGTGATTACTTTTTAATTGAGGGTTGTAATTAGCACAAAATAGAATACTTATAATGAAGTTTTTTGTTTTCATATATTTAATGTCAGACAATCGGTAGGATATTCTACTAAACCAATATAGGTGGCCCTTGTATAAAGATATCAAGAAATGTAACTTTGTTGACAAATTAGACGTCTATATAGGAGTTGCAAGAAATAAAACCATGTAGGTATGTACTAAAAAAGACAAAGTTAGGTTATCCATTCCTCTTACATTGACAAATGTGGCATAGGTGATAGAACAATTGGACTACAATTAAAGGTTAATGACTCTGTCCCCTACCCGAAATGCTAAAGTTATAGATTTGAGTATTCATGGAGTAAAAAGTTAGAGAGGATAAAGGGGTATCAGTATGCATGCGTCATCCTGAAAATTTGCATTATAAAAAGAAACCACATATGCATATAACAAAATTCAGCATAAACAACATGATGACTTAATTATATCGGAGAGAATTTGGGGGACACTGAGCTGTGTGAATGTGCATTTTAGAGACGTTATGGACACTGATTAATCAAGCAAGCGGACATGTATATGGGATCGGATACAACATGGATAGATGCTAAAATACGAACACACGGTCGTAAAAATTTATTGAGATTGTGGAACATGGATGGCTAACGTTCGTGTGCCTAAGAACTCAGATTTTGAACAAATTAAAACATTAAAGCACCAAAAGGTACATACTTTCTTCATCAATTACTAATAATAATTTTTTTTTTTTAAAACTTAACTCTACCCTAGCTTCCTAATTGTTTTTTTTTTCATTACCGTGGAGATCCGATAATACATCAAAGACCAAATCCAGTCGGTAAACAACTCTCGGTGTCTTCCAACCTTACCTATCTCGTATAAAAGTAACCTTCAAATACCATTTGGAGGATCAAGGTGAACAGAAACAACGCTAACTTGAAACATGCCCATGTATGTCAGCCAATTCACGTATAAATTAACTTCTCTATAAATGCTCTTTTAAGGTAAAACCCCTATTTCTTTCAAGAATTGCCCTAATATATTGATTACACCACGTTGTTGGCCCTCTGCCACTATTTACCTTTCAAATTGCATCAATTGCCTCCCAAAAGTCCACCTCTACCTCTATCGCGCTTACCCTAAGACTTTCCACCATTTTCAAGCCTCCGCACAACGTTATTAGCTCAACTATAATCAGTAAATCATGATTAACACTCATGGTAAAGCCATGTATCCAATTGCCATTCTCGTCTATAATAATTCCTCCCCTTCTACTAACTTGGCGCCATTTATTAACTCCCATCCGTGTTCAGTTTTAACCTCTTAGAAGGTTTATTTCATCGCACAAGATTTACTACTTCTTCCTGGGAGGCAAATTAAATTACCCGGCGAACGATCCCAAACCTTACTATAATTAACCGCTAAATAGCGCGCTTTCTTTAATAAATCCATACCATTAAGGAATTCCCCACTGTTATTTAACACAATCCTATTACGTTCTTTACAAATAGTTTCGATTAGAGCTCCAAAGAATACGTTCCAACTAACTCCCACAAAGAGACTATTATTTGACAAATTTTTTGACCACCAACCGCACCTATCAGCTTCACCGGGCTCGCCTTCTTCCAGCGCTGCAGAATAATCTACCTGGGAAGCCCTTTGAACCTGCTGGCAGAAAATATTGTCTGTTATCACAGAACATCACTGATCAGTAGCGAAGAAACCCATCAGCATTCTCCTGACTTGGAGGATTCGCATGAACCTGCTGCATATACCCATCCCCTCCAAAGTGTTGTGAAGACAGCCGGAGCTGCTGAGGTGCTGCAGAAACATCTGCCACCTGTTGGTCTGAATAAGTCCGATTTTCTGTAACAGGAATATAACTATAGCTGCTGCTGACTTCTTGAACCCCTCGCCCTCCCGTTCTTCCCCTAACTGTGCTAACCTCTCGCCGAATCAGAACCCAGATCTCCTTAGCTTTCAAGTAATCCCGATATAGATGGATTGCACTGTCTTCCATAATTCAACACCACAAACACAGCCCCGAAAGTTCCATACCTCGCCTAATAAGATTACCCTTCGTCGCTATTTTCTCTTGCACCGTTCTTCACACTAACACCCTAGTTTTTTGCGGGCATCTCAACTCCCAAATCTTATCCCAATTGATATTCACGTTAACCTCACTAGCATTATAATACCACATGACCGATTTAACTGAGTATTCACCATGAATCTCGTGCAACCTAGACAATCTATCTGCGGCTTCCTCTCCTTGATTTCAAGTAACTTAGAGGGTGATATAAGATGCCAAAAATTCTCCCAAACCCACTATCCATCATACCACATGTAATCACTCACTTTTTTTCCATCTTTCCCAACTCCCAACCACTCCTAAAACATGGTCAATAAATGGAGAATCATCTACCCACCAGTCCATCTAAAATGATACAGCTTTATGTACTAGCCATCGGGATCTCCGTCTTAAAACGGAAATACCTTCACAATGGCTCTAACATTCGTGAGTCATTCGATTTTAGTCATATATTGAAGAGGTGATGTCTTAAAATATTTTTGTCTCATAACGGTAGTCCAGATACAATTGTGAATTAGCTTCAATCCTAGCTTACGTACCCCGAAGTGTCTTATTTCATATCTTATGCCAAACGTAAACCGAGACCTCTAACTTTTTTTGGTCTACATAAATCCTTCCATGCTATCCAATTGATACGTTGTTGATCCTCTAAAGAACCCCAAATGAATTCTTTTCGAATTTTATCGTTCTCGTGACATATAAATTGGCCATTTCTCCACTTGAATGATATGACGGATAGCAATTACTAATATATCAAATATATAAGTAGCGGAAAACTTAATTGCAATCTTATAAACCAATCTAGTACGATTTAGGTAAAATAAATAAGAATTTTGTACCTTTTTGGATTTGTATAAAAAATAGAACGACTAACCAGCTTTAAAAGATTGAAGCTTCCACGCGTTAATTGCATGCCGAGTTATGATTTTGCTTTTAGAATGATTCTAACTTAGAGACCATTTTTCCTCTGTGGAGTTTGGTTTCAAGAGAGAAAAATGAAAATCCTTCACGTACATTATACTTATGATAATTTTAGAGAAAATGAAAAGTCAAAAGATTAAAAGTAATCAACGTATAATGAAAATTGATTATCTTAATAAAGTAACTTTTTACAAAGAACCTGGTAAAGGATCACACACATAATCCCTCTATCTTTACAGCTCCAGATCGTTCTGAGATATGGTATATTTTTCAAATGTCATAAGAAAATCAATTATGTTACACGTCGATTATGAACGATTGAAGAATGGCCTAAGAAACTCATTTTTTCATTCATTCGATCACCTTGGCCAAGGATTTGATACAATTCTTATAATCTTATGACATCGTAGAGTTCAAACTCTTTAACTAACTAGATTTAATAGGTTTCATCTTGACTCATCCTTAGGAGCATTGGTGGTGGTGGTTGAGGTTGTATTGGTGGTGTTGGTGGTAATATGGTGGTGGTGGTTGTGGGGGTGGTAGGTGGTGGTGGTGGAAAGTTGTAATAGGGTGGTTAAATTTAAATGATAGATAATAAAGTAATTCAAAAGATTATATAATGGTATTTTTTTCAATAGATGTTTTTAATAAATAATTTTAGTAGCAGATATTTTTAGCAAATAAGTTTTTTAATACGCATTTATAGATTAGTGGCTTAAAAATTATAGACGTAAATATTAATTTGTTTGTCCAAAAATACCAAATTTATATTTTTCTGGTTTTTTTTGGAATTAGTTATGACGATTTTAAAGAAAATTCCCAAACACGCGTGTGTGATAGAATTAATAATAGGTCGTGGCGGTGGTGGAAGTGGTGGTGGTGGTGGATGTAGCGACGGTAAAAAAAAATTTACATGTATTAGTGGTGGTAGTGGTTGTACTGGTTGTGGTGAAAATGCCACATTATTTATTTAATATGAAAAAATAAATTATATTTAAATTTAAAAATAAAATAATATATTAAATATAAGAGTGGTAAAAATAATAAAGATAAAAAAATTCTATAAATATTATTAGGTATGTTTTTATAAAATAAATTATTAATATTATTTTAATAATTAGGTTTTTTTCATTAGATGTTTTTTTTTAACAATAACTCCTTTTTTAATATAGAGTTGCAATTATGATATATAAATTTATACTAAAACACAAGAAAAAAAAATCATTTAAATCATCTAAACTGCGGACAATTTTTTTTTTTTTTGGACGGAAGGTGCCGACAATTGTACTATTAGGAATGGAATGGATGAGGTTTACCGTCCAAAAAAAAAAAAAATGGATGAGGTTTATCCTCTAAGACGAAATGGCGGACACAGGTTGTATTATCGTCTAGCCCTTAATTCTTGTGAGAGACAATAATCAAGCTTTCATTTGTCTACTAAGGCTGCAAAAGGTGTCCCATTCGTCATGGCTTTTATGATTATCTTTGATTGAAATTTTTCAACTGAACGAGAAGTTTGTTATAGATACACATATTAGGACAATTATTTTGTTCAAAAGTATTACGACAATTCATAGGTACTTCAATTTCTAAAAGTATTCTATTAAGGATAGAGTGGAAAGAGGTCTTCTAAAAGGATGAAGAATTCTAAAAACTCTTTACAAATAATTTTTATTTTTATTTTCTAATGATAGCTTGTTTTTAATATTCAAATTTTTTACATTTTCCTTAATTTTATGAACGGGTATGGTTATATCTCAGGAAAAAAAAATAACCTTAATATAAGTGGGTTCTTTTTTATAAAAACACACACTTTTATATAAAAACTGATTTAGCTAAACATTTGAGAATGAATAAGTTAGACGACCTTGATAAACACTTTGGTATTCCCTGGGGCAGATATAGGCTCAGGATCCTAGAATTGTTAGTTAATAAAGTATTAAAAAGAATGGCATTATGAGGCACTAAACTTTTTTCTAATAATGGAAATGAGGTGCTTATTAAGGTTATTATTAATGCTATCCTAATCCATGTTATGTCAATTTTTCTTATACCAAAGAATGTGATTGAACACATTGCCTCTTTGGTTGCAAACTTTTACTAGAGTGATAAAGGGGCTAGGAAAATGCATTGGTTAAGTTGGAACAACTTGATTAAGACTAAGTAAGAGGGAGGCATGGACTTTAAGGATTTCCATGCGCAAAACCTAGCCCTGCTAGCCTCTAGTGCGTGGAAAGTAATGAAAAAACCTAACTCTCTACTCTTAAAATTCTATAAGGGAAAAGTTTTCCAAATTGTAAATTTTTTAAGGTTATAATAGGGAGTAATTGTTCTTGGGGATGGAAAGATCTCTTGTGGGGGGGGGGGGGGGGATGTTTTAAAAAACAACTAGCTTGGAGTGTTGGTGGTGGACACTCTATTGACATTTGCAATGATGCGTGGCTCTCTTCTTAACTTTTTTTTTTTACAGAAATCTAGGTATACCTCTTTGTCTAAAGTGGTTGATTTGATTTATTTTGATGGTACCTCCTGGAATTTGAATACTCTTAATACTTTTTTCTCTTCTTCAGTTGTAGCAACCATTAGGCATATTCATCTCCCTTTTACCCCTTGTCAAGATATTCCTTTTGAAAATCATCCAGTATATGGGATGTGTTAGTGAGGGAGAGCTATAATTCTATTAGGCAGGATTAACTGGAGAATAAAGAAAAGAAAGTCAAAATAAGAAGTAACACTTATTTTATTTTGTCTAATAAGGAATGGAAATATATTGGAATCTCAATTTCCCCTTCAGGTGGGAATTTTTTGTGTAAAGCCTGCAAGAATGGGTGACCTACAAATTAGAATCGGCATAAAATGAGAATGGATCGCCCATTTCCCAACTCGTGGTTAGGCCTTTTTCCGGTCGTTAGATATGATCCTTCAAATTTGATATTTCAGTCGTTTAACGGGTTTCATAAAAATAAGATTTCCTTCAGTAAAAATTTACCTTCAGACCTAATCTGTTCATGCCTTGAGTCATACCATATGTTGATTTGTATGGCGTTAGTAGGTGGGAGTTGCTAGGTTCGCTCATAAAATTAATAACATTATTGAGACCCTCCAAAAACTCTCATACTTACGCTACTTTGATGATACTTGACGATGTCTTTCTTTTTGTGATGAATTAATCCATACACGAGACATTATTTTGGGTGTTTATTGGGCCTAAGTGAGGGATTTTTTTCTTATTATTTGCTATATTGTTCTTTTGGTTCTTGTTTTGGACATATTAATATTTATAGAGCTTATGTGCCTTATTGGTGTGTTATGTGTTTAGCTTTTAGGTACATGGTTGATACAAGGTTCAAAGATGAGAAGAAGAAGTCAAAAATTCAAGATAATCCCCAAGTCAAAGCAGAAATTGAGTTTAAATTCACTTTGGGAAGTTGGAGCGTTTGCGTGAAAAATCTTTGCGCCTTAGTATTTCAATCACTAATACATATTGGTAAGAGCTTTGGACATGATTCCTTTTTATTAAGAAAGAGCTTGAAGTCAATGTCGCATGGGAAGTAACGGAAGTCAATTTGAAGTTAAGATGAAAAAGTTATGCTAATAACCGTTGTCGTATCTCAAACCTGATCACATATGTTAAGTAAAACGGGATTGAGTCCTTCTAAACCTAATTAAGCAAGACTAAAGGGGCCCCAAACGTTTTTAGGTTGTGTATAAGCCATTTTTCAGCCCCCATATCAAAACAACATCAGATTATCTAAGGAAGAATCGATCAACTTCTATGGTTGCTAAAGACTTTTTTATTTCTTTATTTTTTATGATTTTCAGCGACCAAACTTAGTCGCTAGATGTGCTATAACAAGTGTTTATTTGGTGGTCGTTAAAAACATGGTCAGTAAAGATGTCGCGTATAGTAGTGTAATTCCATTTTCAAAATCTTGACGTTGCAAGTGGATTTTTCATTTCATTATAGTTACTAATGACTAAGAATATAATTTGATCACAGTTCCTCAGAATTTCAAAAGAGATGCTTCCAATAGTTGAAAAATTTGTAAATCCTATGTAGTAAAGGATTTATTAGTCAACAACTGTGCATATTATCTGTGGAATTAGTTGTGATGCGGGAAAACTGCCCCGAACCACCACGTAGAAGAAAAAAAAAGAGCCACTAGGCTACCTAGTTGTGTTGACAATGACTTGTTGAAATTTGTTTCATCAGATATGATCCCTTTAAATAGTTGCGATTGCAAGTTCAAGTGCAGGATTATTGAATCAATTATTGATCCTATTTCTCCCGAAAAACTATACGCATGGCTAGTTCTTTCGAAGCAGCATGTATCTATTTATCTCTTATTGTTCTCTTTATCTTACCATTAGCCCTATTCTTTATCCTCAAACAATTTTCTTCTTTGCATGCACCCCGAATTCCACCAGGCCCAACTCCATGGCCAATCTTAGGAAACATCTTTCATTTAGGGAAGATGCCTCATGTGTCTCTTACTAATTTTGCTCGAGTTCATGGCCCTCTCATATCACTAAAACTAGGAACTAAATACATGGTTGTTGCATCATCACCAGCTGCAGCCATGGAAATCCTCAAGACATATGATCGTAGTTTATCAGGAAGACACGTTCCTCAGGCGATTCCATATACACGCTCAGAACTTAACAATATATCAGTGGCCTGGACAGAGGGATGCGATGATAGATGGAAATATTTACGAGCACTATGCCGAGCTGAATTGTTCTCGGGTAAAGTAGTAGAGGCTCAACAATTTTTAAGAGAGAAGAAAGTGATGGAAATGGTGGAGCTTTTGAAGGAAAATGAAGGTAAGGCTATGAGTATCGGGAAGTTAACTTTTGCTACTACTTTCAACATGCTGAGTAACATTTTGTTATCTCGAGACTTGATCGGTCTGTCAGAAGGGATTGTGGATAGTTCGATGAAAGATTTGCTAAGAGAAGTTATTGAAGTGGTCTCCGCTATAAATTTGTCGGATCTCTATCCGATTCTGAGTAAGCTAGATCTACAAGGCTTACGAAAAAAGGCAAAGAAGATATGGCTAAGGATCTGGTCCATTTGGGAACCTATTGTTGAAGAAAGACGAAAAAGGAAAAACGCAACTTCTTTGATCCAACGAGATTTCTTGAACACCCTTGTTGATCATGATTTTACTAATGATGGAATCCTCGAACTACTAGTGGTTTGTTTCTCTTCCCTGATATAAATTAGGTTGTTTCAGTTATAACCTGAATCTAAAACATATTGCTCTTTGAAATAGTAAATTCAGGAAAAATATAAGGGGTTTTGGAAGAATTACATGCAATGAATTTATAAAAGAAAAATCATGTGAAAGAAATTGTGTATTCTCATTCATAAACGTCTAACTATATTTGTCCAATTTTATAAAAAAGGTATCCAATATCATTTTGTTCCTTTGTGAATACTAAGATATTGAAAGTGTGTCTTTATATGGTGTATTTTTATTTGTTCTTAACTTATAGGAAATTGATAGTGTGAGAACAAAAAGCATACTCTAATCACGTAATTAGTCAAAATTATCTCCATGATTTTTTAAGAGGATTATGCTTGCAATGAATAAGTGGAGTGCAATTGCCTGCTCATCTATATAATTATGTAGGCATTGTTCTTATATTAAGTAGAACACATACTATTTAGCTTGAGTTTTGAAAGTGAGTCTGACTCCCTAGGCAGCTAAGAGAATGTTTCTTGCGCCAATCTCCAGTACTATTATCCAGATTTATCTCGAACTCATATTAAAAAATAAATTAAATACAAACCATATTACATCAAGCACAAGTCCACTGCTGGCTCGTGGGTTAAACAAATAGAAAGAGGCTTGATGTAAAAATTTCAACTACAATGTCTAAGATGATTTTTCGTCTTATAGATCTAGAACCATTTCATGCACGCTCGTTCGTGAGAACGGATCGTAAATTTTTTTAGTAAAAACTTGAGGTTAGATGAACAATATTAAGTGTCTTAAACAACGGGTTACTAATAATAGCTTTACTTCCCTATAAACTAACGAGGCAGACCACCTAAGATATAAAAATAGTTATCGAGCAACTACAAATAGAACATTTAAGGTTTATTGTCAATTTCTAATACGTATAAATGTTGGTGTTCCTACAGGAGTTGTTTACTGGTGCGTCAGACACAAGTACCTCAACAATTGAATGGATGATGGCAGAATTGGTAAAGAACCCAGAAGAAATGAAAAATGTTCGTGAAGAACTGGACAGAGCAATCAACAAAGAATTTATTAAAGAGTCTTTCATAATTAATTTACCGTATCTTCAAGCCTGTTTTAAAGAAACCTTAAGGTTGCACCCTCCTGCACCTTTATTGATTCCTCGCCGAGCTCCCAACACCTGCCAAGTTATGAATTTTACAATTCCTAAAAACTCTCAAATATTTGTAAACGTATGGGCGATTGGGAGGGACCCGGATGTTTGGGACGAACCCTTGAAATTCAAACCAGAGCGGTTTCTTAATTCGGGTTTAGATTTCAAGGGGAATAATTTTGAACTCTTACCCTTTGGTGCAGGAAGGAGAATTTGTCCAGGTATTCTCATGGCTGCGAGGCACGTCCCTTTAGTTGTTGCTTCGTTGATTTATTTCTTCGACTGGTCAGTTCCTCGAGAAGAAGGACCCGACCATGAGCTGAACATGAATGAGAAATTTGGGGCAACTCTGCAAAAAGAAATTCCGTTGCTCCTCATACCACGATTGCGAAAATGATCTATATATGGAGTTGCAAATCTCATTTATTCCATATATATTCTCTCATGTTTTTATATCTCAATCCAGATTGAGATTTTTATCTCGCACTGTATGTGGTATTTTGTTAATTTATTTATACGTCTGAGGCCTAAGCAGGTAATTTTCTATGCAATTATTTTTCTATCGCATTCAAAGTGATTAAACTTGTGCAACTAATAAATTGTATCTCAAGGTTTGTTAGTTTTGATGGACTTTTAAACTATACAGACCTCTGTAAGCATAAGGCGTAATTCACTATTTTAATATTACCATATGGAGATAGGATTAACAATAAACTAATTATAAATAATCACCTTAAGTAAATGGTTTAATTAATTCAGTACAAGTAGAGGAGATGAGACATTAATTTTTTCCGGGAGGGTAAAAATTTAGTTTGTGGAGTAATGCAAGTGTAATGGAATCTCCTTCGTCTCTCAATCTCAATTGCAATACTTGTACAGAAGTAACCTTTCGAATAAAGAAGATGTATCAAGGTACAACCACGTAGTAGTTGCAGAACTATTGCCCCGGGAGAGGGCAACCTGTTAAGATACGTAACTCTTCACTTCTTAACTATGATGGATTAAAAAATAAAAACAAGGGGATGTCTAAAAATTTGGAAATAAATAAATAGGTACTCTTATTTTTATCATGCCAATACTTTACTACTTAATTAAGATTTGTATCAATTATTAACAACTGTTAGATCAATGTTAGATCAAAGTTGAAATGTTGAATATTTTGTTAGTCAAATTAGAACTATAGGTTTTTATTTCTTAAAATCTGTAACAGAGTACAGTAGGAATTTTTTCTCAAAAATATATCAACATTCATCAAATATTGAATTTTATCATGAATATAATTTTTCTTTTATAAACTTTAGCTTTTCACGGAACAACGTCTCCATATATATCAACAAACAAAGAAAAAGATTTGTTGCCCCAAACTCTATTGTTTTGGTTAACATATCTTAATTTAGTTTATTTATTAAATCTCCTACGAAGAAATTTTGCGGATCCATATTTGTGCTCCAATATATACCTTGCGCAGTTTTTTTATTAACCTTTGAGATTATAATTTGAGAGTTAAATTTTGAATAATCAATAGTTATTTTTATATTTCTAATTGATTGTAAATTTTTCTAAAAGTTTATGTATTTTGTAATAGATTATGCGTATTTTTATATAATGAACCGTACATATTTATCATATGAATTTTATCCAGCTCTATTTAATCTTAGAATTATAATCAAGTAAGTTGTCTATCGACTGGTTTGATAAAGAATAGCACAAGGTATTATAATAATATAGGTGGTATATGTTTAATTCACTCCTTTACTTAATTAACTCTTGAAAATGAACTAATACAATGGATTAGACATTGACTAAAGGAAAAAGAATATTCAATTGATAAGAAAAGTCTCTTCAAAGCTTTCAAATAGTTGGCTGCCAAATTGGATATATATAAAAAGGTTTCTTCGGATAGGATTAATTCCTGTTTAGATATTTGGGAAACTCTAACCACTAATCATTTCTAATGTCAAACTGTATTTCTTCATTGATCAACTGAAGACTTATTTTTCGATTACTATGTTAGCACATATTCGATTATCTAACTTCCCAAGTGATAGAATGATGAAATTGTTGAGTAGATGCATTATGTTTGACGTTAATCGATAATTTCAATGTTATTCGAGGTATTACGATATTGTCATTAAATAGTTGTTCAGTTCAACATGGGTTAAAAAGGGTTGCAAAATTTGTAGAAAGATACGGTCATGTGCACTTTCACTACATTGCAAAATACTTAAATATACAATTTGATACCATAACGAAAAATGTTAAGAAACGTGCAACGAGTTTACATGGATCAACAGTGATGCTCTACATTTATCGAGACTTGATATTGAATAAAACTTAGTGAATGAATCACCACTAGTCTTGATTATCGACAAAAAAATTGATTTTCTTTAGAGTGGTTGGTCTTTGTAAATGGTTATGAATTATTTAAAAGTTTTCAATCTGAATTTTATTTCATAGTTGGTGATTCATGACATCCATCTCAACAAGATTATCATCTAATGGTTATGAACTCATTAAGAGTTTTCAAACCCAACCTTTACTCAACAATCAGTAATTTTATCATGTCTATTTAAACATGACTCCATTGAATGGTTATGAATACATTACTGCAGATCGGTTCTTTAGCGACCAAACCATTCACGACTACATTTTTTAATCGCTAATGATACATCTTTAGCGACTACATGTCATTTACGACTACATACAACTCATTTGCGACTACATGAGTAGTTGCGGATACGTTTTCAATCTCATGACTATAGTAAGTAGTCACTAATCTTATAATAGTAGTCGCTAGTATGTTTTTAATTCTTTTTTTACACGGTTATATCTAGTCGCGAAAGATGGATTGTCTTTGGCAACTACTAATGTAGTCTCGGTTAGTACATAATAGCAACTACAACTCCATCTTTAGTGACTACATGATGTAGTCGCCAATGACTTTAGCGTATTTATTACAGTGAGTTGCGTTTTGAAAACATAAATACCCCAATATTTTTATCTTTCCCACAATTCTCTCAAATGCGATGGATGTACCCGTTTGAACGGTATTTGAAGAAGTTAAATGAATACATATGAAACCCGGCTAGGCCTCAATCGCAGAGGGATACGCTGTCAAAGAGACTTTGACTTTCATATCACGTTATCTTCAAGAAGAAAAAACAAAGTTCAACAATCCGAGTAGATATAACGAGACTGTACCTAAACCTAAATATTTATCTATATTTAAGAGCCAGTGTAATCCACGGGGTAAAAAAGAGTTTGGTGGTTTGCCATATATAAAGAAATAGCAAATAAACTGGTACATCCTACTTAATTGCGACGAGATCCAACATTTAATGACGTAAGTAAATCATTTGGATTTATTATTTTTGCATTCATTATGAAAAAAATATTGACTTTAGTCTTCAGATGTAGAAAACACAAAGCCACGCTATCGTGCCCTGAAGATGATAAATAGAGGATTCACTGACAGAATTTTAAAGAGTTGGTTTATGTTTAAGGTATAGTTTCATTTAAACATCAAATTAAGAATCAATGTTAGTTTATATAGTTATAATTGTTCCGGTTTGTAGGTTTATGGTATGAAAAATATCGGTGATGCATTTGCTACCCGTGAGATGATTTCATTGGCTAGTATGTCTCATGGTCCAGTTTATAGATACGATTCATGTGTTATGAATGGTGTCAAATAGGTTACTCGTCAAAAAGGAGAAAAAAGAGTGACTCGAGATTACAGAGTATGTACCATGTATGATGGGAAACCGTATTACGGTGAATTAGTCAAGATTTTAGAGGTAACATTTTATGGTGGTTGTTCTGTTGTGTTATTCGAGTGTAAGTGATACAAAACGAGCAATACGAGGAAAGAGAATGAGGTAACCTTTATTAACACATCTAGTTTTTTTGGAACGAAGAACCATATATTTTAGCAACGCGAGAAAAAAAAGTTTTTTACGTTGATGAGATTAATTCAAGGAAAAAACTAAAAGGGTGGAAAGTTGTTTGGGAAATCAATGATCGGCATGGACGAAGTCCCGAGTTATGGTGTGCGGAATCACTACCTACTGAAAACGAGCGTATCACGATTCCTTTGGTGAACACGAAGACGGATTACTCACAACTACACTTGACAATTGGTGAGGAGATCCAATTTGACCCATCTCTATTGCATATAAATTTAGTTATTAATGAAGATGATGAGTTATTTGACGACACGTTGGACGAGTATGCAGATGATCAATTAGAGGAACCCATCTACATTAATAGTGATGAGGAACTTGTTGACACGTTATTATTTTGTATTGTCATCTCGTGTTTTTTGAAATTTGATATGTAAGATTGTGGATTTGGTACGACGAATGTGTTTTGATTATGTGCATTTGATTACAATAGTGTTATTTAATGCATAGTATGTGATTTAAAATTAAAACTGTTCATTATAACTAAAAAAGGGGAAAAACATTTTAGCATTAGCGACTACAAAGAGTTGATGAACTAGTCGCTAAAGGGGGGGTCATCTGCCACTCGCTCAAGCGCAAGAACTAGTCGAAAAAAATAAAATGTTATTAGCGAATACAGAAGTAGTCGTGAATGTCGAATTTAATATTCATTTACTTAATGGCGGACCACTTTCCCTCTCATTCGTGTACACGCGTTTCATTTTTAGCATTAGCGACTACAATGTGGTCGCGAATGCCGCACGTGGCGGTCTAAAAACCGACACATGACAGTTAAACTTAATATTAGCGACTACATACCCTATCTTTCGTGACTACATTTATGTAGTCGCGAATGAAATGTCCTATATGTACTTCCTGCCATGAGCTTATTTCTCACAAACTCTTTACACCAAAACTAAAAAACCGAAGCTCCAATTCTTCTATTTTCGACAGCAATTGGAGTGATTAACACCTCCAAATCACATCCAAAGGTAAGGAAATAATCAATTACACCTTCATTTCCTATTATTTCTTATGATTTTTCTAGATTATTGAAAAAAAATTATCTTTTTTTTCTTGTGTTTATGTTTGAATGATATGGGAATGGTTTCTACTTCAAATGAGCTACTATTTCATTGTATGATTTTTATCCACTAATTAGGTTGTAATTTTTATGATTTTAATTTCAATTTTTTTTGTCCTTAAACTTTTGCATGTTATAGCTATTTCCGAATTTCATAGGTGATATTTAGGAGTGAATGGTGTTAGTTTTAACACATTTGGATAGTTAGAATTGAAATACAATAAATGAAAAAAAAAAAAGAATTGGCATTTATAGTTGGGGGTTTTAATGTATATATTGCCTATTTAATATGATATGTGTGTTAGAATGCAATTTAGGAATATAATAGCTATATATTTGTATTAAAATGTTACGTGTTTTTGGAATAATATACAATTTTAGATAATTTAGGGTTAAAAAAATTATGAGAATTTTAGGATTCATTAGGGTTAATTCTAAGTTTTACTAGAATAAGGACTAGTTTGCAATTCTAAAAAATATATTTAAAAAATAATTAGTATGAAATTTTTGAGAATTTTAGTCTTATGTAATTTTAATTTTTAATAAGAAAAATAACTATTTTGAAATTTAAAAAATAAATAAATAAAGGTTTGATGATTTTATGATTACTATGTAATTTTTTAGAATTTTAGTCTTATGTAATTTTAATTTTTTATAAGAAAAAAAGACTATTTTGTAATTTAAAAAAGTTATAAGACTAAAATATAATAATTATAAAGAAAAGGGTTTTGTTTGCAATCAAAAAAATAATTTAAAAAATATTAAGGACTAAGAGTAATTATATATTTATTTCACAAAATGACTAATAATTTATTTTTTTAATACATATGGTAAATGGATTGAGAATAATAATAAGATAATTTTATTGTATTTATTTTATTATATTTATTTTATATCAATTTAATTTGGTGATGTAATTTTTTTATTATATTTATTTTATACTTATTTAATCTGGTGATGTACTATTTTTTTTATTAATTCATTGGTTGTAATATTTAATAGTTTAGTTATTTAAATGTAATGCTTATTTATTTTTCAACATATTGTAATAATTTAATTTTAATTTTGTTATTCTTTTAATTATATTTATTAAACATTTAGGATTGCAAGCGAGCTGGCTTATGTGTTGGCTAGGAACCACGGGGGACGATGAGGGACATGGTCCTTCACGCAATCCAATCCTCAACTTGGCATACTGTAACACCCAATAGGGTATACAATTTTTATTCCATAATTATTTATTTAAAAATGTACATTAATTTAATGTGATTTAAAGCAGAAAAAGTAAGCGAAAACCGAGGGGGCCCGCATCCCTAAAAACTGCCCTTAGGGCATTAAAGGCCGTCATGTATCATTTACCTGTCAATTTTTGCATACTAGACAACACGAGGAATCCATAAGGAGAATACGGGAAACACGTAAGTCAAGTGATCGGGATAACGATTCGGGAGAGAATACCACCCTGTTACAAATCATGGGAAAAAGTGCCTCAAAATCTAAAAGATGAATGTCTATCTGTAATATTTAAAATTATTTTTAATTATAATATGTAGGATAATTTATTTATATTTTTTACTTTATTATGCTGAATATAGGAATTTTTTAACATAGAGAACTGGAGGAAACTATCAGATTGTGCCGGCATTGCCGGTAATCTTGATACTAGCATGCGATATAGATATAAGGACTACAAACATCAAGTGAAGAAGCACTATTACTTGAAGGGGACGAAACCGAGTGAAATGATTGATGAGAATTGGGCAAAAAGTTGTAAATTTTGGGGTCAGCTGCCACGAAGGTAATAAAATATTACTTTATTTATTTGTAATATTTTACTTTATGTTATTAATCTTATTATAACAAATAAACCAGCACCAAGCAAAGGCGAATAGAGAAACCCGAAAAGGCTAAAGAATCCAAATGGGACAGGATCCCGAAAGTATTCCCGAACTAGGGATATTATGTAAGAGGTAGACAATAATTTTTAAAAGAATTAAAATTATTTAGAATAGTAATTGAATTATTGAATGGAACAGGGTAAGTTAAAGACGACCTTGTATGGCACGCTGGTGGTGACTGATAGTCTACTCAGGAACAAATCCAGAGACCACAAAAGGGTGGCTTTTTTGATGTTGTAGGTTGGAATAAGAAGACTAAGGAGTGGAGGACGGATAAGTACAAGAATGCGGACGTAAGTATATCTTAAAAATTAATATTTAATTATAATTTCATTAATTATATGTCTTTAATATTAATTTTTTTAACTATATGTATTTAATGAAACATAAAGCTTTAAAGAGAAAGTTGAAAGAGAAAGTGATCCAGACTTAATCTGGGTCATCTGAAGGTCGTGACTTGACGCTCAAGGAGCAGTTAGATACGGTAAAGGAGGCGGCCAAGGAGGGTATGGGCTCGCCAAAAAGGAGTTGGGTAGCAGGTCTGGGCCAACCAAGAAAGAAGAGACGTATCTCGGGTCCTTCAACTATCCCAGCCCAAGACGAGCAAAAGGCGAATATGATAACAGCTGTGAACGAGCTTCGGGTAGCCCAGGGACTTACACAAGATGTACCTCCTACTTCAGCCTCTACTAGCACTGTTCCTCCACTTTACTCTCAGGCCGCTGCGACTGACGCGATGGAGTGGGTTAATCAGTTGAGGGCACAGTCGGGTTTGACCCCCTTCACTCATATGTCACAAAACCCTACTACTCAATCTTTAGCAGCTGGTACATTTGGGAGCCGAGATGAAGAATCTATGGAGGATGATAAAGGAAGTGATTCTGAAGATGAAGGAGATGAGATAACTCGTTTATATAGCCATTAGTGTGGGCTATTTTGATTATTTGATTGTTATTTTGTCTGACTATGTTTCACTTTTGGTTTGACTTTTGTTGGATTTGGTTTGACCTTGACTATCGATGCATAAATATATTATTGATATTTTAATTAATTATTTGTATGGTTTAATATTTTATTGGTATTTTAAATTGTTAATTATTTATATCAATTAATGCAATTAAGTTTAATCAAAAAATAGAATTTTAATTTTTTTTATAAAAGTCATTCGCGACTACATGTAGTCCCCAATTATAAAGTGTAAGTAGTCGTTAGTTTGTCATCTCTAGCGACTATATATGTAGTCGCTATTGATGACTCATTAAAGATTACATGGTACTCGCCAATGAGGTACAGTGTAGACAGGGAATGATATTAATTAACGACTACAATGTCGTCGGTAATGATATTTATTAACAGAAACACTATGTAGTCGTAAATGATACGTGATTATTAGCGACTACATCTGTAGTCGCTAATGGTATGAGATTATTAACGACTACATTTGTACATTAGTCGTTAAAGATACACTTTAACGCCCTTTTTTTAGCGTCTAAATTCTGGCGACTACAAGTAGTCGTGAATGTGGAAATCTGGCTATAGCGTCTATTTTTTCACTTATCGCGACTATTTATGTAGTCGCATAAGGTGGAACGCGGTGTAGTGATAATTAAGAGTTCTCAAACTAATTCATATGTGAATTCATCAATTATGTCTCAATAGGAATGTGAATTCATTAAGTATGTCTCAATAGGAATGTGAATTCACTAAGAGTTGTAAACTCATTTGCAATGTGTTTGCCTTAGAAATGAGAAGGTAGGCCAACCATGACCAGATATTCCTACATTCTTAAGTATCTTAGGTCAGGTTAAATACCTTTCTGTAATCCATGGGTTTAAACTAGAATCTTATAGATTAACTTATTAAAAACATATCAGATTTAAAAGACATCTTCCCCCATATGTTGGAAACCCTTAATATGTTAATATTCCATTCATAAAAATTAAATAATATACTAATTCTTTTAGTCATGTCATTATAATGGCGTGTAAGGGGTTCTAAGTTCATATATTGTCAAATTAGTTCTCAAAACTATGTAAGATCGTGGAACTATTCTATACCCCTAAGTTTCTTGACCTCTATAGAGTTGTTTCTGATTTTAGACACAAGTTCTAACACCTGGGTCACTTAGTGACCATGATTTTAAAGGTCCATTAACATGTTCTTCTCTCCATGTAATTTTTACATTTGACAAAACTAACATTTATGCTAGTAGATATAAATCTTGAAGCATTTGTCCTTTAATAATTTTAACAAAATATTCTAAACTTTGTCATGTACATATTAAAAGACTCGTAAATATAATCTTATATATTTAGGAAATGTTTTTAAAAATTTAAGGGGACCCCTTCGTCACACTTATCATAATATGATTATTATCTCCCCACCAGAAAACAAGTTTGAATCCTACTATATATAGAGGAGGAAATGCAAAATATTGTGAGGTAAACTAAAAGCATCACTTATAGAAAGATATACAATATTTCATTCAAATAGTTTTTGGAAATTCTTTACTATTTCGAGGACTCCAACCATGACTGGATTTCTCAAGTATTTGCGTTCCTTAATCGTCCACCTCCTCAAACTCATGAAAATTATTACCCTCGTTGCATAAGTGTGATGACTTTCCCATGACCAGAATCCATTTTCATGAAAATCACTTTGACCATTAGAATCTCGTTTTCCCCTTCTTATCCGACCTGAATCGCGTTAAATCCAAATGCAACCACTATTCAATAAACAGACAATAAAATTGTTCTAAAAATTGTTGGAAATAATATATAACCAAAATTTAACAAAAATTTGTATATATAATATTGAAATATTATAAATTTACAACTTACAATAAGTATAAATAATAAAAGTACAACATAAACCAGAATACTTGTTATAATGTGACTCGATCAGTGTCTTAATAATGATTATCGGTACAACAAGGGGTGTTATAATGTATCTTCACCGGTAGTTGCTCATCAAATAACTATTACACCTGTCAAATGTGTGCACTGACAAAAGCACATAATATCTATAAAATTTAATTTTTTGGTGTTGTAACTCGAACTCGTAGAAGTTTGTTGTGGTTGTTGGTGTTGTGCAAAATAATAGGAGAAGACTTGGTGTTTATATATATATATATATAAACACCAAATAGCCTTCTCCATAAAACACTCAATAAATCCATTAAATATCGAAAATTACAACCTCATAAACAAGGTGTTAAAACCTCATAAAAAGGGGGTTACACTCCTTAAAGAGGTGGTTATGTTCCATCAATGTATTGATATCTAGTCATGAATTTGGACACATTTCTAAGAAAGGAGTCAACGTATCCATGCCATGTCATGTCTCAACTCGACTTCAGGGCCGGTCCTGGCATAAGCCTAAGAGGCAACCGCCTTCCGCCCCAAAAATTTGGTATTTTTTAGACCATTTTTTCGGAGATTTAAATATTTATTTGTTTATATAGTTATATATTTGAATTCAGTAAAATAAGATGAATCATAAGTTAGCTTATTGGTAACATGATATATTTTCTTATGTGAGATTCAACGTTTGAGTCTTGTCCCAAATTAAATCTTTTATAAAAAAAGTTTTTTGATTTTTTGTTATAAATAATATTAATGTAAATATATAGGGCCTCTATTATGAAATTCGTTTTGGACTCTAAATATATCAAGACCGGCTCTTCTGCAGGTTGTGTGTGGGGTATTATATTCTCTTTTAGTCACCCGATACAAAAAAACCAACAATTTTCTCAAAACTTTTAATAATTTTTTTCTAGGGAAGACCAATGTAATTTCTTTTATTAATTTCAAGAGTAATGCTGGGTATCATCCAAAAAGTGATCACCCAAATATCACCTTCCTAGGTGGTCCAATTAAACTGTTTCATATAAGAGAAAGAAAAAAAGTAATCAGGAAAGAGAAACAGTTTAATTGGACCACTTAGGAAGGTGATATTTGGGTGATCACTTTTTGGATGATACCCAGTATTACTCTAATTTCAATAGTTCGTGTTCTTTTGAATATTTCAGAGAAACCCTTCTTTTTAAATTAAACATATGGGTTGCGAGGCTAACATATACAAGTTGATCTATTGGTATGGAAAGGAACATAAACAGGTGCAGAACCAACCAACAACAAGATTTTATTAGATTATCTATAGATAGCGATTACAAGAGATAAAAGTAGATGTTTCGTTTCTAAAATTATTCCAGATTTTTCATGAAGATTTTTGTAAGCTATTCAATTTTACTGTGCTTAGTCTCCTATGTAAGTTAATGATTTTAATGTTTAATGTATAGTGTCTCTGGGCCTGTGGTGTCCTCCCCTGGATTAACACCTTCTTGCTGACTCAGACACACGTTGATCTTGTTGGACACTTGCTCATAATTATTGATGGATGCCATTAATAAAAAAAAAATCCACTTGAAACACTCAACTACTCCATTATTTTCTCTTAGATTCTTAACGAATTATTAACACAACCTAGGATCTTTCGATAATGCTATTATATAATATCAGCCAAAAGATTGAATCAAATTCATCTTATTAAAATATAGAGCTTGTGAATATGATTTTTTTTTTTTTTTGGTCGGATGCCTGTTCATGGCCCCATAGTAGCCGAGGGCGACCTTTTATAATTTGGGAGCCGGAGGAGGGCTAAAAGGACAGAAAAGAGAGGGCAAATACATGATATGCAAAAAAAAAAAGGTTAGAGGCGGGATATCTTAAAATAGATTACGAGTATGTATGGGTAACTAGTATTACATAAAGCGTTAGACATTAATAAAATGATCGAAAATTTTAAATATCTAAATAACTCGATATCACATGGTTCTTATAGTGTGTTTCAGTTTTTTTTTTTATATAATATATAACTAAATATGTATTTTCATAACAATTAATTTTTAAAACCTTAACAAAAGATCAATCAAACATACATGATACAAATTTGGACATTTTCATTGGCTTAAAAGATATCAATTGGAATAAAAAAATTGATTTGAAATTTGGAAAAACACCTTAACCATTTTTTTGTCGTAAATTTAAAATTTAAGTGACCATATTCCTTTTTATTTTGATGTGTTAATTGGGTTTGGGACGGATTGGATTAATTTTTGGATTAATTTTTTGTTTCATGTATTTGTTTAGTCGGTTAGGTAGTAAGTGTTAAAAAATAAAATTCACCGAACCGTCTAGGCCAATTAAGCCGTTAGGAGTTTGATAAATTTAGTTTGATACCTTATTAATATGTCGATACATCGAAAGGAAGCTCAACACCGACTTGAATGATTTTTAGGCGGTGTGACACTTTCAGTATTGTATTGTGGCTCTAAGACCAAGTCCGTCTGAAAACAAGTAGAAACTTATTACGAGATTTAAAAAATTCTAAACCTTATATGGATATAATTAATTGTCCATATATATGCCTTTTTAATCTTTTAACCTTTTGTATCATATTTACTCTCAGAAGGGGTGTTGAGTTGGTATGTGTTGAATGATTTGGGCGATTATAGGATTTTTCTTCGTCAAAAAATTATCAGATATTTTCTTTTCTTTTGCTTCAAAAAGACGAACTCTACATGTTGGCGTGTTGTGCTAAAAGTTCAACTCGTGGAAGAATTTAAAATTTATGTAGTTAAAGTTACATAGTGTAACTATTGTTGAATAGTTTCTTTTTGGGTTGGGTAAACAGGTATATTAAAAATAAAGAAATTGTACACTATACATATCATCTACCTAGGCCATAAAGTTTAAGGTAGGAATAAGATTATGCATAAGTAACTATCTCACACTATCATTCAAGAAGGCATAATAAGAAAAAAAAGAGAATAGTATATAATAAGTGGACCACTTAATCTTGTTAAATAGCTTATTATCTCAAAGACAAGATTTGTGGACATAGACAGAAGACCAAACTACATTTATTCTTGTGATGTTTAATTTTTTGCATTATGTTTGTATATATATATATATATATATATATATATATGTATGTATATATGTATTTTGTTATTTACCCTAACAGAGTGGTATTAGAGTCTAATATGAGAGATTGGTTAAATCGTGAGGATTGGAGTAAATATGACATAGTTGCATTGAGGAGCACGTTGAATGGGACAAAGAAAAAGATAAGGGCAGGGTGAGTCGGGGTTCGGTGGCAACACAACAAAAACCAATTTTGTTGAAAGCTAATGTAATGATGATGTCAACAACAATAAATTAAAGAAAGAAATTCACTCAAGTGTGCTAGGTCGCCAACAATTGTGTATATAAGAGGACTTCAAAATTTGTCGTCATTGTCGCTTAAGCAGATGGATAGTGTCATTTATAATGAAATCGTCGATATCACCGAACTTGCATATGAAAAAGTTATCGTTGCTAGATGTTTCTGACAAAACAAGGAAGTTGATAAGTTACGAAGACGACCAATTACAAAATTACCTGTTAAAGCCTCCACCATAGTCATATTTATGGAGTAAAAATTAAGTTCAATTTTTTTATACATAATTTAATAGTTTTTCTCTGAAACAAAAATTTCTTTATCTTTCCTTTATGTTTATTAGTTTTTGATCGCGTATCATACACAGAAACATAATTTAAGAGAAAAAAATTAAAATGTAATATGATATTTGAATCGAAAAATTTATACTTCCTCCGTTCACTTTTATTTGTCCTTCTTTCTAAAAGAAGATGTCTAACAATATTTGTCCCTTTTATATTATCAAGACACTTTTTCTTCCATTTTTCCAATATCACCCCTAGTTAATTAGTTAAAAGCAATGTTGCATTAAATGATACTCTACTCATTGAATAAGGGTGATATAATAAAGAGAGAGTGTATTTAATGTCTTTTTCAATCTTTGTGCCACAAAAAATAGGACAAATAAAAATGGACGGAGGGAGTATCAAATTTTTTTTGAAAAATATAATAATAAAAAACACACATAAAATATCAATAAAAATAATAAAAACATGTAGTAAAATAAAATAACATAACAAAGTTAGATAACAAATGACATAGATTTATTAATTAATTTACCTTTTATATTTTATATAGATGATGTGGAGATATGGTGTACGTGTATTCGGATTTTCTCTAGTATGCAATTGTTCAAAAGATTTAGATGGTTGGTTTTTACAATACTGTCCATTACTTATTTTCATTATGTGTCGATCAACACTTTAATTAAATATTGTGGGTTTGATATGCTACTTGAGAATGATTACCATTGCATCTCGGTGTTTATTACATGTGTCGACGGGAGAATATTTGAACAGAAAAAAGACGGGAGAATATGAAGATCGACAAGTTTTCTTTTTATGGTCAGGTGAATCGACAAGTTTTGGAGATTCTCTTTCACATATTCTAAGAATGAGTCATACGACGTTTGTCGCTGAATGTAAAAGGTAGGACAATAAGTTTTAAAGTCCCTTAATGTGCATTATTGATGTGTGCCTTTCGGCAGAGTTTAGTAGATTTACATTTAAGTAAATTTATTTAAAGCTAGCGAGTATTTTTTTTTGTCATCGATAAAGAGTTGTTACGAAACATTCAAGAGGTTTTTTTAACTCTATTTCTATAAATAATTAACGGTTTAACATAGAAGAAAAAATAATTGCGGACTTAACATCTGAGATAGTTCGATTACCGCCCATTTTGTTGGGCGTTGATCAACCTACCACCCCTCCTCTTTGTAATGTGTGAATTTTTTCTTCATCTTGCTATTGCACTGTACAAGTTCTACCATTTTTTCTCCTTTTGACAAATACATGTCTTCTCCATATAAATTCAAAGGAGATGACTGATGTATACTGTGGTGAAAAAAATGACTATTATGGTGAAGCACGATACTGATTGTTGAATTTATGTTTCGAAGGCGTCGGGTTTGGCAGACAGATCAACGGCGGCGGTGTTTGTGTACGGATTGTGGAGGCCATTGATCTGGGGATGGATTGTTGATGGAAATGGATCGATATGCTTAATTATAATATGTAGGGGCGGTAATCGAACCACCGCCGTCTTCTTTAATCCCGAAATTAAGTAGGGACGGTAATCAAACCACCGCCCAGGTGTTAAGTCTGCAATTACTTCTCCTTCTATGCTAAATCGTCAATTATTTATAGAAAAAGGTTAAAAAAAATCAACATTAAACATTCAAATTATAGTTGTAGTGAATAAAGAATACATATGTAATTATTTCTATCTGAATCAAATCAGTAGCGAGTTTTCAATGTCTCAAATTTACTTTCGTAGACTTTGGATCGATTGGAATTGGAGAGTCCAGTTGCGGAAGTGGTGATTCTTGGACCAGCTTTTGTCGATCTTTGTTTGAAACTTTTTCAAAAGGCGGTAGCGGTGTCAAGCAAATAGATCACAGAGGCAAGAAATTTCCCAGAACTTCAGAAAGATTTTACTTCTGCTCTTGGAACAGCGGGTTCACTCGTTCCCTGATAGGGCTTTGATTGGTATTTATTTTTCTTAGTGATTGGAAAGGAGGGCGCCTGGGTGATGTATAAAAAATTATAAAATAATAAGTTTAATTTTTATTTAAGTTGTGTGACTTTTTAATAAAATTAAATTAAAAAGTTGATCTTGTGTTCTTAAATAATGTAGATATTATCCCTATCTAATTAAAATTAGAAATTACTTTAAAGATTAAGGGTATTATATTTTTTGATATGTGGGCAGGGGCGGAGCCAGGAATTTTTGTTAAAGATTAAAGCAAATTTTTTTTTGCTTTAAATTTCTTTATAAGTCAATGTATTATGTAAAATTGCAAAATAAATCCTTATATGATGCAAAATTGCACTATAAGTCCCTATATTTTGTAATATTGAAATATAAGTCTCGTTATATTATTTTTTTAATTAATTACTCTATAAGTTCTTTATTTTTTATAAAAGATAACATATATTATATATAAAAAAAATTAAAAATCATATAATTAAAGTAATTTATAACTTAATAAAATAAATTTTAAAAATTAGGGGGGGCCAAATGAAGATTTTACAAATATTTAGGGATTATTTACTTATAATTTTTTTTTTAATGTTTAGTTATATTTTTTTTTCCAGAAAATCCAGGGGGGGCCATGGACCCCCCTAACCCCCCTTTGGCTCCGCCCCTGTATGTGGGTGATCCGAGCGAGTTATACGCATCACGACTAATCACGGGTATCTTCCTTTAAGTGTTAAAAAAACAGTAAAGTCCCATTGATTATTAAGAACACTTTTTACTAAATTTATGGTTTTGGAATCAAACATTATAAGATTAGATATTCAAATTAAATATACAAATTCACTATACGATCAATGAATGCGGTTTATCAATGATCTAGTGACATGATTATACCTGAAATTATATTCAAGAATTTTTGTCATGGCTAAAATTTACAATACTTTGGAGGTTAAGAAAGACATATTTACGGAACAAAAAATTGAAATATAGCGATTTGACTTGCATAATGTAGCGTTCATACAGAAATAAATCATTAGCTTCATGGAAAAGAAAAACAAGTATTTATATAGTGAAATAGAGTATTTATTTCTACGATTGTCGTGAATTACCATATTGAACCGTTGGATAACTACTTCATAATGCTTATTCACCTGATCAAAAAAGGTGTTGTCATAATGTTGTGTGAAAGATCCCAAAACCCTTGATTAGCAATTACTTTTTTTCTTTCAGGAAAAGCCCTACCTCAGAATCGTATTAACATAATCGATCTTAAGTGATCTCGAGGAGGGGATATCTCGTACTCAAAGTTTTACTTATGGACTTACCTTGTCCAAAGGCAGAACAAAAGATGATGGGTATCCTTGAGCGACCTCAAGGATGAAACTAGGTCTATTAAATATTATTAACTATTAAGTGTCATTTATAGACTATTTTGAATTACTCAAAACATATATAAGAAAAAAATCGTATGGGGTACCCATGTAATATCTTAGATATTGTGATGTAAGATAATAATCTGGAGACATCATTTTAGGTGTTATACAAATTAAAGGCTGGAATTCTCCCCTCGATTTAGCATATTTTGAGTTCTTAGCCATTATTTCATATTTGACGTGTTTTAGAGATTCTCCCCTTCATTTTAGGTAGTTTTTTTGGACTGTGTAGCTTTTAGAACATGGAGAACCCAAGGATGTAAAGGCAAGAAGCTAGGGAGTCAAGAAGCTAAGGAAATACCTAAGATGTATGGAAACGAGATCTAGACAAGCCAAGAAGTCAAAGGCCACAACTAGAAAAATGAATTCGTCAATTTAGAAAAATCACAAAAAATCATCGGTAATGAATATGATCATTCCTATATGAAATATGATAGACACGGGAGTCTAGTATGCGTGAAAATAAATGATGATTTATTTTTAGCTAAGGCGTAGAAGTTATGAACATTATGGAAGATGGATATAACCGTCTATATTCATCAAAGAACTCCATGAACTGCTTTTGACCTATTTTTTGGGCCCAAGACTTAAACCTCCAAAATTACTTGGTATATAATAGTAATTAACATCCTTTTAGACCCATTTACTTATTATTAACTTGTAGAGGAAGGAAAAAGTAAGGAGAGTAAGAAAAACAACACCATAATTCCTTCTTTGACATTTCTTCCCTTAAACTACATACCGTGTCTTTGTTTTTTTTTCTTTTTCAGTTCAACAGTTTGATTATGTATAATTGTTTTAATCTTTTAGGTTGAGATAAATTGTGTTCAATATTCGTTGATTATTATTTTTCTTTGAATGTGATTTTTCTTATTGTAGCCACATACTTGAATTCCTTTATCTTATGAATTTATCTCGCAAGAGAGATTGATAGGTGGATCTAAATAATAATCGTGTGTATTTATCTTAAGAAACGGAAGACCTAGATAGTTTATATAGTCGTTACGTGGGTTTAATCTGGAAAGCTCCCTATAAAGTGTGTAGATTTATCCGGGATGAAATTCTAGAATTAGAAGGTAGCCCCTAATTTACCATGACGGGACTTAGGTAGAATTTAGAGTCCCAGTTAATATGAAATTACAGATTTTCCTTTAATCGAGTAACTATAATAATTGTTGATTGGTGAGCATAGACATTCCATATCATGAATTGGTTAAAATTATATTTTCTCGTAAGCAAAAAAGATAATGAATTGTTGATTTAAAATCACGATTTACATTCCACTAGTTAAAATTCATTTTCCAAAGTGAATGCCATTTTTTAATATCAATGAAAATAGATTTGATGGTGGCAAAGAACGAGTAATTTAAATATAATGTTTCCCGATTAAAATCATTTCCTAAAGTAAATCAAATTGAATTCCCAAAAGTCAATGGAATTATTTTTCTTGAACAAAATACAACCGCTTTCATGTTTTCTGGAAATGATGTCGTGATGATCCAAACTCTAGTCGAGATTACGGTCATTAAATAATTAATCATTGATCATTAGTAGTCTGAATACTATAAATAAATAAATTTCTTACCACCAAAAGTGATAAAATAAGAAATTTTACGAGAGCAAAAATTTACTAAAGAAAAAAAGCCATCACAAAATGATAACATTGAGCGTTATCTATACAGTATAATTATATACTGGTTGCATATATGTTGTATGTTAAACCATTTGGTCAATCTAATTAAAAGTTTTTTATGCCCAAAATTTATATTCCCTTGTGGTACAAAATTGGCATAATTGGTGGATTATGGTTTAAGTAAATCCTGAAGACTAACTTGATTTAAAGATATTCGGCGAAATGAATATTTTGTATGAATCATAATTGTCTGTGACAATGTATATCTTTGCATAATTTTCTAAAAGTCACATTAGAATATGTATTAGAAAAAATTTCAGCTATTTTTTCGGGTTGTATTATGTACATATTCAAACAGTTGAAACGCACATTGTGAAAAAGTAAGGACATCACAAACCAAAGAATTTTATACTACGACATGATGACTTGGCCATCTAGAATCAGTAAGTCGAATTATAGCGAATACACTTTGGTTCCACTTAAATAAACCATAAGTTTCTTTTGCCAAATGAGTACCCATATGTTTAATGTTCTCTAGTAACAGTATTGTGAGACTATCTCAACCGACATTTTAGATTTATGTTGGTTTTAATTCTTTTTCCATTATTCAATATCTTGAACACCTGAAAATGATATCTTTAACGTGTCTTGCAGAGTGTTATTTCAATGAGATAATTTACCATTTTAGGGGGAGATACATTGCAACCTGAAGTATTGCGTGAGATATTGTGAAATACAATTTATTGACTCATCTCTATCCATGAACTGAAAAAAATCTGAACTTGAAGTGCAAAAGATGATTCAATTGTGAAGTATTGTAATTAATATACAAAATGCAGTCACAGACACAAAGTATATTCTAAAATCCCATATATCTATTGTTAACACTCCATTATAGATTATTATCCTAGAAGGACATATAACAGATATGTCAGTGAATGCATTAAACCAACGCATGAAGCGTGGTAAGCTTAAAATATATCTAACTAGGGCATGAAGCGTGGAGAACTTGTAATACGTCTAACCAACGCATGGAGCGTGGAAAACATATAATATATCTAACAAATGCATGAAGCGTGGTAGTCCCATAATGCATAAACCAACACGTGAAGCGTGATAACCCTATCGATTTGAAATATACCAGCCATGAAGAAAGAAATATTATGTGTATATGATAAAATGGTAAATATCATGGAATGTGAACATCCATGTATGACAATAATTATTGAGCCAACTAATGTTGGCACATGCATTAATCCTAAAGGAAGACATGGTCCCTAGAGAGACCAAGGTACTCGAATAAAGGAAAGTCATGTAGATTGGTTATCTACCAAAAATATATGAAACCATGAGACAGTTTATGGGATTGATATATTTTTTCCATTATGGCTTTTCAAATAAATTAAAAGGATACTAAACTATAAAGTGGAGAAAATATTGATAACTAGATGATGGGAAAACGAGATTTTTATATGTATAACCCGACTTTTATCACATAAGTTTATGTAAAAACCTAGAATCAATTATCGATACGAAATATCCTTATTCTCATGTTGTGGATATAATGACTTAGGTTTTTTACTTTTAGGAAATTCTTGAAAAGTTTACTATGATAAGAAAATCACCAAGATAAATGTCATGATACTTGGATTTATATTAATGTTCTTAATCTACACTAAATTCTAGACGAACGAGAAGTGTTTGGAACATAAAATGTTCCCAAAGAACATAAAATGAAAGAAGCACCAGAGAAAAGTATTTATTATTGTACCAGAAAGCAGTTAGTATGGATTACTTCCTCCATCATATTTTTTCACTTAATCTTTACGAAGAAGAATATCCGAGCTACAAGCCCACAAGTAAAGAAGGTATTATCAGAAATATTTGACGTTTCCATGAGAGGAAGAACATATTAATTTTTTGTGCTCTTTTTCCTTCACCATGGTTTATCCCAAGGGATTTTTCTGAAAAGTGTTTAGCGAGGCAAACCGAATATTTGTGACACCCTCTCATAAATTATGTAATGTTTCTTTCATTAAGTTTTGTTCTAATGGATTCTCCTGATACGATTTTAATAAGGCATATCCAAAAGTAAATATCCACAAGGGAAGTGTTATGAATTATTTAATTAGTAGTGGATATTTCTCAATAAAATCAAAGCGTGTAGAAACGACTTGTATCAACTTATGAAGCACACAACTGTTTAGTAGCTTGAGTCTCGCAACAGTTTAATCTAGTAGCTACACGGCTACTACGGTTTCTATATATAATACAATATTTATATCATATATAAACAATACGATTTCACATAATGACAATAATTCTATATTATAACTCTGTATATTTCGAGTTATCAGCGCTAATTTTATAATATTTTCTATTTTTAAGATCCGGTGTTGACTATGCATAACACCTCAAATTGCATTCCACATAAAACTATATCCAAGCGTTAGATTTATTTTTTTGAGTTTGTCGATATTCAAGGTGGCAATCGGACCGGTCCTTAACGGTTTCGAGACTGACCTGGTAAACCGATTCTGGAACCGGTTTAAAACCGGCGACCGTTGTATACTTTAGGTCCAAACCAGACCGGCATAATCTTTCTGATCTTTATAGGAAAAGATAATCATTAAAAACCAGACCGATATATAGACCTATAAAATATATGGATAAGAGACCATTAAAAATTCGCTACATAGGCATTGATCTTTCGAATGTATTGCCAGTGACTGAATCATGTATTGTTAAAAAAAGGATGCCAATTGTTACTTTCTTCATTATACACGGTAGTATTTTTATTATTGAAGAATTCATTGTTGTTTTCACTAGGTTTTGAACTCTTCGCTTTAAAAGTAATGTACAAAACTTAGATAATAAACTCACCCTTAGCTTGGGGTCTATATCTAGTTTTGTTCTACCAACTACTGCTTATTCATGGCCTCATATATATGGGGAAAAACGAGTAACTATATTGGACAGATTATTTCGGGACAATGATTGTGCAATCATTCTAAAGAAAATATCACTTTAAACTAGGAGCAGAAATCAGAACGAACAGATTAGAAAAAGGGTCTTTCGGAAAAATTTCTATTTTTTTCGGAATAGATTTTTTCTGTTCCAATTCCTATCCAATTTTGCGGAACTGGGAAAAATAATTCGGAATCGGAATTTGCCGGAAATTCGGAAATTTCGGCACGGAAATTTCGGAAATTTTTTATCGGAAATTTTGGAATTTTCGGTTCGAAATTTCGGAACTTTTATTTCGGAAATTGCGAGACTAAGGGTTGAAAATCGGAGCAATAATTTATCACTTACACAAAGATAGTTAAAAACAAAACTTATAAAACTTTTCATGTAACCGTAGCTAAAAAGCTTAACTTATAAACTTTATAAACAGTAACATAAATAATATAAGTAACAAAAGGTAAAAGAACAGTAATATAAGTAAAATAAGTAACAAAAGGTAAAAAAACAATGACGGTGAATTACTTTTCAAATTACATAAAAAAACAGATATTGGCTTCGTAGGAGGGTAATGTAAAATGTGAAGAAATAGGTTAGCCTTATTCTTTAGGTTTTATCATGTTTATTGTTTTTCTTTATTTTCCTGATATAAAAGAATGTATCACTGTGTTTCAACTTTTCAACGTTTAGATTTTCTTTTCTTCTTTTGTTATGAAAAATTTCAACATTTCTGATTTTATATATTTTTTTCTTTATATTAATATTTATTATCTATATAATATAGGAAATGTAAAATCGTAAATACAGTTTGAAAATAAAAATTGGAAATGAAAATCGGAATATATTTCGGAAAACTCGGAAATTTCGGGAATTTATATGTAGTTCCAATTCCGATCCTATTTTTTCGGAAAAATCGGAAATCGGAAATCGGAAATCGGATTTCGAAATTTCGGAACTGTAAAAAATTGTTCCAAAATCGGATTTTTTGGATCGGAAAAGTCAGAAATCGGAAATTTCGAATCCGATTTCAACCCCCTACTTTAAACTATGAAATGAGTTTCACTATTACTGGCCAGCAACTTATTTAAAGCAAGATATCCATTTGAAAACATTAGTCCAGTAGTTAATATATATATATATATATATATATATATATATATATATATATATATATATATATATATAGAATTAGTGATATTTGATTGAAAAGATCCATTAAATAAGATAACGATAATGAAATTTATATAATAAAAGAGATAAAAATTATCTAATATTATACAATAAATATTATAATTATAATTTATTCATTAGGTAATAATTGTAATACTTATGTAATTTTTAAATATATCAATTCGGTTTTTAAGTATCTCGAAACCCTCGTAAAAGTTAAAAGAAATTCTTCCATCTAATATAGGATGAACCTACACCAATTATATTAATACAGATACCCTATGTTATAAACTTACAATAGTAACTAACTAATTAATCTAATGCCATGTGTTTCATTATAATATTCAAGGATGTGATATGAATATTGGACCATCCAATATTGGATGGAAATCTTACCCAAAATTAAATGGTCAAAATATTTAAAACAATCAAAAAAAACTAGCTAGTAACAGTCTCTTATCGGCCTCTTATTAGTCATTAAAGGTCTCCTAAATTTTTTCTAAAAACTCATAAAACCCTTTAACTAGAAACCGATAAGAACATATAATGAAACCGTTAAGGAACCAGAAGCGATCGGAGACTGAAACTATCAATCTCTCTTAAAGGTTTGTTTTCCATTAACAACACTATTAAAACCGAACCGCAACCTTCAACTAAAAACCGATAAGAACCTATAACGAAACCGTTAAGAAACTGGAAACGATCTGAGATTGAAAATATCAATCTCTCTTAAAGATCTGGTTTTCATTAACAACACAATTAAGACCGAACCGGAACAAATCCAGTAAAAAAGAGACCAATAATCCAAATCGAACCGTTAGTATAATGAACCGTTAAAACCCGGTCCGAAGCGGACCGGTAGACCAATTGCTTCTATAGCAAACATCAACATTAATATTGCATATAATCGTACGTCATTTTCTCATTGCGAAATTCAAACATGCGAAAAAGAAAGTCGACAAAGACTTTCAAATAAGATATTCTTGTATAAAATATCAGATTTTGGCGTACTTTTCACGGCATAAAAATATTTAAATTAAACTCCAAAAAAGCAATTGTAGTTTATGGTTAAACTTTTGAGCATTAAACTTGTCTTTATCTTTTATGTTAACCAACTTTGATTATCTATTTATAGACATCCTAATAAGTTCACTAGTCTATGTCTTTTAGATTAATGTACTCTGATTATCTATTTATTGTAAATAGTTCAATGTCTGGATTCGGGGAGAATTCAGAGGGGGAGGGGGTTATTTTTTTTATATGCGAGGATAAGGTGTAAGATAAACATCCGATACATAACTTTATTATAAAGTATTTCCAGTACTAATTTACAAAATTGAGTCAGATATGCTTAACCAACTAGAAAGTCATGTGAATTGTACACTATTTAACAAAATTCTATTTTAATTGAAACAACGCCTAATTAATAACATAGAAAATGAAATTATTTTTCGTTAACTATAATTTTAACTTAATTCTTAATTAATTATAAAAAATTAAAAAATTAAAAAATACTTATATACCTATTAATTAATTACTTTAATTATATATCATTTAATTTTATTATCTTTACCATTATTATAATAAATATTTATTTATTTACTTTCTTCACTCTCACCCCACTACGTACCACCTCACCATTATCACCACCCCCACTGCCCACCACCACCACTACCACCGCACCACCACCACAACTCCTACTACCACTCCCACCCACCACCACAACCACCCCCTACCACCAACCACCACCAACTAATTCCATCAAACTTGCGCGTCCGTGAAACTTTTAAAAAAAATTCATAACTAATTCTAAAAAATCGTAAAAATAAAACAATTATATTTTTGGACGAGACAAATTAATATTTGCGTCTATGATTTTTTTTGAATTTATTTATTGAATTTTTAATTTGTTAAATTTCGATAATGCGTTTCATGTGTTGTATAACAAACAAAATTTCTCAAATTCGACAACACGCGCGCGTCCGTAATTTTTTTTATTATAAAAAATCATAATTAAATCCAAAAATAATTAAAAAAATCAAAAATTGTAATTTTTGACAAGGCAAGTTCATATCTAGATCAGCGAATTTTTTTACTTTTTTTAAACTTTCGATATACAGTTTTATATGTTTTTAAAATACACAAAAATATAATTATGTATTCCTATAACACATAAAATAATAAAATCAATATAAAACATTCATTTCTTTAACAAAACCATTTTTTTCTCTTTATTAATTGCATATATCCTATTTTTACTTGTTTTTTTACTATCTTGATGTATCATCTTTTTTACTATCATGATGTATCACATGAACACACAAACCAATCGGTTTGACTGGAAAAGAAAAAATGAATTTGTTTGTTACTGTTTACAAATGACTCTTTTGTGTATTACAACAAAAGTTGATACATCACGATAGTTAAAAATGAGTAAAAATCGTTTGTTCTCTTTATTAATTGCATATAACCAATTTTTACTTGTTTTTTACGATCTTGTTGTGTTATCTTTTTGTCCAATCTTTTTTTTGTTATTTCGTGTATTGATCTAATACACAAAACAGTCATTTGTGTATTACAACAACACAAAAAATCATGTATACCCTTTTAGTCAATGCCCTTTCCAGTCTATGATTTTATGTATCACATGAACACACAAACCAATCGGTTTGATTGGAAGAGAAAAAAATGAATTTGTGTGTTATTGTAATACACAAATGACTGTTTTGTATATTACAATAACACAAAAAATGACAAAACAGGGTTGGACAAAAAGTTAATACATCAAGATAGTTAAAAACGAGTAGAAATATTGTATATGTGATTAATAAAGAGAAAAAATACGATTTTGTTAACGAAGAGAATGCTTTAGATTGATTTATAATTTTGTGTGTTACATGAATATTTTTGTGTATTGTAGAAACACATAAAACTAAATTTCAAAATTTCAAAATAATATAAATCCAAAAAAATCAAAAAAATTTGTTGATGTAGATATGTACTTGTCCCGTAAAAAAAATACAATTTTTTTATTTTTCTGATTTTTTTGGATTTAATTATTATTATTTATTTAAAACAAAAATTCACGGACGCACGCGTAGTGTGTTATTTGGATTTTTTTTGTATGTTATAGCAACACATAAAACGGATTATCGAAATTAAAAATTTAAAAAAATCAAAAATAAATAAATAAATTTTTAAAAAATCGAAAAAATCATAAACGTAAATATTGATTTGTCTCGTCCAAAAATGCAATTTTTTCATTTTTACGATTTTCTTTGAATTAGTTATGATTTTTTTTTAAAAAAAATTCACGGACGCGCGCGTGAGATGGAATTAGTTGGTGGTGATTAGTGGTGACGGAACTTGTCGGTGGTGGTTATAGGCGAAGGTGATGGTCGATAGAGAATAGTGGTGGTGATGGTGATAGATGGGGGTGGTGTGTGGAGGTGGGGTGGGGGTGGTGGTGGGTGGATGGTGGTGGTGGGTTGTGGTGGTTGGGGTGGATGGTGGTGGGAGTTGTGGGGGTGGTAGTGGGGGTGGGGTGGAGGTGGTCGGTTGAGAATGTATGAGGTGGTGGTGATAGTCAGTGGTGATGGTAGTCGGTGGTTAATGCATGGGGTGGTCGTGGTGTCCAGATTTTATAATAAGACGAAAAGAAAATAAATAAATAATATATTGTGAATATTATATAAAAAAAATTAAAATGATATTAAAAGTAATAGTAAAAGATAAATATGACAAAGTGTTTAATTAAAAATTACTTCTTTAAACTATAAGTAGTAGAAAGGATTTTTTTTTTAAATAGAATTTAAGAATTCGTAACTAATTAAAAATTATCTTTTTTTAACAAAGAATAAATACTAATAAAGTAGCATATGTGTTGGGTATGTACCACTTATTAGATGTTTCTCTAATATAAATAAGTTTTGCATATTAAAAAAAATTGCAACGAAATGGTATGACATTTGTAAAGTATAGACTTAATAATGCTTTGACTTTAATATAGTTTTAATAGGATAAATGTTAGGAGTAGTACGTAGGGATGGCAACGGATCGGATATCCTCGAAAAATTGCATAACCACATCCACATCCATTAAGAAAAACGATAACCAAATCCACTTCCATTAACCATCGGATTTTAGAATTATCTACCAAATCCGCATCCGCGACGGATGCGGTTTACCCGCGGTTAATCCGTATCCGCAATCATTTAAAATGATTTGAATAAAATAAATTATTAAATATTCTTAAAATTCTAAAATTAGCTACAAAATTATTGGAAGACTATAAAATGATATTAGGAAATATAGTAATAAAACAGATAATAATCAATTAGCTAGTTTTTGTATGGTATAATTATATTTGATCGATATTATGTATGCAATTTGCATATATAGAATATCTTTATATATAGTATATATATTTTAATATTTTTATTTTTATTTTTGTTCGGATTTCGGATTATCCGTCGGATTATTGTAAAAGACCAAATCCTAACGGATAATCCACTGGTTACCTTTTGTGAGAACCAAACCCTCATGGATGCACCATCGGTTCCACTAACGGATTTTCAATCGGATCGGATATCCATCGGTTACGGTTAATATTTGAACCATTGCCATCCCTAGTAGTACGTAAGAAACCCTTACCATATATTTGTTTTTTTTAATCCTTTTTTACTACAGTTGTCGTTAATCTTCTCTATATCTTTTCTATTTTTAAATAATTTGATACCACTGTAATTGCAAATACCACCGCTAAATTATGATCTATCACAATATCTAGTCTTGATCTTGTTAAAACGGAAAAATCCAAAATTAAAAAATTTCAAAATCAAATAACTTATAATTTAACGTGTAAACAGAAGATAGTTTTTTTAACTGGATTTAAATTTAACATAGCAAAATAAATTTATATGTTCACAACAAAATTGCTAGCTTGTATAAATGGATCTCCTACAAAAGGTTGTTAAGTGTAAATAAAAGATTAGTTTCATATAAAGATTCGGGTCAAATTGCACTATTGGTCCCTGTTAAATTTTGACATAGTCAAGTATATTTTTATGTTCAAAATCATGCGAAATATACATATGTTACTAACATTGGCAAATCTGTCCCCGGTACTGGATTACAAAACAAAAATACAGCAAAAAAACCCAGTTTGAGTTTTCTGAATTTTGGGAAATTCCCAAAACTCAAACTGTTATTCTTTTGGCTTCATTTTTGTATTTTTGATATATTTTAATTTTTTTAGTGTCTGTGAATAGTAAACAATAAGTATATATATATATATATATATATATATATATATATATATATATATATATATATATATATATATATATATATCATATTTTTATGGATTACAGAACAAAAATGTAGCAAAAAAGAGAGCAATTTGAGTTCTAAATAAATTTCCAAAACTTAAATTTTAAAGTTTAGAAATTTTCCCAAAACTCAAACTATTTTTTTTTTTTGGCTTTATTTTTTCATTTTGATATATTTAACTTCTTTTTTAGTGCTTGTGAATAACAAACCATAATTATATATCATAAAATATGATATATACCATATGTTTGTGGATTACACAACAAAAGTACAACAGAAAAAACAGTTTGAGTTCGAGAAAAATTCTTAAAACTCAACTTTTTAAGTTTTGCGAATTTTCCTAAAACTCGAATTTTTGAGTTTTGGGAATTCTCGCAAAACTGAAACTGTTTTTTTTATTTTGCTTTATTTTTATATTCTTGATATATTTTAGTTCTTTTTTTAGTGTTTGTGAATAACTAACAATAAGTGTATATTTTAAAATATGATATATATATATATATATATATATATATATATATATATATACACACACACACCATATGTGTGTGGATTAGTGAACAAAAAAAGAGTAGTTTGAGTTTTGGAAAAATTCCTAAAACTCAACTTTTTGAGTTTTGAAAAATTTTCCTTAACTCAAATTGTCTTTTATATTTTAAAAAATAAAAATTCTTTGTCTGATGCATATCCTTTTAGTTTTTTGTATTTAAAATATGACTCATTTTTTATGATATTTTTGTACAATTTCTTGATGTACCCATTTAAACTATTTTGTTGCCGTCAACTGAAGCGAACTCAAGATATCTTAGGAGGGTAAAAAAGATAGTGCCTTTTACAGGATAGTGGACAAGTGTGTAGGAGTTTATTAAGCATTAACCCAAAATGTTATTTTAATCGAATGAAAATATCATTGATAATAAACAGTTTATAGAATCAGCCAATACTTAATGTATCACTGTCCATAACTAATAGTTTAGCTAATTGGAAAGGTAGATTATTCATATAAAAACTAAACAAGTTGCCTTTAACTATTGGTTTAATCACCAATCTGCTGTCCGATTACATTATCTACTTGCGAAAGAGAACTTAAACTTAATTTGTTGATCATATTTTCAAATTTGTTTTAAGAAAATAAAAATATTACTAGAACACTTGTAGTATTGATTTGATTGACAATTGTTTGACAGTCATACTCAATTGTTACCGTACAGAGCTGCCATTCAATAAATCATTTGAATGCCCCCATTTTCAGCCTCCACCGTAGAATGAGTATGAAACTTAAACGCACAACTATCCAATAGTATATCAAAAAACTTCTCAACACACAAGATATAACAGCTATGTTAGAATTTAGCTCCCAAAATTATCCCTTCTAATTCTAAATTTTCAATTTCGATAAAAGAATGGGGACCATTCCGATTCTTCCAAACTCATATTATCCTTAATGTTTTGGTTTTCCCCAATACCATCCATATTAACATTGTTTTGGAAATTAACTTACAAATTCTATGATAGGTAGTATATGGCACAATTGACCTTTATGTTATCTGACATACGCATATATGTTTGTATATTTCAAAAGTAAGGTAATTTACTTTTGTTTATTAACAAGTGGTTGTAATTTTATTTTGGGAACTAACATCCCATCCTAAAGATAAGGGTTAATGCTCAATATACCCATGCAACCTTGTGTACTATCCCGTAAAAGGCGTGATATTTTTTTACCCTTTTTTATACCACAACCGTCGTCGATCTTCTCTATATCTTGTAACAGTTTCTTTATTTCTAAATCATTTGATACCGCTAGTAACAAACCTTCTCTATATCTACTAAAATCTTAGACAATTGATCCTAGCTAACAAACTATTCTAACTACATCCTACCATCAGTATACGCTTAAACTGCATGTCAACAACTTTTAGGTAGCATTTAGTAGTTGTATAAGTGTAAAACTCTGTTTCTCATAATTTTAGAAATAAGAGATTTACGAATTGAGTAGTAGAATAAACTTTGATTAGTAGTAGAAGTAGTTAGAATTACAGAAGAAAAAAAATAGTAAAAATGAATAACTGTTTGAGTTTTGGGAAAATTCCCAAAGTTTTGTGAACTTTTCCCAGTACTTAGTCTGTTCTTCAAATCAAAGGTAAAAAACATAAAAAAATGTCGTATATATACTATATTATGATACATATTCATTTTTTATTACTTAACAAACAATAAAAAAAATTAAAAAACCCCAAACAAGAAAAAATCCAGCAAAAAAGAAGAACAATTTGAGTTTTGGGAGAATTCCCAAAACTTAGAATCTAAGTTTTGGGAATTTCCTAAAACTCAATAGTTCATCAATTCAAAGTTAAAAACATGGTATATATCATATATTGTGATATATATATATATTTATTGTTTATTACATCACAAACAATAAAAAAGACCTAAAAATCCAAACAAGATAAATATACAATAAAAAAGAAGAACAGATTGAATTTTGGAAAAAAATTTCAGATTTCAGAATCCGAGTATTGAGAATTTTCCGAAAATCAATGTGTTCTTCAAACTAGAAAATATGAGTTTTTCCTTCAATTCTAACTAGTCATGGTGTCCTATCTAAATATCTTGAATATCAAATACCAATTCCCAAACCTTGAGGGGCAAGACTACAATTCTCAAACCTTAAGGTGTCCAACTGAAATATTCACATTACATTTATGATATATGTATATGCGTGTATACAGTCAGTTGCGTACATCATGGAGTATTATGTGTGTAACATCTCATTTTTGTACATGATGGATTTATTAAGATACAGGAAGATAACAAAAAGAAGTTAGAAGACTGGTTTATGAGCACTATAGAGAATTTCAAGAAAGGTGGTTGGGACGAAGTAACAATTAGAGACCTAATCATGATCAATCTATGGAACATCTGGAAAGGAAAAATGAAAGCATTGCATAAAGGAACACCACTAAAAGGTAACAACATCATACAAGCAACGAATAGACTTATGGCAGATCTACATGGAATCGACTGGGGGAAGATCAACAAAAAGAAGAGCTTTCTAGACGAAGGAAGAGAAGACCAAATACAACATGAACTGAATCCCAAACACGACTTGGAATTATACTGTGATACATCTTTCTCAAACAAATATGAACCAACAGGGATTGTAGTTATCAACAGACTTGGTGACACAATGAAGACCACAAACACCGAGATTGTAGAATGCAACCAAGCAAATGAGGGAGAAGCATTAGCTGTCCTTAAAGCAATCAGAGTAAGCAAACAATATCCAGGGAAAACAAAACGTATTTTTTCAGATAACCTTGAAGTTATTCAAGGTATAAAGCAGGTGTCAGCGGCCAGTTGGAATATCCAACCTATCATTTGCAGAATCATCTGTGAAAACAATGAGGCAGACCAAATCACTTTTGCCCATATTAAGAGGAACCTCAATAAGGAAGCGGACAAGGCTGCAAAAGAAGCTAGACACAGGACAACTCAAAAACGGCAGAACTCCTGCACTTTCTTTGAGCTAGCTATTTTGTTTAGTAGACTAGGAATTGGTTAACCTTGTTTTCTTTTCCGGGTGCCTCGGCACCCTCTTATGTCCAAAAAAATTAAGCAATTAATAATGAACTCCATATAGTTATTTTTGTTTGGGAGATGCTTCAGTCATGTGAACGACGCTAACAATGAAGAAGTTGCTGCTAAATAAGAAGTTGTTAAGGCCGACATCAGGTGTGGTAAAAAAAGGGCAAAAAAGGAAAGAACCAATTGTATAGTGCATTTTATGGAGGAATAAATAACGATTGTGGTGAGAGAGAATTAAAATTAACATGAGAGGTTTGTTAGGCATTAATCTTACAGATAATTGGTTTTTTTTATCTTTACATATTTTTGCAAATAAGAGTGATATATACAAAATAAAAAGCAAAAAGTCAAAAACATAGTCTATACCATCCTAATAAAATCTAGGTAGAAGAAACTTAGCAAAGTAAAAGTTATAAGGGGGAATGAGTTTATAAGGCCCAAAGCCTATAAACAATACTCTCAAAATCTTTCAAACTAACTACTAGTTTAGCAACCAAACTAGATTACCTAAAAAAAACCAGAAAACCCTCCCCTCTTAATCATAGTAAAAACCCAAAAACCAAAACACAACCCTAATAAGGGGATTGTACCCCCTTCATCTCTCTTCTCTCTCACACTCTGTCTCCCCCCCTCTTCTTTCACAAACTCACCGCCACCGCCTCTCCTCCCATCCCCTCCCTCTCTGTCTTCTCTCACCATCCCACCATCCTATCTTCACACTCAGATCTTACCTTCCCAGCAACAAACATCAACCCACCCTCCACCCTCCACATTCGCACCAAGCCGATCTCATCTTCCCACCAACAAACCGCCGCCGTTTGTGGCCATTCTCCACCATTCAGGCCTCACCTTCGTACCTTAAATCTAACCTCAGAACCACGACGCCACCAAGCCCCTATCATGTACAAACCGCCATCGTCAGTGGTGCACAAGAAAACTGCCGCTCAGGTGCACAAGAAAACCGCCACAAAGCCCCTCTCATGTGGATCAGTTTTTTTTTGTTTTTTGTTCTAATGGTGATGAGTGTGCAGAGATTACTTTTTATGTTTTGTTAGTGTAAAGAGATTTTCTTATGTTTTTTTTGTTCCTATTATGTGAGTGTGAAAAGATTTGTTTTTGTTTTTTTTTTCATATTATGCGAGTGTGAAGATATTTTGTTTTGTTTTTGTTTGTTTGATACGAGTGTGCACAGATTTATTTTTGTTTTTTGTTCCTATGATGCGAGTGTGAAGAGATTTCGTTTTGTTTGTGTTCCTCCCATGGGTACATCCCAAGAAAACCGCTGCCATGGTTACATCCCAAGAAAACAACTGCCATGGGTACAACCCAAGAAAACCGTTGTTAAGAGATTTTGTTTTGTTTTTTTGTTCAGGTGAGTTGTGATTGGGCCATAGGTACATCCCACTATGAAGAACTAGAGTGAAGAGATTTCGTTTTGTTCAGGATGGGTCCGTACCCATCTAACTATTGTTTGAGATGAATCCGTACCCATCTAGCTATTGTTCGAGATAGGTCCGTACCCAGTTGGAATTTTACATGGACACCTATCAATGACTTAATAAAATTTAATTAACGAATTAATGAAAAATTTAATAAACGACACAGGTTTGTACACATCATTGTTGAATTTACGAAAATGAGTGCGAGCGTTAATAGACCCGTACCTACCGAGAAAAAAAAAATTCTATTTTCAAACCAACAAAGGGTATAAAAAAAATTAAACTAGAAAATTAAAAATTTAAACTTTTATAAAATCATTTTTAAATTGAAACTTATAATATAACTGTGAGGAGTTTTAAGCCTTGAAATGTATTTTCATTAAATCATATTCGTCATTATAATTTCGATTGACTAAATCTGTTATTTATTAGAATGTCTATAATATTTTTACAAGTGATTTAATATTGAGCCCATTGTTGATTGATGCCTATTGAAAAACTTATTTAGAAAAAGGTGCCTAGAAAAAAATATTTATTTAAAACAGCCCCATCCCAAATTACCCTTATAATTAACAATTATAAAATAAGAAAAAACTAATAAACACGCGCGCGTCCGTGAAATTTTTTTAAAATCGTCATAACTAATTCAAAAAAAATTAAAAAAATTAAAAAAATTAAAAAAAATTATATTTGGATAAATCAAATTAATATTTACGTCTATGATTTTTTTCGGAATTTTCGGAATTTTTTGATTTTTTTTGATTTTTTAAATTTTTTTTCCGCAGACACGAAATTTCATGTTTAAAACATGGAATTTCATGTTTATTTCACGGTTTAAAACATGGAATTCCGTGTCTACGAAAAAAAAATTAAAAAAATTCGAAAAAATTCAAAAAATTCAAAAAAAATCAAAAAAATTCATAGACGTAAATATTAATTAGATTTATTCAAAAATATTTTTTTTTTGAATTTTCTGATTTTTTTGAATTAGTTATGACGATTTTAAAAAAAATTTCACGGACGCGCGCATGTGATGGAATTAGTAAAGGTATAGAAAATATAAAGGAGATGTTTTCTATAAATAATTACTTCATTAGGCATTTTTTTATTAATAAGATTATTGAAAACATAAAAAAACAATTAAAGAATTTAATAAGGATGTTATCAACAATAACTCTTTTAATATTTATTAACTTTCGACAAATTCACAGTATAATGAATAATGTCAATATTTTGGGGGAAAAAAATAATGTCAATGTAGTTTTAAAAGTATAATTAAGAATTATACTGTTAAATGTTTGACCAACATACATCCAAAGCGTAATCATATTCCATCTTCAATCGACTTGATATACACAAACTAACAAAAAAAATTTCCTCCAAAATAATATGCATACTAACATTAAATATCTCCAAAATATTTACACAATGATACAATATCTATAAAAAGATCACGGATTACTAAGAATGGGTCACAAACAAGAAAACGAAAGCAAGCAGAAGTAATATTAATATTTTTTTATATTTTTTGGGTAGTGATTAGTAAGAACGATTTAGAAGATATTTTTTTTTATAAACATATAGATGTTTAGAGGTCAACGTTTTCTTGATTTAAAAAAAAAAAATAGAATACATAAATATATAATCAGTAAAGTCAAAATACAAATATGAAAATCTAACAATATTATATTTTTCGTTTTTTTGGTCGATTCTTATTTCTCTAGAAAAATATGTAAACTAACATCATTATACTTAATTTATATAATATCGTTAGAATTATATTAATTTATGATAACATTATTTAATATTACTATTTTCAAACTCAAAATCGATACTTGTATAAAAGAATTTCAATATTTAATAAGCCGGTCTTATAAAAATTTACGAATTTTATAACTTTAATTTACTATATTAAAGAACAAATATTTCTTTATAATGTTAAATCATACTTTAATTTATTTTGTGAAAAAATTTCTATTATATTTGAAAAAAAGATAAACTAAATGCTAAAATTAGAACCCCAACCTCTATTCTATCCTAAAATTTGTAAAGATATTAAATCACTGAGCTAGAATGACTTATATGTCTTTCGAAGCATGCAATTTCTACATTAATGTTCAGAGGTGGTTTATTATTTTTCGAAACAAAATTATATTTATGTATGATAAGATTTACGAGTTCGGGAGGGCTTGACCTATACAAGACCATCCCTATTCCGTAAAGACCAAGAAATTTTGGGATCGAATTTTATTGAATGAAAAAAAAACTCCGAGTCTAAATTGATTTAAAGCTTTGACCAAATATGTAAAATACTTTTACTTACTAATAATATAAAAGATGGTTTTGAATATTTTACATAAAGTATCATAAATGGTATTTTTTCTGTTAGCCCGATTCAGAGTCACTGACTCGATACGAACCTGCACACCATTAGATTGGATGACGAAAGTCCTAATCGGTGAGCTAATCCCAACGCATTATAAATTGTATTCCGTCATATCAACTTTATATGATATTGCATGGCTTAATAATTTTTTATTAATTAAATCATATAAATAAATAAAAAATATACTCATATAATTATTCCTTTACAAGAAAACAATTAGACGTGGATAAACATTGGTGTCACGTAATACGTGACACAGCATAGCTAAATACGTATATATATATACACCTTCCAACTATAATTTCATATATCCAACTGGCTTTTATGCTTTGCCTTTATTCATTCACACCCTTCCATTCCCACCTACCTTTCTCTCTTCATGGGATCTTCATTTTCTTTCCTCCACCTGGACGACGCAACTACCACCTCAACGCCACCGTCTCCGTCTAATCCGGGCTTAGGCGATTTACCCGAGAGTTGTGTGGCCTCCGTTTTGGAATACCTTGACCCACCTGAAATATGCAAGCTAGCGACGCTTAATAGAGCCTTCAGAGGCGCTTCATCAGCTGATTTCGTATGGGAATCGAAATTACCTTCAAATTATAAAGCTTTATTGAAAAGAGTCTTTGATAATGATGAAAATGATGATAATGATGATGGATTTATGCCAAATTTGTGTAAAAGAGATGTTTATTCAAAGCTTTGTAGACGTAATTTGTTTGATGGTGGCACAAAGGTTCAATCTTTAATCCTATTTCACATTTTTTTTCCAGATTTGTCTAAATTTCGATCTTTTATTGTGGGGTTATAATGGAACAAATTCAATTTTTTTCATATTTCTTTTCTATATTTCTAAAATAAAATATACAAAGATAATTGCATCCTGGTCCCTGTGATGCATTACAATTTCAAATCTACCCTCCACAAGCATATCTTTGGCTATTTCGAATTATACATGGACTAATGATGTTATTTGCATCATGGTCCCTGTTATGCATTATATTTGCATATATGCCCTTCATTTTCTTTAGGTACATACGGTAAATTTGTTTATCCCGCATAGCATTTATAAGAACATGAGAAAGATATAATATCAAATGTAATTTCGATCTTAATCGAATCTAGTATTAAATTTATTTTCCCTTTTTTTTAATCGGATAAAGTTTTTAATATTTAATTTTTTTATTTCAGAAAGCTTGGTTAGATAAAAATACCGGAAAGCTCTGTTTGTCAATTGCATCAAGCGGATTAACAATAACAGGCATTGATGATCGTAGATATTGGAGTCGCATACAAACCGAAGAATCAAGGTGAATTTTTATTTTTTAATTTACTTTCGTATGTTTATTTACACAATATATTATTATTAAAATAATTACTTAATAAAATCTAAAATTAAAACTAATGCCTAATGGCAAAAACTAAACAAGAATAGTATTGGTAGTCTGGTGGTATTGTGGCATGATTTTTTCCATGAGGTTTAAAGTTCGAATCACGCTAGTAACAATTTTTTATGGTCGATTCATTTTTTCCCTTAAATTAGTTTAAATATATTAAGTTGAATTCTATATCTTTCATGTAGATTCTGTTCAATTGCGTATCTTCAACAAATCTGGTGGCTTGAACTTGACGGAGAGGTTGAATTTCCTTTTCCGGCAGGGTCATATAGTTTGTTTTTCCGGCTACAATTAGGACGTGCTACAAAAAGATTTGGGCGTAGAATATGTAACACGGATCAAGTCCATGGTTGGGATATAAAGCCCGTAAGATATCAACTTTCTACATCGGATGGTCAAAAAGCGACAAGTCAATGTTACTTAAACGAGCCAGGGAAATGGAATTTTTATCATGGTGGTGATTTTGTTGTTATTGATTCTAGTAAGCCAACGAAGGTTAAGTTTTCAATGACGCAAATTGATTGTACACATACTAAAGGTGGTTTATGTGTAGACTCGGTATTTATATATCCTAGCGAGTTTAAAGAGAGGTTAAAGTGTTTATAATTGAGGTTATTTATGAGGTTAAAGTGTTTTTAGTTGCGAGTAACCTCGTATTAGAGAAGTGATATGTTGTATTTGTAGGATATTTGTAAGGGAGAATTGAGGAGTTTGTAGATGTGACTATAGTTTTTTGTGTTATCGGTATTACAATTCATTTCATTTTTTTACTTGAGATGTTTAATATATGAAAGGTATGCTTTATTCATCATATCTCTTTTTAGTTCTAAGAATTCTGAGAAAAGATATCCTACTCCAATACTACAAATGGCTACCTCAATAATTGGGATTTTTATGGTGGTCTTTCCTTCAAAAAAGTTTGTCTATTAGGAATTTTTTTGGCTCAATTTGCTATTTTGGAGAATAGTTTTTCTCTGAAATATGTTCTTTTCGTAAATAGGTTATCTCTGAGACACTGTTTTATTAGGTTAGTATTGATATCATTGCTTGACAAAAGCGTCATGTCATGTCATGCGAATGGGAGTTTCAACACCACAAATTCTCTTAATTTAAATTTAGTTCTGTGTACTTATTCAAGCTTTATTTTTTTTTATTACACTGGAGATCCTAGAAATAACAAGACAAGATTTAATCTAGAACATCATAGCATAAGCTCGGATCATAGACAATTCTCGGAGTTCTCCACCCCATCCTGTCTCGTGTCAACAAATGCCAAATACCATCAGGAGGGTCGGTAAGAATAGAAAGATTGCAATCTTGGTTCATCCTAACGTGATCAAGCTAATCCGCCCACGAGTTAGCCTCCCTGTAAATGTTTTTTCAAAGAAAAACCAGTATTTCTAGCAAAAATTAGTCTAATCTGATGGATCCACCACGCAGCTGGACCTCTCCCAGGTTCTGCCTTTTGAATCGCTTCCAAAGCCTCCCAAGCATCAATCTCTATCTCCACATCCTTCGCACCAAGGCCCTCCACCATTACAAAGCCCTCATATAGCGCAATGATCTCCACCACTATCGGTAAATCATGATTAATTCTCATAGAAAACCCACGCACCCAACTGCCCTAACCATCCCTAATAAGTCCTCCTCCACCCCTTACACAACGCCCGCTATGATAATTTCCATCGGTATTAAGTTTTAGCCCCTCGGACGGTTTGTCCCAACCTACAAGGCTAACGAAATTTCTTCCTGTGCCTGGTGTACCTGGAGAATGGCCCCACGCTCGACTATACGAGGCATCAACAAATTTTGCTTTCCTTACAATAGCAATGCCATGCGCGAATGTAATTCCATTGAACACTACTCTATTCCGTTCTTTCCAAATAACGTCCAGTAGCGCTCCAAAGAAAATATTCCATCTAATTCCCGCAAAAAACCCTTACATTTTAAATGCTTCATCCACCAAACACAGCTGTCACTCGGGTTACTGCTTCTACGAAGCTGCTGCGCTGGAGGTTTTTGACCAGCAATCTGCAGCTGCTCCATGTCAGGTCCGCAAGAAGAGCCTGCACCAGTACTACCCCCAACTTGGCGAGTCTGTAGGTTCTGAAAAAAGCTAGTAGGCCTTTGTCCTACCTGCTGCAAACTCACACTCAAAAACTACTGCTGCACTTCACCACTCAGCTCCCTCCTAATCGACATGAACGTATTACCCACATCAGTGCTTTCCCTAAGAGACGTTTTAACAGAAAATTTACCCGTTGACCTCGTGTAACCAAGATAATTCATCCACATATTCTTCACCTCCCGCAATACTAATGCCAGTGATCTCAAGTAGGGTAGAGGATGTGAGAAGGGATTGGAAACCCTCCCATTCCCACACTCCATTAACACCCACATACTCACTAACTCTTTTACCCTTATCCTCATTATTAACCACACCTAATACATGATTAATCAATGGCGAGTCGCCTACCCACAATCAAACCAAAAAGACACATCCCTACCACTATGCACGAGCTCTATTTTCTTTCTAAGTTAAGCCTTTCCACCAAGTTCGATTGAAAGAATTTATTACTTAGTGATTGAAAGAATTTATTACTTGTATTGCTAGAAAACATAATTTCTTAAACTATTGGATGGTTATAAGTTATAACTGAAGGGCTCCCCTTATTTATAAGACCAGCCCTAAAATTCTTCTAAAATTCTCTTTAATACTAGAATATTTTACTAATGTGTACAGGGTTCTCTTATTTCAAAATATTTTACAGACTTTATAACATCTTATTCTATTCTCCAATATTTTGCAAGGGTTTAGAATGTCATACAAATCTCTAAAATATTTAGAGCAAAACATGTGGATGATTCAACAAAAAGTCAAAGTTATTCAAAAAATGTTTTGGAGACGTGTTAAACAGTTAAAGTATGTCGTGCTAATATTTTAGAAACGTGTACATCGTGACAATGAGAGGCTATGAAGGGAGGGAAATACTTGGGGAGAATGGAACATACAAAAATAATTAATGTTGATGTTGATAAGTTTATCATGACATGGATATCGAGTTCTTATGAGGGTGAACATTAAGGTTCACTATTCACTCATATATAGGGAGATTATTTGAAAAAACACTCCTGAGCAAATGAGCCACTTGATCCAATCCGTTTGAGTCGGGAAAATTCGATCATAGCAAAACCGACGAGCTTAAACCTATACTGAACTTTTAACGTTAGCAAAACATGTTCGATCTAAGCCGATCGGATATATATCATTTATTATTATATACTAAGAATATGTAAAACAAGATCTATTGTTGATTGTGTCGGTTTAATATTCGACTAGTATTTCTACCAAAGAAAAACAATTTAAATTACTCTAGTATTGTTCTGTATTCTTATTAATAATTATTTTGATTAACATGTAAATCTTTCACCGGAACTGAAAACACATTATGTCACGCCCCCGAAATTTACCGATAAGGAAAATTCAAAGGCGTAACACGATAAATTTAGAAATAACTTATATAAACTTGATCGTGAAAAAAAAGAAGAAATCGGTCACGCTAATTATAAGTCAAAACCATAGTAGGATAATAGTTGATCAATATTTACATCTGACATGAAAGTTAATAACTATACATAAAAAAAAACAAAATCAACCGTTGACACAAAACAAGGCTATTAAAATATATAAACGTAAGATCTTGTAACTTCAACAGTTCTAAAAAATACTAGTAAGAGATCTCACACGGCCATCGATCTTACCAAAACCAAACTAACTTGTTGTCCCTTCTGCAAAATACAAACAGATTATAAACGTGAGCCGAACTCAGTAAGTGAGGTATCCGATAATATTTATTATAACCTAAGATATATTCAAAGAATACCAAACTCATATAATCACTTGACATTTCACCAAAAGCTTTCCAAAATCAGAAAAAGTTCAAAAAAAATCATAATTACATCAAAAACTGCATTTAACCCGTGCAGCGGCGGTCAAAGCTACATTTTACCCGTATAGCTCCGGTCAAAACTACATTTTACCCGTATAGCTCCGGTCAAAACTACATTTTACCCGTATAGCTCCGGTCAAAGCTACGTTTTACCCGTATAGCTCCGGTCAAAACTACGTTTTACCCGTATAGCTCCGGTCAAAACTACGTTTTACCCGTATAGCTCCGGTCAAAACTACGTTTTACCCGTATAGCTCCGGTCAAAACTACATTTACCCGTATAGCTCCGGTCAAAACTACATTTACCCGTGCAGTTCCGGTCGAAAAGTAGGTACAATAACCCCACCAAGCATAAGTTAGCATAAACAGAAGATTTACTTATCTTAACAGAACTTACCCGAATACAAATTACCATATGTCTAAAGCGCCTTGTTCAGATTTATGTATGTTAGCTTTATTTGGATGGAGAAAGATAATAATCCAAAAGTTAAACAAATGCTAATAAGCATAAAATAGAATTAATTCAAACTTAGCATAAACAGAAATTTACTTATCTTATCAGAACTTACCCAAATACACAGATTCACCTTATATCAAAAATATCTTGTTCAGATATATGTATCTTAAGATAAATCATCCGAAATTTTAAAAAATACATATAGGCATAAGGTTGAAATACCTCAAATTTAGCATAAACAGAAAATTTATGCACTTACTTACCCTTTTTGACAAAATTCCCAAAATCCTCAATTTCACAGCTAGCTTCTATCTTCTTCTTGATTCCTCTGATCTACACAATTTCAGGAATAGTAATTATAATTTGTAGAGTGAAACTTGACCTCCTTCCTTCCCTTTCAAACCCTCTCTCCCCTGTTTGCTTTCCTCCCTCTTGCTCTCTGTTTTTTTTCCCTTTCCCTTTTCTCCTTTCTGCCGAATGGAATGAATCTTCCCTCAAATAAGTGGGAAGGTATTGAATGCATAAATTACTAAAATACCCTCCCTTTACCAAATTAGACTTTGACTAATGATATAAAAGATATCTTTTTTTTATCCAAATATTTTATTTTGACCCACAACTTAAATTTAGGGATATTACACATTATAACTATAATAATTTGTAATTGTGGATCAATTTGATCATGAATTAGTATTTTAAACTTTAGGGGATAAACTATCATTATATTAAGAATAATTATATGGGTGAAGACCACGTTCGACCTTTTATCTTTAGGCAAAATGCGTTGGCGGCCCTTAAATTGAGAATTGTAACGAGATGGCCCCGCATGATTCATTTTGCGACGATGGTGGCTCTTTTTGACGGAATCGTCAGTTGACCATTAGTCAACGGTGCGTGGCGCCACCTCAGCATCGTCCTTTTTATTTACTTTGAATATTAAAAAATATTAAACGTTTGAGGGCTTTAAGCCTTTAACAATGGAAGAACCCAAAGAAAAGACACAAAAAAAATCCCTTGAAACTTATCTTCCCAAACCAATCCGCTCTCCTGCACAAGAATCCCATCGCGTCTCCATTCTCCATCATCATCAACAGCTTGACTACGCAATTAACAATAGAAGAACCCAAAATCAAAAAAATCAAAAATAAAATCTCTTCAAAACACCAAGACGCTCTCCTGCACAAGAGTCCCGCCGTCACTCGTGTCCGATCTCCACCATCATCAACGGCTTGGCTTCGCCATTAACAATTGAAGAGCCTAGGTAAAAAAAAACATCTCTTCAAACTCACCTTCCCACACTAAATTCGAATTATCTAACTTTTACAATTTTCTGAATTATTTGACTTAAGTATAATTGTTTATTATATTTTTATACAAATCCTACAATGGCCTTTTTATGACTGTTGGAAGCCTTTTAGTATGAGAAAAATGATGCACTGAGATTGGAGTTAGCACTTTGCCTTATGATTGTTTATTATATTTTTAGCAAATCCTACAATGGCCTTTTCATGACTGTTGGAAGCCTTTAACCATATGAGAAAAGTGATGCACTTTGGCTTCTTTTCATAACTGTTGGAAGCCTTTTACCGTATGAGAAAAGTGATGCGTTACAGTAATTGTTTATTATATTTTTATATAAATCCTACAATGGCATTTTTATGACCGTTGGAGGTCTTTTTCCGTACGAACAATTTGGTGTTATACTGCATTTTTTTGAATTATTGTGCCGAGTAATTTGGTGTTATACTACATCTTTTGAATTGTTATAGAGTGAGAAATTTGGTGTTTTACTATATTCTTTGAATTGTTTTGCAGTAATGTTGGAGTGAGCAATTTGGTGTTATACTGTATTTTTTGAGTTGTAACGAAGAACACCAAGAACACCAAGAATGTGTTTTAGTGTGCGTTTTGATTTATTTGTGTGTATGTGTACATATGTTATAAGGGATAAATGACAAAATTTCTCTTTGCCACGTTGAAAAAAATCTTAGATGGTGATGACGTGGCACCGACGTGGCGCCACGCGCCGATGACTAACGGTCAACTGACGATTCTGTAAAAAACGGGCCACCAGCGTCGCAAAATGAAACATGCGTGGCCATCTCATTACAATTTTCAATTTACCCTAGATAATATGCTACAATTTTTTTTGATCCGATCTTGTTTCAAAGTCATCAAAACTTGCAAAAATTCCATACATAAAAATCCGCTAAGTCGAGTTTTGAAAAAAAGAAGGATGCCATTAGATGGATATGGATTGGATCTTGTCAAAACTCGTATAATTTAGATCCATGCATGCCCGTGTACTAAAACTTCACCAAGTATTTCACACATATTTTCCCATAAATTCAACAACGAAAATTCGAGCAAGATTCAACTAAAAAAACCTACTAAACCGGATGAACCAACAATGTCAAAAGCGTAATTAATTAAAAAAACAAATAAATTAGTGTGTCATAAGAGATGCATTGTATGCTGATACACTTGATGTACTAGCTAAGTTAGATCGATAGCGTCTACAATATGATGGATTTGATTCTATCTCAGACAGGAGAACAAAAAATTGAACATGAAAGACGGAAGGCGAGCTACAACCCCATTGGTCTCAAGGTGAGGTGTAATGCGGATTTATCTTGATTTTTTAAGAAAAAAAACAAAATAGATGCTAGGTCAATCCTTTTTGGGATACAATTTTTTTATTAATTATTATCGAAATAACATATATAGTGGAAGTTCTGAATCCAATATTTAAATCAACCTACTCAATCTTCTAATTTTTAGTTTTCACGTAAAAAATTCCTCAATACGCATTAGTCTTTTGAGTGAATCTTTGCCCTTTGCTATTTTATCCTAGTCAAATTCTGATTAAAGTTGATAACTGGTGGGCCCTTGTGTGTTATAAAATAATGCGATAAAGTTGAGGACTCACAAACCACAAGTGTACGGTTGTCGAAGTAATAAACCAATAAATCGTGATTCGTTCGCAGGGACGGAATATGTATAACTCAGATGTGAATTAAATAGTGGATTAATTGCAAATACGGAAAAGTAAATGATATAATGTTTGTTTTGGTTTTTTATAACTAAGATTCAAATAAATTAAGGGGCAACACCCAATTAGTTACACGGAGAGTGTAAAAATTCCCAATTAATTACAAATTCAACTTAATTCCTACTTAAGCACAAAAAATGGAAGATTACAAAAATACCCATAGACAATTAATTATTTACTTTAATTATAATAATATATATATATTTTTTTTGAACTTTTTTTTCGAAAATTATTATTTTTTTCAAATTATTTAAAAATTTTTTTTTTCCGTTTTTTTTATTTCGGATTTTTTTTTTCGAATTTTTTCAATGTGTTCCATGAACACACAATTCTGAGATTTGTGTGTACAAAATTGGAACAACCAAAATCAAGTTTTTTGTACACAAATTTGAGTTTTATGTGTACCATGAATACACAAAATTGAGTTTTATGTGTTCCATGAATACACAAATCTGAGATTTGTGTGTTCTAGGAATACACAATTATGCGATTTGTGTGTTAAGGAATACACAAAATTGGAACAAACAAAATCAAGTTTTGTGTATTACATAAATACACAAATTTGATTTTTATGTGTTCCATGAATACACAAATCTGAGATTTATGTGTTCCATGAATACACAAATATGAGATTTGTGTGTTCTAGGAATGCACAAATCTGAGATTTGTGTGTTCCAGGAATACACAAAATTGGAACAAACAAAATCAAGTTTTGTGTATTCTAGGAATACATAAATTCGATTTTTATGTGTTCAATGAATATATAAATTAGAGTTTTGTGTGTTCCATGAATACACAAATCTTATACTTGTGTGTTGGACAAAACGCTAAAACATAAACACACAAAAATAACAAAAAATCGTTGGACAAAAAGATAATATATCAAAATAGTTAAAAATGAATAAAAATAGGGTATATACGATTAATAAAGAGAAAAAAACAATTTTGTTAAAGAAGAGAATTCTTTAGATTGATTTTATGACTTTGTGTGTTACAGGAACACATAACCCGGAATTTCGATTTTAAAAAAAAAATCCGAGGAAAAAATTTTTGGAAAAAAGATTTGGAAAAAAGATTTTGAATTTTTTATTTTTTTAAAGAAAAATCGTAAAAGAAATCTGAAAAAAAAAATCGATTTTTTTACAAAAAAAAAATTCAAAAAATACTAATTTTATAAAAAAAAAAAATAATCACATAAGGGCAATAATGGAAGGTAATTAAGACAATGTGTTTAATTGAGAATTAAGTTGATAATTTGTGAGTAAGTACGAAATAATTTGCTCATTTCTTTTTTTTGGGAATGTGAAGTGTGAAATTGTGATTAATTGGGAATTATCCCATAAATTAAATGCTAAATTAATTAAACTGAAATGAAATTATGCAAATCAGTAGGCTAGACGAAAGAGAAGAATTAGTACTTGAGTCACGCAAGGGTTTCACCTAAACCTTCTCAATTAATGCTTTTTGTTAAGGGTTGAAGTGTTATATTTGTGCTACTTAGGATTCTAAATTCTCCTAACCCCCATCAAGGTGGACTTAGGAGCTCTCCTACGGTATTATAAACTCCGTCAGGATGATTACAACTACTTTCAGATGGTTCAAGTTATTTACATCATTGGCTATTGGTTAGTCAAGTCTGTCAAGGTCATTGGCAAATACCAACGACAATTACATAGGTCTGTATCTAAACCCCCGTCAAGGTGATCATTACACCACTATAGTGAATAACCTAGATACTAAAAATTACCCCTAGTTCATGACTCTAAAGATAATAATTCAAGAATGAAATAAAAGCCAACACAAAATAACAGATTCAATTTAAATACTTAAATCCCAAATCGGAAAAACATAAATTAATCAAGTTTGGGTTCAACCAATAATGCGACTCTCAAGTACAAAGGGAAATTAGCTCATAACGGAAAGAAAAACTAAATTAAAATAAAAAGAACTCATGTTTGATTACTGAATAAAAGATGAAAGAACCTAATTAAGGATTGAGTTTGGCTGTGATTTGGAGAAAATGACTTTCTCCAGCTCTTAGGTTCCTCCTTTCCTTGCTTCTTACTTTCTCTCTCGCGTTTCTGACTTGTGTAAATTGAGTTGTGTGTAAAATAAAAGTCAAAAGGTCTATTTATAAGCTCAAAATCGGACTTGGCTTCACTTAAGTGAATTAGTGAAATATTAAAAAGCCCAAGTCCAATCTTTCAATTAACATCCCGTAACTGATGTGCAGCATGTAGTAAAACGGTTGTAACTTTCTCAAATCAACTCCAAATTGACCCATTCCAGTTGCTAAATCTTCCTAACTCAACAAGGAATAAAACCTATTTCACGACCAAAAGGCTAATTCCATGTCTAAGTAGCTCAAAATCATCAATTAACATCAACCTTCCAGATTTGCACCTTTCATAGTAAACTCTTCGGGATATCTTTTCTCTCCTTTGACTTCTCTACTCGATCTAAGACTTTAATTATCGATTTCTCTCCTTGTATTGGTGATCCATAGCATCCATGGAACTACAAAATTTGCACTAAAAACAACCCATTAAACGTGCAAAAGCTTTAAAAATGAGAAATAATAAATTCCAAGGAGAAAATGATATATAACGAAATAACACTAAAAGTTTATCATATTAGTCAATTATTCACCTAAAAAGATGTCTCCTAAGGGCATAAAATTAGAACAAAAAGGGAGACATCAATAACTAATATTATAATAAATATTAGGGTGATTGACTGGAAGAGTCCACAGACTATTGTCAGTTGCCCATCAAGTCCACCCCATCGAAAATGTCTGGATTGCCCTTTTGCTCCATTAATATTTTTGACTTACCAAAACTAATTTCCTAATTATATGCAACTAATCAATGAATTGCAAAACAAAAAAGGAAAAACATTAAATTAAAGTAAATTAAATCAATTGATTGTATATTTTTCTTTAATAAAATAAATTGCACCCGTAATTACAAACCACCGATATTAACTAGCACACCACTAATAATCCACAAGTAACCTATCAGTACAAACCACCGATATTAACTAGCACATCACTGATATTCCACACGCAACCCATGAGTACAAACCACTGATATTAACTAGCACACCACTGACATTCCACACGTACCCCATCAGAAATGTGCAGTGTTTCCACACGTAGCCCATTAGTACAAATCACCGATACTAACCAACACACCAATGATATTCCACACATAACCCTTCAGAAATGTTCAGTGTGTTCACACATAACCCATGAAGATTCTTGCGTATTGTCCAAAGACAAATTTGTTGAAGAATAAGAATTTGGTATCTCAGATCGTCTCGATTCGTTTTTATCACCATGATTGTCAGTTGCAATAGCAGCAGCCATGGCGGCTGCAGCTTGGATGTCTTTAGGTGAATTGGAGTTTGGACGAGGCAATTGATGAGCTAAATGAGGAAAATTAAGAAAAGCTGAATGGCCTTTGATTGCCAAAGCAGCTACATAATGAGCCCTAGCCGCCATATCACCTGTCGGAAATGTTCTGAGCCAGATTCTTAATTTATTCCTTGGCTCACGAATATTCGACACCTATTTTCCCCAATTTCGTTTTCTTACGCCACGATATGATGGATGCTTGTCATCATCATCGTTTTTAATGTCGGTCTTTCCTTTCTTTCCATCTTTTGTAGGTTGAAGCTTTTTTTTTGATTTTCTAGATGTAGAATTGAAAAAGGAATAACATGAATTTGAACAGTTGGTGGACGTAGAGGCAGAGGAGGTGGATGAAGTGGCGGAGTCTCGAGCTACATGATGACCCTCTATCTAGATTTTCTCTTCCATGGTAGGAGTGGTAGGGGTGGATGGAAGTGGAGGTTCAGAAGAGCGGGTTATAATGTCTAGCTAATTTACTATAATAAAGTGCATGATTATTGAGATTTAATATATCAGCTACTTAAATGGAATTGGTTATCAGCAAAAATCAAGGGACGATTTGATATCATATTATTCTGTTGAAGGGTAATGATGGTACATCAAATAATTCACTGGACTTGCTGAGGAGAAAATCAGGGGTTGGACCTGACGGGGGTGAATAGTTGGGTTGTAGGACTTAATGAGCTAATATATCTAAATATAATATTGCCAGTTGCCACTAGTTTTGATCGAAATATCCAATAGTGTGTGGTCGAAAAAGAATATTATAAGATCGATAGTTGGTCTAGTGGTTAGACTACTCCACAGAAACCAAGAGGTCATGGGATCGAATATTATTAGAGTCCAATGCTACAAAGTCCAAAGTGGCTCTCATATGTATTAAAAAAGAATATTAATTCAAATAAGTTTCAATTTCATCAATTACTTTGTGACCTTGTATTGCGAATGTTTCATTTTTTTTCTGAAAAAACATGAGTACAAATATGTTGAATTCCTCAATTTAAAAACATGAGTACAATTTCACTGAAAAACATGAGTACAAATATGACTACAATCAATGCACTTGGTGTACACTATTTATTCAGAAACCATAAGACTGGAGTATATTTTCTAATTTTATTAAAATAGTCACGATTTCATGTAAGACTAAAGTTAAGACCATTCAAAGTTATGGTGGTTGGGAATTTGTGAATAAATGTCAACTTTCATGTTTCTAAAACATGAAATTATTCATCTCACCTCATGTTTGGTTTCACATGAGAAAAATGGTTTTGCTGAACACAACCACATAAATGCTATATAGACATGGCCTATGTTGGTGATTCTATACTCCTTACCAAAAAATGCTTGAATTAGGCATTTTTCTACAACTACTATCTTATTTATAAGTTATATTTTATCCTCTTAATAACAATTAACCTTTTGATATCCTCTATGGATTACCACCATATTACACTTCTATTTCGAATTATGTTTCACTTTATTATCCTTGTCTCGTGCCTTTTGGTCGAGGGGAAGATTCACTGCAAGAACTTATCTATTGTCCTTACCACAAGATATATCGTTTCTACTAACCCATTACTAAGCACGTCTATATCTCTCGCCACATATTTTTTGATGAAGGTAAATATCTCCATATCTCTTCATTTCCTAATGTGAATTTCACTACATTAAACTTTTCATTTTTCCTCCTATGCATTAGCCACAACTCATCCACATGTACCCGTATAGACTCACAAATGCTTATCCCTCACCCACATTAACTAGAAAGCCCTTATACCAAACTAGCAATCCCTCTTCCACAATTATATTTCCCCTACAAGTGCAAAAATAATTAAAATCCCTATCACTGTACACGTCCTCAAGTACCAATCCCCTACCACCACCCTGTGAACAAACCCAAACTACACACGCTCATCACATAATTACTGGACATATGGATGGGACACATAAATCGAAATCTATTATAACCACTAGCTATCCTCTCCCTTGACATTACTTACCCAAGCACACTTGCTTCCTATAAACCACCTTTTACACCCAAGCCTTAAAATATGTGAATTGGAGTGGTGGGGGCAAAGGTGTGATAAATAAACAGACAAATAAAGATAATAATAAAAGACACATCCTTGTACCACGAGAAACTCACTGCAAGTATTACGGATCGTTTGCAAGTTTAGTTGATAAGAAAAGTTTGTTCACAGGGATTTAATCCGTTAGATCTACTTGTATTAAATAAGCGTAGACGAATTTAGATGTTTAGATAAATATAGGATAAGATGAATAATTATCTAACGCGAATAAATAATTAATGAAAACAAACAAATAAATATGAATGTAAGTCAGATAAATTAGGGTTACTAATATGACCCTATCTTACTAAATTGTTATTCTAATATTAAGGGTGAATTGAGCATTATATATTAATCGGGATTTATATTCTTCCTAACCCAGGTTAGGGTGGACTTAGGAGCAACCTCTCCACTACCAGGGGACTTGGGTAAGGGGGCCCTGAGTAATGATCGGTGGTTAAATCAAACCTTTATGGCTATCTAGTTAGGCAAGTCCGTCAGGATCACTACCGCACACTAGATGATTATGTGGTGTTGTTAATAATTGAATCTCCATTCCGGGTGTTAACTCAATTACTAAGGATAGTCCTAAGATTGGCCAAATCTAGGGCTGGAACAATAAGTAAAATCACACAATACCAATATACGCCAAGCTCAAATCAATTAAAATAACAAATAGTATTACGAACTTTAAGACAAATATAATAACCCAACAATTAATAGTAAAACTTATAGAATAAAAGCTTAGAAATATTGTGAATCCACAAATCTATAGATAAGTACCCTAAATATAGAGGAGGAGAGATGTAGAAGAGAAGTTTGTCGCTCTCCTTCTTCCTGCTTCTTGTCTTCCTCTACAGGTCAGCTTGCTTCTTGGATGATAAACTTGATACTAAGGATTAATATTCAAGCAAAGACTAATATATGGCTTAGAACTAAGTAAGGACATGTTTACAATAGTTAAATGGTGTATTTATAGGTGTTAAGGAAGCCGTAATTCGGATTCTTGGATTAGAAGGCAATTAATTGGACTTATTTTCAAAATCAAATTCGCTTGTTTCGGCCGTAATTCCTCTACAGGTCTGCTGATGTATTGTTTCGGCCGTAACTTCTTCGTTATGGCTTTAATTTTCGCCCACTTTATATCGAAAAGATCTACACTTTTTCTTCAGACCGTTCTTCCAAATTCTCAGCTGATTTTGAGGTATAATTACTTTAGTGGACGTAGCTGCTTAAATTCAGATTTACTTGACAACTTTTCCTTTCCTATTTTATCTTTACTTCCTTTTATCTTCAATTTCCATCCTTATCATCTTTCCTTTACCTATTGGAATTGATTTGACATCTAATTAATTACCATATATTTTTAAGGCTTCATATTAGCACACAAATTAAACCAAATATGCTCTAAAAATAATAAATCATCAAATCAAGACAAAATATAGGAAAATATTAGAATACAAATAACAAGCGATAATTAATTATCCATAACCACCTAAAATTATGTCTCAAACCTAGATTAGTTCATCACAAATAGGGAGACATCATGGAGGATGGATATGATTGATAAATTTAATTCACTAGTTAGAAATAACACATGGTCTTTTGTTCCGAAGAATCATAACATGGATATCATTGCCTACTAATGGGTGTTTAATGTGAAATAGAAATCAAATGTTGCTTTCGAACAATATAAATATTGTCTTGTTTGAAAACGATATAAACAATAACCGGGTCATGACTTCCGGGATACATTTAGTCCCTTTATCTATTTTAGCATTATTCATATTACAATTTCATTAGTATTTAGTCAAAATTTCCCTCTTAATCAATTGGAAATTAAAAATCAATACTTACATGGAGATTTACATAAAAATGTGTATATGCAACAACCATAGATATCCATGGACTATATTTCCTGAACTCAAGCATACATGGTTCATAAGTACACATATGTATTGAAATAATCTCCATGCATGGTACTGGTCCTTCATACTATCTCTACAGTTCTAGGCTATTAGTGATTTCTTAACCTTATATTTGAGGAGGGTGGGGGGTGTTAACATATAATGTAGAATACAAAGTAACACAAAAGATATTACAATTATTAACATATATGCTAGCGTAGATAGCATTTATATAATACTGTGTTACTATTATTCTCTATTATTGATTCTACGTCGCATATATATTCTCTATAGAAATATTTTTAATACATTGACTATACAGTACTCACAATTGTGAGATTTCCAGTCTTTACATTACAGTCTACATACAAATTAATTAGACTCAATAGATGTTTGTGCATCAAGAAAAAAATTCCAGAGGATTTGTTTAATATTTAAAAGGATTAAGAGGATGTATTAGGTTTTTATGTATACTTTTGGTCCTTATATGATTTAAGTAATAACCTAATATATAATATACAATGGCCGATGCACCAACAAATTCACTTTTAAAGATATCATTGATATTATGGACTATGTTGACTTATAAGAGAAAATGTTATCAGTATGATAAAAGCATTACACAAAAAAAAAAACAAAAAAAAAAAAAAACACAAAAGAAACAAAAAAGAAAAAACTATATTAACAAATGTGAAAATTCAAAATTATTTATTATGACCGTCAAATTTCCATTCACACGTAAGTGACAATTCGTCATTTTTTTTGTTCACACCTCTATAAGAAGGCCACACTATTACATCTCAAGGTTCTTTTTTCTGTAGAAAGCTGCATTGCCATTTAATCTGTGCATTTGAGTCTTCAAGTTTTAAAATTTATTTTAGTTTCCCTTCAATTCATTTTCTTGAGTTTAAAATATAAACTTGTTTCTCTTTCATAATATTTTTTTTCATATATACAACAAAATCATCAAAATGGTCAATGAGAACAGACTTCATGATCAAGCAGAAGTCACCGAGTCGCAAAATAGCAACACAAACCACCACCAGATTTCTTCTGATGACAATTGTTATTCTCAACGAATGAGGCAATATTTGGATCATATCATAGCTCGACCCGGGGTAAGCTTATTTATATATATTATTTCCTAAGATTTATGTTTTCCTAGTGGATAACAATCCGCATAACCTTCTTGACCTGGGGTGGACACAAGAAGGTTATGAGGACGGTTGTCCAACAAGATCTAAGAAATTCATGTTGTTTATTTTTATTTTGACATATTTATGTATAAATGAAATCGAATTATAATCCCCTTTAGATCTGCCTTTATTTCGGATTATCAAAGAGTTGTTAAAATAAGCATAATCATATTTTAATAGAATACCTTATTAATATTTATATGCTAAATATTTTCTATATATAATATAATTTCTGCATTTAACATGAAAAACATGATTTAGAATACAAAAGTTATTCAAAATATATTTCGATTAGTCGATGGTTGATTAGGAAAGGAGGTAGGATTTTTGCGCCGAGGTGGGGGAGGGACTGGCGGAGGAGGGGTTCCGGGATAATGCTGCTAATATTTTTTTGGTGTTAATTGCACTAAAAGTCCCTGTATTTACAATATTTTTATAGGACCTTATGTTTTATAATAATTATATTTTAAGTCCATCTGTTATGCAAAATGATCTATGTTTTGAATTACTTATATTATAAGTCCCCATGATTCAAAATACCATATATTCTTTGAAATAATTTTCAATACAGACCCCTATATAATACAAAATACCTTATATTTCATAATCACAATTTCCGATATACAATTTACCATTAGAATCTAAATGTAATAACATGTTAGTTTTAAATATTATCAAAAAGTTAAATATGTATAAAATCCACTTAAAAATTTATCACTAGCAAAAAAGTTAAGAGATAGCCAAATATGTATAGTAAAATGATTAGTGAGATTATGTGCCTTGTCAATGCTTTGATACTTTCAATTTGTTAACTAATTTTTCACATCATGAAAAGAATTAATATATAAAATTGTAATGTTCGATGATGTTGAATATCTTTACAGGACAATAGCATTTCATATTGGCAAAACTTTGTTTCAGAGTTTTTTGCGCTTGATGCTAAGATAAGGTGGTGTTTCTCTATATACGCAAATAATGATATTGTAGTTACACATTATCTAAAGGTACTTTATTTTTCTTGTTAAGTAATGTGAAATTCTATATTTTTGAAACCTTTAAAGAAATTGTTTGATTTATAGTGACAATAGTTTGAAATTTTATATAGATTTATCAGAAAAGAGGAATCTATTGTTGAAATTAATTAATGAATTAGGACTTGGATATTAGATTGAAAATTTTCTATTTTAGTGTAAATGATTTGGAAAATTTCAAATTAGAAATAGAAATTTTCTATTTTTTCAAAAAATTTAGGATTTAAATTACATATATTATATTCGAGTTTTGATTTTTTTATCTGTCTTTTATTCTATCTGTGAAAAGTTTTTCAACTGTTACAATTTTTTTATATTAATATATTAATATATATATATATATATATATATATATATATATATATATATATATATATATATATATATATATATATACACATATACCCATAAATTATAAAACACTTTCCTAAGTTATGTCTTTTTTCTTCTTTTTCACTCATATGACCCATTTATCCTCTCTCATACACAACTCTAGTTTACACATCACCTATATCATCACACGTCTTTCCAAATTGAATTTAATGAATGTTGAATATTTTGGATGAAAATAAAATTATTATTTATGTTTTCCTAATTATTGACTCAAAAGATCCATAATTTCAAATTAGTTTATCCTAAGAGTATGAATATTTTTTCTTTAATAATTATTTTCGTTTGCATGTGTTTATAACGAGTTGTGTGTATGTGTCCTCTCTAAAATAATTGTGGACCTTATTGGACAACTCATTTTGTCGTGTAGACCTTTAGTTCATTCATCTTTGTGTAAATAGGACTATAAAAAAAATTCAGAAATCCAAAATTCATATTTAATTTGTTTTCCACTTATTAAGAATTTTTTTTTCATGTTTTAAGGTTATTTCTAATTTTCCAACAATTATTTTTATATATTAGACCTTTTACGTCAACGACCACACAAAATTTAAACATATTTTTTAGAGATAATTCCCAATTAATTACACTTCCTCACTTTTCATTCTCAAAAAAAAGGAAGGAGGAAATTACTTCCTACTTACTCACAAATTTTCAACTTAATTCTTAAATAAGCACATGGTCATATTTACCTTCCATTATTGCCCTTATATGTTTTTTTTATTTAATTATATATTTATATATTTAATATCTGAATTTATTTTTTCATTTTTTTAAATATTTTTTTTTTCGATTTTTTTTTAAATTTTTTTTTTCCGGAAAAATATTTTTTTTTTGAATTTTTTTTTTCGAAAAATATTTTTTTTTCCACAAATTTTTTTTTTTTTGGAATTTTTTTTTTTCGAAAAATATTTTTTTTTTTGAAATTTTTTTTTTGGAAAAATATTTTTTTTTTCGAATTTTTTTTTTTTTTCGAAAAATATTTTCGAAGATTTTTTCATTAACACACAAGTCCATACTGTTTTGTGTTACTGTAACTCATACATCAAGCGATTGTGTGTTACATTAACACACAATCAGATGTTCAGACTATCTGTACACTATTATCTATTAATGTGTACAAATATTCTGTATATCTTATTCTGTGTTCCTGCAACACACAATTGTTATTTGTGTGTGTTTAAGCAACGCAAAACTGTAAATGATAAACGCATTGTGTGTCTTACCAACACAAAACCCATACTGTTGTGTGTTACTGTAACACATACTTTCAGCAATTGCGTGTTGCATGAACACATAATCAGGCTACATATACATTATTCTATACCTTTGTGTACAAATATTCTGTCTGTCTGATTTTGTGTTCATGTATCACACAATTTGTTATTTATGTGTGTTTAAGCAACTCAATATTATACATATTAGGTGTTCATGCAACACACAACACATATGATTTTGTGTTACTTTAACACACAATTATCATGGAAAAAAAAATTCCGGGGGAAAAAATCGACAAAAAAAAAATTCGAAAAAAAAAAATCGAAAAAAAAAAAATTCGAAAAAAAAATTTCCGAAAAAAAAAATATTTTTGAAAAAAAAAATTTCCGAAAAAAAAAATATTTTTTGAAAAAAAAAATTTCCGAAAAAAAAAATTCGAAAAAAAAAAATTTGAAAAAAAAAAAATTTCGAAAAAAAATATTTTTCGAAAAAAAAAATATTTTTTGAAAAAAAAATATTTCGAAAAAAAAATATTTAAAAAATAAATCTGAAAAAAATAAATAAATATTAAACTATAATTAATAAAATATATAATTAAAGTAATTAATAATAGGTAGAAGGATATTTTGGTAATTGGGTAATATTTTGTGCTTAATTGGGAATTAAGTTGAAGTTGTAATTAATAGGGAATACTTACCTTCTCTGCGTAATTAATTGGGCGTTGCCCCTATTTTTTATCTTCTATAAAAAATAGTTTATTATATTTCTCAATTGCTATTATGATACAAATCCCATATTTTAAAATTATTTTAATTAATTAAAATAACTATCGATATAATTTAACATCATATATCTATTGCCTTATTTAATTGTTAAGATTTATTATACTAAAAATAAATAAATATATCTTTCCTATTCACATATAATGTCAAAAATCACCCTTAAAATATGATCTAGGAAAAAGAGAAAAAAACACTTCATATGATTTTGTTTTTATGATAAAAATATAAATTGCTTGACAAAAATAAAATATATTTTTTCATCTTTAGTTTGAAAATATTATTTTTGCCTCGTAATATTTTTTTTTATATTAATAGGCCCTCCACGTTTCAAAAAACATTACTTTCTTCCCTTAACTATCTAGATTTTTAGTTGGGGTCTTATTTCAAAAATCTATATTTTTATTCATTGTCCTCTAACCTCCTTTGCCCTCAACTTTTTTGACTGCCCACCTCCAAGCATAATATCTTATCCTTCCCCTGTTTCCTTATTCCCTAATGTAGAGTCCCTGTATTTTATGACACCGTTAGTTTGATTTTATTTTCCAACACGAGGGTTCCATAATTTTGCTCCGAGAAGCTTAAATGTAAAATAATAACAATGTTTAGGCGTTAATTTTTCCAGAGGCCTAAATGTCTTGTATTTAATCCGACATGGGTAAATATTTAGGCTCGAAGTCCTAATATCTAGGTTAGAACTAATATTTAATGTCCATTTTTAGTAAAAGATTTTTTATAGAAAAAAGAACTATAAAGACCCAAATAATAACTTTTGACGGCTCGAGATTTTCCATGGCTTCAACAACCCCGAGATCTCACTACTATAAAGCTCAAAGCTATCTGGAATCACGAATCACGAAGCTCTTAGCTGCCATGAAAGAAAATCTTAGGAACAGAGCTCAGCTGAAATATAACTCGAACCAAAACTTGAACTAACTTCGAAGATGGGATTGAAAAACTAAGAACATGGTAGCTTACTCGACCTCTCTTTTTTGTTGAGCACAATAACCACCCACCGTAGTTTCGAGATCTTAGCTCGCTCGAGCTCTCTTTTTTTGCTGAGCATAATAACTACAAACTTGAACTGCTACATAAGAGCTACAAACCTACAACACTGCTGGAGATCCATGGAGTTCGAAATCTAAGCTCACTTGGAAAGAGATCTGAGCTCAATATAGCTCAAACACTGCTGAAACTCCATGGAGTTCTAGATCCATTACAACTTTGCGAATGCTTCGTTGATAGCGAGATCTATTGCAATTTTGCTTCATCGAATCATACCTACTCGTAATAACCATGGAAAGCCTTGAAAAAAATCACTAAAGGCCATGACTGCTGGGTTGGGGTAGGGAAAGAAAAAGGGGATAGAGATTATAGAATTTATGATTTATTTGTGTAATTTAATATATATATATATAGTTAATAAAAAACAAGTGCGTGTATAATGAGTAGTGTGAAAATAGTTTTATAGTGTTAAAATCTTCCAACCATCCTTTAGTAAGAAGAGTGAATTGAAAGAACATGTTTGGATTGGGGTTTTCAATACTCATTAGATATTTATTATTTTTTAATCTATCTTGTTAATAAAAAAAGAACTTTATAAATTACTAATAAAAATATATAAGTAGCTAGACTAGTGAATCCAGAGATATACTATCAAATCGAATATATAATACTATTTTTTTCTTTTAATTATCTAAAATCACAGAAACATAACTCAAATATTACTTTAAAAAATAAAATAAAACAATAGATATTTTACTAAAAACGGTGTAGCTGTCCTTCAAAAGTCTCTTAAAGTTGTTATACATATAACATATGCATTCCACTTAGTAAAACAAATTATTTTCTTATACTTTTTCTTTAAATTGTACTTGATCATTTTTTCTCATGTCTTTTCACTTTTACTAAGGCGAAGACTCATTTGCCATACTTTCCCTTCAAACGGCCCTCAATTCATCTTCTAATTTCTTTTTCTGAGTAGAAAATTTAATTCTTCTACTCGATCTATAGTTGTGAATAGTTCATAACACAGATCTATATAGTTGATTTGCGTCAATAACACAGATCTGTAGTTGTGAATCGTCCATAACACAGATCTCTTGTTGTGAATCGTCCATAACACCGATCTCTAGTTGTGAATCGTCTATAACACCGACCAATTCACCATCCATAAGACCTATCTTAAGTTTTGATTCACTATAGGATTATGATCGTTAATCATGCCATTTCAATTAAGTGGACAGGTTCAATTTATTTTTAATAATGCATTACTTTTTATTTGTTATTTTCTGATTAGTCAACAGTTTATTTAATAATTTATACCAAAAAATAATTTTATGATGATAATATATATATATATATATATATATATATATATATATATATATATATTATGCAATGCATTAATTTGCTGCGCTGTTGTGCACAAAGTGTTTTTGTTACTTTTAGAATTGTTTACTTGTGTGTTTTGTTGTAATTTGTTATTTTTGAAATTTTGCATTTTTTTTTACTTTGCTTAAACATAGCTTAAATTAAATAAATTGGGTTACTAATGAAAATATGTGATAAGAATAAATACTTTAATTTAATTGAACTTAAAAAGTTATGTGAAGAAAATTTTCATGTAAATGAAAGATAAATGACATAAAAAAAGGATAGTTATTTTTCCAATGCCAATTTAATTCTATTTATGTATTAAATAGATTTTTTTTTGTTATCCTTTTTTTCTTTGTTAAGTTTAGATATACATTGATGAATTGTAATACAGTAGTAGTTAAAAGGTGCACTACTTATGTCTTTAAATAAGTCCCATTACCTATTTTTTCAAAAAAAAAAAAAAATTAACCCATATAAACTAGTGAATTCGGGTAGATTCAATGTTTCAAACCGGTTCGATCTTTCTGTATTCAAGTCTTACTCGAACAGTTTTGGATCTTTTTGCATTGACGAATTGTTACCTTGGGCCGAAACCCCAAATTCGCCCATCGTTTCTCATATGCTTTATGTAACTATGTTCATTGTTTTTATTTAAATAAGATACAAATATTTTTTTATTTCAGGAGATTCCTTGTAACATCTGTAAATCTCCATCTGCTAAAGGATATGGTAAGAAAATGATTTATTGTATATCATAATTTTTAATACTTTGTCTAATTATTTTTCGACTACTGCAGAAGCTGCATTCGACATTTTCCCAAGACTTTTCAAAAGTAATTTTGGAGGTGGTGTGTTGAATGAGGTGCTATCCCTCCAGTTGCCTGAAAAACAAAGCCTCCCTTCTGGGGACATGATGCTAGACTATGATAGAGTCATGCTGGAGAGGATTTTTGAAGATTGTCGTACTGTTCACGAGGGAAAACTTCGCGTCCTGTTTAAACCGGATTTAAAGGTAAATTATATTTAAATACTAATAAACTAAGACGGTTTCGACATCTAATCTTGTAGTGTTTTATACTTAGCTCACCAGGTATTTCTTGACTCTTGCAGATATTATCATGGGAGTTTTGTGTTGTGTGGCATGATGTATTTTTAAATTTTAGTCAGATTGGTCCACAGGTATATTTACATTGATCTCCTATAAATATTCTTTAAATTTGATTTAGAAAACAAAACTAGTGCATTCAACCTTCTTAGTGCATCACAGATCAGTTAAATTTTTTAAAAGTGGATGATTTGTTTCAAAATATACTGAAATACACCTTAACCTAGATATAACCCTGATGCGTATGAAATTAATTTTGCAGCTAAATCAGTTCAGGGATGCTGTGTTAAATATCGAAGATGTTGTAACTGATATCGAAGACGCTCTCGATAGTGATAGTGATAGTTCATCAGTACAAGCTGATTTAGACTATCTTGAAGAGGAGATGCATTCGTAAGTAAAAGTCATTAAAACTTACTTTGATGATAGTCTCTGAAAATAAAGTTGTTATTTTTTTTTTAATCTGAGTTATTAATGCAACTAATTAACTTATCTTCATTTGGTATAGGCTCCTGGATTCTGCCGGTCAGATTGCGGAAGCTACCAATCTACCCATGATAGATAAATTAGGATTTCCGAGAGAATACACTCGTTGCTTGGCGGTGAATATTTATAACTTATTTTTATAATTCGATTTTACCGCAAGATCATGGTTTAAACTGCCCCGTTTTTTTGACAGATGGCTCCAGTTCTTAATATCATGAATGATCTAATGGATTTCAGCAATAATAACAGAATTGGACCAATAGGTATCTAATATTTTTTCAATATAATTTTGGGTTTTCTAAGTAATCTATATAAGTTGTAGAAACTAATTTAGTAAAGTTCTCTTGCAGAGAGTTTGAGGAGGATTGTGGAGCTGCCGAGTTCCGCTCGAACTGAGCGTCAGAATGAAGAAAACAATGTTGGAGGGCAGCAACTGAATGAAGGAGAAATAGTTGGTACCCTCACGCATATAGATCCGTTAAGAGCTATCGGAGGAACTGATGAAGTTATTTCAACTTTCGAGATTGGTGGTTCATCCGGGTCTGGTAAGGAAGATGATATCAAGTAAAATCTGCATCCCCTTACTCTGTGGAGCCTAAACCTGTCATGGAGTTGCTGTTCTTGTTGGGTTGGGGGGGGGGGGGGGGGGGGGGGAAGGAATAGTGCTTGACGCGATGTTAGTGGTATAAAATATTATTTGTTGTAAATGTTGGGTGTTTGTGAACCTTTGTTTGGTTATTTTAGTTTTAATTTATGTTTATTCATTTCTTTTTTTGGAGAAAAGATATTTGAAATATATAAGTGTGGGAGTGTTTTTAGAAGACCAGTAAACTCAATATATCTAGTGTGGGAGTCTTTTTTTGCAAGAAATATTTTGTAAGGAGTTCACTGGTGAACCTTACACAAGGCAGGCAAATTTAGCAACATTAGTCCAACATTAATCAATTTATAAAGTTCATAAATATCTAGTAAGAAGGTTAATGGAGTGAATTTGTGAATTTGTGAGTATCTGCTTTATTTTATTTTAAACAAAAAAAGTTTAACATAATTGTATCGGTTGATCTTAAAATCTACACATGACAAGTTTGATTATGAAGTTAAATATTTTTTATCCCACAAATTTTTCTTATATATAACCAAAAAAGTTTCAAAAAATTCATAACAATATTAATAAAGTTTTTGGATACTTGTTTTCATTCACTTCATTTCATGCACGACAATATATTTATACATGATCAAGCACAATCTATTCGCATATATCTGCATTTGAACAATGCACAACCCAATAAAAATAACACGCAATTCATTTATAACGAATATAATCTATTTGTATATAAAACCTATTATTTTACATCACAAAGGAAAATTCAAAATATTTGAGTTAGATTTACCACCACCACCATTATTATCAGAAATCCACCACGGTAGCTCAAAAAATTTCCGAAAAATCAGCCATAACCATAATCCCAACCAAAGGTCAGAAAAGGTTGCAACTTCGAACCCCCTCGACCACTAACGACACATATCCAACGTGGAATCTCTAAAGCTTTCAGATTTCCATAGCCACCAACATTCGTAATCTATCCACCACCTTATTTTTCAATCCATCACCGTCATGTAAAGTTTCCAACCTTCGAATTACTACCACTATTAAAAAGTATTGAGTAAGCTCCGTCCAGATCTAAGCTCTCAATTCTTGCTCCACCAGTGTCTATATTGCTCCGCCACTCGTCGCCTATCACCCCTAGTCACCTTTCTCCATTCATGTACATTTGATTTCTTTTTATTATCAAAATATCATTTAATAAGGTAAAAAGGTAATGTCATGTCAATGAAATAATACTCTAGATATTTTGATCAAAAGAGAAATTATTCTTTGGTTGTAGGTATTTTATGTCAATAAAACATAACCCACTCATATATATATAAAATCTAATTTTTTTATATAATTGTAAAATCTAACAAAAATTTAAAATTCAACAACTAAAAATATAGTATAAACATGATGATTAAGTAAAGTAAACTATAATATCTTACTTTAGGAACCAAAATTATAGGTAGCGTTCCCTTCTCTTTAATTTTTAATATTTATTTATCAAACACTTTTAACATTTTAAATCAAAATCTTTAACATGTACCACTGAATTATGATCATGGATATACTCCTAACTAAAAAAAAATTCCAAGAAGTTAAACATAACATATTTCATCATTGAAATTATCTTCCTATATATTTATTCTTAGCCTTTCCTATTCGATAATCAAAACTAAGTATTGTATGGGTAACCTTAAATTTAATATATGTGTGGCACATCCTTAGTAGTTGTATGATGTTTGTTAGTAATTTTTTTTAGTATAATCTTGTTTTGGTTTGACTCGTTAGCCACATGTAGAAACCAACCCCCACGGTAATTCAAACAAAAAGGCAAGGCGAGACATGGGATGAGAGTAGTGGAAGAAGAGTGGGACGTGGGGCTTCTTTTTATATTGTGGGGTGGATTTTGAATAAGTAAACCCGCACAAACCCTTCCATCGATATCTCTAATATAAGCCTTTTAATACCACCTTTGTCAAGACCAACACGTGTCCATAATATTCTTATGCATTCGAACACTTTCATAGATATTTGAAAAATACGTTGCATGTAAATATGATAAAGCCTTACAAATATTAGAGAATACTATGAGGTATTATAAGGTTTGTAAACATTAAAATATTATAGTATAAGAGGGAATTTAAAAATAATTCTTTTTACCTCCTATAAAGTTATAAATAATGGGAGTCTTTTATTCTACCCATTCAATAAATATGAAACACACATGAAAAGTAAAGAAAAGATTAGTGAGCAATGCGGTAGAAGTAATTAGTGCATTGTTTCCTGTATTTATTTATCATATTTTTATCACACCCTAGGCGACAACTTAGCTCTCCGGGGATAGGGGGAATTTAGAATCCTGACTAGTTATCTAAGAGCTATTATCTCCCTTATAAACTGTACTGATAGAAAGACTAGAAAGATTAGTGCATACTAGCAAGACCTAAGATATATTCTTCATCTTATTTCTCTCATATCTATTTATTGTCTTTTAATTTATTTAGTTGTTAATCTCATCTCTCAATCAATCATAGTTATATTCTGTCTTTTAATTAGTAATTGCTACTCTGATTTAATTACCCATCTGTCTAACACATTTAAGTCCCTGAGGAACGAATCTTCTTATCATTAATACTTGCATACGTCCTGTAATACTTGCAGTACCGTTCTAGGGTGATTAGTGCATTGTCTTCCGTATTTATTTATCATATTTTTATCACACCCTAGGCGACACCACTAGTCCTTCAATCTCATAAGTGATAAATTCTTCTTTCTTGGCCATCACCTATCATAAATGATATATAACACTCATCACATTCCTTCAATTATATGTGATTCAGTTTACAATTATTAATTTATGAACACTCAACCATAAACTAGCATCAAAATGTAACTTTATTCTCCAAATTCTTAATCTTTATCTAGTATAACTTTTTTTCCAAGCAATTTATCCTCCACAACTTACCATCTTCTGCGTTAGTCTCATAAACCTCATTGGTTTTAAAAGTGTGACTAGGTTGTATCTGATCTCCGCAATACTCATATATTTACATAAGTATAAAATTTGCTTCAAAACTTAAGCATATAGAAAGATCTCATTAAATGCATAGATATTGGTTTTCGCGGACCCGGACTTTGTGGGACGTGATATTTACGTAAATTTAACATTTACTTCAAGTCTTAAACATATAGGAATATTCCATTAAATGCATAGATATTGGTTTTTGCGGACCCAGACTTGGTGGGACATGACAAAATATTTTAAGTAATTGAATCGTTTTTTCCTATTAACTATCAGATTAGGTAGCAAGATATAATATGTAAGGTAACAGAGGGTCTATTTATCAGTTTCCCTCTAATGGGTAGTAGTAAGGTTGAATGGATCTATTTATGACGAAATTGTATCATACAATTTACTTACATATCATAATCTAGGATACCCAAGTGGGATGTAATCCTATTTTGATGAGCTTGGTAGATAATTATCACATTATTATAGAGGACTATTTGTTGGATAAAAACTGATTGGGCTGGAGATCCTAGTTTTGCATTTAGGACTTCAAACTAAGAAATAATATCTTACATATAATTTTGTAATATATTTTTGCTGAACTTATCGATATACATTCCTCTAGCCTCCAGGGTACCTTTTCTGTGAGGATAAGAGAAATGTATGTCTGGTTTAAAATGGGTTAATCCAAAATCCATTTAAAGAAGGTTTGATCGAAGTCTAGAATGTTAGCAACCATGGGATACTATATTTTTTGTAAAATATATCCGTTGAACCCTTCAAGTCCGTGAAATTGGGTAGACCCAAGGCTCCAGGTGGCCTCCTTACATTCCTTAGCCATGAAATGGTCTATGATTTGTTCAATGGAACATTGGCCCACCAAAGGGTAAAGATCCGAGTACTAAAAGGAGACCCATACCCAACCTAACAGTTACAAACATCATCCATATACAGTTTTGAGGCGCACATATTATATAAAATATTTTAATTCCCCCTTTCAAGCATAGGTAGTTTTCCATTGACAAAAAAATTTTAAAAGGAGAAAAAATTAATTTTAAGTTCATATGTTTCATATATGTATACGTATCATATGTTTTTTCTTTTGCGATTTAGCATATGTCAAAAAATGGCCAATTTTATATGTAATCTGATACCAAAATATATTAATAAGAAAAATTGATATGAAACTCTTGATTATGTCTATAAATTGATTAATATTGTGCAAAATATAATTTGTTAATTGTAATTTTTTAAAATCCATGATTCATAATATTATTTGTGTATGCCATACTCCTTACCATTAGGGTTCATGGTCTTTATATGCAGAGTGTCGTATACAATGATCACAATATCATGGATAACTCTTATTTGGATAGAAGTCGTTTGAGTTGGAGATATTAGTTTCAGAATGTTTCAACCTAAGAAACAACATCTTGTAGATAACCCATCGGGCATATATTTAATTGGTAAAGACCAATGGTATGGTTGTATTGACTATCTTGTTGATCAACAAGGTTTATATCTTGTTTATCTATATGTAATTGTTAGTTTTTCGTGGACATCTTTCTTGAAGATAAAAATAACGAGGGTCTGAGGTACTTAATTAGTTCCATTAAACTCCCATTTCCAAACATTATAATGTTCTAGACTACGAGAGATAATATATTTCTATAAAAAATATTTTAAAATGATTATAAAAGTTTTCAACTCAAGATAGATGTGGATGGGTAAGTTTTAGTTGAACTTACAGTCTTTAATAGACCTCATGTGTATGTAAAAAAAATTCAATTCGAGCCATCTAACAATGAGTCTAATATTAACAAAAAGTTATACGTCATGTGTGTCTTTGGGCCTGTATAAATGGTTTTGTTAATATTTAAGTTTTTTTTTGTTAAAATTAAGATCGATAAGCCCAAAATTCATGGATACAAACATTTATACACATTTTTGATTGTCGACCTAGTAAATCTTGTGTTATGGAATTGAAAATAAGATACATCAAGATGGATAATATCCATGATCGACCCAATGAGATGGGCCTATCAAAAAGTAAAGATATCATATAAAGCTTACAATGTATACGTCACAACAATTTCAAACTCATCTTAACAAATCGATTGCCCTAATAAATTTTTTAGGGTTAATACGCCGGCCGGCCGACAGTCATATGAACTCAAAATCTTCTGAAACTTAGATCTTTCATGGAAAAAGAAAAAACAGATCTACAAATTATTAGATCTGCAAAAAGGTAAATTAATTTTCTTGTTCAGATTATAATCAATTCATTTGTTTTTTTTAAATGTGTATGTAATGGATATAAATAAATTTATTTATTTTTACAACAGTATAAATCTTATACAGACTTATGAAAATTAAATTTGTTAACCTTGGTTTGGTTAATTTTTTTTATATAGATTTTCAAATATTTGATGTCTTTTATCAAAACACTAGAACTAATCTAAGTTTAATTAGTTGTTTTTTCAAATTTAATTAGTACTACGAATCATAAAAAACTATATATAATTAATCTAATTATGATTTTTTATTTACAGAAAAAGATGGTTGGTCATGACATTTCAATAAGAAAAAGGTTGTACAATTATGTCGGTAGGTTTATCTATTTTAATAGTTAATTATTTGATTATTTGATTATTTGAATTTTAGACTCAACTAAATAAATTTTAACTTTATGCATTATTATAGTTTTGATACTAATCACGTAATTCTTACATTTTTTTGGATATGAATCATATCTTGTGTTAATGTTTTCTATGAACAATCTTTTGAACATTTATGTTGTCAATATAAACATATGCATTATGTTTGTAATTAATTGAAATTTTGGGAGGCCAATTGATTGCAATGTTCTTAGAGTTAGCATAATATTTATAATGTTATACTTTATTGAAATTTGAAATAATATACATTTTGTTATTTTTTTCAATCTTAAAATTAAGAATATAAGGTCTAGCAGGTTGGCTAATGTTGATGGTAACATAATAGTAGCTGCATATACAACATAGATTTAATAAGAATCATATCCATGAAAACATACAATAAATATACAAATAATTCTTTGAATTTCACTTTAAGCTGTACAATTATAATCAAAATTACAACTTTAAATGCATCAAACACCAAAAATTCTCTTAGATCCATCAAAATAATTTTTTTTATGATCACACACAATACCAAACCATTAGTAACAAAGAAATGCATATACATATACATACATATATACGTATAATTAAAAAAATATAACATTACTATTAACAACTTAAAGATTAACTGAACTATAAGGCGATAGAAAATTCAGTATTAAAATTATTTTCTTTTTTGCAGAATAATAAAAACACAAAAAAATAAAAAAGAAGAAAAGACTAGATACCTTTTTAGATAAACATTTCCAAGTAACGGTAAAGATGATGGAGGAACCAATCTTGATGGGCTGTTTTCGGAAGAAAGAGAAGGACCAAGGGTTGATTAGTACATAAAGGTATAACACCCACAACAAAATTGGTGACTTTAATCCCCTTTTTGCATTTCATGTCTGTCTTTGATATCTGATAATTTTTTAGAAAATTTGTATGCAGCAAATTTGTATGCAGATGATGTAAAAGGGGCTTTTTGATGATATAATAACAAAGCTGACACTGTTGATTTTGTATGGAGAGGAAGACGACTTAAAATGTTTAGTTGAGCATTTAGACTTATTATCAAGATTTAATTATCCTAGTCTACGTCTATGTGGTCCTGTAAGAATTTTTTTTGAAATAGAAACAAAAAATCCTTGTAAGAAAATAATCCAGGTTAATTATAAAATAGTCTTTGTACGCGGAGTATCAATAAATTTGTTAGGATATCATAATACACTTTCAATGCTCTACACCAGTAGAACGGAGATTTATTATCTTAAACCGTCAAAGAAGATATGGTTTCCTATGAAGAACATATTCTTCTATTGTTATTTATGGGTGGAGGGATTAAGGTTGTATTGAAAATAAAAAATCATGCTTTCAAATTTCTTTTGATGAAATATTATATTTTGAAGTTAATATAGTCATTACACAAAATTATGTTAAATTTTTAGAAAATGAATAAAAGTTTTAAAATAGATGAAAACACACCTTTCTCATAACCAAGATAAAACTTTGATGCCTAAGAAAATTATATTGCAACTTAATCAATTCCTAGATACTGTGTTAGAAATTGAACACACTTGGGAAAACATAGTAGTAGAAGACTCTGTTTCAGATTGTGATAGTGATAGTAATAGCTCAGCATGGGATGCTTATACAATCTCTTTCCATCATGAGACGAATTTATAAGTAGAAGTTATTAAAAGTTATTTTGAGACAGTCTCGAATAATAAATTTGCTAAAAACTATTTTCTTTATTCATATAATTAATTAACATATTTTCAATCTAGTTTAGGCTCAAGGATTATGTATGTGAAGCTATCGAGCTACCCTTGACTATAATTCTTAAAACAATGCAATCGTTTCTTAATGGTTAATATTTAATCTATTTTTATCATTTCATTTTACCACATGATCATGGTATCTTATCAAAGTGAGGAGTTTTTTTTACAGATGGCTCGAATTTTAAATATTATGAAAGATCTCATGGTTTTCAGCAATAGTAACTGAATTGGACCAATATGCATGTTTATATTAAATATAATTGTAGTTTTTTGAAGTAAAAAATATATAAATGGTAGTATATAATTTAATAAAGTTCTTTTGCAGAAAGCTTGAGGAGGAGCGTGGGCTGCTAGGTCCAGCTCAAACGGAGTTTATGCATGAAATAAATGAGGTTGGTGGGTAGCAGTTGAATGTAGGAGAAACAGTTGGTACCATTACAAGCATAGATCCGTTAAAGTATATCGAAGGAAGCGACTCTTGAGATTGGTGGTTCATCTAAGTTCAGTAAGGAAAATATATTAAATAAAATCTGCATGTATTGAAGTTCAAAAGTGAGTGAGAGGATCAATAGCCCACCCCTTAGTCTGTTTTGTCATTTTAGTTGTAATGTTTGTTTCCAATTAGGAGGAAAGATATTTGAAATATTTAAGCTGTGGAAGTTTTTCTAAAACACCATTAAACTTAATATATATGTGAGTCTTTTTGCAAGTAGTTTCTCGATATTGATATCACTAGTAACCTTACATGTCGCTCTTTTAAGAACTTATGCAAACATATAAATTTTACCCCAACGTTAATAATTTTTTAAAGTTCATTCATAAGGATGTTAAAAGGACAGGAATTTTTAGGTATCCACCCTATCTCATTTGGAACATCAGATGTGGGTGGTTTGTGTTGTTTTTGTTGGACTCATATTTGAATATAGAGTTCCAAATCAATAAATAAACTCATGTATGTGGATACTCTATTAAATAAATCCCGAGAGCATTGGGTTGAAGTTATAAATCTAAAGGAGGCAAAGCTTTAAGCCTAATCTTAGCCATCAGGTCACAACTACACCACCCGTTTGTTTTAGTGTTCAAATAGAGGAAGAGTTCAGCATACACATAACTCTTATAGCCCCGAAAAATAAGCTAGTGATATGCTCACTTCATTGCTCACATCAACAACGATATGGCATTGCATGTATCAGATGTCTATTTCAGAATTTTTTATTTTTTCATTTCTTAATGAGTGGCTTGAGATTTTCTGTATGCCCTGATACATGTATAGATTCACTCAAGGCTTAAGATTATCAAGGAAAGTGGCATAATACATTACAAACACACGTCTTACCATTAAACTATATCTTGTGGGTGAGTTAACATAGGTTTTGTGCACAATGAACCATATGCCAAAACCTTCTAGAATGAGTAAAATTGGAAAATCAATTTCAAGGATCAATAAGGATAACCCATGATATAAATCACCTGAAAAGCAAGACAATAAACAAACAAAACATACTCCGGGAGATCTCGACCTCTAAATATTTAATATGGTAGATAGTTAGATGTGATTAAACATTTTTTATCATAATTGAAAATAAAAATGCTCACCCTTTTGAAATCAACCTTTATATTTCTTATTGACTTACTTAATCAAAGTTTTGGCCTCACCTATTTATTATACCAACTAACTTAGATTTTTCAAATTAGCTTACTCATTAGTAATTAATGTGCTATATTTCCATGTGGAAGTACATATTTTGAGTTAATCAATCTTCTAAAGAAAACAATCCACAATCAGATATAGAACAGTTCTTAAATCCTCGATCCATCCTTGGTTTGTTGACCTCAGTTTATCTAGAAAACTAAGGCATGCAATTTCATACTTAGGTTCTTAATGTTGGAGTATTTTCTAGTAAGTCCATATTCAGTTTCATATATGGTATATCATACATAAATTTCATCAATAATATATGTACATGCTTTGGGGTTCCTTCATTAATATAAAAAGTTGATTTTATCAAATGAAAAGAAGGAAACCTGTTCTACCTTGAACGTCTAATGCAAGTGAGACATGGTATATTTTAGCAGGTTAAGCCAGAGTGTTCACTACTTTAAGAGGAGGAATCCATGTCATCTGAGTAAGCTCTGATTTTCTACGGGTGTTCAAAATATATGTAGAGCGATGTGAAAGTGTTGGTAAAAATTTGAAAATAGAGTTGGCTTGTTTGGATCCATTCTAGAAACATAAAACACGATCTGCACTTTTTCTGTTAGTTGGTCATTTGGTCAAGACACTTTAGCCCCATATAAGACGAAAAGACTTGCAGCATCATTAATATTGAATTATTTACATTAATGAATCATAAATAAGTTCATTTCGAAAGCTCAGGAATGGAAGAGACAACTAATCTTATATCATCTCATGAGTTTTCTTCTAGTCAACACTTTTTTTAGTTCTTATCACTTTATTTTATTTCCTCAAGTTTTTCTCCTCCCATTCTAGATGAAGCACAAATATTGTGGATCTAAAGTTGCTTGAATTTTTGTTGCTCTCTCTATTGCGCAGATTTGATCAGTGCATCATTTTACATCATCGACTCTATAAATTTATAGTATATGTATTAATAATTATTTACCTACTTCTCAAATTCCAACCTGTAAATATAATCATCATTATTCTCTCTTTTAGCTCTTGACAGCAAATTATAATGATATGAAACAAAAATGTGAAACAAATATATTTTATATCAAGCTCAACAATAAAATCTCTTAACATTTTCTTCTGTTAGAAAGTAAAAGGTAAAAAGAAATTTCAATTTAGTTCATACTTTTAGAGAAAGAAGACCAAAAGTCTCTTTTGTAGCAATCGAAAATGGAGAAGAAATTTTTCTAAATATATTAGGTTCTCTTTCCATATATTTTAAAAGACTTAAGACTACCAAGACAAAAAGATAAATAGAAAAACCCCACATGCACACACAACCCGCACCACCATCCCCCGCCGTCGATGTCGGTGGTGCGGCATGGTCGTGGGGAGTTTGGGAGTTAAAATATAAAAATAATAATTAAAAAAAATTATTTTAGAGAAGGTAGTACTTATAGAATTCAGTGTAAATCCTATCATAAGCAAAATATACTACATTAAAACTTCCATTTCTCAAACAAACGTCCAGACTTAAAGCTCTCATTCCAAAAACTACCGCAATGCTCATCTTTATGAAAAGGAAATTATTGTGGATGTTTTTATGAAAACATCTACATATCCACATCTATATAAACAAAGTTGGGTCATTTTTTTTACCAACACTTTTGTGTCTCGGTTTTTGCATAAGCCTTCCATGTTTCTGTTCACTAACCTGTTACACTAGTAAATTAACATTCTACCACACTTTTATTACTTAAGACCTTACATTATTCCATGCTCTAGCATATATTCCTTCTACATTATACCCGTAATTAAAAACAATGCATCGATACTTTCAAATCTATAGGAGTTGTTGATCTTATGAAAACTAATGTTACAAATGAGGTCACATTTAGATCATAAAATATGACCTAGAATCGAGGTCCTAGGGAATAATATCGGAGGGGTTGTATCTCAAAATCGAGGAAATTCAGATGTTATTAATATAGTTTCTAAGGATACATGTTTTTTTTACTCAAGAACACAAAATCAACTACTATAGCAATACCAGGCTTTAGTATTTTTGGTACAGAGCACATTGACTTTTATTGTGATGTGACAGATATGGAACCTCCATGATGTATGATTAGTGGGTTGTATATTTGCTGAGCTTCTGGCTAGAAATCCTATTTTCTTAGGAACAGAATGTCTTAACCAATTTAAACTGGTTATTAACATACTTGGTAGCCAAAGCGAAGAAGATATTGAATTTATCGATATAAAAAATCGAGAAAGCACATAAATTCACTTCCTTACTCCCATGTAACAACCTTTTTGCAACTCTATTCTCATACTCATCCTTTGGCATTCAATCTGTTACAGAAGATGCTTGTTTCTTGTTTCGATTTCTCTTTTGTTGAAATTAACTAAGTCAACAAACATTGATTTAACACCTGTTGCACACCAAAATAATTTGTGAGATTTTATACGATTTCGTTCTTGCGATTTACTGTAATACTTAAAAAGACTACTCCAAGAAGATTCAACATAGTTTTTCCATTTCTCATAATAAATAAAATCTTACAATGAGGATAATTTTTTTTTTTAAATCATTAGATTGTACTTAATAATATTGTATATTTCAATGGTAACATTTGTAACAAACCATAACATAAGGATAAGAGAGAATAAGAAGCTGACTTTGCTTGTTTTGCAATGCTGAAATGTAATAATTATTATCAGAAGAGCCACAAACATGAAAATAAAAGATTTTGTGACAACCAAAAAGATTGATTTTTTTTTTATCAAATTGGTTGTGATAAATTTTACAATCTCATGAGAAGCTTACAATTACTGACCTAAAAATTGTCAACTTGATCGATCATCTAAACTACCCCTAGTATTGTCCACTTCCATTCACCAAAATAAATGGAAAACTGAACAATTAGCTTGGTATGCTATACTACTTTCTCTTTTATTTTCTCTCGGTTATTTAATTGAACACTTTTAGCATGATATGGTTTGTAACTCAAGTTTACTCTAGAATATTTTTAGTAAAATAGAAAACACACAATCGCACAATCTCCAATAAAAATGAGTGTATTCAAACTTCCCTTGTTACACTCCATAGCCGATTCAAGTAATATAAATACATATGTTAGGAAATTAATCAAATGTCTTATAAAATAATTTAGAAATTCAAATATTAAATACAAAATATAAAATAATACATCATGTTGGGTAAACTTCATAAAATAATACATCATGTTTAAAGGGAAGTGGACAAGGATCCATGGGTTTATTAAGCATTTACCCTTATAATATTTATCCATATAATAATGCATAATATATATTTTTTTTATTTTTAAGTTTTCTTACTAAAAATAGAATATAAGCCTTACATATTCAAATATAATGAAAAAAACACCTTTGAAAAAATTGTTGTAATTATAGAAAAAAAATATTACATCTTACCTACTTTTGTTAATATGATACGTAGGATTTTTTGGAAATATAAAATAAAATTTTAAATTATTGTTTAAATGAAATAATAGTCTAAAGAATAGTGTCATAGGAATTATAGTGTTAAAATTCTCTTAGGGTCAATGACTCTAGTAGTTAAAAAAAATTTCGCTTAAATAAATAAATTATATTATTATCTTATATTTCAATAAATTTTAAATATTTATTTTTTTTCTTTTTTTGTAGAGTTATCATATTAAATTTTTATTTAATTTATCTATACAAAGTTTTTTCTATAATAATATATAAATTATTTTATATACTATTTTAAAACAACACTTAAAGTGATCATTTTATTTTGAAATGTCAACCTCATTAAGCTAAAATAATGAAAAAATATCGATCAGACGAATTATGTGAAAAAATCTTTGAAATGATATGTTTCTCAAATCTTGAAAGTATCACTTTGAATAGAACATATGCTGTTTGGGAGAGGGAGAGAGCATGGTTCACCCTTAGTTTAAAAATATTATTTTACCCTCATAATTTTTTTAATACTAATAGGCCTTTCAATGTTTCAAAAACTTCACTTTCATTCCCTAACTATCCATATTTTTCACTTGCGCTCTCCCTTTCAAAAACATATATTTTAGGTCGTTTTCCTCGAACCTCCTTTACTCCTAACATTTTCGCTCCTCTACCCCCAAGCATAATTTCTTACTCCACCTATATTCACTTTAGTTCTACTAACGAGAGACCCTATATTTGATGATAACCCATAAGACATATACATAATTGGTAAAGACCATTGGTATAGTTGTATTGACTATCTTGTTGATCTACGAGGTTTGAATCTTGTAGAAAATGGAGAGTATGGGCGCACGGGACCCTCAAGGTGAGAGATCCATCTTTCAATATCTTGGAGATGATTTTGTAGCTGAAATTGATCAGGTTTATATCTATGCAGTCATTAGTTACTTGTGGTCATTTTACTTGAAGGTTAAAATAATGAGGGTCTAAGGTACTTAGGTACATGATTAAACTCCCATTGCCAAACATAATGTTCTAATATAGGAGAGTTCATCTATTTCTATAAAAAATACTTTTGAACCTGTCACTTACGAGAGATTGGGTAGTTTCGAGATTCCATTTAGTCTCTCATTTAATAAGGGTTGTGGACGAGCTCAAAACCCGCGGGTTTCAAGAAAATCAATCTGGGCCCATCTAACGACATATATATATATATATTTAAAGCCTAATCTAATAGGTTGTAGCGGGCTTTTAGATGTAGATAATTTTGGCGGATTTGAACAGGGTTCAGTCCAAACAAGTCTATATTAATTTATTATACATATTTTTTAATGTGTACAAACCAAAATATTACAATAGTTTGGCATATACACTATACAACAATTACTATTTTTTTCAATGTAGAGTGACTACTATATATGGTTGTAATTCCACTTGTAGTTTTGTTGTGCCGATTGTAGTATATTTAATTATTTTTTAAACACAAAATTAGTTTAAATAAATATTAAATATCCAAACTTAAAAGTCAAAAACCGAAAAATAGACCTGACGACTAAAATTATGTAATAAATATGTACTTATAATATTTAAAAAAAATTAACTTATATATTCAAACACTAGAATTTATCAAAGTTTGTTTGATTGTTTTTCAGTTGTAATTAGTACTAATCATAATAAAACTATATAATTAATTAATGAGATAATTGCTAATTAGGTCTATAACTTAACAAATCGTAGCCCAAAATTTGAATGAATAAGGTCCAAAATATTATTTTAACCTTATGATATACCTAATATAACCTTACAAAATAAAATAAAAAGTATACAATTGGTGACGTTGAAAAATTTCAAAACAAAAAAAAAGTAAAGATTGAAAAACAATGAAACCTATAATCTCGAAACTCATCACTTTCCAATTGAACAAAAAAAGAAAAAAATGAAATCTCTTCCCACTCACCTTTCCATCAAGCCACATTCCTGTACAAGAAAATCTTGACAACCCAAACTCTCTCGTATATAAACAACTTAAAGGAATTTACTTCCCAATCACTCCTTTTGGTATGCGCCTATGAAAAAGACATGTCGTGCGTGTAGACGTGCATTCTGGAAGCTACAAATATTCTCAATTGTGGTGTATCATGCAAATTGGGAATGGGGTCAATATATACATTTAGAAAGAGAGGTTGATTCTGAAACACATTACCTTCTCTCGTCCGGAAAATGTGTCAACACTAGAGAGTGCAGGAATTTATCCTCCATGAGGGTAAGGGATGGAACTTGGATCTTGTCTCCTCGGCTATGATGTAGATCTCCTGCCTAGGCGCGCTTAGGCGCCGCCTAGGCGTCAACTCCCCCCTCAGCCGAATACGCCTAGTTAAAATTCTAGGCGTTTTTGTCTAGCGCCTTAGTCGTCGTGGAATAGGCGCCTAGCCCGTCTAGTCACCGATTAATGGTAAAAAATGGCCGCCTAGGCGCCGATTAATGGAAAAACATGCCCGCATAGACCTTTTTGTTATTTTTCTTATTCTCGAGAATTTTTTAGTTGATATTATAACTCAATCTTTAGTGTTTTTATATTTATTATAGTGTTGTTAGATGAATTTTATGACTTAAATAGTTAAAATTGCTATAATTACTACATATATATTACTGAATATACAAAATTACACATCAAGATACAAATCTGTATAATTCCGCATAGGCCCCGTGTAATCCCGCCTAGGCACTAGGCCCCAGTCGACCGCCTAACACCCAAAACCGAGATCTACAACATAGCTCCTCGGTTTTCAACCCAAGCATTACCGAGACTATTTAGCGCATCCCAGTCCATGCAGATGATGAAGAAGATAAAATCATTTGGTCGTACTCTTCAGATTGAGCCTACACCACCAAAACAGGTTATCATGATATTCTATCTTTTCATGCTCAAAACTCTACCATTGCCTCCTTTAATTCCTAGAAAGACCCTTTATTTTGGAAGACCATTTGGCATGCGAAAATAGTAACTAAAATTAGAGTCTTTGTTTGGAAATGTTCTAACAATGTAATACCCTACGTATCCCCTCCCCGAGGTACGTCAGGGTCTTTTAGTGATAGGGTGGTTGCAATTCACACTGATTGCCTCGAGATCCCTAAAGACCTTTCTTCTGTATTTGTATCTAACTGGTCAGATCAACCTCTAATGCGTAGGATTATAGAGTTTGTTAGTTCTAGACCCTTTATTTATGTAGGCATGTTTCTAGGATTAGAAATGTGAAGCCTGACAGTCGACATTCTAGCTAGAAGCTTTAGATGTAATCTTCTCCCGTATAACTGGTCTACGGTCACTCTCCAATACGCCATTAACAATAGAAGAAACCAAATTAAGGTAAACAAATAAAATCTTTACTTTTAAAATTCAAAAAATAGAACTATTTTTAACCTAATCTCATCATTTTTTCAGTTTTTTAAAATTATCTAATTTAAGTATAATTAAAGTCGTGATATTTATTATATCTTTATACAAATCCTACCATTGGAAGCCTTTTACCTATGAGTAATTTTGTTTTATAGTGTATTTTTGAATTGTTTTGCACTAAATATCCCTTTGTTCGACTATGTCCGAGCCTAGTAATTTGACGCAACTGCAGAAGTACTAAAGATGGTTACACAACCCATCGCATATCCCAGTGAATAAGGTTGCACAACCCAATAAATTGTGTTATTGTGTCGCCCAACCCAATAAATTTGTCGCACAACCCATTGAATTGTGTGCACATCGACCTCAATTGTTAGTGAAGTGGACTGGACCTATAAAGAAAGTTTGTTGGGTTGTGCACCTTTTGGATTAATTACCCTTAATTAATTTATAATTTAAAATTTACAGAAAAAGATGGTTGGTCATGGCATTTTAATAAACAAGAAGGGTTGTATAATTATCTTGGTACGTTTGTCTCTATTAATAATAGTATGACTCATGTTCAGTAAATATTGTGTAAGATAACCATTTGGTTTTTTAAATTTTTGACCCAACTAAGTAAATTTTAACTTTGTGCATTATTATATTTTTTTTATACCAATTACGCAATTCTTAGATATGCTCTTTTAGATATTAATGTTTTCTGTAAACAATCACGTGAACATTTATGTTGTCGATATAAATAAATGCAACTATTGTGTGTATTTGAATTTTTGGAGGCCAATTGATTGCAATGTTGTTAGAGTTCCTACTCAAAATATTCGGAATGTTATACTTTATTATGAATATGAAACAATATCGATTTTGTTCTTTTTTCAATCTTGAAAATACTCTAATACAATTTAATAAAAAGTCTGATATCTTTTATCTTAAACCGTTAAAGAAGATACTGTTTCCCATGAAGGTCATATTCTTTAATGGTTATTTATGGATGTATGGATTAAGGTTGTGTAGAAAAGAAAATAGATCATATTTTAAAATTTCTTTTATTAAATATTATATATTGATAGGTATATAGTTATTACACAAAATTTGGTTATTTATTTTAAAAAATGAATAAAAGTTTTTAAATAGACGAAAACACATCATTCTCTTAATTAAGATAAAACTTTGATGCCTAAGAAAATTATTTTGCAGCTTAATCAATTTCGGAAGACTATGTTAGAAATTTAATAGACTTGGGAAAACCTAGAAATAGAAAATTCTGTTACATTTTAGATTGTGATAGTGATAGCTTAGCATGAGATGCTAATACAAACTATCTTCATCAAGAGACGAATTTGTAAGTAGAAGTTATTAAAAGTTATTTTGATTCTGGAAATGATTTTCTTTTTTAATGTAATTAATAAACATATCTTCCATCTTGTTTAGGCTCAAGAAGCTTTCAAGCTATCCTTGAATATGATAGACGAGTTAGGGTTTCCAAGAAAACACACTTGTTTGTTAAGGGTTGATATTTTGATTCATTTTTATCATTCCATTTTACCACCCGATCATGGTTTCTTTTCTATCTGAGGCGTTTTTTGACATATGGATCCAGCTTTAAATATCATGAATGATCTTATGGTTTTTAGCAATAGTAACCGGATCCTACCTATATGTATGTTTTTTAATATAATTTTGGTGTTTCAAAGTAAAAAAATTATATGAGTTGTAGAATATAATTTAGTAAAGTTCTTTTGCAGAAAGCAAGCTTGAGGAGGATTGTGAGGCTGCCAGGTCCAGCTCAAACTGATTGTATGAATGAAGAAAACGAGGTTGGAGGGCAGTTATTGAATGAAGGAGAAATAGTTAGTACCATTACAAGTATATATCAATTAAGGTATATATCAAAGGAAGTGCTGAATATACAATTATGTGATAATTTAATCACCAATTAGATAATAGAAGGGAAATTTCATTGGGATAAAGTGTGAATTAAATAGAAAAGCAAGCCAACTTCGAGTGTTGGAGACTCCTAAAAAGAAAGAAGATAAGCTATACTTGAGAATATATTTCCGAATTCTTTTCTCTTCTATTGTTTGTGTATAAATCCCTGAAATTACTGCAACTTTACTAAGTAACAAATCCGTGAAATCACGCTCTATTGTCTAACACTATAACCGGCTGATATCTATAATATTCCTCAAGGTAATGAGGCATATATTTAACTCGTTCTGCCCTTCTTAATGTTGCATCTGCAACATAAGATTCTTTTTCTGTTGTTGCTGACTTATTTTTGGGCTCATTACAATACTCCCCTCCTCAATAAGAACCTTGTCTGCAAGGTTCTGGATTTTTCCAACTCATCCCAAGTAGCCTCTTCGATATGTAGTCCTTCCCATTGAATAAGACCCTGCTCAACAGATGTACCTTGTCGCAAGATAGTGCGACTGGTAAGATGTCACTGGTCGGAGTTCTTAGGGAACGAAACTGGTTCCAATTTCGTTGTTCCTTTAAATCTTTCGAGGAACACCAGGTGGATTTTTTAATAAGGCGTTAGCTCAACCTTGTAGGCGACTGAACCTAATCTTTCCAAAATGCGGAAGAGACCATAGGAGACAAATTTTTGCATTGAAGTGACCTCTAATTGATAATTGTCGATACGGCTGTAATTTCACCAGCACGAGTTTATTTGCTTCAAAGGATTCCAGCAACATGTTTTATGCAGACATGGGAACGAAGTGAATTTGTTCATAACTGTTGTAGTAAGGTATCTTTGAGCTGCAAGTCTGAATCAACAGCTTCATTTGTGGAAGAACCTGGAACATATAGAGTTTGAAACCGGGTCATTCCGGCAGACATGTGATGAGATGTGCTGTACCAAAACTCTGTCAAAAGTAAGAATCTGTGGCATTTGCGTGGAGTGCCAGAGACAAAACACCGGAGATAGAGTTCGAGCCCATTGTTTACAATTTCAGTTTGCCCATCACTTTAGCGTGATATGCACTAATTTTTGGTAATGTAGTACCTTGTAGTTTGAACAATTCCTTCCAAAAAGAACGAAATACTGGATCCAGATCGCTAACTATTGAGCGAGGAATTCCGTGTAGTCAGACGATTTTTAAAGAATATAATCGAACAACCTTTCTATCTTAAAAATGGGTGTGCCAGTGTAATGAAGTGAGCATATTTCGTGAGGCGATCGACTACGATCGATATAACTGATATTCCATCTTATAAAGGCAATCCGGTAATGAAATACATGAAAATATCCTCCCATCTTATAAAGGCAAATGGAAGCCTATTCAAATCTACCATCATGTTCCGACTCAATCTCACATATTTTTTGTTGACGGTCTGACCCTTTTCGTTGAAGCTTCTGAATCGCAGGTTAGCTTACTCCATGAGATAATGCAAGTATATTCCAAGGAGGCAGTACAGACTCTGAGTGCGTAAAAGTTTCTTATATATTCTTTGCGAAATGTACCAGATATTTTCAAGATGGTCCTAGCGACTCATAGTGGTTTTTGTCTAAGAGAGACACTTGGAACCTATTTGGGGGCACTAATAAAGTTGGTTCGGTTACCAAAGGGTTTTTCAAGAAAATCACATAACACGTGTGGGGCAAATTAGCTTACTCGAAAGTATACATTCTATAGTTTGGGGGCTGTATTATGCTATCAAAGTAAGTAGTGTGTGCCATTACAGATTATTTAATACAGACCATGAAACTCTCAATTTATTCTGTGAGAAGATTTATCATATTAATGTTTTCAACTTTATGTGGGTCTCTTTAGATGAGGGAAGAGAAATACCCTAGGTGCATAGCAAAAAATTATGTTAGACAAAAATGGAATGAGTTATGGGTCTGAGAGATGCAAAAGGTTATAAAATAGCCTGCTTGCTATGCTGGTGGAAGATTATTTAGGACCATAAGATTTTTAGGGTTCCTATCTATAAATAGAAATACTCTAGTTCCGGACTTATGTATTGGGATCTGAAAGCCTCAAATTCTAGCCTGTGCAAGAAAAACCTTGTAGAGGAGAAAATTCTGCGTGAGGGTTTAATTTGGAAGATTAAATGCTCACACAAGACTTATGTTTTCTTAAGGAGATTGGAACTCCACCGAATACCCATGGAAAAAAATTTAGACAAAAAAGGGTGTTAGCTTCATCAGAATGTAGTGCATGTGGAGGGTCTTGCGAAAGCACGAGACATGTTCTGTGGGGATGCAAAATGGAAGTTATCACCTCGTGGGTGATTTGTCCACCTGGTTTTTGTTTAGCAAAATTGAGTGGGGTAGTAGCACACGGGCCTCAGAAATGGGTCAGGAGGTTCCAACTGGACAGATGCGGCACAGTTACAACGACAGGGACTTCTGGAAAAGTTGTTGGAGGTCCATTAATCTTCTACGGAAGTCCGTGAGGGCATATATATCTTGGCCATTATTATTCGCAGCAACTGTTTTGTCCCTGTGGGTGCAAAGAAATGATAATATTCTGGGTTCCAGTTGTCGATATCAAGGTCGTTGAAACCCAAATTATATAACATGGTGTATTATTTTGTTTGTGCATGGGCTAGAGAACACAAATTGGGGATAATTGTGTTAGCGTAAAATCAGTTGGTCAAATGGACTAATCCAAGGGTTATGATTGAGTGTAATGTTTATGAGTGTTTCAGCCAACTGAAGAACGAGACCGGAATAAGTGGGTTCCTCAAAGATAATCACGCCGTTTCTAAAAAGTTTTTTGTCAAAATAAGAGAAGTAAAAAGTTTTTGAATGAAGGACCAATACATGCTCAGTTTTTATAAAAGTTGAGGTTATTAAATGAAGAGAAGTAAACATTGTATACCTTAATGCACCTGTATAAAGAAACATATCCCTGAAATTACTGCAAATCCCCGAAATCGCGCTCTATTTTGTAACACTATAACAGACTAATATCTGGAATATTCCTCAAGGTCGTAACACTATAACAGGCTAATATCTGGAATATTCCTCAAGGTCATGAGACAAATTTTGAACTCGTTCTCCCCTTCTCAATGTTGAAATTCTTTTTTATGTTGTTGTTGACTTATTTTTGGGCTCGTTACAGTACTCCCTTCCTAAATAAAAATCTTGTTTGCAAGGTTCTGAATTTTTTCCAAATTTTCCCAAGTAGCCTCTTCGATAGGTAGTCCTTCCTATTAAATAAGATCCTGCTCAACACATGTACCTTGTCACAAGATGGAGCGACTGGAAAGGATGCTCACTGTTCAGAGTAGATGGGGCAACCTGGTGGAGTTTTCAGGGAGCGGAACTTGTGCAACATATTTGAATACCAGTGGATTTTTAAATAAGGCAGTAGCTCAATCTTGTAGGCGACTGAGCCTATTTTATTCAAAATGCGGAAGGGGCCATAAAATCGGTTACAAAGTTTTGCATTGAAGGGACCTCTAATTGATAATTGTCGATAAGGCTGTAATTTCACCCAACAAGTTCGTTTTCTTCAAAGGATTCCTCGCGACAATTCTTGTCAGCAAAATTAATATTGCAGACTTGGGCACGAAGAACATTGGTTTGTAACTGTTACAGTAAGGTGTCTCGGAGCTACAAGTCTACAAAAGTGTAACGAATAATATTTAGTGGAAAACGGGGTCATTGCAGCAGATGTATGATGAGATGTGTTGTACCAGAATTTGCCCAAGGAAAGAACTTGTGACATTTACGTGGGGTGTTAGAGATAAAGCACGAGAGATAGAGGTCGACAGAGTCGTGCTGGAGAGGCTTTTCAAGGATTGCCACACCATTCACTAGGCAAACTTCATGTTATTTTCAATCCCGATTTGCGTGGTGTGTCAGAGAAAAAGCACCGGAGATAGAGTTCGAGCCCATTGTTTACGATTTCAGTTTGCCCATCACTTTAGGGTGATATGCACTACTTTTTGCTAATGTAGTACCTTGTAGTTTGAACAGTTCCTTCTACAAAAATACGTTTAAAACTGGATCCTAATCGCTAACAATGAATTCTGTGCACTCCGATGATTTCTAAACAAAATAGTTCGCCAACCTTTCTATCTTGAAAATGGGTGTGCCAATGCAATGAAGTGAGCATATTTGGTGAGGCCATCGACTATGACCGAGATAAGATCTCCCATCTGATAAAGGAAAATGGAAGCCTATTCAAATCTACCATCTTGGTCGGATCTATCTCACATATTTTTGTTGACGTCCTGATCATCGTTGAAGTTTCCGAATCGCAGATTAGCTTACTTTATGAGATAATGCAAGTATTTTGCGAGGAGGCAGGACAGACTCTGAGTGCAGAAAAGTTTCTGATTTATATTTTGCGAAATGTACCAGAAATTTTAAAGATGGTCCTAGCGACTCTTAGTGGGTTTTGTCTAAGGGAGTCATTTGGAACCTACTTGGGGGCACTAATACAGATGGTTCGATTACCAAAAGGTTTTTCACGAAAATCACATAACATATATGGGGCAAATTAGCTTACTTGAAAGTAGACATTCTATCATTGGCAAGTTATATTAGGCTAGCACAATCAGTATTGTGACGTATTTAATACAGACCATGAAACTCTCAATTTATTTTGTGAGAAGATTGATCGAATCTTTTTTAACTTTATGTGATCGTCTCTTTAGACGAGGGACGGAATATACACTACAGCAAAAATTATGTCAGACAAAAATGAAATGAGGTATGGGTCTGAGAGATGCAAAAGTTTATAAAATGGCTCTTCTTGCTAAGCTGGTGGAAGATGATTCAGTACCATAAGATTTAGCGATCTTTAAATAGAAAATTTTAGTTCCGGGCTTATGTATCGGGATCTGAAAGCCTCAAATTCTAGCATGTGCAAGAACAACCTTATAAGGAAGAAACTTCTGCGTGAGGGTTTATGTAAAAAACATAATTCAGTTTGATAGGAGACTTTATAACTTATAACTCATAACTTTAGTTAAGCATTTGATAGGAACAATTTGTACTAACAAAATATATACTTCTACTGTGGAGTTCTAAGATATTGCTTACTTTCTTGGCATGTTTTTTTATTAATGTTGTAAGTGATATTGAAGAGTTTAGATTACTGGACAACGATTCCTTTATCATTGACCTGATCAAAGAGTTATGTTTTGTATTTTATTGTTAAGATCAAAGATGTAACGTCCCAAATTTCTACCACCGAAACTCAAGACAAGACATGCCGCAGACTCAAGTCAAACCATCTAAGACTGCAAGGCTACCGAACAAAATCCAATATTTACAACCCATTAAAGTTAATTTTAACTTAAGTGATGTTATGTTTTACCATCTAGACAATGTATTAAGAAATAATATCTCGGCCTGCTTATACAATTGATTCAATACTTGAATTGATAATTATGACGGTAATCTACGCACGATCTTTCTCTTGGAAATTTCCTAGCCCATCCTGTTGCACAACAATTTAACGAATGAGCTATACAAACTTAGTAAGTTGAAACGTCTCCTAAGACAGAGAATCCATACATAGATAATTTATATGAAACTATAATAAATATACAACATACCACATCCCTTTCCAATAATCCCCGTCTCAACACAATCTCGTGCACCACATAACTTAGAACTGCAATATAATACTATACTCAATACTCGTAGTGGACCGATCCACCTATACGTCAACGTATACTGAATTGCCATAGTATATGTGATCCACCTATAGTATAGTATACCACGTACCTATAGTAGACCGATCCACCTATGGTACATCATATCATGTACCCATAGTGGACCGATCTACCTACGGTACAATACACAGTGGACCGATCCACATACTCATCTATCTATATTCCAAGTAATTCATATATCACAATATCTCATTTATCTCATGTATCGCTACATTTCATATTTAACAATTCGTGATTAAATATAGACTAATTCAATATCAATAGTCATATTTATCGAACCGATAAAAAGATAGAAGTTCGACTTACCTCAACCGTGATTTAACTAAATCCACGATCCTCCTAAAATAGTAACTTCTCGATTAAATCATAATGATACTAATTTGAATTAAAGAATGACATTATGTCTTATATACCTATTCAATGGAATATCATCAATACACTAATAATAGGGCATCAACTATCTTATATCTCCTTTTTTATTCTCCATTCATTATATTTTAATATCCCATAATTTACTCCACTTTTCTTTAATCTATTTATTTATTTTTATTCCTTTTCAGCGTACACAACAACAAGAAAATGGAATTTCCCACACAACTTTACTTTCACATCCTTTAACTATTAGATATATACAATTTACTTACACATATTAGTGCCTTCTTCTTAGATAAGCTAACAAAACACCTACACGGCTACCCATTCATGAACAATATAGCAAAACCCATTAAAATTCATGAACAATAGCAAAACCCACTTACAGACTACAACTCACTTTGTTTAATAATAAGGTCCAATTTTACTTCTATAATCTATTACATATAAAGTACAGCATCATTTTTTTTAACTCAAACACACGACATATACATAATAATAGCTTTTCTTTCTTTTTCGTACCTTTCTGTACTAAATACACATCCTTATATATCCTTAATATATACTTAGTATTAGTAACATCTAATTTAATATAGATAAATCCTTCCAATTACCACATATATTAACACGCCCATGACCATTAATTATACTCTCTTCTCTTTCTTAGAAATCAATCTATATATATACTAACACCAACATATATGCTTAATCTTTGCATCAATATATGTAATCTTATATACAAGGATAATATTATACCTTCTCATGAAAATAGAAATTTCATCTTTCCTTTTGTTTTTTCTTTTCCTACAGCCGACTTCTCCTTTTTCTTTATTTTCCTTTTAACTTTATGCAGCAGAGAAACTAAGGCAACTCTTTTGTTCTGTTTTATTTTCTCACAGCCGAGTGCTGTCAATTTTCTTGTCACTTTTTCTACTTATACTAAAACTAAGGCGGCTATATTTTTTTTTTCTGTTTTATCTTCCTTTTATACATATATCTATGTTTATCTTTTCAATTTAAAAAAAAATTCTTTTAAAAGATCAATGTGGTTTTTATTTAGATATAATAAATGAAAAAATAAAAAATAAAAAAATTTAAGATATTTATGAGAAAAATAAAAGAATTATGAGAGAAATTTTTTTTTTTTGAGTAGTAATATGAAAAGTTAGGTACATTCTGCTTTATTTGACTAAAGGTTTTTTGTTTTAATTTTTTTTTATTAAGTAAATACGGATTAATTAATAGTATTAATGATAGGTGGGGTCAGAAACGATCCTGACCACCACCACTTATGTTTGGCTAAAATCAATTCTGACCACCACTTATATAAAAACCTTACTTTATAATATGGATATCCATCCATTACAATAACACTTCAAAGCTCAGAGGAGATTCCTAACCTATACTCAAGTCCAGCACATATATATACTAAGTCAAACACACAACCAAGAAATTAATTTAGAGTCTTTTTTTATTTTTCAAAAATGGGGTTGCAGGAAGCCTCATTAGGGACCGGTATCCCCTTCACATTGATACGTTATTATCTCTGTTTATGGGCCATATTTCCTATTAGTTTCCTTCTCCGGTTCATTCCAGGAGGGCCCACCGGTCGACATTTATATGCTGCCATGAGTGGTGGAGTGCTATCGTATATGGCTTTCGGATTTTACTCCAATTTGCAATATCTTGTCCCTATGGTCTTGGGCTATGGCTTGATGGTTTTGAGGAGAAAACATTGTGGGATCATCTCTTTCGTCTTGTGCTTAGGATATATCATTGGTTGGTAAGCTTAGCTACACCAATCATTGTATTTTTTTTTATCTTATTTCGATTTAATTTTTCTAAAGTTTGAAGTTCTCCTCTGTTTTATTGAATTTCTGTCTCCATTTCATAAATTCTGTTAAAGTTAAGGGAAGTTTGAAAATAAAATTGATTTTTTTTATTAAGTTTTCGAGGAAAAATAATTAAGATGTTTGGTTAATATTAGCTGATAGTGTGCATATACAAATATATTTGAGTTAATTGCAAGGTTGGTTCTTGTATGATGTAAAATTTTGCCAATAAACCCCCAAATCATTCCAAAAAGTGGTAAACATAACCTTGTAGAAGGGTATATTTTCAATGTTAATGTACACAACGTAGATAAATTTGCTAATTTTTGAAACATTGGGTGCATTTGGCTGTTCTGTATAAAACAGGGTTCACTTATTCAATTTCATCTGTAAATTGTATTGCTTATACAAACTAAAGTAGTGTAATTGTTTTTGTATAGTGATATATACAATATGAGCAGATATGCGAGGGAGGAAGTAGAAATCGATGTCACGGGTAAGAATTACTCTCACCGTGGGCACCCGTAAAATTAATATTATATCCCATAGTTTATATGATGAACTATGATTTTTTTATATTATAGGACCATTAAAGTTTATAACACTCAAAACAATTTCATGTGCGGTAAATTATAATGACGGGTTAATTAAAGAAAAAAAATTACGAGCAGCGCAAAAGAAAAACCGGTTGCTTAACCTTCCTTCTCCGATCGAGTATCTCGGTTATTGTCTTTGTTGTGGAAGTCATTTCTTGGGTCCAGTGTATGAAATGAAGGATTATCTTGATTGGACAGAAAGAAAAGGGGTAAGTGCTTCGTTTTTTTAAAAGTGTAAGTTGAAACTTACCATGTTTTGGTCCCCTGATATAATATCTTGCATAAGTAACCTATTTGATCTCTTATCTTTACATATTTTGACAATTTAGTCCCTTATTTTATAAAAGTAATATTCTAATCCCTCAACCACTTTATTCATTTGCGACGTAACATTTAAATCCCTTATCTTTCGATTTTGTTTTTCTGACAATGTTTTCGTAATTTTATTGTGTTTTAAGGGGCGACGCCTTAAAGCAAAACAAGTGGCAATAGAAAATAAACGCATTTTAGGATACTTCAGTCTTTTATCATATCAATGATATAGCGAGGAGTGATTTCAATGTCTATATTAATTTGTCGCGAAAATAAAATATCAGGGATTAAAAATATAAAGTGTACAAACTAAGAAACTAATAGTTACCTAACTTATGGGGTAAATACATTTTGTCCTTTATCTTTCACCTTTTTAACAATTTAGTCCGCTGTAAAAATAACATATTAAAACTTTCTTTTTCAAATTTTGTGAAAATGTTAGTCTGTTTGTATAACTTTTTCATCCCCCTATTTTTTAAATTTTTCGATAACGTTAGCCCTTATTTGTATTTCCTTTTTATAAATATTGTCATTCGGAATTACCAAAATAATACTTTAAAAGTGTATTAATTTTTTATCACATCATTATCAATATGATACATGAATTTAACCAGAAAATGTATTGGATAACTAAAAAGACCTATATTGTAGCAAAAACAAAATCAAAAGATAGGGTCGGACTAAAATGGTATACTGAATATACAAAGAATAAAATTGTCAAAAAATCAAAGATAAAAGGACAAAATGGGTTATTTTACCCCATAAGTTCGGTAAGTAATCTATATGATCCATTATCTTTACATATTTAAACAGTTCATCACTATCTTGTTAAAGGAACATTTTGACACCTTATTTTAGGATTTTGTGACAAAGTTAGTCTCTTATCTTGAAACTAGAAAATTTTAATCCCATATTGACTATTATTTTCATTGTTCTAAATATTGTCATCTTTACGAATATTGTCATCATTTCAAGATACCAAAATAACATTTTTAAGGATATTTTTATCTTTACTATATCAATGATATCACTGTTGCAGAACTCATATCTCACTTTTAGCGACTATTATAGTGGTCGCTAAAGCTGTCATTATCATCTGTAAAACAATATTGAAATGTTTTTTAAAAACTAGTAAATACAAACTTACAAAATAAGGAATTATATTGATATTTTGAATTTACTATTTAACCGTATTATCTTATCTAGATTTGGAATGACTTAGAGAGGGGCTCACCATCAGCGTTCCATGCAACACTCCGAGCCATTGCTCAAGCCGTTTTTTGCATGGTACTACTTGATTACCTGGGCCCACATTTCATGCTTTCCCGGTTTAGTGAACCGGTCTACTCAGAGTGGGGGTTCTTGAAAAGGTTTGGTTACCAATACATGTTCGGGTTAACCGCGCGGTTCATTGACTATTTCATATGGTCAATAACCGAAGCCTTGGCCATTATCTCTGGTTTTGGGTTCAGTGGCTGGTCAAATTCTTCTCCGGCTAAACCACTGTGGGACCGTGCAAAGACCGTTGATATATTGGGTCTTGAATTTGCTAATAGTGCGGTTTTGACACCTCGCGTGTGGAACATACAATTTAGCACTTGGTTAAGACATTGTAAGTTTATGGTCATTCAAGTTTTCAGAATATTTCTGTGCCCTGCCTAGTTTTTTATAGCGTGAAATTGTGATTATCTACTACTATATATGCATTGTTTGATTTGTTGGTTTATTCCCCTTAGTGTTAATTTCTTTACGATCAAAAAATGATAAACACACATTTTTTAATATTATAGATTTATTGTGCAATTAACACAAGGAATTTTTATATAGGGGCCTGTAGCAATTAACTCAAAAATTTATATAGGGACCTGATATTCACTAGGTAATTAAGTAATAATGAATTTGATATAGAGACATATAGTGCAATTAAGTAATAAAAAACTCACCAGGGACTTATAGTACAGTTAACTCAAAAAAATAAATATAGGGACTTATAGTGAGATAATATTGTAAAAAAAAACTACTAGGGACTTATATAGTAGTGCAATTAAATTTTTAAGAAAAATCTACTAGGGACTTATAGTGCAATGTTTTGCATAATATATGGACCCATAGTGCAATTAACTCAATAAAATTAATATAGGGATTTATTGTGCAATTTAAATAAAAAATCTAATAGGGACTTATAGTGCAATTAACTCAGAAATTATCAAAAATTAATATAGGGAGTTAAAGTGGAAATTAACAAAAAAATATAGGGACTTACAGTGCAATTAAACAAACAAAATATAAATAGGGAATTATAGTGCAAGTTTTGCATAATATAGGGACATATTGTGCACTTAACTCATAACAATTAATATAGGGACTTATAGTGCAATTAAATTTAATAAAATACTAGGAATTTATATTGCAATCGACTCCAAAAAATATAAAAAAGGGACTTATAGTGCTATTAAAATTTAATTAAGCTACTAGGGAGTATGAACTTAATAGTACAATTAACTTAAAAAAATTATTATATGGACTAATAGTTCAATTAGCTTAAAAAATATACTAGGGACTTATAGTGCAATTTTTGCATAATATAGGGACCTATAGTGCAATTAATCCGAGTTAATTTTGTTATTTGATATGCATGCAGATGTTTATGATAGGCTTGTCCGTGATGGTAAAAGACCTGGTTTCTTCCAGTTACTAGTGACACAGATTGTTTGTGCTTTATGGCATGTAAGTTTAATTATTCGGACTTCTTATTTCATTGTCTATTATATTGTATGTTGGGCCTTATGCTTGCTGACCCAAGCCCAAAGCCCCATTTTTGGGTCGTGAGTCAAATGACGAATCTACCCTTTCATCGCAGGGATTGCATCCGAGATACATCATATTCTTTGTCCAATCTGCGATGATGATAGCTGGTTCTAAAGGTATATTGTTATGCTTACAGATTACTAATTATTTACTCAAAATACCACAAAGATAAAGGACCAAATGATTAATTTAATACCACAGTTTATGTTCCAGTTTTAATTTTGTTTTGTTATTTAAATAGCCCTTTATAGATGGCAGCAAGCTAGTACTTCAACCGTGTTTAAGAAGCTACTCGGAATCATGAATTTCGGCTACACATTTATCGTCATAAATTACTTATGTGTCGGTTTTATGGTACAGCCTTTATCCCTTGCCCATATTTTTCAACACTTATAAGGACTAAATGTGAAATTAACCTTACTTTCTTATGCAAATATCACAGGTGTTAAATCTCCGTGAAATTCTAATTGCTTACAGAAGTGTATATTACATTGGAACAATTTTACCCATAGTGGTGATGCTTCTCGGTAATGTTATTAAACTAACTAAACCAGCTAGATCTGAAGCTCCGAAAGAAGAGTGAACAGAGTTCATCTTCCAAGATTCTTGTAGCATTGTTTGGTACTACATAGTACATATGTGTAGTAGGCATGTTTCTTTGTAACTTGTGATGTTGTGTCATGATCATTGGAATTTCTTAAGCTAATCGAAAGGCTTACAAGTTACAATTATGCAGCGTAGTTGTATTTTCGTTACAACAAAATAGGAATATTGAACAGTTAATTGAAGTCTGTAGTTCTTTCTCTTAAAAGAAATCTAATGCCTTGTATGTTTGTGAAGATTTTGCTTCTTACTTTACCTTTTCACTTTTTAGTCTAGAGTTTAAAGTTCTTATTCTGTGTAGACATCCAATTTCCCCTTACGGTTTGGCAAAGATAATTTATTTATCATAATTATTCAACCTACTAATAAGAAAAATATATTAAAAAGGGGATGTGTCAAAAGGAGCACCTATTTGAGAAATAGTCATTCGTAGAGTATTGTTGCCTTTCTTTCTACTTCAAGGGAAGGAAGGATTTTTATTAATTACCGTGTATGTAACAAAATATCTGCACTCTGCAACATTCTTCACTGTGACTTAAAGCCCAGAAATCTACTTATTAACGCGAATGTGATCTAACAATATGTGGGTTAGCTCATACAAGCAGTAGAAAGGGACAGTTCATGACTGAGTATATGGCTACTCGTTGGTATGGAGCACCATATATAGATTTTATTGTGTTGTGACGGATAAATAACTTCCATTGATGTGTGGTTAGTGGGTTGTATCTTTGCTGAGTTTTCCTGGGAGAGTGTCTTAACTAGCTTAACTGATTATTAACATAGTTGGTAACCAAAGGGGAGAAGATATCAAATTTATCAGTATCAAGAAAAAAGTTTTCTGAAAGCGAAACGTGGGCACCACAATTTTCAACAGATGTTGCAATAATTCTCTAAGTGTGGAAAAGTTTCTTATTTATATTTTTCGAAATGTACCAGATAATTTCAAGATGGTGCTAGCGACTCATAGTGTGGTTTGTCTAAGAGAGTCACTTGGAACCTACTTGGGGAACTAATACAATTGGTTCGATGACCAAAGGGTTTTTCAAGAATTCATACACGGTAATTAATACAGTCTCAATAGCAAATTCATTTACAGGAACAAATATTATGACCTCCTTGAGTTTGAGGAAGGTTGTTTGGGCAGCATCGGACTAACTCAAAGCGTCTTTCTTCAGCAAGTTTGTAAGTGGTGTAGCTATGGTGGCATATCCTTTAATAAACTTGCAATAGTAGCTGGTAAGGCCTGCACTGAAATTAGCATGCAAATTATCAAGGTGACCATACCAAGTTTGACAATATTATTATATTAATATATCATCAAAGAAAACAAGTACGAACTGACAAAGATAAAACTGGATCACATCATTTATCACGGCCTGAAAGGATAATGGCGTGTTTGTCAAGCCAAAATACATAGCAAGATACTCGTAGTGGCCTTGGTGTGTAAGAAACATGGTCTTAGCTATATCCTCCTCATGAATTTGGATTGAATGTGACCCAGCTAAGAGCAAGTTTTGAAAAGAAATTCGCACCATACAATTTATCGAAAATTTCATCTACTTTGAGAATGGGGAACTAATCCTTGACGATTACGGCATTCAGTGGGCAATAGTCTGTCCAAAATTGCCGCGTGCCATCCTTCTTTATAACCAATAATACCGGAGATGAGAACGAGCTCGTACTTGGTCGAATAATTCCTTCTTCAAGCATTTCCAGAATAGATCTATTAATCTCATTTTTTTGTAAATGTGTGTAACAATAAGGCTCGAAATATACCGGAGAAACCGATGGTAACAGAGGAGTTCTATGATCTTGGGCCCTTCTAGGAGGTGAACCAGTAGGATCTAAAATATCTTGTTAAATTGTGGGAGGATGTCGTTTACCTTGGGAGGAAGAGGTTGAAAATCAGGTTGTTCCAATGCTACCAATGAGAGTTCGAAATAAGCAGCAAGGTCATGAGACATATTTTGAACTCGTTCTCCCCTTCTCAATGTTGAAATTCTTTTTTATGTTGTTGTTGACTTATTTTTGGGCTCGTTACAGTACTCCCCTCCTAAATAAAAATCTTGTTTGCAAGGTTCTGATTTTTTTTCCAAGTTTTCCCAAGTAGCTTCTTCAATAGGTAGTCCTTCCCATTAAATAATATCCTGCTCAACACATGTACCTTGTCGCAAGATGGAGCGACTGGAAAGGATGCTCACTGGTCAGATTAGATGGGGCAACCTGGTGGAGTTTTCAGGGAGCGGAACTTGTGCAACATCTTTGAATACCAGTGGTTTTTAAATAAGGCAGTAGCTCAATCTTGTAGGTGAGAGCCTATTTTATTCAAAATGCGGAAGGGACCATAGAATCGCCGACAAAGTTTTGCATTGAAGGGACCTCATATTGATAATTGTCGATAAGGCTGTAATTTCACCCAACGAGTTTGTTTTCTTCAAAGGATTCCTCGCGACAATTCTAGTCAGCAAAAAAAATTATGCAGACCTGGGCACGAAGCAAATTGGTTCGTAACTGTTACTGTAAGGTGTCCCGAAGCTACAAGTCTACAAAAGTGTAATGAATAATATCTAGTGGAAAACGTGAACATTTCGGCAGATGTGTGATGAGATGTGTTGTACCAGAATTTTGCCCAAGGAAAAAACTTGTGACATTTGCGTGGGGTGTTAGAGATAAAGCACGAGAGATAGAGGTCGACAGAGTCATGCTGGAGAGGCTGTTCAAGGATTGCCACACAATTCACTAGGCAAACTTCATGTTATTTTCAATCCCGATTTGCGTGGTGTGTCAGAGACAAAGCACCGGAGATAGAGTTCGAGCCCATTGTTTACGATTTCAGTTGGCCCATCACTTTAGGTTGATATGCACTACTTTTTGCTAATGTAGTACCTTGTAGTTTGAACAGTTCCTTCTAAAAAGATACGTTAATAACTGGATCCTAATCGCTAATAATGAATTCCGTGCACTCCGATGATTTCTAAACAAAATAGTTCGCCAACCTTTCTATCTTGAAAATGGGTGTGCCAATGCAATGAAGTGAGCATATTTGGTGAGGCCATCGACTATGACCGAGATAACTGATCTCCCATCTGATAAAGGAAAATGGAAGCCTATTCAAATCTACCATCTTGGTCGGATCTATCTCACATATTTTTGTTGACGTCCTGATCATCGTTGAAGTTTCCGAATCGCAGATTAGCTTACTTTATGAGATAATGCAAGTATTTTGCGAGGAGGCAGGACAGACTCTGAGTGCGGAAAAGTTTCTGATTTATATTTTGCGAAATGTACCAGAAATTTTAAAGATTGTCCTAGCGACTCACAGTGGGTTTTGTCTAAGGGAGTCATTGGGAACCTACTTGGGGGCACTAATACAGATGGTTCGATTACCAAAAGGTTTTTCAAGAAAATCACATAACAGATATGGAGCAAATTAGCTTACTTGAAAGTAGACATTCTATCGTTGGCAAGTTATATTAGGCTAGCACAATCAGTATTGTGACGTATTTATTACAGACCATGAAACTCTCAATTTGTTTTGTGAGAAGATTGATCGAATCTTTTTTAACTTTATGTGATCGTCTCTTTAGACGAGGGACGGAATATACACTACAGCAAAAATTATGTCAGACAAAAATGAAATGAGGTATGGGTCTGAGAGATGCAAAAGGTTATAAAATGGCTCTTCTTGCTAAGCTGGTGGAAGATGATTCAGTACCATAAGATTTAGCGATCTTTAAATAGAAAACTTTAGTTCCGGGCTTATGTATCGGGATCTGAAAGCCTCAAATTCTAGCATGTGCAAGAACAACCTTATAAGGAAGAAACTTCTGCGTGAGGGTTTATGTAAAAAACATAATCCAGTTTGATAGGAGACTTTATAACTTATAACTCATAACTCTAGTTAAGCATTTGATAGGAACAATTTGTACTAACAAAATATATACTTCTACTGTGGAGTTCTAAGATATTGCTTACTTTCTTGGCATGTTTTTTATTAATGTTGTAAGTGATATTGAAGAGTTTAGATTACTGGCCAACGATTCCTTTATCATTGACCTGATCAAAGAGTCATGTTTTGTATTTTATTGTTAAGATCAAAGATGTAACGTCCCAAATTTCTACCACCGAAACTCAAGACAAGACATGCCGCAGACTCAAGTCAAACCATCTAAGACTGCAAGGCTACCGAACGAAATTCAATATTTACAACCCATTAATGTTAATTTTAACTTAAGTGATGTTATGTTTTACCATCTAGACAATGTATTAAGAAATGATATCTCGACCTGCTTATACAATTGATTCAATACTTGAATTGATAATTATGACGGTAATCTACGCACGATCTTTCTCTTGGAAATTTCCTAGCCCATCCCGTTGCACAACAATTTAACGAATGAGCTATACAAACTCAGTAAGTCGAAACGTCTCCTATGACAGAGAATCCATACATAGATCATTTATATGAAACTATAATAAATATACAACATAACACATCCATTTCCAATAATTCCTGTCTCAACACAATCTCGTGCACCACATAACTTAGAGCTGCAATGTAATACTATACTCAATACTCGTAGTGGACCGATCCACCTATACGTCAACGTATACTGAATTGCCATAGTATATGTGATCCACCTATAGTATAGTATACCACGTACCCATAGTAGACCGATCCACCTATGGTACATCATATCTTGTACCCATAGTGGACCGATCCACCTACGGTACAATACACAGTGGACCGATCCACATACTCATCTATCTATATTCCAAGTAATTCATATATCACAATATATCCTTTATCTCATGTATCACTACATTTCATATTTAACAATTCTTGATTAAATATAGACTAATTCAATATCAATAGTCATATTTATCGAACCGATAAAAAGATAGAAGTTTGACTTACCTCAACCGTGCTTTAACTAAATCCACGATCCTCCTAAAATAGTAACTTCTCGATTAAATCATAATGATACTAATTTGAATTAAAGAATGACATTATGTCTTATATACCAATGCAATGGAATATCATCAATACACTAATATTAGGGCATTAACTATCTTATATCTCCTTTTTTATTCTCCATTCATTATATTTTAATATCCCATAATTTATAGCGCCACTTTTCTTTAATCTATTTATTTATTTTTATTCCTTTTCAGCGTACACAACAACAAGAAAATGGAATTTCCCACACAACTTTACTTTCACATCCTTTAACTAATAGATATATATAATTTACTTACACATATTAGTGCCTTCTTCTTAGATAAGCTAACAAAACACCTACACGGCTACCCATTCATGAACAATATAGCAAAACCCATTAAAATTCATGAACAATAGCAAAACCCACTTACAGACTACAACTCACTTTGTTTAGTAATAAGGTCCAATTTTACTTCTATAATCTATTACATATAAAGTACAGCATCATTTTTTTTTTTAACTCAAACACACGACATATACATGATAATAGCTTTTCTTTCTTTTTCGTACCTTTCTGTACTAAATACACATCCTTATATATCCTTAATATATACTTAGTAACATCTAATTTAATATAGATAAATCCTTCCAATTACCACATATATTCACACGCCCATGACCATTAATTATACTCTCTTCTCTTTCTTAGAAATCAATCTATATATATACTAACACCAACATATATGCTTAATCTTTGCATCAATATATGTAATCTTATATACAAGGATAATATTATACCTTCTCATGAAAATAGAAATTTCATCTTTCCTTTTGTTTTTTCTTTTCCTACAGCCGACTTCTCCTTTTCTTTATTTTCCTTTCAACTTTATGCAGCAGAGAAACTAAGACAACTCTTTTGTTCTTTTTTATTTTCTCACAGCCGAGTGCTGTCAATTTTCTTATCACTTTTTCTACTTATACTAAAACTAAGGCGGCTATACTTTTTTTTTTCTTTTTTATCTTCCTTTTATACATATATCTATGTTTATCTTTCCAATTTTAAAAAAAAAATCTTTTAAAAAATCAATGTGGTTTTTATTTAGATATAATAAATGAGAAAATAAAAAATAAAAAAATTTAAAATATTTATGAGAAAAATAAAAAAATTATGAAAGAAATAAAATATTTTTGAGTAGTAATATGAAAAGTTAGGTAGCTTTATTTGACTTAAGGTTTTTTGTTTTAATTTTTTTTATTAAATAAATACGGATTAATTAATGGTATTAATGATAGGTGGAGCCAGAAACGATCCTGACCACCACCACTTATGTTTGGCTAAAATCAATTCTGACTACCACTTATATAAAAACCTTACTTTATAATATGGATATCCATCCATTACAATAACACTTCAAAGCTCAGAGGAGTTTCTTAACCAATGCTCAAGTCCAGCACATACATATACTAAGTCAAACACACAACCAAGAAATTAATTTAGAGTCTTTTTTTATTTTTCAAAAATGGGGTTGGAGGAAGCCTCATTAGGGACCAGTATCCCCTTCGCATTGATACGTTATTATCTCTGTTTATGGGCCATATTTCCTATTAGTTTCCTTCTCCGGTTCATTCCAGGAGGCCCCACCGGTCGACATTTATATGCTGCCATGAGTGGTGGAGTGTTATCGTATATGGCTTTTGGATTTTACTCCAATTTGCAATATCTTGTCCCTATGGTGTTGGGCTATGGCTTGATGGTTTTGAGGAGAAAACATTGTGGGATCATCTCTTTCGTCTTGTGCTTAGGATATATCATTGGTTGGTAAGCTTAGCTACACCAATCATTGTTTTTATTTTTATCTTATTTCGATTTAATTTTTCTAAAGTTTGAAGTTCTCCTCTGTTTTATTGAATTTCTGTCTCCATTTCATAAATTCTGTTAAAGTTAAGGGAAGTTTGAAAATAAAATTGATTTTTTTTATTAAGTTTTCTAGGAAAAATATTAAGATGTTTGGTTAATATTAGCTGATAGTGTGCATATACAAAGATATTTGAGTTAATTGCAAGGTTGGTTCTTGTATGATGTAAAATTTTGCCAATAAACCCCCAAATCATTCCAAAAAGTGGTAAACATAACCTTGTAAAAGGGTATATTTTCAATGTTAATGTACAAAACGTAGATAAATTTGCTAATTTTTTAAACATTGGGTGCATTTGGCTGTTCTGTATAAAACAGGGATCACTTATTCAATTTCATCTGTAAATTGTATTGCTTATTCAAACTAAAGTAGTGTAATTGTTTTTGTATAGTGATATATACAATATGAGCAGATATGCGAGGGAGGAAGTAGAAATCGATGTCACGGGTAAGAATTACTCTCACCGTGGGCACCCGTAAAATTAATATTATATCCCATAGTTTATATGATGAACTATGATTTTTTTTATATTATAGGACCATTAAAGTTTATAACACTCAAAACAATTTCATGTGCTGTAAATTATAATGACGGGTTAATTAAAGAAAAAAAATTACGAGCAGCGCAAAAGAAAAATCGGTTGCTTAACCTTCCTTCTCCGATCGAGTATCTCGGTTATTGTCTTTGTTGTGGAAGTCATTTCTTGGGTCCAGTGTATGAAATGAAGGATTATCTTGATTGGACAGAAAGAAAAGGGGTAAGTGCTTCGTTTTTTTAAAAGTGTAAGTTGAAACTTTACCATGTTTTGGTCCCCGGATATAATATCTTGCATAAGTAACCTATTTGATCTCTTATCTTTACATATTTTGACAATTTAGTCCCTTATTTTATAAAAGTAATATTCTAATCCCTCAACAACTTTATTCATTTGCGACGTAACATTTAATCCCTTATCTTCGATTTTGTTTTTCTGACAATGTTTTCGTAATTTTATTGTGTTTTAAGGGGAGTCGCCTTAAAGCAAAACAAGTGGCAATAGAAAATAAACGCATTTAAGGATACTTCAGTCTTTTATCACATCAATGATATAGCGAGGAGTGATTTCAATGTCTATATTAATTTGTCGCGAAAATAAAATATCAGGGATTAAAAATATAAAGTGTACAAACTAAGAAACTAAACCGTCAAAATATATAGAGATAAACGATAAAATTGGTTATTTAGTTACCTAACTTATGGGGTATATACATTTTGTCCTTTATCTTTCACCTTTTTAACAATTTAGTCCGCTGTAAAAATAACATATTAAAACTTTCTTTTTCAAATTGTGTAAAAATGTTAGTATGTTTGTATAACTTTTTCATCCCTCTATTTTTTAAATTTTTCGATAACGTTAGCCCTTATTTGTATTTCCTTTTTATAAATATTGTCATTCGGAAATACCAAAATAATACTTTAAAGGTGTATTAATTTTTTATCACATCATTATCAATATGATACATGAATTTAACCAAAAAATGTATTGGATAACTAAAAAGACCTATATTGTAGCAAAAACAAAATCAAAAGATCGGGTCGGACTAAAATGGTATACTGAAAATACAAAAAATAAAATTGTCAAAAAATCAAAGATAAGAGGACAAAATGAGTTATTTTACCCCATAAGTTGGGTAAGTAATCTATATGATCCATTATCTTTACATATTTAAACAGTTCATCACTATCTTGTTAAAGGAACATTTTAACACCTTATTTTATGATTTTGTGACAAAGTTAATCTCTTATCTTGAAACTAGAACATTTTAATCCCATATTGACTATTATTTTCATTGTTCTAAATATTGTCATCTTTACGAATATTGTCATCATTTCAAGATACCAAAATAACATTTTTAAGGATATTTTTATCTTTACTATATCAATGATATCACTGTTGCAGAACTCATATCTCACTTTTAGCGACTATTATAGTGGTCGCTAAAGCTGTCATTATCGTCTGTAAAACAATATTGAAACGTTTTTTAAAAACTAATAAATACAAACTTACAAAATAAGGAATTATATTGATATTTTGAATTTACTATTTAACCGTATTATCTTATCTAGATTTGGAATGACTCAGAGAGGGGCTCACCATCAGCGTTCGGTGCAACACTCCGAGCCATTGCTCAAGCCGTTTTTTGCATGGTACTACTTGATTACCTGGGCCCACATTTCATGCTTTCCCGGTTTAGTGAACCGGTCTACTCAGAGTGGGGGTTCTTGAAAAGGTTTGGTTACCAATACATGTTCGGGTTAACCGCGCGGTTCAATGACTATTTCATATGGTCAATAACCGAAGCCTTGGCCATTATCTCTGGTTTTGGGTTCAGTGGCTGGTCAAATTCTTCTCCGGCTAAACCACTGTGGGACCGTGCAAAGACCGTTGATATATTGGGTCTTGAATTTGCTAATAGTGCGGTTTTGACACCTCGCGTGTGGAACATACAATTTAGCACTTGGTTAAGACATTGTAAGTTTATGGTCATTCAAGTTTTCAGAATATTTCTGTGCCCTGCCTAGTTTTTTATAGCGTGAAATTGTGATTATCTACTACTATATATGCATTGTTTGATTTGTTGGTTTATTCCCCTTAGTGTTAATTTCTTTACGATCAAAAAATAATAAACACACATTTATTAATATTATAGATTTATTGTGCAATTAACACAAGGAATTTTTATATAGGGGCCTGTAGCAATTGACTAAAAAATTTATATAGGGACCTGATATTCACTAGGTAATTAAGTAATAATAAATTTGATATAGAGACATATAGTGCAATTAAGTAATAAAAAACTCACCAGGGACTTATAGTACAGTTAACTCAAAAAAATAAATATAGGAACTTATAGTGAGATAATATTGTAAAAAAAAACTACTAGGGACTTATAGTAGTGCAATTAAATTTTTAAGAAAAATCTACTAGGGACTTATAGTGCAATGTTTTGCATAATATATGGACCCATAGTGCAATTAACTCAATAAAATTAATATAGGGATTTATTGTGCAATTTAAATAAAAAATCTAATAGGGACTTATAGTGCAATTAACTCAGAAATTATCAAAAATTAATATAGGGAGTTAAAGTGGAAATTAACAAAAAAAATATAGGGACTTACAGTGCAATTAAACAAACAAAATATAAATAGGGAATTATAGTGCAAGTTTTGCATAATATAGGGACATATTGTGCACTTAACTTAGAACAATTAATATAGGGACTTATAGTGCAATTAAATTTAATAAAATACTAGGAATTTATATTGCAATCGACTCCAAAAAAAATAAAAAAGGGACTTATAGTGCTATTAAAATTTAATTAAGCTACTAGGGAGTATGAACTTAATAGTACAATTAACTTAAGAAAATTATTATATGGACTAATAGTTCAATTAGCTTAAAAAATATACTAGGGACTTATAGTGCAATTTTTGCATAATATAGGGACCTATAGTGCAATTAATCCGAGTTAATTTTGTTATTTGATATGCATGCAGATGTTTATGATAGGCTTGTCCGTGATGGTAAAAGACCTGGTTTCTTCCAGTTACTAGTGACACAGATTGTTTGTGCTTTATGGCATGTAAGTTAAATTATTAGGACTTCTTATTTCATTGTCTATTATATTGTATGTTGGGCCTTATGCCCAAAGTCCCATTTTTGGGTAGTGAGTCAAATGACGAATCTACCCTTTCATCGCAGGGATTGCATCCGAGATACATCATATTCTTTGTCCAATCTGCATTGATGATAGCTGGTTCTAAAGGTAAATTGTTATGCTTACATATTACTAATTATTTACTCAAAATACCACAAAGATAAAGGACCAAATGATTAATTTAAATACCACAGTTTATGTTCCAGTTTTAATTTTGTTTTGTTATTTATATAGCCCTTTATAGATGGCAGCAAGCTAGTACTTCAACCGTGTTTAAGAAGCTACTCGGAATCATGAATTTCGGCTACACATTTATCGTCATAAATTACTTATGTGTCGGTTTTATGGTACAGCCTTTATCCCTTGCCCATATTTTTCAACACTTATAAGGACTAAATGTGAAATTAACTTTATTTTCTTATGCAAATATCACAGGTGTTGAATCTCCGTGAAATTCTAATTGCTTACAGAAGTGTATATTACATTGGAACAATTTTACCCATAGTGGTGATGCTTCTCAGTAATGTTATTAAACTGACTAAACCAGCTAGATCTGAAGCTCGGAAAGAAGAGTGAACAGAGTTCATCTTCCAAGATTCTTGTAGCATTGTTTCGTACTACATAGTACATATGTGTAGTGGGCATGTTTCTTCGTAACTTGTGATTTTGTGTCATGATCACTGGAATTTCTTAAGCTAATCGAAAGGCTTACAATTATGCAGTGTAGTTGTATTTTCGTTACAACAAAATAGGAATATTGAACAATTAATTGAAGTTTGGACTACTTTCTCTTAAAAGATATCTAATGCCTTGTATGTTTGTGAAGATTTTGCTTCTTACTTTACCTTTTCACTTTTTAGTCTAGAGTTTAAAGTTCTTATTCTGTGTAGACATCCAATTTCCCCTTAGGGTTTGGCAAAGATAATTTATTTATCATAATTATTCAACCTACTAATAAAATATATTAAAAAGGGGATGTGTCAAAAGGAGCACCTATTTGAGAAATAGTCATATGTAGAGTATTGTTGCCTTTCTTTCTACTTCAAGGGAAGGAAGGCTTTTAATTAATTACAGTGTATCAAACAATTAAACACAAAATTGTCGCTTAAGTATTGGATTGTTAAGTTCATAAATTAGTTTTTTATTTTATTTCTTGAAACATTTTCACATTTTCACATTTTCACTATTTTATATGAAGAATTATCAAGGCTTAGTAAGAGTTAAAATGATTCAAGATTTGATTTTTATTTGACATCATGATTGATTAGGATGGTCCAATTGATTATATTCAATGTGTATCGAATAAGTAGATTCTATACATGTCCAATTAATCTTAGCGAAAAGAAGAAGTAAAAATCTCAAATTTAGTGAAAGTTGGTTGTTTCTTAGTTATGAAGCATGTTGTGTGAACTTTCTAGTCTTCATAGTTATATGTGCAAATTTAATCTTCTTCCTTTTGTATATAATAAGTACATTCTATACATGTCTTGCCATGACCAGAAGTATGTGCAAATATTATCATGTAATCCTCCTTTCTTTTCACGGAATATGAATATATTCATATAGTTGTGACTGTAATAATAATATGGTAAATTTTTCTAGCAAAAGAAGAGCTGAAATTTTGGGAGAGAAGAAAGAGAAGAGTTCAGGTTAACATAGTGCTCGATAATCTCCCTGCTATAAAGAATGGGTTAATGTTGTCCCGTGTACTCACAATTTCTTATGAATTTCGATGTTTGATTTATAGTTGTTTGGAAGGTTGTTCTCAAATTAAGGTTTGTGTATTAGAGGTTACAAAGTAAGGATGTAATATGTTGTTTATAATGTAATGGCACACATTCTTTTTTACAATCAAATATTGGCTTCAAACATTCATCTGCTTAAGAGTATACTTGACAGGGTTTTAGCTTTGGTAGTGTTGTAATACTAATTATGATCAATCATTTGTCACTCCATTTGCACTCTTGGAAGTTGAATATATAATGGCATCATTGGTCCAAATAACCACACTCAGATTTAATTGCATCATTGGTCCCTCCCTTATGCAATATATCCAAACATACCCATGTGTTTCAAATAGAAGGAAATAACCACACCAGGTTCACAATCGTGAACAAAAGTGTACTCAGTCAGTTACCATTAACACAATCAGTGATCACCTGGAAAATTAGAAAACTTATATGCTATACCATTACATAATTACAAACGATTTGGCTAATTTACTCAACACTAGAATTAATTCTGCAATTGGTTCCCTAAACTAATGGACTAAGGGTTCTCGAAACAAAATTAATATTAATCCACCTGTTCATTCCAAAAAAAAGCACAAAATTGGAAACCCAAAAACACTAGAATTGACTGATCATGAACGGAATTTGGAGTGGGGGTATAAAAGTAATTTTCAGAAAAAGCCCACTCAAAATGCGAGGGTCATTTTTGTGCATATGTGCACACCTGATCTTGTGAAGTTCTTCACCACCTATGAAAATTACAGAATTATTGTTTTTGCCTTCCATTTTCACCTTACTTTTCTTGATAGAGTTGATTCAAGAAAACTTTTGAAGATTTGAATTAGTGAAACGGTAATATTTTTATGGGGTTATTGTTGATAACATCCTCATTAAACTCTTTAATTGTTTTTTTATGCCTTCAATAATCTTATTTATAAAAAAATGCCTAATGAAGTAATTATTTATAGAAAACATCCCCTTTATATTTTCTATACCTTTACTAATTCCATCACATGCGCGCGTCCGTGAAATTTTTTTAAAATCGTCATAACTAATTCAAAAAAAAATCAGAAAATTAAAAAAAAAAAAAAAATTAAATTAAATAAATCTAATTAATATTTACGTCTATGATTTTTTTTGATTTTTTTTGAATTTTGTGAATTTTTTCGAATTTTTTTATTTTTTTTTTTCGCAGAAACCGTGAAATAAACATGAAATTCTATGTTTTAAACATGAAATTTTGTGTCTGCGAAAAAAAAATTAAAAAAATCGAAAAAAATCAAAATATTCAGAGAATTCCGAAAAAAAACATAGACGTAAATATTAATTTGATTTATCCAAATATAATTTTTTTGAATTAGTTATGACGATTTTAAAAAAATTTCACGGACGCGCGCGTGTTTATTAGTTTTTTCTTATTTTTTAATTGTTAATTATAAGGGTAATTTGGGATGGGGCTGTTTTCAATAAATATTTTTTTCTAGTCACCTTTTTTCTAAATAAGTTTTTTAATAGGCATCAATCAACAATTGGCTCTATTTTTATTTTTAAGATAATAGATATAGGGAAGCCAAGCGTTAATTGTCAGCATCGTCCCTAACAAACAAAAAAACTTTTAAATGTTTGAAGGTTTGAATGCTTCAAACCTTCAATGGAGGAAAAATCTAAAAAACTAAAAAAATTCTTTGTTGAACTCGTCTTCACCGAAGCTCCATTGAAGATCACACAGAGAAGATCTACACCTCATTAACAACAAATCATCCAACCACCGTGCAAAAACGGCCCCACATGACCCACCACCATTTGCTTTCTCTACCTTCTCTCTATCACTATTCGAAAAACATGAACTACTACAAGATAAAGAGCAACTAAATTCATTACCAAAAGCCTTCAAAGCTTCACAAATCGTGAGTGGTAAATGTACCCATCTCTGATTTCTTCCTTCTTGATTAATCTGTTGACTAAACCGAACTTTATCTTCACATTTTAAGCTAAACTCATCGTCTATCCTACGAAAACTCACATTTTAAATCATGAGATTTTTCTTCGAATTCTTCATGAAGCTTAGCGTCAATTGGTGTCTGAGACACCCCACCGCCACCACCAGGCCGCCGCCTCTTGCTGCCGGATCGAGCGGAGCAGCTCGACAAGATAAACCTGAAAGGGATAAATATATAAATTTGATTCATTCAAGAACTATTAAGAATGACACGGAAATTTCAATCTCTGAAGAAAATAAAGGTACACTCTCACCTTCGGATTTTTTATCTGTTTGAGGTTTTATATATGTAAATGATGGGAATGCTAAATTTATCTGTTTTGTAGAGGTAAAGGCTTGGTATGAGATAGATACTGCCAAATGGAGGAGTACAGAGTTCCGCCATTATCAGATTTATCAAGGGAAGATTACAATTTTGAGAGCAAGTGATACAAAGAATGAAGTTTTTGGTGTTGACTACATTGGAATGGAGAATCTTTCCAATCACTCCTTTCAATCTTAGTGGCAATAAGAATTTCGTGACATAATTAATTCTTCCTCTTTGCATTTCTTTTGTATCTTTTATCTGACTTTATTTGGGTTATTAAAAATCTTTGATCATAAATAATTTTTTGTAAGTCGGATGAAAGATTTGTAGCTTTTTCTGGTATTTCCCTCCATTGTTCGGAATCCTCCATTGATAAAGGTTTGAAGCCTTCAAACCTTCAAACCTTCAAAGGTTTTTTTTTTAAAGTTAGGGACGATGCTGACGAAGACAGAGACGGTGAGGTGGCACTGAAGTGACGCCATGTGGCGTTGACTAACGGTCAACTGACAGAAAAATGAAAAAAGGGCTAACGGTGTCACAAAAGGTGAAGATATGAGGCGTAAAAGGGTAATTTTGAAGATCAGGGGCGGCCCGTTCACTTTGGGTATAGTTAAGGGGCCATACGAGGGCTTTACCCAAAAAAGAATGAACCCTGTTGTTTAGTAGTTTTATGTAGGAATCATTGGTGATGTAAAGCTCTTGGAAGTAACGTTTTTAGCAAATCCAATAAGAAGACCAATTATTGTCCAAACTCGATTCCAGGTCTTGAAATGGTGAGTCACCCCTTTAGCTCCACCATATATTGATTCATACATACGTTCAAGTGTAGCAGCAACTTATGAAACTTCAGCTTTGACACCCTTGACACCAACAGGTGCTTTTTCTTCCTCATCAACCAGTGTTGTTTTCTCAACCATGTGTTCCTCCTCATCACATAGAGCTTCAATTAGTTCAACTATATCGTCAGTTGAGTAGTGTTTCTTGCCTTCATCAATTCCTGACTCAGAAAAAACCCTGCGAGGGTCATTTTTGTGCATATGTGCACACCTGGTCTTGTGAAGTTCTTCACCACCTATGAAAATTACAGAATTGTTGTTTTTGCCTTCCATTTTCACCTTACTTTTCTTGATAGAGTTGATTCAAGAAAACTTTCGAAGATTTGAATTAGTGAAACGGTAATATTTTTATTTTTAAGATAATAGATATAGGGAAGCTAAGCGTTAAAATAGGGTTTGGTGTGAAAATTTATAAAAATCGGTAACCTTATGGATTTTTTTTTTGATAAATTTGGACTTGAATATAAATATTCATTATGGAGAGAGTTAGTATTTAATCGTGATCTAACATCTTAGATAGGACTATTATTTAGGTATGAAATAATGTATTTTCTATTACTCATAAACAAATAAAATTTTCATAAATAAATTTATTGACTTTAAAATATTTTTTTAAAAAAAATTACTAACATAACCCATAATTATCATGACCCTAATATAAATAGCCCCTCCACAAAACCCCATACCCCATCCTTCCCCAAACACCACCCCCCCCCCCACCCACACCTCCCCCCTCCTTTTCCCAAAATCCTCTCTCTCACTAATACTTCCCTTCCCACCTTCCAATTTTTACATAACTCCACGTCCCACTACAAACCCACCACCGTCAATTGAAAAGCATCACTACGCCGCCCCTATCCATGATCTGAATTACCACCACTACCATCTCCCTTAACATCCATCGTCGCCATAAAAACCGATATCACTCCTACCATATGTCGTCACCACCGCCACCATCCACCGTCACTTCCCCCGCCTTATCTCATCTCATATCATCTACATCATTACTCTATCCCCCTCTCCAATGTGATTTGATTTGACCCCCACACCCAACCTCTACGTCGATATATAACAACCCTACCCTAATATCTTTGCTAATTTGCATCAATCACCAACCCAAATTTGTCTCCGATCTATAGCGACCCCGACCAATTTATCGATCTCTGACAACGGTAGTTATTTGAGGTGGTGGAATGACGTTAAAAATGAGTGAACTCAAAGTCCGTGAGCGATTTAGCCATGCATGTATGTTGCAATTTCTTAATGGCGTTATAAACTTACAAGTTCAAGGCATGTATGACCCTTTTTCATTCGGGAAGTTATTATAATTTCTCTCTTGTTATATATAGAATAATGAATTGGTTTATAAAGTATATTATGGTATAAAGGCGTTATTTTTTTATAAATTTGATTAGCAGTTGGAAAATGTTTGACTCCATATTGTAATTATGTGTCTGTTCTAGAATTGATGAAGGAATTAAGGTTTCCTTGTGTTGGTTCAAATGTAAATCTAACTACTAAAGTCAGTAGATGTGTTACAGGTTTTGTCGGACAACAACAAACAGCGGGAGCCTTCCAAACTTACGCTCGCTGATGTTGGCGATTAACGCTCAAACATACATTAATAATGCGTGTTTCGTAGGTGAGAATCTGTTTAAGGGTATTTGGACGCAAAAATGATTAAACTAAGGATTAAACGGTGAATCTCGATAATACCACGTACCTTACTCTCGCTCACTATTAAGAAGATTTATCTTGACCTTTTGAAGGCTTTAGCTAAGTGACTGAGTCTTCCTGAAACCAGACACTAAGTCAGGGCCTAAGGGAGGTGCGCTCCTGATAGCACTCCGACTCTCAATATTAGCATCATCGGTATTGGGTATTACTTGACTTGAGAATATATAGAGATTTATATCGATTGTATAATAACGATAGTCATTTTAAGAGTGAGATAGAGTGTACCAAATTCTTCTACGGAATGGGGTTTTTATAGGTGTCACGAATACGCACTGAGAATGGGTATGGTACTTAGCTTTAGGAAAATATGAGTGCGCAGTTTTGGCTGTTACAAGGCATGGCCATAATTGTCTCCTGTCGATCAATAAACCAACTACCCTCAGTCAATCCCTCTAATAAACATGGCTTCTGATGTCTCTATTTTTGTGATGGATTAATCAACTCACGAGACCTTCTTTTGGGAGTTTATTGGGCCTAAGTGAGAGATTTTTTCCTAGTATTTGATGTATCGTATTTTTGTCTCTTGATTTGGTCATGTTGCTATTTATATAGATTTTATGCCTTAATTGTGTGTTAAGTGTGTATATTTTAAGTACATCATTAACACAAGGTTCCAAGATGATAAGAAGAAGATAAATATCAAGATAAATCCCAAGCCAAGGCGTAAATTGAGCATAGAGTCACTTTGGAAATTTAGATTGTTTATTGGAGAAATATTGATGTGATAATGTTTCAGTCACCATGATTAATTGGTCAGGGATTTGGAATTCTAAAAAAAAATTCCTTAAGAGTACTTTCATTCCTTTTAGCTTTTGAATATGATTTTTTTATTATTTTTATTTGTTATATTATGAACTAAACCCTCATTGCTTGCTATGTTTAGTTTTCTAATGTTTTATTGAATTTGGGATGATTGTTTAATTGAGAATGGTATTTATTTTATTCCATTGACAATACAATTGATATAATACACTACCTATATTCTGGCTAAATAATGGGTACACCTTATGGTTAAGCTAACACCTAACGTTGGTTTTAATTGCAGACATTGTGTATAAGCGTTTAGTGTGTGGTAGTGAACTGGAAGGTCTTGCCTAGATAAATAGTCAATTGGGTTAGAACTTCAAACATCAAAAAACATTTTAGGGTCACTCAGGAGGGGTCTCTAGTGAAGGAGGGTTTATCTCTAAGATGGCCTGACGACAGTTAGAGAGATAATAGGTATCCGGCTAATATGAATTTAACAACTCACCCCATTCATAAAAACGTTACATTAGCGGCATATGGAACTACTAGCAAGACTCAAGACACTCTCTCCCCCATTTTCGTATTTGAATTAGTTTTTTAATATATCTTTTTAGTTCATAATTTACCTCATCAATTATTTTAGTCATTGAATTATTGAAAACCGAATAAATATTTACTCGTGTATATTATTTCCGTTTATTCCTATTAGAAACTCCACAGGTTTACAAAATTAAAGCACATTTATCTACAGTTATAGCCATGTGGTGATGATAATCCCTATATACTTATCTAATTTTATTACATGTCAACGACCCGTACATGTGCGGGGAGTGGCTTCTAGGGTGTTGGTTCAATTTATCACACTCTGGCACGCGACAAGTTTTTGGCTCGCGGTCGGGGACTATACAGTTAGATTTTTGTGTTTTTATTTTAGTGTAGAAGTGTTTAATTTTTTTTTTTACTTCATATTTTTCTTTGTCTCTTTACAGATTCACATGTTTATTTAATGTAGTGTAATGAACCATAGATTATATTTGATTGAGTTTAATGCTATTTGGGATATTTTCCATTTAACTGAATTGGGTATATTATTTTGGTTGCATATGAATTGTAATTATTACTTATTTATATCCTGATAAGATATAGATATACCTTTAATACCCTAGACGGTCCCCCTAATGAGGGGTTAGGAAACAAAATGAAACCATATACGTCTGGTGTGCGGTTCGGATCCTAACGGACTTGACTAGCCAGGTAATCGAATCAGGTAATTACCTTTAGCGTTGATCATCACGTAGAATTCCCTCTAAAGAGTACTATAATTGTTAGGGGGACTCCAAAGGTACCTTGAAGGAGTCAGAAGGAAGTTAGAATTCTAATTAAAGAGAATTTGTAATTTGCCCTTATAACTAAAAGAATTATCATAACTACTTTTAAAAATATATTAAATAACTTTATACCTTTCTCACATATAATAATGGTCTATTTAATATTAAAATGGTATAGAACTTTTTATATTTATAATAGAGATAATTCCTAATAAATTACGAATCCTCAAATCACATTCCTAAAAAAATGAAGGAGAAAAATCCTTGCTACTTACTCATAGTTTAATGGATTAATTCTTAATTAAACAATTTGTCATATTTACCTGCCAATATTACCCTTAATGTTATTTCAATTTTTTTTACTTTTATTATATAATATTCATAATATATTATTTATTTATTTTCTTTTCTTTTAATTATAAAATCTGGTAACCACCACTGACTCCAACCACCACCTCATGCATAACCAACGACTATCACCGCCACCTTATACATTCTCCACCGACCACCACTAACCCCACCCTTTACCACCATCCACCGCACAACTCCCACCACTATCACCCCAACCACAACCACCATCCACCCCACCCACCACCCACCACCCCCACCTACACTTATCACCACCATTATTCTCCGTCGACCACTACCGTCGCCTATAACCACCATCGACTAGTTCTGTCACCACCAATCACCACCAACTAATTCCATCATACGCATGCGTCTGTGAAATGTTGTTAAAAAATTCCTAACTAATTCTTAAAATATCGTAAAAATAAAAAATTGCATTTTTGGACGAGACAAATTAATATTTACGTATATGAATTTTTTGATTTTCTAAATTTTTTTATTTCGATAATCCATTTTATGTGTTGCTATAACACACAAAAAAAGATTTCTCAAATTCCACAACACACGCGTATGTGATTTTTTTTATAAAAAATCATAATTAAATCCAAAAAAATTCAGAAAAATTAGAAAGTTGTATTTTTTTAGGCGAATTTTTTGATTTTTTTACTTTCGATATTCGGTTTCATGTGTTCTTAGAATACATAAAGATATATTTATGTATTCCTTTAACACATAAAATCATAGAATCAATCTAAAATATTCCTTTCTTAAACAAAATCATTATTTCTCTTTATTAATTGCATATACCCTATTTTTACTTGTTTTTTACTATCTTGATGTATTATCTTTTTGTCCAACCTCTTTTTGTTATTTTATGTGTTGATCTAATACACAAAACAGTCATTTGTGTATTATAACAACACACAAAATCATGTATTCCCACAGAATGAATTTGTGTGTTATTACAGCAACACACTGAATCATGTATTCCTTTTTAGTCATGCCCTTTTCAGTTTGTGATTTTGTGTATCACATGAACGCACAAACCGATCAGTTTGATTGGAAAGGAAAAATGAATTGGTGTCTTATTGTAATACACAAATGACTTTTTTGTGTATTACAGCAACACATAAAATAACAAAAAAAGGTTGGACAAAATGTTAATACATCAAGATAGTTAAAAACTAGTAAAAATTATTTTTTCTCATTATTAATTGCATATACCATATTTTTACTTGTCTTTTACTATCTTGTTGTATTATATTTTTGTCCAACCTCCATTTGTTATTTTGTGTGTTGATCTAATACACAAAACAGTCATTTGTGTATTACAACAACATACAAAACCATATATTCCCTTTTAGTCATTCCCTTTTCAGTCTGTGAGTTTGTGTATCACATGAAACCGAATGGTTTGACTAGAAGAGAAAATATGAATTGTGTGTTACTGTAATACATAAACGAATATTTTGTGTATTACAGCAACACACAAAATAACAAAAAAGGGTTGTACAAAAAGTTAATGCATCAAGATAGTTAAAAACGAGTAAAAATATTGTATATTTCATAAATAAAGAGAATTAAAACGATATTTTAAAGAAGATATTGCTTTATATTGATTTTATAATTTTGTGTGTTACAGGAATACATAAATATATTTTTGTGTATTGTAAGAACACATAAAACTGAATATCGAAATTTACAAATAAAATAAACCAAAACAAAATAAAAAAAAATCGTTGATGTAGATTTGAACTTGCCGCGTCAAAAATAACAATTTTTTAATTTTTCTGATTTTTTTGGATTTAATTATGACTTTTTATTTTAAAAAAATTCACAGTCGCGCGTGTGTTGTGCAATTTGATAAATCTTTTTTTGTGTGTTATAGCAACACATAAAACAGATTATCGAAATTAAAAAAATAAATAAATTTATAGTAAATAAATAAATTTTTTAAAAAATAGACGTAAATATTAATTTGTTTCATCCAAAAATACAAATTTTTTATTTTTATGGTTTTCTAGTAATTAATTATAATTTTTTTAAAAACATTTCACGGACGCGCGCGTCTGATGGAATTAGTGGGTGGTGATTGGTAGTGATTAGTGGGGGGTGTTAGGGTTGTTGTGGTGGTGGGTAATATGGATGGTGGGGGTAGTGGTGGTGGTGGTGGTGGTGGTGGTGGGCGTGGTAGTGAGGTGATGGTGAAGAAAATAAATAAATATTATTATAATAAATGGTAAAGATAATAAGAATTAAATGGTATATATAATTAATGTAATTAATTAATAGGCATATATGTATTTTTGTAATCTTTCACATTTTTGTTATTAATTAAAAATTAACTTAAAGTTACAGTTAATTGAAAATAATTTCATTCTCCGTGTAATGGATTGGGCGTTGCCCTTTTAAAGTAATCTTTTATTTTCTATTTTGTTTTAAATCCATAAAAGAGATTCTTTATTTAATTATTTTACTTTCTTTTATAATTAATTTCATATTTCAAATAAAACTATCACATCCAGTTTTTTATATTCTTGTATTATTTTTGCTTTCGTTCCTTTTATTTAATATAATATATAATATATAAGGTAACATGTGATAAATATTGGATATTAATTAGCAACTCGAGATTTTATTAAAGGCCAAATTTACATAAAAATAATAATGTATTGTGAATTAAAGGTACAATTTTACTCCTTGGAATTAGTTTTTGGAATAATTCCTATTTAAACCATATTAAAATATTTTATTTCCCAAACCTTACCTTCAAACAAATTATTTTCATTTAAATCATATAAATATAAATAATTACTTTATTTTTATTATAAATACCTCTACTTTTATAATTCAACCAAATTATTGATTTAATACAATTCTTAAAAATCATAAAAAAATATCAAATTTCCATCTAAAGCAAACATTATCAGAAAGGTAGAAAATTACCATTATGTCATTCTTATTATTAAATAATAAATAACTTCGTTAATTAATTAGAAAAACAAAAATAAGTTCAATAATATAACTTTTTTTCAGCGGGGGCAGGAGGAAAAATTAATTTTATTTACTTTCCCACCGGGTATCCGAGGGGCAAATTTTTTTATAGTAAAGTAAAAAAATCCCCACGGGCCCACCGCTAGAAAAAAACACATTTAGTAAATAATATTTGCCCCTAACGCCCGAATGAAAAGTATAAAAAAAATTCTGCCGAACCCTCACTAGAAAATTAAAAGAAGGTAAAAACAAATTGTCTTTGGGTACCCCACAAGAAAATGAAATTAAAAAATTAAAAAAAATTGACCTCAGGCCCATGCTAGAAAAGTAAAAAAATCTTTAAAAATTGTCTCTAGACACAACTGTAAATGTAATCAAAACTAAAATAATATTAAAAATTCGTCACCGGACCCTTTTAGAAAAGAATAATAAAACTAAAACAAAAATTTAAATTTTTTACCCCTGGTTCCCACTAGAAAAGTAAAAAAACTAAAAAATAATGACTAAACAACACAAAAAGGAGATAAAAAAATCAATCCACATAGTAAGAGAGCAGAGGTTGTCTGAGAGCACCCCATTTTAAGGTGGTGCCAAAAATATTTAAAATGGGTTATACAGAGCTTGCCTTGTTGCAAGGATATAATAAAAATCAATACATGATTGTGAGATGCTTTTAATCCCGTTTTCCATCTAAGCACCTTTTGTATTATTCTTTTATTAGTATTTAATCTTCACAAATTAGAAGTTAATATTTAGTTCCTTAATTGATTATAAGAGATTGCGTATAGGACTCCAATTTCTAATCCCATTTATATAAGCTTCATAAATTTGTTTATGTTTCAAAACAAAATCCAAAAGCCTGATACCATAAGTTTAGTTCCTTCATACTATCTTGTGATTTTCTTAGCTAATCATAATGTTTCTTATACCAACATCATAACATTTCTCTCTACGTTCTAAAATTTATTTGAAATGAAAGATTTGGGCAATATAAAAAGTAGACGCATTAGTTTTTTATGCATAAAAAATATAGTTATGGTATATATGAAATGATTATCAAGATTCAACCGGTGTATTAGGTTTGTAGGTTTAATTTATGGAATATGTTAGCTATTATTCATATATAAGTATGTCTTCTGGTCCCTTATATGATTCAACACAATATCAATCTATAGTCATATAATGAGATAATGCACCAAAACATATAATTAAACATATAAGAGATATTACAGACTATGTTGACTTATAAGGGGCCTAGTTATCAAAACAATAAAAGCATTTACACAATAAGTAAACCAGAATATTAATAAGGTCAAAGTCAATGACCAAGAAATGTCTTTAACTATTTATTTCTAACTATATCTTTTCATTTACACCTAATCAACAACCCTTCAATATTTTTACATCTATATAAAAAACAGAACATTTTTGTTATCTCTCAAAATTTTATAGCCTCTCAAACGTTTCATTGTCATTTAGGGTAAGAATTTTGAGTGTTCTAATATTTTGAATTATTTTAGATATCCTTCAATTCCTTTTCTTGAAATTAAATTTTGGTTTGTTTCTAATTCATTGATTTTCTTAAACACAAGATTTGACGATCAAGTGGGCATCTTTATGATGCAAAAAGGCAGTATGCACCATAATCAAAATCATGTTGATAACAATAGTTGTTCTCGACGTATGATGCAATATCTGTATCATATCAGAACTCGACCTAAGGTATGTTCACTCATATATATTATCTATATTTGTCCCTTTAGTTGTGTTTAATACGTTGTTCGACATAAGTGGAGACAAGAAGGTTGTAAGGGTTGTTGTCCCATTAGATCAAAAAAATCTAGGTTGGATTTATTATTTTAACATATTAATGTACAAATTGGATTATTTTATAATTACCAGTAGAGACGCCTTCTTAGATCTATCTTAGATCATCAGTATATCATCAAAATAAACATATATATATTTTAAAGCGTTGTTGTGTATTACATTATCTTCTTTGTTTACATGGTAAATATTTCATATATAACAGACTTTTTCATTTAACATGAAAAGCTTAGTATGCAAAACATAAATATTTTTGATACATTAGAGGCGTAAATTTTAAAAAAAAAAAATTCAAGATGATACATTACAAATTGTCAAGAAATAAGTCAAATCAATATATAGGTTAAAAACCTTATATGTGACCACTGTATTAGCTCTTTCATCACAGATACTACATAAAATGTCTTATTCACATAAGAGAGTCATACTACGTTTCTATTAAAGTAGTATTTAGAGTGACAACAAATATTACTCGTATTTGTAAATACTATTATTTTATTATTCGCTTATTTTTTTTTACTTCTCACAATATATAATCAAAATTGTGACAAATGATAGAACATGGTTAATAAAAGTTGAAATTGATACATCAATCAACTCAATTCCACTTACAAATACAAGCCCAATAACCAAATTAGATCTTATATAGAATTAGGTGTTACACACAAAATAAGCGAATATTTTTGAAATTTAGAAATATACAATTACACTTACCTGAACTCTAAAATAGTTTTTATGACTAATGAAATAGAAAGGTTAGGAAATAAATAAAAGTTATTTTCTTTATTTTGATAGATATTTGATAAAAGGAAATATATTCAACTAATTGCATAAATCTTAAAAATCTTTTCAAAATATAATTTTTAATTCTTTGTTGTTTGAGCCATTTTAAAGGAAATGATATAAGCAATTTTAAAAAGGTTCAAAACAACTTTATATCTTTCTCACATATAATATTTTGCAAGATATAATTTTTTTATAAAAAGTATTTATTTCTAATTTCAAATAATAATTTTTTAATATTTTATTTCAATCCAAACAAGTAATCTCTAACCAATTAGTTTTCTTTAGTTAAATAATATTTTTATAATATAAACAAAATTACCACTTTCCTTGTCATTTTATTTATTTATTATATATTCATATCATTGATTTTCTTAAAAATATGTAACCAAAAATGGTAAGACTTTCATTCAATATTGGATGGTTTAATAATTAAATTATAGACATTAATTATAATAAAAAAAACACATGTCATTAGATTAATAAGATAGTTACTATTATTAGTTTATGAAAAATTAAAATATAGGTTATGTGTAATAATACAATTCGTTGAAACTAATATTATATTATTAAATATTAGATGGAAGTAATTTCCAACCATAAATAATACACAAGGTAGCTAGTGGAAAAAAAGGATATTAATTAACATTTTCATATTTTAATCAAGACCAGTTTTACATTAATAATCTCATATTTTAAGAATAGCGGATACAATTTTACTCCTTTAGGAATTGTTTTTAATGAGTAATTATATATCTGGTGAGAAAAATGAAATTGATCTTTCGGTATACATTAAATACTTGTACATTATAAATTACTCTTTTCTTAAATTCTTTCTAATATCATCAATATGTAATGTTTCATTGTTTTTACTTTATCAACGATGAGTAAAAAATTATCATAAGAAATATTATTAAGTTAGACGCTAAAAACTTTTAATATACTAAAATTTATTAATTACTTTATTAAAATATTCATATTTCTTAAAAGTATACTTTAAAAAAGGACCTCGAAAATTTCACCACTAACTAAAAAGTTGTCATATTATCAAACAAAATCAATACGAGGAGTTCAAATATTGTATCAATTATATGTAACCAATATTTAAGAATTGTCTTTTATTAGGTAAATAAGTAAATCTCCTTGGCTTTTGAATATTCTTGTTTTTTATTAAGTGAATTTTCACATTATAAAAATATTAGCACTAAAGTTTTAACGTCTAACAATTATTGATGGTCTTGCAGGATAATTGTATTTTATACTGGCGAAATTTTGTTTCAAGGTATTTTGCATCTAATGGTAAAATAAGGTGGTGTTTCTCTGTGCATGAAAATAATACCCTTGGTGACACTAGCTACCTAAAGGTATTTTTTTCTTGTTAAACAATGTAGAATTCTATATTTTTGTTGTGTTAAAAATAGATTGATTTATAATGTTGATGGCCTGGAATTCATATAAATTTATAAGAAGGGAAAATTCTATTCTTGAATTAAAGTTCAAGGATATCAGTATATAAATAATTTCTTTTTTGTTATTAGAGTAATACTTATAACTAAAATGTGCTAGTTTTTACAAAAATGTTTTTTTGTTGTTATATCGAAATTCAATATCATCCTTGGAATAAACAAAAAATAATTATAAACTTAAGTAAATGTTTGTTTGAAGTGATTTTTAAGCCATATTTTGTTTATTTTCCACCTTTTTAAACCCTTACCTTTTTTTAATTATTTTCCGTCAATCTTTTTAACAGATTAAGTCTTCTAGTCTAATGGAAACACTAATTCAAATAAAAAAAATTACATTTTAAAAAGCTAATATAAATAAATTACGGAATATAATAACTTTATAGTACATTACTTTTGCTACTATGGTAAAGTATATAGTCTAATATAATGATCAAGAGTAAAAATAACTAAAAAGAAATATAGGCTCAAAAACCCCTAGCTCCGCAAGCACCAGTGATAGTGATAGACAAAGGAAAGAGTTACAAATTAGTTAAAGGGTTAATAGTGCTCACTTTCTAAGGATATTTTTTACCTTTTATTATAAAAATTATATCATTACCTTATAATTATTTTAATTTTCTAAATCTTTATCATATTTCTTAATTTTAATTTTAAAAAAAATAATTATCAAATAAAATATATTTCTAAAAATACTAGAGATAATATCTATATACACATTCTTTTTATTTTTGACCTATAAAAATCTAGATTTTTTTTTCTATAATTATGTAACTTTTATATCCCTAAATTCAAATGAAGGAGAGAGAAAAATAGATTTGTATTTTATCTCTATTATATAATTCAAGGATTTTATGAACACAATCTTTATACTTGATATTTTTTATGATCATGATCTCTTTTATCATGTTAGATTTTGATTTGTTTTTTTTTCATAAATATTAGTTGTAATAATATTACAACAAAAATATCTCTTTAAGTGATAATTTCTCTAAAGTAAACTAACAAAAATTCTCGATCCAAAATCATGTGATAATAGTTGTGATAAGCTTTTTCAAAACAATATATATTATGTATTAAAATAGAGTAATGATATTTGTCACCCTTTTTGTATCACTCTTTTATCACCTCCTACGTGTATGCCTACATGTACCAATGAATGGATTTCTCTATCCTATTTAATTTTTCTCTATCTTCTATTCAAGGAAATCAATACATATATATATAGAAGGGTGATAAAAGGGTGATATGAAAAGGGGTGATATATATCATTACTCATTAAAATATCATATTATATTTTTCTATATAAGAATTTAAAAACCTTTAATAAATTTAACTTAAAAAAATTGTGACGTTGTGCCTAAGTTGCCCTGACCACCAACCCCCACTCCCACCCCACACCCACCTCCACCCCAAATACAAAAATCATATTCCTTTCCTAAGGTGGGGCCATTTTAAAGTAGAAGAAGGCATGTTTGACCATGAGTTCTCAAAAGTTAATTTGACCCTACAATTCTTCTTTTATACTAATATTTTATGTTTATCCAAGTTTTCAAACTTCACTTTCATTCCTATAATTCCGATATTTTCACTTACCACTTCAACTCAAACAAACATATCTAAGTTGTTGCCCCCAACTATTTAGCTCCCACCACACTCTAGCAAAATTTCTTGCTCCTCTTTTGTTTACCTTATTCCATTAACTAAAGTCCCTATAAGTACCCGAACATGAGGGGACAAATAATTAGTTTTTATTTCCTCACATGCTCAGTGTTACACAATTTTTATATTGGATGGTATTGATATATAAATATTGTTTATTTTAGGAGGCATATTCATGTGATGTATGTAAATCTCCAACGGGAAAAATATATGGTAAGAAAATGATAAATTGTATATCAACGTGTTAAATAATTCATTGTCTAAGTATAACTTTCCACTATTGCAGAATCAACTTTTGCAATTCTTCCAAGGCTTTTTGAAAGTAACTTCGGAGGTGGTACACTGGATGAAATGTTATCCCTTCAGTTGCCTGAAACACACAGGCTCCCTTCCGGAGATATTATGTTAGACTATGACAATGTTGTTCTGGAGAGGCTTTTTGAGGATTGTCACACCATTCACAGGGGCAAACTTCGTGTTATCTTCAATTCTGATCTAAAGGTAGATTATGTTAAACTACTTATAAACTAAATGGTATCAAAATCTAACATTGTCAAATTTTATAATTGGCTGACTAATTATTTCTTAACTCCTGCAGATATTATCATGGGAGTTTTGTGTGGAGTGGCATGATGTATTTATTAAAGTTCGTCAGATTGTTCCACAGGTATTGTATATTGATCTCTCATAACATTTACATATATATGTCTTCATATTTTCAGGGTTTTTTTGCCACTTTTATCTCCTATAATTTGGTAAAATGACTTCCGTCCCCGTGTAATTATAAAAATTCACTCTACCAAGGGCAAATGCATAAAAAAAAGCCCCACTGAAAGTGTGTAAATTTTAACTAGAAGACATATTTTTTAGTTTGGGTGGACTATTTCTTTTACTGGCGTTTAAAAAAATGAAACAAATTTATATGTATTTTGGGATCATGTCGATCTTACATATATGTGATTTAAAAACATGTGCTTCCAATATTTCATTATCCCAAATTCGGTTTGCTAAAAGAAGTGAATTTTGAATTTTAAAATATTTTTTTACCTCACCATTAGTATAATACTTTTATATTTATATTTTTTTATCCAACACTATGCCCACCTTTCAACGGGAAGAATCAAAGAATTTATCTCTAGACACTAGAAATTACAAGAATTAATGGGTTCGAGATTAATTTCGGGTTTGAGTAGCTTAAAAATGTAATAGTTGAGTAAGAGAACTAATATTAAGACCAAAGAAGACTAATATTCAAGGATGTCTTAAAATTTTCTCTCCATAAATAAATATAAAATTAATTCAAATTTGAATTGCACTCTGTCCCATCTTCATCTTTCCCACTACACATATTCTTGAACAGATTTTTAATGGAGGCCTTCAAAGGTCTCCACCAGTTACAAAAATTTAGAGTCTATTACATATATGCACCAAATCTTATGTATATTTTTGATGGTCTACACCAGAGAATCATGGTGTAGCATTTTAATTGTAGCCTATGAACATAAATCATATAGTAAATTTTATTTTAAAATTAAATATTATGTATTGATATTTAATATAGTCATTTCAAATAATTCGGTTAAATTTTCTAAATATAGATGAAAGTGTAAAATAAACCAAAATATAAGGAATTCACATTTTTCTTAACCTAGATAAAAACAGGACACCTAAGGAATTAATTATTGCAGATAAAACAGTTGGTGGAGAATGTGAACAATATTGAAGATACTTTGCTTGATATAGGAGACTCTCACTTGAGTAGTGATAGTTCAGATGATGTGAGTAATATAAAAGACCCTCTCTTGAGTAGTGACTGTTCATCAGCAGATAATAGTTTACAATATCTCGAATCAAAGATGAATTTGTAAGTAAAATTCATTACAGTATATTCTGATTATAGTTTCCAAAAATATTGTTCATGCCAATGCTAACTAAATATCATTAATCGTGTTATTAAGGCAACTAACATATATATTATTGTGTGCTTTAGGGTCGCTGATTCAGCACGTCAGCTCTCAGGCGCTCTAGAGATACCCATGATAGATGAGCTAGGGTTTTCTAGACAGTATACTCGATACTTGGAGGTGAATTTTTTAAAATATTTTTTTATCATTCGATTTTGCCTTACACCATCCTTATGATTTTATTACTACTGGTTTTTTGCCAGATGGCTGGAACTTTTAACACCATGATAGATCTTATGGTTTTCAGCCGTAATAACAGAATCGGACCGATAGGTATGTTATTTTCAATATAATTTTTTTTCTTGAAGTAAATTTATTTTTTTATTCGTAAATTATAATTTAGTAATATTATTTTGCAGAGAGCTTGAGGAGGATGGTGGAGGTGCAGAATGAAGCAACCCAGGTAAGAGGGGAGCAACTAAATGAAAAAACAATAGTTAATACGATTGTGCCTACAAGTCCTTTGCATGTTATTAGAGGAAGTACTAAAGAAAAATCTAAGTTCGAAATTGGTGGTTCATCTTGTTCTTCGTAAGATGATATTAAGAAAAAACTATATGCAGCCAGGCCGTTGGTGCTGTGGATGGGTGGTCGCTCCTTGTTGTGTTGTTTATTTGGTGGTTGAAATATTTATTTTATTGTGAATGTTGGTGGTTTGTGAACCTTTGTTTGATTTTTTTAGTTGTATTTCTGATTGATTTGTTTCTTTTTTAAGAGGAAGGATATTTGAAATATTTAAGGTGTATTCTGTACAATGGAAAATGAATAGAAAAAATATTTCATTTTATGGAAATCTTTAGGGAAATAACTACTGTAATGTTTGATAGCTTTTATTTTCTTGTGAGATCTCACATAAAACTTTTTATGAAAACGACAATTAAAGTTCGTGAAGATATATATATAATATATATATATATATATATATATGTGTGTGTGTGTGTGTGAAAAATAAGCTGATTGTAAATTATTTATGAATACATTATAGAATTTAGGAACTATGTGGATTGGTTTGAAGACAATGTGATTCTGGTTATTTCTAAAACTAAATTGCAAAAAACCTAGAGATGAAATAGATAGTGCGACCACACCTCATGGATAGGACTCGTTGAGACTTATTTTTATAATCATGATACAAGTCTTAAGACCTATTTTGTAAATATCGTACTTGGTATTTACCTTGGGCTCGAGTTACTGTACTTAATTGATACATTTTGGTGACATTAGTTTTGGTTATCTGAGGGATTGTATATGAGTGTTAACGATATGAATGAGAGTACTGTTGAATGTTCGCTGTAAATATAGTCATTATGTGTGTTATTATTTACAAACGATTGTCCCGGTTCAAGTGAACAAAAATTCGGCAAAAAAGAATTGAAAATAAAAGAAAAACAAAACATTTGATTGAGTCTTGCAAAGTGATTGATCTTGACAATTCAAGTGTTTTAACATCACGATTGAGAGAAGATTATGAGTGATAATTAAACATGTGGAATCCAAAAAGTCATATAGACCAGAGAATGTAGTTGAACATAGATTAGAAATAAATTTAAGCTCATGAGATTTGTTGTTAGTTTAAGTGAGGAGAGCATGTTAAAGCCTCTTGCATCATCTTCATAATACCAAAGAGACACCCGTGTGGAAGATCATTTATAGCTTGTACTTATCGAGTCGAATGCATGTTACCCTTTTTACATGGCACTCAAATACATCTTTTTCCACTAGACTATTATATGTGAACGAGATGGAAAAGATTTGTCAATGCACAACGTAGAATATGCTAACACCCTTTAGAAAGAGTGACTGGAAAGGATGCTCACTGGTTCGAATTTTCAGAGAGAAAACTGGTGCCAGATTTGTTGTGCCTTTGAATCTTTTGAGGATCTAAATGTGGAACAGAAAGTGAATTTTTTTAATAAGGAGTTAGCATAACCTTGTAGGCAACTGAACCTATTTTTTCCAAAATGCGGAATGAACCATAAAATCGGCGACAAAGTTTTGCATTGAAGTGACCTCTAATTGATAATTTTTTATAAACTACTTATGTGTCGGTTATATGGTACAGCCCTATCCCTTGCCCATATTTTTCAACACTTATAAGGACTAAATGTGAAATTAACTTTATTTTCTTATGCAAATATCACAGGTGTTGAATCTCCGTGAAATTCTAATTGCTTACAGAAGTGTATATTACATTGGAACGATTTTACCTATAGTGGTGATGCTTCTTAGTAATGTTATTAAACCGACCAAACCAGCTAGATCTGAAGCTCGGGAAAAAAGAGTGAACAGAGATAATCTTCCAAGATTCTTGTAGCATTGTTTGGTACTACATAGTACATATGTGTAATAGGCATGTTACTTCGTAACTTGTGATGTTGTGTCATGATCATTGGAATTTCTTAAGCTAATCGAAAGGCTTACAATTGTGCAGTGAAGTTGATTTTTGTTACAACAAAACAGGATTATTGTACTAGCTAATTGAAGTTTGAAGTTCTTTCTCTGAGAAGCAATATAATGCCTTGTTTGTTTGTGAAGATTTTGCTTCTTTTATTTACCTTTTCATGTTACAGTCAAGATTTTAAAGTTCTTATTTTGTGTAGAAATACAATTTCCCCTTAGGGTTTGGCAAAGATATTTTATTTCTCTTTATTATTACAAGCTAATAAATAATATATATTTAAACAGGGGATGTGTCAAAAAGAGCACCTAGTTGAGAAATTGTCATTGGTAGAGTATTATTGCCTTTCTTTCTACTTCGAGGGAAAGGAAAGGCTTGTTATTAATTACCGTGTATCAAACAATTAAACACAAAATTGTCGCTTAAGTATTGGATTGTTAAGTTCATAAATTAGTTTTTTATTTTATTTCTTGAAACATTTTCACATTTTCACATTTTCACATTTTCACTATTTTATATGAAGAATTATCAAGGCTTAGTAAGAGTTAAAATGATTCAAGATTTGATTTTTATTTGACATCATGATTGATTAGAATGGTCCAATTGATTATATTCAATGTGTATCGAATAAGTAGATTCTATACATGTCCAATTAATCTTAGCGAAAAGAAGAAGTAAAAATCTCAAATTTAGTGAAAGTTGGTTGTTTCTTAGTTATGAAGCATGTTGTGTGAACTTTCTAGTCCTCATAGTTATATGTGCAAATTTAATCATCTTCCTTTTGTATATAATAAGTAGATTCTATACATGTCTTGCCATGACCAGAAGTATGTGCAAATATTATCATGTAATCCTCCTTTCTTTTCACGGAATATGAATATATTCATATAGTTGTGACTGTAATAATAATATGGTAAATTTTGCTAGCAAAAGAAGAGCTGAAATTTTGGGAGAGAAGAAAGAGAAGAGTTCAGGTTAACATAGTGCTCGATAATCTCCCTGCTATAAAGAATGGGTTAATGTTGTCCCGTGTACTCACAATTTCTTATGAATTTCGATGTTTGATTTATAGTTGTTTGGAAGGTTGTTCTCAAATTAAGGTTTGTGTATTAGAGGTTACAAAGTAAGGATGTAATATGTTGTATATAATGTAATGGCACACATTCTTTTTTACAATCAAATATTGGCTTCGAACATTCATCTGTTTAAGAGTATACTTGACAGGGTTTTAGCTTTGGTAGTCTTGTAATACTAATTATGATCAATCATTTGTCACTCCATTTGCACTCTTGGAAGTTGAATATATAATGGCATCATTGGTCCAAATAACCACACTTAGATTTAATTGCATCATTGGTCCCTCCCTTATGCAATATATCCAAACATACCCCTGTGTTTCAAATAGAAGGAAATAACCACACCAGGTTCACAATTGTGAACAAAAGTGTACTCAGTTACCATTAACACAATCAGGGATCACCTGGAAAATTAGAAAACTTATATGCTATACCATTACATAATTACAAATGATTTGGCTAATTTACTCAACACTAGAATTAATTCTGCAATTGGTTCCCTAAACTAATGGACTAAGGGTTCTCGAAACAAAATTAATATTAATCCACCTGTTCATTCCAAAATCGCACCTTTGGAGTGGGGGTATAAAAGTAATTTTCAGAAAAAGCCCATTCAAAACCTCTGTGACGACGCGTGGGTTTAGGGATGGGTTTCGTAAAAATATGGGGAGATTTCCGGTTATGACGGAGCTATTCATCGGCAAATAGAATAATTTGTTAAATGTAGGGACGCGGCATTTTTTATTATTATTGAAAATTTAAATTTCCAAATATATAATGATTTAATATTTTTATTGTTTAAATTTAATCAAACATTATATCGTTGATATAGAAAAATATTCAAGAATTTAGACAAACGAAACAAAATATTATTACAACTAAGGATCGTTAACATAAAATCAAGAATCAGACAAGGAAAAACAATGGAAACAAACTCAATTGAAAACACAAAACAAAAAAAGAAGGGTAAAACTCTCCTGTGGCCTTCTATCTATACCCAAAGTGCATGGGCCGCCCCTAATCTTCAAAATTACCCTTTTACGTCCCATATCTTCACTTTTTGTGACACGGTTAGCCCTTTTTTCATTTTTCCGTCAGTTGACCGTTAGTCAACGCCACATGGCGCCACGTCACTGCCACCTCAGCGCCACCTCACCATTTGCTTTCTCTACCTTCTCTCTATCACTATTCGAAAAACATGAACTACTACAAGATAAAGAGCAACTAAATTCATTACCAAAAGCCTTCAAAGCTTCACAAATCGTGAGTGGTAAATGTACCCATCTCTGATTTCTTCCTTCTTGATTAATCTGTTGACTAAACCGAACTTTATCTTCACATTTTAAGCTAAACTCATCGTCTATCCTACGAAAACTCACATTTTAAATCATGAGATTTTTCTTCGAATTCTTCATGAAGCCTAGCGTCAATTGGTGTCTGAGACACCCCACCGCCACCACCAGGCCGCCACCTCTTGCTGCCGGATCGAGCGGAGCAGCTAGACAAGATAACCCTGAAAGGGATAAATATATAAATTTGATTCATTCAAGAACTATTAAGAATGACACGGAAATTTCAATCTCTGAAGAAAATAAAGGTACACTTTCACCTTCGGATTTTTTATCTGTTTGAGGTTTTATATATGTAAATGATAGGAATGCTAAATTTATCTGTTTTGTAGAGGTAAAGGCTTGGTATGAGATAGATACTGCCAAATGGAGGTGTACAGAGTTCCGCCATTATCAGATTTATCAAGGGAAGATTACAATTTTGAGAACAAGTGATACAAAGAATGAAGTTTTTGGTGTTGACTACATTGGAATGGAGAATCTTTCCAATCACTCCTTTCAAGCTTAGTGGCAATAAGAATTTCGTGACATAATTAATTCTTCCTCTTTGCGTTTCTTTTGTATCTTTTATTTGTCTTTGTTTGGGTTATTAAAAATCTTTGATCATAAATAATTTTTTGTAAGTCGGATGAAAGATTTGTAGCTTTTTCTGGTATTTCCTCCATTGTTCGGAATCCTCCATTGATAAAGGTTTGAAGCCTTCAAACCTTCAAACCTTCAAAGGTTTTTTTTTTAAAGTTAGGGACGATGCTGACGAAGACAGAGGCGGTGAGGTGGCACTGAAGTGACGCCATGTGGCGTTGACTAACGGTCAACTGACAGAAAAATGAAAAAAGGGCTAACGGTGTCACAAAAGGTGAAGATATGAGGCGTAAAAGGGTAATTTTGAAGATCAGGGGCGGCCCGTGCACTTTGGGTATAGTTAAGGGGCCATACGAGGGCTTTACCCAAAAAAGAATGAACCCTGTTGTTTAGTAGTTTTATGTAGGAATCATTGGTGATGTAAAGCTCTTGGAAGTAACGTTTTTAGCAAATCCAATAAGAAGACCAATTATTGTCCAAACTCGATTCCAGGTCTTGAAATGGTGAGTCACCCCTTTAGCTCCACCATATATTGATTCATACATACGTTCAAGTGTAGCAGCAACTTATGAAACTTCAGCTTTGACACCCTTGACACCAACAGGTGCTTTTTCTTCCTCATCAACCAGTGTTGTTTTCTCAACCATGTGTTCCTCCTCATCACATAGAGCTTCAATTAGTTCAACTATATCGTCAGTTGAGTAGTGTTTCTTGCCTTCATCAATTCCTGACTCAGAAAAAACCCTGCGAGGGTCATTTTTGTGCATATGTGCACACCTGGTCTTGTGAAGTTCTTCACCACCTATGAAAATTACAGAATTGTTGTTTTTGCCTTCCATTTTCACCTTACTTTTCTTGATAGAGTTGATTCAAGAAAACTTTTGAAGATTTGAATTAGTGAAACGGTAATATTTTTATTTTTAAGATAATAGATATAGGGAAGCAAAGCGTTAAAATAGGGTTTGGTGTGAAAATTTATAAAAATCGGTAACCTTATGGATTTTTTTTTTTTGATAAATTTGGACTTGAATATAAATATTCATTATGGAGAGAGTTAGTATTTAATCATGATCTAACATCTTAGATAGGACTATTATTTAGGTATGAAATAATGTATTTTTCTATTACTCATAAACAAATAAAATTTTCATAAATAAATTTATTGACTTTAAAATATTTTTAAAAAAAAATTACTAAAAAAACTAACATAACCCATAATTATCATGACCCTAATATAAATAGCCCCTCCACAAAACCCCATACCCCATCCTTCCCCAAACACCACCCCCCCACCCACACCTCCCCCCCCCCAAAATCCTCTCTCTCACTAATACTTCCCTTCCCACCTTCCAATTTTTACATACCTCCACGTCCCACTACAAACCCACCACCGTCAATTGAAAAGCATCACTACGCCGCCCCTATCCATGATCTGAATTACCACCACTACCATCTCCCTTAACATCCATCGTCGCCATAAAAACCGATATCACTCCTACCATATGTCGTCACCACCGCCACCATCCACCGTCACTTCCCCCGCCTTATCTCATCTCATATCATCTACATCGTTACTCTATCCCCCTCTCCAATGTGATTTGCTTTGACCCCCACACCCAACCTCTACGTCGATATATACAACCCTACCCTAATATCTTTGCTAATTTGCATCAATCACAACCCAAATTTGTCTCTGATCTATAGCGAACCCGACCAATTTACCGATCTCCGACAACTGTAGTTATTTGTGGTGGTGGAATGACGTTAAAAATGAGTGAACTTAAAGTCCGTGAGCGATTTAGTCATGGATGTATGTTGCAATTTCTTAATGGAGTTATAAACTTACAAGTTCAAGGACTGTATGACCCTTTTTCATTTGGGAAGTTATTATCATTTCTCTCTTGTTATATAGAGAATAATGAATTGGTTTATAAAGTATATTATGGTATAAAGGCGTTATTTTTTTATAAATTTGATTAGAAATTGGAAAATGTTTGATTCCATATTGTAATTATGTGTCTATTCTAGAATTGATGAAGGAATTAAGGTTTCTTGTGTTGGTTCAAATGTAAATCTAACTACTAAAGTCAATAGATGTGTTACGGGTTTTGTCGGACAACAACAAACAGTGGGAGCCTTCCAAACTTACACTCATTGATGTTGGCGATTAACGCTCAAACCTACACAAATAATGTGTGTTTCGTAGGTGAGAATCTGTTTAAGGGTATTTGGACGCAAAAATGATTAAACTAAAGATTAAACGGTGAATCTCGATAATACCACGTACCTTACTCTCGCTCACTATTAAGAAGATTTATCTTGACCTTTTGAAGGCTTTAGCTACGTGACTGAGTCTTCCTGAAACCAGACACTAAGTCAGGGCCTAAGGGAGGTGCGCTCCCGATAGCACTCCGACTCTCAATATTAGCATCATCGGTATTGGGTATTACTTGACTTGAGAATATATAGAGATTTATATCGATTGTATAATAACGATAGTCATTTTAAGAGTGATATAGAGTGTACCAAATTCTTCTACGGAATGGGGTTTTCATAGGTGCCACGAATACGCACTGAGAATGGGTATGGTACTTAGCTTTAGGAAAATATGAGTGCGCAGTTTCGGCTGTTACAAGGCATGGCCATAATTGTCTCCTGTCGAGCAGTAAACCAACTACCCTCAGTCAATCCCTCTAATAAACATGGCTTCTGATGTCTCTATTTTTGTGATGGATTAATCGACTCACGAGACCTTATTTTGGGAGTTTATTGGGCCTAAGTGAGAGATTTTTTCCTAGTATTTGATATATCGTATTTTTGTCTCTTGATTTGGTCATGTTGCTATTTATAGAGATTTTATGCCTTAATTGTGTGTTAAGTGTGTATATTTTAAGTACATCGTTAACACAAGGTTCCAAGATGATAAGAAGAAGATAAATATCAAGATAAATCCCAAGCCAAGGCATAAAATTGAGCATAGAGTCACTTTGGAAATTTAGATTGTTTATTGGAGAAATATTGATGTGATAATGTTTCAGTCACCATGATTAATTGGTCAGGGATTTGGAATTCTAAAAAAAATTCCTTAAGAGTACTTTCATTCCTTTTAGCTTTTGAATATGATTTTTTTATTATTTTTATTTGTTATATTATGAACTAAACCCTCATTGCTTGCTATGTTTAGTTTTCTAATGTTTTATTGAATTTGGGATGATTGTTTAATTGAGAATGGTATTTATTTTATTCCATTGACAATACAACTGATATAATACACTACCTATATTCTGGCTAAATAGTGGGTACACCTTATGGTTAAGCTAACACCTAACGTTGGTTTTAATTGCGGACATTGCGTATAAGCGTTTAGTGTGTGGTAGTGAACTGGAAGGTCTTCCCTAGATAAATAGTTAATTGGGTTAGAACTTCAAACATCAAAAAACATTTTAGGGTCACTCGAGAGGGGTCTCTAGTGAAGGAGGGTTTCTCTCTAAGATGGCCTGACGATAGTTAGAGAGATAATAGGTATCCGGCTAATATGAATTTAACAACTCACCCCATTCATAAAAACGTTATATTAGCGGCATATGGAACTACTAGCAAGACTCAAGACACTCTCTCCCCCATTTTTGTATTTGAATTAGTTTTTTAATATATCTTTTTAGTTCATAATTTACCTCGTCAATTATTTTAGTCATTGAATTATTGAAAACCGAATAAATATTTACTCGTGTATATTATTTCCGTTTATTCCTATTAGAAACTCCACAGGTTTACAAAATTAAAGCACATTTATCTACAGTTATAGCCATGTGGTGATGATAATCCCTATATACTTATCTAATTTTATTACATGTCAACGACCCGTACACGTGCGGGGAGTGGCTTCTAGGGTGTTGGTTCAATTTATCACACTCTGGCACGCGACAAGTTTTTGGCTCGCGTTCGGGGACTATACAGTTAGATTTTTGTGTTTTTATTTTAGTGTAGAAGTGTTTAGTTTTTTTTTTTTTACTTCATATTTTTCTTTGTCTCTTTACAGATTCACATGTTTATTTAATGTAATGTAATGAACCATAGATGATATTTGATTGAGTTTAATGCTATTTGGGATATTTTCCATTTAACTTAATTGGGTATATTATTTTGGTTGCATATGAATTGTAATTATTACTTATTTATATCCTGATAAGATATAGAAATACCTTTAATACCCTAGACGGTCCCCCTAATGAGGGGTTAGGAAACAAAATGAAACCATATACGTCTGGTGTGCGGTTCGGATCCTAACGGACTTGACTAGCCAGGTAATCGAATCAGGTAATTACCTTTAGCGTTGATCATCACGTAGAATTCCCTCTAAAGAGTACTATAATTGTTAGGGGGACTCCAAAGGTACCTTGAGGGAGTCAGAAGGAATTTAGAATTCTAATTAAAGAGAATTTGTAATTCGCCCTTATAACTAAAAGAATTATCATAACTACTTTTAAAAATATATTAAATAACTTTATACCTTTCTCACATATAATAATGGTCTATTTAATATTAAAATGGTATAGAACTTTTTATATTTATAATAGAGATAATTCCTAATAAATTACGAATCCTCAAATCACATTCCTAAAAAATGAAGGAGAAAAATCCTTGCTACTTACTCATAGTTTAATGGATTAATTCTTAATTAAACAATTTGTCATATTTACCTGCCAATATTACCCTTAATGTTATTTCAATTTTTTTTACTTTTATTATATAATATTCATAATATATTATTTATTTATTTTCTTTTCTTTTAATTATAAAATCTGGTAACCACCACTGACTCCAACGACCACCTCATGCATAACCAACGACTATCACCGCCACCTTATACATTCTCCACCGACCACCACTAACCCCACCCTTTACCACCATCCACCGCACAACTCCCACCACCATCACCCCAACCACAACCACCATCCACCCCACTCACCACCCACCACCCACCACCCCCACCTACACTTATCACCACCATTATTCTCCGTCGACCACTACCGTCGCCTATAACCACCATCGACTAGTTCTGTCACCACCAATCACCACCAACTAATTCCATCATACGCATGCGTCTATGAAATGTTGTTAAAAAATTCCTAACTAATTCTTAAAATATCGTAAAAGTAAAAAATTGCATTTTTAGACGAGACAAATTAATATTTACGTATATGAATTTTTTGATTTTCTAAATTTTTTTATTTCGATAATCCATTTTATGTGTTGCTATAACACACAAAAAAAGATTTCTCAAATTCCACAACACACACGCGTAATTAAATCCAAAAAATTTAGAAAAATTAGAAAGTTGTATTTTTTGAGGCGAATTTTTTGATTTTTTTACTTTCGATATTCTGTTTCATGTGTTCGTAGAATACATAAAGATATATTGATGTATTCGTTTAACACATAAAATCATAGAATCAATCTAAAATATTCCTTTCTTAAACAAAATCATTATTTCTCTTTATTAATTGCATATACCCTATGTTTACTTGTTTTTTACTATCTTGATGTATTATCTTTTTGTCCAACCTCTTTTTGTTATTTTATGTGTTGATCTAATAAACAAAACAGTCATTTGTGTATTATAACAACACACAAAATCATGTATTCCCACAGAATGAATTTGTGTGTTATTACAGCAACACACTGAATCATGTATTCCTTTTTAGTCATGCCCTTTTCAGTTTGTGATTTTGTGTATCACATGAACGCACAAACCGATCAGTTTGATTGGAAAGGAAAAATGAATTGGTGTCTTATTGTAATACACAAATGACTTTTTTGTGTATTACAGCAACACATAAAATAACAAAAAAAGGTTGGACAAAATGTTAATACATCAAGATAGTTAAAAACGAGTAAAAATTATTTTTTCTCATTATTAATTGCATATACCATATTTTTACTTGTCTTTTACTATCTTGTTGTATTATATTTTTGTCCAACCTCCATTTGTTATTTTGTGTGTTGATCTAATACACAAAACAGTCATTTGTGTATTACAACAACACACAAAACCATGTATTCTCTTTTAGTCATTCCCTTTTCAGTCTGTGAGTTTGTGTATCACATGAAACCGAATGGTTTGACTAGAAGAGAAAATATGAATTGTGTGTTACTGTAATACATAAACGAATATTTTGTGTAATACAGCAACACACAAAATAACAAAAAAGGGTTGTACAAGAAGTTAATACATCAAGATAGTTAAAAACGAGTAAAAATATTGTATATTTCATAAATAAAGAGAATTAAAACGATATTTTAAAGAAGATATTGCTTTATATTGATTTTATAATTTTGTGTGTTACAGGAATACATAAATATATTTTTGTGTATTGTAAGAACACATAAAACTGAATATCGAAATTTACAAATAAAATAAACCAAAACAAAATAAAAAAAAATCTTTGAAGTAGATTTGAACTTGCCTCGTCAAAAATAACAATTTTTTAATTTTTCTGTTTTTTTTGGATTTAATTATGACTTTTTATTTTAAAAAAATTCACAGCCGCGCGCGTGTTGTGCAATTTGATAAATCTTTTTTTGTGTGTTATAGCAACACATAAAACAGATTATCGAAATTAAAAAAATAAATAAATTTATAGTAAATAAATAATTTTAAAAAAAAAATAGACGTAAATATTAATTTGTTTCATCCAAAAATAAATTTTTTTTATTTTTATGGTTTTCTAGTAATTAATTATAATTTTTTTTTAAAATATTTCACGGACGCGCGCGTGTGATGGAATTAGTGGGTGGTGATTGGTAGTGATTAGTGGGGGGTGTTAGGGTTGTTGTGGTGGTGGGTAATATGGATGGTGGGGGTAGTGGTGGTGGGGGTGGGGGTAGTGGTGGTGGTGGTGGTGGGCGTGGTAGTGAGGTGATGGTGAAGAAAGTAAATAAATATTATTATAATAAATGGTAAAGATAATAAGAATTAAATGGTATATATAATTAATGCAATTAATTAATAGGCATATATGTATTTTTGTAATCTTTCAAATTTTTGTTATTAATTAAAAATTAACTTAAAGTTACAGTTAATTGAAAATAATTTCATTCTCCGTGTAATGGATTGGGCGTTGCCCTTTTAAAGTAATCTTTTATTTTCTATTTTGTTTTAAATCCATAAAAGAGATTCTTTATTTAATTATTTACTTTCTTTTATAATTAATTTCATATTTCAAATAAAACTATCACATCCAGTTTTTTATATTCTTTTATTATTTTTACTTTCGTTCCTTTTATTTAATATAATATATAATATATAAGGTAACATGTGATAAATATTGGATATTGATTAGCAACTCGAGATTTTATTGAAGGCCAAATTTACATAAAAATAATAATGTATTGTGAATTAAAGGTACAATTTTACTCCTTGGAATTATTTTTGGAATAATTCCTATTTAAACCATATTAAAACATTTTATTTCCCAAACCTTACCTTCAAACAAATTATTTTCATTTAAATCATATAAATATAAATAATTACTTTATTTTTATTATAAATACCTCTACTTTTATAATTCAACCAAATTATTGATTTAATACAATTCTTAAAAATCATAAAAAATATCAAATTTCCATTTAAAGCAAACATTATTAGAAAGGTAGAAAATTACCATTATGTCATTCTTATTATTAAATAATAAATAACTTCGTTAATTAATTAGAAAAACAAAAATAATTTCAATAATATAACTTTTTTTCAGCGCGGGCAGGAGGAAAAATTAATTTTATTTTCTTTCCCACCGGGTACCCGAGGGGAAATTTTTTTTATAGTAAAGTAAAAAAATCCCCACGGGCCCACCGCTAGAAAAAAACACATTTAGTAAATAATATTTGCCCCTAACGCCCGAATAAAAAGTATAAAAAAAATTCTGCCGAACCCTCACTAGAAAATTAAAAGAAGGTAAAAACAAATTGTCTTTGGGTACCCCACAAGAAAATGAAACTAAAAAATTAAAAAAAATTGACCTCAGGCCCATGCTAGAAAAGTAAAAAAATCTTAAACAATTGTCTCTAGACACAACTGTAAATGTAAAAAAAAAACTAAAATAATATTAAAAATTCGTCACCGGACACTTTTAGAAAAGAATAATAAAACTAAAACAAAAATTTAAATTTTTTACCCCTGGTTCCCACTAGAAAAGTAAAAAAACTAAAAAATAATGACTAAACAACACAAAAAGGAGATAACAAAATCAATCCACATAGTAAAAGCGCAGAGATTGTCTGAGAGCACCCCATTTTAAGGTGGTGCCAAAAATATTTAAAATGGGTTATACAGAGCTTGCCTTGTTGCAAGGATATAATAAAAATCAATACATGATTGTGAGATGCTTTTAATCCCGTTTTCCATCTAAGCACCTTTTGTATTATTCTTTTATTAGTATTTAATCTTCACAAATTAGAAGTTAATATTTAGTTCCTTAATTGATTATAAGAGATTGTGTATAGGACTCCAATTTCTAATCCCATTTATATAAGCTTCATAAATTTGTTTATGTTTCAAAACAAAATCCAAAAGCCTGATACCATAAGTTTAGTTCCTTCATACTATTTTGTGGTTTTCTTAGCTAATCATAATGTTTCTTATACCAACATCATAACATTTCTCTCTACGTTCTAAAATTTATTTGAAATGAAAGATTTGGACGATATAAAAAGTAGACGCATTAGTTTTTTATGCATAAAAAATATAGTTATGGTATATATGAAATGATTATCAAGATTCAACCGGTGTATTAGGTTTGTAGGTTTAATTTATGGAATATGTTAGCTATTATTCATATATAAGTATGTCTTCTGGTCCCTTATATGATTCAACACAATATCAATCTATAGTCATATAATGAGATAATGCACCAAAACATATAATTAAAAATATAAGAGATATTACAGACTATGTTGACTTAGGGCCTAGTTATCAAAACAATAAAAGCATTTACACAATAAGTAAACCAGAATATTAATAAGGTCAAAGTCAATGACCATGAAATGTCTTTAACTATTTATTTCCAACTATATCTTTTCATTTACACCTAATCAACAACCCTTCAATATTTTTACATCTATATAAAAAACAGAACATTTTTGTTATCTCTCAAAATTTTATAGCCTCTCGAACGTTTCATTGTCATTTAAGGTAAGAATTTTGAGTGTTCTAATATTTTGAATTATTTTAGATATCCTTCAATTCCTTTTCTTGAAATTAAATTTTGGTTTGTTTCTAATTCATTGATTTTCTTAAACACAAGATTTGACGATCAAGTGGGCATCTTTATGTTGCAAAAAGGCAGTATGCACCATAATCAAAATCATGTTGATAACAATAGTTGTTCTCGACGTATGATGCAATATTTGTATCATATCAGAACTCGACCTAAGGTATGTTCACTCATATATATTATCTATATTTTTCCCTTTAGTTGTGTTTAATACGTTGTTCGATATAAGTGGAGACAAGGTTGTAAGGGTTGTTGTCCCATTAGATCAAAAAAATCTAGGTCGGATTTATTATTTTAACATATTAATGTACAAATTGGATTATTTTATAATTACCAGTAGAGACGCCTTCTTAGATCTATCTTAGATCATCAGTATATCATCAAAATAAACATATATATATTTTAAAGCGTTGTTGTGTATTACATTATCTTCTTTGTTTACATGGTAAATATTTCATATATAACAGACTTTTTCATTTAACATGAAAATCTTAGTATGCAAAACATAAATATTTTTGATACATTAGATGCGTAAAGATGATACATTACAAATTGTCAAGAAATAAGTCAAATCAATATATAGGTTAAAAAGTTTATATGTGACCACTGTATTAGCTCTTTCATCACAGATACTACATAAAATGTCTTATTCACATATGAGAGTCATACTACGTTTCTATTAAAGTAGTATTTAGAGTGACAACAAATATTACTCGTATTTGTAAATACTATTATTTTATTATTCGCTTATTTTTTTTTACTTCTCACAATATATAATCAAAATTGTGACAAATGATAGAACATGGTTAATAAAAGTTGAAATTGATACATCAATCAACTCAATTCCACTTACAAATACAAGCCCAATAACCAAATTAGATCTTATATAGAATTAGGTGTTACACACAAAATAAGCGAATATTTTGAAATTTAGAAATATACAATTACACTTACCTGAACTCTAAAATAGTTTTTATGACTAATGAAATAGAAAGGTTAGGAAATAAATAAAAGTTATTTTCTTTATTTTGATAGATATTTGATAAAAGGAAATATATTCAACTAATTGCATAAATCTTAAAAATCTTTTCAAAATATAATTTTTAATTCTTTGTTGTTTGAGCCATTTTAAAGGAAATGATATAAGCAATTTTAAAAAGAGATAATTCCCAATTAATTACACTTCCTCACTTTTCATTCTCAAAAAAAAGGAAGGAGGAAATTACTTCCTACTTACTCACAAATTTTCAACTTAATTCTCAAATAAGCACATGGTCATATTTACCTTCCATTATTGCCCTTATATGTTTTTTTATTTCATTATATATTTATATATTTAATATCTGAATTTATTTTTTCATTTTTTTAAATATTTTTTTTTTAATTTTTTTTTTCCGAAAAATTTTTTTTTTTTGGAATTTTTTTTTTTCGAAATTTTTTTTTTTTTTGAAAATTTTTTTTTTGAAAATTTTTTTTTCGATTTTTTTTTTTTTTTCGAAAAATATTTTCGAAGATTTTTTCATTAACACACAAGTCCATACTGTTTTGTGTTACGGTAACTCATACATCAAGCGATTGTGTGTTACATTAACACACAATCAGATGTTCAGACTATCTGTACACTATTATCTATTAATGTGTACAAATATTCTGTATATCTTATTCTGTGTTCCTGCAACACACAATTGTTATTTGTGTGTGTTTAAGCAACGCAAAACTGTAAATGATAAACGCATTGTGTGTCTTACCAACACAAAACCCATACTGTTGTGTGTTACTGTAACACATACTTTCAGCAATTGCGTGTTGCATGAACACATAATCAGCCTACATATACATTATTCTATACTTTAAATGATAAACGCATTGTGTGTCTTACCAACACAAATCCCATACTGTTGTGTGTTACTGTAACACATACTTTCAGCAATTGCGTGTTGCATGAACACATAATCAGCCTACATATACATTATTCTATACTTTGTGTACAAATATTCTGTCTGTCTGATTTTGTGTTCATGTATCACACAATTTGTTATTTATGTGTGTTTAAGCAACTCAATATTATACATATTGGGTGTTCATGCAACACACAACACATATGATTTTGTGTTACTTTAACACACAATTATCATGGAAAAAAAATTCCGGGGGAAAAAATCGACAAAAAAAAAATTCGAAAAAAAAAAAATTTCCGAAAAAAAAAATATTTTTCGAAAAAAAAAATATTTTTTGAAAAAAAAATATTTTTCGAAAAAAAAATATTTTTCGAAAAAAAAATATTTTTCGAAAAAAAAATATTTTTTGAAAAAAAAATATTTCGAAAAAAAAATATTTAAAAAAAAAAATCTGAAAAAAATAAATAAATATTAAACTATAATTAATAAAATATATAATTAAAGTAATTAATAATAGGTAGAAGGATATTTTGGTAATTGGATAATATTTTGTGCTTAATTGGGAATTAAGTTGAAGTTGTAATTAATAGGGAATACTTACCTTCTCCGCGTAATTAATCGGGCGTTGCCCCTTTTAAAAAGGTTCAAAACAACTTTATATCTTTCTCACATATAATATTTTGCAAGATATAATTTTTTTATAAAAAGTATTTATTTCTAATTTCAAATAATAATTTTTTAATATTTTATTTCAATCCAAACAAGTAATCTCTAACCAATTAATTTTCTTTAGTTAAATAATATTTTTATAATATAAACAAAATTACCACTTTCCTTATCATTTTATTTATTTATTATATATTCATATCATTGATTTTCTTAAAAATATGTAACCAATAAAGGTAAGACTTTCATTCAATATTGGATGGTCTAATAATTAAATTATAGACATTAATTATAATAAAAAAACACATGTCATTAGATTAATAAGATAGTTACTATTATTAGTTTATGAAAAATTAAAATATGGGTTATGTGTAATAATACAATTCGTTGAAACTAATATTATATTATTAAATATTGGATGGAAGTAATTTCCAACCATAAATAATACACAAGGTAGCTAGTGGAAAAAAAGGATAGTAATTAACATTTTCATATTTCAATCAAGACCAGTTTTACATTAATAATCTCATATTTTAAGAATAGCGGATACAATTTTACTCCTTTAGGAATTGTTTTTAATGAGTAATTATATATCTGGTGAGAAAAATGAAATTGATCTTTCGGTATACATTAAATACTTGTACATTATAAATTACTCTTTTCTTAAATTCTTTCTAATATCATCAATATGTAATGTTTCATTGTTTTTACTTTATCAACGATGAGTAAAAAATTATCATAAGAAATATTATTAAGTTAGACGCTAAAAACTTTTAATATACTAAAATTTATTAATTACTTTATTAAAATATTCATATTTCTTAAAAGTATACTTTAAAAAAGGACCTCGAAAATTTCACCACTAACTAAAAAGTTTTCATATTATCAAACAAAATCAATACGAGGAGTTCAAATATTGTATCAATTATATGTAACCAATATTTAAGAATTGTCTTTTATTAGGTAAATAAGTAAATCTCCTTGGCTTTTGAATATTCTTGTTTCTATTAAGTGAATTTTCACATTATAAAAATATTAGCACTAAAGTTTTAACGTCTAACAATTATTGATGGTCTTGCAGGATAATTGTATTTTATACTGGCGAAATTTTGTTTCAATGTATTTTGCATCTAATGGTAAAATAAGGTGGTGTTTCTCTGTGCATGAAAATAATACCCTTGGTGACACTAGCTACCTAAAGGTATTTTTTTCTTGTTAAACAATATAGAATTCTATATTTTTGTTGTGTTAAAAAATAGATTGATTTATAATATTGATGGCCTGGAATTCATATAAATTTATGAGAAGGGAAAATTCTATTCTTGAATTAAAGTTCAAGGATATCAGTATATAAATAATTTCTTTTTTGTTATTAGAGTAATACTTATAACTAAAATGTGCTAGTTTTTACAAAAATGTTTTTTTGTTGTTATATCGAAATTCAATATCATCCTTGGAATAAACAAAAAATAATTATAAACCTAAGTAAATTTTTGTTTGAAGTGATTTTTAAGCCATATTTTGTTTATTTTCCACCTTTTTAAACCCTTACCTTTTTTTAATTATTTTCCGTCAAACTTTTTAACAGATTAAGTCTTCTAGTCTAATGGAAACACTAATTCAAATAAAAAAAATTACATTTTAAAAAGCTAATATAAATAAATTACGGAATATAATAACTTTATAGTACATTACTTTTGTTACTATGGTAAAGTATATAGTCTAATATAATGATCAAGAGTACAAATAACTAAAAAGAAATATAGGCTCAAAAACCCCTAGCTCCGCAAGCACCAGTGATAGTGATAGACAAAGGAAAGAGTTACAAATTAGTTAAAGGGTTAATAGTGCTCACTTTCTAAAGATATTTTTTACCTTTTATTATAAAAATTATATCATTACCTTATAATTATTTTAATTTTCTAAATCTTTATCATATTTCTTAATTTTAATTTTGAAAAAAATAATTATCAAATAAAATATATTTCTAAAAATACTAGAGATAATATCTATATACACATTCTTTTTATTTTTGACCTATAAAAATCTAGATTTTTTTCTATAATTATGTAACTTTTATATCCCTAAATTCAAATGAAGGAGAGAGAAAAATAGATTTGTATTTTATCTTTATTATATAATTCAAGGATTTTATGAACACAATCTTTATACTTGATATTTTTTATGATCGTGATCTCTTTTATCATGTTAGATTTTGATTTGTTTTTTTTATAAATACTAGTTGTAATAATATTACAACAAAAATATCTCTTTAAGTGATAATTTCTCTAAAGTAAACTAATAAAAATTCTCGATCCAAAATCATGTGATAATAGTTGTGATAAGCTTTTTCAAAACAATATATATTATGTATTAAAATAGAGTAATGATATTTGTCACCCTTTTTGTATCACTCTTTTATCACCTCCTACGTGTATGCTACATGTACCAATGAATGGATTTCACTATCCTATTTAATTTTTCTCTATCTTCTATTCAAGGAAAACAATACATATATATAGAAGGGTGATAAAAGGGTGATATGAAAAGGGGTGATATATACCATTACTCATTAAAAAATCATATTATATTTTTCTATATAAGAATTTAAAAACCTTTAATAAATTTAACTTAAAAAAATTGTGACGTTGTGCCTAAGTTGCCCTGACCACCAACCCCCACCCCCACCCCACACCCACCTCCACCCCAAATACAAAAATCATATTCCTTTCCTAAGGTGGGGCCAATTTAAAGTAGAAGAAGGCATGTTTGACCATGAGTTCTCAAACGTTAATTTAACCCTACAATTCTTCTTTTATACTAATATTTTATGTTTATCCAAGTTTTCAAACTTCACTTTCATTCCTATAATTCCGATATTTTCACTTACCACTTCAACTCAAACAAACATATCTAAGTTGTTGCCCCCAACTATTTAGCTCCCACCACACTCTAGCAAAATTTCTTGCTCCTCTTTTGTTTACCTTATTCCATTAACTAAAGTCCCTATAAGAACCTGAACATGAGGGGACAAATAATTAGTTTTTATTTCCTCACATGCTCAGTGTTACACAATTTTTATATTGGATGGTATTGATATATAAATATTGTTTATTTTAGGAGGCATATTCATGTGATGTATGTAAATCTCCAACGGGGAAAATATATGGTAAGAAAATGATAAATTGTATATCAACGTGTTAAATAATTCATTGTCTAAGTATAACTTTCCACTATTGCAGAATCAACTTTTGAAATTCTTCCAAGGCTTTTTGAAAGTAACTTCGGAGGTGGTACACTGGATGAAATGTTATCCCTTCAGTTGCCTGAAACACACAGGCTCCCTTACGGAGATATTATGTTAGACTATGACAATGTTGTTCTGGAGAGGCTTTTTGAGGATTGTCACACCATTCACAGGGGCAAACTTCGTGTTATCTTCAATTCTGATCTAAAGGTAGATTATGTTAAACTACTTATAAACTAAATGGTATCAAAATCTAACATTGTCAAATTTTATAATTGGCTGACTAATTATTTCTTAACTCCTGCAGATATTATCATGGGAGTTTTGTGTGGAGTGGCATGATGTATTTATTAAAGTTCGTCAGATTGTTCCACAGGTATTGTATATTGATATCTCATAACATTTACATATATATGTCTTCATATTTTCAGGGTTTTTTTGCCACTTTTATCTCCTATAATTTGGTAAAATGACTTCCTTCCCCGTGTAATTATAAAAATTCACTCTACCAAGGGCAAATGCATAAAAAAAAGCCCCACTGAAAGTGTTTAAATTTTAACTAGAAGACATATTTTTTAGTTTGGGTGGACTATTTCTTTTACTGGCGTTTAAAAAAATGAAACAAATTTACATGTATTTTGGGATCATGTCGATCTTACATATATGTGATTTAAAAACATGTGCTTCCAATATTTCATTATCCCAAATTCAGTTTGCTAAAAGAAGTGAATTTTGAATTTTAAAATATTTATTTACCTCACCATTAGTATAATACTTTTATATTTATATTTTTTTATCCAACACTATGCCCACCTTTCAACGGGAAGAATCAAAGAATTTATCTCTAGACACTAGAAGTTACAAGAATTAATGGGTTCGAGATTAATTTCGGGTTTGAGTAGCTTAAAAATGTAATAGTTGAGTAAGAGAACTAATATTAAGACCAAAGAAGACTAATATTCAAGGATGTCTTAAAAATTTCTCTCCATAAATAAATATAAAATTAATTCAAATTTGAATTGCACTCTGTCCCATCTTCATCTTTCCCACCGCACATATTCTTGAACAGAGTTTTAATGGAGGCCTTCAAAGGTCTCCACCAGTTGATCATCTGTTACAAAAATTTAGAGTCTATCACATATATGCACCAAATCTTATGTATATTTTTGATGGTCTACACCAGAGAATCATGGTGTAGCATTTTAATTGTAGCCTATGAACATAAATCATATAGTAAATTTTATTTTAAAATTAAATATTATGTATTGATATTTAATATAGTCATTTCAAATAATTCAGTTAAATTTTCTAAAAATAGATGAAAGTTTAAAATAAACCAAAATATAAGGAATTCACATTTTTCTTAACCTAGATAAAAACAGGACACCTAAGGTTAATTATTGCAGATAAAACAGTTGGTGGAGAATGTGAACAATATCGAAGATACTTTGCTTGATATAGGAGACTCTCACTTGAGTAGTGATAGTTCAGATGATGTGAGTAATATAAAAGACCCTCTCTTGAGTAGTGACTGTGCATCAGCAGATAATAGTTTACAATATCTCGAATCAAAGATGAATTTGTAAGTAAAATTCATTACAGTATATTCTGATTATAGTTTCCAAAAATATTGTTCATGCCAATGCTAACTAAATATCATTAATCGTGTTATTAAGGCAACTAACATATATATTATTGTATGCTTTAGGGTCGCTGATTCAACACGTCAGCTCTCAGGCGCTCTAGAGATACCCATGATAGATGAGCTAGGGTTTTCTAGACAGTATACTCGATACTTGGAGGTGAATTTTTTAAAATCTTTTTTTATCATTTGATTTTGCCTTACACCATCCTTATGATTTTATTACTACTGGTTTTTTGCCAGATGGCTGGAGCTTTTAACACCATGATAGATCTTATGGTTTTCAGCCGTAATAACAGAATCGGACCGATAGGTATGTTATTTTCAATATAATTTTTTTTTTCTTGAAGTAAATTTATTTTTTTATTCGTAAATTATAATTTAGTAATATTATTTTGCAGAGAGCTTGAGGAGGATGGTAGAGGTGCAGAATGAAGCAACCCAGGTAAGAGGGGAGCAACTAAATGAAAAAGCAATAGTTAATACGATTGTGCCTACAAGTCCTTTGCATGTTATTAGAGGAAGTACTGAAGAAAATTCTAAGTTCGAAATTGGTGGTTCATCTGGTTCTTCGTAAGATGATATTAAGAAAAAACTATATGCGGCCAGGCCGTTGGTGATGTGGATGGGTGGTCTCTCCTTGTTGTGTTGTTTATTTGGTGGTTGAAATATTTATTTTATTGTGAATGTTGGTGGTTTGTGAACCTTTGTTTGATTTTTTTAGTTGTATTTCTGATTGATTTGTTTCTTTTTTAAGAGGAAGGATATTTGAAATATTTAAGGTGTGTTCTGTACAATGGAAAATGAATAGAAAAAATATTTCATTTTATGGAAATTTTTAGGGAAATAACTACTGCGATGTTTGATAGCTTTTATTTTCTTGTGAGATCTCACATAAAACTTTTTATGAAAACGACAATTAAAGTTCGTGAAGATATATATATATATATATATATATATATATATATATATATATATATATATATATATATATATATATATATATATATGCGTGTGTGTGTGTGTGAAAAATAAGCTGATTGTAAATTATTTATGAATACATTATAGAATTTAGGAACTATGTGGATTGGTTTGAAGACAATGTGATTCTGGTTATTTCTAAAACTAAATTGCAAAAAACCTAGAGATAAAATAGATAGTGCGACCACACCTCATGGATAGGACTCTTTGAGACTTATTTTTATAATCATGATACAAGTCTTAAGACCTATTTTGTAAATATCTTACTTGATATTTACCTTGGGCTCGAGTTACTGTACTTAATTGATACATTTTGGTGACATTAGTTTTGGTTATCTGAGGGATTGTATATGAGTGTTAACGATATGAATGAGAGTACTGTTGAATGTTCGCTGTAAATATAGTCATTATGTGTGTTATTATTTAGAAACGATTGTCCCGGTTCAAGTGAACAAAAATTCGGCGAAAAAGAATTGAAAATAAAAGAAAAACAAAACATTTGATTGAGTCTTGCAAAGTGATTGATCTTGACAATTCAAGTTTTTTAACATCACGATTGAGAGAAGATTATGAGTGATAATTAAACATGTGGAATCCAAAAAGTCATATAGACCAGAGAATGTAGTTGAACATAGATTAGAAATAAATTTAAGCTCATGAGATGTGTTGTTAGTTTAAGTGAGGAGAGCATGTTAAAGCCTCTTGCACCATCTTCATAATACCAAAGAGACACCCGTGTGGAAGATCATTTATAGCTTGTACTTATCGAGTCGAATGCATGTTACCCTTTTTACATGGCATTCAAATACATCTTTTTCCACTAGACTATTATATGTGAAGATGGAAAAGATTTGTCATAACACCCTTTAGAAAGAGTGAGATTGGACTTCACCATTCACCATTCACCATCCTTATCGCAAGATGGTGTGACTGGAAAGGATGCTCACTGGTCCGAGTTTTCAGAGAGAAAACTGGTGCCATATTTGTTGTGCCTTTGAATCTTTTGAGGATCTAAATGTGGAACAGAAAGTGGATTTTTTTAATAAGGAGTTAGCATAACCTTGTAGGCAACTGAACCTATTTTTTCCAAAATGCGGAATGAACCATAAAATTAGCGACAAAGTTTTGCATTGAAGTGACCTCTAATTGATAATTTTTTATACGACTTCAATTTCACCCACGCGAGTTCATTTGCTTCAAAGGATTCCAGCAAAATGTCTAAAAATACAGGGACTTACAGTGCAATTAAGCAAACAAAATCGAACTAGGGAATTATAGTGCAATTTTTGCATAATATAGGGACCTATGGTGCAATTAACTCAAAAAAATTAATATAGGGATTTATAGTGCAATTAAATTTAATAAAACTACTAGGAATTTATAGTGCAATCGACTCCAAAAAAATAAAAAAGGGACTTACTACTAGGGAGTATGAACTTAATAGTACAATTAACTTAAAAAAATTATTCTATGGACTAATAGTTAAATTAGCTTAAAAAATATACTAGGGACTTATAGTGCAATTTTTGCATAATATAGGGACCTATAGTGCAATTAATCCGAGTTAATTTTGTTATTTGATATACATGCAGATGATAGGCTTGTCCGTGATGGTAAAAAACCTGGTTTCTTCCGGTTACTAGTGACACAGACTGTTTGTGCTTTATAGCATGTAAGTTTAATTATTCGGACTTCTTATTTCATTGTTTATTATATTGTATATTGGGCCTTATGCTTGTTGACCCAAGCCCAAAGGCCCATTTTTTGGGTCGTGAGTTAAATGACGAATCTACCCTTTCATCGCAGGGATTGCATCCGAGATACATCATATTCTTTGTCCAATCTGCGTTGATGATAGCTGGTTCTAAAGGTAAATTGTTATGCTTACAGATTACTAATTATTTATTCAAAATACCACAAAGATAAAGGACCAAATGATTAATTTAAATACCACAATTTATGTTTCGGTTTTAATTTTGTTTGTTATTTAAATAGCCCTTTATAGATGGCAGCAAGCTAGTACTTCAACCGTGTTTAAGAAGCTACTCGGAATCATGAATTTTGTCATAAATTACTTATGTGTCGGTTATATGGTACAGCCTTTATCCCTTGCCCATATTTTTCAACACTTATAAGGACTAAATCTGAAATTAACTTTATTTTCTTATGCAAATATCACAGGTGTTGAATCTCCGTGAAATTCTAATTGCTTACAGAAGTGTATATTACATTGAAACAATTTTACCCATAGTGGTGATGCTTCTCAGTAATGTTATTAAACTGACTAAACCAGCTAGATCTGAAGCTCGGAAAGAAGAGTGAACAGAGTTCATCTTCCAATATTCTTGTAGCATTGTTTCGTACTACATAGTACATATGTGTAGTAGGCATGTTTCTTCGTAACTTGTGATGTTGTGTCATGATCATTGGAATTTCTTAAGCTAATCGAAAGGCTTACAATTGTGCAGTGAAGTTGTATTTTTGTTACAACAAAACAGGATTATTGTACTAGCTAACTGAAGTTTGAAGTTCTTTCTCTGAGAAGCAATATAATGCCTTGTTTGTTTGTGAAGATTTTGCTTCTTTTATTTACCTTTTCATGTTTCAGTCTAGAGTTTAAAGTTCTTATTTTGTGTAGAAATACAATTTCCCCTTAGGGTTTGGCAAAGATATTTTATTTCTCTTTATTATTACTGAGAAATTGTCATTGGTAGAGTATTATTGCCTTTCTTTCTACTTCGAGGGAAAGGATAGGCTTTTTATTAATTACCTTGTATCAAACAATTAAACACAAAATTGTCGCATAAGTATTGGATTGTTAAGTTCATAAATTAGTTTTTTATTTTATTTCTTGAAACATTTTCACATTTTCACTATTTTATATGAAGAATTATCAAGGCTTAGTAAGAGTTAAAATGATTCAAAATTTGATTTTTATTTGACATCATGATTGATTAGGATGGTCCAATTGATTATATTCAATGTGTATCGAATAAGTACATTCTATACATGTCCAATTAATCTTAGCGAAAAGAAGAAGTAAAAATCTCAGATTTAGTGAAAATTGGTTGTTTCTTAGTTATGAAGCATGTTGTGTGAACTTTCTAGTCTTCATAGTTATATGTGCAAATTTAATCATCTTCCTTTTGTATATAATAAGTAGATTCTATACATGTCTTGCCATGACCAGAAGTATGTGCAAATATTATCATGTAATCCTCCTTTCCTTTCACGGAATATGAATATATTCATATAGTTGTGACTGTAATAATAATATGGTAAATTTTGCTAGCAGAAGAAGAGCTGAAATTTTGGGAGAGAAGAAAGAGAAGAGTTCAGGTTAATATAGTGCTCGATAATCTCCCTGCTATAAAGAATGGGTTAATGTTGTCCCGTGTACTCACAATTTCTTATGAATTTCGATGTTTGATTTATAGTTGTTTGGAAGGTTGTTCTCAAATTAAGGTTTGTGTATTAGAGGTTACAAAGTAAGGATGTAATATGTTGTATATAATGTAATGGCACACATTCTTTTTTACAATCAAATATTGGCTTCAAACATTCAGCTGTTAATAGTATACTTGACAAGGTTTTAGCTTTGTTAGTGTTGTAATACTAATTATGATCAATCATTTGTCACTCCATTTGCACTCTTGGAAGTTGAATATATAATGGTTTGGACTCACAAGGGATATTATAGTAAATTTATCAGCTTATATTTAATGGATGAGGTGGAAGGGGCGAAGTTGATGAGTTTAAGCTTTACAAAAAAATTAAAAAATCCAAGTAAGATTGACGAAATTGCCCACGTGGCACTAACATGATGCCCATGTGGCACTGACTAACGTTAACTAGTGAAATGGTTTTTTAACTCATCTTAACATCTTTTTTTCCTTTTTTTTTTGGACATTTAACTCATCTAAAATCTAGTCCTTGTTTTACCTGTAACTATGCATTTTATCCGTAATACTTCCTTTAAGTTAAAACCAATGATTCAACATTTTGGATTAACATAAGGACCAACAGTGCAATTACTTACCCATGCGGGGATATCACATAGATAAAACATTGGGTGTCTGGACATAAGCAAAACTGTGAAAACTGAAAACATTAGCCAAATAACCACACTCAGATTTAATTGCATCATTGGTCCCTCCCTTATGCAATATATCCAAACATACCCCTGTGTTTCAAATAGAAGGAAATAACCCCACCAGGTTCACAATTCACCTGGAAAATTAGAAAACTTATATGATATACCATTACATAATTACAAACGATTTGGCTAATTTACTCAACACTAGAATTAGTTCTGCAATTGGTTCCCTAAACTAATGGACTAAGGGTTCTCGAAACAAAATTAATATTAATCCACCTGTTCATTCCAAAATCGCACCAAATTGGAAACCCAAAAACGCAAGAGAATTAATTGATCATGAATGGAATTTGGAATGGGGGTATAAAAGTAATTTTCAGAAAAAGCCCATTCAAAACCTCTGTGACGGCGCGTGACTGCGCGCGTTCACAGAAAAGATTGAGTTTAGGTTTAGGGATGGGTTTCGTAAAAATATGGGGAGACTTCCGGTTATGACGGAGCTATTCATCGGCAAATAGAATAATTTGTTAAATGTACGGACGCGTCATTTTTTATTATTATTGAAAATATAAATTTCCAAATATATAAGGGTAAATGTTTCTAGGAGCCACTAAACTATCACGCTAGTCCTGTTTGGACCACTGAACTATTATGGGATCCAAACAACCCACTAATGTATCAAAATTGTTTCAAAACAACCACTCCATTAAATTAACATAAAATTGATTGTAATATTTAATCAAGTTGCACTAAAAACACTCCATGGTCCTTTTTGATCCAATGGAGAGCCCCACCAATAAATTTACCATTTTGATCCTTGACAACATATGCAAAGTATTGAAGTCTATTCTACCTTTTCAACTCTAGGCTATATATCCAACCATGATGAGAAATGGATGAACAAGATTTATCAAAAACTGCTACCAAATACACTACCTTGTAGTCATTAGTTCCTTTTTTATAAGCAAAACCATATACAGAAACGTAACTTCGAAAAGAAAAAGGTAAATAAATAGGAGGGTGTGAAATCTTAACATAAGTACTTTGGAATAATGGATTCCATATGAAGATTTTTTTATTTGCCGAACGTATAAAAATCACACCATGAACCCAATAATTGAATTACGGTAGGTGGACAGTCTATAGTAGCCTATTAAATTAGGGATGTCTATGTAAAAAAAAAATATTAGGGATGTAATTTTGTTCTCAGCACCAAAATGAGTATATGATTCAATATGTGTATGTAATTGTGTATTTTTTTAGTTTGATAATTCTTTTTAAAGATAATTTTGTATTATTGGATCTAAAAGGTTAGTATATATATAATTTATTATAGAGAGATTAGAATGTAAACAATGGGTTTTGATGATTACAGTTTTTTTAATTCATCTAAGAAACAATATATTATGACTTGTTGATTCATCAGCTGTTTACTTGGGATCAAGGGGAGTCAATAAGCACAGGGACCTCCGCTGCAATTTTCCAGGACCTGAAGGGGGCACAAATGGGCCACGTCAGCCCACTAATGTTCAAACGATTCAGAGAGGGAATGTTCCTTTGCAGCAGCACATCTTACATCTGGCACAGGAGTGATCTAAAAAAACAAATCTCAGATATACCTTGATTGCAATAACTTGGGCGATAAGTAGACGTTAAGTTCTTTCAATCCATAGCTTTGGAAATATTCTCCTTTCAGCATATGTTGTCAAGGATCAAAATGGTATATTTGTTGGTGGGCTCTCCATTGGATAAAAAAAGACACAGTGGAGTGTTTTTAGTGCAGCTTGATTAAATATTACAATCAATTTTATGTTAATCTAGTGGAGTGGTTGATTTAAAACGATTTTGATACATTAGTGGGTTGTTTGGAACCCATAATAGTTAAGTGGTCCAAACAGGACTAGAGTGATAGTTTAGTGGCCCCTATAAACATTTACCCAATATATAATGATTTAATATTTTTATTGTTTAAATTTAATCAAACATTATATCGTTGATATAAAAAAATATTCAAGAATTTAGACATACGAAAGAAAATATTATTACAACTAAGGATCGTTAACATAAAATCAAGAATCAGCCAAGGAAAAATAATGGAAACAAACTCAATTAAAAACACAAAACAAAAAAAGAATGAACCCTGTTGTTTAGCAGTTTTATGTAGGAAGTAACGAGTTTAGCCAATCCAATAAGAAGACCAATTATTGTCCAAAGACGACGTCTTGAAATGGTGAGTCACCCCTTTAGCTCCACCATAGACTGATTCATACATACGTTTCAGTGTAGCAGCAACTTTTGAAACTTCAGCTTTGACACCCTTGACACCAACAGGTGCTTTTTCTTCCTCATCAACCAGTGTTGTTTTCTCAACCATTTGTTCCTTGTCATGATCACATTGAGATTCAATTAATTCAACTATATCGTCAGCTGAGTAGTGTTTCTTGCCTGCATCAGGATCACTTTCATGCATATATGCACACACAATCTTCTTCAATTCATCTCCCCCCACATAAATGAACGAAATTGCATAGATTCTATCCATTCTTCACTTTACTTTTCTTGATAGAGTATACTTAATTCAAGAAATTTTTGAAGGCTTGAATTAAAGAGCTATTCTTTGACACCCTTGGCACCAGATATTCTTTGACACCTGCTTTTCTAATATCATAAAAAGTAGGCGCTAAAGATACCAAAATGTATCTAAGCCATCCTATAAATTTGAAGGTCATGTGTGAAATTTCAAATTGGATCCTTTTTGTTAATAAAAATAAGATATACTAAATTAACAAAAAAACAAAAGAATTGTTAAAATAATTTGGTTTTTTTGGGATGAAACACCTTTCCGATATTAAATTTAGTATTTCGATTTTTTTTGTTTATATAGTAATGGAAAAAATTATAAAATGCATCTCAGTATGACATTTTATTATCAGTTAAACTAAAAGTTACTTTTGTTTTAAACTCACAACTTACAAAAACTTATATAAAACTAATATAAGATTGTAGGATTTATAAACTATATATATTATTCTTTTAATACACCATAATTCATATTATTTAAAAATATATATGAATATGATTTATATTTATGAGTAAATAAGTAATATCATCAACGAATATAAAATAGTGTTGATCAATGATAATAATTAGAATTTTATATAAAACTAAATTTTATAAAATTAATTATTATTACTCAACAAAGAGATAGTAATAGAATGACTTATATTCGAATAAGAATACGACTTTATCATGAACCTTTGAACATTTTCTAATAATAAATTAAATACGAGATGAGATTTTTTAGTAGATCCAATTTGTTGTTAATTGAATTTATTTCATAAAAGAAAAATATAAATATACCGTATATAAGTAATAATATCAGTGTTTTAAAAATCGGCCTAAGCGGCTTCTAGGCGCTAGAAGGTAGCCTAACTTCCAGAATTGGCACAGGCGGCCTCTAGGCGGTCCCAGAAGGTCCTAGGCGGGTTTAGACGGCCTGAAGCTAAAAAAATTACAAAAATCTATTTTTTATACAAAAAATTTTAAAAAAAAAAATTAACACAGAAGATTATATAAATTTATTTTAAAGATTATATAAACCTAAAAAAATATTTTAATTAATATTAAAACCGCCTAGCAAGAAAACGCCTAGGCGTCCCCCTAGTCCCCTAGGCCCTCAAATGTGGTCGACCACCCGACTAGCGCCTAGCGCCTTTTAGAACACTAAATAATATACAAAGAGGTTGAGATCATTCAAGAGTTTTTTCAATACATCTTAGTTAGGGCTGGTAAGATTCTATTTTAGAATCTCTTGGTCACTGGAAAATACTCTAATCACTAGATCAGCTATCGATCTTAAGATAAAAAAAACATTTTGACCCCTCATACAATCTATATTATGGCACATGTGTAATTATATATTTTTAAGTCTATCAATTATCTATATAAATATCTTAATTAATTATCATTTATCTCATAAATTTTTCACCTACCTGTTTCTCAATCATCCCATAAATGACACTTGTTTCCAATTATGCGTACTTTAATTAATGAAATAAGCATGTTTTTCACTTACTTTAAGATTTCTTTGTTTGTTTATTTTTTATATCTTTCACAATATTCTAAAAAGCGCTGGGCGTTTAGTGGACGGTCAACTATTTCTGAACTCCTAGGAGCTTGGGAGGCAGCCTAGGTAGGGCGTGGGAGTTTCCTTTTAGATGGTTTTAGGTTTTATTTTTATAAAATATATATTTTACTAATTTATTTTTTAAATAGAAACGATAATTTTTCAATGTAAACTAAAAAATATAACATATACACAGTGTTCTAAAAATTGCCTAGGTGCTAGAAGGTAGTGTAACTTCTAGAAATGGGCAAGACGACCTCCATTGCGGTCCCAGAAGGTCCCACGCGTACCTAGACGATGCTATAAAAATCTTTTTTTTGATACAAAACATTAAAAAAATTCTATTTTTTAACATAAAAAATTATATAAATCTATTTTAAAATTTATATAAACCCAAACAAATATTAAAATTAAAAATAAAAACCGTCTATTAAGAAAATACCTAGGCTCCACCTAGGCGTTTGAAGGTGGTCGGTCAACCGCCCGCCTAGCGTCTTTTAGAACACCGCATATACAACAATTAGTTTAAGAAGCAAAGATTTCAAAATTCAGCTCAACTCACAACTTTATATGAATTTTATTTGTATTTTATTTATTTTTCCATTCAACTTTTTATTTCCCTTGGTGCTAGAAGGTTGTCAACCAACCTAGAACCGCCTAGGCGGCCTATGTCATATGACGTTTATCATTTGAAATAACCCCATTAATTTTAAAAAAGTCTGATTGTTTAGGAACAATCTCTTCTTTTTGTAAACCTAAACCCAAATGAATATAAGAACCCAATTTTTGCAAGGTCATTCATTTTAATATGTTAATAAACTATTAGTTAATATAAAAAGTGAAAAAATAGAGAGAAAATATAAATATGATTTAAACTTGTTATAAGATTTCATGTATAAAGTTAGAATTGTACAGCTTAAAATATAACAAGTCTAAGCCCTATAAACTCAACCATGTCACCCTTCAGTAAAGGTGCAATTATATTATAAGTCCTAAAGACCCTTCAACTTTGTGTTTTAAATCCTAGGATAGTTGGGGTAGTTGGAAGCCAACTAAATGAAGCAAAAATCCAAAAATGCCTTCCCCTTACATTACACGTACAGTGAACTATCCCAAACCCAAACCAAAACCCCATTATAGGTTCTGAAAAATACCCCACCCCTCCATCTCTTCTCTCTCTCTACAACCGACCCCCCCCCCCCCCCCCCCACAGATCTCTCTCTCTCTCTCTCTTCCTGGCGAACCACTACCACCCAACCCCACCCCCACCTAACAACTCACCTCCATCACCATCATCTTCCCACCCAACTCCGCCCCACTGACGAGATGCAGAACCCCAACCCCTACCATTAGAGCTTCATCACCAAGACCACCACCATCAGATCTTCATCACCAAGCCCCCACCATCAACACAACACCCTTCATCACCGACCTCACCTCCACCTTCTCCTTCCAACATTCTGACCTCCAGCACCACCGGGGTCCTCCATCGTCGCTTATAGGTCGGGGTCCTCTCTCCGATCTTGAGATCTGTTCATCTGACCACCTGGGGCCTGCCCGCGCTCCTCCCTCACCAGAACAACCCGCTACAGGCAAAACCACCACCGCTACAGGCGAAACCACCATCGCTGGAGCAGATCTGCATCGCTGCCGTTCGCGCAAGCCGCCGCCTCCACTCCACCATCTTTGCCGCCTCTGCTGCTGTTGCTCAGGTCTCACCCAGATTTTGCTCCAAGCCGCCCTCGTCGAATTCGTGGTCCTCCAGGCCAGGCTCCTCGAAGGCATGCTCCTCCGTCTCTGTTGTTCGTCGATGAAGTTTTTTTTAACTGTAACGCGTAATGGGTACCGCCCAAGCCCGTATAGGTGTATCATGGGCCAGCCCCATATATGGTATTTGTGTATCATGGGCCAGCCCCATGTGGATGTAGTTTACATTCTTTGACTTTTTTGATTTACTTCATTATTCGGCCAGCCCCATTTTGAATTTGTTGATTTACTTCATTATTGGGCCAGCCCCATGTAAGGTATTTGTGCCGTACAAACATAATAAAAATAATCCACTTTGTATATTTAAAGATATTTTTAATGGGTACAAAAGTTTTTCTTAATGGGTACAACTCAAAAAAAAATTGAAGGATATGGGTATGACCCCATATGACTATAAGATATAAAAGACTTAGTAAAAAAGACTTCAAAAATCCATTGCAAAAAATGTATTGGGTCCGTACGCATTACGTTATGATTTAGATCACGATAAAACTCGGGTTGGGTCCGTAACGAATAAGAACAGGGGTAAAGAGGTAAAAAGATCCAACCAGACAAATAAAGGTGGGACTTAAAAAATAATTTTTTCCAAATAGGACTTTAATTAAAAAGTTTTGGGATATTGTGATCTAATTTATAATTTCCTCTTTAGTAAAACTATAGTAACTAAACATGTTAACCAAGAATATATATGTCTATTAGGTACTTACATATCTATATTTCAAGGGGTATTTAGTTTATAAGGCCCAACACCCCTACCCCTTTTTGTTTTAAATCCCAAACCAAACTACCCACTAACTAGTCCAACTAGTAAGGGGATATGGCCAATATAACCCCACCCTTTATCCCACTATGAAAAAGCTAAAACCTACCCCAAAACTCCCTTAATATAACTGAAACCCCCCACCCCCATTCACTCTGCTCTCTCTCTCTCTCTCTATACCTACCCAGGCGAACCACCCACCCCCAACCCCATTGCCGACCTTCTTCACCATGCCGATCCACCACCAACAGCAGCCCCCCAGCAGCGCCGAGCCACCACCACCACCAGCGCCGAGCCACCACCACCGACAGCAGCACCACCACCAACCATCCTTCCCTCTGTCTTCGCCTTGAAGCCCCACCACGCTCCTCCATCACCATAACACCCCGCGTTCAGATCTGTTCATCCAACCACCAACAACCCTACTACCCCGTTCAGATCTGTTCACCCCACCACCAACAATCCCACCCTCGCAGTTCGCCACCACCCCCCCGCCTGCTGCAGTTCGCCACCACCACCCTTCCGTTCGAGATCCACCCTCCACCAACCCTGCAGATGCAGAACACCGCTGCAGCAGTGCTGGAAGACCCACCGCCGCAGCATCTCACTCTCGCCGTGAAGAGTCGCTGGAGCAGCAGCACCGAGCCGGCACCACCATTGGACCTCGCTGTGACCTCGATCTGCAACACCAACACCACCATCGTTCTCCCTCTCCTTCATCTCTGTTAATAACCCCACCACCCAGCGCCGCCACCACGCCACAACCACCAGTTTGTTATTTTTTATTGTTGGGTCCAGCCCTATTGGGAGCAAGTGTGATAATGGGTCCAGCCCGATTGGGCTTAAGGTTGTTAATGGGTCCAGCCCCGTTGGGCTCAATTGTTTTTTTTCCTGTTATCTGTATTGGGTCCAGACCCATTTATTTTTTATTCAATGTAGGTACAGCCCATTTAGTGTGTGGTTGTATTGGGTCCAGCCCCATCTAGTGTGTTGTTAGGTAATGGGGCTGGCCCATTGTGGTTTAAAAGAAAGGTCTAATTTGTTAATTGTTGTTGTTCCCGTCTAAATATATTGGATGAAAAAGATTGGATTATAAAATTATGTTTGTGTATTTTTTTGTTTTATATGGGTACAGCCCGCATGAGTAAAAAGTGTGAATCTTTGTTCAAATTGGGTACAGACCCATTAGTTTTTTGGTCTATATGGATTCAGGCCATATAATTATTGTAACTTGACAAAATAAATAACCTAATAATTAAGAAAACTAAAAAAACATGTTGGACCCGTACCCATCACGGAATAATTGAGATCACGATAATAGTCAAGTAGGGTCCGTACCCGATTAGAGCAGGGGTAAAGAGGTAAAAAATCCAAACCAGCTATTTGAAAACGGGACTTATAAAATAACTTTTACCAACTAAGATTTATATTACAAAGTTTCCAAAAGTTAGGCCTCAAAATATAATTTTCTCATATTTCAATGATATATATTTTTGGGCCCTTGGAACTGTTTGTCCCTGGGCGGTCGCCCCATATCTACCCCCTAACTCTTCTTTGACCCTCTTAACACCAACTCTTTCTTCTTTGTCATGTAAATCTTCAATTGTCATTACAACCTAATCTATTTAATGATGGTATTTTCCAAAACGGATGCCCCTCTATGAATCTGTGCTTCGTTGTCGCTAAGATGTATTTTCAAATAAACGGTATTCCTTACATAATTAAAAAAAAAGGAAAATTAACACTACATCCCTAAACCGAGGGAAAGCGGAAGGGGTTACTGTGTTTTCTTATCAACGTTTTCTCACTAAAAATGATAATTTTGCACTCCACCATGACGTTGGGGGTGGGGTGCAACCCACCCTTATATCTGCCTGCCTTGGTTTTGAGCGGGGTGATATTTCTAGCCTTTCCTTGCGAGTTACCAAACATGCACATATAACAGCTTGTAAGCCATCAAGAAGAAAACTCATGTAACACTTCAATATTAATAAAAAGTGTTTCTGTGAATGTCCTCAATTTCTGATTTACTGTTTCAACTTGAATGGAGCTTAAAAAACTTATCTAGAATTGTTTTACGCCACTCTCAGTTGTGACATAATTAAAAACATTAAGATTGTAATGTTAAAGAAGATAGATGATTCTCTTAATAAGCGAAAGACATATGGCATGATTTGGTTGAATGTAAATTGAAGAAAAGATAAAATTTGAATGAGAAAAAAATCTGTAATTCACATTTAACACATCACATTATTGATGATATTTTTGGTGGTATATATCATTACTTAAAGTGTAAATAAATAATTCTATTATTTCAAAACAAGTTATCTAATGTATAACAGAGTAAGGTTCAGTAACAAAATAAATTTAAATACATTATTAGGCAAATGGCTCATCAACCAGCAGATATGAGACGCAACATGCCTAACTATCCAGTTTATAGAAACATAATGATCCAATCACACTCTGTATGTAAAGGTGGCATGGTCAATGTGGTTATTGAGTCCAAGTAGGGGTGAGCACGGGCCGGGTTTACCCCGGGTTGGGGTCTAGGGTAAGGGTAGGGTAAGAAAGCCGGGTCTAGGTTTTGCCAAGGGTAAGGGTAGGGTAAAATTTTACCCTACCCTCGGGTTACCCACACACGGGTTTACCCCGGGTTACCCCGGGTTTAACCAAGGGTAATATATCAAAGTATTAATCTTTTAAATCTTCTGTTCCTGTTGTTTTCCAATAATATGTTTACTAAAATCATCTTTAAATAAAGATCAGCTTAATATTTGTCTCTAAATTAGAGATTCACTAATGAATTTAACACTTTCTCCAAAAACAAATTATCTATAACTGAAAGCAAAAAAACTAACAAAAATTAATTAACGAAGCTACTTTTGATTCAACTTCCATGTATCTTCATCTGTAATTTTAATATCATTCCTGCATCTAAACTTCTCTATATAGTACCTTATACAGATAGAAACAAGAAAGATAATTAATTATATATAACACAATCTAAAGCCACAAACTTACATGAAAAAATTACCCATAGGCCTCCGAGATAGTTGCATTTCATCAACAAACAAAACCCAGTTTTCTTTGTAATATCTTTCTAAAGCTTTCAGCTTCTTTGCAATGGAAACAAAAAGACAAATCTTATCAAAACAGCAGAGGAAAGGTTTACATTAATTGATGAATATTACAATCAAAAGACAAATCTTATCAAAACCCTTTAACTGCAGTACACGAAATAGCAAGTCAATATTCAATTACACATTCACTCCACTACAGCCTCCCTTGAGAAAGGCACTAAACCATAAGGAAAACATTAATCAAATATATATTTAAAAACAAGAATATTACACACCAATAAACCGTAACAAGTTTTTTGGCTAATGTATCTGTACCCAAATAAATATATTCAAACCCTAAATCAATAAAAATTAAACAACAAAACATTATTAAATCAAAACAAAAGAAATTAACATAATTAATCTATAACAGAAAAGAGGGAAAAAGAGGAACCTTGCTTGTAATGTTGAACATAAGAACTGCCACAAAAGTGCAAATCGGCAAAAGAAAGTAAACAACATAGGATATTTAGGGGATAAAGTAATAGACACGGCTCAAACTTAATTAGATTAATTAAGTTTCCTTAAGATTTTCTTGGGAGAACACGAAGGATAGAGATAAAGTTTTAAACGAAAGTAAGATGAAACATTTTTCATCTTATATGTAGTTTCTTTTCAAACAGTGCACGGGTCATCGGGTTGGACCCGTGTGGTAAAGGTCTAATGGGAGGCCCGAGTTAAAATGACCGGGTTTGTAAATCAAAAGGGTAGACCCGAGTTATAAATAGGATTAGGGTATTTATACCCAAATTATCCAAAAAAAAATACCCGGTTTGGGTCGGGTTTTACCCTTAACAAAAATCCTGCTCACCCCTAAGTCCAAGAGTAATAGTCAATGCTTCATTATTTGACTACTTCCTAAATTCTTTCAATCATACCACAACATCAATGCTCTATCCTCTTATTTTCTTTATAACCCATGTTAAAATTTATGAATGCGGTCAAGGAAATTAAAAGGACTTATAAAGAATTTACAGAGATTAAACTATAATAGCTATTCTAGGTTTTATACTGTGGTTATTAACAATTTATGGGCTTATGGTTACCGTTTTTTGCTTTATATGGCTTGTGGTTAATTTATTGACAATTTAGGGTCATGCCGTCAACAATTTTAGGGCCTATATTAGAAGTTCATGAAAGGTGTAGTACACACTACTACACACGTGATTTTTATCTTTCGCGACTATTTATTTGTAGTCGCTAAAGATATATTATTAACGACTACATTTTAATTGCGACTACTTTCCATCTACATCGACTACAAAAGTCGTCATAAATACATTTTCTTATTATCGACTACACTACGTAGTCGTTAATGATTTATACGTAGTCGCTAGTATTTTTTTAAATTATTTTATTCACTGACATAAGTAGTCGCAAATAACCTTTATCATTTTTATGACGAATTGTGTAGTCGCTAATAGTGTTTAATAGCGACGCCTTGAACATCTTTACCGACTACTTGTGTAGTCGTGAATGCTCGTAGCGTATTTATTACAGAGAGTTGCGAATTGGAATCATTAATACCCACTATTCTCTCAAAACTCTTCCAATTTTTTCCCACTAATCAGCATCAAATACTATTTTAACACGTGTAAAAGCTTTCAGGGGACAATCAACAAAGTGAGACCTACTTAATTCACACTTTCTCCAACCAAATTTGCCCAAAAGTAGGTATTTTTTCTTCACTAAAACTTTTCAAAATTTCTTTTCTTTGATTACAATTGTGTATTTAATGTTAAATAGTATGATTAGGTTGTTATAAACATGTTTTACTGTTCTAATCTACATGTTATACTATTGTATGAGAATCAAATGCACAAATTAAATATTTATTTTGTATTCTTTTATATTGGTGTAGTTGATTATATTGGTAATAGAGAATGGCTTTGGGTATTGATAAAAGTTGGATTAATTACGCTGATCGTGTTTCGCATGAATTTGTTAAGGGGGTAGAATAATTTCTCATATTTTCTCAAAAAAAAGATGATTTTAATGAAACATTGTTTTGTCCGTGTAATTAGTGTTCGAATAATCGTCGGTTTAACGTCGATAAAGTTAGGTCACATCTTTCACAATTCAGGTTTTTGTCCACATATGAGATTTGGACAAAGCATGGTGAGAACGATGAAATTCCCGAGACCGATATGTAGAAAATGAAATATTGAATGTCTATGAAAATTTGAGACCTTATTACGAGGGTGGTGGTCATTCGGGTGACACCGAGATGATAGACTCGAACAATTCAACACGTGGAAGTTTTGAAACTATGTTCGAGGAATTGAACACTGAATTATACCCTGGTTGTACAGTAATGAGTTTATTAAATGACATTGCGAAACTAATGCACGTGAAGGTGAAGAACAAGTGGACTAACACATCTTTCACCGAGCTTCTTGAACTGTTGTGTCGCGTGTTGCCCAAACCTCATACCTTGCCCGAGTCTTACGAGGAGTGCAACAAAAAGTCAAAAAGTTTAGGTATGGGGTACACCACCATCGATTTTTGCGTGAACGATTGTGCTTTATATTACAAGGAGGATGAATTCCTCGACAAGTGTCCAGTATGTAGTGAATCCAGATGGGACCCGAAGAAGGGTCAGAAAGTAGCGCATAAGAAACTTGGATATTTTCCGATTGCTCCGAGGTTGCAGCGAATTTATGCTTCGAGACACACTACCAAAAATATGATTTGGCACCGTACAAGGAAGAGTACCGACCCAGATGTAATGCGTCATCCGGTTGATAGTGATAGTTGGAAGATATTTGTACAGTTACATCCTGAGTTTGCTAGCGAACCTCGCAATGTGTTCTTGGGTCTGGGTATCGATGGTTTTCGTCCCTTCTCTGTGCAGAACAACATGTACAGCATGTGGCCGGTTATATTGACCGTCTACAACTTACCACCATGGGAATGCTGGAAGGAGACCACATTGCAGCTTTGTTTGTTGATTCCAGGACCCCGTTCACCCGGTAAGGACATGGATGTCTTTCTTCGACTTGTTATTGATGAGGTGGACGAGTTTAGGGAGAAATGGATCCTTACGTATGATGCCCACACGAAGCAAGAGTTTACAATGAAGGTTTGTTTGTTGTCCACGACTAATGATTAAGTCGTTAGGTCATACACTTTTGGATGGTCGGGTCAAGGTTACTTAGCCGGCCCATAATGCATGGATTTTACTCCGTCGAAAAAGGTGAAGAAAGGGGTGGTTTACTTTGACCATAGACGTTATGTGTAGACAGGAAATGATTTTGTCTCCCGTGTTTTTCGATATAATTATCCATCTGGTTATACACTTATACGACAAATCTTTTTTAGGGGGTCCGGTTCAGACACGTTGGAAGTACCCATTTGGTATAACTCGAGCACATCGAGGACAGAGAATGGGGTAACCTTTATTAACACGTCTAGTTTTTTTGGAGAGATGAACCATACATGTTAGCAACACAAGCAAAAAAAGTGTTTTACATTGATGAAATTAATTCAAGGAAAACACAAAAAGGGTAGAAAGTTGTTTGGGAAATCAATGATGGATTCCCGAGTTATGGGGTGCAAAATCACTACCTACTCAAAACGAGAGTATCACGATCCATTTGGTGAACTCAGATACAGATTACTCACAGCTACACTTGACAACTGGTGAGGAGATCCTGTTTGACCCTTCTCTGTTGCATGTAGAATTAATTATTGATGAAGAGGATGACTTTTTGGACGACACGATGGACGAGTATGCCGATGATGAAATAGAGGAACCAATCTACATTGATAGTGATGAGGAAGTTGTTGACATGAGTGGTTTCAAAACGAATTAGAGTGTTTTATTATATCTTTATTGTTTGGTGTAGTTTATTTTGTGTTTATTTTATTCAAATTTTGGTAGTTAAGTATGATGATTTGTTATGATTACTTGTTTTGATTGTTTGGAATTGATAATGTTACTATTATTGATTGTTTAATAGGTGTTTAGAAATAAAAACTGTTCATTAAAATTACATAAAAAAGGAAAAAAAATCAATTTTATTAGTAGCGACTACATTGTAGTCGCTGGTGATGAAGAACTAGTTGGGAATGAGTGGGGGTCATTCGCGACTAGTTCATGCGTATGAACTAGTCGTGAAACATAAAATATTATTAACGACTACACATGTAGTCGTTAAAGACAAATTAAATGTCTATTAAAATTGGGCGTTCCATTTTCCCGCTCATTAATTGACACACGTTATGCACACAACGTTTCGTGACTACAAATTAGTCGCGAATGAGGCACGTGTCTGTCACTTCCTCAACGTATGTCGGTCACTTCACTTTCTAACGACGACTGCTTTATCTTTCGCGATTACAGGATGTAGTTGCTAAGCGAAATGTACAATATGTACAACCTGCCGAGCCTCTCCATTTCACTCTTCTCCTTTCTCTTAACAAAAAAAATGAGACACCATTGATAAAAACTCCATTTCCAACAGCTATTGAAGCTCCTAACACATTCAAATCCACTCCAAAGGTAATAACAACATCTCATAATCCAGAATTTCCATCAATTGCTTGTGATTTCTAATGATTTCACTAAAAAAAGAATTGATTGTGTTTATGTACGAATCAATTGGGCATGGATACTACATCAAAGCAGCTTCTATTTCATCATCTAAGGTGTCATTTTTCATCCACTTTTTGTGTTTTAATTTTCATGTTTTTTTTCCAATTTTTTTGTTCATTGATTTTTAGTTGATGTAATGTAATCCGAGAGTAGTAGGGGGTTTTAGGAGTAATTGGTGATAGTTTTAACATATTTGTGAAGCTAAATATGTTAAACAATTAATGGGAGAAATTTTAAATAAATTTTTGCATAAAACTTTAGGTTATGAATGCATGTAGATGAAAGTATATGTGACTTAGTTTTTGGGATCCATTTAGGAATATATTCTTCATCATTTTTGAAGATTTTTTTGGAATAATTTGGATTTTGGATAATTTAGGGTTACAAAAATATTTTTACGGGATGTATTGCCTCCACATGGACTATCAAGGTTATAATTGATGTGTTTACGAGTGTAATAGTTTAGTTTCAAAGTAAAAGAAAAATAATATAAATAAAATGTTTGTTGAGTTTTTGCTAATTAAACTAAATTCCAAATAATTAAATATGAAATGTAATAAACTAAATACGAAAGGAGTGAGTATGAGAAAGATATGCTTGAGACTTGCTAGTCTTTAAAGTGTAATCAAGTTTTGCTTTTTGTTGAAGAAAACTAACATCGGCCTTTACAAGAGACCTTAGAATCTCCACTAACTCATCAAAATTGACATTATTATTCAATTTTTGTTGGAAACTAATCTCGGAAAATTCAAGCGCTCCTCTAGCCTTTTTAGCTCTTTCAGAAATATGCGGAAAATGTTCTTTGTTAGATTTCTCAAATCCACTTTCAAGGCCTAGAGTTTTGACCCAAAATATATTATTTATTTCCATGAATATGAATTTTGCTCCACCCGTTCTCAAGAACTTTATTGTATTCCTTATGTTCCACCTACATATTGAAGTCTGCTTAACTGTTGTAAAAAAGTGACACTAAGCAAGCTAAACGATACGAGTCACTAGATTTTGGCAAAAATTATGTGTGAACATAATGTTCTGAAGCTTCAACTCTCTGATTACCCAAAGCTCTACCAATACGACTTAGAACGTGATTGTTATCCCAAGTAAAATATTGCCCCGAATATTCCAAATCATCCAATTTAAGACTATAATAACAGTCCATAAATTCTCTAAAATCTCTCATTGTCACAACCCTACCATTTTTTTCATTGTGAGCTAAAATTTTGTTGAAAACTTCCAATAAAAACCATAGTTCATCAAAATTGTAGCAAATCTAGCAAGTACTATAATTCTCTTCTATCAACTTTTCATTAAATGCATAAATGAAAGAAGGGTAGAGACTAATAAAAGTTAGCTTACACACAACCTCATAATGGATGACTTGGAGGTGTATTTTCCCTCCAATATTTCTCACTTCACATGCATATTTGCGTCTAGCCAGCAATAACTTCTTTTTTCTAGCCTCTCACTTTTCGGTCCTCTTGCTAATCACCAATTAAAATGGTTCCTCCTCCTTGCTAAATATTCCCGATCCCAATTTGAATCTATCCGCACCACCCGAATCATTTGAAGAACCTGAACCAACCAAGCTACCCGAAGTCTCATTGAGATGTTCTTTACCTAGTCTTAAACGATTTTTCCGTTAACCAGTCTAATTCTCACATTATCTTGGTCCCCACAAAAAAATTCTGCTATAACTACCTTCGTATTAGCTATTGCAGCTGCTGAAAACAGTGTCCTAATGGGTGCTAGGAGCTAGGTGGGCGGTCGACCACCTTCGAGCGCCTAAGGGACTAGGCGGGCGCCTAAGCGAAGCCTATGTGTTTTCTTGCTAGGCGGTTTTGATTTATTATCTAAATATTTTTTTGGTTTTTATAATTTTTAAAATAGATTTATATAATTTTTGTTGTTAAAAAATAGAATTTTTTAATTTTTATATTACATGGATTTTGTTTTATCATTTTTAGCTTTCAGACAGCTAGGCGGCCGCCTGGGTCTGCCTAGGTGCCGCCTAAACCCGCCTAGGTCCACTTGGGACCGCCTAGACCATTTCATATAGAACACTGGTTGAGAACAACTTAGTAGTTGCATGGTTGTGAGGAATCCTTTGGATCAGCGATACACTACTGTGAGACATTAACCTGTCGCACCTATTTTCTTCCTAGCTGTGTTGCACTACTGTGAGGAATTAGTGTTGCTATGAATATTTTGGCTGCTTCAGCTCCGCTTTAAGTGATGCCTCATATTTTCCATACCTGTTGTTATTATATAGGTGTTGTAACTTGCTATCCAGAATTTTGGTACAACTCACGTTCAACAAACATACTCACCTGTTGCTGGGGCAGTCTGAGGTACCCGACTTATTTCTCCAATATGAGCTACTCCCAAGTTCAAGAAAATGACATAATTCCCAAGCTATATGTACAACACTAAGTTCCGATACAAACCGCTAGGAATTTTTTCCAGCTGCTTGAGAACAAGGCTATTGTGAAAGATCAACAACTTGAGAGTAAGATTGTAGTGGTTTTTGAGATTCAGCATTGATGTCTGAAATAGTGCTAATCGAGGCTTGATAAGCAGCTTGATGTCTCCTCATTTGTGATAATAAAATCTACTCATGAGACATCATTTTAGGCTTATTTATTAGTTTATAGGTTGATTTTAGCTTACTTTAGTGCACTTTCCTATTTTGGGTCTTGATTTAGTAGCATAATATTTTTAGAGCATATTGGGTTTAATTGTTTATTTAGTGTGAAGCATTAAAGATAATTATGGAGATTAATTAGAGTCCAAGTCAAAGACAACAACTTATGGAAAGAGATTTTCATGGAAATTGGAGATAAGGAAACAAAGGCTAAAAAGATGGAAAAGGAAAAGCTGCCTAAATCTGGGATTCTGCATACACGTCTAAAGATGCGCGTTTTTACCTAAGAAATAGGCCGATTTTGGTAATTTCCTTCTTTAGGGTCAAGATAATTCTGTTGCGATTCTTTTGGTATCTTATGGAGCTCAATCCGACCAATAACGAAGAAGATACGCTCAAAACGGTCCAGCAGTGTTTATCTTTATTTCCTTACGAATTTGAGCTGGGCTAGGAGTCTATTACTTAACTTATCTCTAAAGAAACGAATTAGGTCAACCTATACACTATAAATACAGCCTCTTAACACTCTTAAATCATCCTTGGTGAAACCTTAAACCAAGAGGAAGCTTACAACACAAGAGAGAAGTCTGGAAGGAGCTGTTCATCAACAATGTCTTCTTCTACCTTTAATTTTGTAATTTCTTTCTTTTCTTTCATGAACTAAATTTCTTTAGCTTGAGTTTTAGCATTAATGTATGAACCCTAGTTTTGATTGACATCTATCTAATTTGGGAATTTAATGTTTTAAATAGAATTATAGTTTTTATTCTCTGTTTATGTGTTTGGATTTATATTCTGTGTTCTTGTGGACTGCAGCCATTAGAATTACCATCTAGTAATTAGGATACCATTGACAACGGTGTTTAATTGCATGTTTAGCACATAATGTCTAGCATTAGGTCTGATCTGACAACCCAACCTATCTAGATAATCACTATGGTTTAGTTCTTGTGACTATTTACCAATTACAGGAAAAGTTTGCTTAGGAAGCCTTATTGACACATGTAAATCCTATTTTAAACTACCGATAGCGAATTGGGACCGATTAGGGAAATAATACATAATTCACCCTTACATGTTTAGAACGGCAAAACTAGTGGGGATTACATGCTAATAACTTAAGCTATATTCTCATATCACTTTTCTTTATTCTTTATTTTCTGTCTTTTAATTCTTAGTTTTAGTTTGGTTAATTATTGATCAATCCATCTCAATTTGTCTTTACTTTTATTTGCGTTTAGTTGTTCTATCTTTAATTTATTTGCACCTGGTATTTGCATAAGATTCTTCTAACCTTCGTAGTCTCTACGGAACGAATCTAAATCTAAAACTTGCATACGATCTGTATACTTGCAGAACCGTGTAGTTCTAGGGTGTTTTTGCACTTTATTTATACCTTATTTTATCACACCCTAGGCCACACCACAGCTGCATTAGCAACGATTTATTACCTTTACTTCCTAGAATTTGCACTGTATGTCCCTATGCTTTTCACATGGGATTGGTGCTATTCAAACTACTCTATTTATTAAAATTGACATTTCACACCCTAACATCATTCTCATAAACGAACTAGCTCTCCAAATGACCAAACACTTTGCAGTTTTTACAACATAGGGGCAAATTTTCATACTCAATTTTTATCCAAGCTTTTCTCCTATTGTGTGACCCAAACTCAACTACATCTTTTCTCTCTTTGCTTATATCCAACTAAAAAAGCACTCTCGCATAAATAATATCCTTATTTTCAATAGTTATTCCTCTGGTACGAATAGGCCTCCAACCTGAGAGGTTATTTTAGCTTAACCATAATTTGCGTGAGGTTGCTCAGCGAGATTTCTAATAATTATTCAAAAATATTTTTTGTAATCTCTAGATATCCAAAGCCAAATAAATCTTGGATCTCGGCAAGTAAATGGATGTGCCCATAAGATAGAAATGGTCCCTTCATAAGAGTACACTTCCTATCCTCATCCTTTACAAACTTGAATATTAGCCACCACTTGGATGTCTTCTCACTTCGCATTCTACATTCCACTCCTTCACAATTCTATGAATATCCTCTATATTCGGTGTTGTTTTTTCCGCAACATAAGAAATAAAAAAGAGAAACAAAAAGCGTGTTCAATTGTCAACACAAGTCTCTCTAATAATTTTGGCATCTACCCTTAGATATGTTCAAAATATTAAAGCTCCACACCTACGAAAGCTTTGCGATTGTTCAATAGAACATTCTTGTAGTCCATTCTCATTACTTCCTCCTTTCTTAAGTGGGTAATCCCTAGATTTTTTACATCGATGATGAAGTTTCCGACCATGTTCATGGGATCCTAGGTTGTCCTTTAATTCCTTAAAAATACCATATTCTGTAATGTATAAGAATTTCCTACTCGACTCTCCTTGGGAAAATTACTTTACAAAGAGTTTGTTTGAAGAATTTTCATAAACATTTGATGTGCCACTAGCTCATATGAATATTTCTCTAATGGAGCCTTTGCTTTGTCCTCCAAGCCAAAGAATAATCTAGCTTTATCCTCCAATAATGTATCAAATTCACCTAGGTTGGAAAATCTCCCCTCTTTTCCCCATAATTTTTTTTGGTTTGACCACTCATATGGGACACCTTCGGCCAATGGTAGCTCTCCTCCAAGGCATCTACGACATCATCAATTACTAGTTGCAGCGAGGCTAAGTGAGCCTCCCTTTCAATATAATACAAAGGGAGGGGGAATCAATCTCTTCCTCTGTAATGATTTCCAATCTAGGGTTTTTATTTTCCAAACCCAATTTCAAATGAACCTTATTTTCTCCTTTGAAACTCCAAATAGATCAACTTCCGTTGAGTAATGAGGTAGCGTGAGGCTACTCATGCTGAAGATAGTCTAGGTATCTGGGTTTACCCAAAACATGAGGTTCTTAGATTCTGGTGGCGGATCAAGGTAGTGGTTTTGTGGATCTTTCAGGTTAAGATTTTCTGGTAAAATGCCCCGAGCATGGTGTGATTGTATTTTACTTTTCAATAAAAAGGAGAAACAAGATCAAAGCAATGAGATAGGCGCTTAATAAGAGTGATTTAGGAGGAACTCCTTCAACATCTTTATACTTTCTATCTCTTGTGTATTATAATGTTACTCTTATATTGATTACATAGTAGCATATGTAATCATATTTCTTTTAGTTATATACTTTGATCAAAGAACATAGAGAATAGAATAGGTTTACGTTATATAAAAATATGAGATATCGTTAGTACGTGAATTTTTTTAGTCATATAGTTCAAATAGGAATGAGTTATAATTGAATAAACATTGTTTTAAAATCAAGAGTAATTTATGAGAAGCAAGATGTAATCGATGAAATAGTAATGAAGATTTGATACATGAAATTTTCTCTCAAGAATGGCTACTAGAATATAAATATAAATGTCCCTTATGTGTCTACTAAAGACAATTTTATTGGAATTATTCTAAAGATGGTAATCTGACCATTAGTAAAGTATGTGCTAAATATAAAGAGGCAGATGAGATAAAATATAGTAAGGAGGAGGATGAGAAATTATGTGACTCCTTTAAACCTGCTAAATTTATATGGGAAACTATATGAGATCTCAAGTTTCCCCCAAAGATAAAGAATTTTCTCTGGCGGGCAGTTAAAAATGGATTTGCAACCGAGTCTAATAAGTTCAAAATAAAATATGAATTAGATAGTAGATGAAAAGTTTGTAACCATGAAAAGAAGACCGTTTAAACATCTCTTATTTGAATGTAATTGTGCAAGAGCCATACGATATGCAACTCCACTGTGATTTCTAACTAGAAATAATAGTACTTTCAGATTTGATAAATGGATTTTTAATATGATAGTACTAAAAATACGTTTGGGTCAAATATTCTTTCAGTTGAGATGGCTGCTAAGATAGCTTGGCTTATGTAGAAAGTCAGAACCGATTATTTGTTTAAATATATTAAACTAGACCATATGCATATAACTTCTACAACTCTTATACCTTATGATGAGTTCTACAAGACTCTCAAAAGTCCTTGTGAACCTGGGGTTGATATTATCATTGGTGTATAGAAGTAATAGGAATAAACTAGGCAGACCGATAAACTTCCTATAAACATTAATGTTGATGCATGTTATATAGATAGTAATAATCAAGTTAGTGTTGGTTGTATAGTGACAAATATGTCGTAATCTATTATTGGAAGACAAGCATGGAGCTTTATTGTAGATGGAGCTTTATTGTAGATTCCCCAGCAGAAGCAGAAACAATACGTGTGAGGGAGGCCATTTTTTGGCACACACCTATCCTAGCTTTGATTTTCATATTTTGAATGATTGTAATAGTGTTATTAACCATTTATAATTAAGAATTACACCCATTGATAGGAAGTTTAAAGTTTTGTATATTGATATTTTCAATGTAGTCCGTAATAGAGAAATTAGTTTTTTCTTCTCTCCAAGAAATAAAAATGAAGGATCGGTCTGAATTGTCGAACAACATCTACATGAATTTTTTTTGTTCGAAATCATAATATTATAGATAAATAGGAAACGGTTACAAAAGTTAGCCTACCCCTGAGGGATCGGCTTCATTACAAATCATAGTAGCTAACTGGGTCGGGATACAAGTATTCCAGTTACCAAACAAAGTGCTTAGAAGCTCCTGTTTGGCAACCCAGTCGGCTGTCTCGTTTCTACACCTAGTAAAAGAAAAGGAAGGGGAAGATTGTTCAGCAAAAAAATAGATATTACAAATAACGTTTCTAATCGAATGACTCAAAACAGGACGCCCGGATGCAAGTGGTCTCATAATAGTAGCCGAGTCATTCTCAATTATAACACCACCAAAAGGATAATTTGAAGCCAACTCCATTGCTTTCAAAATGCCCATGGCCTCTACCTCTAACACCGAATCTGATCCAATTTTCCAACTATTACCTGTTACAAATTCACCATTAGAGTTTCTTACGATACAAGCAATTGCAGCTCCTTTATCAGAAAAGGCTGCATCACAGTTAATTTTAAATTTATTAGGTGGTGGTTTTTTCCATTTATCTTTAAATTTACTATTCTGTATAGTATTATCCCTATTAATATTATTTAGGGTTAAAATTGTTGTTATTCCTACCTTCAATATCAAGGAAATTAAAGTCATTGGGGTTTGAAATTTTATAATATTCTTTCCAAGCTTCAATCGCTTTATTAATTGTTATTAAAGGGTCACATTTTTTGCCATTATAGATAAAATTATTTCTATCTTTCCAAATATGCCACATTATCATGCATATAAGTTCTAAGATCCTATCATTTTTGTTAAAAAAAATTTCAATGTTTTTTACTTGACTTAACAACCACTGGTCTAGTTTTAGAGTTAAGTCATTATATGTTTTAAGATTAAAAGGACTAGTAAACCATACACTTTTAGACCACGGGCATCTAAAAAGCATATGCTCTACTGTTTCAATATTATTATCACAAATTTTACAAATGTTGTTGGTCCTACATTTTCTGTAAAAAAGATTTTCTTCAGTGGATAGAAGATTTTTAACTGCTCTCCACATGAAATTCCTAATTTTTGGTGGGGATTCCATTTTCCATATTAATTTACAGATATTTTTATCCCTATCAGTTGATATTGAAGGTTTTTTTTTAGAATTGACTGTATATGATCCATTTTTACAGTAGTCAATACTAATTTGATCTTTACAAAAGATCTTAGGTATTATCATTTTTTCTATTTTTTTCCTTGATTTCCTTAGGATAAATTTTGTTAAGCAAGTCTATATCCCAGGATTTGTCATTTTTAATAAGTTGTTTAACCCATATTAGGTTTGAGTTTGTAGGCTTAATTAGATTTTTTTCATTACAAATCCAATTATGATCATTAATATCAATATTAATGTCATGGCCATTACCTAATTTCCATTTTATGTTATTTTTGAAAGTATCTCTACCTATAAGTACGCTTTTCCATCCCCGAGATGGTGAGCTTCCAATTTTAGCTTCACGAAAAGAACTGTTTTTGAAATATTTTCCTTTGAGAAGTCTATGAAGTAGGGATTCTTTTTTATTGATTAGGTTCCAAGCTTGTTTTCCAAGCAAAGCTTTATTCATAAGGTGTAGATCTCTAAATCCTAATCCACGCTCAAATTTTGAAGTAGTAAGTTGTTCCCAACTGGCCAATGTATTCTTTTTTTACCTTTATCTCCCCACCAAAATTTAGCAATAATGGAGTGGATTGTATTAATTATATTCTAGGAATTATAAAATTTGACATAATGTAATTTGGTAAACTTTGAATGATTGCTTTAATCAAAACTTCTTTTCCTCCTTCAGACAGAAAGAGTGTTTTCCAATTTTCAAATTTTTGTAGGATCCTATCAATTAGAAATTGAAGGTCTTTAGATTTTGATCTACTCTATTCAGTTGGTAAGCCTAAGTAGTTTCCTAGGTTATTAGTTCTTTTCATATTTAAACTTTTAGCCATTACTTTTTGGATGAAAGTAGGAGTGTTAGGGCTAAAGATAACCCCACATTTATTTAGGTTAAGGCATAACCCAGTGGCATTTTTATATTTGTTCATAATATCGATTGTATTTCAATATTATTAGCATTTAAGAAAAAAAGGCTGTCATCTGCAAAGAGTAAATGAGTTATATCTGGGCAGCTATTTCCAATTTTAATTCCATTGAGAATGCTATTCTCTTTTTTATCTCTAATCAAGTCATTTAGAGTTTGTGAAATTAGACAGAAGATTAAGGGCGATAGAGGATCACCTTGTCTAATTCCTCTGGTGGGTTTTTTAATTTGGTGGATATCCCCATTAATTAGGATTGAGTAGGTTACAGTTGTGATACAAATCATTAGTTTCCTTACCCAATCTGATTGAAACCTATTTTAATTAGGAGATCTTGTAAGAAGTCCCATTCAATGTATTCATATGCTTTTTTAATATCAGCTTTAACCGCAACCATATATTTTTTGGTTTTTTACATTCTTTTAATATGGGTAATTAATTCATGTGCAATCATCGTATTTTCCTGTATCATTCTATCAGGGATGAAAGCACTTTGGTTTTCTCCTACCAGGGAGGTCATGTGAGGTTGCAATCTAATAACCAAAATTCTTGCAATAATTTTATAAATAAAATTTGAGCAACTAATTGGACTATAATGTTTAATATTAGTAGGTTTAGCAATTTTTGGTATTAAAGTAATGGGAGTTTGGTTGATCTCAACAAGACTCCCATTATTATTCCAAAAATTATTTATTACCCTCATAAGATCAAGTTTTATAATTTTCCATGAAGTTCTGAAAAAATTTCTATTGTATCCATCAGGCCTAGGAGCCTGATTAAGTCCAAGTTCCCAAGTTGCTTTTTTAACTTCTTCTTCATTAATATGTTTATTTAAATTATCCGCTGATTTTTTTATCTATTTTGCTAGTAATGAGATTAATGGTATTGTTGTAATCTCTTTTTCCTACTGTAGTAAAGATATTAGCAAAATAATTAATAATTTCAATATTAATATCATCTTTCTTATCAATCCATTCACCATTATCATTAGTAATGTTAAGAATTTTGTTTCTACACCTTCTTTCTTTTGTGCAAGCATGATAATACTTAGTATTTTTATCACCCTTTTTAAGCCAAAAATTTCTAGATCTATCTATCCAAAAACTTTCTTCCCTTTTCCAAGTTTCTTCAATTTCTTTGGTTACAGTATTATACTCATCCCAATTAAAACTAGGACTATTAGAATTAGATATTGTTTCTAATTTTTTAATAAGTTTTTCTATTTGGATTTTATTATTCCTAAATTTTTTCCTATTCCAGTCTCTTAAAGTCGGGCTACATTTCCTAAGTTTATGGTTGATTATAGCATTAGGGTTTCCCCTAAGTGGCTATATTCAGCCCAAAGTTTTTTGATAATATTAAGGCAATCAATTTATGTTGTCCAGAAATTTTCAAAATAAAATCTTCTTTTCTTTTTGTTAACAACTTTATCATGATGCAAAACTAAAGGGCAATGATCTAAACCAATAGCTGGTAGAATTGCTACCCAAGCATTTGGAAATAGCTTATCCCATTCAGAGTTATGAATAGCTCTGTCTAGGATAGCTTTAATAAGTTTATTACCGGCTCTTTTATTTGTCCAGGTAAATCTACAACCATAAGAAATAGTATCCTTAAGATTGTGTTGGTTAATGAAGCTATTAAAATTCTTAATAGATTGTTTAAGGCAAACATTACCACTTAATTTCTCATTGAGATATTTAATACAATTAAAGCATCAACTAAATTCCAAGCATAATTTTGGGGCTTTAATTTATTTAAAAAATTAAAGGAAACCTCTTTATTAATATCATAGGGGTTTAAGTAAATATAAGTATAAAATATGGGGTCAAGATTATCACTTATAATTTTTGTGTGAATAAAATTAGGGTTTTTTTTAATCACTTTAATCTTTAATTCATTCTTCACCATCAAAGCCAAACCGTCTTTCGCTCCGACGGGTTCGACGGTGGTAATCAAATTCAAACCTAGATTTCTAGCAATAATATCAAGCTTATTAAAATCATTCTTAGTCTCGGATAGGAACAGTTTCGCAGGGCGGTGTTTAGCGCAGAGGTCCCTGGCGGCCTGGACTGTCAGGGGATTGTCAACTCCCTGGAAGTTCCAGGCGATATGTATCATTGATGGGGATGGAATTGATCTAGCTCAACTCCAGAAAGCTTTGATTTCTTCTCGTCTTCTTCAATGGCGGTTATTTTGTTCGCTGATTCTTCCGCCGTTTCTTCACCAACCATTGTTTGTGTTTGATTAATATTTTCTTCATCATAATCCAATGCTGGTATGATTCCTCTCCCTTTCTTGTATTCATCAAATGTTTTCTTTCCCGAATTCCTAATCTCATCCATTTGAATTTTTTCTTTTTTATTGATGCTTTTTTCGTTTGAAATCCTCTGCTTATTCTTAGAATTTCTTCTTTTTTACCAGATAGATTTATGACTCAACTTGTCAGATTGACAATAGTGTTCTTCGAATCTAGAGTATCGGTTGATAGCCTTTTGATTTGTCCATCCATCCTGATTAATTCTATCTTTAATTCGAATAATGTTTCGAATTCTAGCAGCCTCATCCAATGAGCTATAGTTCTCATTTTTGGCTAGAAAGATTTCGAAATTTTCTCTTGAATTACCTTGAATAATTTTGTATTTTGTGTTTTCAGTAGGTAATTCAATTTGTGCAGAGTTATTAATAGCAGCAGGTAAGATTGGTTGTACAGGTAATGTAGGAGGTGTGATTGGCATAGTGAATTTGGTAGGAGTTGGAGTAAAGGGTGAGGGTGGTGTGTTGTTATTTTTTTGGTGAGGTTTCGAATTGTTTGTTGTTATTTTTGGGACTGTGTACTGTGGGTTTTGGGGTGTTAGTGTTTGGTGAGGTGTTTTTAGTGGTGAGTGAAGTATTGTTTTTTGTTGTGTTGTTAGAGGTATGTTTAAAATTTGGGTTAATTGGTGTAACTGATATGTGTGGGGAATTTAGGAGGGGGAGGGTAGGGGATATGTATTTAGTAGAGTTTTTGGTGATTTCGGTTTTTTGGCTAGTGTTATTTTTTAGTACAGGTGAAAGAAGAGCTTGGGTATATGAGATTTTTGGTTTGATGTTACTGGGAGTAGGTGTCGATTCCATTGCTGACTCATTTGTGAGAGAAGTCATAACTTCTTTGTTGTGTTGACTAGGCTCGAGATTTTGTTGGGTTGGAATTTCGGGCATAATTTGATCCTTATCAGTAATAGGATCTTTGTTATTTGAAGAGGACCCCAATTGAAAAGGTATATTTATTTTGACCAAGGTTTCTTTAGGGTTCAAGTTATTATCCACTGGATAATGTGTGTTTCCACTAGCTTTAAAGTAGAAAATAGGTTTGTCAGGATAAGTTTCCTTACCTTTCCCTTTGTTGTTTGTGTCAAGTTGCATTTTTGGAGATGCTTCTGCAATGTTGCCCTTTTGGTGAATTTTTTTGATGTATGGGTCCCCTCTATTCTTCACGGTAGTTCTAGGAGCTTGACCAACAATGGAGTATTGATTGTTTCTCGTGCAGATTTTCACATATCCACCAAGGTGAGGGGTTACTCTATGTGGATCAGTGCATTCAGCTTCTTCATGATCAAAGTGACCATACTTATAGCAAATTTGACCGATATTCTCATACTTCATTCTTATCCATTTAGAGGTATGGATATTAAACCAAAAGTTAAAACCAGCAACTATAGGTCTATTAACTTCCCATTCTATTTTGACTCTTGTAAATGATTTATCATTTATTTTTTGTTCAGTAGGAAGAAAAACCTCATGAACTTGACCAATATCATGCAACATCTCACTAATACTCTTAATGTTAAGAAGTGTAGCAGGTAAACCATATAACCTTAACCAAACTATAGTGTGAGTTACCTTAGTGTTAGCTTGGAACTCTTTAAGCGCTACTTGCTTCTTCATGATTGTCCAAGGTCTTTTGTTCCATACTATTTCTTTGTCTTCTTCACTGTGTCTTCTTCACTGTCGAATTTGAGTATTATTTCGTTGTGAGCAAGTTTTTCTGTTTGAATCTTGCCCTTGATACCCCAGCTTCTTTGAATGTGGTTTCTCATGAAACCAAAGTTCATGGTTTCTTTGCTAAGTACCTTAGCTAGAAGCTTAGGTTCTTCTATTTCTTGGTAGTATTTTGCACTTTCAGATGATAAAGTAACACCATTCTTTGTTGCAGGATGGTTTATAGCACATATATTCATTGCACTGGAGGAGTAAATGCCAATGATTAAAAGAGTCTTGAAGACTTTGAAGGATAGTAATAAATGAACTGAGGGAGAAAAGAGAAGAAAACAGGTTTTGAAGATTTTTTGAAAAAGCTACTGGAAAGGAGATAAAGAGAGAAAGGCTGTGAAAAGGAGGGAGTAGGGGATGGAAAACAAGGAGAGAAAGCTTAGTAAGATGAAACTCAAATCTGGGAAATTTTGTTTTTAGAAATGGGGTGTTTTATGAAAAAGATAGAGAGAGTTTGGGAGAGAAAACATGGTTTGTGTATATTTGGATCATCTACATGAAATAAAGGAGTGGTCTGAATTGCTAAACAACATCTATATGGAATGTTGTTTGGTAATTTGAAGCCACTATTTCAGATAAATTTTTTTTTGTATGTGAGTAATCCTGTCCATCTTGTGTTTTCACTTCAAATCCTTTAAGTGTTGAATAAATAGTAAAACTCTATCTAGTTGAGCTAATTAATTAGTTGATTCCAGTTAGCTAAATTAGTTTTATGTGATAATAAGATTATGGATGTAGGTTGATATGTTATAAATTTGTTATTTTAATAAATTTATATTTGAGATGGGAAAAGGAAAAAGAAAATAGGATATGTCTAAAAAGTTTGGCACCTTACTTTTGGGTTTTTTTTTTTAATATATGAGAGAGCCACTTTAGACTCGGAGTAAATAACTCCAATGAGATTCGATCCCAGGACCTCTTGGTCTCTGCAGAGTAACCTAACCATTTGGGCGTTTTTTGAATCTAGAATAAGGATAAGTAGCTCGCTTCAAGAGAGATGGGGAATTGAGAAATTAAATGCCTGTATCAACTACTACCATTCAATAAGGCTTGCATTTGCTCCATTATATTTATGTGAACCGCGTATATAGTTGAACAATAAGTACTTCACCTACATTTGAAAAAAAAAAAAAAAAGTACTTCACCTACAAAAATATTTTGTCGACCACATTCACGTATAAAAATATTTTTGTGACCACATTTGCATAATTAGTTTTTTGTAATTGATGGCTTAAAAAAGCACTTCGCGTAAAAATTACTAAATAAATAAAGACATAAATTTGTTCATCGAAAATTCTTTGTTTCATGAAGAATTAGTTGTAATTAAAGTTTGTATGGATATAGATTGTTGAAGATGTATAAATATCTTTTTTTTTTTTGGACGAAAGTTGTATAAATACTACTCGTATAACGTGGATAATTGGTTTGGTTAGGTTTTTTTTTTTTTTTCGAACAAAAAGAAAAAGATTGTTGGTTAAGTGGGATGCTGTCAGACAAGACCGCATGGACGTAAACATTAAAATGTGATTTTCATAACAAATCATGTATATAAAATTGTTAATATTTTTGTAGATTAATTTGCGAAATAATATCATTTATAATTTTTTACTTCATTATTAGACATTGTCACAAAAAATATTTGTGTAATTATTTACTATGTCTAGAATTATATTAAGTATCTTATTATAGTTTTTTGGTACGTGGTGATTTGAACCGGTTTACATGCACCACGACTAATTTTACGGAGACATACACGGTTCCATATATATTTTTAGGTAAATAAGAATTAGGTTATCTATATTTAAGAAAAGATTCGAACCTTGTATCTAGGGATGTCAATGGTTCAAATATTAACTGTAACTGGTGGATATCCGATACGATAAAAAATCCGTTAGTGGAACCGATGGTGCACCCATGAGGATTTGGTTCTCAGAAAAGGTAACCGGTGGATTATCCGTTAGGATTTGGTTTTTTACAATAATCCGACGGATAACCCGAAATCCGAATAAATATGAAAAATAAAAAATAAAAATATATATATACTATATATAAAGTTATTCTATATGTACAAATTCTATAAATAATACTATCGATCAAATAAATTTATTTCATACGTAAAGTATATAACCGATTATTTTCTAGTTTATCAGTATATTGCATAATACCTATTTATGGTCTCCCAATAATTCTGTAGCTAATTTAGAATTTTAAAAATATTTATTAGATTATTATACTTAAAGTCTACTAAACGATTACGGATGCGGATTAACCGCGGATAAACCGCATCTGCCGCGGATTCGGTAAATAATTCTAAAATCCGATGGTTAATGGATGCGGATTTGGTTATCGTTTTTCTTAATGGATGTGGATGTGGTTATGCTTTCGCGGATATCCGATCCGTTGCCATCCTTATCTTTCACTTCACACCTATTAAGGAAGAAATTCAAACCCTAGCCTTATTATAGTTTTTAATGATCTATAAATCTCAAATGTACGAAAAACAGTTGCCTTGATCATTTATTAATATTTTAGATTAAATTAATTTTATTTAACAATCTTTTAATATTTTTTTTGGGTTACCAATAAAAAGATTGCAAATATTATGAAGGGATATTAAAGAAAATATTTAGTTGTGAATGAACTAGTTACAAAGTTAGCTACAAAGTCCTTAACAACTTCCACCAATTAATATAAATGATGCGTAATAACTTTGACATCTAAGTTTAACCAAAGAAAATTTATCTCTTACCCAACTAGTTTTTTTTGTTTTGTTTTTTGTTTTCCACTAGTATCCATTCACAAGTTTGTGTATAATCTCAAGCATAATAATGGAGTAATACTTATAATGTTACCCATTCCAAAATAAAATAAAAATAAAATAATAATTATAATGTTAACCATGTATTTTAAAATTTAAAAAACTGTATTTTTTTTGGAAGGATAACAAAATCCATTCAGATTATACTTGGTGAATCAATCTACATTAATCTCGAAAATTGGGTCTCCACATGTTGTGATCCCACGCCCATCGGCCTTCCGCTTAGCTAACACGCAAGTCGGTCGGCCTAGACATTGAAACGTGTAGGTAGATGACGGAAGGATACGTCACCCAAGCCTTCCGCTACATCCATCATATTGCCATTGACGGTGACCTAATACCTCGAACGATTTCAAAATTGTCTGAGAAAATAGTCGTCTTACTCTCCGGTGATTCTTCGCAGGATTTCACCGCATTCAGCACCACGCGTGCTTCACCATCTGTGGCTGAAGCCACGAAACATGCCCTCGACCACCTAGTATTGCTTCTAGATCTATTTTTTATCCCTAATGTCCGTTGGATTTGTTAAATGGTAAACGAGGCATCACATGAGATAATAATACTCATGCTCTGATCATTAATACTTTTGTGTATTAACTCAGTTATTCCCTCTGGTTGACTATTTGATTCATTCTCCGTAACGTTTCATTTTTCTCGGAACAAGTCTGACATTCCTTCACCCCGTCAATATTTAAGCTTCCATTCTCATGCATCATTTTCATTTTAACCTTCCAAATATTCCATAACATCAGTAAGATGTATGCATTGACCAACCGTGTATCCGATTCCCATCCCCATACGCTCGAGACCCGCTAACAATTCAGTCTCCAAGATTCCCTGTGATCTCATCCCTAATACAGATTTGTAGCAAGGACCCGACCCAAATTTGTCGACAAACCGGGACTGTAAAGGAGAAGATGGTTAATAAACCCAGTTTCTCGTCACACCCATAACACCAAATCACTCGTCGCACATTTTTGTTGTTAAAGGTTCTTTCTAACACGTAACGTGTTTTTGCACGCTTTCCATGAAAAAAATCAAAATTTTGCCAAAACATTAAATTTTCAAATTTTTATAAAAAAATAAATAAACAAACACATCTCATGATTACATGGACAATTAAAAGAACCTAAAACAACAAAAAAATAAATGTAAGGAATATATGAGATACCTGTAAAATCAAGGGACCTATATATTTAATTTTATTTTGTCAAGCTACATATAAGAATAAACAAAAAGCATTCCAACTAACACCTGTCTTTTTCCAATTTTCCTTGATATTTGTGTAAATAATAAACCATTTTAAATTCATACAACTCACAAAATTACAATTAAATATCCACCCAATTACAAAAACACTTCAGAAATCTGAACTCAAGATTCCTAACTTTAAGTCCAGCACATACTCTATACTAGTCAAACACACACAACACACAACCCAAAACTCAATTTTAATTTTTATTTATTTTTAAAAAATGGAGTTGCCGGAGATGGCAACGATGGCGTCAACGATCGGCGTCTCCGTCGCAGTTCTCCGTTTCCTTCTCTGTTTCGTCGCGACAATTCCTGTCAGTTTCCTTCACCGGTTCGTTCCAGGAGGCGCCACCGGTCGACATTTATACGCCGCCGTGAGTGGCGGAGTTTTATCGTATTTGAGTTTTGGATTTTCCTCTAATTTGCACTTTTTAGTCCCTATGGTTTTGGGTTATGGCTCTATGGTATTGAGTAGAAAACATTGTGGGGTCATCACTTTCTTCTTAGCCTTCGGATATCTCATTGGTTGGTAAGTTAAGCTTAATTAATATTTGTTTTTTGATCTAATTTCGATTTAATTTTTATAAAGTTTGAATTATACCTGTGTTTTATGTGCTTTTGGATCGAATTTTTTTCTGGGTTTCATAATTTTCGTTAAGTTGGTGAGGAAAGCTTGAAAATTGATATTTTATTAAGTTTTTTGAAATGTTTATAATATTATTTGCTTAAAATTGAATTTATTTGGGGATTTATGAAGTTTAAAAATTAGAAAAATAATATGAATTTTTGAGATTTGTATGGTAAAAGTTTTAGCTTTTATAGTTATATTAAGATTCGTTGCTTATAGTGTTTATATGAATAGATTTTGGGGTTAATTGCATAATTGGCCCTTATATTATACGAAGATTAGCAAATGTACCCGTGTTATTCCAGAAATTGGTAGATTTGCAGTGTTAATGCATAAAACAGGGGTATTTTGGGAATTTTTGAAACATTGAGTTGGATTTGGCTGTTTTGTTTAATTTAGGGACCATTTATGCAATTTTTCCTTCCGTAAAGTTTTAATATAGTTGATGGGTAGATTTGTAATGTTAATGTATAAAATATCCGTATATTTGCTAATTTTATAAACATTGGGTGCATTTGACTGTTTCATATAATACAGGGACCATTTATGCAGTATTCCCTTCCGAAAAGTTTAAACATAGTGGAAGGGTAGATTTGCTAATTTTTTAAACATTGGGTGCATTTGACTGTTTCACATAATACAGGGACCAATTATGCAATTTTCCCTTCCAAAAAATTGTAAATATAATTAAAGAGCAGATTTGCAATTTTAGTGTATTTATGAGCATATTTGCTAAGTTTTCAAAAATTGGGTGCATTTAGCTGTTTTGCATAATACAGGGCCCACTTATGCAATTTACCCTTCCATAAAGTGGTAAATAGTATAAATTATGTGCATATCTGCTAATTTTTGAAACATTGGGTGCATTTTACTGTTTTGCATAATTCAGGGACCAATTACCCAATTTACCCTCCAAAAAAAGTAGTAAACATAACCTTATAAAAGAGTAGATTTGCTAATTTTTTAAACATTAGTTGCATTTGTCTGTTTCATATATATACAGGGACCACTTATGCAAGGGTAGATTTGCAATATTAATGTATAAAATATGGGTACATTTGTCTTTTTGTTAATTCTTTAATTATGCAAAATAATCAAGTTTATTTATGTATTCAAAATTTCACAAATATTAAAAACATTAAATTTTAGATTTTTTTTTATCCTTATTTCTTAATTATAAAAAATTCAAATCTTAATGGGTAAATAAAAATCGTATCAAATCTTTTTTAATTATTATTTATTATATATTTAATTAATTAATTAATTAAATTATTATGTTTGTTATAGTCATGTATACTATATGAGTGGAGATGCATGGAAAGAAGGTGGAATAGATGCAACAGGTAAGTAAAAACACAAACTTCAAAATTCCAATTCTACCCTTCTTAACAAATAGTTAATTATTATTTTTTAATATTTTATAGGAGCATTAATGGTTATAACACTGAAAATAATTTCATCGGTGGTAAATTATAATGACGGAATAATTAAAGAAGAAAAATTACGAGAAGTACAAAAGAAAAATCGGTTATTAAAACTTCCGACAATAATTGAATATTTTGGTTATTGTCTTTGTTGTGGAAGTCATTTTGCGGGTCCCGTTTATGAAATTAAAGATTATCTTGAATGGTCCGAGAGAAAAGGGGTAAGTTTATTTATATTATTTATTTATTTTCCTTTGTTTTTACGTATTTTTAACATTTTTTTATTCTTTAGTTTTCGATTTTGTGACTAAAATAACACTTGTAAGGGTATTTTTGTCTTTTAAGAAAGGACTAATGTTGTTGTGGAATTTAAAGATTAGGGAGTAAAGATGTTAAGACTTACAAGATAAGGGACTAAAATGTTACTATTTTGTCCTATATCTTTTGATTTTTTTGACAATTTAGTCCCTTATCTTTTGACTGTTTTGACATTTTGGTCCCTTATCTTTTTTGACAATTTAGTCCCTTATCTTTTGACTGAAAAGATTGGACTAAAATGTTACACTTACAAGATAAGGGACTAAAAAGTTGGATAAAAATAACCTATATTGTCCTTTCTCTTTGATTTTTTTTGACAATTTAGTCCTTTATCTATAAAAAGTAACATTTTAAATACATTATTTAAAAATTTTGCGAGTTTTTTGTATTGCAAATTTAACATTTTAGTCCCTTTTTTCGATTTTCGGACAGCTTTAGTCCTTTTTTCGTATTTTAGCTTTTTAATCCCTTAGTTTTCGATTTTGTGACCAAAATAACACTTTTGTCTTCTACAAAAGGACTAATGTTGTAGCAAAATTTAAGGTTAGGGACTAAAGATGTTAGACTTTCAAGATAAGGGACTAAAATGTTACAATTATAAGAAGGGACTAAATAATTTAAATATGTAAAGATAAAGGACAAATAAGGTTATTTTTATCCAACTTATTGGGTAAAAAAATAGCATATTTTGTCAATTTAGTCCCTTATCTTTAAGAAGTAACATTTTAAATCCATTATATAAATTTTTTGTGAGTTCTTCGTCTTGTAAATTTAACATCTTAGTCCCTTTATTTTTCGATTTTCTGATAGCATTAGTCCTTATCTTCATCCAACTTATCTTTGACTTTTTTGACAATTTAGTCCCTTATATTTAAAAAGTAACATTTTCAAAATTCCTTATTTAATTTTTTGTGAGTTTTTCGTCTTGCAAATTTAACATTTTAGTCCCTTTATTTTTTGATTTTCTGACAGCTTTAGTCCTTTTTTTTCCGTATTTTTTTTAGCAATACCCAAGTAACACTTTTGAGGGTATTTTTAGTCTTTTAATGGTTATACAGAAAAAGACTAATTATCAAAAGATAAGAGACTAAAATGTTACACTTACAAGATAAAGGACTAAATTGTCAAAAACAACAAAGATAAATCACAAAATAGGTTTCTTTACCCCCATTAATTTTTTATCTTTACATATTTTGTTGTTTTAGTCACCAATTTTTTAAAAGTAACATTTTAATCCCTTAATTTTCAAATTTGTGACAATTCAGTCCTTTTATTTTACAAATTTTACATTTTAATCTCTTATCTTTCAATTTCCTCATCACTCAAATCCTTTTTCTCTATTTTCATTTTTTCACAATACCCCAAAAAAAAAAAAAAAAATTACCCCTTAATATTTATCTTTACATAATTTGTCATTTTTAGTCTCTAATTTTTTAAAAGTAACATTTTAATCCCTTAATTTTCAATTTTGTGACTATCCAGTCCTTTTATCTTACAAATGTAACATTTTTAATCTCTTATCTTTTACGTCCAAAAAAAAAAAAAAAACTCTTATCTTTCAGTTTCCTGATCGCTCAAATCCTTTTTGTCTGTTTTCAATTTTACACAATACCACAAAAAAAAAAAAAATTAATTTTTAAAAAAAAAAAATTATATTTCCTGATCGCTCAAGTCCTTTTCCTCTATTTTCATTTTTTCACCACAAAAAAAATAAAATAATAAAAATTTATTTTAAAAAAAAAATTATATTTCCTGATCGCTCAAGTTCTTTTTCTCTATTTTCATTTTGCCGCAATACCTCAAAAAAATATATATATATATAAAATAATAAATTAAATTGACGATTTGACTCAATCTAACCGTACGATCTTCTGTAGATATACAAAGACTCAGAAAAAGGCACACCATCACCGTACATTGCAACACTACGAGCGTTTATACAAGCGGCATTATGTATGGGACTATATCTATACCTCGTCCCACATTTCCCCCTTTCCCGGTTCACTGAACCAGAGTATCTACAATGGGGTTTTTTAAAACGGTTCGGTTATCAATACATGTCCGGTTTAACCGCTCGTTGGAAATACTATTTCATTTGGTCGATTTCTGAAGCCGCAACTATTATCTCCGGGTTAGGGTTTAGTGGTTGGTCTGATAATAATAAACCGTTGTGGGACCGGGCTAAGAATGTTGATATTTTGGGACTTGAATTGGCTAAAAGTGCTGTTCAGATTCCTCTTGTTTGGAATATACAAGTTAGTACTTGGTTACGACATTGTAAGTTTTTTTTGATCCCTTAACTTTTTAGAATTTTCATTTTGCCCCTTGTGTTAAGATAATTATCTAGTAATGTGCATTGTTGGTTTTTTTGGTTAGTGTTTTTTCACTTTTGTAGATGAAAGATAGTAAACTCTTTTTTTTTTTTTTAAATATTAGGGACCTTTATGCAATTAGGTTAGGAAATAGTGATAGAGGTATTTATAGTGTAATTAGCTTTAGGGACTTGTAGTGCAATTTTTGTATAATTAGGGACTTGTAGTGCGATTTTTGTATAGTATAGGGACTTTTAGTGCAATTTTTGTATAATGTAGGGACTTTTCGTGCAATTATTATTTTTGTATACTGTAGGGACTTATAGTGCAATTTTTGTATACTGTAGGGACTTTATAGGGACTTTTAGTGCAATTTTTGTATAATATAGGGACTTTTAGTGCAATTTTTATTTTTTATACTGTAGGAACTTTCGGTGCAATTTCGTATAATAGACTTTTAGTGCAATTTTTGTATAATATAGGGACCTTTAGTGCAATTTTTTGTATAACATAGGGACTTTTAGTGCAATTTTTTGTATAACATAGGGACTTTTAGTGCAATTTTTTATATAATACAGGACTAATAGTGCAACTTTTTATAATATAGGGACTATTAGTGCAATTTATAATGTAGGGACTTTTAGAGCAATTTTTGTATAATATAGGGACTTTTAGTGCAATTTTTGTGTAACATAGGAACTTTTAGTGCAGTTTTTTGTATAATACAGGACTATTAGTGCAATTTTTGTATAATATAGGGACTATTTGTGCAATTTATAATTTAGGGACTTTTAGTGCAATAAAAATAAAATTATACTAGGGACTTCTTTCATAGATAAACTAAAAATTATAGCAGTTAGTACTTGAATAAGAAAACTACTAGGGACTTATAGTGCGATTAAATCAACAAAAATTTACTAGGGACTTGTAGTGCAATTCTTGCATAAATAGGGGCCTATTGCAATTAACTCAAAAAGAATTAATATTGGAACTTACACTGCAATTTCGTCAAATCTTATTTAAGTATTATTTTTATTTATTTGCAGATGTTTATGATAGGCTTGTAAGTGAAGGTAAAAGACCTGGTTTCTTTCAATTACTCGCTACACAAACTGTTAGTGCTGTATGGCATGTAAGTATATTTTTTATTCGGGCTTCTTAATTACTCCATTGGGCCTTGGGCCTTATATTTCTAATTTGACCAATCCTGTTCTGCCACCTGTCATTATTGCAGGGATTATATCCGGGTTACATTATTTTCTTTGTTCAATCCGCTTTAATGATTGCTGGTTCTAAAGGTATATATATTTATCTTATACTTAATGATTATTAATTAATTATTAATTTAATTTTTTTATTTATTTAAACAGCTATTTATAGATGGCAACAAGCTACTTCTTCAACGGTTATAAAAAAGCTACTCGCTTTCATAAATTTTGCCTACACAATTATTGTCTTAAACTATTCTTGTGTCGGTTTTATGGTACTTACTTACCACTTTTATCTCTTGCTTATATTTATAGATTTTAAGGACTAAATGTGTAATTAAATGTTATAGGTGTTGAGTCTACGTGAAACGTTGATAGCTTATGGAAGTGTATATTACATTGGGACGATTTTACCCATAGTGGTGATACTTCTTGGTAATGTTATTAAACCGGGAAAGAAGACAACTAAATCTAAAGTGAGGAAAGAAGAGTAAACTACATTTGAAAGTTTTTATTGATAATTTGTAATATTTTATTTCGGGAATATGGGAAATTTGGTGGTTTTAATTGAAAGGCTTTTACAATTGTGTAGTTGTAGTATTTTCGGTACGAGGTTTATTAAATAACTAACTACAGTTTGAAGTTAATTTGATTTAGTTTAATTATAGAAGTAAAAATATTTATAGTAAAAGGAATTAAGTCAATTAATATTTTAATGTTTTAAATGGAAAGAATTTGTTCGACAGTTAAATATTTTTTTTATGATTTAAATAAGATTTTTTTTTTCAAAATCGACAATATTTGACTAACCAAACACCTAAGCTGTCTCAGTCTAGGCGTCAACTCTCCTATCAGACGAGTGAGCCGTTTATGTAAAGTAAATTTTTTAGGTGTTTTTGCCTAGTGTTTTAGTCGGAAGAGGTGTCTAACCTGTCTAGGTATCACTTAATGAGAAAAACAATGGCTGCCTAGGTCTTGAATAATTGCAAAAAATATCTGCATAAACTTTTTTTTTTTTATTCTTCAGAATTCTTGAATTAATTCTACAACTTAAATTTTAGTAATTTTATATAATGTAGTGTTATTAAATAAATTTTATGACTTAAAATACTTAAATTTATTTTAAATACTATATATATTACTAAATATACAAAATTACACAACGAGATTCAAAACCGTCTAATACCGTTTAGTCTCTGGATAATCTCGTCTAAGCTGCAAAACCGAAATTATAGCATAGCCAAACACCACAAAAATCAAAATGCATCCAAACCAGTTGGGATTAGTATAAATTGGTTAGAGATTTGTTTCTCTTTCTAATCAGTATAAGTTTAAACTGAATCAAGTCAATCAAGTCAATGTTCAAAATAGCTGTCGAATGTATTAAAGAAAAAATAAAAATGCATCCTGAATATAGACACACCCACAAATGATGGTAGAGTTGTGAGACTGAAACGTCATCACAGGTCGTTTGGTCCCACTCTCTATCATAATGCTCAAAGCTGGATGGATTTTGATTTTGTTGAACATATTCCAGAAAACATGTTATGTTGGACCACTTTCAAAGTATTTGATTCTGAAATCATAATCCAATCATATTCAATACTACTCATTCAATAATACTAATAGCTTATTGATGATGAAAACATGTAAAAGTTTTTCTTTTTTATGTTTGAACATTTACAACTAATTGATGATAAGAAAAGTGTTTACGGATAATATATTTTCCAAACGTCAAAATTTTTTGGTATCACTGTCATCGACACCTTACACAGTAGTATAATATGAAGTTATACTTACTGATTTATTATGATTGTTATTTAATTATATTTAATCATTTATATATATTTTGAGCCAATAATTAAAACATAAATATTAAAAAGAACTATTAATAAAAAAGTACATAGAATAAGACTTTTTATAGAAAAATGCCTCAACCCAAAATACCTTTACAAATAATAATTAAAAAAGGGAAAAAATAGAAAAAATAAAACAAAAACTAATAAATACACGCGCGTCCGTGGTTTTTTTTTTTTAAAATCATCATAACTAATTCAAAAAAAATAAAAAATTTATATATTTAGATAAATCAAATTAATATTTACGTCTATGATTTTTTTGGGAATTTTTTGAATTTATTGATATTTTTGAATTTTTTTCGCAGACGCGGAACATGAAATTCACTGTTCGAAATACTGAATTTGTTATTCGCAAACATGAAATTCACTGTTTAAAACATGTGTGTTTTAAACAAGGAATTTCATGTCTGCGAAAAAAAAAAAAATCATAGACGTAAATATTAATTTGCTTTATCCAAAATGCAATTTTTTTATTTTTCTGATTTTTTTAGAATTAGTTATGACGATTTAAAAAAAAAAATTCACGGACGCGCGCGTGTGTGATGGAATTAGTAGTAGTAGGTGGTGGTGGTTGTGGTGGTGGTGGTGCTTGCGTGGTGCTGGTTAAATACATGTGGTAGTGGTGGGGGTGGTGGTGGTATCCTATTATTTTTTTAATATTTAAAAATTAATATTGTATTAAAAATAAAATAATATATTTAATAATAAGGGTAGGAAAGGTATGAAAAAATATAAATGAGACGTTTTCTATACATAATTATTTCATTAAGCATTTTTTTATAAAATAAATTATTAAAGGCTTTAAAAAATTATTAGAAAGCTTAATAAAGATGTTTTGAACAATAACCCAATATATTTTTTTTGTCAGGTTTGCTTCCATTGAAAATTCTTTAACAGTTTTTAGTGAGGTAAAAAAAAAGAAATAAAAACATTTATACATAAAAAATTGTAAGTGATACAGAGCCTGTTTGGGATTGATTATTTTGGAGCTAAAAGCGCTTTTTGATTAAAATTAAAACATTTGTAAAATATATTTAAAAATATTTTGACATCCAAAATCACTTTAAGTGATTATTTTAATAATCACTAATCTAATGCTTTTCCAAAAAGTGATTTTAAGAGACTAAAATATTGTTATGGATCGAAAATCACTTTAGGTGATTATTTTAAAAAGCAGTCCCAAACGGGCACAGAGTTTATAGCCTTCTATGTACGGAAAAAAATTGACTATCTCCCGCCTTACCACGCTTCGTCCCTCCAGTGCCAGCACACCGCCCTACCTCGCACTACCCTCTCGATAGTCTCGTCTTTAATGACACGAATCATGGAGCGACTATGATTTCATACTTTGATGTTTAGTTCCCTCACCCTTCTGTCTTTTTGCCACCAATCCGTTTGGTGTTGTCCCACCAAGCAATCTATTCCTACAAGGCTGCACCGTCTTGTTGTCGCCAAATCCGTCTTGTTGGGCACCATGATATATGTGGTCTCTGACTATAGACGGTTTTTGCTTTGAAATCGAAATTTTAAAAGTCCTCTTATAATCCTTAAACTAAAAAATATATTTTCAACTAGTTACGTTAGTTCAATTAATCAAAATTTTACTATTTTTTTTTCACTTAAAAATGTGAAGTGAAAGATTTCTGATTCTGATGCCAGGATGAATTTTGGAAGGGTTAGTCGAGTCACTATTTTAGATGACTTTGAAAATTTAAGTTTCAGTACTCGAAATAACTTATATTTAAGAGATTATTACCCAAAGGGTCTTGAAATCACCACCTCGTGACCTAACAAGACCGGCTTTATAGGCTCTTCTTACTAAAGGCCACAAACTAATTTTAACACTACAAGCCTAATTTTCCAATTACCATTTTACCCCTTTTGTATTTCATTACCCTATATATACTATATTTTATCAAAAGAAATTAAATCATTCTCTCTCCTCTCCCATATTTTTCTCTCGCAGCTTTTATTTTTTTTATTCCTCTGTCTCCAATCTGCTCCGAATCGGAGCTGCGAACAAGAAGACGAACGGAGCAATCCTCGTCACCGGTTCGAGATCTACACTAGGGTTTATTCACTGCTTCTCACCTTTGTTGTTCCGGACTGAAGACGACGAATGGGAAGAAGGCGTGCGTGAGGCGGATCTGTGAAGCTCAGCAAATCTGCGTAGCAGGTCGGAGAAGAAGATCGTTGTGAAGGTCTCAACTTTTTTTTAGGAAAATATGGAAAATAGTGAACGGTGTTTAGGAAAATTGATTTGAAAACGGGTTTAACAATGCATAGTGATTGGGTAAGAGATATGGAATGGGCTGTGAATTTGGGGTTATTGAAATCAACTGTAGCGAGTGGTTCGCAAAATAGGAAATTGGTGATATTGACAAGTGAGAAAGAAGGGGAATTTGTTGGCGGTTGCTGATGAAGATAATGATGTTAAGCAGATTGATTTTTTTTTGTTCAAAGAAGCAGATTGATGAAAACACAGTTGACCAATAATTATTGGGTGAATTACCTAAGGGGTCTTGGGGACCATCTTAGAGCCATATAGAAACCAAGTGGATTCTCTGTTCTACTTAGAGGCCTCAAAATTGACAAATACCTTTACTACCCTTATAGTGTATATAAGACAAAAAAAAAGATTCTTCTCTCTCCTCCATTACCATTACTCTCTCTCTCCTCCATTACCATTAATTTCTCTCCTCCTTTATTAATTTTTCTCTCTCCTCTGTCATTAACTATTAATAATTCCAGCTCCGACCTCCGGCCACCGACTACCGCCGACCACCACCGACCACCGCCGGAAAAAGTACTGAGCATAAAGTACTGAGCATGAAAAAATTACTGAGCATAAAGTACCGAGTATGGAAAAAGTACTGAGTATAAACTACTGAGCATGGAAAATGTACTGAGCATGAGCATGGAAAAAGTACTGAGCATGGAAAAGTGCTGAGTATCAGAAATTTTTTGCTGAGTATTCGAATTTTTTTGTTGAGTCGCTTTACTAAGCATGCTCGTTTGCTCAGTAACTTTACTGAGCATGCTCAATAATTTTACTGAGTATAAAAAAATAATAACTTTTTTGAACATGCTCAATAATACACCAAAAGTTCCCGATCATCAAAAGTTGTTTTAAAATCAAACCCATGTTAGATCTTCGAATTTAATTGAACACCAGAAAAAAGAAAATATAAATCGAACAATCATATAAAAATGAATTAGATTTGAGAAAGAGTAATAGTGAGGAGGATCTGTAGTAAAGTATATAGATATAGAAAGAGAATAAGATTTCATTTGATGAGAGAGAATGAAGGGAACGTGAAGATTTTGTTAACAATGCTGGGTTTTGACAAAATTAAACATGGGAACGAGATAATGTTTTGTGCATCACCGCCTCACACATTTTTGAAGCTTTATGCTCCAATAAAGGGTATTGAGTTGGAAGCTCTGCACACAATTATAAAGTAAATAAACTTACACGAATCTATTAATAATAATTATGAGATTATTACCTAAAGGGTCTTGAAATCACCACCTCGTGACCTAACAAGACCGGCTTTATAGGCTCTTCTTACTAAAGGCCACAAACTAATTTTAACACTACAAGCCTAATTTTCCAATTACCATTTTACCCCTTTTGTATTTCATTACCCTATATATACTATATTTTATCAAAATATCTTAAATAATTCACCCTATATTTAAGGATTATTTAAGATATTTTTCCTTATAATATTAATACAAATAATATTATTCAAGTAATTGTTCTTTCATTTTAGTGATGAACTGGCTTCAACCCCACCTCTCCATGAAAGTGGTGTTTCTTCACCCTTGGCCTTGGCATGTCGCCTCCAATTCATGGACCCCTTGTAATTAATTAATGTTGGACCAAAATATATTATTATTATTAATTAAATACCATATCATAACAGTAATAACTTTTTTTTAGATGTATGGGTGTCCGGGCCAGTTTACGCGCACCACGACTATTCTCATAGGAAATATACACGCCTCCTCATGCATACTCTCATTTAATTAGAACAGGTTACCCATGTTCAGGGAGGGGACTCGAACCTTGCACCTCTTGCTTACAGTAATAACTTTGTTGTATGATCGGTTTGTCATTATCCTAAATGATTCCTCTTATATACAGTTACTTTTTATAAAATAATAATGATATATATATATATATATATATATATATATATATATATATATATATTTTGTTTTTTAATAGTTAAGTGACAGGTATATATATAAAGAAATGTGAATAAAATTACATATAAACTGTTGCAAATAATGAGTATTTTTTTCTAGGCTTTTTTAAATTATAAAATTTATTTTGATAAAATTAAATTTATTTTATAGAAAAAATATGGAATCTAAAGCATGTCGTCTTGGTGGCTTACCCTAAGAGCATGCCCGCGGGAAACATGTAAAGTATGATTAGTAGATAGGACCAATTATAAACTCTATATTGGAGACGAGTATATCAAATAACTATAATATATAAAATGTAAACAAATAAATATTTTATTTTTTCTCAATAAATGACTAGATCGATTAGCTGGTAGATGAAAATCCTACTCCATAATTAAGAGATTTAAGAGATAATTGAATATGTGATGAAATGCGGTTTTCTTGATGGGTCAACCAAATTTTGTTTTAGAATAATATTAATCTGAATTGCTCTAGTTGACCCGCCCTTCTTTGTTGTATAGATTTTTCAAATAGAGGGAGTGCATGACTAAACATGATCATTGTTTTTTCTAATTATAAACATGATCTAGCTAAAGGAAACACATGCATTTTGTTTGTTGGGCAAAAGATTGAAACCTCACATAATAACTCACTTGTTATGTTTGCTTCTTGTAGTGACATGATTCTTAATTAATAATTACTTAGAGAGACATGAGCTGATTGGAGGAAGTATTTTTCATGGTAGGTGACACAGAGTGTCTTTCCTTGTAGTAAGGACTTGTTGAAATTTTGTTTGAGTATGAGCATTCTAGCTTACTGGAACGGCCACTTAGTTAGATAGCAATATTTTGTCCTTCATTGTTAATGACAAAAATAATTAATTTTTGTTAATTATTGGTGAATTATTAAATCATATATTTTTCTTTTTCTTTATAGTGAAAAAACTTACTAACTTATTGTAAAACTAATGTTTATGCATATGGGTTGATCCGTAAAAGATAAAAAGACCTCCATGTATGATATAGAAAGTCCGTACGATGCATATGAATGATGAGACCATAAATAGAGACGAATCTAAGAGAGGTGAAGGACGGTTGTCAACCTTGGGATCGAGGATGGAATAAGAATTTACTCGAGTTTTTAAAAGGGAATTTGTCTTTGACCATGCTATGCTAGTTTTGATAACCCTGTCGGGGGTTTAGTAAGTTTGTTTTCAAGCCATTTGGCCTAAAATGTAGGATGATTGACCTACGAGGTCTTGGGGACAAATTTCATGGCATATAGAAAACTTGATGATCAACTTTTTTTCCAAGAGGCCATATAACTACTCTCAAATAAAACATAAAATACAAGAAGACAAAAAACAAGTGATAAAATTGGTATAAAAACAAAAAACAAGTGGACCACCGGCTATGCTGTAGATCTCGGTTTAGCAGCCTAGGTGGTTGTCTGGGGCCTGACGCCTAAGCGGGATTATACAAGTCCTAGGCGGGATTAGGCGGTTTTAAATGCTGCTATGTAATTTTGTATATTTAGTAATATATGTGTAGTAATTATAACGAATTTAACCATTTGAGTCGTAAAATTTATCTAACAACACTATAGTATATATAAAACAAAATAAAATTTGAGTTATAATATCGATTCAAGAATTCTCGAGAATAAGAAAAAATAGACCTAGGCGGCCATTTTTTGCCATTAGTCAGCGCCTAGGCGGGCTAGGCGTCACTTCCACGGCGACTAAGGCGTTAGGAAAAAAACGCCTAGAATTTTTACTAGGCGTAAGCGAACAAGAGAGGAGTTGACGCCTAGGCGGTGATGTCTACAGCATAGACCACTGGATCACTATTCATCTTTGGACACCACTGGTGCCGCCATCAGAAATTCTCTGAGTATCGAAAAAAATATTTAAGTATCGGAAAAATTCTTTAAGTGGCGAAAAACTTCTCTGAGTATCGTAAAAAATCACCGAATATATTTAGCCAAAACCATGAGTATTATTGTAAAATCACTGAGTATTACTGTAAAATCACTGAGTATTAACATAAAATCACTGAGTATTACTGTAAATCACTAAGTATCGACATAAAATAACTGAGTACTTGATAAAAACACCGAGTACTTCCGGAAAAAGAGTAAACACAAAATAAGTATAAAAATTCATTCTATTATCAGAAAAATAATATTACAACACTTAATAGGGAAAAAAATACTACACAAAAAATAACCTATTATAGAAAATTAAAAAAAACAATACTTTTCATAAAACATTATCTTCCACTTCCGTATACATAAAAAAGAAATACATTAGCTGGTTTATTAAGTACAACAACTTATTAAGTGAGCTATAAAAAAGGTTGTTTTGCTTAGCAAGTGAGCTTAGTAGGTGACCTTTGGTTTACAGAGTACAACAACATGTCATTAGCCGGAGATCGAAGATGTTCTTCTTCGCCAAAGATCTTTTTCTCCATTAACGAGCCATCAACTGCAAAGTAACCAAATCTTGAAACAAACGAGACATCAACCACAAAGTAGCCAAAGCTCGAACCAAAACGCTGATGTCTTCACCTGAACGAGGTCTTCCATGGTTGCTCGACACCTGCTCCAAAAATCTTGGAAACTGCTGCTACGGATCGTCGCTGGAGTTTTTTGTGGACCACGAGAGGGACAGAGGAACCATGTTTGTTGCGATGGCTTGGAGATTCATGAAGTGGAGAGGAGTTTCCATGGTTGTCGGATATGGCAGAAGCCATTAACAACTGAAATGAGCTTCCATGGCCGCCAAAGCTTCCATGGTGCTCGATATCTAGCTTCCATGGAAAAAACTCGAAGGTAGCTTCGCTTTTGCCCACTGATGCTTTAGAGCTTGAGATCTCCATCAAAGCTTGAATAAAGAGAGGGGATAGAATGAGCTGGTGCATGAGAAATAATAGAGAGAGGGGAGAGAGGAGAAAGAATGAGCTGCAAAAAAGAGTAAAATAGAAAGAAAATGAGTAAGGGTAAAATCTTTTAAAGTTTTAGGTATTTATTTAATATATATAGTGGCTAAAATTATTTTAAGGGTACACTAGATAGTGGGGAATATAGTTATAGTGTAAGATCTTATTAGTGGCCTTTAATAGAGTTAATTAAATAGCGATGTTTAAGTCTATAAGAGGAGTTTTCAAGACCCGTTAGAAAAAATATTCTAAAATGCATGAAAAACACTTACTGATTTAGTAAAAAAGTTATAATGTCTAGTAATCCTACTATATTTCCACTTCTAACCCTCTCTCCACCTCACTAGAGATAGACTCATGATTTTTAGTTAGAATAAGATACTTTTAAAAAAAAAATCAAAAAGATCTAATATTTTAGTCGTAGGGGTTAATTTTTAGTTAGGGTGGCCTCTAAATTTTTTCCTCATATTTTTTGAAGCAACATTCACACTATATCCCAAGACTCAAGATGGACTACAACCTACCAAAATTTCACCCTAGATTACCACTACACACTCTATAGGACTATCTGGTTAGGGACAAAGTCAATATTATTTGTTGAGGCTAAAGGGATGGGGAGATTTAAAGGTGGTGGGGGCAAGAGACCCTTTTTATTCAATTTTTTTTATAATCCATATATAATGCAAAATAATCTATATATTATGATTACAACAATAAATATTTTAAAGAGATGAAGGTTAAAGTTAAGATTTTGAAAAATTTTAAAGCTAAGAAAAGTAAAGATTAAATTAAGCAATTTATAAAATATATAGGATCAAAATAAATTTTGAAAAACCAATGAAGATCATGTCCTCCTTGATTGAGCTTGAGCATAGATTTGTTCTATGGGATCAAAATAATATTATATATCATTTTTTATTATATTTTTTAGTTAAAATTATTTAATTAAAAATAAATAAAGTCAAATTATAATAAAGAAAAATCATTTCCGATACAATCTATATTATATTACAAGGTTTTTTGATAAATGGTGACCAGGATTGATTATGGTTAAACATAAGTGGTGGCCATGATCGTTTTTTGCCCCACCTATCATTAATACCATTAATTAATCTTTATTTACTTGATACAAAAAATTATATTTTAACACAAAAAATCTTAAATCATTCCCTTATTTCTCTCATTATTCTTTTATTCTTTTCATAAATTTCTTAAAATTTTCAATTTTTTAATTTTCTTATTTGTTATTTATACAAAAACCACATTAATCTTTTAAAAGATTTTTTTTTTAAAATTGAAAATATGGGAGCAGTGTATTACCCTACACGGTTTTTTGAAAAACCAATGAAGGAAAATAATATTGAAATATATGGTGGAGTTAATAATAATAATAATAATAATAATAATATCTTGAAGCAATTAAGAACAATTGGGTAAATCCGATTTGGACCTTTACAACCAAATTATTGTTTGATAATCTGTATTATATTACAAGGTTTTTTGATAAGTGGTGACCAGGATTGATTATGGTTAAACTTAAGTGGTGGCTAGGATCGTTTTTTGCCCCACCTATCATTAATACCGTTAATTAATCTTTATTTACTTAATACAAAAATTATATTTTAACACAAAAAACCTTAAATCATTCCCTTATTTTTCTCATTATTCTTTTATTCTTTTCATAAATCTCTTAAAATTTTCAATTTTTTAATTTTCTCATTTGTTATTTATACAAAAAGCACATTAATCTTTTAAAAGATTTTTTTTTTAAAATTGGAAATATGGGAGCAGTGTATTACCCTACACGGTTTTTTGAAAACCCAATGAAGGAAAATAATATGGAAATATATGGTGGAGTTAATAATAATAATAATAATATCTTGAAACAATTAAGAACAATTGAGTAAATCCGATTTGGACCTTTACAACCAAATTATTGTTTGATAGTACTTTAATAGGGGAATGAAGTATATTTTATTGTAAAAATATATCAATAAAAGTTACATTATTAATTATAAATATTATAAAACTATCATGCATTTCTAACCACAACATACATAAGTAGTGGCCAGAATTGATTTTAGCCACAACATAAGTGGTTGTCAGGATCGTTTATGGCCCCACTTATCACTAATTCCATTAATTAATCTTTATTTACTTAATAAAAAATTATATTTTGAAACAAATAACCTTAAATCACTCCCTAATTTCTCTCATTATTCTTTTATTCTTCTCATAAATCTCTTAAATTTTTTTATTTTTTAATTTTAAACCTTAACAACCTTAACCCAAACCCTATCCCAAACCCAAACCTTAACCTTAATCTTAACCTAAACCCAAACCTTAACTTTAACCTTAACCTTAAACTTAACCTTAACCTTAACCCAAACCCTATCCCAAACCCAAACCTTAACCTTAATCTTAACCTAAACCCAAACCTTAACCTTAAACTTAACCTTAACCCAAACCCTATCCCAAACCCAAACCTTAACCTTAATCTTAACCTAAACCCAAACCTTAAACTTAACCTTAACATTAACCTTAACCTTAAACTTAACCTTAACCTTAACATTGACATTAACCTTAAACTTAACCTTAACCTTTAACTTTATTTTTAACTTTACCTTTACCCTTACCTTTACCTTAACCTTAACTTTAACCTTAACCTTGACCTTAACCATAACCTTAACATTAACCTTAAACTTAAACTATACCTTAACCTTAACCCTCAACCTATTATTCATAACCTTAACCACTTAGCTATTAACCTTATTCTTAACCTTATCCTTAGCCTTATCCTTAACCTAACCTTGACCTTAAACCTAACCTTGACCTTAAACTTAACCTTAACCCAAACCTTAACCTTAACCTTAATCTTAAACTCAACATTAAACTCAACCTTAAACTTAAACCTTAAACCTTAAACCTTAAACCTTACATCTTAAACCTTAAACCCTAATCTTCATCATCACCTTAACCTTAACTTTAATCTTACCCCTTAACCTTTAACCTTGAACCTTACACCTTACACCTTAAACCTTAAACCTTAAACCTTAAACCTTAAACCTTAAACCTTAAACCTTAAACCTTACCTTGACCTTGAACCTTAAACCTTAAACCTTACAGCCTTATCTTCGTCTTCACTTTAACCTTAACCCTTAAACCTTAAACCTTAACCCTTAAATCTCAAGCCTTAACCTTTACCTTCACCTTCATCTTAATTTTAACCTAAACCTTAACCATAACCTAAACCTTGAAGTTAAAACTTAACCTTAATCTTGAACCTTGGACCTTAAACCTCAAACCTTAAACCTTAACCTTAACCTTAACTTTAAACCTTAACCTTAACTTTCATCTTAACTGTAACCTCAACCTTAACCTTAAACAGATGAAGAATCAGCGCGCTAATATTCGACCTTAAACCTGGATTTTTGTTAAACTTTAAACGTTTTATCTTAAACCTTAACCCTTACTTAACCTTAATCTTAAAGTTATATTTAACCTTAACCTTGACTTAAAATTTAACCTTAACCCTTAACTTTAACCTTAAAATTAACCTTATCCTTAACCTTGACCCTAACCTTAACCTTAAACTCAACCTTAACCTCAACCTTAACCTCAAACTCAACCTTAACCTTAACCTTAAACTCAACCTTAACCTAACATTCTTTTTGATGAGCAACAAAAGAAAAACATTAACCCTAACTTTAACCTTGACCTTCACCCTTGGAACCTGTGTTCGATTTTCGTTAACAAAACAAATTTTTTCTTTAGTGTCTTCAGACACGGGTTTTACCTAGTAATATTATATGAAAAGTTATATGAAAAAGAATAATATTGAATATTACTGATATAATAGAGGCTGACAATGGTATTTATTAAATTAACCTTTGATAAAAAAACAAATTAATTTGTTAAAAAATAGCAGAAAATAAAGAGAGAAAAATGAATATTTTTAGAATATGAAATATTATTTTATTAAAAAAACATATAAAATTTAGTTAGAGAAAGACAATCAAACTTGAAAATAAAGAATGTTTGGATTGAAGGTATTGAGAAGAAAAGAAAAGAAAGGAAATGATTTTTGATATATTTAATCGTTTGGATTGGAATATTTTTTGAAGGAAAGTAATTTGGGTGATTATTAAAATCACCTGTAAACCCCTATATATAATCACTCCAAATCGGGGTCAATCGGAAGGAAAGAATTTTATTAAATAAGCAAGATAAAAAAAACAACATTGACACCTTACAAACAATGATAAAAATTGAAATATGTTAATAAAAAAATTATTTTCTAATTTTTTTCTAATCCAAACAAAAAAGATACGCAAATTTTCTTATGAATTTTTATTTATTAAAATTATCTAATCCAAACAACATTTTTCACTCCTTTTCTTTTCTTTTATAACTTTTCTTTTCTTTTCTTTTATTATTTTTTTCCCTTCTGAATACAAACACACCCTTAGTAGAAAAGAATATTGCATTTTTCTTTTGGACGGAAGAATATTTCAGTTTAAAATTATAAAATCATAAAACTATATTATATTTTATAGGTGTTTCTTCAGAGTATTATTCTCATTATGAGATGCCCAATTATCAAAGGCACGCAGCTTTGTCCCGTACCTAAATTTATGGGCTTTACGTAAAGAATTTGTATTGATTCTTGAAAAAGGTATTTATTATGAATTTTTTTATGAGAAGTTAGGATACTCCATAATTTGCTATTTTGGAGTAGTAATATTTATTGGTAAATTTAGAAAGATAGAAATAACTTTGTTTTTAATGGCGTTAAATCATATTTTTTTTATTTTGTTCGAAACTTGAAAGGAATATAAAGATGTGAATTAAAATTCAAATGATGGTAAAATAATAAAAAAGTTGAAGGATCCAATCTCAGATTTCTTGACTTTAATTGAAAGAAATGTTAAAAACCTTAGTATTAAAAATATTGGTAGAGTTAGTAGTTGGATATCTCCACCTACTAATATTATTAAAATTAATATCGATGCTAGCTTTACTTTATTTGGTTGTGCTATATCTTATATTGTCAGAGATGCTTTGGTAACTTGATTGAGACGGATGCAAAGGAAATAGAGGCAAGAAGTTTCGTCGAAGTAGAAGCTCAAGTTGTTACGTGGGGCTGCGTGATAGCGAAACCTTTTCCTATTAATTCAACTATTATTGAAAGTGACTGTGAAGTGATAGTTAAACCCTTAACTAGTAGGACCCCTTGTAGTATTTTTGAGTGTTGTAATATTTTTAAGTCTACTTACGATATTGCAGAGATTTGTAATTCGTTTTTTTCATGTTAGCCGCAAAGGTAATAGAGTAGCTCATTGGATCGCCAAACAAAAGCTTGTTGGCAAACTGTTTGGTGATTGGAGGTTTTCTCCTCCTTCCCAATTAGCATAACTTATCTTAGTTGATAAGCAATTATGCGGTATCAACTTTGTATTATTTAATTTTATTATGCTATTAATATATTTAAGCAGTTGACAATTTTTTTTCCTATGAGGACAAATAAAAGCCTTTTTTAAATATATCTAAGAGTCACTTTAGACTCGGAGCCATTTGACTTCAATAAGATTCGATCTCAAGACTTTTTGCAGGATACCAGGCCGAGAAAGAACGACATATTTTTTTGAAACGAGGTCGTCACTAACGTGACATAAAGACTCCTTGTTTAGAATAAATGGAATTCTTATACTATTTAATATTCCTGAAAATTTTATTTTACAGAATAACCCTAAACTCGGCGCTTCCGGCTCGTCGAAGAGGCCACTCTTTGATCTCAATTTATCTCCCCCTGGATGTTATGAATCAACTCATACATGTAATCCACTTTATATTGAACAAATATGGGCGTTAGAGCATTGAGAGGACCTTTCCCTAGTACATATAGATAATCAGGAAGGACGCACCAATGGTGTAACATTTATTGTGCCCACGGTAAACACTAGGTAGCCAAGTGCATAGCAAATAACTATTGAAAGCATCTAGACACAGAGAGAAGCATCAGAAGCCTTTATGATCATCATTGTATCAGAGAAAAATGCAACAATCAGCCTTAGGCTAAAATTTGTGACGTCTTTTTCCGTTCTATTCCTTGCTTACTTATGTCTAGTATCTAGACAAATTCAATTCGGTGTAGATAGTCACTGGAGAGTGCTCTAACCACTCAAGCAACTATCGATCTTTTATTTATTTTTTGGACAAAGAAGAACAAAGTTACATGGATTTTTTTCTTGGACGGTTTATAGGAGTTAGAAAGCAATTGTTTTGTTGGATCATATCTAATTTGTATATTTTTAAGTTTTTTTTATTTTAAATTCATTAATAATGGTCTCACTAATTTTTTCCTAAAAAAGGATGAATGGCCTATGAGGTTTTGGGGATTCTCTTCGTGACTAATAGAGTATGTGTGGATACATTTTTCTCAAAAGAGGTTTTAAAATATTATGGATAAAAAATATCCTCATGGTATATATAAGAAAAAAAAACCAAGAAATACCATTTGTTTGATTTACAAACCTTATCTCTCCTTCCTTCTCTCTTGTGAAATGAAGCAATTGTCATTTTTCTTCTCTCTGACAAAAGAAAACGATGCTCAAGGACATAGTTTGAAATCTGCCATGGTTAAAAATCTGCTTAACCTTCTCTCTCCTCTCTTCCTCCATTTCATTTTGTTTAAAATCTTCCAAAGTGATTCCTCCATGGAAATTTCGTTCGAGATAATGAAACTTTGTTAGAATGGAAGCCTTGTTTTGTGCGAGTTTCATTGATAGAACGAAGCCATGCCAATTTTGTTTTTAATGAAACGCATCTATGGTGATTGGTAAAAAATAATGTTGATACTTAGTGAAATCACTGAGTACTCAGTTAAATCAGTAAAGAACAACCATGGTGAAAAACAATACTCGTACTCAGTAAATTCATACACTTGAATTTAATTAAAAAGAACAAAAAAATTAAGTACTTTACTGAGTATTCATTATATTAATGAATATACTCATCGAAATACGTGTTATGACTAATAAACTAGAATCGGAGTGCTTAGCAAAGTTAATGAGTATGCTCAACAAAGTCACTAAGTACTCATCAAAATAACTGAGTGTCATTAAATTTTTTGAGTATTAACCCAAAATCATTGAGTATAAACCACAAATCACTGAGTATTAATGCAAAATCACTGAGTATTGACTCAAAAATCACAAAGTATAAAAATATAACAAATATTACAATTAATTAATAAATATTACACAAAATTACTGATTACGAAACGCAATCACTTAGTACTACACAAATCACTGAGTATTAACACAAAAATGAAGCTTCCTATTGGATCTTTCATGGCTGAAAATCAACTATGATCAAAACACTCCTTTACTACTCCTCATAGGTCTGAAGTTTTATGAACGAATGGAGCTTTGTGGCCCTTGAAGCTTCACGAAGTTTAAACACGAAAATACGAATCTCAAAGATTACTACGTACATGTCTGCTATTGGACGACCATTGAAGCTTCAAAAAGCTGGTTTTCTTCATGGCTACGAAAATGGCTTGAAGCCGTGGGTGTTGTTAGGAGCTCGAGAATTGCTGCAAAAGTGGAAAGGAGAGAAAAAGAGTTTTGTGAGAAGAGAATGAGAGAGGAAGAGAGAAATACGTAAATGGGGTGTGGGGGAATATAGGGGTTTGTGTATTATATGTATGTGTATATATATAGTGGATATAATCATTTAAGGGTATAATTAGCGCTGAGCGAAAAAAAAAACCGAACCGACCCCAAAGATCGAAAAAGCCAAACCGAAAAAATTGAAACCCAACAAAACCTCTCGGTTCGGTATAATATTTTTTAAAAACCTTAAAAAAGTTATGTCCGGTACGGAATTTCTATGCTAAACCGTACCAAAAAACCAAACCGGAAAAATAAAAAAAACTAAATATGTCCCTAATTTTTTTAAATTTCTTTAAGAGATTATGATAAGAGGATAGAAAATGGAGTAAATTTTGAAAACAAAAATTCTCATATATGGCATACACAACCCCTAAAAATGTCATAATGTGTAACATATCTTACATTTATTATTTGTCGATAAATCTTAAAAGATTTTTTGTTTATTGAAACTCCTTGAAGGTAAAACATTCACATTAAATTGTATAAATATTCCTTTATAATTATTTTTTACAATTAATGTATACTATTTCAGTACATTGGAGCAGATGAAAAAACATCAAGAAAACAAACCAAATTGTCGCGTAACTTTTATTTCACATCCCACTCCATTACTTTTTTCTTTTTTCTTAAGATAAGTGAGAAATAAATATTACAAACCTTACTACACATACAAATATCATTCACTTTATTACTTAATAAAAACTTGATCAAAGAAGAGCAATCACTTTCAGAAGTACTGGCCCCAAATGGATACAAAGATGTCATTCTACAAGCTTGAAAAGTTCTTTTGCTTCTATCGCTAGAGGTGACAAATCCATAACACATGTCACATTATCATCCATCAAGCTACCTGTATGACTTCTAAGTACACAAGAAATTACGACTAAATTAGTTGAAGCATCCCATGTAGGGCTGCAAACGAATCGAGCCGAACCAGACTTTAGCTTTCTTGAGTTTGTTTGCTAATATTTTAGCGAGCTTGAGTTTGATCTTGGTTTGAGTTTGAATCGAGCCGAGCCGAACTTTACCTTTCTTGAGCTTGGTTCGTTAACTAACGAGCCGAACTAAAACAAACCCTTAACAAACTTATTTTTTCCAAGCTTGAGTTTGGCTTGGATTGGTTCATTTTAGACTCATTTAAGTCTCCTTTATTTTTATATGATATATATATATATATATATATATATATATATATATATATATATATATATATATATATATATATATATATATATATATATATATATATATTGAACTTTCTGTGATTTAAAATGAAGTTAAGTAAAACTTATATACAACACATTACATAATTTGACTTGAACAAAAAAATATACTTACTAGATATAGAATAGTTTAGTATGATAAATTAGATTTACAAAAATTTTACGGAGTTTTGAGTTTATATATATATATATATACACATACATATAAAATTGTTATTTTTTAATTGAATATATCTACCAAACTTATTAACGAGCTCTTAACGAGCTTTTATCAAACTGTTCACGAGTTTAACGAGTCAAGCTTATACAAGTTTTAGTTTGTCTCGTTTAGTAAACGAGCCTGAATTTAAAGTTTGAGCTTGTTTTATTTAACCAACGAGCGAAACTCAAACAAACTTTTAGCAAACTAAAATTCGAGCCCTTGGCGAGAGTATCAGTTCATTTACATGGGATTAACATCAGAATTATTTTTGAATTGCCTAGTACAAAGTGGTGACCAACCAGTATTAAGAACAATAAAATTAACATTCAAGCATCCAACTAGACTACTTAGAATATGGACCACCCCTGTCTTAGGCACTTGATTATAATTCTATTTAACCCCAGATTGTTTCCTATTATCTAGTAAGTAATAATCATAGGTATTAAGGGCTTTATAAATAGTTCTTAGAGGGCCAGGGTCTGCGTTTCTAAAGAAAAACTCATTTATTTCCCTCAATATTTGCCAATCAATGGTGGCAGCTAATCCCTCAATTTTTTTGTCTAAAATAGAACCAAAATGAGAGTGATTAATGAGTTAATCTAACTAGTAATCCATCCTATCAGTGGTGCCATTGTAAGAGACAAAATTTAGGGGAGAGGCCAACCAGACTCCCCTAACTCAGACACAATGGAAAATAACATGTTCATTGGTTTCAGGAGCCAAGCCACATATATTACTTAAGGAATAATTGGTCATTGTCTTCTATAATTTGTAGGGATCCATATCTACAAGATTTCCACATGAAATTATTGAATTTAGGTGCTAATTTAAATTTCCAAATAAAACTCCACAATTTCTTAAAAGTGAGATAAGACGTGTCTCCTAAAGTAAGAGACCTGTTATATTCCTCAACAAGTTGAGACTTCCTAAGGCTACCATATACCTCCTTAACCTTGACTCCACCAGATAGGGCCGGGAAGAGAGCCAAACTGGAGAGTCAAACCTATTAAGAGAATCTATATGAATGTTGCCTATGGTTGCCACAACTTATGGGGTAAAATATAATTTCAAGAATATCAAAATTCCAAGCAATACCTTCATTATTAAGAAGTTCACAAACAAGATTAGGTTTAACACCTAGTGGTCTATCCAATTCTTGAATACCAGGTATCCAATAAGAATCCCATATACTAACATTAATATTCCAAAAAAATATTATAGGAAAAAATTTCTTTACCCATCATCAAACCTTTCCAACTCCAAAAAAAACTACTCTCATCTTTAGCTTCAAGAAACAAAATTTAGGAAACTATTTTCCTTTAAATATTTTGAAAAGAAGGGACTCTAGTATTAGAAATAATTTCCAAGCATTGGAAGCTAGAAAAGAGATGTTATTACACCAAAAAATTTTGAAGCCCAAAACACCATCGTATTTTTGTTTTATAAGATTTTTCTAGCTAATCTAATGGGTCTTAGGATGCCCCTTATTAATCAAAAAAATTCAAAATCCAAAGAAACAATATGATTATTAACTTTTTTGGGGACTAGGATGACTAATATAATATGATTAAGAATATTATAAATAATTGCTTTGACCAAGACCTCTTTTCCAATATTAGAAAGAAGCTTAGTGCCTACATTCTTAAAAAATTGATTCAATAAGTCATTTAAGTCCTTTAAACTTTGATCTACCCCAAGAAGAGAGAACACATAAGTATTTACTTAAATAAACCACAATATTCACTCTTAAGAGGTTAGAGAGAAGTATTAACTTCATCAGAAGTCCTTTTACTAAATAATATACCACTTTTGTTCAAATTTACCTTTTGACCAAAAGCATGACCATACTTATATATAACAAAACTATCTTCATTAGTATACAAGAAAAAGAGTTTGTCATCAGCACTAAGGATATAAGTTGTACTAGGAGAATTTTTAGAAACCTTAATAGCCTTAAGACCATAATTTTATTCATCCTCCTTAACAAGAGCCGATAAAGATTGAGGTACAAGACGAAAGAGGAATGTGAAGAGAGGATCACCCTATATCAAGTCCATAGTAGGCTTACATATAGGTTTAACCTTCCCATTTATATTTACCTCATAGGAAACATTATTGAAACAATTTCTAATCCAGCTAATCCAAACTAAGCAAAAACCTTATTTTTTGAGCAAATAGAAAGTCCCACTCAATATTTTTGGAAAATGCTTATGTGGTCGAAAATCCGTTTAATTTGGTGGTTAGTCACAGAACAAAAAATAGAGAATCAAGTGAAAGAAGGCAAACTTTAGAAAGGAGAGAAAAATAACGTCTTCAAAGGAACTTTTGGAGGGCAAGAAGCGTAATTGTTGAGAGCGCAAATAAGGGGAACCCTCAAAGATGATTTAATGATTATCACAACTTGGAATACGAGGGGTTTGGGACCCGTATAAAATTGAAGTGAAGGTACTCTTGACTTCACCTCAAGCTATCCACTGTAAGTTCGTGTGTAAGGTAACCTCTATTAGCATATATACTTCTTTTATATATGGGTACAATTATATGATTGAAAGGAGGGATTTGTAAAATGAACTAGTCGATCACGCTACTTCTTTTGATGCTCCATGGCTCTTTCTTGGCGATTTTAATAATATTCTTGATTACAATGAGTGGAAAAATGGAAAATTAGTCACTATGGGAGACTTTTACGAGTTTACGCATTTTTGTAATTCTGTCGGAGTAGAGGACCTATAGTATTCGGGTCAATACTACACATGGGACGATAACCACATTCTTAGTCGGATTAACCAAGCAATGACTAATAAAAGGCTTGACGCCTCAGATCACTATGTGCAAACAAAGTTTCTTCCTGAATCTAGTGTATTAGGTCATTTACCATGCATAGTGTCCTTGTTCTTACAAGAGGTTACAAGAGTCACTCCATTCCAATCCTTTAGTATGTGGGTGAACCATAATAATTATGACGAGGTGGTTAGTAATGGTTGGAATAAAAAACATTGTCGAGGTACGAAATAGTTAATTATCTACCAAAAATTTTGTAATTTGAAACCGGATTTGAAAAAATTAAATAAGGAGCACTTCTCTTATAAATATGAAAGAGCCAACATGGCTAGTGAGGTCTTTGAGATTGCCGCGATTAGATTCCAACAAAATGTGGCAGATAGTGAGGATTTGGAAAAATTTGTTGTGTTTCGCAAAATTGCAAGTAGACTTTAAAAATGACGAGATTAGTTTTTTTCAACAATAAAAAAACTTAGTTATAATCTTTGGAAAGATCGATGCACAAAACTATTTCACAGACTCGTAAAAAGTAAGAAACGGAAGAAGTTTATTGGCAAAATTTAACTTCCAAGATGTAACTTCTAGTTCTCAAATTAAAGATACATTCTTGAACTATTACAAGCGGTTGTTGGGTACAAGTGTTGATATTGTATATGTTGATTTTAGATTTTTTTTGATTTTGACATATAATCAAGGTTAAGATTTGTAACTCAATGAGATTAGGGAATAGTTAGATAGTATTATTTTACCTTTTTAAGTTTAGATAGCTAGTTCTTTATGTACCGTATAAGTTTTTTATACTTAATGAAAATGTTTATATATTTCTCGATCTTTTCTTTTTTACTATGTCAAATTTATCGCAAAGATTATTTAAATTTATGCGACACAAGGAAAAAGAGAATATTTATAAGTATTCCAATCATTGAAAGAGTTGGACTATTTGTTATACTCCACCCTTTCTCCAATGAAACATCACAAATATTTATGAAGACTATATCATATGAGTGGACACAAAATTAATAAAAAACGATGAGGTGTTATATTAATGAATCACCCAAAACAATAATCAGTTTCGTCTACCTCCATTGTATATATTTAATGCAAAACATAAAGACCTTTTACGACTGTAATCATATTCATTTAATATTTATGTGAACACATTATCATCTACTCAACTTCAAGTTTATCATCCATTTAATTAATCAAACCCAAAATCTATCCTCCATTTCAACTGTAAGTGTTATACTAATACCGCACGTACCTCATCAATGGAGCTTCTATCTCACAGAAGAAAAATAACGATAAGCTGTAAAGCAATATCTTAGGGGCGGTCGTCAATAAGAGTCTATAGGATTTTTTTTAAATTTTAAAAGTAATGAAATTTTCAATTAAAATTCTAAAAAATCATTTAAAATATTTGTTTTTAATTAATCATAATTTATATTAAGGAATTACAATTCTATTTATGAATATAAACTACAAACATAATTCTCCTTTGACCACCAAAAAAGAATTATAATATCCAACTACAGATTTTCCTAAAAACAAAAATGTGTGATTTAATTTGATTTTTGTCACGGTCATTGGACAATTGTGAATTGAACGAAACAAGTATATTTTGAAATCGATTTTGAGTCACAAAATCCAAGTTCAAGGAGACATTAGATTATTAGTGCAGCCCGAGACTTTGTCCGAGCAGGTGTAAAGAGACGTATGTGAAATACCGGTTATATCAGCGAAAACTGTCTTGTTAAATAGTTAATCTGATATTGGGTTCAAACTCAGCCCTAACCGATGTTTTGAATAGAATTTGAATAAGGCAGACATTGGAGGACTCTATCAATTAGTGGTTTTGATGGGACGAGCGTCATTGATTTGGCACTCGGTTCAAAACTGAATGCGCTGCATAATTGACTCGTAATAGCATATGAGCGAGGTTTCGAGAATTTGTGCATTTAGATTGACTCGTTAGAACTAAATGCACTAGTGAAGGGAGATATAAAGTTTATGATTCAAGTGACATTGTATATCATACTAAGAAAAATAATTTTTGAGTTACGTCATATCTTATACAAGATATTAAGTATGCTATGGCTAGTCAGAGGAGAGACGAATCTTCAGACTTCGGCTAACACGAACTGTTCCTAAATAATTTATAAAACATGCTTCTAAAAGATAAGAATGATTGGAGTAAATCTGAAATAATTATGAATATTTTGTTAAAACTTGAGAATTTAATAGATTAGCTTAACAGTTATTTTGAGAAATAAAAACAAAAATTATAAATCTAAAATATCGTAAATTCTAAAGTTGGACCCAAGAACATATCACATTATCATTCAATCAATATTAATTCTATCAATAAGATTATAGTGGTATGTTTGGATTAGAAAGAAATTGTAAATTAAAGGATAGGAATAGAAAGTTTAGTAAATGATTAGAAAAAAAAGTATCAAATCTTGTTTGAATGAAATAAAAATAAAAAGAATAATTTTATTAAAGAATTATATTATTTGGTGTTTAGATTAGAAAAATAAGAAAAAGAAAAGATTCTTTTTATAATTAGATAACTTTTATACCCTTAGTAATATATCTTATATAAAAAGAATAGGATAAACATTATGACATAATAAAAAAATCTTTTTCTTTCTAATGATACCAAATTAAAAAGATTGAATATAATATAGTAAAAAATTAAAAAAAAATTTAATAAATTTTTCATTTTTAATTATTACTAATTCAAACAAAAAAGAAAATTATTATTATCCTTTAATATAGCCTTTCACAATATTAGAATCCCAAACTTTAAAATTACCAAAAACCTAGTCCTAGCAAATCGTAATTATTTAAAAACTCAAATCCATTATTTGGTAGCTATTTCGCACATTTCTTTACTTTCTATTCTCACATTTCTTTAATTTCTATAAGTCCTCCCACAATCATTGTTTCTTTCTTAAAGTTTGTGCACAAAAGCACATATATATTCTCTTCCACCCAACTATCTTTACCCATTCTTTTTCTTCTACAATATTCTCTTACTCTAAATTATAGTACTAGCAGTATTAAATTTGTTAGTCAAGCTTTTCTTGAAAACTACTTAAAAATTAATTCTTTTGACTTATACTTAATTTCATACTCGATTACGAAGTCCAAAACCAATTAAAAACCAAAAATTCGTAATACATTCTCGATAAGGAAGTCCAAAGCCTATCGTTCTTTCTTCCTCCTTGGTTTGTTCTAATGTTCTTACCTTAAGAGACAAGTTTTTTGACGTTTCTTGTTCTATAGATTTCTAAACTTTACCATATATTGCATTGCTCATCATATCAAATTCTACACCATGAATAAAGACATGTTCAGAAAGAAGCCCAATGTGGTAGCTACCGGAAAGTTGCCTCCGGTGAAAGGCGCCATTGGTGGTGGCTTTCAGGTGGCTGCATCATTGGAGGTTAGGCCAGGTGGCATGTTAGTGCAGAAGAGAAATTCAGATCCCAATTTATTATCCAATCATGTTCCTACCATTAAAGTTAAAGTCAAGTTTGGATCATCTTATCATGAAGTTAACATCAATTCTCAAGCAAGCTTTGGTAATTCATATAAATCCATTTATATTATGTTTTTAAAATTTCGGGACTATATATCTTATGATTTCCAAATTAAAACTTAGTATTTGTTACTTTTACAATATAATTAATATATTTACATAATTTAAGTTTCTATGAAATACAGGGGATTTAAAGAAAATGCTAGCAGGATCAACTGGATTACATCCCCAAGATCAAAAGCTGATTTATAAGGATAAAGAAAGAGATTCAGAACTATTTCTTGATGTTATAGGTGTGAAAAATGGATCAAAACTTGTATTAATGGAGGATGAATTTAGTAAGGAAAAAAGGCACTATCAATCTCAAAAAAATACTAAGATGGAGAAGGCATCAGAAGAGGTTTTGAAAATTCGAATTGAAGTTGATAAGCTTGCTAAGCAGGTATAACTTTGTAGTATACTTAAGAAGCATCATATAAATTCGAGTAATATTTTTTTAAGTGGTACCCAACTTTACTCTATTGCCCTTCCATTTGCTCCTGCGCGGTAATAACAAAATATTACTTTTAAGGGTATTTTTAGTGTTATATCAAACAAAAAAGGACTAATGTTGTCACAATATAAAAACCTGAGGGACTAAAATGTAATATCAAGAAATAAGGGACTAAATTGTCAATCAGATCAAAGCTAGATGACCAAATAAATTATATATCATAAATTGAATATTTTGATATGTTTAAATTAGGTGGCAAGTATTGAAATGGAGATCCATGGTGGGAAAATAGTAATGGAGAAAAGTATATTGGATTTGACAGAGCTTTTGATGACACAATTGATTAAATTGGATGGAATTGTTGCTGATGGAGATGTAAAGTTGCAAAGGAGAATGCAGGTATATAGTTTGATTTGAAAAACGGTGTTTAATTTAAGAAATTTTATTATTATTTGAACTATTGTGTTTGATTTTAAAAAAGGATGTTGTGTTGTTTGATAAGTTGAGATTTGCTTAAAAATAATTAATACTGGATAAATAATTCACAATCTTATAATAAGGGGAAAAAAGAGATTTGAAATTTTATCTTAAACATAATTGATAATAAATATAATAATCTAAAATTTAATTTTAAATCAGTTGGAATTAGCTTACTATGCAAGGTCGTGATTATCCAATCTAATGGTACATGTTTAAAACAAGTCAATGATTCCAAGTCTAAAGGGTTCTTATATGTAACAAAAAGAACATCTAATTTTAATACTTGTTAATAATTAGCTATGATGTTTATAATAGAGAGTGGTTTAATTTAGATAAATTCGATCTCAAAAATCATCAGAGAGGGTTTTAGTTGATAAAACAATTATCCTTCTTAAAATACCACTTATTTTATCAATTTTAAAATGCTTAATTTGCAGGTGACACGGGTGCAGAAGTATATTGAAACTCTTGACAAGTTGAAGATATCAAATTCTATCGTTTCAAGTCATGGTGACAAAGTGCAAATTGAACACCAAAGGAAAAATTTCACACCCTATGTGCATCAAGATAAGCCTAAACAAAGGAAGTTAGGAATTTGGACTGAAGAGAAAATTAATCCAAGACCAGTGGTGGTCACAACGAAATGGGAAACGTTTTAAATAATGTTCTCAAAGTCCAACTAGATAGATTTTCAGAACATCAAACGTACAAACCCGAGTTTGTGATGAAACATTATGAAATGGCGAACATTATTAAAACATGTAATTTCCCTGGATTATTCCTCGGTTTTTATAGTAAACAATGTACTTGTCCTATTAAGTCGTGAGTATAGTGAAGTAGTAAACACATAAAGTTTTACTTCGTTATAATATGTATATAGATTTGAGCAAAGTGTAAAATAAACAACCCCTATTGTTTTCGAAGTAGCGCATTCAACTTTAGTTTGTGAGAAATTAAAGAAAATTAGGATAGAGGTACGATATTTGTATCAGAGGGGATTGAATGGGTTCAACGCTCTTTATTTAATTTTTATTTCAAAAAATAATAATAATTGATATATAAGGTTTTAAAGACTAATTATTTGTTTAATAAGAATTACTTTATTTTTTTAAAGGAACCTCTAGTATACCTAAATACTAAAAAAACCTTTATATAATAAAAAAAAACTAAAAGACACAAAACAATTATTGAGTGTTGGCACTGTTTATATTTGGGCACCATCCACCAACCACTAACTATCTAAAAAAGATATAGTGTATTGGAAAAAAAATAGAGTGTCAAAACTAAAACAATGAGTATCCTAATAAAAACAGTGAATATATAAAAAAATTGCTGAGTAATCAATAAAAAACAAAATATATTATAAAATGACTGGGTATTCAATAAAAAAAATACTCAATAACAAATAGAGTATTCTAAAAATTTATATTTTATTAATTTTTTCAAACTTACAGCAAAGAATAAGAAAGAAAAATGCTAAAAACCTAATTACTTATACTAAAAACTAAATCAACTAATCCACATCTCTTCAAACCAACTCATATGAATATTACTGGGGCTACTCAAACAAAATAAAACAAAAATTAGAATGAGTACATTCAGACAAAAAAAAAGAAAAAGAAAAATTTAAGCAAAATGAAGCTGGATCAATGATGTGGTGCTCGGAGGTCGCGTTTGCTGGAGATTCGCAGACGTTTTCCTAACTATATATTGTTTTCAAGCATCAGACGTAGAGGGGCTACTCTGCACGTATAAAATTCCCGATGACCAGATGTCCGAGAATTGGAAAAGGAGTTGTGATGTGTGGGACGACAGAGTTTCGAAGGTAATATTGTTGATGCCTTGATGGTAATAATTTATAATTATACTTTATTATTTAAATATATTATTTTGTTGAAAAATCAGAAACATGTTGAAACTAACGCGGCTAATTAGATGAAGCAAAAATCCCCGAGTGGCGCGGGTTCGAAATTCGAATACTTATTTCCGGACGCGGGAGGATATGTTCGAGGTAAATTTTTTTTGTAATTAATTTGTTTTTATTGAATCGTGCTAACACGTTGACCTTTGAGTAAAACATGTATGAAAGATAAACCCCTTCGGTTATCAGGGAAACGTTTGGGGGAGATGAGCAATATGTGCTCCTTCTTCTTATGACAGTCTTCTTCTACAAAGTCGGGTATGACAAATGAAAAAAAGGATTGAAGGTCGTTTAATCTAAATAAATAAATTTTACATAAGATTATTTTGTTAACTATTTGAAGACTCTGTACGAATTTTTGAATTTGACTCTTAGTATTTGTATGAATAGTTTTTATTAAAGCGTAATAACTATTTAAATGAGTTGTAAGAATTCTTGTTCAACTAAAATACAAATTAACGAGTATAAATAATTTAAGTTAAAAAGTTTGATGTTCTATATAAGTTTGAAGACTATTATTGATATAAATTTTATTGTTTAAATTATTTTAACTTATAAATTAATTGAATATTTTTAACATATTCATCAATATGACATTTTGTTGTTATTTGAAATAAAAATTAGATTTTTTTTAATTTACAAATTAATAGAAAATTATATTAAACTAAGAATAAATTATAAAATATTATAGTATTTTTTAACCATATATTATTCTTATAAATAATTATGCATATTAATTGTATAGAAAAAAATAATATATATTCACAAAAGAAAGAAAGTGTCAAAAATCGAGACAGACGATTTATGAAAAAATCAGTAGAAAATTAAATCAATTATGATTTAGTTTACTATAGTTATCTTGCTGGAATCACTATAGAATATTATAGCATATATTTAGGATGTAAATATTCCTTAATTATAGGGATTTATGATTTTCTTTGTACATAAAATACATTCCATTCATCTTTTTGTATATGGTATCAGAGCTCAAACTTTCTGGGCTTCTCCTCAAATTATTTATTAATTTTATTCTCAGTTTCTTCATAGGTGATACTACCAATCTTAATGGTGAAAGTGAAAGCCAAGTCGAACGAGTTTCTCCCACCAATCTTAATGGTGAAAGTGAAACCCGATTCGAACGATTTTCTCCCGTCGCTACTTTTTCCAGTATCAATATTTCATCCTTCCATATTACAACCCACAAATTAGACGAAAAAGATTACCTACAATGGGCACAATCCGTAAAAATAGTCATATGTGGTCAAGGAAAATTTGGTTACATCACTGGAGAACTTTCTACTCCTGATGTCACTGGCCCTACCTATAAGACATGGTTAGCCGAGAAATCTATCGTTCTTGCTTGGCTTATCAACTCCATGGAACCAAAAATCAGTCGTCGTTATCTTTTTTTTAAAAACAGCAAAAGAAATATGGGATGCAACTCGCCAGATGTACTCCGATCTCGGAAATGCTTCCCAAAATTTTGAACTTCGTTCGAAATTAAAAGCAATGAAACAAGGCACTTCACTCAATATTATTCTGATCTTCAAGATCTTTTGCAGGATCTTGATCTCTTTATTAATGACGATTCGTCATGTTCGAAATGTAGTGCCAAATATATAAGCAGGGTTGAAAACGAACGAGTTTTTGATTTTCTTGCTGGTCTAAACAAGAATCTTGATGAGGTATGAGGTCGAGTGATGGCACGAGATCCATTTCCTACAACGGACGAGGCATTTTCTGATGTACACCGTGAAGAAGGTCGTCGCAAGGTAATGTTAACCAATGACCCACCCATTCCCTCACCGATATCAGAGGATCGGATTTGGTGTCAAAAAACTTCTATCGTGGGAAGATTAACCATAATCCTCGCATGAACAAACGAGGTGAACGACCTTGGTGTGATCATTGTAGTCGTCCCGGTCATACTCGAGAAAAGTGTTAGCAACTCCACGGGAAACCAACCGATTGGCAACCGCGAAAAATGACCGAAGGACGTGCATACCATAGACAAGACATGGGTGCCCCATTCAACAAATAGCAAGTTGAGCATCTGTATCGCCTTTTCAGTCAGTCATCCATCAATGCTAATGCCTCATCAGTGGTAAATCTGAGTCAGCCCTAAATTCCTTTGTTTCCTCAAAATATCCTTGGATCATTGATTCTGGTGCCTCCGCACACATGACAGGTAGTTTTAATAGTTTTTATTCATATATTCTAATCATACCACTGTAAAAATTGCGGATGGATCCTTAACCGCTGTTGTCGGAATCGACACCATAATACTTTCTCCCGATCTTGTTCTTAAATCAGTTATTCATGTTCTGCTCTAAAATGAAACTTGATCTCTGTTAGTAAACTTACTCGAGATAATCATTGTGTTGCTAATTTCTTATCATTGTCATGTCAATTTCAGTACCTATCATCAAATAAGACGATTGGGAGTGCTAGAATTCATGATGGTTTTTATTATTTTGAAAGTAATATTTTGAAGGATAAACAAGATTTTGTGGTTGGTATTAAATCAACTTCTGTTTCTAGTATTTAAAAAAATAAGGTTATGGTACTATAGACTCGGTTATCCTAGCTATTCTTATTTGAAACGCTTGTTCCCATCATTATTTGTCAATGAAAATTCTATTTCCTTTCAATGTGATATATGCCAACTCGCCAAACACACTCGTACTTCCTTTCCAACTAAACCATACACACAATCTACTCCATTTTTGTTAATTCATAGCGATATATGGGAACCATAGAAAATTACCACTTGTAATGGCAAAAAATGGTTCATCATATTTATTGATGACCACACACGCATTACTTGGGTTTATTTACTTTGAGAAAAATCTAAAACTTCTGAATTTTTTCAAAACTTCCACAAAATGATTCAAAATCAATTCCAAGCGAACATCAAAACTCTTCGAACGGATAATGGAAAAGAATATATCAATTCTACTCTTAGAGAATATCTCTTGAAACATGGAATTCTCCATCAAAGCTCATGTGTTGACACTCCACAACAAAATGGAGTGTCTGAATAAAAAAATCGTCACCTACTTGAGGTAGCTCGAGCCTAAATGTTTACCATGAATGTCCCAAAATACTTATGGGGAGATGCTATATTAACAGCCGCATACCTTATCAATCGCCTACCAAATTGCATAATCAATTTTGAAACATCGTTCGCCCTTCTCACTAAATACTTCCCACACATCCCCTCTTCCAACGCTCTTCCTGTAAGAACATTTGGATGTACATCGTTTGTTCACAGTCATGGTCGTCATAGAAATAAACTTGATCTTCGTGCAATCAAAACAGTTTCCATTGGCTATTGTCCTACTAAAAAAGGTTATCGATGTTATTGTCCTCGCACAAAAAAAATCTATGTATCATGCTATGTTACATTCTTTGAAGATACACCTTATTTCTCTACAACTTTGTTTCAGGGGGAGAATAATGATCAAGAAACTTGTTGTACTTGAGACACTCTCGACTTTCCATTGTTCGGAGTTGAAAATATCATATAACCTCATCTTTCTACTCCAACTCAAGTTACATCTGATTCAATATTCATTCCTAAGAGTATTCCAATTCTAGAATCAAGCCTTCCATCTGCACCTAACAATATATCAATAACAGAAGCAGGGGGAGAATCAATTCAACCAGAGTTACGTGTTTACTCTAGAAGGACGATAGTTCAAGGAAATAATCGTGAATTCTACGCATGGTCAAGAAGTTGAGCCGGTGATGGGAACTCATAATCCGATTGAGTCAGGTAACGAAAAATCTAAATCTGATCTAGATGCTCCTATAACATTAAGAAAAGGTGTTAGGTGTTGCACTCAGCATCCTATTGCAAAGTTTGTCTCCTATTCAAATTTGTCATCTTCCTTTCATGCCTTTACTTCAAATCGTTCTAGTGTTGTGATTCCTATATATATTGAAGAGGCGTTAGCAATTCCTGAATGGAAAGCTGCTATATATGATGAGATGCATGCTCTTAACAAGAATAATACTTGTAGTTTAGTAGAATTGCCGAAGGGGAGGAATACAGTCAGATGTAAATGGGTATTCACGGTTAAATATAAAGTTGATGGTGCCGTTGAAAGGTACAAGGCAAGGTTGGTGGCAAGAGGTTTTACGCAAACATATGGCATTGACTATACTTAAACTTTTGCTCCTGTTGCCAAACTCAATACCATCAAAATATTACTTTCATTGGCTGCAAATTCTGATTGGCCGCTACATAAACTTGATGTGAAAAATGCGTTCCTTAATGGTGAACTTGAAGAGGAGGTCTTACTTGAGTCAACCACCAGGTTTTGAAGAAAGTATGAAAAGTCAATTTGTTTGTAGGCTCAACAAGTCACTCTATGGTTTAAAGCAATCTCCACGCGCTTGGATTGATCGTTTTTCAAAAGTAATCAAGAAATTCAGATATATTCAAGGACAAACAGATCATACAATGTTTGACAAACACTTTAAAGGTGAAAAGATAGCTATGCTAATTGTATATGTGGATGATATCATCATTACAGGTAATAATACTAAATAAATAGAAAGAATCAAAAAAATGATGGCGAAGGAATTTGAATTTAAAGATCTTGGAGCTTTAAAGTATTTTCTGGGGATGGAATTTGCAAGAAGTAAGAAAGGAATTTCTGTTTCTCAAAGAAAATACACTTTGGATCTTTTAGAAGAAACCGGCATGCTAGGATGTAAACCAAGTAAAAATCCAAGTGAACTTGGTAACAAGAAATGTTTTTTGAAGGAGATCCCGTCAATAAAGAAAGTTATCAACGTCTCGTCGGAAAACTTATTTACCTCTCACATACGAGAACTGACATAGCGTTTGCTGTAAGTTTAGTAAGTCGGTATATGCATGCGCCGTGTCAATGTTATTTGAATACTGTGTATAGAATTTTGAGGTATTTGAAGCAAACACCTGGAAAAGGGTTATTTTATGCTAAAACAGATGATCAAAAGATTAGAGTTTTTGCTGATGCAGATTGGGCAGGCTCTATCGACGATAGAAGGTCAACATCTGGCTACTGTGCTTTATTATGGGGAAATTTGGTGACATAAAGAAGAAAAAACAATCTGTTGTTGCACGAAGTAGTGCGGAAGCTGAATATAGAGCATTGGCTTATGGAGTTTGTGAAGTTATTTGGATAAGGAGAGTAATGAATGAGTTAAAAATCAGATATGAGGAGCCTATACAACTGTATTGTGATAACAAATCAGCTATAAGTATAGCTCACAATCCTATCCATCATGATAAAACTAGGCATGTTGAAGTAGATCGAAATTTTATCAAGGAAAAAATTGAAAGCGGCATGATTCACATTGAGTATGTACCTACTTCATAACAACTAGTCGATATACTAACAAAAGGATTACCTGACCAATCATTCGAGATTCTTGTGAGCAAGCTTGGCCTCATCAACATCTACAACCAAGCTTGAGGGGGAGTGTGGAAAAATCAGTAGAAAATTAAATCAATTATGATTTAGTTTACTATAATTATCTTGCTAGAATCACTATAGAATATTGTAGCATATATTTAGGATGCAAATATTCCTTAATTATAGGGATTTCTTACTTTTTTGTACTATATATATGTATCCTGTACATATGAATAAAACACATTCCATTCATCTTTTTCTATACGATTAGTTATAAAACCATAATATCGACAACTCACAAGTATGAATTTTAGGATTTTGATCATGTTGCTGCGAAAGAAATGGTGAACCTTTTTCATGTCTACAATGATGTTGGAATTATGCCCTAACCCCGATCGTCTTGTAATGAATTGAATACGAGTGTTTACTGTACACGACAATATTTATCCCTACAGTATTGATTAAAGAAATTGTTTCCTTGAATCTATGACAAGCTTTTATGATTATGGTATTCATCTACATAATATAAAGGCAGATCCTTGATTAAGTTACAAACTAGATATCATAAGGTGTTATGATAATGAGAATCTAGCTCATATGACTTAATATAAAACTTGTTCTTAATCGTAGGATCATCGAGTTAGGACCTCGATGATTCGGTTAGATTAATATGTAGCTAACGAGAATTTATTGGATAAATATATGTAGTTCTCGTTTACCGAGTTAGGTGCATAGATAATGCACATAGAGATGTGATTATCGAACAAACTAAAACTAGAGATTCCTAATGGTTAATTACCTTGAACTGTCAAGTAGGTTAATCTCTATAAGTTTTTTTATACTTGTAATCCTTTGACCTGAGATCATCACTATAGTTGTGTATGTGCTTGTTATGTTTTGATACTGGACTACTAGTGTGTCATAATGCTAGTCAAAAGGATATTTGACGTAGCTAAGTATATATGCTCCTAGGGATGAGTCAAGATGGAATCGATCAACTCTAGGTAAAGATTTTGAGCTCTACGATGTCATAATATTATAACGATTGTATCGAATCCTTGGCCAAGGTGATAAAATGAATGAAGAAAGTACTTTCTTAGGTCATTCGTCAATCATTAATAATCGACGTGTAACGTAGTCGATTTTCTAATGGATTTGACAGTTGTACCATATCCCAGGATGATCCAGAGCTGTAAAGATAAAGGGAATACGTGTATGATCCTTTACCGGGTTCTTTGTAAAGAGTTACTTCACGTTATTCGGTCGTTGGGGAGTGTTGTTAGACGCCAACCTCGATTAGTAGTTAATTAAGTTAACTACAACCGGTTTAACGATGAACCCACGTAGTCGCACACTAACGAGTGTATTGATCTTGCTTCATGTCTTTAATTAATTTTATTATTAGATAATAAATATTAATTAATTATATACTTGGAATATTGGTATATTAACAAATTAATATTCTAATATAAGACCGATCTAAGACAAAAGAGAAAAAGGAGAACAAATTGACAAGTTTGTGGATCAAACCACATACCTCATGGTAGTGTGAAATGTGTCACTAACCGCTAGACTAGTAAAGTGTTCTTGTATAATGTAAAAGGTCCAAGTCTACTTCAAAAGTAATAGTGGACCTGATTATTGAGATAATTAATTTCATTATACGTTTCTGACTTTTCTACTTCATGTCTTTTCACTTTCTCCTCTTGAGTAAATATAAGTATAATGAGAAATCATTATACAGAGATAAAACTTCTAATCAGTTTTCTTCCAAGAAAAAAAAAACCACAGGAAAATAGAAGGTTATTTGTCTCCAAGTCAGAATTTGATTCTGAAAGCAATGATCAAGCTCAGTGTGCAAAGCGTGGAGGCTTCAAATTTTTGAAGTTAGGATTAAACAATTCGATTCTAGTAAGAATAGAATAGAGATCGTTCAAAACTCAAAAAAGTTAAAAACATTAATTAGTTTGTATCTTTTAGATTCGATTTAGCATACAAAACACAAACAACTTTTTTGGATCTTTAAAAAGTTTTTACGAATCAAATGAGTTTGTTGGTTTTTGTTCTTCTCGATTTGTTTTTTTCCAGTTTTTGGGATCAGTTCGCCCTTTCAGTTTTATTTTGCCAATCTCTACAATAAAATAAGAATAATGCAAGAAATAGTGACTTATATGTTAGTGGTATTTTAAAAAAATTACAGCAATACATTGACATTGCCAAATTAGTGCAATTTTTTTTCGAAATTTTTTCTTCAATCAATGCATTTTTCATTGCTATTGCTCAGGTTCATACATTTTTAATAAAAGAAGAAATACCAACAATTGTTCGTTAATAATTTGAAGTTTCTAGACGAATTTTTGAATTTAATTCAAATGAGAGCTAAACTATTTTTTAATTAAGTAAGATATGAAATTAGCGACAAATATAAAAAAGTTGAGTTAAAAAGTTAGATGTTCTATTAAAATCTGAAGGCTACTATTGATATAATTTTTAACGTTTAAATTATTTTAATATATAGAGTAATTGAAATATTTTGGATATATTCATTATCATGACATTTTATTGTTATTTAAGATAAAAATAGATTTATTCTAAATATACAAGTTCATAAAAAATCACATAAAACTAAAATGAATTATAGATTATTATAGTATTTTTTTAACAATATATCATTCTTGTAAATAATTATATATTCAAATAAATATATAATTTATATTTACAAAAAAAATAAAAAATAAAGTATCAAAAACCGCGTACGATTATTTTCAACACCATGTTGTCAAAACTCAAAAGTATGAACTATAGGATTTTGATGATTCATTGTTGAGAAAGAATTGGTGAACCTTTTTCATGTCTCTAATATCGATATTATGATTATCCTATGTTAAGCCTAATGGAATGTGAAGATGTCCTTGTAATCTAAGTTTACAAAAGGTAAATTAGGCCCTTGATTTTTTTTCTCTGGTTGCCCCTTTTGCCCATGCCAAGGACCACTCCTAATTATCACTGCAACAATCAAAAGTTTGTCAAATTTCCAAGTGAATAAAACTTGCCATAATTTCCATGAACACCACAAATAAGAATAGGGACCCTGTTGTGCAAATTTTGCTTCATATAGGGATTAATAGTGCAATCAACTCAAAAAACTAAAATATGGATATATATTGCAATTTTCGCATAATACAGGGACATAATACTGCAATTTTTGCATAATATAGTAACATATAGTGCAATTCTGGCATAATATAAGGACCTATAGTGCGATTTCTGCATAATATATGAGAACCTATAATCCAATTAACTCAAATTATATAGTATAAGGACATAATGCAATTTTGCATTATATAGAGCAATTGCCAAGAAAAAAAAAAGTAAAACTCGGTTACACTTGAAGAAGTTGTCACAAATGGACAATAGCACGAATTTATCCCATTTATAACAAATATAAAGTTTAAAAAAGGAAAATGAACTTGAGAGACAATTACTATTTCTTCATCCGTGTATCTAAGTTTATCCAACTTCTTCACAAGAACTTCATACACATAGTCTTTTTCGTATGGTATTGTCTGTTAGCTAGTTTCTTTGAGCAAAGATTTGTTATTTGTGGATTAACCATCTCAGTCTTTGATCTTTTTTTGTGTAAACTTATGATCCAGGATTGCAAGAAAATGATCTATGTACATAATAAATATGTGTAGCTGTAAATTTATTACTATTTTGCAAACTGAAATATTATTCCTGCAGTGGTGAATTTTGGAGCAGCGAAGCAAAATATGGGGCTGCTCAGTTGGGTTTCAATAGTTCAGGGACTAATCTGTCAATACAGGGTAATATAAACGTTGTAGCTGCGATGCCTAATGCTACAGGTGCTGCTGGTCAGCTGAATAACAATGAAGCAATCAGGGGACATTTTGGTGCTGAGATACAAAGTATGGGAGCTTCTGTTTTGGGTTCCAAAAGTTCAGGGACTATCCTGGCAATACAGGAAAATAATGGGGCTGGAATTGCGGTTCCTAATGTTACAGGGGCGGCTACTAAATTTCAGAATACAACAACTTTTGGAGGACAATTTGGACTGGGCTGGAAATTTTTTTTTCGCAGAAAGGACCTGTAATGTAAATATTAATATTGCAGGGCCATGAAGGTTTGTTACTACTGTACAGCTGTGTCCAAACATGAAGTAAGGAAATGTATATGTTGTTGTCTTGAAAGATGAGTCCAAACTTTTTACTCTTTGTTCTTCTATTTTTGGTATTTTTTTAGATAAATCTGTATGCACAACTACAATTTGAGGTCATAACAACTATAAATTGTAGGTATAACAACTACAAATATGTAGTATTGGATTATTTATTAGGTTTATACACTTCTTCGGAACGTGAAAATATTTTTTTTTTTAAATCACATCGATAAACTTTTATACAACAATTATAAAAGTAAAAGAGAATTGATCGACGGAAATGGTCATGTAAAAATTTACCTCACTCAAAAACAACTAATTTACATTTCACAATACAAATCACCAATCAATTAAACCTTTAAAAACAAAGCTAAATTAAGTTATTGAAATTCGAAATCAATAACTAATGTATCATCAAATCAAAAATTTGGTCCAATAATCCACAACGAGTCTGCAAACTTGCTGCATTCTATCTTCTCACGATCATAGACAGGATCACTCTATCTGATAAATGATAAATTCCTTTATCTTGGCCATCACCTCTAAGGATGTGTAGAGAATATTCTGGCTTGTCAGTTAAATATATGCAATTACATTTAATAATTTCATAACATTCAATCACTAACAATGAGTTATGGCCTAATAATATAGCTTTATTCTCCAAATTCTTTATCTGATTCGTCCACTATGACTTGCCATTTTCTATATTCTCTTTATAACAAGTGGACAAACACCTTTTTTAATGCACATCAAAACAAGTAGACAACACCTTTTTTTCGAACTTCTTCAATTGTTGTATCGTATTTTGATAGAAGGTCATACTTTACCTTCTTCTTATGAAAGTAAAATCAAAAGGTGAAAAGTTTAGGTAAGAGATACATCACTATCGGTGTGTTTAAATGATTGTGTTTTATATTATAAAGAGAATAGAAAATTGAAAAAGTGTCCAATATATGGTGAATCTAGGTGGGATTCGAATAAGGGAAGAAGGTGTCATATAAAATATTGCGTTATTTTTCCAATGCACCAAGGTTGCAGAGAATGTACACTTAAGACTTACCGACGAAGATATGATTTGACACCATATTGGAATGAGTACATACAAATATATGTTACGTTATCCAGTTGATGGTACTAGTTGAAAAACGTTTGACGAGATGAATCATGAGTTTGCTAGTGAATCATGAAATGTATGCCTTAGTTTGGGCATTGCTGAGTTTTGTCTTTTCTCCATGCAAAACAACTCGTATAGAATGTGACCAGTTATATTTATAATCTACAACTTGTCGTCTTATTTATGCATGAAAGAATCCATATTTATGCTTAGTTTGTTGGTTCATGGTCCCCGTCTGCTTGGAATAGATATATATATATATTTCCCCGTCTTGTTATAGATGAGTTGGAAATATTGTGGGGTATGGAAATCCTTTCCTATCAACGTTATCTTATTCACCACTGTATATGAATAATAAGAGTTAGAATATTTGTGACCAGAATTTTTTCCGTATTGACGATTGGATGTAGAAGCCGGATTGGGCTAACATCTTGGCAACCTTTACTAGACGTTTTCCAACGATATATTGATTTCAAGCATCAGACGAAGAGGGGTTACTCTGCATGGATGAAATTCTCGAGGATCAGGTTTCTGAGAATTAAAAGAGTTGTGATGTGTGAGACGAAAGAGTTTCGAAGGTAATATTGTTGATGGTTAATAATATATAAAATTATACTTCATTATTTAAATATATATCTTTTGTTAAGAAATCAGAAATAGGTTGAAACTAACGCGGCTAAAGGCGAAGCAAAAATCTCCGAGTTGCGCGGGTTCGAATACTTATTCCCGAATGCGGGAGGATATGTTCGAGGTAAGAATTTTAAGTAATTAATTTATTTTTATTGAATCGTGCTAACACTTTGACCCTTGAGTAAAACATGTAGGAAAGAGAAGCCCCTTCAACTATTAGGGAACCGGTTAAAAAAGGTGAGCTATATTTGCCCCTTCCTCTTATGACAGTCTTCTTCTATAAAGTCGGGTATGACAAATGAAAAAAAGGATTACAGGTCGTTGAATCTAAATAAATAAAATTTACATGAAATTACAATTTGAAGACTCTGAATGAATTTTTTGAATTTGACTCTTAGTATTTGTATGAATAATTTTTATTAAAGCGTAATAACTATTTAAGATACAAATTAGTGAGTCTAAATAATTTAAGTTAAAAAGTTTGATGTTCTATATAGATTTGAAGACTACTATTGATATAAATTTTATTGTTTGAATATTTTAACTTATAAATTAATTGAATATTTTTGACATGTTCATCAATATGACATTTTGTTGTTATTTGAAATAAAAATTAGACTTTTTTTAAAATTTACAAGTTAATAAAAAATTATATTAAACTAAAAATAAATTTTAAAATACTATAGTATTTTAAAATTCCACCTTTATAGGGTCCAGAAATTTTTTCACCCCCATGAAATTCCATTTTTTTTAGTATTCCATCTGCACCCCTATTAGTTACCACGTTTATAGTTAAACAATATCATTTAAATTAGTAACAGATTCCTATTTTATAGCTAATCAAATAATATCCCTTAATAATAACTAATAAGTATAGTAATATTGTTATTTTCTTCCACGATTCAATATACAACATCGTCCATTCACAAACTCTAGTTTACTCTGCAACTATTGCTGCACCACTGATATTAGTTAACTGTTTATCTGTAACCCATCAGTTTATTCACACAACCAACCAATTACACACGCACACACCACTGATATTAGTTAACTGTTTATCTATAACCCATCAGTTTGTTCACACAACCCATCAGTATTACTAGCACACACCACCAGTGTTTCATCTGTAACCCATCAGTTTGTTCACACAACCCATCAATATTAAGACCCATATTCAACATCAGTATTCAACGTCGTCACGGTTTTCAATCGATTTTCCCATCATCATGTTCGCTTCTTTTCTTCCCAGTATTCAACAACACACCTTCTACAAAATCGTCGTCACTGATTTCAATCGATTTTCCTTTATTTTTATCACTACTCTCACCTACAGCGTCGGGTTTCCTAACCATTTTCAGTTTCTTCGTTCTCTGATGTCCATCGTAGACGATGGGTTGCTGGGGCATCTTCGTCCTCGCCATCTCTGTTTTTCCGGTGCTGTATCGAACTGATGGTTAGGGGTTTAGTGGTGTGAATGTTAGACAGAAGCTGGGTTATTGAAAATTTGATTGTTTCTGGCGGTTCTTTTTTTTATTAATGTTGATTGATACGTTTTGCATGAAATCAGCGTTTTTAGTTATGGCAACTGAATGGACAGTCAATGGGTAATGGAGGGCAAATGAGTCTTTTGTAGTGGTTTGGACCTAATGGGCAATGATCCAACCTTCTAGGACTCTATTAATAAATCACTCATTTTTTAACCATATATTATTCTTATAAATAATTATGCATATTAATTGTATAGAAACCAAAAATATAATATATATTCTTTTTATTTTCAAATATAATATATATTCACAAAAGAAAGAAAGGGTCAAAAATCGAGACAGACGATTATATATAAAACCATATTCTCAAAACTCAAAAGTATGAACTTTAGGATTTTGATCATGTTGCTGCGAAAGAATTGGTTTATCAAACTTCCAAGTAAAAAAAAACTTTCCATAATTGCCATGAACACCACAATCAAGAATTTGAACCTGGAAACCTTAAACGTCTCCCAATGTGGAAGACTATCTTTCATTGCCTGTTTGAGATCATTCATTCATGTTTTACCCTTCTACAGAGCAATAATAATCCACTACTCTGAACAGTCTGTTATCATTTTAGTATATTTACATCCCAGGTCTTCAAAGTCGTGTACAAAAGTAACCTTCACAGTAGTGATGATTACTTTCCAAGTCATATCCTAAATCACTTTTCAATACCTCATACAAAAATACCAACAATTTCACCCTCGTTATAGGGGTACCCTGGAATAACAATGATTTTATGTCTGTTATAATCTGTCAACATTTTATATACACATTATTATCGTAATGAATCATTTTACCATTGCTCTCTTCTCTCTCCTCCCTCCAAATCACCAACACCACCACCGATATAGTCCAAACACCCCCATAATCACCACTTCCATAGATTTCTAAGCTTTTCCTACTAAGATCATAAGCTTGGAAACCACCAAATCTCTCTTTTTCTCCCTCTCTTCACAATCTCTCTCTTTTGCTCCTTTCTCGTTCCCTTAGTTCTCCTTAGAAATGATGAATTTCTATTCCAAAAATCATCCTCTCGCCGGAAATGATACTCTCACCATTACACCGGAAAACAATCCAAAGTATAAAATAGCGGAAGAATATAAGCTTATTGCTAAGCTTCTTAACAAAGAGCCTGTTAATTTCACCTTCATAAGAAACCATATTAATAAACATTGGAATCTTACTGAAGAGGTTGAAACAAAGAAACTAGCTACTAATTCAGTGATTATTAAGTTTAAGAATGCTAAAGACCAACAAACAGTATGGGAGCAAAGGCCATGGACTGTTATTGGTAAACATTTCGCCATTAACGAGTTTAAGAAAAACACAATCAACAATGTTACACATACAACGTTATGGATTCAACTAACAGGTACACCAATAAGTATATTATCTGAGAATTTCTTAGGAAAGATCATGGAAAACATTGGAAAAGTTCATGCTATTATTTTACCAGAAAATCAGATAATCGATGAACACTCAATTACTAAAATCCGAGTGGATTGGAATTTACAAAATCCACTTATAGCGGGCTTTAATTACTTTGAAGAAGACAATACAAAATCATGGATTACTTTCAAATATGAAAACATAGGACAAGTATGCTACGGATGTGGTCTATTTGACCATGAGGAATCAATGTGTAATAACACTAAAGTAACTCCAAAATTAGGAAATTGGATAATAATCTCAACTAGAGGTCCATCGAAATCATCATCTTTCTTTAAAGCAAGCAACAGTATGAAAGCAAAAAAGGTTATCAATGGAGGTAAAATCAACAATGGAGGTAAGATTACCTTCAAACCGAGTTGGAATCACAAACTCGGTAAACAGAACTCACCGAGTTCAAACAAATGGATTAACGGCAATATCAATAACGCTGTTAACAAGGTACAAGCACAAACGGATACCAACATGAAGGACACCGTCCCACCACCAATTTTGGAATTTAAAGGACAGAAGGACGAAGGTACTATTGAAGGTGGAGAGAAGAGCACGAATGGTACAACCCTATCGGTTAGCTACGAAGAAGAAGACAAAGTAGGAAAGAGGGCCAAACTTTTGGAAAAAGAAAATAACTTAACTCAACTAGCCCAAGTCATGGCCCAAAAGTTAGAAAACTCTCCAAAGCCCATAGATATAAATGATATATCCTTCGGGTCTTTCCCAAGCCCAAATCAAGGTGGCCCAACAACCGATTATAAAAACCCAACTTCAAATAACAAGAGCCCTTTACTTAACGGGGCAACCCAATTACTAAACACCCAAGTCATTAACCCAACACCCAACTCACTCTATACTGACCCTAATCAAACCCCAACCTCTAACCTAATCCCAAATCATTTCTCATCTACCCCGATACCAATCAATAACTCTAACCTCACCGCTGCAACTCCATACACCACAACCACCACCCCAACACCACCCCCACTCAACCAAAATGATAACTAACCCTCCGATGCTAACCTTACTCAAGTTAACCCTCTCTCACCACCTGAAAAATCTGAACAAGCAAACATTAAAATCATACCACCACTCATTACAACTGAATACGAAAGTGAGGATGAAGAGATGTTCGATGCTAGAATATCTCTATCTAATAAAAGCAGAAGACAAAAAGAGAAGAAAGCTTTCTTAGAAAAGAATAGACATATTAAACTTTGGAATCAAAGATCGACTAACAAAAATCAAGTAACAAATGGAGTAGAAACAAGTAAGGAACCTGAAGGTAACTCTATTTCACTCTTGAATGAAGAACAACCTGAAGAAGGTGAGGTTTGCGGGATTGACCGTAATCAATCCCACCAATTACAATGATACACCTGAGCTGGAACGTTCAGGGGATTGGCACACCCCTGACGGTCCAGACCCTCCTAGATATCCGTAATAGATATCACCCAGAGGTAATTTTTCTCTCTGAAACTAAAAACTCTTTCTCTGTTCTTAAAAAACTTGAAAAACCTTTAAGAATGTACCTTATCACTACTGTTGAACCGTTAGGTTTAAGTGGAGGTTTGGCTATCTTTGCTATTAATAAAGATAGTATTAAAATTCTTAGTAAATGCGAAAACTTTATCAACTGTGAATTTGAAAAATTAGATGGCACTAAGTTTGTCTCAACTTTTGTCTATGGCTCTCCCTTAGAGAATTATAAAGACCTATGCCTGGAAAATATTAAACTATGTAAACCAAATAATGATTTGGCTTGGAACCTTATTGGTGATTTCAACCTTATTAGAAATTCGGATGAAAAAATTGGAGGAAACATCTGTAACAAAAAAAATATGAAGTTCAACAATTTTATTAAAAGCCTTGAACTTATGCAATTAGACAATAAAGGTTGTGCCTTTACATGGTCTAATAGAAGAAACAAGGATAAACTTATTAAAATGTTACTTGATAGAAATCTGAATAATAAAAATTGGTCAGACCTTTTCCCAAATGCTTGGGTCAATGCTTTACCAGCTGTAGGCTCTGACCATAGCCCCTTAATACTCTATCTTGAGGAAAACAATGATAAGAAATTTAAAAGATTATACTTTGAAAACTTTTGGGTAGAAGAAAAAGAATGCTTGAATATTATAGAAAATGTTTGGAACTCTAGAAATACCATTAAATCTATATCTAAAGGTAATCTATTGACCAAGTTAAATATGTGCAAAAGAATCCTTACTGTCTGGAGTAAAAGGAAATTTAGAAATACTAAACAAAAAATAGATCAATATATGGAGAAATTGAAAGCTATTACCAATAGTAAATCCTTTAAAAATACTGATAAAGATGAATACAATTTTATAGTAAAAGAAATTGAGACCCTTTGGAAAATAGAAGAAAAATTTTGGGCAGCTAGATCTAGAATAACTTGGTTAAAAAAAGGAGATAGGAATACATCATTTTTTCATGCTGCTACTAAAGAAAGAAGATATTTTAATAAAATATCTTCCATCATGAATGACCAGGGCATTTGGTTAAATAACCAAGCCGAGGTTAACCAAAATATTCTTGATTACTTTAATAATATCTATAACTCAGTGGGCCCTCGGAATTTTAATTCTATATTAAATATTATCCAACCTAAGGTTACCAAAGCTATGAATGATATTCTCCTAAAGCCTATTCTTATTAAAGAGGTTGAGTTGGCAGTCTCTGAGCTAGGAGCCTTTAAGGCTCCAGGTCCAGATGGCTACCCTGGATTCAATTATAAGAACTACTGGAGAATTATTAAATTGGATGTTATAAAAATCATAAATGATTTTTGGTATAATAATGGTAGCCTTGAATATTTAAACCACACTTTTATTTCTCTCATCCCTAAAATCCAAAAACCTGGAACTATAAAACACTATAGGCCCATTAGTGTCTCTAACTTCATTTACAAAATCATTGCGAGGCTCTTAGTCAATAGACTTCAACCTTTTATGAACACAATTGTTGATGATACACAAACTGCCTTTATCCCAGGTAGAGGCATTCAAGAAAACACTTATATAACCCATGAAGTATGCACCTATCTAAAAGAAAAAAGAAATTCAAAAAATTATAGTATGATTATTAAAGCTGATTTACAAAAAGCATATGAGTTTGTAGAGTGGGATTTTCTACAACAACTCATGGAAAAACTCGGTTTTGACCCAAAATGGATTAAAAAAATTCTGAATTGTATAACCACTGTCTCATACTCAATTTTGATCAATGGGCAGCCTAATAAACTTAATAAACCCCAAAAAGGACTAAGACAAGGGGACCCACTGTCCCCTCTCATCTTTTGCCTTATCACGCAAACTTTAAATGATTTGATTAAAAATAAAGTTGAAAATGACCTACTTGATGGCATTAAACTTTCTAGAAATGGACCCTCATTAACTCATCTCTTATTCGCAGATGACAGTGTATTTTTTCTTAAGCAAATCACAAAGATACAAATGGTTTTAATGACATTATTACAAAATTTGGGTTTTCTACGGGACTCACTTTAAACTTAAACAAATGTGGGGTGAAATTTAGTGCTAATACACCTCACTATATTCAACACATTTTTGCCTCTAGGGTAAATATGAATATTACTAATAATCTTGGCCCATATTTGGGTTTACCCACTGATTGGGGTAAATCAAAAGTGAAAGAGCTAAATTGCCTTATTGAGAAAGCTATTAAAAAAACCCAAAATTGGAAAAATCTTTATCTCTCGGAAGCAGGAAAAGAAATTCTAATCAAATCAGTTTTACAAAGTATACCAAACTATTTTATGTCCTCTTTCTTATTGCCAAAGAAAATATGTGATATGATTACTAAGAAAATAGCTAAGTTTTGGTGGGGGAATAAATCTAATAAAGGAATACATTGGACTAAGTGGCAAAGTATAACTTATAGCAAATATAGTGGAGGATTAGGTTTTCGAGACCTAAACACTATGAATGTGGCTTTACTTGCTAAACAAGCTTGGAACCTACTTGATAAAAAAAAGACTCACTTCTATATAAAGTATTAAAAGAGAAATACTTCCCAAATAATTCTTTTCACCACGCAAAATTGGGTAGTAAATCTTCATGGGGTTGGAGAAGTCTTATAATAGGAAGAGATGCAATAAAAAACCATTTAAAATAGAAAATTGGGGATGGAGAAAGTATAAATCCCCAAATTGATACATGGCTCCCCTCGAAATTAGAGGTTATAAAACCTAAGGATACCAATATTACTAAGTTAAAAGAATTTTTCCACTCTGGTGAAAGAAGGTGGAATTTGGAAAAAGTTAAAAAGAATTTTCATAAGTTGGATTATGAAATCATTATAAAGACATTTATACCACTTGTTAAAGTTAGTGATAGACTTACTTGGACCCTTAGTCCTAACGGACTATTCTCGGTTAAAAAATGCTATCATCACTTAATAACTGATAAAATTAAAGAAGATGAGTTTAAGAAACCATCCAAGCCATCCACCTCGCATATCACAGACCCTCTGGTTTGGAAAGCTATTTGGAATATGAAAACACCCCCCAAAATAAAAAAAATTATTTGGAAGGCAATAAAAAATGTGCTACCAACCTCAGAAAACCTTTACTTAAGAAAATGTAGAGATACTAGTTTATGCAATATTTGTAATAAAAAAGTTGAGAATGTGGAGCATATGTTGTTTGATTGTGATTGGGCACGAGCCACTTGGCTAGCTTCACCTCTCTCGTTGAAAATCAGCAACCACTCCAAGAAATTGGATGTATGGATGGCTGATATATTAAATGATTTGAAAAGATCAAGTAGTAACTTTATATATCCCTTTGAAAGGATATGTATTTTGGCGTGGCATATATGGAAGGATAGGAATGCTTGTATTTTTAATAATACAAAATTGGACCCTATAAATACTATAAGAAAAGCTGAGGTTACTTGGAAAGAACAGCTTGAATGTGTTGGTACGAATATAAGCAAAGATAAAGTGTGGGAAAGGCAAACGAAAAATAAGAACAAGGCTGAGAAAGGTATAAAAAACCCTGATGATGTTAATACTAAACTGAAAGGAATACTAATTCAACCCAATCATGGGTTTAATGCAACAGCTGATTTACAGTTGCGAGATCAAAAGATAGCTAGTAAATGGATACCTCCTCCTAGAAACTCTATAAAAATTAACTGTGATGCATCTTATACTAAAAATGGTTCCAATATTGCGTGTGTTGCCAGGGATTATAAAGGAGTAGTGCTTAAATGTCAAGGATGGAGAATTAATGCTGATAATAGCTTGGAGGCCGAAGGTTTGGGAGTTTTAAAAGCCTGTCTATGGGCTAAGGAGCTCAATAATTTCCATTGCATAGTGGAAAACGACAATCTTACCCTCATGGAGCCTTTAATTAGCAATTTTCCTTTTTCTTCTCCTTGTATTGCAAACATAGTTAGAAGTATTTATTTTGTTTCCGAATTATGTAATCCATCATTTTCATTTGTTAGAAGAGATGGAAATAGATTAGCGGATTGGACTTGCAAAAATTTGCCTTTAGGTGAGTCATATGACTTTTGTGCAAGTCCTTTTCCAACTAAATTTGTTAAATTGTTAAGCCTTGATTTGTCCCCTATGGGGATAGGCTAACTCATATTGTAACTAACGTTTTTTAATATATAAGCGTTTAGAACAACAAAAAAAAATCATTTTACCACATAACTACACTTTACGCACCACACTTTTAAAGACGGAATGTTTCAGGTGGTCATTATAAATGAGTGCAACTGACTACAAAAAAAAGGGACCTTGTTGTTCAATTTTTGCTTCGTATAGGGATCAATAGTGCAATTAACTCAAAAAACTAATTACATATATTGCAATTTTTGCATAACATAGTAACATATAGTGCAATTTTGGCATGATACATGGACATATAGGGCAATTTATGCATAATATATAAGAACCTATAATGCAATTAACTCAAAAAATATAGTATAACGACATATAATTGCAATTTTTTGCGAGCAATTGACTCAAAAAAAGTAAAACTCTGCTACACTTGAAGAAGTTGTCACAATGGAAATAGCGCAAATTTACCCCATTTATAACAGATATAAACTTTAAAAAAAGGAGAATGAACTTGAGAGACAATTACGTACTATTTCTTCATCCGTGTATCTAAGTTTATCCATCTTCTTCGCATGAGCTTCACACGCATAGTCTATTCCATACAGTATTGTCTGTTAGCTAGTTTCTTTAAGCAAAGATTTGTTATTTGTGGATTTTAACCATCTTAGTCTTTGATCTTTTTCCATGTAAACTTATGATTAAGGATTGCAAGAAAATGATCCATGCACACAATTTATATGTGTAGCTGTAAACTTATTCCTATTTTTCAAACTAAAATTACTACCCCTGCAGTGGTGAAGTTTGGAGGAGCGAAGTAAAATATGGGGTTGCTCAGTTGGGTTTCAACAGTTCAGGGACTAATGTGTCAATACAGGGTAACATAATTGTTGTAGCTGCGATTTCTAATGCTACAGGTTCTGCTGGTCAGCTGAATAATAAGCAGCAGTTAGGGGACATTTTGGCGCTGAGACACAAAGTATGGGAGCTTCTGTTTTGGGTTTCAAAAGTTCAGGGACTATTCTGGCAATACAGGAAAATAACGGGGCTGGAAGTGCGGTTCCTAATGTTATAGGGGCGGCTACTAAATTTCAGAATAACACAGGACAATTTGGACTCGCTGGAAACCTTTTTTAGCATAAAGGACCTGCAATGCAAATATTAATATTGCGGGGCCAAGATGAAGCCATATGAAGTTTGTTACTACTGTACAGTTGTGTCCAAACATGAAGCAAGTGAATGTATAATGTTGTCCAAAAAAAAAAAAGAATGTATAATTTTGTTATCTTGTAAGATGAGTCAAAACTTTTTAATATTGTCCTTAGTATTTTTGATATTTTATCACATAAATTTGTAGCTGCACAACCATAAACTATATAATGTATATAACAACTATAAATGTAGTTCTAAACCTATAAATTTGTAGTTATAGATAATTTCTCAGATTTATATATTATTTGGAACTTGAAAATAATATTATTTTAAATCATATCGACTGATAGATTTTTATATAAAAATTGTAAAAAAAAGAAATTGTCGAAATTGATCGACGGTGATGTCATCATGTAAAAATTCTGTCTCACTCTAAAACAACTAATTTACACCTTAGTATACAAATCACCGTTTAACTAAACTAGTAAGAATAAAGTTAAATTTAGTTATTTATAAAAAGTATGCTGTGTTGTTTGATAGGTTGAGATTCTATTTAATACACCATCTTAAATAAAGTATATAGTTCCTTCCCAAATTCAATTGGAAATTAACACCCTTGACAATAAATGAGAATAACACAATATTTTAAAAATAAGAATTTGTTTTTTTAGAAAAATGAACCGTCAAGTACATATCGATATGCTAAGTGGATAAATGAGTATATGTCGTTTCGATTTAGACAACACATCAAATTTCAATTTTAGTCCAAATCGTTAGTAAACTCGGTTTATGAGTACCTATTTGTTTTTTCCCTAATTTCTTGCATATTCCTTGTTTTTTGTCATTAGACACTTAACGTAAAATAGATGGATATTCATGGTGGTTGGGCAAAAATAAAATGTTAAATACCATATTATTCAAATTAAAAATATAAAATTTTATTTGTCAATTTTTAAAATAGTGAATGCCTGATGATAATTTTTTCTTATATTTCCTTCCTTTGCAGATGTGGGGATATATCCAATTATCCACTTCATGTCAACTTAAAGAAATGATCAACGCTAAGAGTTGGGACATAGAGTAATAATAACACGGAATGCTTGGTTTTTAATACCATATTAAATAAGGTCGTTCTCAAAATCATGGGCCTATAGGCCGAATATGCAAGATAGAGTAAACATGATTTTTCCCCTTATTTTGCTAAATGTTGGAATTCAATATCCCTCCACATTCGATAGAAAGAAAGATTTAACAGTTAGATTAGTTTAAGATTAGTTTAAGTGGAGAGGGTCTTATATATTATTATTTTTACACTCAAAAAAAGTAAAATACAAGATATATAGTTTGAATCTCATCTATAAACTAGGATAATCTAATTCTAATTTATCTGGAAGTATATATAAAAAGATGTACATATTTCTCATAACATTACTAGGATTGCAACAAAACTTAAAAAGTATAGGTATAGGATATAGTACGATCAATATTTGCTTGAAATCGTGCTTTGGATTGCAAAAAGAATGAATACATTGAGCATTGTCTAATATGTGGTGAATCTAGATGGGATCTGAAGAGAGATAAGAAACTACTGCATAAGAAATTCCGTTATTTTTCGATTGCGCCTAAATTGCAGCGCCTGTATGCTTCAAAAGCGTACGGCCAAAGACATAATTTTGCACCATGTTGGAAAGAGTACCGATCTAGATGTGTTATGTCATCCTGTTGATGGTGATAGCTGGAAGAGATTTGTAAAACTGTATCCTGAGTTTGAGAGTGAAGTTCGAAATGTATTTTAGAGACTGGGTATCGATGGTTTTTGTTCATTCTTTATGCAAAACAACTCCTACAACATTTGGCCAGTTATATAGTATGTCTACAACTTTTCATCATGACTCTTATAATGATGCAGTTTTGAAGGTCCTGGACAAATTTTTGAATTTGAGCCTTTAATTTGTATGAATATTTTTTTATTAAATTATAATAATCTTTTAAAAGAGTGGTAAGAGTTTTTGTTTAACTAAGATATGAAATTAATGACGAATATAAAAAATTTAAGTCAAAGAGTTTGATGTTATATACAGGTTTAAAGACTACAAAGTTATAAGTTTTATTTTTTAAACTATTTTACCTTATAAGATAATTAAAATATTTTTTACACGACACTTTGTTATTATTTGAAATAGAAATTAGATTTCTTCCAAATTTACAAATTATTAATAAATTATATAACATTAAAATAAATTGTAGAATATTATGATAATTTATAACTATATATCATTTTTATAAATATCATATGTTTAATTATATAAAAATAAACATATAATTTATATTCACAAAAGAAAGAGGGAGTCAAAAATCGAGACGGACTGCAAAAGCATAGGTGAACCTTTTCATGTCTCCAATGATCAATATTAGCATAGCTAGGTTGAAGCCTAATGGAAGTGAAGATGTCCTTGTAATCTAAGTTTAATCAATTCAATATAGTAATAATAAAAATACAAAAGGTGAATTAGGCCCTTAATTTTTTTAGCCCCTTTTGCTTATGCCAAGGACCACTCCTGATTATCAGTGCAGCAATCAAAAGTTTATCCAACTTCCAAGTGAAGAAAACTTGCATAATTACCATGAATACCACAAACAAGAATTTGAACCTGGAAACCTTAACCGTCTCCCAATGTGGAAGAATATCTTTTATTGCCTGTTTGAGATCGTTCATTCATGTTTTACCCTTCTACAGAGCAATGATAATCCACTGCTCTGAACGGTCTGTTATCATTTTAGTATATTTACATCCCAGGTCCTCAAAGTCGTGTACAAAATTAACCATCACAATCATGATGATAACTTTCCAAGCCATAATAGTTTCACAGGTCCTCATTCAAAAAACAGTTTCACCCTCGTTATTTATAGGGGCAGCCTGGCATAACAATGAGCTTATGTCTGTTATAATATGTCAACATTTTGAACATACACGTTATTATATTAGTAATAAATTATTTTTATATTCACTCATAAACATACCACACAACTGCACTTTGCACACCACACTTTTAAAGACGGAATATTTCAGGTCGTCATTATAAATGAGTGCAACTGACTAAAAAAATAGGGACCCTGTTGTGCAGTTTTTGCATAAGATAGGGACATAGAGTGCAATTTATGCATAATATATAAGAACCTATAATGCAATTGGCTCAAAATATATAGTATAAAGACATATAATTGCACTTTTTTGCATAATATAGAGCAATTGACTAAAAAAAAAAAAAAACTGGTTACACTTGGAGAAGTTGTCACAATGGACACTAGCGCGAATTTACCACATTTATAACAAATATAAACTTTGTAAAAGGAGAATAAACTTGAGAGACAATTAATATTTTTTCATCGGTTTATCTAACTTTATCCAACTTCTTCACATGAGCTTCACACACATAGTCTTTTCCATACTGTATTGTCAGTTAGCTAGTTTTTTTGAGCAAAGATTTGTTATTTTTTGGAGTTTAACCACCTTAGTCTTTGATCTTTTTCCATGTAAACTTATGATCCAGGATTGCAAGAAAATGATCCATGTACACGGTATATATGTTTAGGTGTAAACTTGGCCCTACTTTGCAAACTGAAATTACTACCCCTGCAGGGGTGAATTTTGGAGCAGCGAAGCAAAATATGGGGCTGCACAGTTGGGTTTCAACAGTTCAGGGACTAATCTGTCAATACAGGGTTATATAAATGTTGTAGCTGCGACTTCTAATGCTACAGGTGCTACTAGTTAGCTGAATAATAATGCAGCAGTTCGGGGACATTTTGGTGCTGAGATACAAAGTATGGGACATGTTGTTGTGTCTAAATATGAATCAATTTTTTTTTTAATTTGCACCTTTGAGTATTTTTAATGTTTTATAGATAAATTTATAGTTGCATAACTACAAAAGTAAATGTGTAAATCTACTAACTACAAGTTAATTTTAGTGATTATTATCCAAAGGGTCTTGAAAACACCACCTCGTGACCTAACAAAACCGGCTCTATAGCTTCTTCTTACTAAAGGCCACAAACTAATTTTAACACTACAAGCCTAACTTCTCAATTACCTTCCTACCCCCTTTGTATTTTCCTCACTATATATACTACTTTTTATAAAAAAAAAATTAAAACACTCTTTTTCTCTCCTCTCTCCTCTCTCCTCTCTCTTTTTCTCTTATTTCATTTCCGTTGAATCTCACAGTGCTTCCATGGAGCTCTAACACATCTTGCAGTGCTTCAATGGAGCTTAAACGCAGCTCAACCTACTCTTCAAATTTTAGCTTTTATTGATCTGTGCGTGAAGACTCGTCGGAGATGGCAGCGAAGCCATGGATCTAAGATGCTGCTGCCGGAGTTTCACAACTCCACGGTGAAGAAGATGCGGCGTTCGATCTCCCCGGAGAAGAAACGGCGTTAGATCTCGCCGTTAGAAATCAAAGCCTCGCCTCGCAGCCTTTCAGATCTGAAGAGAAATCAAGACCTCACTGTTCGTAATTGTATGATTAAATTCAAATTGCTGTCGCTTGTAAATCTGTTGAGACTAATACCACTATCCATGGGACTAAGGTCAAAGGCACGTATATTGGAAAAACTAAAGTCAAAGGCACGTATATTGATGGATAACTAATTTAATATACTCAAGAGTCTGGAACCGTGAAACAGCAAAGTTTTGAGCAGCATGGCCATATTTTTTCTTTTTCTTTTTTTCCTTGTACGTGGGTTTACTGATTATGTTTTTTAGATATGGAAGATTGGTTGACCATGCAAGAAAATTATGTTATTGCTTTTTTTTTTTTGTTCCATTTTATGTTATTGCTAAATATAAGAAAGACTACACCTTGTTGATTTAATATATACGTTTTTTTTCTTGTAATTAATGAAATTATACTTGTAATTAATAAAATTATACTCAGCACTTTTACTGATTTTACGAGAAACACCCAACAAGTTACTGAGCATACTCAGTAAAGATACTGAGAAACGAGCATGCTCAGTAAAGCCAGTCAATAAAAAAATTTGAATACTTAGCAACTTTTTTCGATACTCAGAACTTTTTTCCAATAATCAGCAACTTTTTCCATGCCCAGTAGCCCAGACTCAGAACTTTTTTTCACGCTCAGAACTTTATTCCATACTCAGAACTTTTTCCGGCAGTGGCCGGAGGTGGCCGGCGGTGATCGGAACTGGAAATTATTTGATAATTAATGAAGGAGGAGAGAGATTAATGGTAATGGAGGAGAGAGAAAGAATCTATTTTTTTGTCTTATATGCACTAGAAGGGTAGTTATGACATTGGATATCTTATTGGCTCTAAGAAGGAGAGAGAAACTGACTAGCTTCTATGTGGCACTATAATATTCTTTAAAACCCTTTAGGTAATTGACCCAAGTTTATAATGATTGGATTATTTATCAGGTTTACACACTTAGAAACTTGAGAATAGACTTATTTAAAATCACATCGATTAAATTTTATGCGAAAATTGTAAAACTAAAAAAAAAGAACTTGTTGATCAATGGGGATGGTCATGTATAAATCTATATCACTCTAAAAAAAACTAATTTACAACTCACAATACAAATCACCTTATAATTAAACCAGTAAAAAAACTAAATTAAATCAGTTAATTTGAAATCAATAACTAATTAATGTATCATTAGATCAAAAGCTTGGACCAATCCACAACTGTTCTCCAAACTTGCTCCATTCTATTTTCTCATGGTACATAAAATCAACTCTTCCATCTCATAAGTGATGAATTCCACTATCTTGGCGATCACCTCTTAAGGATGGGTAGAGAATACTCTGGCTCATCTGTAAAGTATATGCATTTCGCCTTACATTTATTAATCTCAGAATACTCAATCACTAACAATGAGTTATGGCAGAAGAATATAGCTTTATTCCCCAAATTATTTATCTTCTTCCACCATGACTAATTTCTTCTATATTTGCTTTATAAACCTTAAATCTTTTAGTTTTGTGAGTAGCACGTGGCCAATCTGTGTAATCCGTAAACTAAGGATAACAAAAAATTTCTTTGAAATCTCAACTATATAGTGACATAGGACAGTTATATATGGGCCTATTTGAGTATTCCACCAATAATGGTTCTGGCGGGACAGGACCATATCACTACAAGAAAAAGTATCATTAGAGATGAAGTTATTGCGGCAACTCTAAAATGGCCTCTAATGATATTTTTAAACGCCAAAATGACCTCTAATTATATTTTTAGCGATTTGCCGCTAAAGATAAAGTTAATATAGGCAAAAACAAATAATTTGCTACTAAAGATATCTTTAGCGACGAATTTATAGGGACGGACAAATAACGGCTATTAGCGGCAAAATTAAGATTTTTAGTGTTAAAATTTTTGCCTCTAAAAATATCTTTTCTTGTAGTGTATATTTGCTGGAATTGATTAGGGTTTCGCCCATTAATATCACATCTTAGAATTTTGTCCTCATTAGCATCAAATGTGTACAAGTAATCGTTGAAATAATCATTAAACATGTAATGTGATTGGATGTAGTCCAAATAGTATTTCCCGATTTATAAAAATATAATTGTGCTTCTAATGATACTATAACGGTAAAATCTGAGGTTGATTTTGGATTTGCTGATAAAACAACTCTGTCTAGGCTATAAGGTGGAACATTATCCAGATTCAGGTTTGGAAGATGGATTTAAAAGCGTGATACTAGGTGCAAAAAACTTATTTGTGTTCCATCTTCTTCAAATATGAATAACCAATCTTCTCATGATAAGCAATATTTTTTGGTAGCTTCTGGTAAGAAAATCTTACGAATCTTTCCCGTTGAAACGGTGAAAAATTGCCGCATGTCTGTTGGTAATTCTCTTCTCATTAATGTTGTCAAATACACCCAGAGTTTTGTTGATGTTGATTTTTTTTGGGGGAAGCATTAATAACGGGCTTCCGAGAGTTTTTAGCTTGAGATGTTTTTTGTCACGAGGAGCAGCAGCTCGCCATGATCTGCAAACTGCACCAAAAGAATCGTAACTTTCGATTGTATTCAGGTGTTTTCCGATCTCATATAAAAGATTATTGTGAAGCCCTTCCCAATCTGCTATTTCTATGTTAAACTCAATTAGACACTAAGTTTGTTGGGTGACAACCACATATATATTTAGGTTAAAATATGCTTCAAAGTTCTTTATTTATATAAAGACCTCTAACGATTCCTGATTAACAGGAAATTCTTAGGTATCATTTTCTATGAAAGAGTTCTGGTTCAACAGGGAAGCGTGTGATTGTTAGTTATCTTTTAAATATTATATATTTTCTCCAATTAGAGAGGTACGTTACTCAGATAGGAATTGGTCTAACAACAAGGAACTTTTAAATCTAATTAATAACGCTTTAAATAATAAATTATTAACAGTAAAAATTAACCCAAAAAAAAGATCACCACTATTCACTTAACACTGGCTCCCGTAGTGGCATTTATCGATCACAAATATACTCGCTGAAACTCTAGATATTGGTAGCTAAATGGCACAATTTGTCTGCGCGGCAACTAGTGGTCGCTAATAAAGTAACACTATCTAATGGTCGATAAATGTATGATTTCACGGTTATTTTTCTAATGGCCGTCAAAACCGTCGACTTTTTACGACTACTTTAATCAATTTTGGCGATTACTAATATGTCGTTTATTAAAAACACTCGTTTATTAAAAGTTGTACGTTTACTTGCATTAAATTTAATGTTGTTTAAATACAAATTTGAATTATCTTCCACAATATTAGATATAATGTTTCCTCTTTCACTAAAAAGAGCTGATTCTAATTTTTTAATATTGAGCATTGTTTAAAAATGTATATAGAAAGTTGGCCTAGTGGTTAGGTTACTCCGTAGAGACTAAAAAGTCTTGGGATCGAATCTCATTGGAGTTAAAATAACTCTGAATCTAAAGTGACTCTCTCATGTATTAAAAAAAATGTATCACCCATATAATACTATAATATATTTTAAATGATTTAAAAAAACTCTTTTTCTCTAACTTGAATTTTTTTCTCTTTTATATTTGAACCAAGATCCACATAAAAAATAATGGTTGGATGATATTTTCTTTAGGTAATATTTAACATTACTCTATTTTTTTATAGTTGAGGTTTGGCTAAAGGGAATTTATGTTGACTAAATATTGAATTATTGGAGGTTTGAGAATTTTGATAGTCCAATTCTAATTTTTGAATATTTTAATATTACTTAGTGACGAAATATATCGTCGCTATTAACAATTCGTTTTCAGCGACTAATTTTTTTTATAAGTAGGTTCTAGGTTAGCTTTCGCACACCTAACTAGTCCCACGGAGAAGATCCATGTTCTCCCTATACCTTTTGGTTGAGAGAGAGAGTCCTGCCCAGTTGAGCTAACCCTATTGGTTAAACTAGTTGAGCGACTAGTTCTTTGATATAAACTAGTTGCGAATGACATATCATGCACGTGACGATTTATGTCATTGTTAATTTCATGTCGTCGCTAATGATGTGTCTCTAGCGACTATTTTAACGTATTACGGTGATTGGTGGGTTGTGGTCGGAGTTGAAAAGTATTGATACTCGGTGAGTTAATGTTCAGTGAGTTGACACTTAATGAAGGAGGAGAGATAAAAAATTATAATGTAGAAAAGAGGAAAATGATAATTGAGTAAATAGGAGAAGCTTTATTTGTCTTCTATATACCTTAAGGGTATTCTTGACCCAAAAGGTTTCAAAGTCTTATATATAGAAAAGTGGATTAGGATATTATCTTTAGGGCGCATAAATGGTATCCGAAAACCTATAGGTCATTCACCCATATTTTTATAATTTAATGTGTAAGTTTTAACTTCAAGAATTTTTTTCAATAAATGGAAGATTTTTTAAGATATATCGACCATTAATTTATGCAAATGTATTTTAAATATTAAGACATTTTAAGGGGTGGAACATGCCATATATGAGAATTTTTCTTTTCAAAATTTACTCAATTTTCTCTCTCATTATTATAATCATTTTCAAAAATAAAAAGAAAAATCATAGGTGACTTAAGTAAAGATAGAAATTAGATCATTCAAAACTTTAAAAAAAATTAGTAACATTAATAGTTTGTATTTTTTCGATTCAATTTAGCATGAAATAATCAAACCAATTTTTTTTTACAAAGCGAATGGGTTTGTTGGTTTCTGTTCTTTCCGATTTGTTTCTTTTCCACTTTTTGGGATTAGGTTGTTTTTTACAATAAAATAAGAGATAATAACTTCTATGTAAGTACAAGATATGCCCGCTCAAGAAGTGTTACAAACAAATTATTGAAATACATTGGCATTGCCTAATTAGTGCAAACCTCATTTGGATATACATCTTCAAGGAAAGTATGTGAAAATTCCTTTGCTAAGGTCGATACATCTAAAGTAAAAAAGAAGAAACAGAAATAATTATTCTGTTAGCAATTTGAAGAACCTAGACGAATCTTTGAATTTAACCCTTTATATTTGTATGAGTAATTTTTATTAAAACATAATAAATTTTTAAAAGATTGGTAAGAATTCTTATTTAACTAAGATTATAAATGTTTGAGTTAAAAGAGTTAGATGTTCTATAAAGATTTGACAGCTACTATTGCTATAATTTTAACGTATAAATTATTTTAATGTAAAGAATAATTGAAATATTTTTGACTTATTCATTACTATGACATTTTCTTATTAATTGAAATAAAAATTAGATTTATTCCAAATTCACAAGTTAATAAAAGAATTACATAAAATTATAAATAAATTATAGATTATTATAGTATGTTATAACTATATATCTTTTTGGTAAATAATTATATATTCAAGGGTTAGTTATCTAAGAGGACCAAACATCACCATATTTGGTCCAAAGAGTCTAATCCAATGAATTGACACAAATAGCCTTATTCCCCATTCACATAGTTTGACGCGCCACTCCCATTAGATGCAATCGGTTTAGAATAGTGCAAGATAAAAGAAAACCAAATCTGATCAAAACTCAAGAATCACGTTGTTATAACAAAATTAGTGATTAAATCTAGCTAGTTTTTTTTTGGGTAGAAAATAATACTTTTGGCGAGTATAAGAAAAAAATGGCCAAAACTCTATTGAAGCAAAAGGCAAAGTCTGTATTGAAACAAAAGACGAAGAAAAAGGATTACCATCTCTAGATGAACTTATGCCATTATCTCAAACCCTAATCACTCAACATCTTGTTATTGCTTTCGATATCCAAAACCCAAATCAAAATCATCATCAAATGATTACCCAGCACCAAAGGGTAATAATACGCCGACGCCGCCGTCTTCCTCTATTCTGCTGTCAGGATTCTGACACCATTACATGGTAATCATATAAACAATCTTAGTAATGTTGTGATGGATCAATCATCATCCTCGTATGTGAAGAATGTGGAATCAGCAAATGGAAGGAAATTTCTTACCTTGTTTCCCAACAAAGTTGATTAAAATTCTTCATCTTTTTGGGTAAAATCATGTTCAGTTCACATAATTGTGTAATGTTTTTCATCTTTTAGAATTTTGGGTATTGTTAAAGTTTATCTTTTTAGCAGATTTAGCTTTTGGGTATTGGGTTTTTCTTAATTTATGAACTCTTTCTTATTAGGCTGGTGGTGGATTGATTATTCGGATTGGCTGTAATTACTTGGAAGATCTTCAAATTAGCCCATTTTGAGTCATAAGTTAATTGCAAAATATCCCTCTTTGTAGCTTGAAGTAATGAATTAGTTGGAGCTTGATCATGCACGTGAAAATATGAAAAGATACTAGTCAATTATTTTTGTTGTAATGAAAAGCAAAAAATGGTGTTTGTATTAAAGAATAATGGGTTGACAGTGTAATGTGTTGGAAGTGTAGTATTGTTACTATTTGTCTTCTAAAATTGTGTTGGGATTTCAATACAAAAATAGTGTTGTGCGTTTGTAAAATACATGGTATGATGTAACTTTTTTTGGGTGGAATGTTAAGTCAATAATAATGGTTTGTATTTGTTAATGTATGGTGATGTGTTTGTCTTAGTTTAATGTTTATGATTAAATGTTAATTCAAATTAATTGGTGTGTATGTGTTAAAATAAGGGCTGAGAAGTGAAAGGTGGTTGTTTTGTGAAGTGTACTTATTTTCAAATGATTTTCACGAACACAGTTAGTTTGCAATTCTTGAGAATAACTTTGAAATGTATGAAAGATTCTACAAAATTAAAACAAGCAAGAAAATGATGGAGTTATTAGTCTATATTTGATATGTTTCCGTTATTAAGAATGATAGATTGATGATAATTAAGGGTGTTTCTAGCATGTGTAAATATAGTGATAATATGACCAATCAATTATCTGCTAATTGATTGTGAATCTTTACCTTATATATCAAACACAATAATAAAAGAATTATTTAATAAAAATAGAGGGTAATCTTGGAATACTTGAAAAAGTTTGGACCTTCTAGGGAGGCAAAAAAAATCTAGACTTCATAGGAGATAGTGTATGGTTATCTGGTCTTTCTTATCTTATAGCTCTATATTCAATTATATAAATATAAACATATAATTTATATTCACAAAAAAAAAGTGTAAAAGATTGAGACAGACGAGTATTTTCAAAACCATGTTGTCAAAACTCAAAAGTATGAATTTAGGATAAAGGTCGTTCATTGTTGCGAAAAAATTGGTGAACATATGTTTATGAATGCTCTTGGGCTAAAAGTACCTAGTTTACTAGCCCTTTTGAGTATTAAAACATCTAACAACAATACCAACCGACTTGATAATTGGCTAAGCAAAACTATCAAAGATATAACTGGTAATTTTAATAAGGGGTAATTAGAGATAAATGCCTCCTTAATTAAGCCTCTAATTTTTTTAAGGCTCTAATTTTTTTTAAAGATATTTGTCTCCTTAATTAAGTAATTATAGAAAACCTCCCCTTTATATTTTTTTATACCTTTACTATCCTTATTATTAAATATATTATTTTATTTTTAATATAATATTTATTTTTAAATATTAAACAAATAATAGGTTATTTCCACCACCACCACCACCACAACCATCACCACCTCCACCACCACAACTACCACCGCCACAACCATCACCACCTCCACCACCACAACCACCACCACAACCACCACCACCACCTACTACTAATTTCATCACACGCGCGCGTCCTTGAATTTTTTTTAAAATCGTCATAACTAATTCAAAAAAAAAAACAGAAAATTAAAAAATTTGCATTTTTGGATAAAGCAAATTAATATTTACGTCTATGCTTTTTTTTGATTTTTTTTAAATTTTTTTGATTTTCTTTAAATTTTTTAAATTTTTTTTCCGCAGACACGAAATTCCATGTTTAAAAAAATGAAATTTCATGTTTTAAACAGTGAATTAAGTATTTCAAAACATGGAATTTCGTATCTGCGAATCAAAAAATTCCGAAAAAAAAATCATAGAGGTAAATATTAATTTGCTTTATCCAAATATATAAATTTTTGATTTTTTTTATTTTATTAGAGAAAATGCCACTTAGGGTCTTGAACACACCCCCCCCCCCCCCCCCCCCCCCTCTTCAAGATAGCACCCCCACGAGGAGCCTTTTCTTACTAAAGACCTCAAAAAGTTTTTAACACATGAAACCCAAAACCCAAATTACTTTACTACCCTCTTTTGTTTTTTCCCCTATATATACTAAATATAACATTTCTAAATCATAAATCATTTCTAAACAAAATCCTAGAAACCCTTCTCTCTCCTCTCAACACCCACCGTCACCAACAAAATGGCCACAACCTCCATGGCCACCCCACCAACACCACACCGGAAACTAAACAACCACCACCACCATAACACCACAACCACCACAACGCTGCACTGTTTCGAACATAAATGATAGCCTAAGACCGAAAATGTCGGCCGTTCTTTTCATGGTGAAGGTTTGCGAAGATGAAGAAGGTTGGATCTGGCCGCCGTTCATGATCTGGCCGCCGTTCATGATCTGGCCACGGACGGAGTTCGTGTAGGTGGCAGCCATGGCCGGAATCTGTTCGAGATCTGAGCACTCCGTTGAGCAAAACGTGTTGGATCGGGATGGAGGTGTGGAGGCGGCGTGCTGATGGTGGTTCAGTGTCGACGGTTTTCTTATATACACACATAAATTAGCTGTGAAGAAGATGAAGCTTCGAAGACCAAGTCGCTGTGAAGACCTACGAGAAAGATTCGTCGTCAGATCTGTTACGAGCACCGGAGGAGGTGCTGCCATGGATGCTGGTGTTATGATGGTGGTGGTGTTCGTGTGGTGTTGGTGGGGTGGCCATAGATGATGCAGGTGGTGGTGGTTGCCGCTCCGGAGCTCCAGCAGATCTGGATAACGGTGGTGGTTGTGTTCCGGCGAAAAGCAAAGCATGTTCTCCTTTTTTTATCACCTTTGTTGACCAGATCTGGTCAACTTTGTATTTAGTTTAGGTTTTTTTATTTATCTATTGTAAATTGTTTATAGTTTGAAATGAAATGAATAAAATGGTTTTAAATACACTTTGATTTTATAGAGTATTCCTTTAATTTCAAAGAGTACTCTTACTATTTCATAGAGTACTCCCACTATTTCATAGAGTACTTTGACTTTTTTTATAAAGTATTCGTTAATTCATTAGAGTATTCGCCTAATTCTCGGAGTACTCTATGTTTTTTCCGGTGACCGGTGACTGGTGGTCGTTGGTCGTTGGTCGGAGGTCGATGGTCGGTGGTCGGAGATCGGTGGTAGGTGGTAGGTGGTCGGAGGTTGGAGGTAGGTGGGTAGTGGTAGGTAGTGGAGAGAGAAACAGTGACATCACACTTTTGTTGTCTTTTAGTGTTAGTAAGGGTAGGAAAGACTATTGTCAAAACTGAGGTCCCTAAGAAGAACCGTTTTTTAGACTATACACTATAGAGAATAAAGATGGTCTCCAAGACCCTATATATAATTCACCCATTTTATTAGAATTAGTTATGACGATTCTAAAAAAAATTCACGGACGCACGCGTGTGTTTATTAGTTTTTGTTTTGTTTTTTTCTAATTTTTTTTAATTGTTAATTATAGGGGTAGTTTGGGATGGGGCTGTTTTCTATAAAATATCTTATTCTAGGCACCTTTTTTTAAATAAGTTTTTCAATAGACATTGATCTATAATTGACTCTTTTAATAAAAAAGATTTGAATTTCGAGTTTATTAGCACCTTGTCTTGGCATAGTTGGGAAGCCCGGAATACTTTAAGTATAATAACAATGCTTTTAGCTCCCTACAAACTGTCAACTTGTCCATAGAAATTTAGACAGAAATGTATAAAAAATTATACCCAAATCAACATAATTTTCTTGAAGGAACATATATGGGTAAAATAGAAAATCATAACCTTACTATTAATAATAATAGTTACATCTCTAGTAATGCCACAGACAAACCGTCTAATTAAAATTTAGGAAGAATAAATAGGAATAATGGTTGGAACCCCTTTTCTCTTAACCACTTTAAAATCAACTATGATGTAAACTATTATTTCCCAGAAGCGTCTCTCTCTCTTTAACATTTGAAACCCTACCCTAAACCAAAAACGGCCGCCGTCTCTGGTGGCTCTCTGCTGGAGATGGCGGCCCCCCCTCTCTCCCCTTTGTCTTTTTTCTTTTCCTTTTTCGTTTATGCTGTCCTGTTTTTGCTTGCTGCCCCCCTCCGCCAACAGCCTTCCCCTCATTTTTGCTCTTCTTTTCCGAGAAGAACATTAGACCCACTACTCCTCTCCGCCTTGATTTTGATAGGGAGGCACCTAAATGCTATTTTGGCCCCTGTTACCCAGGTCGGGCTGCTGCTTTATTTGGGCTTTATGGCCCTCCTCAAGTTTGGAAGCAGAGCCCAATTGCAGACCCAGATTGAGATCGTTGTCCATAATAGCCTTTCTATAACAGCATCGCATCATTTAGAGACTTGCAGTTTTGGAGCTATTGGAATTTCTTCAAGTTTTGAATTTTGTGGCTTTGGTATTGCTGTTTCAGGTATTATTACTGGACTTTTTATTTTCCAGGTTGTCTCTGTGTTCTGGGAGGCTAGGGTAGAGAGTGCAGTGGTTATTGTTGGTCTTTTTGGTTGTGTTGGTTGGTGTTTTGGCTATTCTGACTCCGCATTTTACTCTCCATCGCTATCGACCGGTGGTGATACACTTTGGGTTAACTTTATTAGTTCAGTTGGCTTCGATTTTGGAAATTCTAGGTGTTTGCCGTTCATTTGGTTTTTCTGTTTGTCGATTCTTTACTGTTCGATTTTATTAACCCTCGCTAGTTGTGGTTTGTGGAATGGATGGTTTCGTTGTGCCAGGGTGAGTTTTTGGTTTGGTGTGGTCTTCCAGCTTGATTCGTTTCCTTGGGTAAGATTGGGTTTCGTAATTTCTTTGTTCCTTAAGTGTAGGGGCAATAATAAGGGGTGTTTGCCGTTCACCCTCTATCATTTTCCCATTACACCGGAAGTTTCAAAGTGGATATGGAGCTTTAATCTTGCTCCTGGTCTACGAATCTTGTTGGCTGGTGTCGCTTTTGTGTGTCTTGTTGCTCCAGGTTCTACTGTGTTCTGCTGTCTTCCGCGACGCTTCTGGTGTAGTTTCCCCTTTCCACCTTTCTCACCCTTTGTTGTGGTGACTTTCTCTTCTTCGATTGGTTCGTTGAAGTTGCAATCTACAAAGTATGGTTTGGCACATGGTTGCATTATATCATCTTTGCGGGGTCTTCCCTGGTTCGTCGATTGCGGTATGGTCTCGTGGTTCTATTGTTGGTACTGGTTTTCCTCCGGAAAGAGGTTGGATTCTCTCCAGTTGGGTGGACGGCTTAGCATTTGTATTACTTGGATTTATTGTCTTTGTTTGTTGCTTCCTTTTCTTTTTGAGCGTGGTATGCCACCTCTTATTTTGTAATGTGTTTAGATATCAATTTTAATTAATCGTTTTTGACAAAAAAAAAAAAAAAAAAAACTATGATGTAGCCTATAGTAATAAGGGGATTGTAGGGAATTGTATTTGCTTGTATTGTAATAACTCTAATGGTCATTATGTAAAAAGTAAAGCGTAGTCTATTTGGGTAAATTCGGTCCTTGAGCTAGAATTATAAATGTGATGAAAACGACAGATTTAGTTGGAGTTTTTTCGATGGAAAGTGGGATCAACGAGAATGACTCCTCTTCAATCATGTTACCACTTGCCTCCTCCCTCCAGGGCCGGGGAGAGGACAAGGAGGTCATGGCCTTGGGCCCCTCCCCAACTCAATTTTAGCCCACTTAAAATAAAAATATTAGATTATATTTTTAGGAGGTTATTGTTGATAACATTCTCATTAAACTACCTAATTGTTTTTTTATGCCTTCAATAATTTATTTTTTTTAAAAAATGCCTAATGAAGTATAATATAGTATAAGTACATATAATACAATCTCTTGCATAATATAAAAGCAATTGACTCAAAAAAAAAAAAGTAAAACTCGGTTACACTTGGAAAAGACAAGTTGTCACAATGGAAATAGCGCGAATTTACCCCATTTATAACAAATATTATCTTTGAAAAAGGAGAATGAACTTGAGAGACAATTACTATTTTTTCATCCGTGTATCTAAGTTTATCCAACTTTCTTCACAGAAGCTTCACACGCAGAGTCTTTTCCATACGGATTGTGTGTTAGCTAGTTTATTTGAGTAAAGATTTGTTAATTGTTGATTTTAACCATTTTAGTCTTTGATCTTTTTCCATGTAAACTTATGATTCAGGATTGCAAGAAAATGATCCATGTACACAGTATATGTATATGTGTAGTTATAAACTAATCCCTATATATTTTTTGCAAACTAAAATTACTACCCCTGCAGTGGTGAAATTTGGAGCAACGAAGTAAAATATGGGGGCTGCTTAGTTGGGTTTCAACAGTTCAGGGAGTAATGTGTCAATACAAGGTAATATAAATTTTGTAGCTGCGATTTATAATGCTACAGGTGCTACTGGTGCTACTGGTCAGCTAAATAATAATGCATCAGTTAGGGGACATTTTGGTGCAGAGATACAAAGTATTGGAGCTTCTGTTTTGGGTTCCAAAAGTTCGGGGACTATTATGGCAATACAGGAAAATAATGGGGATGGAACTGCGAGCTGGTACTATATTTTCGAGTACAACAACTTTTGGAGAACAATTTGGACCGGGCTGGAAACCTTTTTCGCAGAAAGGACCTGTAATGCGAATATTAATATTGCAGGGCCAGGACTAAGCCATATGAAGGTTTGTTACTACTATACAGCTGTATCCAACGTGGAGCAAGGGAATGTATAATGTTGTTGTGTTAAAAGATGAGTCCAAAATTTTAAATTTTTGTCCTTTAAGTATTTTGTGATATTCTTTTAGATAAATTCGTAGTTGCACAACAAATTTTTAGTATATCAACTATTTTTTTTGTCAAACGGTAATAATATAAAAAGAAAGCGAAAATACAAGAGTTAACCAATTCCACACATAACACGGTCAAGGCTGATAAGATGAGTTAACTGGGTAGAAGGACAAGATCTTCAATCGCCAAACAACGTGCCTAGAAACTTGTGTTTGGCGACCCAGTCAGCCACTCGATTATCTTTGTATAAAACAAAGGAAAAGCAAGGTCTATAAGAATTCACAATACCATAAATAGTTTTAACAATATTACAACAGTCAAACAAAATATAAAGTTTGAGAAGAGCTAGAGATTCTATAATAATTCTGTAATTGTTTTCAATAATCATGGATTTAGTAGAAAATCTTTGAGCAGCCTCAATAATTCCATTTTAAATCACATCGATAGACTTTTACACTAAAATTGTAAAGGTAAAAAAAATCACATCGATAGACTATTATACTAAAATTGTAAAAGAAAAAAAGAAACTCGTCAGAATTGATTCGACGGGATGGTCATGTATAAATCTATATCACTCTAAAACAACTAATTTACAACTCATAATACAAATAACCGTTCAATTAAACCAGTACAAATAAAGCTAAATTAAATCAATTAAATTTGAAATCAATAACTAATGTATCATTAAATCAAAAGTTTGGACCAATCCACAACGGTTCTCCAAACTTGCTCCATTCTATTTTCTCATGGTACAAAGAATCAACTCTTCCATCTGATAAGTGATAAATTCCTCTATCTTCGCCATCACCTCTAAAGATGGGTAGCGAATACTCTGGCTCATCCGTAAAGTATATGCAATTTGCCTTACATTTATTAATCTCAGAACACTCAATCACTAACAATGAGTTATGGCCTAAGAATATAGCTTTATTCCCCATCCTTCCACCATGACTTACCATCTTCTATATTCGCTTTATAAACCTCAAATCTTTTAGTTTTGTGAGTAGCACGTGGCCAATCTGTGTAATCTATAAATCTAAGGACAACATGAAATTTCTTTGAAATCTCAACTATATAGTAACATAGGATAGTTATGGGCCTATTTGAGTATTCCACCAATAATGGTCCTGGTTGGAGAGGACCATATATTTGCTGGAATTGATTAGGGTTTCGCCCATTAATAACACATCTTAGAATTCTGTCCTCATTAGCATCAAATGTGTACAAGTAATCGTTGAAATAAATCATTAAACATGCCATGTCATTGGATGTAGTCCAAGAAGTATTTCCCAATTTATAAAAATACAATTGTGTTTCCAATAATATCATAACAGTAAAATCTGAGGTTGATTTTGGATTTGCTGATAAAACAACCCTATCGAGGCTGTAAAGTGGAATATTATCCAGGTTCAGGTTTGGAAGACTGGGATTTGAAAGCGTGATACTAGGTGCAAAAGACTTATTTGTGTTCCATCTTCTTCAAATATGAATAACCAATCTTCCCATGATAAGCAATATTTTTTTGTAGCTTCTGGTAAGAAAATTTTACAAATCTTTCCCGTTGAAACGGTGAAAAATTGTCGCATGTGTGTTGGTAATTCTCTTCCCATTAATGTTGTCAAATACCCCCATAGTTTTGTTGATAAATATTTTGTTGATTTTGATAATTCTTTTTGGGGAAGCATTAATAATGGGTTTCCTAGAGTTTTTAGCTTGAGATGTTTTTTGTCAAGAGGAGCAGCAGCTCGCCATGATCTGCAAACTAAACCAAAAGAATCATAACTATCGATTGTATTAAGGTGTTTTCCGATCTCATATAAAAGATTATTGTGAAGCCCTTCCCAATCTGCCATATCTATGTAAAACTCAATTAGACACTAAGTTTGTTGTGTAAAACCCACAAATATATATATAGCTTAAACTATGCTTCAAAGTTATTTATTTATATTAAAGATTTCTAGTTATTCCTGATTGACAGGAAATTCCTAGATTTCATTCCCTATAAAAGAGTTCTGGTTTAACAGTGAATAATGAGATTGTCAGTTATCTTCTAAATATTATATATTTTCTCCAATTAGAGAGGTACGTTACTCAGATAGGAATTGGTCTAACAACAAGCAACTTTTAAATCTAGTTAATTAAGCTTTAAATAATAAATTATTTACAGTAAAAACTAACCCAAAAAAAAGACCACCACTATTCCCTTAACACTGGCTCCCGCAGTGGCCTTTAATGACCACAAATATACTCGCTGAAACGCTAGATATTAGTCGCTAAAAAGCGCAATTTGTCTTTCACGATAACTAGTGGTCGCTAATAAGGTAACACTATCTAATGGTCGATAGATGTATGGTTTCAAGGTAATTTTTCAAATATTGATCGTCAAAACTGTCCACTTTTCATGACTACGTTAAACAATTTTGGCGATTACTAAAATGTCGTTTATTAAAAAAACTCTTTTATTAAAAGTTGTACGTTTACTAGCGTTAACTTTAATGTTGTTTAAATACAAAATTGAACTATCTTCCACAATACTAGATATAATGTTTCCCCTTTCACTCAAGAGCTGATTCTTACTTTATAGAGTAATATTAAGCATTGTTTAAACAAATCATTTCTCTAACTTGATTTACTTTTTTTTTCTCTTTTAGATTTGAACCAAGATCCACATAAAAAATAGTGGTTGGATGATATATTCTTTAGGTAATATCTAGCATTACTTAATTTTTTATAGTTGAGGTTTGGCTAGAGGGAGTTTAGGCTGACTAAACATTGAAATATTGGGGTTTGAGAATTTTGACAGCCCATAATGTTGTAACATATAGTGCAATTCTGGCATAATATAAGGACATATAGTGCAATTTATGCATAATATATAAGAACCTATAATGCAATTAAACTCCGAATATACAAGTATAAGGACAAATAATGCAATTTTTTGCACAGAGAATTTGACACAAAAAAGAGTAAAACTTGGTTACACTTAAAAAGCTTGTCACAATGGACAATAGCGCGAATTTACCCCATTTATAACAAATATAAACTCTGAAAAAGGAGAATGAACTTTGATAGACAATTACTATTTCTTCATCTGTATATCTAACTTTATCCAACTTCTTCACAGAAGCTTCACGCAGTCTTTCCATACGGTATTGTCTGTTAGTTTCTTTGAGCAAAAATTTGTTATTTGTGGATTTTAACCATCTTAGTCTTTGATCTTTTTCCATGTAAACTCATGATCCAGGCAAGAAAATGATCCATGTGCACAATATATATGTGTAGCTGTAAAGTTATCCCTAATTTGCAAACTGAAATTACTACTCCTGCAGTGGTGAATTTTGGAGCAACGAAGCAATATATGGGGCTGCTTAGTTGGGTTTCAACAGTTCAGGGACTAATCTGTCAATACAGAGTAATAAAAATGTTGTAGCGGGGATATCTAATGCTACAATAATGCAGCAGTTAGGGGACATTCTGGTGCTGAGATACAAAGTATGGGAGCTAGTGTTTTGGGTTCCAAAAGCTTCGGGACTATTCTGGCAATAAAAGAAAATAATGGCGCTGGAACTGCGGTTTTTAATGTTACAGGGGCTGCTTAAGTTTCAGAATACAACAACTTTTGGAGGATAAATTGGACCGTGCTGGAAACCTTTTTTTCGCAGAAAGGACCTGTAATGCAAATATCAATATTGCAGGGCCAAGATGAAGCCATGAAGGTTTGTTACTACTGTACAGCTGTGTCCATATGAAGGTTTGTTATTACTGTACAGCTGTGTCCAAACGTGAAGAAGGAAATATATAATGTTTGTTGTGTTTTTTTTTGGTTATATGGATGATCCTGGCTAGCTTGCGCGTATCCGACTAATTTCATGGAGATATACATGTTTCCATATATATTTTCATAATAAATCAGAACATGGTACCCATGTTCAGGGAGAGGTTCGAGCCTTGTACCTCTCACTTTACACCCGTTAGAAAGGGGATTTAAACCATGGACCTCCCCTTTAAGTGATGAAAAAATAGCAAGACTCAGACCAGTTGAGCTAACCCAACTGGTTTAGTGTTGTGTTAAAGATGAGTCAAAACTTTTAATCTTGTTTTTCGAGTAATTTTTATATTAATAGATTGACGATTTACTGTCACTTATATATTAGATAGTATGAATTTGAAGGATATATATTATATTATTCGTATAAATTTGAGTAAGGTGTAAAATAAAGAACCCCTTTATTTAGGGCATTCAACTTTAATTTGTGAGAAATCAAAGAAAATCAGGATAGAGGTAGGATGTTTGTATCAGGGGTGATTGAATGGGTTTAACTTTTTTTTTTTGTTATAATTTTTTTGTTAGAATTGATTGTACTATAAATCACTATATTATGTGAAAACAAAAATGGTTAATAAGTTGATTACGCCAAGTTTTTAAGAATCGAATGATCCATCATTATTAGTTACCTCTAAAAAGTACTTATCAACTAATACTCTTTTAAAGAGAAATTATAACTAGTTTAAAAATTAACACACTATTCTTATTTTTAGTTATACTATTTCATAAATAATTTGAAGGATCTTCAAATATATTTGGTGTTTTTCTTAATGCTATGAAAAAAAAAGTACTTATTATATCTACTGTTTAATTATATTAAATATAATTTTTTAAAATAAAAGATAATAGAAAGGATGTTTAAGAAAATATGTTTTAAAGGATTATTAAATCTAATAAAATAAGTATTTAAGTCTCTATTCTAACAAATTTGGAGAAAGCTTATTGGACTTAACCTAACCATTAACATATATATCCAATAAATTGGGAGCTCTCTAAACAACCACTTATAAGCATTCAATTTATTCGAGATTAGACAGGTTGTTTATTGTACAAAATGAGAGAGGTGGGTCGGTCCAGTTCGTCACATATTTTGGTAAAACCAAACCAAGATTAAATGGTTTGCTTTTTAAGGGTGCTACTATTAAAACAAACGATTTTATAGACTTTCCGGTTCAGTATATATTCAGTTTGGTATGTATTCGGTTTAGTATATTTTTCGATGTTGCTATGTGTTTGGTTTGGTGATTGGACAAGTTTCAAGAACGTCTACTTGGAATGTTTTATTATCTAGCAGATCCGTATATGAAGTATACGATTCTTATGTTGTTAACTGATGTAGAAAAATTATATTTTTGAAACTAAAATATTATGAATTAATTTTAAACAATTAATTATAGAAAAATTTATTTAGAGATTTTACTTAGGAGGTTTTTGAAACACCCCCATAGACATATACAAACCTATTAAATTTACTTTTCTTACTAAAGGACACAAACAAAATTTAATACTATAGGCCAAAATCCTCCTACCTTTTTTACCCCTTATTGTTTTTAATTTCCTATATACACTAATTTTGTCATAATTATTTTAAAATTTAGTCATATACTCCCCTCTCTCATCTCTTCTTTTTTCCTAAACCTCAAGTAGTTTTTCTTGCTTTTGTCTTTCCTTTTCTTTCACATTCATGGCTGTTGGAGCTTCCATGAAAACCGCCGTGCAAGAAAACCGCCTTGATGCAGAGTATCTAAAACACCATCGCACCTGTGTGAGCAGCAGAGAAGAAGATCTTTGTTTGCACAAGGCACCGCGAGCTGTGAAAAACCACCGTGAAACTGCAAAAAACCACCTTGTCAGCCGTGCGAGCATCTCCAACGTGTTGATTTTTCCCTCCAGCTCCACTCTGGTGGCAGCTTCTTCTCATGAAAATGGTGAACAAGTTCGTGGAGGCTTCACTGCTACAGATTTGTTAGTGAAGAAGATACCAGCTGGAAGCTCATGAAGCCGTCGAAGCTCCGACGAAGATGCAGAGGTTCGAGGTCAAAGATTCATCTTGAGCATGGTCCACCTTCAAAGCTCGACATAGAAGAACCTGGTTCAAGAGAAGGTTCTTCACGCTAGAAAGCTTCCATCCAGCACCACTTCCTCTGATTTGTGTAGAGGTGCGAGTGGCGGAAGTTTTCTTGTGCAAGAAAGCGGCTCGACTGAGAATCTCATGCTCATCTCACTGGAGATGAACCGTGCCCTATCACCGTTTTTGTGCTTTTCTTCTGAGTATAACGAATGGTGTTGAGCATATATTTTTTTTCCTTACTCGATAGTGTAAACTCATTTGTCCTTTTCTTGTCTTTTTCTTTTGTTTTTCTTTTCCAGTAAATATTTTAGTTATTATTTGTAAAGTAGGTCATGTATATAACAATTATATTTTGTAAATTATGCGAAATTAAAAAAAATTATGCAATTTTTATTCTGCTCAATAATTTTTTAAAAATAGTCAATATTTTTACCGAGAATACTCAGTACTCATGCCCTGACACTCAATACCTTATCGCCAAAATATTTAGTATTTTCACCTGATATTCAGTAACTATCCACTAATACTCAGTAAAGTCCTCGATTACTAGTTCCTTTTTTGAGCAGTCAGATTTTTTTCGGAGACTCAATACTTTTTTAGAGTACATGGTACTTTTTTTGGTAGAATACTCAATACTTATTCCGTGTGCTTAAAAACTTTTTCTCAGTATTCAGAATTTCTTCCGGCGGTACTAAGGTGGTCAGCGGTGGTTGGTGGGTTGTGGTCGGAGTTGAAAAGTAGTGATACTGAATGAGTTGATGTTCATTGAGAGTATACTCAATAAATGAGGAGAGATAAAATTATAATGTAGAAGGGAGAAAAATGATAATGGAGCAGAGAAAATAATCTTTATTTGTCTTCTATATACCTTAAGGGCATTCTTGACCAAAAGGTTTCAAAGTCTTCTTTATAAAAAATGGATTAGGACATTATCTTTAGGGCATATAGATGGTCTTCAAAAACCCATAGGTCATTCACCCATATTTTTATAATTTAATGTGTATGTTTTAGTTTCAAAATTTTTTCCAATAAACTAAAGATCGTTTTAGATATCGACAAATAAATTATGCAAAGGTATTTTAAACATTAAGACATTTTAAGGGATGGAGCGTACCATATGTGAGAATTTTTTTTAAAACATACTGGTGTCGCCTAAGGTGTGATAAAATAATGAATAAAATAAGTGCAAATAAATACCCTAGGTTGAGCACGGTTCTGCAAGTATTACAGGACGTATGCAAGTTTTAATGAATAAGTAAGATTCGTTCCTCAGAGACTACGAAGGTTAGGAAGAACTTATGCAATTTATCTAGTGCAGATAATAAAGCTAGAATAATAATACGCAAGGAAATAAAAAACTAAAGAGATTTTTATTTGGTTTTTAATAAAGAAAAATTAAACTAATAAACTAAGACAGAAAATTAAGTAAGCAAAGAACATATATTATGATACTTTAGCCTGAGTAATTAGCAAGTAATCTCCACTAGTTTTGCTGTTCTAAACATGTAAGGGTGAAACATGTAGTATTTCAATGTTCGGTTTCAATTGCGCTAGGTAGTTTAAGTTAGGGTTTACCTGTGTCAATAAGAACCTAAGCAAACTTTTCCTGCAATTGATTAAATGGCAATACACCAAACCGTAGTGACTATCTATTAGGTTGATTTGTCAGGTCTAAACCTTACACTAGACGCTATGTGTTGTTACCAATATTTAAATATGACTTAGCTATTTACTATCTAACTATTATTAGAGTAATCTTATATGGTTGCAATCCGCAAAGAAAACAGATTATAGATCAAACTCATAGACAGAGAAATAAAACATGAATTCAATTTAAAACATATAATTCCCAAATTACATAGATGTCAACCAAAACTAGGGTTCATACATATACGCTAAAACTCAAGCTAACTTTATTTAATTCATACTAAGAAAAGAAAATAAAAGAAAACGATTACAGAATTGAAGGTTGAAGAAGACATAATTGATGCACAGCTCCTTCCAGACTTCTCTTCTTGTGTTGCAGCTTTTACCTGGCCTAAGGACTGGCCAAGGATGATTTTATTGTGTTAGGAGGCTGTATTTATAGGGTATAGGAAGACCTAATTCGTTTCTTGGAGTATAAGGTAGGTATTGGACTCCAAACCCAACTCAAATTCGTAACCCTAGAATCTAGAAAAGATAGATTTTGATGCTGTTTTGTTTTGGCCGTAACTGATTCAATACTTATCCGTTTGACGTGTTTGAGTAGTCAAAATTTATCGTCTCGGAAATATATTTAACTTTTATGTAGAACATTCTTCTAAATTCCTAGCCAATCTTGAGATATAAGCCCTTTTATGGTCGTAGTTGCTGAAATTCAGATTTATTTGGCAACTTATACTATTTTTTAATCTTAAAATTTATTATTTATTAATTTTTGAAAGGTAAATTTGAAGTATAAATCGGTAAACCGGAAATTTTGAAAATTTTAATGTAGTTTCAATTTTGATCCGATTTTTTCCGGAAATCGGAACTTCGGAATTCGGAACATTAAAAATCTGTTCTGAAATCTGAATTTTCGGATAAAAAAATCGGAAATTTCGGATTCAATTTCCACACCTAGCAGGGGACCTTCGAGCAGCCAAACATAGTTGTTTTATCTCCGAGGTGCAGTTTCGCGGCAGCAGCAGCAGCAACCTGCGTTTAGTGATAGGAAGCAGCTGGTTATTTGTAGTTGGTGGAACAACAATTTATCTATAAAAGGGTTGTACACAGGTTTTACTTAGGAATGTTTTTTCGAAGCTTTAATTGGCGTTATTTGGAACGAGACGAACGTTATAATCTTCCTACCAAGCCGCTCTCCTTGGTCAGCCACCAGAGAATAGCCCAAGAAGAAATTGTCGTTGCATTACATTTTCTTGGGATTCTGTGTGGTGGAATCACCGTTTCATTCCGAGCTGTTAGCATTACATTTTAGATTGAGAGTCGAGTAATGAGTGAGTTATATATAAAAATTGACTCGAGAGAGTTTTTCATGCGCTAGTGAAGGACAGTGGAAGTTCAGAGAGCCGTGGGTGTCCTGTGTTGCGCGAATGCGAAGGAATCTTTCGCAATAACCATATTTTGAGCCGAGTTATATTTACTGGGAAATGAATTCGTGTGCTATGATATATTGGTTAGAAAAGGTGTTAAGACGGGCGAGAGCCTGTGTGTTCAAGAAGATCTCTCAGATTACTTATGGAGTAGCATAATTAGATATATGAGCGAATATGCGACTCGTAGATTAGTATTAGAGGACATGCATGTGAGGTCTAGTTAATTTGTTTTAACTGGATATCTTTTTTGTCCCAGTTGTATGAAAAAAAAAAGTTTTGGTGAACCTTTTTCATGTCTCCAATGATCAATATTATACTAGGTTGAAGCCTAATGGAATGTGAAGATGTCCTTAATCTAAGTTTAGTCAATTTAATATAGTAATAATAAAAATACAAAAGGTAAACTAGGTCCTTAATTTTTTTTTTTAGCCCTGCACAGTTGCCCCTTTCGCCTATGCCAAGGACACCTCCTGATTATCAGTACAATAATCTAAAGTTTATCAAACTTCCAAGTGAAAAAAAAAAACTTTCCATAATTGCCATGAACACCACAATCAAGAATTTGAACCTGGAAACCTTAAACGTCTCCCAATGTGGAAGACTATCTGTCATTGCCTGTTTGAGATCATTTTCATTCATGTTTTACCCTTCTACAGAGCAATGATAATCCACTACTCTGAACAGTCTTTTTATCATTTTAGTGTATTTACACCCCAGGTCTTCAAAGTCGTGTACAAAAGCAACCTTCACAGTAGTGATGATTACTTTCCAAGTCATATCCTAAATCACTTTTCAATACCTCATACACAAATACCAACAGTTTCACCCTCGTTAATTATAGGGGTACCCTGGAATAACAATGATCTTATGTCTGTTATAATCTGTCAACATTTTAAATACACATTATTATCGTAATGAATCATTTTCATATTCACTCATGAACGTACCACACAACTACATTTTGTGCACCACACTTTTAAAGACGGAATGTTTCAGGTGGTCATTATAAATGAGTGCAACTGACTACAAATAATAGGGACCTTGTTGTTAAATTTTTTCTTCGTATAGGGATCAATAGTGCAATTAACTCAAAAAACTAATATATGGATATATATATATATATATATATATTGCACTTTTTGCATACTATAGTAACATATAGTGAAATTTTGGAAATGATATAGGGACATATAGTGCAATTTATGCATAATATATAAGAACCTATAATGCAATTATCTCAAAAAATATAGTATAACGACAAATGATTGCAATTTTTTGCCAAATATAGAGCAATTTATGCATAATATATAAGAACCTATAATGCAATTGACTCAAAAAAAACTCGGTTACACTTGAAGAAGTTGTCACAATGGAAATAGCGCAAATTTACCCCATTTATAACAAAAATATAAACTTTAAAAAAAGGAGAATGAACTTGAGAGACAATTACTATTTTTTCATCCGTGTATCTAAGTTTATTCAACTTTCTTCACAGGAGCTTCACACGCATAGTCTTTCCATACGCTATTGTCTGTTAGCTAGTTTCTTTGAGCAAAGATTTGTTATTTGTGGATTTTAACTATTATAGTCTTTGATCTTTTTCCATGTAAACTTATGATCCAGGATTGTAAGAAAATAATCCATGTACACAATATATAATATGTGTAGCTGTAAACTTATATTTTCGAACTGAATTTACTACCCATGCAGTGGTGAATTTTGGAGCAACGAAGCAAAATATGGGGGCTGCTCAGTGTGGTTTCAACAGTTCAGGGACTAATGTATCACTTTTATTAATTGAATGGCTAATAATGAAGCCAGAAGCAAATACACTGCATAAGCAAATACACTGCATACTCCACATAGATTATCTATACGTAAAGCTAGATGATTACCCATTTTTACGTGTTTCGTACATTAAAGGTGGACTGCTTTGCAATATTATTAATATCTTAGGCATGTTGATCACATGTTTTATAGTTTATTTTATATTGTAAAGCCTACCAACAAAACTTATATTGTAATAACTAAATGACTTGACTTCACTGCATCTTGCGAATTTTTTTAATATAAATATGATAGAATTTCGATAAAGAGAAATATTACATAACTTTTTTATAGCACCATATGGCAAAAGTTTAAATAGTTTATGTGTACATTTTGTTTGTATATAAAAAGGCAAATTTATTAGAAAATATTAATATTAGTAGGTTTTGCCAATATACCCTTGTAATTTGTACAACAAACTCCTTTGAAGCAAGCACTGTTTAAACAAATAGACCCTTTATTTAAAACACTTCACCTATTTGAAGTAAAAAAAAATTAACAACTTTTTATAGCCAGATCTTTTTTTTTTGTTTAAGAACACAAAATTTTGTTACTGCATTTAACACGTGTAGCTGATGAATAATTTCTTCTAAATTTGGTGGGACCTGGGGATTAAAAAGGAGTGATTAGCAAATATGAGAATTTATTTATTTAAGGTCCCTATTGTTTTATTATTTATGAAGTATACTTTTTCTACACTGCAAAGAGATCTTTAGGTACTGTCACCTGTGTAGAAAGGGGAAATATTATAAATTTAAGGGACGAATTGCAAAAATGAGCCTTGAACTCTGTCTTTTACCATATTTAGTCCCCACCTCAAATTCAAATCTATTTTTATCGTTAAGTCCATGAACCTTACCAGTGTGGGCCAGGGGTGGAGCTTGCTATGTCCCTACAAGTCCGTGTCTCATGCAAAAATTGCATTACAAGTCCCTCTCTTATGCAAAACATCTTACTACATGTCCCTATATTATGCAAAAATCGAACTACGGGTCCCTATATTTGCAAAATCTGCACTACAGGTCCCTATATAATGAAAAATTGCATACGGGTCCCTATATATGAAAAAATTTCATTATAGATTCCTATATGATGAAAATTTTGCACTATGTCTTAATATTATTATTTTTGCATTATTTACACTACAACTCCATATATATATATATATATATATATATATAATGCAAAAATTGCACTATAGGACCTTGTATGATGTAAATGTTGCACTACATTACCCTATATTATGCAAAGTTGCACTAGGATCCCTATATAATACTTAAATTACACTGTTGGTCTTAATATTTATTTTTTTGATTTAATACTATCTATTCTATGTTGTAGATCTTCCCACCTAGGTGCGCTTAGGCGTCAACTCCCACTCAGCCGCTTACGCCTAGTTAAAATTCTAGCCGTTTTAGTCATCGTGGAATAGGCGCCTAGCCCGTCTAGGCACCGATTAATGGAAAAACATGTCCGCATAGACCTTTTTGTTATTTTTCTTGATCTCAAGAATTATTTAGTTGATATTATAACTCAACTTTTAGTATTTTTATATTTAGTGTTGTTAGATGAATTTTATCACTTAAATAGTTGAAATTGCTATAATTACTACATATATATTACTAAATATACAAAATTATACATGGAGATTCTAAACCGTATAATTTCGCCTAGGCGCTAGGTCCCGGTCGACCGCCTAGCGCCCAAACCGAAATCTACAGCATAGCCGTTAAGTCCACAAGACAGCAGATATTTACGTAATTATTAATAATGAAAATTACCAATTTGGTCCTTGGACGTCTTTGCCATGTGGCACTTTATGGTATTAATGGTAGAGGGATTATTTGGGGGACAAAAGAACAAAGTTCAAGGACCATTTAGGCAACTTTAGAAGTACATGTTTCTCCATTTTGGATTGAGAAAGAGATCACTACATGTCTTTATAATATGAAAAATTGTAATACGGTCCCTACATAATCTTTTTAAAATTAATTAAACTATAAGTCTATGTTGTACAAAAAAGATAAAAAATAACAGAAGGTTCAAGAAAAGATAATAAGCAGACCTGTTTGCATGATTCACCAAACAATCTTCAATAAGATGACCTGGCATATAAAACAAGAAAATCACATAAGAATAGAACAAGCAAGAAAGTCAAAATAACCCATCATCGTAATGTAAAAAACAAAATGAGGAGATTGCAAAAAATATGAATTCAACCAAAAAAAAATGAAGGATCGCTACATAAAGATTCTAACTTCACTTTATGTATCTAACTATTACAGTATATTTGCATAAGAAAAAGAGCCGTCTGATTTTTTCTTTTTTTTTTTTGTTCAAAGACCGTCTGATGAGTACAACAATTTTTTTGTTGTAACATAGAAATAAACGAATCGAATACCTGAAGGGTTCGCTTCTGTCTAAATTAACACAACATATTGAAGCTATTAACTCGATAAAGTGTATTGAGCATGTAATACTCATATATAATATATACGATAACCCCTCCTGACAGCTTAAGCTTTTGGGAGAATCGGTTATCTAACATGGTATCAGAGCCACTATTCTTGTGACTCGTGCCATTATCATCTTATCATCTCATCACCATCGAAATCCCAAAATACTTACCTATTTTTTTTTTTTTTTTATCGAAAAGTAGTATCTTAATTCGTGTTTAACTTCTTCATTCGATCACCAAATATAGTCGAATAATATATCAAATCGAAGATCTTTTCGATACGGTTCTACCGGTATAAAAATCACCATCGTCCGACGCTGCACGCGCCCCCACGCGCCGCCCATAGTTCCGGAGCTGCTGCAAATTTCAAAAAAAAAAAAAAAAACTGAAAAAAAAAAAAAAAATCTGAAAAAAAAAAAAAAGCGCCACGTCATCGCACCTTCTGCCAGCTACTGTCTTGCCACGTCATCGTCATCCAGGGTTGACTGCCACGTCACTATTGTCTGCTACCAGCTCGAGATTTTTGGACTTCACCCTTCTTGAGGTTTTTCGATCCACTGATTCCGTTTTCGCAGTCTGTTTTCTCAAATTCTTTTTCGGTAAGTCTGTTTTGCACAAATACTTCTAGAAAAACAATGACTTCTACTCCATCCCGCTCATTTTCATATCAATATTGCAAGTATTGTCATAAAGATGGTCACGATCTCTTAAACTGTCCCATTCGTATTTGCAAATTTTGTCATATAAATTGTTCAGGTCATTATCTCAATGATTGCCCAAGTCGATCGTCCGTGCCAAATCATGTCAGTAATAGGAAAAATTCTAACATTACATCAAATATCTCGCCCAACTCAATTGCTGATATTTTGAGTATGTTCAAACAAGTCATGTCTCAATCTTCTCACACTCCTTCGGTTGTAAATTCTGTAACATCTGGTAAGAATTCCTGGTTTTTCGATTCTGGTTGTTCAAATCATATGACATCAGATTCTGATTTGGTTACTGATATAAACACTATACCACATGCTCCTCCCATTTATACTGCTGATGGTACACCTATGTCAATAAGTCATATTGGGTCAATTTCTAATTCTAGTGCTTCATTGTCTAATGTTTATCTCGTACCTAAACTTTCATTAAATCTTATTTCTGTGGGTCAACTATGTGACCTTGGTCTAACCGTCACTTTCTCTAGTTCTGGTTGTTGTGTGCAGGATCCTAAAACTGGACAGACTCTTGGGACAGGCCGTAAAGTAGGACGACTTTTTGAGCTTATCAACCTCCATCTCCCATCTCATACAGCTTCTCCTGTTATTCCAACAATCCCATCATCAGTCTCATCACCTCTTCAACTTTGGCACTCTAGATTGGGGCACGCTTCATTAGGCAAACTTCAACCGTTAGTCTCAAAAGGGTCACTAGGTCAGGTGCCCATTGAAAAGATCGACTGTATATCGTGTCAACTCGGTAAACAACCAGCCTTATCCTTTAGTAAAAGTGAATCCACATCATCTGCGTGCTTTGACTTAATCCACTCAGATATTTGGGGACCCTCTCCCACACCGACCATGGGGGGATCTCGTTACTTTGTCATATTTGTTGATGACTACTCAAGATTCACATGGATATACCTAATGAAAAACCGGTCAGATCTCTTTCAAATCTATTCAGAATTCACTGCCATGATTTACACTCAATTTTCACATCGTATCAAGATCCTCCGTACAGATAATGCCATGGAGTATAAGTCGTCTACCTTTACCTCTCTTCTTCGTGAACATGGAACTGTCTCACATCAATCTTGCCCATACACATCTCAACAGAATGGACGTGCTGAGCGTAAACACCGACACATCCTTGACATCACTCGCACATTTCTCATTTCTGCCTCATGCCCGGAACGTTTTTGGGGAGAAGCCGCCCTCACAGCTGTGTATGTAATAAATCGTTTACCCTCTCTCATTATTGATAATCTTACCCCATATGAACGTCTACATGGTAACCCACCCATATATGACCTCTTTCGCGTCTTTGGTTGTGCTTGTTTTGTCATGGTTCCTCCTCATGAACGTACTAAACTTGAACCTCGAGCTCGTCTATGTTGTTTTATAGGTTATGGGATTGAACATAAGGGTTATAGGTGTTGGGATCCACTCTCAAAACGATTGCGTATATCACGTCATGTGATTTTCTGGGAAAATAAAATGTTTTCATCCCTATCATCGTTCTCTCTTCCTCATGCTCCATCTTTACGTTTATTCACAGACCCGACCATGGATTTATTCCCTAGTGATGATAATGACACAAGTTCAAATTCAGAACCAAGATCTCCCATGTCTCCTGTCACAGTGCTCCCAAGGTCCTCCGTGGATATGGCCCATCCCGAGTCGTCTGCTCCAGTTGAAGATCCTGTACCAGATTCCGAGTCTCCAAATCATCTACCTCCTCGAGTAAGAAAACTTCCTGCACATTTACGTGATTATCATTGTTTTTCTACTATCTTATCTTTGCATGAGCCTCAAAGTTACCGTGAAGCTAGTTCTAACAATTTATGGCAGAAAGCTATGACAGAAGAATTGTGTGCTTTAGAAGATAAACATACATGGGATTTGGTTGACCTCCCTCCAGGAAAACATGCTATGGGATGCAAATGGGTTTACAAGATCAAAACACGGTCTGATGGTTCCATCGAGCGATATAAAGCTCGTCTAGTTGCAAAAGGGTTTACTCAAGAATATGGCATAGACTATGAAGAAACATTTGCCCCAGTTGCTCGACTCACATCTGTTCGTAGCCTTATTGCTGTTGCCGCTGTCCGCAAATGGAAATTATTTCAAATGGATGTTAAGAATGCATTTCTTAACGGTGATCTTACAGAAGAAGTGTTTATGAAGCCTTCTCCAGGTTATCATCATCCTCCTCATAAGGTGTGTAAACTTCGTCGTGCTCTATATGGTCTTAAACAAGCCCCTCGTGCCTGGTTCTCTAAGTTTAGCTCTATCATTGGTGATTTTGGATTTATCTCGAGCAAGCATGACTCTGCTCTTTTCATTCGTCACTCTTCCGCTGGTATGATCTTGTTGTTATTGTATGTAGATGATATGGTTATTACAGGTGATGATTCAAAGGGTATTTCTGATCTCAAGAAATTTCTTGGTCAACACTTTGAGATGAAGGATCTTGGTATTCTCAATTACTTCCTTGGAATTGAGGTCTCTTCCGATTCAGATGGTTACTATCTCTCTCAGGCTAAGTACTCATCAGATCTTATTGCTCGTGCTGGACTCACTGATAGTAAGACATCGTCTACACCCCTTGATCCTACTTTACGTCTTACACCGATGGATGGTACTCCCCTTGAGGATCCATCTTTATATCGTCAATTGGTTGGTAGTCTTATATATCTCACAGTCACTCGGCCTGATCTTGCTTATGCTGTCCACCTGGTTAGCCAGTTTATGTCTGCTCCTCGCTCCACTCATTATACAGCCGTCCTTCGTATTTTGCGCTATGTGAAAGGAACTTTATTTCATAGTTTATTCTTCTCCGCAAGCACCTCACTCGTTTTACATGGTTATTCAGATGCAGACTGGGCTGGCGATCCCACTGATCGTCGTTCCACAACTGGGTACTGCTTTCAGTTAGGCGATTCTCTCCTCTCATGGCGAAGTAAAAAGCAAACAGTTGTAGCTCGTTCTAGTACCGAAGCTGAATATCGTGCACTTGCTGACGCTACTCAGGAGGTGATATGGCTTCGCTGGCTCCTTTCAGATATGGGTGCTCCTCAGGCTACTGGCACGATTCTTCATTGTGATAATCAAAGTGCTATCCAAATTGCACATAATGATGTTTTTCATGAGCGTACTCGTCATATTGAGTGTGATTGTCATTTCATTCGTCAGCATGTTGCTCAGGGTACAACAAGACTTCAGTACACACCTTCCGTTGACCAGCTAGCTGATATCTTCACCAAAGCTCATCCTCCCGGTCGTCTCATGGATTTGACTTCCAAACTCAAGCTAATATCATTCTCACCACCTTGAGTTTGAGGGGGGGTGTTAGAATATATATATATTTAATTATATATTAGATTTATTATTTACCTTAGTTAGTGAGATTATTTACCATAGTTATTTTAGACTGCTTGTTTTCCAAGCTAGACTGCTTGCTCTCCAAGCTTAGTCCTAGTATAAATATTGCTATGTAGTTCACTTTAAGATCATCAATTCATTCAATACAATACACAGTATTTCGTATTCTTTTCTTTAATTCTAACAAAGTGAACTTGTCAAAACATATACTTTTACTTTAGAGCTTATATATTACAGAAAGAAATAGTAATATATGCTCTATACGTGCTTATAAATTTTTTGAGTAACAACAATGAAGACTAATTTTCTTTTTTAAATTAAAAAATAAGAAACTTGCATTAACAATAAACAGAAAATAATGTTCGAATCAAGTACAACACTAGACAACCATTTGATAGCTAACTAGGATAAAATCTGACTTTTAGACTTCAATCTATCTGGAATAATCATCAGTGTAGGGCAATTCTTGATCGTCAATCTCCTAATGGAAGGCATGGATGTATCTGCCAAATTCCAGTTCACCAAGTTAGGTAATATGCTGAGTTTGAGTTGTTCAAGTTGAAGAAAACCATTGTTACTGCATGTGAATTCTTTCCCAACATAAGCACCGAAGAAGAAGATGAGTTCTCTTAGGTTCAACATTTTCTCCAATGTAGGCATGGGATCTTCCGAGAGCCTCGAGGCACCTAGGAACAAATATGTGAGGGACTGTGGAAGTTTTTGGAAGTGTGGGAGCTTCTCTAGTTTTCCAAATGCATATAATTCTTGGAGATTTGGACAAAAAAATAGAGGTTCCAGTGATGGAAGATATGATTCACTATCTCCATACATGTAAAAAGTTGTAAGGTTTTCCAAGTTGCTAATTGAATCCAGAGTGTAAACCCTATCTTTAATCAGGGCAAAATGGTATATACTCACTTCATGAAGATTGACTAGAATGGTTGTATCAAGGTATGTCCATTGATTGTAACTGACACCACGAAGAGATTTCAGATTTGTTAGGGTGTTCATATTCACATGGTCTTTCATATCGTACACGGACAAATGTCTCAGGTTAATGAGCTTGCATATCTCTTTAGGCAAGGTAATAAATCCAGTTCCAGGCTCTTTTATAAGGGTTTGTAAGCTTTTCAAGTTTCCTATAGAAGATGGAAGCTGGGTATTACTTTTAGAGCATAAACGCAACAGCTTCAGGTGAATCAAGCCTCCAATAGCATCAGGCATTGAACAACCTTTCTTCAAGTTCCCAAAATAAACTCTACCCAAGTCAAGTATACAAAGGAGATTGAATCTTTTGAATATAATGTTTAGAAATCTTATGTCAGGCTCTTCTTTATCTGGATTGAAGAAAACTAGTGACCGTAACTTTTCACCTGAAATATCAGCTGAAAAGAATTTCTGAATATGAGTATGAATGGCTACACGTCGTTGAGGTGAATGTGTACCTTTATATACTCGTGGGTCATATATATCAAGCATTCTCTTTTCCCTCGCCTTTTCAACTACGAGTTCTCGGAGAAGATCGTGTATTCTAATTGTCCTTCTATCATTCACTATAACGAGACTACGACCAATTAGTTCATGCAACTATATCTCAGCAATGTCTTCCATATCGTTCATCTCTGATATGAAACCCTCTGCCATCCACAATAGCATCAAATTTATTTTATTGATTTCATCACCTTCAGGGAAGATTCCAATATAGAGAAAACATTGTTTAAGCTCACTAGACAAATCGTTATAGCTTTAAGGAAAATAAATGAAAGATGTCGATTTCTTCATATTTTGCCAAAGTTGGTCTTTCACTTTGCGCCATTGTTAATGATCCTTTTTGTGGGACAACAATCCGCCCAGGACAACAATTGCTAGTGGTAAACCACCACATTTTTCAACAATTTTCTTCCCAATCTCTTGCATTTCAGGCGAACACGTATGTGAAACCTTCTTGCTAAAAAGATCCCAGCTCTCTTCTGAACTCAAAAAGCGGAGTTTATGAACAAAACTTCTCTCATCTACTCGTTCTGCAATCTCTTTATTACGTGCTGTGATGATAACTCTGCTACTGTTACGATGATCTGTAAAGGCTTTTTTCAAACATTCCGGAGCTTCTTTGTGCCATACATCATCAACAACTACAAGATAATTTTTCTCGTTCAAAAACTCTCGGAGATGATGCTCCAAATCTTCCTCGTTCATCCTCTCTAATTCTTCTCTATCGCACCCCGTTTTGAAAGATGTAATAACCGTGCGAAGAAGATCTTGAATGCTGTGTATTCTTGTGAGACACAAACCCAAGCCTTACAAGAGAAATTCGTAGAATTGTAAAGTTTTCTAGCGAGAGTAGTTTTACCTAACCCACCCATTCCATAAATTGAAATGACACTACGTCGCTCCTCAGGTTTGTGAACTTCTTTTTGCAACATCTCTTTAACATCTTCCAAGCCAACAAACTGTTCTTCTTCTATATATGAAGTAGTTCTTCTCCATGTTTGAGTGTTAACTGGACCACTATTACTAGTCCCTTCACCTGCAGGATTGATGATTGTTGTGATACCATACGTATCTTTCTTACGAGATAGATCAAGTACCCTTTGCCTGAGTGACTCAATCTTGTTTCCAATATCATAAAGATTAATTAGCTTCTTTTTTTCCGATACTCGCATACCTCTTGACACGACCTACAGTTCCATTCTTTGAAGCTTCATGATATACCTTGCTGTTGAATGCATCTACGATATCAACAATGTCTTGAGAAAGATTCGAGATTTCAGATACCCACTCATTCAATCGAGGATCCATAGTCTCATTCTTTTCCGCAACTTTAAAAGGGCTTTCATGTATTCCAACTCAATTTTCATAATGGTTCTCCAAACTTGCTCCATTCTATTTTCTCATCGTACATAGAATCAGCTCTTCCATCTGATAAGTGATAAATTCCTCTATTTTGGCCATGACAGTAGTGATGATTACTTTCCAAGCCATATCCCAAATCTTTTTTCAATACCTCATTTACAAAACAGTTTTGCCCTTGTTAATTTTTGGGACGCCCTGGAATAACAATGAGCTTATATCTGTTACAATCCATCAACATTTTTGAATATACACATTATTATAGTAATGAATTATTTTTATATTCACTCATGCACGTACCACACAACTACACTTTGCGCACCACACTTTTAAATTCAGGTCGTCATTATAAATAAGTGCAACTGACTAAAAAAAAATAGGGACCGTGTTGTGCAATTTTTGCTTCATTTTGGGATTAGCAGTGCAATTAACTCAAAAAACTAATATATGGGTATGTATTACAATTTTTAATACTGCAATTTTTGCATAATAGAAGGATATATAATGCAATTGTGACATAATATAGGAACATATAGTGCGATTTATGCATAATATATAAGAACCTATAATGCAATTAACTCAAAAAATATAGTATAAGTACATATAATACAATCTCTTGCATAATAGAGCAATTGACTCAAAAAAAAAGTAAAACTCGGTTACACTTGGAAAAGTTGTCACAATGGATAATAGCGCGAATTTACCCCATTTATAACAAATATTATCTTTGAAAAAGCAGAATGAACTTGAGAGACAATTACTATTTTTTCATCCGTGTATCTAAGTTTATCCAACTTTCTTACAGGAGCTTCACACGCATAGTCTTTTCCATACGGTATTGTGTGTTAGCTAGTTTCTTTGAGTGAAGATTTGACCATCTTAGTCTTTGATCTTTTCCATGTCAACTTATCATCCAGGATTGCAAGAAAATGATCCATGTAAACAGTGTATGTATATGTGTAGTTATAAACTAATCCCTATATATTTTTTGCAAACTAAAATTACTATCCATGCAGTGGTGAAATTTGGAGCAACGAAGTAAAATATGGGGGCTGCTTAGTTGGGTTTCAACAGTTCAGGGACTAATGTGTCAATACAAGGTAATATAAATTTTGTAGCTGCGATTTATAATGCTACAGGTGCTACTGGTCAGCTAAATAATAATGCATCAGTTAGGGGACATTTTGGTGCTGAGATACAAAGTATGGGAGCTTCTGTTTTGGGTTCCAAAAGTTCAGGGACTATTATGGCAATACAGGAAAATAATGGGGCTGGAACTGCGAGCTGCTACTATATTTTCGAGTACAACAACTTTTGGAGAACAATTTGGACCGGGCTGGAAACCTTTTTTCACAGTAAGAACCTGTAATCCGAATATTAATATTGCAGGGCCAAGACCAAGCCATATGAAGGTTTATTACTACTATACAGCTGTATCCAAACGTGGAGCAAGAAATATCTCAAAGAATTGACAAGTTGAAGCTGCAAATCTGGAAGGTTGATGGTAATTGCTGATTTCGAGCTACTTAAACATGGATTCAGCTATATCTAAACGTGGAGCAAGAAATATCCCGAAGAGTTGACAAGTTGAAGCTGCAAATCTAGATGGCTGATGGTAATTGCTGATTTCGAGTTACTTAAACATGGATTCAGCCTTGAGTTGTAAAGAAGATTCGTTCCTTATCGAGTTACGAAGATTTAGCAAGTTGAACGGGTCAATTCGGAGTTGATTTGAGAAAGTTACGACCGTTTTAGTGAAAGGTGTACACCAGTTACGGATTATGATTTGAAGATTGGACTTGAGTCATTTAATATTTCACTAACTCACTCAATAAAAGCCCAAGTCCAATTTTATTAGTATAAATAGACATTTTGACTTTATTTTTACATACAACTCATTTTAAAAAAGTCAGAAACGCCAGCGAAAAAGTCAGAAGCTAGGAAAAGGAAGAAGCCAAGAGTTAGAGAATTTATCTTCTCTAATTCACAGTCAAAACTCAATTCCCAATTAGGTTCTTTTATTATTTTCTTTCTGTAAAACAATTAGTTCCTTTAATTTATTTTCTTTAGTTTTCATTTCTATTATGAGTTAAATACTCTAAGTGTTTAGGAATCGCTTTAATGGTTGAGCCCCAATTTGTTTAATTAGTGTTTTTCGTATTTGGGATTGAAAGGTTTAATTTGAATTGGGTAATATAGTATTTTCTATTATTGTGAATTTATTTACTGTCTTTGAAGTCATGAATCAAAAATAGGAATTAGTAATTAAGATATTCATTATAGTGGCGTAAAGATCACCTTGACGGGGGGTTTAATTACTGAACTAGGTAATAGATGTAAGATATAAATTATTGATCCTGACAGACTTATTTAATCTTATAGTCAATTGGGTAAAACACTTGAACATTCAAAGGTAGCTTATATTCGCCCTGACGGGGTTTGTAATACCCTAGTATAGCCCATAAGTCCACCCTGACGGGGGTTAGGAGAAACTCGAATCCCGACTAATATCGAATCCCGATTCGTCCCTTAAACGAAAGCATTGATTAAATAGGTTTAGGCGAGACCCTTGCGAAACTCAAGTACTACTTCTCATCCTCGCGTCTACTCATATTTTATTTACTTGCGTCTCATTTATTTGCATTAGTTAATTTAGTATTTTACCTTAATTGCACTTTAGTCCTTAAACAAAACTAGAACAAATATTTATCTATTTTACTTTCCGCATCATATAAACAATTATCTACGCTTATTGCATAACATTTAAATTCATATCCAATTCGTCCCTGAGATCGAATTCCCGTTTACCGGATACTACTTCGACGACTCGTACACTTGCGGTACGTGTCTTTCCTATTTAGGGGTGTTATTTTATAAAACACCAGGAGACACCACGTCTCCATAACCGCATCAACTTGTTCATGTTGCGATAAGGAGGGTGTAGATGATGAAGAGTCAGTCTGACTCTGCGATTCCTGCACTTTGTTTTGCAGGCCTTTAGTGCATCCTGTTTAATAAATTAAATATAAATAGTTCACAAAGGTCCCTACATTATTTTTCCATTAATGATCTAACATCTAAAAATTATTATAACTTAAAAATCAAATTAAAATAATAACACAAAATTCAGAAATAACAATTATATCACAAAAAATTAATAATATATCACCTAAAAAACACTCAGTACTACTAATTTCACTTATATAATACAATATATAACAACAATTGTATAATTTAAACAAAAAAATTATTTAAAAAAATAGAAAATACCTAATTTGAGGACAAAATGGTGGATACATTTGCTTGAAAATGGGACCCACAAGAGCTAGATGTATCGGAGAAGTTTTGTTAATTATGGGTCCGAAATTTATTTGTGGTTTAGAGAAAAAAATTGAGAGAATTTGGGGATTTTTTTTTGAGTTTTTGAATTCGGCAAAATCTTTAGCGAGGACATCGAGTCCTCGCTAAAGATCAACTCTAGCGAAGACATGAAAGTCGTCTCGAAAGATGCGATCTTTAGCGAGACCCCGCGACGCCGATTTTTTTTAATTATTTTGGCTGGCATTTAAATCCGACTTATCATAGGCGAGAACAATATTCTCGCTAAAGATCGTATCTTTAGCGACGGTACGCGGGTCATCGCTAAAGCCTTCCTCGCTAAAAAAACATGTATATACTGTATAGTAGTATATTCACCCATTCCAAATTAATTTTCTGATCTAGAGTAAAATTTAAGTTAATTGACTAATGTCAATAAATTTTACAAACAAATATAATTACTTAAATGATCCACCTATCTTTTCACTTTTCTCTTAAAGAAGTCCATTATTTTCTTTCAAAAGATGACCTTATCTCTAAAAAAAAAGGTTAAAAGTTAGCTTAAAATACTATTTATGTCAACACATGTGCAAGTCATATTTTATGATAGATCATTATTTTAAAATAAGTATATACATTATTCCTCAAGCCTCAACATTTATTAACTTGACAGAAATTTGTATTTTAACCTAATAATAATCCTTTTTAATATAACAATGTTAAAAATACAATTAAAAAAAAAAATTAAGAAAGATATATAAAGATATTATATTATTTTATAATTTATCCAAAATATAAAGTAGACAAAATCTGTGAAAGGTGTTTGCTGAGTTTGTTATTTTTAGTATATATCAGTTGTGGAGAGGTTTGCAGCTTAATTTGTTTCAAGATTGCATGAAAACGTGATTGTTTGTGGTTTACTTTTGAAGTGGATAAAGTCATATAGTAGTATTGATGTCATTACTCATTACAAGCAAAAAAAGAAGAAGTCAATTAGGTATCATCATCAATGAAGTCACTACCATTTTGACATTGTTAAGGGGCATGTAGAAATAGATCTGTAAAGCAAAATAGCAACATTAGATTTTGAGATCGGTTAAAGAACAAAAATCACGTTTTTTTACAGATTTCCAATATATTTAGGTACCCCATCTTCTATTCGTTATTGTCCTATTAAACTTCATAACCTAACACATATTTAAGTATATGTAGAGTTGTTCATCTATTTATGCATGCACGAAGGGACGTGCTGTAAATTTGATTCATATTCGAATGAGATATGCCGCCACAAAAAATTGATTGGTTTCAAAAAGTAATTTGACAAGGACATTATTTTATTCGGTTGCTAATTATCTTACATATCTGTGTATATATTACATTATAACATGAAATAGACATAAAAACCTTTCACCATAGATAAAGGATATATAACTTTAAGAGATATTAGATAAGAATAAACTTCTATATTAAGATTCATAGTTAGGGGTCAAGTTATCCTGTAATTCGAAGAGTAAGAAAGACAATAAATCTCTTCTTTTCGATATGAATTTATTTTATTCTTTTTCTCCATGCTTCCAAAGATACAGACAATATATAACCTTAAAAATCTAAAAAAGGCCATTTTAGTGTTGTTGGCCAACACTATGACACAAATATTGGTTGTCTCTTCACAACGTTTTAGAAAATTTCAATTAAAGTTAATGTTCATACTTGAAAGGCACTAAATAATATTGCAAAACCAGTCAACTAAGGCTGTAGGAAAATTTCAAATTGTACTACTATGTTAATTGTTTGCCACCTAAAACCATAAACCCCCTATTGCCTATAAAATCCCCAACTAAAATCAAGAAAAAAACATCATTAACTAGTTTTCTACAATATCCACAAAGTCTACAACAATGTCTTTGTTAGCTAAAAGCAGTTCATGTCATGCCAAAATAGTATCTGTCACTGAAGGGCAAGAACCACATATTCTTACCCCTTTGGTTGATGAAAGTGCATTTTATAAAGATGAGAATATTGAGGAAACAACACATTTTTCTCTAGCTATTACAGAAGCAAGATGCATTTCCAGAATTGCCCTTCCAATGATCTTCACCGGGTTGATACTATATTGTCGCTCGTTGATCTCCATGCTCTTTCTTGGCCGGCTAGGCGAGCTTCAATTAGCCGGTGGATCATTGGCGTTAGGGTTTGCCAATATAACCGGCTATTCTATTCTCTCCGGGCTAGCCATGGGAATGGAACCGATTTGCGGTCAAGCCTTTGGAGCTAAAAGGTTCAAGCTTTTAGGCTTAACCCTACAAAGAACCGTGATTTTTCTTTTATTAACATCAATCCCTCTAGGGTTTTTATGGTGCAATATGAAGAAAATCATGATTTTATGTGGTCAAGATTATGACATTGCTATGGAAGCTCATACTTATATTCTTTATTCTCTTCCCGATCTTTTCGCACTCTCAATTCTCCATCCTATTCGTGTCTACCTTCGTTCACAATCTATAACTTTACCCCTAACATATTGTGCTTCTCTAGCGATTCTTATTCATATCCCGATTAATTATTTTCTTGTTATAGTACTCGAGCTCGGAATAAAAGGTGTCGCTTTAAGTAATGTGTGGACTAACTTCAACCTTGTCGGATCGTTGATCTTGTACATGATCATAACGGGTGTCCATAAAAAAACATGGCCTGGCATTTCATCAGACTGTTTAAAAGGCTGGAAATCGCTAGTAAATCTTGCTATTCCAAGTTGCATTAGTGTATGCCTGGAATGGTGGTGGTACGAAATAATGATTTTATTATGCGGGTTATTAATTAACCCCCGTGTCACGGTTTCTTCGATGGGGATTTTAATTCAAACAACGTCTTTGATCTATATTTTTCCGTCTTCTTTGAGCTTCGGTGTATCTACGAGAGTTGGAAACGAACTAGGCGCTAATAAGCCTGAGAAAGCGAAACTTGTGGCTATTGTCGGATTATGTAGTTCATTTTTACTAGGCATAGGAGCGATGTGTTTCGCGATTATTGTACGAAATAAATGGGCTAGTATATTTACACAAGATGTGGAAATTATCGCGCTGACATCATTGGTTTTGCCAATAATTGGGATATGTGAGCTCGGGAATTGTCCTCAAACGACGGGGTGTGGAGTATTAAGAGGCACGGCTCGTCCGAAGATGGGTGCGAATATTAATCTCGGATGTTTTTACCTAGTCGGGACACCGGTTGCAATATTGTTAGCATTTTTTCTGGGATTTGATTTCCAGGGCCTATGGCTGGGATTATTAGCTGCACAAGGATCATGTGCTGTGACAATGTTGTTTGTTTTGGTTCGAACAGATTGGGAACTTGAAGCAAAGAGAGCAAACGATTTAACTCAAAGTATACTTTCTGATCATGAAAATAATGAAAAAGATGAAGAGAAATTAACAACTGATCATGAGGAAAACATTAATGATTATATAAAGCTTGATCAGTCACTTGTTTAATTAAATGTCCTTTTGTAAATAGTTTATTTTCGTATATAGTGAGTGAAGTTGACCCAGAAAAAAAATGTGTAGGGAGTGAAGGATTTGAAATATTAGTTGTTTAGGTTTTTTGATGTTTATTTATTTATTGGGTTGTCGTCATGCTTCGTTCACATTATGTTTGAATATTTAATATAAAGCACTACTAAGAATTTGTTACATATGTTTTTCTTAATCTATATACAGAAGTATGTATATTACCATTTAAAATTAGGGAAATATGCATATTACCATTTAAAAGTAGGGAAGAACCGTACTAATCAATTACCTATTACAAATAAAATATCAGGAAACGATTTCTAAAAACCAAATAATTTAATTTTTTTGAAGGATCAAATTATCCTCATATAACAACCTTAATTCTCGTTTATTTTTCTCATCTTTCTTCTTATTTCTATTGTTCTCTTATCTTTCTATGAGGCCGCTGCGGCCATTTCCGAAAGTTACACTACCTTCTAGAGCAGCGCCGTCTACGCCGATTTTTAGAACGGAGATTGTATATGATCCAGTCAAGCATTTATTACGGGCGTATAAAAAGTGAAATGATTGAAGATATATTGGTAACAACACATAACGAGAAAGAGATTATGTTGTTTCTTTAGTAGAAAGTATTATTTGGTACTTTGATTTTACAGTCGAGAGATTACAAACATTTTATTTATAAATTGGAGATTTTTGTTAGATATTGGACTGCTAATTCAGTTTCATATGTAAGTCGATTGGAACTCATTAGATCTGTTCTTCAAGGGGTAGTGTGTTTTTGGTTGCCTATTTTTTCAATCCTTGTTTGTGTACGTGGGCGTATTATGAGTATTTGTAGAAAATTTTATTGGGATGGGAAATTTCTACAATTAAGTGAAAAATGATATGTACTCCGAAAGATAAAGAAGGTTTTGGGCTCAAGGACAGAGGGGTTTGGAATGAAGTGTTGCTTATGAAGATGGTACGGAAGATTGTTGATAAGAAGGACTCGCTTTAGATTAGTTAGATACATGGATAATACTTAGCGTTTGATTGTAGAAGGTGAAGAAACGAACTCGCCTCTTTTAAAACAAATATAGGAGTTGAAGGATGAGATTGGAACATCACTTGGTGATAAGGGAGGTGAGATGATATTATCAAGATGGTTCTACTCCGCCAAAGATCTCTCCACCATAAATAATCTTACTAGTGGTGTGTATTATGCCTTGTATAAAGAACCTTATGATACTTTTGTCGTCGATCTTTTATAAAATTTTGGGCAAATATTGTGTGAGATTTTTGTGTTACTCCCCAAACATGCAATCATTTTTTAGATGGTGATACAAGAGATGTTTCAGACTAAAGATAAGATGATATACGTGGAGTTGGACCCACTTTATGTTTTGTGTTTGGAAGATTTTGAATCGACCATTTCGGACAGTTAGAGCGTTTACCTGCAAAACTTGAAAATTAATTTCACCACATGCAATTAGCAAGGATTTCGGACAAGACCTTTAGTTTTATAATAGTATTTTAAGTCAGGAGCGCGTGAGAGTTGGCGATTCGTAATTTGAAGTTGATATGAAAGAGTTATTAAAGTTGTAGTTGTCGCGGTTTGAACCAGTCCACATACTCTTAAAAACTTATTTTAGTTGATTTAGGAAACCAAAAGGGGGCCCACAACTCCAAAAATGTTTTTGGAAACAAGTTATATCCGATTTAAGGATCAAAATAAGGGGAGAGAACTTTTGAAAGCTCTGGAGAAGAAGAACGGACGCTTTAATCCATTCCCCACCTATCTTCCATTATCTTTCAACAATTATTAGCGTAATATAATTTGATTTCTCCTTCTGAATATGAATATTATAATTTTAGTTGTTAGTTTTCATTATTCAGATATGAACTAAAATTCTCATAGCTTGAGAATTGCTATATGTAAGAACCTTAGGATAGATTATTTATGTTTTTATTGAATTTGGGATTGCATAATTGAATTTGGTTGTTAAATTATAGCTTGGTTTATGTATTTGACTAACAAATTCAACACTTACTCTGGATACATATATGGATTTCCTTAGTGATTAGGACTATCTCCTTGACGAGGGGTTCGCTTTACGGAAAACGATACATAAGCGTTTGGTGTGCGTTAGTGATCCTGACAAACTTGACTAGCCGGATAGCTATTAGGGTAAGAAACTTTAGCAGCGACCACTACGTAGAGTATACTCTAAAGAAGACTCTAGTGGTGTTAGGTAGCTCTCAAAGCTACCTGAAAGAGAGTTAGGAAAAAGCTAAAATCCCATCTATTGCACATTTTACCAATTTGCCCTTAAACGATAAACGCACATCAATACTAGTGGGGGTTACTTGCGAGTTCTCGAGCTATTTTTTCATCTTATATTCTTAGTTATTTACATTCATTGTTATTAGTTTAATATTATCTTTAGTTTAATTTACTTTAATTGCATCTTTAGTCCTTTTAATATAAAAACCCAAACAAATACTTTTATGTTACCTTTTAGTTGAACAACGCATTCTAATACACTTTACGAGAACAAGTTTTATCATACCTTTTGGGAGACAACAATTTTTTGGTGTCGTTGTCGTAGACTATATCGTTAATTTTTGTTCTTTTATTTAGTGTAATAGACTTGGTTATTTTGTTTTACGCTTGATTTTTGTTTTTGTCTTTTTTCATATTTTTAGATGGAATATTCAAATGTTCCAAACTATCAATGGTGAGAACAAGGCCTTTTGGGCCTCCTGATTCAGGTATGTTTAATCAATTCTTGAGTTACGGAAAATTATAATGGATTCGCACATCAAAATCTGGTCCTATCCGTTTCAAAAGATCATGTAGATATGTGATGCCGACATTACTCAAGGTGTCACACAAGAACAAATTTACTATTTCATGTTTCAATTCTTCTTGACCGGAACTAAATTTGTCGTCGCAGTACAAAACACAAAGAAACGACGATTTTTGTCATCGCTAAAACATTTTCGTCGCCAAACACTTCACACCGGCGACGACATGCAAGTACCGTGAATGATCATATATGTAGTAGTGTTTTTTCCCTTGTCATACTTTTTTGGATAATAGCGATAGTTTACTTTGTAACATTTTAAAGTAGATTTTTTAACATAGTTTGATACTATGGTAAACGTTTAGGTTTAATTGAGTAAATTTTGTATAGTGTATCATTATTCCTTTTCTATTAATATATACTAACCGCTTAGCCAACCAAAATAGTTGGCATACCAAGTGGATAATATTTATCCAGTTTGAAGGTTATTTAGGATATACAATAGCTGCATAAAGTTAGGTCATACCTTCAGGCAGATTCTGATGAAACTTTTTTGAGTTTTCAACATATATATTTCTTATTCGAAGAATTGGTTAGATGATGTTTTGTCCAACTTTTTTTAGGCAAAAGTTGACTTTGTTTTTCTTTTTGTCTCTTCATGTAATATATGGAAATTGTTCTGGAAAAGATATGTGTTGATTGAGAATTTGAGATATATAAGGGGTTTTTTTTTTTTTTTTTGACACCGATACTATTATATAAGGGTTAAACTCTTACATATAACTTTTTATCTTGTTTGTCTATGATATACATCCTTAGTCTTCCGACCAAAAAAGGAAATAGAAAGGTCATGTTTTTTTTTTTTTTTTGGACAAATAAGGTCATGTTTGCTTGCTGACTTTGTTTTAAAACTAGCAGTTGTGGAGTTTTTTTTTTTTTGTCAAAATAGCAGTTGTGGAGTTGCTCGTCATACTAACTTGTTTTAAGATTGCATGAAAAAGACTTCTACGTGAATAGCGTTTACTTTTTTCGACCAAGAAAAAGAATAGTGTTTGGCGTTTGCATTTCAAGAAGATCAAGTCAAATTTTGTTTAGTCATTATAAAAAAAAAATAGTCAGCTATGTATCATCAGCAATGAGGTCACTAAGATTTTGACATTGTTATGTGACATGTAGGGCTGAAAATGAACCAAGCCGTTCGCGAGCAGCTCGAGCTCAACTCGGAGAACAACTCGTTCGAGATCGTCTCGAAGATAAACAAGCTCAAGTTCAAACTCCATTTCAAGTTCGGTAAGTAAACGTGACTGCTCAAACTCCTCCTTGGCCTCGTAAAATAAATCTTGTCCCATCCCTATTATAATATAAAATGAAGTAATCGAAACTATTCACCATGGGTAGATGGTTTATTTGGGAGGGGTTGCAATACACACTAACTCCATGGTGTATATTAACAAACAAAAAAAATTTGTCAAACAGAATTTCATAAAATGTCATACGAGGCCTGGTAAGCAGGGATGGCAATGGTTACGGTTAGAAACCGAACCAATAAAAAACCGAATTATATAAATGTGGTTAAAACCTTTATGGTTTTGAAAAGTGTAACCGATGATTAAAACCGTTAGGTTATGGTTTTAGATAAAAATAAAACCGAATAACCGAAAATCGATTATTATCATATATATTTTCATGTTTTAAAATTTTAAAACCAAAATCCAAATACTAGATTTAACCAACTAAATAATAAATATGTAAATTAATAATAAACCAAAAAAAATTTATATATCTTGAAGATTTTTCTTAGGGTAAAGCCTTCCTGAAGCCCTTTATCTTTCCCCAAAGTGCGCGATCCGCCCCTGATCTTCACTTTTACCCTTTCTGGCCCTCCATCTCAATACTTTGTGACGCCGTTAGCCCTTTTTTGAGTTTTCTGTTAATTGACCGTTAGTCAACGCCACATGGCACCAGGTCATCGCCACGTAAGCTCCATGTCACCGCCAACTCAGTATTACGTCATATTTTCACCATGCTGGAGTCTGATGTGGCGAGGGGTATTTCTGTCTTTTTACTTCGTTTTACCCAATTACCTAAACCTAAATTAACCCACCCCCCCGATTCATTTACCCTATCCTCTCTCTTATCTTCTTCGTCTTTGGTAATCATCGTCCCTCCTACCTTCCGATGGCCGGATCTAGAAACTCAACCGCTTCGTCTCCTCTGAGTGACCCCGGTAAGGAGGACTGGATATGCTACTGTGGATTACGGGTGAAGATCAGCACTTCTTGGACCGACTTGAATCCGGGTCGACGTTTCATCGGGTGTTCTAAGTACCAATCCACCGCGAGTAAGTGCTCTTTCTTCTGCTGGTTAGATCCTCCGATCTGTGATAGGAGCCGGGTTGTTATTTCTGGGTTGCTTAGGTCATTGTCGAGGAAAGACGAAGAAATAGAAGCGCTTAAATCTAATGAAGGTAATAAACAGAAGATTCGGTACATGGTTTTAGTCTTTGTTTTAGGTTTTTTAGTTTCCCGATATTTCTAGTGTGTGTTCATGGTGTATTGTGTTTGTGTGTTCATGGTGTATTGTGTATGTGTTTGGGTTTTATTACGTCGTTCTATTTCAAAATGTCAATGGAAGTTATTTTCTGAGCTATGCGCGATTGTTTATTGTGTTTGGTTTAAGTTTTTGTATATGTAGCTAAGAAGGTGATGTTGTGGCCCCTAAAGTATTGAAGATGGTGACCCTATGGCCCTTGTTGTTTAATTAATGTTTATTTTAGCCCCTTTATTTTTAAGTATTGACCGGTAAGGGCCCCTTATTTTTATAATAATTTAATTAAAAGACCCCACTTAAGCGTGTTAGTTATACACGAAACCGTTTTTTTTTTTTTTAATGGAAGACGAAACGGTTATGCATGGGGAATTAAAAAGGAACCCCAAAGGTTTTTCTCGGGGAATAGAAAAGTTGAATAGGGTCTAGTTTCCAGATAAGATGCACTTATGAGTTGCCTTGATTATATATTACGCAACCCCATCTTCTTATTTTTCCTAAACCGAAAACTGAGAGCGAGTTTGTAAATCACTTTGAAAAAACATGAAGAATCAAAAGGAGGTCCAACAAGCTGTGAATTCGAAGGGAAAGCAAAGTAAGTATTTTTTTTTTGTTTTCAATAAACATAATGGTAATTAGTAAAGTAATAAATAAACTTATTTTCGTATTGCTCTACCTTCATCTTACGCTATTTTAATTTTACGTTATACCTTTAAGTTAATGTCAGGGTTTTAATTATGTAATAATGGTTGTTATCTGTTTCAGAAATGGCGTCTCAATCCGCGCCACTCAGAAACCGACCCCCCCCGAAGACTTATAGGAGGCACGACCCAGGTTATAGATGGAGTTATCGAAAGGCGCCTGAAGCAGTTAATGAGAAGGTTAAGACCAAGGTAGTCCCTTTACCATATGGCCAAGAGCTGATCATCGTCGAGTCAAGTTCTGAAGGTGAAGATACCCCGTCGCCGAAGAGGAGGAAGGTCGACCGTCCGGCTCCTATTGGTGTTTCGTCTCCCAGGTATTTCAAGCTTGAAGCCGAGGAAGACGAGGAAGACAGGGAAGGCGTTGAAGATGAGTCCATGGTTTGATGATTGTTGGTTTTGGCGTTGGTTGCTTTTTTTGGTTTTTTTTTTGATTTTTAGTTAATGGACTTTTAAGTTTGGTTTTGGTTTAATGGACTCTGTATTTGGGTTATGGACTATATTTTGGTTTAATGGACTCTAATTATGTAATTCGGTTATGGACTATATTTTGGGCTCTCTTTTGGAACTTCTATGGATTTTGGACTGTATAACCTATTGATTATAATGAATTTATGAATTTATGTTGAACTTTAAAACTTTGTTTTATTATGTAATGTATTTTATCAAATTACTAGATAGCAGGAGTCTGTTGAACACTTCGTTTTTTTTGTGAAATAAAATGCTTGATTTAGTTGTCAAAAAAAATTAAACCCTTCCGATTGATCTACAAAAACGTAATAAAACAAGCAACTGAAACAAATACCATTAACAATTTTAAAGAAACATGTGAACATCAGAGAACATCACGTAAAGTGAAAGAACTCCAACTTGCAAATGAAACAAATACTAGATGGTAGCAAATGCAATTACTTACGCTTCCCTAACTTTTTGGCTTGATCATCAGAGTTCGGAACATCCTTACTAGCTGAAGGTAATGGAAGGTCATCCGGACCAGGTAACCAAACGAAGAAATGACACTCTTTTTCAGGCAAATCTTGGTATCTGAAATCCTCGAAATGGCATCGTAAAGAACTAAATTTCTTATTACCACCCAAGTCAAAGGTTTGAATCAACGCCGGCATTCCACAATGGCAAACTTCTGTGATGGAGTAGTTCTCAGGCGACATGTTCATTAATGGTGATGGTTTGATTGTTAGGTCACTTGGGGTGAAGTCTGGAAAGAGTGGTGACCTAGTGGACCATTGGTCACTCCCACTTGAATTGTAGTCCGACATTAGTGGGTTTTTCCTTGAGTGGAAGTGTTTGTGTATCTTTGTATGTTTAGGTAGATAGATAATTATGAAAGTATAGTGTTGGTATTTAAGAAGGACATGTATTGAATACGACAATTTACTAGTCGTAAAGAAAGATTCCTCTTACAAACCCACATCATGCACGTGAATAAAAGTGTTCAGATTTCAACAACCAATGCATAGACTTGACTAAAAGAAAAGATAGATTCTTCTAACAAACAATGTAATTCAACACACAACTACAAATTAAAATACAAAAATTAAGATAATAGTGTTCAATACGTAGACATCAATAACCAACAACTAGAGTTCACATCCTTTCCTTCTTCACCTTTACTAACTTAACACACTTCGCCTTTGATTTGGATTCAACTTTTGTAGAATTTCCTTTCGTCACCTTTGTTGTTAACTTCCCTTTTCCCCTTATAATTTCTGCTTGCTCCTTGTTATCCTTATGTATTGCATTAACCTCTGGAATAATTTCTTTTGATTCTTGAGTATTTTGTGGGCATAGTTTATCGTCCTTAGCCTTTTCTTTGGTTTTTGAACTTGAACCTCTGTTGAAAAGGCCCTTCATGAAGCTTGACATGTTCATATCAAATTCTTGGAACGCTTTATTCACACCACTCATATCAATTGCTACTGTACTTTTACCCGCAGCTCTCAATGTTTCCAAACTAATACTTGGCTTACCTTTGTATGCAAACGAATTTCCATCTACCTTCTTCTTACCAATTGTAATAGAACCTGGGGTAGTTATTTTCGTAGGAGCTCTTGTGTATACCCCCATCCCAGCTGGTCTAAAAGGAGGCCTTTTGGTCTTATCCTACAAAAAACAAAAAATTGTTTGAAGAAGGTAGATATTAAAATTATAATACCATAAGGACACTTACACTTGGCTGCCCTAGTTTCTTGACACCAATTGGTAGAAATCCTCCATTACCCTCAGGTGCAATAAATTTGGTTACCTCTACACAAGGCTTTTTATTTGGGGTAAACTAGGAAACAAACAAAAAGAAATTACAACCCTGAACAATAAAATAAATATAAATTTTTACCTTTTCAGTTTTTGAGGGACCTTCCACTCTATCTCTCTTCTTTTGTTGACCCATCCACCCAACAGGTTCATTAGTACTCCCTTGAGTCAATATCACGACACGCTCCTTACTCTCAGAAGAAGCCTATTTAAAAAAACACAAATTCAGGAATAAAATAAATTATAAGTTTAAAAAGTAAAGAATATAGAAAAGAATTACCTTGGAACCTTTACTAATATCTTTATCTTTAGACAACTTTGACTCTCCCTTTGACTCTCCCTTTGACTCTAGTCCTTCTGTTTTATCAGTTTCTTTTTTAGACATGGTAGCTTTAAATCCTCTCTTAGCTCCAGATTTAGTTCTCTTACCCGAAGGGCTACCTACTTGGGTTGTTACAACTATGTTGCTATCATTCACATCTAGTTGAACGTCACTCGCGTCAATGTTTACATCAACCTTGCTCTTACACCCCTTTAGTTGTAGCTCACTACTTAAAGCATCAACATTAACATCACTATTCACCACGTTAATATTGACATCACTGTTCGTGGCATTAACGTAGACATTGTTCTCAGAAATTACTGGTTTTTTCCTTATTCTATTAGACCTTCTCTTATCATTCTTCACCACACTACTGCTCTGAGTCTGAGATTCAATTGTTCCCGTGTTTGGATTTTCCGTGCTTTGGTCTTCTAAACCCTTAACCTCCATTGGATCATTAATAACGCTTTCAGCAGCACTTGGACCCTGAGTTTTACTTTTACAGCTTCGTTTATTATGGCCCTGTTCTTTGCATGCACTACATCTACCCTTCATTCCCTGCCTACCTAATTTTTCTACATTTACTCTAATATCATCTTTTCCTTTACCTTTAGCTCTTGCTTTTTTCACCCTTTCTTCAACATCTTCCCCTTCTGCTCTATCTCTCTTTTTCTTGGGTCTACCTGCTAATTTAACACCTTTAGGAGCTACAATTTTAGGACCATTAGTTTGGGGCCATAACTCGGGTCCATTAATTGGTTTAATAAATGGCTCGTATGCTTTTTTAAAGGTACTAGTCTTAAAGTACTGAGACGTGTAGTCCTCTGGCTCAAGTCCCGTTGAGGATAATGCCGAAATCACGTGAACACAGGGGATTCCCGACAAGTCCCACCCTCTACATGCACAATTAAATGTATTTAAATCCACCGCGAATTGCGCCCCGTTACTCCCCTTAACCTGGAAAGTACTTCCACCACAATGTAGTGGAATCCACTTGGATGACCACTTCTTTTTTAAGTTGATTATTTTCCGAATTTTGGGACAAATTTCACCTTGCCACCTATCTATCCACTTTCTCCTCTTCTCTAATCTCTCAACCAAATACAATCTGATACGTTCTAAACACACTAAAACAGACGAATCCCTAGCATCTAACAGTTGCTTATTCCAAGACTCACACATATTATTTAATAACACGTCACAATGCGTGTTGGTCCTAAAATGAGAGCGAGACCAATACCTTGGATGTTCTTTCGCTAACCACTCATAAGCTTCCAAGTCCATCACTTTAATCATCTCCATAACATTAGTAAACCTCTCAACATATGTCGCCCTAGCCGCTTCCCACATCTTGTCTTTCAAAGCAAATGACCCGTGTTTCTTCTTAAAATTTTGATGCAAATGTCTAACACAATGTCTGTGCTCGACATTTGGTAACAACTCCTCTATAGCTATACCTAACCCCTGCAAATTAACATTCCTTACACTTAGAAATTACAATTACACTTGGTACATAAACAAGTAAATGAATAATAAGCAATTACCTTTTGTTTATCCGTAATAAAGACCCACATCTCAGGATCATCAATATCTAAATCATCAACCAACAAACCAACAAACCATCTCCAACTGTCCAGATTTTCAGTCTCAACTAACGCGTAACAAACAGGATAGATGCAATTGTTAGCATCCATCCCAACTGCGGTCAAAATCACACCTGGATGAGGTCCTTTTAAATGACACCCATCCAACCCTATCACTTTTCTACACGCATTCTTAAACCCTCGTTTCAAAGGTTCTAAACAACAATATAACCTTAAGAACCTATGTTCCCCTGTGACTTCATCTTCCTCAGATTTTAAAAAAACAGTAGAACCGGGATTAGTCCTTAACAACTCTGCACAGTAGTTGTTGAGCAAGCTATACTGATCTAAGAAGGACAATTCATCCAACGACTTACCCTTTTTGATTGTCCTATACGCTTGTCTCCGACTAATGTTTACATGAAGATCATGTAAAACTTGTTCTTGTAAATCAATGGCTTTCATTGATGAACTTAACTTCAGCTGATGTGCATATCTACTAGCTAAAACGGTTGAATTAACATGCCTACTGTTCAAAGCACAACCACAGGTATGAACAAGATTAAAAGTTCGTATTTGAAAACTACCATCTGAACATTTAGTTGCGTACACAAACCAATCACAGTTCTTGCCTCTACACCTAGCTCTAACCCTGCCTGGTTCATTGCAGGGGAACCAAATGTTTCTCACATCTACAATAGCTTTTGATTTCACAGCTTCTTTGAATTCAACCCCGTTAGCAAATATCATTCCAATCTTCAATTTCGGCTCATCCTTATCAACCACTACATTGAACCTTTGGTTTCTTCTAATTCTAACACTATTCTGTTCACCATCTTCCTCATCCGTTGTCCCTTCCAAGCTTATCAAATTCTCAGACTCTCCACACGATCCCTCGTTAAAATCATCATCGTCTATTACAGGTAACTCTTTCGGACAGGGGAGCTCTAAACCATTTAAGTTAACATACGGAGATGAACCAACACCTACAAATTCTACGCCAATGTCAACGTTATTCTGGAACAATATGTCATCTTCATCGTCGTCTAAGTTATTGTCACTATCGTGGAAAGAAAAATCTGAACCGCTATTATCAACAGCGGATTTATTATTCAATCCTTCACCATTATCCGAATCTGCGAAATACAATACACTACCTTGTTAATAGGCCACTCACAATCGCTATTGATAGAAGACTACTCGTATATTTGTCAAATCGTTAAACCCTAACTTTCTGGAATGATAAAATGAAATGGGTTAAGTAGAGTATTACCTGAATCGCTCTCGATTTCGCTAAGAAACGCCATAACGCAGCTTCGCCGACAATTTCTGCAGTTTTTACACAAGACACGGGAAGATCACGAAATGAAAAGCTCAACTGATTTTGATTTGAATCGTTTTAGTAGGACGGGAATTGAAAGGCGTTGAAGGGTTAGGATGGTCGTTCAATTTGTTCAAGAAATTGGGGATTTTCTGAAACTTTTAACGATTTGGTGTGAAGAACACCAAGAACACGGACTAGTATGTGTTTTTTTTTATTTTTTCTTGAAGTGTTTTGATTCGTATACAGATGGGGTGTGGGTGGGTAATTGGGTAAAACGAAGTAAAAAGACAGAAATACCCCTCGCCACATCAGACTCCAGCATGGTGAAAATATGACGTAATACTGAGTTGGCGGTGACATGGAGCTTACGTGGCGATGACCTGGTGCCATGTGGCGTTGACTAACGGTCAATTAACAGAAAACTCAAAAAAGGGCTAACGGCGTCACAAAGTATTGAGATGGAGGGCCAGAAAGGGTAAAAGTGAAGATCAGGGGCGGATCGCGCACTTTGGGGAAAGATAAAGGGCTTCAGGAAGGCTTTACCCTTTTTCTTATTTGTGTGGTTTGATTTTATGAAAATCAATATACTTATTAAATTATCATTTGATTATGGTTAAAAACCGCAAGACCGTTTAAAAAACCCGAAACCGAATAATGCGGTTATGGTTTTGAAATGTGTAACCGATGGTTAAAACCGTTAGGATACGGTTTTTAATAAAATAAACGGTTATGGTTATGGTTTTTTATATTTTTGCAAAAAACCGATCCGTTGCCATCCTTACCGGTAAGAACCATTACAAAGGAAGCCAAAACAAAAATCATCCAATACCAGTTGGAAGTCAATCCAAACTGATAAGGGAAGCTAATTGGAAAAGTGTCATTAAACATCTCGTTACCAAACAGTAAACACTAACAAATTTTATTTTAATTTGAAGAAAATGATGATAAAAAACGTAGTAGGAGTTTAGAACATGTGAAAGCACTAAGACGTACCGGGTTGACCTGGATAGTTGCATTACTTTAATCTATTTTAGTATGTTGACTAAATAAACCCTAAGCTAAATTCACCGCACGTGCATGCTTGAGAAAGAATGATGATCTTCTTTTTGTTCGAAAAGAAAGAATGATGATCACTGTTGGAGTGGAGTTCATGCAATCTTGCAACATGGTACCCATTACGTGGAGAATGGGGAGCATGTTTGATAATTAGTTAAAGCACTTGCAGACTTGCTTGACAGTGGATTAACTCATACATACACTATAATTAAGTAAGATATTAATATATTTAACAATTTTTTATATTATTGACATTCGAGAGATATTTTATTTAATGTCCAAAAAAAAAAAAAAAAAGAGATATTTTATTCGTATGGTATTTAATTAAATAATTGGCAATTTTGTTAGATACTCGCAAATAGCTAAAAAAATTATTTAAACTAATGCTTATCACTACTACGTGACCTTTCACGACGATATCATTAGCGATGTCATACGTATCGTCGCTAGCAATTGTGTAATTGCGACGAAATCTTTTTCATGAGAAATAAAAGTATTGCTAGGTGAGACGACAAGTGTCATCGCGAGTAACTATATTTAGCGACGAAACGTGTAATAAAGAAAAAGTAAAGTTAAATAATTAACGTCGTTATCTATAAGTGTTGTAAAAATTCACACCTTAACAGTAAGTTTGAAAAAGTTTAAGAGAAATACAGTAAAACGCAGAAAGTAAAGAATACAAGAACTTATCGTGTTTCCGTAAAAAATAGACCTACATCCACGTTGCGCCCAGATGAAACAGGCTCAACTTCACTATATGCCTCGGATTACAAGATTGAAACACCTCACAAAATACCCCTCAAAGTTAACCCAATATTACAATTCTTCCACAAATCTATTTAGTAAAACAACTACGCTGAGATACAATAAAGAATTGAATCAGTGGATTCAATCTATATGATTTGCTAAACTGTAATCTAACCTATCGAAAACTATCGATGAAGAAACCTAAGGTTTTGTATGAACTAGGTTTTACGCAAGAGAGAGAGAAGAGGAAGAGTAATCGAAGAAGTAAATGCGGAAGAGTGTAAATGGTTCCCTTTTATATGACACATCAATAAGAATCAATCTCATCCATCCAATCAATACGAGATCAAAGGTTGAGAAGTAGCCACGAGTTTGACAAGTCAACTAAATCAAATACCACCAGCGTGGAACGGTGTGTGTCATACAAAAACCCATCCAACTATATATTTATAATACTTCACATATATAACAATATCCACCTTGAAGTATTATGTCTCATATCCACTCCACCACACCTTGTATCTTCATAGGCATGAAACTGAGTATTTATATCATTTGGACACCTGCACAATATCAACCAAGAAATAACAAGTCTAAGCAACGCTTAAACTTGATGTTAGTAACAATTTTTATTCCAAAATCATCAGGATTTTCTTCAGTTGCAATTTTTAGCAACTTTAGTTCACCATTCTCAAGGATATCTCTGATGTAATGAAATTTGACATCAATGTGTTTAGTTCTTTCATGATACATAGGATTTTTACTAAGTTGAATAGCACTTTGACTGTCAGAATATAGAGTAACTTTTCCTTTAAGTAACTTTAGTCCATTTAACAATTTTTGTAACCATAAACCTTCTTTAACTGCATCAGTTATAGCCACATATTCAGATTCAGTAGTAGAGAATGCTACAAGTGGTTGCAGCTGTGATTTCCATGAAATACATTTGCCTCCTAAAGTGTAGAAGTAAGCAGTAGTTGACTTTCTACTATCTTTATCACCAGCAAAGTCAGAATCCACATAACCATTGTCTAGGTGATTGTTTCAGTCCATACATAGATTTTTTCAGTAAACACACATGATCGTGTAGGTTTTTATTCACAAAACCTTCAGGTTGACTCATATAAACAGTGTCATTTAAATCACCATGTAAAAAAGCAGTTTTCACATCCATCTGATCAACTTCAAGATCAAAACAAGCAGCATAGGATAACATGCATCTTATAGTTTTAAATTTAACAACAGGTGAGAAAATTTCAGTGTAATATATCCCTACCCTCTGAGTGTAGACTTTTGCTACTAACCTAGCTTTATATCTAGGAGGATCATGCTCAGTGACACCTTCTTTAAGTTTGAATAACCACCTACATTCAACCACAGTTTGATTATAAGGTAATTCAACTAAAGCCCAAGTTTTATTTAGGTTTAAAGAGTTCATTTCTTCTACCATCGCATCATACCATTTTTCATAATCAGGAGATTCAAGAGCATCTAAGTAAGAAGAAGGTTCAGAACTTTTAACCTCAACTGTTGCACTAAGTGCAGTATATACCAAATCTGCATATGAATATCTGGAAGGGGCAGTAATATTTTTCCTTGTTGTGTCTCGAGTAAACTGGTAATCATGAAGCTCCCCTACTGATGACTCACTGAGTTGTACAGGTGGTTCATTACCCTCATCTGCATTGTCATCATTAGGTTGGATATCTTAAACTTCACCCTCAGTTGCATCAGTTGGATCTGCATTCAAATGATCAACAACAGTTTGTGGCTCCGCCTCAAGCTCTAATCTCACAGTTTGAGGTACTGATTCAGCTTGAGCATCACCACCTGCAACATCACAAACTTTAAAAGGAAAGGTTAGTTCATCAAATATAACATCTCTACTACATATTATTTTAATCCTCTTGCATCTTTTTCCCATAATCTTTACCCTTTCACACCACGTTGTTGTTGATAACACAATATTATACACTTAAGTGATCTAGGATCTAATTTTCCATTTTTAGTGTGAGCATAAGCTGCACATCTAAAAACCCTCAAATGTTGAAGATTAGGCTTAGCTCCTTTCCAAACTTCCAATGGTGTCTTAAACTCAAGAGTCCTATTAGGGATCATGTTAACAAGATATGTAGCAGTGTATATTGCTCTGCCCAAAGTGGCTTAGGTAACCCAGAAGTGAAAAGCATGCATCTGACCTTTTCCAGTATGGTTCTATTCATTCTTTCAGCCACCCCATAATGTTGAGGTGTATGTCTCACAGTTTTATGCCTTAGTATTCTATTTTCTTTACAGTAAGTATCAAATTCTTCATTTCAGAACTCAAGCCCATTATCAGTTCTAAGTACTTTTAGAACCAACCCAGTTTGTTTCGCTTGTAGTGATTTCCATTGCTTGATTTTAGTGAAAGTTTCATCCTTAGATTTTAAAAGAAATTTCTACACCTTCCTACTGTAATCATCCACCAAGGATAGAAAATATTTGTAATTTCCATGAGCATCTACCTTTTCAAGGCCCCACAAATCAGAATGAACATATTCCAAACAATATTTGGATTTGTGAACACCAGTACTGAACTTTTGTGTGTGTTGTTTACCCAACACACAAGTTTCACAAAAAGAAAAAGTGTTAACAGTATATTTACCAAAGATACCCTGTTTATTGAGTATAGTAAGCCCTTGAAGACTCATATGACCAAGTCTTAAGTGTCATTTCTCAGTAGCACCCTGTGATAACTTGTTAGTAACATGATTTGTGAAAGCAGATAAATGAGAACCATCTAACACACAGAGACCATTAAGCTTAGTTCCAGTCAAAATTAGTTTAGAATGTTTATAAACATGCATAACACCATTTTCAACCTTAGATACACAACTTAAGTCATCTAATGCACCAAGAGAGATCAAATTTCTTTTTAACTCAGATATTAATCTAACACTAGTCAGAATAATTCTTTTTCCATTATGCATTTTTAATCAATATTTCCAATACCTTTAACAGCACGAGTATGATCATTCCTCGTGTATACAGTTTCATTACAAGTTTCAACAACATAATGAAATAGTTTAACATTAGGGCACATATGAAAAATACAACCAGAGTCAAGAATCCAAACATCACCATTAGACACTCAAGTTACATTCAGTACTTCATAAACTTCATATGTCCTAGGCATGCAGGCAACATTTGACTCATAATTCACATAGTTCAGTTTTTTTTTCAACTTGAAACAATTTTTCTTTAAGTGTCCTATCTTACCACAATGAAAACATTTTCTAGTTTCCTTCCCCTTAGAATTTTTCTTATTCTTTTTATCCTTAACAGGCTCAGGGATCAAGATAATATAAGTTCTTTTCACAAACATATTTGCACCAGTTCTTTTCAGTGTTTTAAGTTCATTTTCTCTGGTTTTGAAAGGAGTTACTACTTGATCATATTCAGGGACAGAGGCAGCATATTGAAATACATCTTTAACAACTTGAAAAGAATCAGGAATAGCATTTAACAGAATCATACATTTACTCGTATCATCTAAAGCCATAGAAGATTCTTTTAAAACAAGACACATCTTAGTAAACTCATCAAGATTTTCATCAATATATTTAGAACTATCCATCTTATAATTAAAAAGAGAACCTTTCAAGAAAGCAAGATTAGGCACAGATTTAGAAGAGTAAAGAGATTCGAGTTTACCTCACAACTTAATAGTTGTATCTGCACCATCTACCTAACGAATGACAGAGTCTGATAAGTTTAAGAAGAGAATGTTATAAGCTTCCTCTTTAATTTCAGCTTCCCTATCTAATTCACCCTCTCGACATTCTTTAATATCTCCTGTTAAAGCGTTGCTTACCTTGTGATGAGATAATAAGACCTTCATCTTTTACTGCCAAACACCAAAATCCATCTTCCCATCGAATACCGGCATATCAATACGAGTTGAAGTCGTCATCGTAGGGAGTTAATCAAGAAAATAAAGAAAAAACCCGATTTGAAAACAATTTTATAAACCCTTCAAAGATTTCGGAAACCAAAAGAGATCTCCAGGAAATCAATGAGCAAGAAAACCCTAATTTTCAAACAACCCGATTTGGTAAAACCTCAAAGACGATTCAAGGTGTAAAAATGATCGATTTAAAGTTGTAGCTCTGATACCACTGTTGTAAAAATTCACACCTTAACCGTAAGTTTGAAAGAGATTAAGAGAAAAATAGTAACACGCAAAAAGTAAAGAACACAAGAACTTATCGTGGTTCAGTAAAAAATAGACCTACATCCACGTTGCGCCCAGATGAAACAGGCTCAGCTTCACTATATGCCTCGGATTACAAGATTGAAACACCTCACAAAATACCCCTCAAAGTTAACCCAATATTACAATTCTTTCACAAATCTATTTAGTAAAACAACTACGCTGAGATACAATAAAGAATTGAATCAGTGGATTAAATCTATATGATTTGCAAAATTGTAATCTAACCTATCGAAAACTATCAATGAATAAACCAAAGGTTTCGTGTGAACTAGGGTTTACGCAAGAGAGAGAGAAGAGGAAGAGTAATCGAAGAAGTAAATGCGGAAGAGAGTAAATGGTTCCTTTTTATATGACACATCAATAAGAATCAATCTCAGCCATCCAATCAATACGAGATCAAAGGTTGAGAAGTAGCCACGAGTTTGACAAGTCAACCAAATCAAATACCGCCAGCGTGGAACGGGGTGTGTCAAACAAAAAACCATCCAACTATATATTTTTAATACTTCACATATATAACAATAAGTTTATCTGCTACGAAGTTGAAGTTGTCCTTGGTTTTGATTAATAACGACATAACATAGATCTCTCGCTAAAAGGTCCAATAAAAAACTATCCACCTCCTTTTATCAAACCCTATGCCCTATAATTGATCCAAGGTTTTCTCCAATTTGCAACGGGCAATTCGTCTCGTCATTAACCGAGCTTCCCAACACCATTTTACACGTTTGGTTCCTAGTTCGCCTTCAAAATCTCCATTAAATTGGCCAAAAATATATATTTTTGAAAATTCAATTTTTTTTCCTAATTCATTTTATTTAAGTATGTGTTTAACTATACTCTGATTATGTAAGTCAACTTTATATTTTTGTGGGTTTTTAGTGGTTACGATATTGATTTTTTATAAAATTGATCTTTTTAAAATATCATCTTTATTTTTATTTGGTTATAACTATATTTTTTTTTTCAATTCAGACGATGGATCATGTTATTGAGAAGAGTTGGATTAAATCTAACAATTTGGTTGCTAAAGAACATTTGTCGGGTGCGATGGGATTTATTAATTTTGTGAAAAAATACATGGATAGTACGAGGTACATTTTTTTGTTTGTATAATCGTTGTATCAATAATAAAAAAAATCTATAAACCATGTTAGAGCGAATTATTTTAGATACAAAATTCCTATACTTTTATTTTTGTTGGTTGATTATAAATCAAAATAGACAATTAAATTAATTAATCATTCTAGAATATAGATCACCAAATAGATATTTAACCGAAACACAAACTTATTAAAGGATCAGATGTAGTTATAAATATAACAATTATCCATAAGATGTTTTTGTTAAAACATATGTATGGTGTTTATACTCAACTCGTAATATAATCTTCTAAATAAGGATGACCGCGTGTCAAATTTTTGCAAAAATATCAAAAAAGATAACTATATCTATTTTTTAAAATAAAAACTCATAACTAAAGGGTTTATACCATTGATTTGGAAGGTTTTAATCATTAAGTTTTTTTTATTTTAAAACGGTTTTATAGTTTTTACCATAACCAACAATAATTTCATAGATATATTAAAAATTTCTAAAATAAGACTACACATATAAGAAAAAATCTTTAAAGTATATACAAAATTATTTAAAGTATATACAAAATTATGTTGGTCTTTGATAAAATTGGATATTTTTTATTTAGTTAGTTAAATTTATTATTTATATTTTGGTTTTAGAATTTGTATATATTTTTAAGGAGTAATTAGAGATAAATGCCTCTTTAATGATGCCTTTAATTTTTTGAAGTCTCTAATTTTCTTATTTAGAGATAAATGCCTAATTGAAAAATTATTTATAGAAAACATCCCCTTTATATTTTTTATACCTATACTATCCTTATTATTAAATATAATATTTATTTTTAAATCATAAACAAATAATAGGGTATTTCTACCACCACCACCACCACCACCACCTCCACCATCACAACCACCACCACCACTACAGCCAAAACAACAATCACCACCTCCACCACCACAACCACCACCACCGCCACCACCACAACCACCACCACCACCTACTATTAATTTCATCACATGCGCGCGTCCGTGAAATTTTTTTTAAATCGCCATAACTAATTCAAAAAAAATCAGAAAAATCGAAAAAAATCATATTTGGATAAATCAAATTAATATTTACGTCTATGATTTTTTTCGGAATTTTCTGGATTTTTTGGTTTTTTTGATTTTTTTTAATTTTTTAATTCGCAGAACATGGAATTCCATGTTTCCATGTAGGGCTGCAAACGAAGCAAGCCGCTCGAGAGCCGCTCGAGCTCGGCTCGGAGAAAAGCTCGTTCGAGATCGGCTCGAATATAAACAAGCTCAAACTCAAGCTTCATTTTAAGCTCGATAAATAAACGAGCCTGCTCGAGTTCGGCTCGTGAGCTCGTTTAAAATTATGAATTATAAATTAATATATTATTTACTTATAAATATACTATTAAACCTTCAATATTAAATTGGATATTTTAATTTATTTAGACATTTATTTTTTTATTAATGTTATGTTTCATATTTTCATGTTATACACTCCATCAAATACCAAATATTCATGAAAATCAAATTTCAACCATAAAAAACAACTAAAAAAGATGGTTCTATAAGTTAAATAAACAAGTTATAACATTTATGATTTGGATCATTGGAAGCTCGGGCTCGACTCGTTTAAATTTGAGCTCGGCTCGGCCCGGCTCGTTTAATATTGAGCTCGGCTCGGCTCGGCTCGAAAAAATAAACAAACAAACCTGTACATCTAGTATTCGGCTCGGCTCGGCTCGTTTGCAGCCCTATTTCCATGTTTTAAACAGTGAATTTCGTGTCTGCGGAAAACAAATTCCTTATATCAAAACATGGAATTCCATGTTCTGCGAATTAAAAAATTCAAAAAAATTCAAAAAAAATCAAAAAAATCTGAAAAAAATCATAGACGTAAATATTAATTTGCTTTATCCAAATATATAATTTTTATATTTTTTTGATTTTTTTAGAATTAGTTATGACGATTTTAAAAAAAATTCGCGGATGCACGCGTGTGTTTATTAGTTTTTGTTTTGTTTGTTTCTAATTTCTTTTTTTAAATTGTTAATTATAAGGGTAGTTTGGGATGAGGCTGTTTTCTATAAAAGATCTTATTATAGGCAATTTTTTTAAATAAGTTTTTTAATAGGCATTAATCTCTAATTGGCTCTATTTTTAACTTGAATCAATATAAAATATGGAAAAATATATAATAATAAACGGTTTTTGGTTATTCGGTTTTATTCTTATCTAAAATTATAACCTAACAATTTTAATCATTGGTTATATTTTTCATAACCAGAAACTAATGGTTTTAACCATGGTTATATTAATCGGTTTTTAAATCGATCAGTTTCTATCGGTTTTGGGTTTTAACCGTAACCATTCCCATCCTTACTCTTAGTTGAATTTACGACCTCTTTTGTATTTTTATTTCAGGTTTTTTACTCATTAAGGTGTTAGGTTGTTTCCATTGAAACACTTTATTTCGACGTTTGTAAAACGTTCTAATTGAAATTAAATACAACACAAAATTCATTCTTCATGTCTCGCGTTTAGTTATTTTTAGGCGTGCCTATGTATAAGGATTAAGGTTGGAGTACAAATATTATCTATAAAGTACATGTGACATTAGTTTCAAAAAATAATTATAAATATATGTGCTAGCCCCACCTGAGAACTAGTTTTTCGGTGATACCCCAAAGATTAAGTCAATGCATCTATGAGATAGAGTCTCTCGGTAACATCTGGTGAGGATAAGTTATAAATAAGTCAAGTTGTGACAAGAAAGACGGGTTACGAACAAATAATTTACTTCCATAATATCAAGACTACTAACTTATATAGCACAACAGATAGAATGGTGAATATTATTGGTTTATCAACATTTGGGGTGGTTGATAGATCAATCATGGAGGGTTCTTCATTTGGACACTAACAATAGTTTGTTGTTAATCTCCTCCTAGAAAATCTAAAAAAAACTTTACGAAGTCTTAATTGATGACACCCCCTAAAGAGATCAGGTAGTTAAACATCGGCCAGCTAGATGTGACTAGAAATGTGAAATATTGGGATACCTGAATTCTTCAAAGTAGGTAACTATATGTCACCCGTATACATTTCTAAATTGACGGTAAATGTTGGTGCGTGATATATTGGAGGTTTAATTTTAAGTATTCAATTCTCGATTTTAATTTTTTTGCTAGAATTTGAAGGTTATTGGTCTTAGTTTTAGAAGGGGAAAATATGGAGTGATTAATGTATTTGTTTTTGTGAAAGTCGTAGTAGTGTATCTATACCACTACTACAGACCGAACCCTAAACCTTTCTTGGCCGCCGTCGCTAGTGATGGCGGCCCCCCCTTTACTTTTCTTTTTCCTCCTCCTTTCCTTTTTCCTGTCAATGTCCCGTTCCTTTTCTTTTGCTTTCGTTTTTCTTTGTGCTGATGCAACAATTTTTATGTCCATCTTTCCCATTCCTGTGATTCTCCTTGTTTCCAATCTTTGTTGGATCCAGTTCAGGGTTGTCATCTTCCTCACCATTTATGGATACGATTTTTGTGTTGGAAGTGGGACGGTTCTTATGAGTTTGCTTATTCCAGATAGCGGTAGATTCATTATTATTCTGACCCGTTCTGTATCGATGAGATGGGTCTTGTGGAACCATTTCGGATTTCCTTTATCCAACGCTTCTGAGCTTCATTTTTTGGATGGCAAAGCCCGATTCGAGACCCAACTTGATGTTGGAACTGTCGCCCCTTTTCCGAGATCTCAAGCATTAAAGTGGTTCATACATCTGAATGGAAAAACCCGGTTAGAGGCCCAACAAAGCGTTACTGTATTATCTGAAATCAATGTCTGCTCAGGTACTTATCTTTGCTTCCTAGGGCTTTTTTCCTTATTCTGGTGTACGGGACTAGTATACACAGTGGCCTTATTATCCGTTTGGCCCGTCTTGGGCTTCTTGATTGGTAAGCAGCGATTAAGAGTGGTGTTTAGGTGGGTTAGTTGTTGCGTTAGCTTGTTAGTTCTTTGTGTGTGGTTTGGTTTTTCTGGCCTTGTATTTTGCTCTCCCTCGCTAACGGCTTGTGGTGGTTCACGTTGGGTTAATTTTACTAGTTCAGTTGGTATCGTTTTTGGGAATTTCGGGTGTTTGCCGTTCACTTGGTTTTTTCACTTTCCGATTCTTAGTTGTTCAAACTTTTTAACTCGCGCTAGTGTTGGATTGCGGAATTGGTGGCCTTTTTGTGGTCTTTCGTTTTGGTGTTGTTTCTTCGTTTCTTGCAGTCTCCGTATAATCGCAGGTGGTGATTCATTTGTGGCCAAGGTTACTCATTCAGTTAATAAGCTGGACATTAGAAGTCTCGGGTGTTTGCCGTTCAGTCGAGGTTTCTGGTGGTTGGACTATCATTGTTTGGTTACTTTGGCTCGCGATTTTATGTTTTGGCTGGAGAAGTGTTGTTTGTGGTTTAAGCTTTGGTGTGTGTTTTCTCGTTCAGCTCTTCCCGTCTCGGTATTCTTTATTATCACTTGGGCTAGTGATACTTCTTTTGATCTGAGGGCTATCAGGACTTTCGTTTTTGTTAATCCAACTGTCGTCTTAGCTTATACTGCAGGTATGAGAGTCTGCTTCGAGTTGGTAACTACGGGGGTTTGTTATATGGTAGTCGATTTACTTCCCCTCGTTTCGAGGCTTGAGTTTATCTTTCTTAAGGATCATGTTTCGTCGACCCTTAGAGGTCTAAGCCCGCTACTTCGGTTGCATCTACGATTCTTGCTCTGTTTGGGAAGGTTTTGCGGTTCGAGAGTGTCTCGTTTTTATCTTTGTTCTAGTTATTTTAGTCATTTACTTGTTGTTCTTTGTTGGTCTTTCTTTGGGTTTGGTTGGTCAAACCCGAACATTTTGTAACTTTTCTTAATTTTAATATAAGCTATTGGAACAAAAAAAAAAATCTCCTCCTAGAAACGATATCGTGGGATAAGGATCCATTAGATTTCTGACCAACAATATAATTTCCCGATATATCTTGACATGACCCGCAAGTTACGCTAAAAGGAGCACATGTGGGTGAGGTAGAATGATTTAGTGCCCGTTTGAGATTGCTTTTCAAAATAATCACTTAAAGTGATTTTAGATCTATAACAATATTTTAGACTCTTAAAATCATTTTTTTGAAAAGTACTAAATTAATGCCCGTTTGGGATTACTTTTCAAAATAATCACTTAAAGTGATTTTAGATGCATAACTATATTTTAGACTCTTAAAATCACTTTTAGGAAAAGCACTAGATTAGTGATTATTAAAATAATCACTTAAAGTGATTTTAGATGTCAAAATATTTTTTTAATAATTTTTATAAATATTTTAATTTTAATCAAAAATCACTTTTAGCTCCAAAATAATCAATCCCAAACGGGTTAGTGATTATTAAAATAATCACTTAAAGTGATTTTGGATGTCAAAATATTTTTTAATATTTTTTACAAATGTTTTAATTTCATCAAAAAGCGCTTTTAGCTCCAAAATAATCAATCCCAAACGGGTTCTTAATCACTCGAGTAGTTGATTCAAGCCAAAGTCATAACATGAAAACGACCGAAACAAATTTTGGGTGCTATTTTTTTGGTTGGGAGAATAGTCATATAAATGAAATCAAGTGTTAAGCAAGATAGATCGGGCTTTGTGTAATCGGAAATTAGATGAACCCGATCAAGAGATGGTTAGGTCTTTCTAATTATTGGAAAATTGCCCATATTAACAGAAGATTCAATTCGACTACTGATGCGCTGGCTAAATGTACGCGGAGGAACATCGAGCTCTCTGGATGGAAGGATTTTTCATTAATTGCCTCTAATAATTTTCTTATAAACTTGTGTAATAACTATAAATAAATTAACTGGTGTGTTTCGTTTGACAAAAAAAAAAAAAAAAAAAAAAAAAAAAAAGATCACTTTATTCATGCGGAGTTCTTACCCAAATCAAGTGTGTCCGACCATTCGCCTTGTGTGGTAAATATTTTCTTACGAAATGTGAATAGAGTAGTTCCGTTCCGGTTTTTTAATATGTGGGTGGAGCATGATAATTATAATATAACGGTGGAAAATGGATGGAATAAGACCGTTGTCTCGGGTACTAAACAATAGAGTAATGCTGGGTATCACCCAAAAAGTGATCACCCAAATATCACCTTCCTAGGTGGTCCAATAAAACTGTTTCTCTTTCCTGATTACTTTTTTCTCTCTCTCTTATATGAAACAGTTGCATTGGACCACCTAGGAAGGTGATATTTGGGTGATCACTTTTTGGGTGATACCCAACATTACTCTAAACAATATATTCTTTGCCAAAAACTCAAGGCTTTAAAATTTGATTTGCGGAAACTTAATAAAGAACACTTTTCTCATATTTCCGCAAGATCCAAGAAAGCTAAGGAGGATCTTGAAAAGGCCGAGGTAACTTTCCAACAAAATTTAAATAATGATTGTAGCTTTGATGTTTTAGTTGGGCTTCGGAATAGTGCAAGACGTCTTGAGAAAGCCGAGATTAGCTTTCTTCAACAAAAAGCTAAGCTTGGCTATACTCTTCAAAGTGATCGATGTTCGAAATTATTTCATGGGCTTATGAATAGTAAACAAAGGAGGAGATTTATTCCTAATATTATTTGTGCTAACGGGGAATTATCAAATTCAAGTACCCAAGTGTATGAAGAGTTTGTTAATCGTTTTCAAGCTTTATTGGGAACAAAGGATACAACATCTCATATTGAATCCAATGTTTTTAATTAGGGGAGTGTACTTACACAAGAGCAAGGTGTTGAGTTGTGTAGAGATATTACCGATAGTGAGATAAAGGAGGCTATTTTTAGAATAGCAAATGATAAAACTCCCGGGCCCGGTGGATTTTCGTCTCTTTTCTTTAAGCGTTCGTGGGATATTATTGGAGAAGATGTTTTATTAGCGGTACGTGAATTCTTCACTTCCGGATTTTTACTTTGTCAATTAAATACTACGGTAATTGCTTTAATTCCCAAGATATATGATCCGAAGTGTGTAGATGATTTTCGACCTATTTCTTGTTGTAACGTGGTGTATAAGGCGATTACCATGATAATGGCAGATCGGCTTAAACCGATGCTTAATAATTTAATTGATAAATCTCAAAATGCTTTTGTGGAGGGAAGATCTATGATAGAAAATATACACCTCATGCAAGAACTTCTAAGGGGGTACAACAATCAAAGTAGCTCCTCGAGATGCACTATTAAGATCGATTTTCGAAAGGCGTATGATTCGATCTCTTGGGAATTCCTTCATGAAGTATTAAAGGGATTAAATTTTCCGGAAAAATTTGTGAATTGGATAATGGCTTGTGTTTCATCTCCTTTCTATTCGGTAGCTATTAATGGAGAAATTCATGGATTTTTTAAAGGTGAAAAAGGAGTAAGACAAGGTGACCCTATTTCCCCTTATCTTTTTATCCTTTGTCTTGAATACTTCTCTAGACTTTTAAAGAAAAATACGAGTATAAATTTTAAGTATCATCCTAAATGTGATAAACATAAGATCACACATCTAGCCTTTGCGGATGATTTAATGCTACTTTCAAAAGGAGACAAGGAGTCGATAAAAATTCTTATGGATAGCTTAAATACTTTTGGGGATTGTTCGGGACTTCGATTAAATGTTGAAAAGTCTAATATTTATTATATTGGGGTATCGAATGATGATATCGAAAATGGTGTGACACCTACACTCTTGGAAAGAGGTGTCATGCCGTTTCGTTATCTTGGGGTCCCGCTTGGATCCTCCGTGTTGCTTTCAAGAGATTATAAACCTCTTTTCGATAAGTTGGAAGGTTATGTGAGGTCTTGGAGAGCTTCGTCTCTTTCTTTCGCGGGGAGATTAGAATTAATTAGATCGGTTCTACAAGGAGTTATTTGTTTTTGGTTTTGTATTTTTCCGATTCCGATTGGTGTTCGAGATCGTGTGATTAGCATATGCCGGAATTTTTATTGGGACAATAAACCTCCTCAAGTTAGTTGGAGTAAGATTTGTATACCAAAAGATGAAGGTGGACTTGGGTTAAAAAATTTAGAAGCATGGAACAAAGCATTACTTTTAAAAATGCTTTGGAAAATTGTAGAAAATAAGGATTCACTTTGGATTAAATAGATACATGGAGAATATTTTCAACCTTGTGGATTTTGGGATTGGAAACCGAGAAAGGATGATTCTCCTTTATTGAAAAATATTTGGGAGTTAAAGGATGTTATTTGTGGGTCCTTAGGAGTGGAAGATCGAGAGAATATTTTGGCTTTGTGGTTTTCCTCGAGAAATGTGAGTCACATTACACTTGGGATATCAAGTAAGGAATTTTACTCTTTACATAAAAAACCTTATGATTTATTTCGTCGGAAATATTATATTAAGCCTTGGGCGAATATTATTTGGGACTCGTGTGTATTTCCTACACATGCAATTATTGTATGGATGGCTTTGCGAGAGAGGCTTAACACTAAGGATCGTATTACATATTTGGAGTTGGATCCTCTTTGTAATTTATGTGGAGAAGATTTTGAGTCAAACAATCATCTCTTTTTTTATTGTGCTTATTCGAGGGCTATTTGGTTGGAGATAAAGTCTTGGCTAGGATTGGAAAAGGAGATGAACACGCTACTAAGTGCTTTGAAATGGCTAAAGAAACTTAAAGCTAGAGAAAATTGGAGGAGAAAAGCATGGAGGATTGGTTTTGGAGCTACCGTGTATTGTATTTGGAAAGCGAGAAATCACCTAGCTATAAGAGGTGATTCTTCATCTAGAGAAACGGTTATCAAGGAAATTAAGTGGTGCATCTTTTCCATTTTATTTTCCTTGTTCTCTCATCATTCCTTTTTAGATGATGGTAGGCGATTAGCTTGTATTAATATTAGTATGAGATAGTCGTTTTTAGCTTCTTAGTTGCTATCTTTAGCCTTTTGGCTTAGGTAGAAAACTCTCATGTATAGTGTACAGTTTTTTTTATTAATACAACCGTTTACCTAACCCAAAAAAAAAATGACATCAAAATGTACATTGTACAACCGATCAAAGTTGCTACTCTAGCAGAATGTTATGATTAGTCCCTCCACTGTCTATGTCCTAAGCATAATCAATGGACATCACATAGAAACTCGTGATATTCTATTAAAGGAAAGATGAGGGTACAAGTCATATAACTTAGCCAAGAACTTTCACCCTTTACGACTCCAAGTGAAGTATTCATTTTGGTTGTTATTAGTAGTGAGGCAGGGTGAATCTCATGTTTTGTCTTTGGAATCGTTTTTTTTTCTCACAATATTACATGAGCTAATTATAAATTAATGCATAATAAAAAACTTATTTAAAAAGAAGTACCTAAAATAACATACTTTATAGAAAACAACTTCATCCCAAACTACATCTATAATTTATAATTAAAAATAAATAAAAAAGAAATTAGAAAAAACAAAAGAAAAACTAATACACGGCGCGTCCGTGATTTTTTTTTTAAATAATCGTAACTAATTCTAAAAAAATTCAAAAAATTGAAAATTTATATATTTAGATAAAGCAAATTAATATTTACATCTATGGTTTTTTTCGGAATTTTTTAAATTTTTTAATTTTTTTGAATTTTTTTTCCACATACACGGAATTCCATGTTTTAAACATGAAATTCCATGTTTTAAAATACTGAATTTGTTTTCCGCGGACATGAAATTCACTGTTTAAAACATAGAATTCCATTCTTTATCTAAAAATGTAAATTTTTTAATTTTCTGATTTTTTTTAATTAGTTATGACGATTTAAAAAAAAATCACGGACGCGCACGTGTGATGGAATTAGTAGTAGTAGTAGTAGTAGTAGTAGTAAGTGGTGGTGGTGGTAGTTGTTCTTGTTGTGGTGGTGGTGGTGCTTATTGGTGGTGGTGGTGGTAAAAGTACTTTATTAATATTTGTTTAATATTTGAAAATTAATATTATATTAAAATAAAATAATATATTTAATAATAAGGATAGTAAAGATATAAAAAATATAAAAAGGATGTTTTCTATAACTAATTACTTTATTAGGTATTTTTTTATAAAATAGATTATTGAAAGCTTAAAAAAATTATTAAATACTCTATAAAGATGTTTTCTTTAATAACCTCATATTACATTGCTTACCATTTTATTTACTGCCTCCACCCTTGAAAATTAGATAACTAACTCTTTATTTTAGTTAATGCCACCTTTTTTTTTAAAATATCTATACCTGGATTAAAAACCTCTAATAACTATTAAGATTGTAAATGAACCAAATTATTCGTGAACAATTCAAACTTGGTTTGAAATGTGCCTATTCGAACTCGTTCATTTAGTTGAGAAAACAAGTTCAAAAACTAATAAAAAATCATTAATAAAAAGAGCTCTTTCGAACTCATTCGTAAAATATTTGTTTATATTTGTGACTTACAAATTAATATTTTATTTATTTGACAAATATATTATTTAACTTAAAGATTTTTGAATGTTTTTTTAGTCATTATATCACACTTTCGTACTTCATACCGTACACTCTATTAAATATAAATAATTCATGTAAATTTCACTTCAAACATAAAATAAAGTAATTATTAGGATTAAAAAAAATCAATAAAATAAATAAATAAATTTGAACAATCTCTTACTAGTAATGCATTCAACTCGTTTATGTTACAAATTCTTTATATAGTGCAAAAATTAAACTCAATGTGAACTAAAACACCAAAAGTATCTAAGCAACTAATATTTTCAAACCCTTCATATTTCCTATAATAAATAATCTGCAAACAAAAATTTTATTATACAAGTGACCGATCAACCTTTATATAATCGTTAATGCTTTCCTCGTGATCAATTCTTGATTTCTCTTCATCATGATCAGAAAGTATACTTTCAGTTAAATCATTTGCTCGCTTTGCTTCAAGTTCCCAATCTGTTCGAACCAAAACAAACAACATTGTCACAGCACATGATCCTTGTGCAGCTAATAATCCTAACCATAGTCCCTGGAAATCAAATCCCAGAAAAAATGCTAATAATATTGCAACCGGTGTCCCTACTAGGTAAAAACATCCGAGATTAATGTTCGCACCCATCTTCGGACGAGCCGTGCCTCTTAATACACCACACCCCGTCGTTTGAGGACAATTCCCGAGCTCACATATCCCAATTATAGGCAAAACCAATGATGTTAGCGCGATAATTTCCACATCTTGTGTAAATATACTAGCCCATTTATTCCGTACGATAATCGCGAAACACATCGCTCCTATGCCTAGTAAAAATGAACTACATAATCCAATAATAGCCACTAGTTTCGCTTTCTCAGGCTTATTAGCGCCTAATTCATTTCCAACTCTAGTTGATACTCCGAAGCTCAAAGAAGATGGAAAAATATAGATTAAAGAAGTTGTTTGAATTAAAATCCCCATTGAAGAAACCGTGACACGGGGGTTAATTAATAACCCGCATAATAAAATCATTATTTCGTACCACCACCATTCTAGGCATACACTAATACAACTTGGAATAGCGAGATTCACTAGGGATTTCCAGCTTTTTAAACAGTCTGATGAAATTCCAGGCCATGTTTTTTTATGGACACCCGTTATGATCATGTACAGGATCAACGATCCTACAAGGTTGAAGTTAGTCCACACATTACTTAGCGCGACGCCTTTTATTCCAAGCTCGAGTACTATAACAAGAAAATAGTTAATCGGGATATGAATAAGAATCGCTAGAGAAGCACAATATGTAAGGGGTAAAGTTATGGATTGTGAACGAAGGTAGACACGGATAGGGTGGAGAATCGAGAGTGCAAAAAGATCGGGAAGAGAATAAAGAATATAAGTATGAGCTTCTATAGCAATGTCATAATCTTGACCACATAAAATCATGATTTTCTTCATATTGCACCATAAAAACCCTATAGGGATTGATGTTAATAGAAGAAAAATAACGGTTCTTTGTAGAGTTAAGCCTAAAAGCTTGAACTTTTTAGCACCAAAGGCTTGACCACAAATCGGTTCCATTCCCATTGCTAGCCCGGAGAGAATAGAATAACCGGTTATATTGGCAAACCCTAAAGCCAATGATCCACCAGCTAATTGAAGCTCGCCTAGCCGACCAAGAAAGAGCATGGAGATTAACGAACGACAATATAGTATCAACCCGGTGAAGATCATTGGAAGGGCAATACTGGAAATGCATTTTGCTTCGGTAATCGCCAAAGAAAAATGAGTTGTTACCTCAATATTTCCATCTTTATAAAACGCATTTTCATCAACCAAAGGTGTAAGAATATTTGGTTCTTTCCCTTCAATGGTGGATACTATATTGGCATGACATGAATTGCTTTTAGCTAGTAACAAAGACATTGGTGTAAACTTGTTGGATATTTAAGTTAACTAGTTAATGATGTTTTTTTCTTCATTTTTTTGTCGAGGGTTTTATAGGCCATACGGATTTTGTTTAGTCAATCCAATAAGAGGTTTATAATATGATAGGTGGGGAACAATTACGTAATACGTACTAGTACGGAGAACAATTTGAATTTGTCCGACGGCTTTAGTTGACTGGTTTTGCATTTAGTGCCTTTCAAGTATGGACATTAATTTAAATTGGAGTATAATTTTGTGAAGAGACAACCAATATTTTTGTCATTGTGTTGGCCAACAGCATTAAAGCGGCCCTTTTAGTTTTTCTTAAGGTTGTTTATTTTTTTTATTTGTGGAAGCATGGATAATGTTTTCTAAGAGTTAAAACGGTTATACTGAGGACAAATTGATGCATGTTATGGCTTGACTCAACATGCAATTCGAATAATTAAACAATTTTGAGCTACTAGCCCCGGGAATATTTCATCAATGTTGATTCATGTAAAATCCTTTGAGACCATTGTGGTTGGATATGTGATAATTCGTGGGTTTGTCTAGATTATTTTCATGGCGTGATTTTGGATTGTATAATTATTATCGTCTCGCAAATGGTAGTATATATAAGGTGGTAGCCTTAATATCCATTGCTTAATTAGATTAGTCCATTTTTATATTTTACTTAACTGAACTGGTTATTCGAATATATTATAAAATTCATTTGAAGAACCCTAAACTTGAAAATATTATTTCCTAAATATAGAAAAAGAAGGCCAATTTAAAATGTAGAATGAGCTAATTAATCTAGTCAAATCTCATATTTGCCTCCACAATGTATTGAGGACCATTACGCTAAAGGACACATTGTATGTAGATAAATATTATAAGTTTAACTCCAAAGCTTAATATGTCCCCTGTAGTGTCTTTTCTGCCTTATGACTCATGCAATCTTATCCACAAAGACTTTATTAATTGAAGGCGATAATTTCCTTTTAAAAGAAAATGGTAACGTAATGGCGCAAGGAATTACTAAATTTTGATAGTTGTTCAGATGATCAGAGTATTTTCTAATGATAAAAAAACCTATGATGATGAAATTATAAACAAATTTGGATGGAAATTCTCCATTAAAGATTCATACTCAAGAACTCTACAATATTGGAGAAGAATTAGTGGATAGGAATGGATCCCATAATTTTTGTCTATAAGGTTACAAATTCTAAAAGATTAGTAGGTTACCGGACATTATTTTGGAAAATAATTAATTATTAATTTGAATATTTACATTGTGAAATGAGAGCTAAAAAATATGGAATTTCTTTTTCTATAAGAATTATCTAAGATTAGTTGTAATAAGAGTAAGATAAAGAAGTTTTGTATATTGTTACACATTATATATATATATATATATATATATATATATATATATATATATATATATATATATATATTATACGTCTTGTTTATATTGCTTACGATATACACACTTATACATATATCTAATTTAAATACTTATGTCACTTAGTGTAACAATACTTGATTCATGTAATTTGTGTGATGAGTTTGTTAACTTATGCTTTGAAATTAGCTTTATCTTCCCACTCAAGTTGAGCCTGTTGATCAAGGGAAGTTCGGTGATAAGAGATGAGAGAAATCCAGAAGATAGTTATTTTAATGAATGCATCTGCAAGTTGTAAACTAGAAGGAACATGAATCAAATGAAGTAGTTTAGCCTTAACTTGTTCTCGACCAAAATAAAAGTCCATATCGATAAGGTGAGTTCAAGAATGAAAGACGAGATTTAAAGCCAAGGCTACGCTATCACATTTTCATAGGCTACAAATGGTGTAATAAAGCTTATCTTCAAGTTGTTTAATAAGAACGTGATCCATTTTATCTCATCAAAAACATATTCAGTTGCACGATATTTTGCTGCAGTTGAGGAGCGAGGTTGATTGCTTCTTTGAACCCCAAGAAACCAGATTAGAACCCAAGAATATACAATATCCAGTATTTGAGCGTCGATCACTTGAACTACTTGCTCTATCAGAGTCTGAATATGCTTTAAGAATAAGAGGAGCGTTGATAGATAAACCATAATTAAGTGTACCTTTAATGAAACGAAGTAAACATTTTAATGCTTCATAATCCAAATTCGTAGGTTTGTGCATGGCTTGGAAAATGTGATTGACAGGAAAGGCTATATCTAGAAGAGATATAGTTAGGCATTGCAATGTTCCCGTTAAATTAGGAAAGAGAAAGGGATTCTCATAAGGGAGCATATCATGATCTGAAACCACAACATCTTTTTTTTTTGATATCATGGGTGTCCGGGTCAGCTTTCGCGCACCACGACTAATCCCATGGGAAATTGAAACCACAACATATTTATTTAAAGACAATGTGGGAGAGGCTTTGCAATCACTTAGGTCTTCCTTTTGAAGAATAGACAATGAATAAGTTGATATATTTACAAGAAACTTCGAGTCAGAACGAACTATATCAAGCCTGAGAAAATCCCTAAGTCTTTCATCAAGAAACACGATTTTTAGAGCTTGGGTAATAGATGATAAAATGGTGGAATCTGCACCAGTGACAAGTATGTCATCAACATAAACCAAGATAACAGTTAAAGTATGATTAGATCCTCTAACATACATGGATATGTCAGCTGAACTGGCTTAAAACTCTTGAGATAACAAGAAAGAAGCTGTAAGTTGTTACTAAGCACGTGGTGCTTGCTTAAGACCATAGAGGGAGCGATTTAATCTACACGCAAAATGAGGATTATGCTTATCAATGATCCAGTAGGTTAAGTTATGTAAAATTCCTCATCAAGTGAGTCATGTAAGAAAGCATTAAATTCATCCAATTGTTTAATATCCCAATTGTATGTTGCAGCCAAAGAAAGAATTAACCTTTTGATGCTTTACATCCAGACTAAATGTTTCTGTGTAATCTATACCATACTCTTGTAAATAACCTTGAGCAACAAGACATGCTTTTTAGTACGCAATCAAGCCATCTACATGGCGTTTAATTATATATATCCACTTACAAGTAATCAGAGTTCGACCACATGATGGAGGAACTAAATTCCATGTATTTTGACTTGATTACACATTATACTCTTCTGCCATAGCTAATTGCCAACGTTGAAGTTTAGAAGCCTTTTTATAGGAGGTATGTTCAATTATAGAAGGAGAAAAAACTAGGGTTTGACACTTATATGACGGTTTAAGAGAACCAGTTCAGAGTTTAATCATATGATGTTTAGGAGGAATGAGTGGTGGAGACAAATTTGAATTTGATGAAGTAGATGACTCAGAAGCTGACATACTTGGTGAAAAAGACATAGTCAAATCAAATGGATGAGAGAAAGATGTAGGATCAATGGAAAAGATAAACAAATCAACAAATGAAGAATGCGATTCATCTAAACCAGGCTGAGAGAAAATATGAATTTGAAAATGAAAAGCGTGCTCATCAAACAAAACATGATGCGATATAAACACACGATTAGAAGAGGGTGAGATACAATTATAACCTTTAGATATGTTACAATAGCCTAAGAAGTAAGAACACACACCTTTCAGATTCAGAGGATAATTTGTGAGGAGTATATGGCTTTAACTATGGGTAACAAAGACATCCAAAATTTTTTAGATGAGTGTAGGATGGAGAAACTTTAAAAAAAACTTGAAATTGACTCGAGTTAGACAAATTTGGAGTGGCAAGAAGATTTATAAGATACACATAAGCAGATAATGCTTCAAGTCAATACTTGGAAGGTAGAGAACTGTGAGAAAGAAAAGCACGAGTAGTTTCAAGCAAATGTCTATATGTTCTTTCTGAAACTCCATTTTGTTCAGAAGTGTGATGACATGAATTTTGGTGTATAATTCCATTAGATTGAAGAAATGTTTTATAGGAACACTAGTAAATTTACCTCCATTATTTGAGCGCAACACCTTTATATTTGTGTCAATTATGTTTGAATCATGAGATAAAAGGCTTGAAAAATATCATATACATCATATTTCAGTTTGAGGTGATAAATTCAAGTAAAGCGACTAAAATCATCAATAAAAACAATGTAATATTTATATGATGAAAAAGAGTTAACAGGAGATGAAGCCCAATCGTGGCTAAGAATTAAATCAAATGGCTTAAAACTACGAGTTACATACAATTTTGAAAGGAAGATAGTGAGTTTTAGAAACAGCATACACATTACAATTATAACCATAATAATCTAGTTTAGTTTGTAGTACAGGAGATAAAGGGATAGAAGCATTTGTAGAGGGATGTCGTGAGCAAAAATGCCATAACATAGCTTGAGAAGACAGTGATTTTGAAGAGTGACACATTAATTGAGGGTGTGATGAAGTTGAGGTCACCAAGTTAACACCAAAAGTAAGGGGATACAAGCCTTCTCTACAAGGGCCTTGAAAGAGCATACGATTTGAGTGAGCATCATGAATTGACACAGAGGAGGAAGTGAAGGTTATAGAACAACTATTATCAAGAGTGAATTTAGAGATAGGCAATAGGTTACAAGTGATATTTGGAACATGTAGAATAGAATTAAGATTAAAGGAAGAGTTAGAATTAGAGAACTTACTATGTCCAATGTCAATAATTTCTAAAGCATTTTCATTACCAACTGAGACTGCATTTGTACCAGGATAAGGTGTTGATTTTTGAAGAAAATTTAGGTCATGAGTGACATGACTATTCACGCCTGATCCAAGGAACCAAATCTCAGGGTCATAAGTAGAAGAGGATGGATGAGCTGGCTGAGATGATTGAGCTGCCAATGCTACTCCATTTTGAGCTTTGGGAGATAGATAAGATACAAAATCGGCACGATACCAATAATCTAAAGCTGAATGACCAAATCACACACATATTTGTCAGGTAGGTATAGCAAAGGAAGAAGAATTTATACCCGGTGAAGGAGAGGATGGAGGATGGAGGCATACCCAAAATTGAGGGTGAATTTAAATGAAATCCTCTGGCGCGACCAAGACCTTTTCCTCAATTGAAGATTCACGGCCACGACATTGAGATTGAGAGAATGAATGATTTGATTGAGAAAAAAGATTCGTGTGAGGTTTGGAGAGATTATCACACGAATCTACCATCTTCATATGCAATTCTTCAGAAACTAACAAAGCTACCAAGGGAGTGGAAACTGAGCGTGGATGATTGAGAATATGTTATGCGAATACTGAATTAAAATTGATTAAAATTGATCGGTAAACCCTTTAAAGCATACATGATAATGTCCTCAAGTGGTAACGAAGAAGACGCAGTCTCAAGTCCATCACTTATGTCTTGGATTTCAGCTGAATAATCATGCATATGACGATCCCCTTTCTTAATTCTACATAGTTTCATTTTTTTATTGATGAACATGAGTGCGAAATTGAGAAACAAAACTTTATTCTAATTTTTGCTAGACATTGAAGGCACGTTGAAGCTTAACCACTTGAGATAAGATGGATGGAATCATATAGGATAATAGTGATACCATGAGTTGTTGATCCTCAATCAACCAAGTAGAAAACTGGGGTTCATAAGGAAAAGATTAAGCGCAAGACCCATTAACATGACTGAAATATCCATGTGCTTCAAGGACAACTTCAATTTGAACTCTCCAAAGAACATAATTAGTGGAATCGATCTTGATCTGAACCAAGCTGCTCCAATTTTGGCAAAGAAGAAGTAACCCAGAAGGAATGGATGAGCTAGAACTTATCTGAGGAGTGTGTGAAGAAGATGACTCCCTTTAGTGTATAATGGAAGGGAGGGATCAAGGGCAAAGAAAAAGAAGCTTAGTGTACAACCATTAATGGCGAAAAATGGAGCTTCAAAGTTTTGAATTCTCCTTAACTCGTGATACCATAATAAGAGTAAGAGAAAAGTTTTGTATATTGATTTGGTGTATATTGTTACACATTACATATGATATATATATCGAGATAGTATAGGTATGGTTTACATTTCTTAAGATACACACACTTATACATATATCTATTCTAACAACTTTTATCACTTAGTGTAACAATACTTGATTCATCTAACTTGTGTGATGCGTTTGTAAACCCGTGCTTTGAGTATAGCTTATCAAGTTGAGCTATTGTATTTTTTTCACTGATGTATTTTTCTTTCTTTTTAATTATGCAATGTATTCCAGAATTATTGGGGCCTACTAGGGTTGTAAATGAACCGATACTCTCACCAAAAACTCGGATTTGAGTCTGTTAATGGTTTGTTTGAGTTTGACTCGTTAGTTAAACAATTCAAGCTCAAGTTTTAAATTCAAACTCGTTATTAAAACAAACCGAACTCAAACTTGTATAAACTCAACTCGTAAAACTCGTTAACATTTTGGTAAATATTTTTTAAGAACTCGTTAATAGACTTGAATAGATATATTCAACGAAATATTATCAATATATATATATATATATATATATATATATATATATATATATCGAGGGGATGATACAAGGGAGGCTTTTGACGACGTTGGTTAGGATACCGGCGAGACCTGAGTAAACTCCTCCTCGTCGAAAAGGGCGGTAATTAGAAATCGGGAGGGAATGAGGAGTGGTGGGGTCCAACTTGGTGGCGATGGCGATTAGTGGTTGAGAGGAGGATGAAGTTATTTGGTTTTAGTTTTAATAATTTGTTGTATAAATAATTTTAAAGTTATGTATATTAGAGTTAAATTGTGATTTAATTGATAGGGTATTTTTCTCTACCTATCTTTTTAAAAATGAATTTTAATCATTTATTTTTTAGAGAAATAAATAAGTTTGTGTTAATTTTATTGGTAACTGACTCATACAAAAATACATGGACCTTTATTTTAATTTTTTTGGACTATGTGTTAAACAGACACCATCCTGGCTGAAATCAGCCCATCCCAAGTCGAGAAAAATATAGCACCAACATAGAACGCCCAACCTCCCACATGGCCCTCCATCTGGCATTGTGCGCAATTCGATTTTCCAGACCGTTTAGGCGCCACAAAATATGTTTGAACCGTATGTTTCCATGCAGTTCAGCAATATCCGAAACCCGCTTTGCATATGGCCTGACATGCCACCACGCTACTTATGGCGACCTAATACCTTGATTGATATCAAGGTTATCCAAACATATGATATTTTTGTTTCTTGAATAAGCTTGACTGGTCCTAGTCGCTTCCAGCAATGCTCTCGTTTCGCCTTCAGCCGCCGAGTCCACTAAGACTAATTTTGAAATAATGCATCATCGAACCGATATGGTATTCAAATGTACTATCCCGATTCCACTAGATTCAGCTTGGTTCATAAAGGAGACATGACATTTGATGATAGCAAGTTCAACTTCTGTCCACACATGGTCAACTTGTTGAGTCCGTTCATGAGCATTGGTTTTTCAGTAGATCATCTCAGTCGTTCCAAACAGATCCTTCATCCCAAAATTTATTGCTTCAATAATGTTGTTAAGATCCAGATGTGTGTTTCATGAATTTCCTTTATTTTTTGTTTCCAGATTTACATAACATGACCGAGATATAAGCAGTCACAATCGTTTTGTCCCACCTTGAATTCTCAGCCCCGACATACACTTTGCTAATCCACTCTCGTAGGTTACCTCAAGGTTTTCAAGCGGGGGAGAAGGCAGGAAATTTTGTTATGGGAGGTCAAAGGTGTTTGGGGGCAATGACCTCGATTTTTTTTTTGCCAGGTCCCTATATTGTGTAAAGATTGCAATATAAGTCCCAATATTAATTTTTAAATTAATTTTCTTATAATTTTCTTATACAAATAATATATTTTGTTGTAAAAAACAAAAAAAAAATATAAAAAAAATATTTATAGTCTAATAAAGATAAATTTTAAAAGTTAAGGGGAGCCTAATGAATATTTTAAAAAAATATAAAGGTTAATTATTCATAATTTTTTAAGGTAGTTATATTTATTTATTTTTTGAAAAATTAGGGAGGCCATGAACCCCTTAGTTAAAACGTACCTCCGCCCCTGTTGACAGTGCTTCTGATTTGAATAGTTGAGGCAATCTAGACCTATTTACAAACTATACAAGTAAATAGTAAATGATTAATAGTCTCAACTTGTTCATTACACCAGTAGTATACATTGACCTTTATGAAAATATAGTTAATTTTTTTAATACATCTGAAAATCACTTTGAACTCGAAATTATTTGACTCCAATGCGATTTGTTCTCAAGACCTTTATAAAACTGATTTATATTTATTTAACGTTCTAATACATAAATATTTAATTTTTCTTTAGAGTATAAACTTTTTGTTTTACTAAATTCTATCCCTATTAATCAAATATATAATACGCGTGGAGAGTTTCATACTACTCTTTCCATCCATTTTTATTTGTCCTACTTTTTGTGGCACAATGATTAAAAAAGACATTAAATACACTCCTTCTTCACTATATTGTCCTTATTCATTGAATAGAATGTCATTTAATGCATCATTGCTCTTAACTAATTAACTAGGGGTGATATTGGAAAAATGAGAGAAAAAATATCTTGATAATATAAAAGGGACAAATATTGTTGAACACCTTCTTTTAGAAAGAAGGACAAATAAAAATGGACAAGGGAGTACTTAATTTGTTAGTAGATTACAATATAAAGACTTTTATGTTTGACTTTTACGTGATTGTGGTTTACTTTAAAAAAGAAAAACAAAGTCAAATATTTGATTAGCCAAAAAATGTCAAATATTTGATTGGATATTACAAACAAAAAATTCAAACCAAAATGTCAACTGATAATCATCAAAGAGATCATTTTTTGACTTTTTCTTTTTTTTGTCAGGATTTTTTGTCATGGTTAACTAACGTGTAGTAAGTCGTTTCGAGAGAAATTTTAGCTTCTATGTTGAGAAACAACTTATGTTTTTACTATTTGAAGAGTTCCAACAATTTTAAACATTTTGATGGATAATTATCTTTTACTGATTGACGGATTATTCTGAGGGTGAAGCCCCCGTAATGTCTTTTAACTTTGGCGAAAGTGCAGTATCTGCCCTCGATCTTTGAAATTATCACAAAACGTCTTTCACTACAAGAAATAGTATATCTTTAGCGATAAAAAATTTAACACTAAAAATCTTAATTTTGCCGCTAATAGTCGTTATTTGTCGTCTTTATAAGTTCGTCGCTAAAGATACCTTTATTAGCAAATTATTTGTTTTTGCCTTTATTAACTTTATCTTTAGCGGCAAATATTGCCGCTAAAAATATAATTAGAGGCCATTTTGATTTTTAAAAATATCATTAGAGGTCATTTTAGTGTTACCGCAATAGTTTCGTCGCTAATGCTACTATTTCTTGTAGTGTTTTAATAGTTTTTTGTCATCGTTAGCCTTTTTTTTAATATTTTGTTAGTCGACCGTTAGTCAATGTCATCTAACGCTACCTCAGCGCCACCTCAGCGCCACATATGCCCCACCTAGGCATAACATCACCCTCATTTACACGTCATTAATTTATTTTTTAACCTTCTTCTTCAGTCCATATCACCACCACCACACTCCTCCTTCACTTTCCCTAATGAATACACCGTCATAAGGCTCATAATTTCACTTTTTCTGGTTGAAGGATAACAAGTTAACAACCATGGTTTCATCAAATATCCTCCAACTAACTTCAAATGTCAGCAAAGATCCTTCACAAATCATTATCAAATGATCTCTCTTCTCGATTTCTTCAAAAACCCAACTCGAAAAAAACTATTGGAATGGTGTAAACCAACGAGAATTGGACCATCCTCATTTAACAATTCAAGAACTACTTGTTGCTCGAGAATGAAAAGATTCTGGCATATACATATATTATATTTTTCCCATTTGTTTTAGGTGACAATTGCTTATAACAAGAAGGTAGAAGAAATGAAGAATGAAGGTCTTGATGAAGAGGAACTAAACAAGCAAAGGGAGCTATTAAAGGTTGATTTTGCGTTCATCTTCCATTTTTAGTGTTGCATTAGCTTCTAAATTTGATTTGCATAGGAATCATATTCAACTTTATCATTGCCTGAGGAAAGGAGACTGTATGATTGGAGCTTGGCAAGAGTTAAAAATTGAGAAATGTATATTTGGCCATACCAAGTTGATTCGAGTAAAAAATCTAAGGAGACTCCTCCTCAAGCTGTAAGAATAAATTGTATAATGTAAATGAGGATTTAACAGGAAATGTTTAATGAATTTGTTTTTCAGAAGCCGGAGGATGAGGGACCAACAAGGACAATTGTTGCTTTCAATCGCTAACAACTTATTTTATGCTTATTATCGGTTAATCGTGTAATTAACTTTTCTCATATTTTTAATTTTTTTAATTAAAAATATGAGATTTAGTGATTTTCGCGCCATTGATAAAGACTTTCTTGGTGGTGGTGACTGTGGAGGTGATGGTGAGGCAGTGGTGGGGAGCTAAAGTTTCAACTTTTGTGCCAAATTCCAAGTAGCGGAGGTAATGGAGAGGGTAGAGACCGGGTAAAGAATGTTCTTGGAGGAGGTGAGGGATGGAGCAAGTGGGACAGGCAGGAGAGAGGTGCCAGAAGGAGCAAATATGGTGGTGGTGGTGGTGGTGGTGGTGGTGGTGTAGAGGTTAGCAGCAGCGAAAACGTTTAAGAGTTCTTGGAAGCCATTGTGGAGAGGATTGTAGCGAAGCTCCATGGTGTGTCAGGATGATCGAGATCTGAACTGGGGGAAAGTGGTGGAGCTGTATAACCATCATCAACAGCGGACGGAGATGGTAATTAAAGTGAAGACAAAAAGGGGTGCAGAGGAGTTGCATAGTGGTGTTTATTTCTATTTCTGAAACAGAGCTTACTTGAAGAGTTTCTTGAATCTTTTCTTTACAGTTGAAGAACAAAACTATTATACAATATTAATTCTTTCGAAGTTTTGTGCTTGGAACCCGTTAATAGCGACAGACCTTAAAGCAGCCGGACAATTGTATCTTGTTTCCCTAATTATATGCCATGATTATGAGTATATTGAACTGGATTGGATTGGTTACTGGTAAACTGGAAATTTCGAATATGGTGCAATTTGTATTTATCTACTTGATGGAGAAGAAGAAATGATTAAAAAAAATTAAAAAAAAAAATTAATGACCTATAAATAGTGTTTACATTGTGCTTAGGTGGATTAGACATGGCACTGACGTAACATTAGATTATATTGACTAACGATCAACTTATTGAAAATTGAAAAAAAAGCTATCAGTAACAAAATAAAATTCATCAAAAGGCTTTTCGTTTACCAAGGTTAGATAGCATCACAGGTTTCACCCTTGTACAGAATTTGAACAAAAAAAAAACCTTGTACATGTGTGACTTTTATTTTTTTATTTTTTTATTTTTTGGACGGGACATGTGTGACTTTTAGGACAAGTACAACATGTGAAAGCACTAATTCGTATCGGTATAACTTATACGGTATAAGGTTGACTTGGCAAGTTGCAGTATTTAAATCAAATTTAATATGTTGACCAACAAAAATCTAGCTAGATTCACCGCACGCGTGCATGCTTAGTAATCTTGCCGTAGTCCAAAAAAAAAATGCAATCTTGCAACATGGTACCCATTACGTGGAAAATGGGGAGCATGTTTAATGATCTTCATTCATGCAATTTGTTACGGACATCAGTGGTGATACAGGAAACTCAATCAAGAAAAGTGAACTTGTTTTATGATTAATTTCTAAAAATAATATAGAGCCTAAGATAAATGTAGATATCATTCAGAATATCGTACTCTTATAAACATAAAATTTGTTGTAAATATTACCTATTATATAGAGATATTTAATGATAAAAATTAGAGTAATGTTATATATCACCCCTTCACCTCTTCACCCTTTATGTGGAGTTTATGTGGCATTAAATAAAAGAGAGAGAAAAAAGTTATTTAAGAAAGAGAAACATTATGATTGGTTTTTAAAATCTCCACATAACCTCTACATAAGGGGTGAAGAGGTGAAGGGGTGATATATTGCATTATATACCATCTATTTTTTTCACTCTTATATCTACTTTCCATATATTACTCTATAATATTAAATGAAAAAAACAATTAAAAAAAACTATATCGAGCCCAGCAGCAATGCAATTTCAGAAGGTGGTTAAAAGCGAATTTAAAAGTGAAGAATAGAATATATGGGTTGGAGTGGAAGACTGTGTTTGCAGCAGCAGTCAGTGTTCTTTGGACGAGGAGAAATGAGGCTCTTTTTGACTCAGTCATGGTTACTCCACGATTGGATGGTCTTAAAAGAGACACTATTAAATTGGCAAGCGATTGTGTGGCGGCATGGGGAGTGAAATGCGATGGGGGCATCATTAAATCGTCAAAAAGTGAGTTAATCAAATGGTCCAAACCTCATGATAAAATTATGTTGAATGTCGATGGGAGTTGCGACTTAATGCGGCGCAAAGCGGGTATTGGTGGGCTATTGAGGGGCATGGACGGAGAATATATAGCAGGATTTTCTGGGGATTGTGTGGTGGATTCGCCACCTTATTCGGAAGCGTTGGCTTTACATTATGGCTTAAAGTGGGCACTAAGTAGGGGTATAAGCGAACTACATGTTGAAACCGACTCGAGAGAACTTCACGCGCTAGTGAAGGGCGGTGGTAGCTCTGAAGGTTGGAATTGCCATGTTAGCCGCGATTGTAATGAGATACTCAAAAGATATCCTGGTATTGAGTTACGATCTGTGTATCGAGAAGCTAACTTATGTGCGGATTTACTTCCAAAGAACGGAGCGGAAATGAGCGAAGGCCGGAGCATTTTCGATGATCCACCAGATTTCTTGTGGGATACAATAACTAGTGATAGGAGTGGTATTGCTTTTCCTAGACTAGTTTTAGACTCTCAATGAGAATCATTAGTTGAGTAGAATCAACTTCGACGTGTTTCTTTATCGCCTCATATGTATGCAAAAAATAAAAATTATTGTAAATATCACCTATTATATAGAGATATTTAATGATAAAAATTATAATATATACCATCTATTTTTTTCACTCTTATATCTACCTTCCATATATTACTCTATAATATTAAATGAAAAAAATAATTTAAAAAAAATGATAATTTGATTAATATTTAAAATCTCAATTAAGAATATCTAAAAGTTAAGCAAAAATAAATGATATATCTTTTTTTACCTTTAATAATAACTTTTACTACAAATTATAGTTCTTTTTCTAGTTGAAAATAATTTTGTTGTACTCAAAATATTACAATGGAACTAGCCAATGTATATTGCGCATCGTACTCATTTTAGATAACTAGGAGAATTATCAAGTATCCAAAAGCAAAATTAATTGTCTTTAGACCTTTATTTTGCTACCCAATTAACTATTACGTTTTGTTTTCTCGCAACCAAAAAGAAAACTAATATTACAAACTTTGCAATCCAGATCCAAAATGCTAATGTTGTGAGAATATTTGACATTATTATATATAAGATGTTTAATGAGGGAGGAGCACTCATTCTCAATAATGATGGATCCTTAGACGTCAATCGACAAACTTCATAAACTTGCTTAGTTTTAGCCTTCAATGGTGATAACGCACTTACACATGTTGATATCTCATCCACAAGATTACCTACATAATCCTTAACAATACAAGCAATAGAAGTTTTATAACACAACAAGAAAACTGTAATATGCCAACTTTTTTCCCCTACCCCTCGTGAATTAGTTGCTAAAAAAAGATCAATATTGTTTTTGTCTACTTTCCCTTAAAAGAGAAGTCTATTACATCTAAGAATTTTCATCACTATCTTAAATTTTCATTACTATCTTAATAATAGTAGTCTTTTACTTAAAAAAAAATCACCCCACATTTATACAGTGAGATATTAGTGGTCCTTTGTGTGTTCTAAAATAAATGCAAATGTAAATCGAACCACAACCGCAAGTGTACGGTTGTCCCAAGTAATATAGTTGATAAAACAGATTCGTTCCAAGGACGGGATGGTTGACTACAATGCTTATCTATTAATGATTGATGCACTTATGAAAGTAAAAGATAATAAAATATTTGTTTGGTTTTGTTGATTAAAGCTAATGAATGAAAGACAAATATTAAAATGCAAGTAGAAGCTAAGACGCAAGTAAAATAAGTGAAAACACAATATGAGATGTAGTACTTGAGAACGCAAGGATCCTCCTAATCTTACTTCCTAACTTATGTTGTTTAAGGGCTAAATCGGTCAATTACAATGGTCGGGATTCTAAAATCCTTATACCCCCGTCAGGGTGGACTATAAGGCAATCCTAAAGTGTCACTAGTCCCGTCAGGGTAAATATGATCCACCGTTGGATGATTAAGTGTTTTACCTCATTGGCCCTAGAATTAGCTAAGTTCGTCAGAATCAATAGCTTTTATCCTAGATTAAATAAATGGTTTTGTATCTAAACCCTCCGTCAGGATGATCCAATTGCCACTAATTGGAATAGCTTAAATACTAACACCTGTTCCTAGTTCATGACGCTAAAAACAGTCAAATAATCTCAATTTATTGAAAAGAGTAAAAGCCCTAATTTAGTTTAATTCAATAAAAACCCAAATTCAACATTCGTTATTTCATAAAATTGGGATTCACCCATTGTTTGTTCTCAAGCACTATGAATTGTTTAGCTCATATTAAAAAGAAATACTAAATTAAAATAAATAGAATTCATAACTGATTACAAATAAAAGATAAAAGAAACCTAATTTCCGGAATTGGAATGACTGAGAACGGAGCTATAGACCCACTCCAGCTCTAGCAGCTTCTTCTTCCTTCCTTCTGTTGCTTCTCTCTGATGTTTTTAATTGTAGAGAATGAATTGTCTTGACACTCTCTTCTAAGGATGAGAAGATTTGAAGAACAAATTGAGAGGTGAGAAATAATGAGGTCAAAAACTCCTTTTATAAGCTCAAAAACGGATTAGGGCTTGGACCTAATAATAAAACACTAATTAGATGTCCAAGCCCAAATTCTAAGCCCAAAATCCCGTAACTGCTGATACACCTTCACTAAAACGGATTTTCCCGATGCGTTATAACTCCGATTGACCTCATTCCAGTTGCTAAAGTTCCGTAACTCGATAAGGAATGATTTCTCTTCAAAGGTCAACAGCTAGATCATCGCTTAAGCACCTCGAAATCAGCAATCTATGGCCTGGAAAATGGATTTTCAGCTCTAAAAATAATATCTTCGGGATTTCTTTTCAAGTCTTGACTCTAATTCACGATCTTTGACTTTCTCCTCGGATTCCTCTTCTAGCTAACATCTAAAACCTGTAAAATCTTCACTAAAAATACCAATATTACGCGCAAAAGTTTAATAAATTAAAAATGCTAGAAGTAAAAAGGTAATTCCGGATTATTGCAAATTTAGTCCAAAAGTCTATCAAATTAATTAAATAAACACCAAAAATGATGTCTCCTAAGGATCGAAAATAAGAACAATTAGGGAGACATCAAGACCCCCAACTCAAACCTTTGTCGTCCCGACAAAATAAAACAAAACAAAGGGGTAGAAGTAAGCGTATAAACAAGTAGAAGCTAGCAAATAAACCCTAAAGCAATTCTCAAAATAAATCTCATATAGCAAACTCTAAAAACTAATATACACATACACTAATCATGCAACATCAAACATAAATAATCTCAATCATAAAATTAAAGTTGCAATGCTTGAAGGTTACACTTGTACTCATCTCTGTATGATGGCTATAGGGTGGTCATTAATCCTAACTCGCTTTGAACGCTCCACCTAGTATATTCCCTATCAACAGAATAACAAATTCACTATGCACTTAGGAATCACGAGGTCTTTACGGTTATAATATTGGCTTAAGGACGGGTGTGGATGTATATTTGGTAAATTTGAAGTGAGCTTTTGGCTCTCTCCTCACTTACCATCAACATTGTCCTCGAGCTTGAGTTAACGCTCAAAAAGATGTTCTCACTCACCCATATACACAACAATTTAGCGTCCCATGTCTACCCACTATAAACAAGATGATTTTCAGAAAATTCCACTTTGCCGGATGTTTTATTCATATATATATATTTTTTTTCTTTTCTCTTTTTTTTGTACAGAAGCAAACCGGGTTCCCGGTTTTGATGAATCTGGGTTCCCGGTTCCTACTGTATGATTTTTCAAATTTTTTCATTTTTTCTTTCTTTTTCATTTTTCTTCATTCCCGGCAAAGGGTTACAAGTATATATCCTCTGCAATTGTGCTACAATACAAGGCACATCAATCCCTACCCATTTAATTTCCCATAAGTGGTCCCACCACCCCAAACTCAAGCTCGAGACATGTCTCAGGATTGTGATTCAAGTGCGGATCATATGGTCATGCCTAATAATATAAGGGATAATGGCTTATATCGTGGCTACAAAGAAAAGGTTTAAGGCTCAAAGTGGGCTAAGACGGATAATCATTAATACAAGGGATAGAAGGCTAAAAAGGCACAAATGGCTAACAAAGAACTGCCCCTATCATTTTCCTAAGTACATAGCTTGTCTTTAGTTCATATCTAGGTGGGATCTCTACTAATTAGGATTTCACTTTCTACACACCAAACATATTCCTTGAGTACAAGCTTACTTCATTTGCATTGTTCATTAATTTTTCCTATCAATTACCTATGTTCGCATGCAATTGTAAGTGCGTTTTATATCAATCCCTAAAGTCCACTATTTACTATCATAGATTTATCAAGAGTATGCTTAAAGGGATATTTAAAAATTTCTACAGTCAAACGCAACTCCGAAAATTATTTTATTGAAAGAAAATAAAACATATAACACATAAAACTGGGATGAGGCAACGAACCCCACCCCAAACTCAAAAATGAGTCGTGTCCCCACGACTCGAAAAGACTCAAAGCAATAAAATAATCTACACTAAATGAGAAGGGATAGAAAACGTATCTTAACCAGCGCGAGGCTGGTTGTCGGTGTTGCGTCCCTGAACTTTATCTCGCGTCTAGACATCGTAAGTTGTGCTTTGAACAAATAAAGTTCAACTTGTTTGTAACGTTTCCCAAAATAGCGCACCTCGTATCCTGATTCTCTTCCAACACCTTGATTTTCAATTCCAGCTCATCAACGGATCATTTTCTTCCTCACTTTCAGGTTCCTCAATCACTTTCCTCTTCTTCGGATTAGCCTTAATTTGAACCTCTTCAGTCTTGTGTTTGAAACGTGAAATAGGAATCTCAATAGCTGGTTCTTGAATAACACCAAAAGCGTTTCTGTTTCTTGGAGAATTCCTTCGATAAGCACACATGAAAACGGTTTTGATAGGCATCTCTTTCCACCCCAAACTCAAAACTTCAAATAGTGAGAAGCTAAGGCTTAGAACTTTGATGTTTCGAGGCTTAAGACTTGTAGATTATGGTGGAATATGAGATAGGTAAAGGCTAATTGATGTGTGGGAAGAGGGAATTGGATTTTATTTGAAGCTTGGATGAAGAACAATTGAACAAAAGTGGGAATTCCATGGTGCTTTGGATAGGAGATGAATTGAGTGTATGTTATTGTGGTGAAAGAGGGTAGGATTTGATGATTATGTGGTTGTAGATGATGATGTTCAGGAAATTTTGGGTTTTGGGAGTGGTTTTGGAGGCTGGTTTGAAGAAAGAGGTAAAAATCTAGGGCTAAAAAGCTTCAAAACGGCCCTGTCACAGATGAAACCGGGTACCGCATTTGCAAATGCGGGGCCCCAGTTTCGCGTCGCTGTGTCGACGCGATTTTTTTTTTACCTCAAAACGCGGGACCCAAAACGCGAGGTCAGAGAATTGCCCTTCGAAACCGGGTTCCCGCATTTGCAAATGCGGGTACCCGCATTCTCGTCGATGGCGCGAGCCAAGACGCACCAAAACGCAACCTCCCAAGACGCCGGGTCAGAGAATTTGGAAAAGTACAGCTCCGAAACCGGGTACCCGCATTTGCAAATGCGGGGACACGGTTTGTGTCGATGGCGCGAATCCAAGACGCAGCAAAACGCAGTGGTGACGCATCAAAACGCGGGACCCAAAACGCTGGGTCAGAAAGTTAGAATTTTTAGTTTTCGAAACCGGGTACCCGCATTTGTAAATGCGGGGACCCGGTTTGGCCCCTGGAACACCACAAATTTTTCTCCTATTTTCGCCTTATCGACCCCAAACTCGTGACCTTTTTACCCCTGAAATCATCAAAAACAACTACCCTTCCTCATTTCTTAATAATAAACACTAAAATTACGAAAGTCAAACTACTCTAAATTGCAAAAAATTTAAAAATCAGCTAATATACAAGGAATTGGCTTTTGTTTAACGTCGTTAAGCTCGACGGGTTACCTCATTCATTAGTCATTGACATAACCTCCCCAGCAGTGAGTGAGGTTGTCAATATTTGCAACTCGAAATTTGCATCCCTTAGCTTTTATTCCCACTAGTTTATCTGAGATAACCTTCGCGACCATGAATGGTCCTATCCAAGAACTTTTTGATTCACGTACCTTTGGAGGGGGTTTAGGATTTTTCATAGCTACTTCTTCACCTACTTTGAACCCCTTTTTCTTTCTTTCTTTCTTTGGTTCTTTCAGAACCTTCGTGGTACGTGCTTTCTCTTTCTTCTTCGCATGATTTAGTTGTGGATTTTTAGGGTATGGAGGAGCTTTAATTGGTGGTTTCTTTCTTAGTTCTTTTTCCTCCACCCCTAAGGTTTCCATAACACTAGTTGGCTCTTTCCTTACCGGTTCCATTACATCTATACAAAAACATTCTTCCTTGGAATCCGGAAACTTCATAGGTCTGAACACGTTAAACTTCATTTCCTCGTCTTGGATTCTCATAATCATTTCGCCGTTTTCTACATCAATCAAAGTACGCCCCGTGGCTAGGAATGGTCTTCCCAAAATAATGGGGACATTCCTATCCGCGTCGTAATCAAGTATAATGAAATCAGCGGGAAAAATTAACGTACCTGCCTTAACGAGGACATCTTCGATTCGGCCTTCTGGATGTGCAAGAGACCGATCCGCCATTTGCAAGACCATAGAAGTGGGTCTTGCTTCAATTTTAAGCTTGTCAATGATTGATTTGGGCATAAGATTTATGCTTGCACCCAAATCGCATAGCGCTTTTCCTTTCCACTCATTACCAATAGATATCGGAATTTTAAAGCTCCCAGGATCAACTAACTTTGGAGGTAATTTACCTTGACAAATAGCACTACATTCCTCAGGGAGACCAATCATCTCATTATCACAATACGGCCGTTTATTGGTGAGGGCTCTTTTCAGAAACTTAGCATACTTGGGTACATCTCTAATAGCTTCTAATAACGGAATATTTATGCTAAGACCTCTTACCTTGTTAAAGAATTTTTGATAATCAGCCATATCACCCTTCTTTTGAACTCGCGATGGAAATGGTGGAGGTGGACGATTGATTATAGTATCATTTTTCTTTTTCGGAATCTCATTAGACCTCTCCACTTCTTCCACTTCAACTTCTTTATCTTCATTCACCACCTCTTTCTCTTTTCTAACTTCTTTTTCTTTCATAACCGGGAAAGGAGGTGGAGGAAGGTTCTTACCACTTCTAAGAGTAATAGCTTTACAATCTTCGATTTGGATTGGATTCTCAGTATCGTTAGGGAGTTGCCCTTGGGGACGTTGATTCAGTTGTTTATTAATTTGACTTAGCTGATTCTGGAACAACTGCATATTTGCTTCAACTGCATTTTGACGTTCCATAGCTTGTGTCTGAAGAGCAATCAAACTTTCAACGGTTTTCTGAAGGGTAACTACTCCTTCTTGTGGATGGGCAGGTAAGGCTTTCTGATTCATTGTGTCATCATAATTGTCTTGAGGAGCTTGTCTCTGAACATAATTTCCCTGATTTTGTCCTCCTTGATAATTATTGTGTGGTCTTGGGTTATAGTTGTTACCTTGGGGACGCGGCTGATACGCATATGTAGGATTGGCTGCCCCATTAGGATTTGAGTATTGAAACCCAGGATGGTTTCTGTTAGGCTGATATCCATTACCACTTGAATTGAAGTTACCTCTATTGGACATAAACATTACGGACTCTTGGTTATTCGGACAACTTTCCTCATCATGATCATCTACCCTACAAATCGAACACATATAAACCTCTTCTGCAGCATGCACAGCTACCTTCTTACCCGAGAATCCTTCTTTTACAGCTAAAGTAAGCTGCTTCAATTGTTGCTCTATAGTATTCTGAATCTTATTCTCAAGCGTAGCAAATTTTTCTTCGATATTAACATTGTTTACTCCTTTAACCGGTGTTCTTACTGAATTCCACCCAACTTCATTCTTGACTGTTCTCTCTAAAATGATTTTAGCATGAGCAGGTTGAACTTGAAGAAAACCTGCACCACATAGCGTATCCAATTTCTCTCTCGAAGTTCCATCTAGGCCTCTATAAAAGATCTTTAACTGTTGTTGTTCTGAAAAGCCATGATTGGGAACTTTGCGCAAACACATCTGAAATCTTGTCCAACTCTTACCCACAGTTTCATCATATTCTTGACGGAAATGCGTCAATTCTAATTCAGCATCTAATCGCATATTACTTGGGTAATACCTGTCAAAGAAAGCAATTTCTAATTGGTCCCAATTAGTAATCTTCGTGGGATCTTGCGTATCGTGCCATTCACTCGCTCCATCAATCACAAAAAATTTAAACGCAGCAAAATACATCTGTTTACTTGAAACTCCTTGTGTGATATAAGAATCACATATCTGTTTAAACTTCTGTACTGCTCTAAGAGGATCTTCTGATGGTCTTCCACGAAAATTTCCAAAATTTTGGAATTGAGCTAACATACCCGAATCTGGACGGAATCGCGGAACATTAATATCTGGAGCACCTACTCCTATAGCAGGAGCACGGAATGGAACTTCTGGTGGATCATTAGTAAACCATGGATCTTGAATATTCGCCATTTCTCTTTCCTCTTGTTCTCTTCTTTTCTTATTTGCAAGTCTGATTAACGAATCCGGATTATCAAGGATTTGAACTGGTGGTTCAAATCTGAGCCTTCTTCGCATACACCAAACCTAAAAACCTGAAAAGACTAAACAAGCAAAAAGCGTAAAACTGACAAAAACAAAATTAAAAATGCTAGAAGTAAAAAGGTAATTCCGGATTATTGCAAATTTAGTCCAAAAGTCTATCAAATTAATTAAAACTTGGTGGTCCTTTGAATTCCTCTTCTCTTTTCTTACGTTCTGGCTCTCCCGCCTTGACTTCCTCGAGTAGGCGATTGACTTTCTCTAGTAGTGTATCTTGCTGATAATAGTGAGGTGGAGTCTGTTGAATGTTTTCAATCCACTGGTTGTTCCATTCTTGCTCTTGTTGATAGTGATATGGTGTTTGTTGTTGAGTATTCCCGATCCATTGATTGTTCCATCCTTGCTCTTGCGGGTATTGATAAGGTTGTTGGTAGAAGTTACTACCCCATTGTTGTTGTCCCGAAGAGTCTTCCCAATAGTCATATGGATCGGGATCTGGGTGATGTCCTCTATACATCTTTAATTAAATATCTTCATCATTACCTGAATAAAGCACCTGTAAAAACAAAACACAACAAACACAAGCGTAAAACGGAAAAAATAAAAATAAATGCAACTGTCACTAAAGGATAAACACCGTGGTCACACGCTACCGTCCCCGGCAGCGGCGCCAAAAACTTGGTGGTCCTTTGTGTGTTCTAAAATAAATGCAAATGTAAATCGAACCACAACCGCAAGTGTACGGTTGTCCCAAGTAATATAGTTGATAAAACAGATTCGTTCCAAGGACGGGATGGTTGACTACAATGCTTATATATTAATGATTGATGCACTTATGAAAGTAAAAGATAATAAAATATTTGTTTGGTTTTGTTGATTAAAGCTAATGAATGAAAGACAAATATTAAAATGCAAGTAGAAGCTAAGACGCAAGTAAAATAAGTGAAAACACAATATGAGATGTAGTACTTGAGAACGCAAGGATCCTCCTAATCTTACTTCCTAACTTATGTTGTTTAAGGGCTAAATCGGTCAATTACAATGGTCGGGATTCTAAAATCCTTATACCCCCGTCAGGGTGGACTATAAGGCAATCCTAAAGTGTCACTAGTCCCGTCAGGGTAAATATGATCCACCGTTGGATGATTAAGTGTTTTACCTCATTGGCCCTAGAATTAGCTAAGTTCGTCAGAATCAATAGCTTTTATCCTAGATTAAATAAATGGTTTTGTATCTAAACCCTCCGTCAGGATGATCCAATTGCCACTAATTGGAATAGCTTAAATACTAACACCTGTTCCTAGTTCATGACGCTAAAAACAGTCAAATAATCTCAATTTATTGAAAAGAGTAAAAGCCCTAATTTAGTTTAATTCAATAAAAACCCAAATTCAACATTCGTTATTTCATAAAATTGGGATTCACCCATTGTTTGTTCTCAAGCACTATGAATTGTTTAGCTCATATTAAAAAGAAATACTAAATTAAAATAAATAGAATTCATAACTGATTACAAATAAAAGATAAAAGAAACCTAATTTCCGGAATTGGAATGACTGAGAACGGAGCTATAGACCCACTCCAGCTCTAGCAGCTTCTTCTTCCTTCCTTCTGTTGCTTCTCTCTGATGTTTTTAATTGTAGAGAATGAATTGTCTTGACACTCTCTTCTAAGGATGAGAAGATTTGAAGAACAAATTGAGAGGTGAGAAATAATGAGGTCAAAAACTCCTTTTATAAGCTCAAAAACGGATTAGGGCTTGGACCTAATAATAAAACACTAATTAGATGTCCAAGCCCAAATTCTAAGCCCAAAATCCCGTAACTGCTGATACACCTTCACTAAAACGGATTTTCCCGATGCGTTATAACTCCGATTGACCTCATTCCAGTTGCTAAAGTTCCGTAACTCGATAAGGAATGATTTCTCTTCAAAGGTCAACAGCTAGATCATCGCTTAAGCACCTCGAAATCAGCAATCTATGGCCTGGAAAATGGATTTTCAGCTCTAAAAATAATATCTTCGGGATTTCTTTTCAAGTCTTGACTCTAATTCACGATCTTTGACTTTCTCCTCGGATTCCTCTTCTAGCTAACATCTAAAACCTGTAAAATCTTCACTAAAAATACCAATATTACGCGCAAAAGTTTAATAAATTAAAAATGCTAGAAGTAAAAAGGTAATTCCGGATTATTGCAAATTTAGTCCAAAAGTCTATCAAATTAATTAAATAAACACAAAAAATGATGTCTCCTAAGGGTCGAAAATAAGAACAATTAGGGAGACATCAGATATTACTTAAGAGTGGTTATTAATTAAAATAAATACCCAAATATAACAAATAATTCATATAACTTATTTTATCCATAATATTTTTTAAAAATTTAAAAATCATAAGTGATTAAAAAAACAATTTAGAAAAAATATATATAAAAATTTAAAATATATCTATAAAAATCAAAATAATTTCAATAATTATTTTGAAAACTATTTGACAATTCATAATTAACTTGTAAAAAATAAATTTAATTTATAAAAAATCATGATTTACATATAAAAGTTCATGTAAATATATAAAAATAAAAAACCATTAAAAAATTAAATAAACACAAAGGATATAATATTAGGTTGTATTATTATTTTTCAAAGATCTAAAATTCTTCCTCGTATAATAAAATTATAAAAACACATTTAATTATATCTCAGTACGATTTATCTTACTCTATTATACTGATTTTGTCATAAACTAATAGGGTGTTTGTTTGCACTTAATAAGCTCTCAATCTGGTTCATTAAGTCACTGGATCAATAAGACTGTTTGTTTTTCTTGGCCACTTCAGATCTAAATACCTCTTAATTGGTTAGTTTCAATAAAATTTCAATACCAAGTCTAATTTATTCAAACACTACCTCTTAACAAAATAAGTTCTATTCTATTACTATTCAACATTAAATACTTATCATTTAAGAAAATCAAACAACACCTAATTGTCTTCTAACTCTTAGTTAACATATTAAGTTGTCTAAACATATGACATGGTACATAGTTATCATACTCATCAAGTTTGATATTATTAATATAGTACTCCATATTATAAAAATATCTACTTTTTAAAAATAGTGTTTCAAAAATATTGTCAATTTAAAATTTTAAAACACTTTTTTTACAATTATCTTTATTAAATTATTTGAATTTATGTTTCTAATAAAAACAAAAAATATGAAGATACTTTATGAAATATATTTTAGTAATAATAAATGTAACAATTGTGGTTTTTAATCGGTGAAATACTAAGTGGATATATTTTGTTTTGGGTATGTGGGTGATCTGGGCCAGCGCCTCCCTACGTTTATTTTCAGGTAAATCAGGATTAGGTTACCCATATTTAATATTTAGGGAGGGGTTCGAGTCTTGTACCTCTTACTTTATACTCATTTAGGAAGGGATTTGAACCATGTACCTCCCCTTTAAGTACTGAAAAAATAGCAAAAATCTGGCCAGTTAAACTAACGCAACTAGTTAGTGGATATTATATTTAGAATGGAAGAAATATTATGTATCTCTTACAATTTAATTTAAAAGTTTTTAGTACAACCTTCTCACTAGAGTTTATCTAACTTTTTTTTATTCTATGAGGACTTTGTTGATTTAAACGCCTGCATATTTTTTTTACCTTATTCTTGGATGCACTAATATTTATCTTATAGGTGTTATTGCTCAAAGCATCTTTACTAAACTCTTTAATAATTTTTTTAAATCTCTAATTTTTTTATTTATACATAAATATTCTTTTACTTAATTATTTATAAAAAACAATCTTATTCTATTTTGTTTCTTAATTTACCCCATATATATACCATCGTATATAACAAGTATCCAAATAACTTCTAATTTAGCTAGCTCTCTCTCTCTTTTCCCATAATTATGCGCTCTTTCTTTCTCTCGTTTCTCTCACTCTATAATCGCTTGCTCCCTTCTTCTCTGTCGCGCACAAGCTTGAAGAATATGTCTCTCTATCTTTCTCTTCTACTCAACACAAAGTCTACTCGCTTCTAGCTTGCTTCTATTCAATTCACAAAGTAATTTCACCAATAATCTCCTCTATTTTTCTTTTTTCTTCTAATTTTTTATTTCATTTGCTCAATTTTTTATTGCAGGTTTGTTTTAGGGTTACAAATTCATCTAGTTTCTAGCTCACGTGTATGTATTGATGATTATTAGTGCATTTTGATTCAAGCTTCTTCTTATTTCTCAATTTCATCCAATTTCTCTATTTTTCAAGGTTTTTTCTCTTTTTAATGAATTTCGTTTGATTACTTACCGAATTTGTTCATTTACAAGTTGTGTTTTGTTATATTTGTGTTTTTATTTCTTTTTTAATTTGATTTTAACAGTTTATGCATTTTTTTAGTGTTTTTTATTATGTTTTTCTGCATTTTTTGTATGTATGTGTTGTATATTCTTTATTTTGTTAATATGTTGCTTCAATGTTGATTAATTTCGTGTTTAAGTTGTTTTGATTTGAGTAGAGGTTGTTTTTCAGCTGTTATGCTCTGCATCAGTTTGTGCAGTCGCAAATTTTCATGTTTAAAACATGAAATTCTGTGTTTCTTAACAACTTTTCCCCTTTCCACCTTGTAGCTTGTGTATGTGATCATATCCTACTACTTATGTTATTACATGTTTTCTACAGATGGTTATGGTTCTCGTTAGGTTTGGTTCTCAACGTTTTATGCGTTCGTTTGATCTTTTCCCGAGCTTCGATTACGTGCTGTCTAAATGGACTTCCTTGCTCTTAAACTCCACGCATTTAGTGTATTCAGACGGAGATGACGTTAACTGTATGTTGAACAACGAATAAGACTTTTCGAACATGCAGTTTTTGCTTAACGAGCTAACTTTGCAGCGTATGGATATTTACGTCACGGATGATCGGGAAGACTAGTCAAGCTGCTTTATGATTTTTGTTTTATTTTTACGATTATTATATTCTTTTAACGGTTGTTTAATATTCATGAGCTTAACATTTTTTACATTTCTATTGTTAAGCTTTGGATCCTTTTTGTTTTTATATTGTGTTATGGTTCATTCTTTTAGTATTATTGTCTTTTATTATAGGTTTCGAGTCGAGTAGCTTAAGTTTCTGTGTGGAATATCATGTTCTCTACATAAAATTTCATGTTTCAAACATAGAATTCAATGTTCTAAACATGGAATTTCATGTTTCAAACATGAAATTATGTGTTGGTTTTGAATGCTTTTAGATATTTTGTTGACCTTTATTCTTCACTTGAACTTTGAAGGTATAAGAAATATTATCTACACAACTGTGCAAATTATTTTTGATATGTTTGCTTGAAGAAAACCATGTTGCAGTTTGGTATCAAAACCTTTTTGTTTGATAAAGAATAGTTAAATCAATATACATAATATTGTTGTTTTTTCTTAACACTTAGTTTTCATAAAAAAAATCATTATAAATCATACAAATTCCATTACTAATAAAATCATTCATAATACTTAAAAAACTAACAAGTCATTTTAAACATTATAAAACATTCCCAAATAAGTATAATTAAATATGAAATGCTAAGTTCAACACAATAAGAAAAACGTCAACACATTCTTCATTTTTCTTTTTCATAACTGATTCTTTGTTCTTTGTAAATTTCTCGTGACTTATTATTATCACTAGTCCAGTCAAACTCGATTCATACGGTTCTGTAAACTTCCTTTTCGGTGCTTGTATCTCATCATCTTCTTGTTCATCAATGGAGGCATTTTTACACGTATTTACACAAACTCCAACCACAAGAAACAGATTAGTAGTCTGAACTGACATTATCATATAAAATTCACTTCTCCAAACATGAAATGCATAGTTTAATTCAGTGAATTTCATGTTTAGTTTAGGGAATTTTGCAGAACACGCAGTTTTAAAGTTATAAGTCTCTGTATTCTGCATTAATTACACTGTAAGGTCCCTAAATTACATAGCTTGTCGATAATTTGCATTGTATTTACCAAAAAATTCACTATAAGTCCTTGTTTATCTATATTTTGCAGTAATGCATCAAAAATTGAAATAATTGCAATATAGGTCCCTATTTTACTGATTAATCATGTTTAATCACACTAATCCAATTTCCGTTCATAGTAATCACAATATTCGATCACAATCATCATAAAATCCTATTATAAACCCTAGAAAGTATTAAAATCGTTATTTACTATCACTATTTTCCTTAATAAAACATAAATCAGTAAAAAAATCATACAAAATCACACAATAAACACTTCCAGTTCAAAAATCACTCTAAACAAAACTTAGAATAACCATAAAATTGGGTTTTATTGACTTATCTATGTGTTTTTTCTTATTTTGTAAGGTGAATCTTCTTTGTTGTTGATCTCCTACATTCATTTTTGGTTTGAGTGCTTGATATTCGCCGTTTCCCGTCGATTTCGCCGTCGATCTTCTTCTCCCGCTAAGCAGCGGCCCTTCGTTGCTTTTGTGTGTGATATGCGTGTGTTTTGTATGTGTGTGTTGTTTTGATTTTTTTTCTTTTTAATCTAATAATGTTTAAAAAAGACATTTAGTTTTTTTTTTCTTTTCTTTTTAATTGCTAAGTGTAAGGGGTAGTTTGGGGGTAAGACTGCTTTTTATAAAGAAACTTATTGTAGATACCTTATTATTAATAAGTTTTTTAATAGACACTTTTGAATTATTGGCTTTATTTTATATTATATTGTATATATAGATAAGAAAAGTCTATCTAAAAAGTAATTATGATTGTTCTCAGCTAAACACTTGTAAAAGAGGTTATTGTTATAAACCCATCTTAGTGGATATTCATTCCAGCCCATGGGCTAGTAGTCAAGCCCATGAACACTAGGTTTTAGGGTCTCCTATCACCTATAAATAGGAGCTCCCACTATGTAATCTATATACTCTCTGATAATAAACAGATCTCTCTTCTTTCTTTCTCTATCGTTTACAACACGTTATCAACACGATAGTCTCTACCATATAATATCCAGGTATTTTCTTAATATTATAATATATTACATTTTTTTACATCTTATAAAAGATTGTAATTAGATCCTTTGATCTATTCGAAAAAGAAAAGAATTCTTCGACTAATTCGAATGAAAAAATAGATCCTTTGATCTATAATATAATAGAAATAGTAGTGATCTGAAGAAAAAAAAAATTCGGTCCATTTGAATGGAAAAAATAGATCCTTTGATCTATAATATAATAGCAATTCTCTGTTTTTAATATTCATATATTATTTTAATATGAATCATATCTTGATGAAACAGTTTCATATTTGTGAATAAAAATAAAAGAGAATAAAAAAAAAAAAAAAGCAAAAAGCACGAAAAGGTTACAAATTAGCTACTATTTTTCTTGTGACTTGCTAGTATGTTGAGAGTTGCTCTCCTGTTATTTCACTTGTCAAAGAAATGTGCATCTTGGGTGATCCTATTAATAAATACCAATTTACGTTACACCTTGAACATGATTTTGTTCCTGATATGTTTTTCTTGGATTTGTGAATTCTCAAGTAAAGGAGGGGCTATTTTCGAAAAAAAAAGTAAAGGGCTGTAATGATATCTCCGTAGAGTATTGAGATCTGACTTGTATGGTAATTATGCAGCCATTCCGTACATTTAAAACAGATCTGAGCCTCAAATATTATTATGTTTATAGTTTATAAATGGTTGATTGTAAATCCTTTGATTTATTAAAAGAGAAAATAAATTCTTTTATCAATTCGGATGAAAATAAAAAGATCGATCTTTGATTTATGATATGATAGAAGGATAGCCTTTTTTTTTACAATATATTCAAAGATCAATTGTCATCTTATATACTATTCAAACCAAATATGTTGAAAAAACAATCGGTAAAAAAAAAAAAAAAAAAGGAAAAAGCTCTTAATGCTTTTTGTTTTGGCCGAATCATTAAAGTGGTCCATCCTTTTGTTGATGAGTATAAAATGAGTGATCAATCACTTATCTATTTCACTGCAGTGATGTTATTGTTAAAATTGAAAAGAAATGGTAAGAATGATGACCTACTTTTACAAATGTTTCTTGAAACATATCAAATACACGTGCATGTGTATATATATGCTAAGTTTTTTTACCATTATATTGTTTAGTATTAGTAATTAATTCTATTAAATCTTATAAATAAATATAATACATATATAATTTTATTAATAAAAAAATATACCAATTTTAATGGTATTAGTATATATAGAATATACGCTATATATCTACTGATATAACACAAATTTTATCCATATCCGCAGATATAACATTATAGGGCGTATACACAAGTTGCATACGTATTTTATGCATATCCGCTGATATAGCATAACCTATAACGAAAAAAATATTAGACATAACTTTATGTAACGTATGCGAATGCATAGATGTCAATCGGAGATCGTATTTCGGTTAACAAATAAAACGAAATATAGGGTAATTTAAGATATATTTTATGTCGATATATCACATAACCTATCAATCAATTCGATTTTCATTCGCATAACCTAAGAAATAAAACATATTTCTCTGCCTCTAAAGCAATTGTCAATACTAGATCAGGTACATCCAACCTAATAGAATGATTTGAAAAAGCTTGTATGTGCTTCTAAGATTTACATTTATCCAAAATCCAAATAATATTCTATGAGAAAATGTATGATGATATGAATTATACATGAAATTTCTGAAAAATCAAAATTACATTTTCTAGAAACATTGAGTTCAATAAGCGGTATTTTGACCCTAGTAGATTATTGTTAAAATAAATCTACTAAATTTAAAGATGTATTATTTTGTGAGTATTTTCGACATTATCATCTTTACATTTGGAGATGTAAATTCTACTTGAATATTCACATCAAATAAATATTAGCTAATTGGCTATGCACTACCAAAGACTTTTATCCCAAATATTTTTTGATATTGTATTATCTATTTTTCTAAGACAAAAACAAGGGATATTAGGAGTCTAGCTTATTTATTTAGTGAATCGTATATGACAAATTGCTATAACCATTGCTCGTTATAATATTCCCTATTGGTCAATGACCAAATATTATATCCATCAAAATATTTTGATTGTGAAATTTCATTACAATTGCTCCACCACCGAGCACAATGATGGATTTTGAGAACATGATATATATGATATTCTAATGAATATGGAATGAAAAAAAAAAACTGGAATATAAGAATACACCATTTATCTTGATCCTCGTATACTCATTCAAATAATTGAAAATATTGTAAAGGTGTAGTGACTAAGTCACAAAATCCAGTTATCAATGCTCCTGATTATATTTATGCCTCAGAAGCGCTATCTAATAAAATTAGATTATTGTACGCTTAAAGCGTAATAAATCTATTTGGTTCCAAAGATAGCACAAAGGAGCAACATCATGAGCAAGTTGTTAATTATGAGACTTTTGACATCTTATAAATGTCAAAGTAGTGTATATAACTGAGAATTAAAATACTCCTACTGAGTATAGGTACCTAATTATATATTGAGATCTCAATCAGTTATTTTACTACTTTAAATTATTGGAACCTAACTAAAAATTGATCATGATTGAATACTTATATATACGCGTAATAACTATTAATATATGAATGAAATCGAGGATTTTTTTATAAGTAAAATGTCTAAATAAACTGACTGGCCATCAGTAGAAAGACATAAATAAAGCAAATATTTTTTTAATTTCACTTGTACGGCGTGAAATTTTCACAATTTTGAAACGAATGTGCTACAAGGGGGAGTCGCTATATACTATAGTATGTTGTAGCACATGTAATATATTTATTAAAGAGAGATAGTCTCCGGTGGTGGATGCACTTTTATTTGCTATTATTTCTTATGAAAGACTTCATATAAGTCCTATGTCGAGCTTTTTAAATCATTATATATGAATGAAGCCTCGATCAAATTTATGTCGTACCATTTATTACTCCTATTAAATGTCTCAAGTTATACACCATTGTGTTATATTTATATCAGGGGGAGACATTTACGCAATGCACTCTTTTTCCCTTAGCATAGGTTTTTCCCATTGGGTTTTCCTTGCAAGGTTTTTAATGAGGCAATTTATATAAGCGTATTAAAGAATATTGTACTCTTTTTCCTTTACTAAGATTTTGTCCCATCGGGTTTTTCTTGGAAAGGTTTTAATGAGGCATATTCTCAAAATTAAATATTTAAGCGGAATGCAATCTTTCGACAAGTAAACAAAGTTGAACAATATGTTACTTGTATCGCTCAAGACAAAGATGCTACATCAAAGGTGATCGAACCAAACATATCTCCCCAAAGTTATCCTTTAGACATGAACTCTTGAAAAAATGTGAAATATATGGTCATCAAATTCGCTCAACTGACAATTTGGACGATCTTCTTACAAAGTCATTACCTACATCTACTTTCAAGAAATTTATGCACAAGATTATCATGCAAGGAATTCAAGATCTTTCTTAAGAGGCTGACAACAGGGGGAGACGAATACGCACTACACTCTTTTCCTTCATCACGGTTTTGTCCTAATAGGTTTTCCTGATAAAGGTTTTTAATGAGGTAGTTTTAGTTAGCGTATAAAGAAATGTACTCTTTTTCCTTCACTAGATTTTTTCCTACTAGGTTTTTCTAGAAAGGTTTTAACGAGGCATATTCTTAGGGACTGAATATCCAAGGGGGAGTGTTATAAACCCATCTTAGTGGATATTCATTCCAGCCCATGGGCTAGTAGTCAAGCCCATGAACACTAGGTTTTAGGGTCTCCTATCACCTATAAATAGGAGCTCCCACTATGTAATCTATATACTCTCTGATAATAAACAGATCTCTCTTCTTTCTTTCTCTATCGTTTACAACAGTTATGTTTTTGTTTACTATACCAGCAAATATGATTATACTCACAGCACAACACTTGAAATAGTGGTTATTTTTTGGTTTACTGTACTAATCCCGTCTGATACAAAGTTTAAAAAAAATGGGTATAACTATTATTTCTTTTTAACCAAACAGCCCATATTATTAAAAGTTCCAAAAACGAGAGTTATAAGATTATGAACTTTCGACCAAGAAAAATAAATACTAAAGTAGATAATTTAGGTAGGAACACAAGGAGGGACTTGGGCCAGGCTTTTTTTTTTCTTTTGTTCCAAAGGCCAGGCTTCTAGAACGCTACAAATAGTTTATAAGAATTTATGGTTTACAAAAGCTATTCGGTAACAATTTAGCTGAATTCTGTTTGTGATATGGCGGCCCAACATTGAAAAGGTTATTTTCCCCAAGTTTATGGGTTAAACATGTCTATTCAAATATTCTACTTTGTCAGTATCTTTTGTCTTCCTTCACATTTTAGATAGTGATATTGTTGGGACCAGTTAGATACTCTAGTTAAATACAAATAATCGAAACTCAGGGATTACTTGAGTGAATTGATTCGTGATATTTATATATTTGGAGTAAATTTTATTATTAGGCTATTACTTATAATTTAAAAATATTTTTAAATTAAACATTTTAAAAATTATATTTTTAAGCCAAACGTATTTAAAATATTAATTTTTAGGCCATTTTACTAATTTCGTGAGATATTTCATTCGTTCTAAGAACAATTTAGACATTTCAATTAAACTATATATTTATTTGACCGCATCACAAACTAGGAACTTTATCTAAAGTGTCCAAATTGTCCTTAAAATCTATGAAATATCTTATAAAATTAGTGAAATGGCTTAAAAATGAGTGTTTTGAATACATTTGACCTAAAAATATGACTTTTAAAACATTTAGCCTAAAAATGTTTATAGGCCATAGATAATGGCCTACAAATGAAATTCTCTCACCTATTTATTTTAGTTTGAATAGATATAAGAGATACTTTGAACTCTGAATCATTTTGACTCTAATAAAATTAGATCTTAGAATTTCTTGATTTTTGTAAAGTAGTTTAACTACTAGACCAACTATTAATCTTAATATGTACCTATTTTGTAATGTCATAAAGTAAGTTGACTAAAAAAGGAATGTCATAGAGTACATTTATCGCTATAAAAATACATGTGCAAATTGATGGCGATAAGGAAAATTAATGGAATCATAATTGAACTAATATAATGTTAGAAGAATAATGTAATTGGTTAAACAATACTAAGTTATTTTGCATAAAGATCTATAATTGAGAGGGTAAAAAATGATAATATTAGTAAGAATAGTATGAAATGGATCCCTCCATCTAGTAATATTATTAAAATAAATTGCGACGCAGCAGTTAGAATTAATAAGTGTGCTATTTCTTATGTTTCTAGGGATTCTACGGGTAGGATTGTTGATTGCAAAGCGTAAAAAATTGCAGCTGAAAATTCAAAGGAAGCAGAAGCTTTGGGGATTCTAAAAGCTTGTCTTATTGCTCGTGATATTACTCTTCAACGTGTAATCATCGAGAGTGATTGTCTCCAAGTTATGCTTCCCTTAGAAAATAGGTTGCCAATTAATTCACCCATAATTTATAATATTAATAAAAGTATTTATTTAGTTTCGGAAAACTGCAATCCTATTTTTCGATGGATAAATCGTAATAGGAATAAGTTAGCCGACGGGGTAGCCAAGCATAAGCTATGTGGCAACATGCTAGGCTCGTATTTAGACACGTACCCGAGTAGGTTAGCTAAGATAATTAAGGATGAAACAGTTCCCTCGAGAATAGGTTGATTTTGTAATAACGTTTAGTTTGAATGAAGTAAGATTTGGAACAAAAAATATATATATATATATATATAATCATGCGAAGAATCATAAGAATTTTGCCTTATATCTTTAACTTGCAAAATTAACTATTTAATTATTCTAATATAATGTACTTTGTTATTATAGTTAAGAACAAATTTCATTTTTAGGCCATTACCTATAGCATATAAATATTTTTAGGTCAAACGTTTTAAAAGTCACATTTTTAGGTCAAACGTATTCAAAATGCCTAATTTTAAGCCATTTCACTAATTTTATGAGATGTTTCCTTCGTTCTAAGGACAATTTAGGCATTGCAAATAAACTATATGTTTATTTGGCTGCATCACAAACTAGAAAATCTATCTAAAGTGTCCAAAATTGTCCTTAAAATCTATGAAATATCTCACGAAATTAGTGAAATGGCCTAAAAATGGGCATTTTGAATATGCTTGGCCTAAAAATGTGACTTTTGAAACATTTGGCCTAAAAATGTTTTTAAGCCATAAATAATGGCCTAAAAATGGAATTTTCTCTATAGTTAATGAACATGAAATAGATATTAGACCATATAATAAAAGATGAAAATCTAATTTCTCAATTTTTTTTGTTAATTACTCTATATATTTCCAAGTAATAGAGTTGTACATAATTAAACTACATCATCATCTTCTGAAATATGTTGGTCTTGAGAGAAAAAGAAAAGCTACCTTAAAAATAATCAGAACATATTTGTTCATGGTCATATATGAGGCTAAGCATTGATAATTCTATTTGTTCGCGAGTCGAGAAAAGTGTCTAATCTATGAAGATGATGAATTGAACGTCATCAAAGTGATAAAAATGAGAGAAACGTTTACAACAGCTGTGAAATTCATCAGTTGTGTAGATTTGTAGATATGATTGTTAATTTGACAAGTACAATAAAAGAAAACAAGGGTGGGGATATTAAAGAAAAACATGAGAAATAGGAATATTTATAGAACTTATAAATATTATTTATATCAGGGTTATTTTTACGTCAGATAACGTTATAATTTTTTGGGTTATTTATCTATGAAATCTTGGAAATAAATTTAGTGCTCTATAACGAACATATGGCTAGTTTTTTCTTCAAAGAGACCACCACCCAATCTTATAAGTGATAAAATACTCAAATACCTTCAAATAAAACAAAAATTATATAAAAAGATAAATCAAGTTACAAGTCACCAAATTAGTGAGACATGAGTATCAACTCATTTAATATTAACTCACTGAATATCTATACTTTCTAGTTTCGACCACCGTTAGTGTCGCCTGGGTTTTTACTAAGTGCTTGGAAATTTTACTAAGTGATCATAAATTTACTGAGTGCTCAAATGTCTTACTGAGTGGGCGAATAAGTAACCGAGTATAACGATTAATTACTAAGTATCTGGAGGGCTTAGTACGATTTTTCACTAAATATCGGGGGACCGAGTATACTTATTTCAACTATTATAGGAAAATAAGAAAAAATAATCAAACTAAATTGTTACAATAATAAAATGATTACAAAAAAATATTCTACTAACCATTGTTCAGCTGCGTATAGAAGGAAAAGAAAGTAAAAAAGAAAGTAAAACATAACAACAAAATTTGCTACCATTTTAGAATGCTGGAGTAACATCTTCTCGTCGTTGGAACCTCGTCTTCGATGGCTCTTCCATAGCTACTGGAGAAGCTCTTTGCCAGAGCATCAAATGGAGCTCTTCGCCAGACCTCTTTGATGGAGTTCCAAATAAGAATCCCGAGCATGACCATGGATCTGCTAGTGAAGTTGACGTCTTTGACGGAAATGCAGAAGTTATTGGATCTTTTTAATAGGGCTCTCGGTCGAAGCTTTGATCTCCGATCTCGAATGACTTTCTCAGCTTCAGCGAAGGACTTTTCTTCTTCTCAGCTCCAGCGAAGGAGGATGAATTTGCTGCTTCTACTACAGTTGGGAGGCGTCGAGTTTAGACGAAGCTTCATGCCTGAGACGGTGGATACAATATCTTTCACACCAGAGACGAAGCTTCAAGCATCATCAACGGCGAAACACTCCATAACTTCGACATGTTGCTGCTTTGAAATTGGAGAGAAGCGAAATGTAGAGAAAAGACAAAAGAGAGAGAAAAGAGATTTACAACAAATTTATTTTAGACATCATGTGAGAGGAAATGAGAGATAATGATCCTATTTGAAATAAAACTTGAATGTAGAGAAGAGAGAAGAGAGAAGAGAGAAGAGAATAAGATATTTAGCTTTGAAATACGAAAGAAGTTATAATAGGTAAGAGAATTTGAAAAATTATAACATATATCTCATTTGTGACCTTTAGTAAAAAGAATGGATTGTTGATTGTGTTTGGTTCTATATATGGCTGTAAACGAATCGAGTAGAGTTGAATACTATATGTTCAAGCTAGTTTAAAAGATTTACTAGTCGAGTCGAATCGAGCTCAAATTTTAACGAGTCGAGCCGATTTTTTAAAAACTTATTTGTTAACATATAGAACGAGTTTTTTTCGAGCCGAGCTCGAGTTATTTACGATTAATTTGTTTTTTTAATAGATTTAATAATGTATATTGATAAATAAAATATTAATTTAAAGATCATAAATATTAATGAGTTAGCGAACGAGCTCGAACGAATGAATTCGAACAAATTTGAACCAGCTTTTTTCAGAGTCAAGCTCGAGTTGCTCACGAGCGGCTTGGTTCGTTTATAGTCTTAGTTACATAGATGTATTTTATAGACTCGTTGGTTAAAAATCTCTAATTTTTTCCTTTAATATCATTAGATCATCAGTTTAAAATAATATAAATAATTTTTTATTACAATTAAAGTCACTTGACTTACTTCAGCTCATGACCATTTTGATAAGGAATAATTACAAAAATCTTTTAATTATTATATAGTATTTGGAATTTTAAAATAATTATTAATTTTAAATATTAAATTTCTACATATTAAACAAATAATTTTTTGTTTTATTAAAAAAAACAAGTTTTAATGAAAAATATTGAATTTTTGTACATACAGTCATAAAAACGTTAAATATTTGGTCTATTATTATTAATGACATTAAATGAATCTAAAGCAACTTCTGGCTAATTAGGTGGTCCTAATATTTGGTAACTATACAATCACCAGCAAAATCGATTAAGAACTTTGTATCTAATCATATTTACATATGATCGCAACTCATGTCAATTAATTGGATAATTGTATATTTAACACCCAGGACAGATCAAAGAATAATGAACCGTATTGTGATAATAATACAAATTTATCCGATTTTCATGGACTAGGTGAATAAACTGAAAATATCATCGAAAAATGTACACTTTTTTTTTGTCTTTTTGGATATGTGTAGTTCGATTCAATTTTTTTCAGGTACCACGACTAACTCAACAAGAATATACACGTCTTCTTATATAAACCTTCCGATTAATTAGAACTTAGATTATTCATGTTCAAAGAAAAAATTCGAACCATGTACTTTTCATTTCATACTTGTTAAATTAATCTAATTGGTTTTGAAGTGATTTTAAAACTCATCAAGTAAGTACACGTATAAAATTTATTCATAAATTTTAATATTAAATAAATTTAGATTCTAAATTGATCTTTTATTTTTTAATTCTTTTTTTGATACGTAATATAGCAAGACTCTATCGGTTATACTAACCTAACTGGTTCTTATTTTTCAATTCTCATTGACAAATAATTTGAACTGAACCTTGTTGTCACGCATTCACGACCTCTTCAAATTTAAAAATATTGTAATAAGATTAATATTATAGTACGGGATCATTCCATGGGGGCATTATCGGATCCGATTTTTGACTTTTGAGTATTTAAGGTTTTTAAAGTGACAAATCAGTACCTAAAGTTTTATTTTTGTGACTCCGTTAGTGTCCGCCGTCAGTTTCTCTTTTAAGTGCCACGTGGAACCTATGCGGCGAGTGGAAAATCTGCCACGTAGACACCACGTGACACTTAACGGAGAAACTGACGGCGGGTACAAACAAAATACACAAAATGAAACCTTAGGTACTGATTTGTCACTTTAAAAACCTTAGATACCCAGAAGTAAAAAATCGGATCCGGTAATACCCTCATGGAATTATCCCGTACTATAATAATAATCTTATTACAATATTTTTAAGTTTGAAGAGGTCGTGAATGCGTGACAACAAGGTTCAGTTAAAAAAATTTGTCAATGAGAATCAAAAAATAAAAGATCAATTTCGAATCTAGATTTATTTAAATATTAAAATTTATGAATAAATTTTTATACGTATACTTGATGAGTCTTAAAAACACTTCAAGACCAGTTAGAGTAATTTAACTAATCAGAACTTTATTATTTCTTTTAAACTTATAAGGTATGAAGTGAGAGGTACATGGTTCGAAACTATACAAATAAGAAACTTACTAGTAAGTGGGACCAAATCTGTCCCTTGTGCTACTTGGGGATCTCAGACCACTTGTGATAGTAGTATGGAATGTAAATCCTGATCATTTTTTCGATGACACACGGAAAATGGTGCACGTCTCTTAGGTGGGGGTTCCATGTACCATCGTAGGTACATAAATCTTTGGGGACCGTTCTTCCATTTCTCCCCTTAGTCTCCTCCATGGAATAGAGAACGCTATGTCCTCAGAACTTTTGTTTGAGTTTCTTACCCTAACAATTAACTTTACATAAACGAATAAATATGCCCTTAAAAAGTAAAAAATGTATCTTCATTTTACCTGAACTAGAATAGCCATAAATGGGCCATGTTGGACCCCGTAGTGGGTCCCGTCCCTCACAATCTCCATCATGTGATCACGACATAACATCAACCATGATCTGCAGCTGACGTAAATACTCTAAACGAAAGTATAATATATTACGCTTAAAGTCCTCGTTTTTATAGTATAAGGACTAATTTGTTTTTTTAAAATCCCTCAGGGTTATAGTGCAATTTTTACATTTATTAAGGACCTAGATATTTTTTTAACAATTTAGGACTAAGTTGCAAGTTTTCAATATCTAAGGGATATAGTGTAATTTTTTCAATTATTAGTGACCTAAGTTGTATAAACAATTATAGACTAAATTGCAATTTTTGTAAATATCTAGGGGCTATAGTGCAAATTTATATTTATTAGGGACCCATGGTTTTTTTGTTAACAATTTAAAACTAAATTGCAATTTTTTTAAATCCATAGTGCAATTTTTCATTTATTAGGGACCTAGTTTCTTTTTTACAGTTTAACGACTAAATTGCAAGTTTTCTAAAATGCCTAAGGCTATATTGAATTTTTTTCATTTATTAGGGACCTATGGGATTCTTTTAAACAATTTAGGGACTAAATTGAAAGTTTTCAACTACATAGGGCTACAGTGCAATTTTCAATTTACTAGGGACCTAAGGCTATTTTAAATTTAGTGACTAAATTGCAAGTTTTTAAATTTGTAGGCGCTATAGTGCAATTTATTTCATTTATTAGGGACCTAGGGCCTTTTTTTCTTTAGCAATTTAGGGACTAAAATACAAGTTTTTTGAATACATAAGGCTCAAGTGTAACTTTTATATGTATCTAGTTATGTCCACTGAAGAAACTATATGTCCTTATATTATGCAAAGATTGCACTATAGGTCCCTAAATTTTGCAAAAATTGCACTATATGTCTCTAATTATGCTAAAAATTGCACTATAAGTCCATGATAATGCAAAAAGTGCACTATAAGTTCATAATTTGCTAGAATTACACTATTTGACCATATTATGCCAAAAGTTGTACTATAAGTCCTTGATATTGCATTGTAGGTCCCTAATTATGCCAACAATATCCCTATTTGTCCATGATTATGCCAAAACTATATGTCCATATATTATGCTAAAAATGTAATACAAATCTTTTTTTACCACATGTCCTTTTATTTTGCTAAATTTGCACCACACGCTCCTATATTTTGCCAAAAATGCATTACGGAGGGGGATTAGTTTGCTAAAAATGCATTAAAGGGGGATAATTTGCTAAATTTGCACTACATTCCTCTACATCTTGCATAATTTAATAAAAAAAAGACCGAGGGTGACTAACAAGTTGCGTCGTGTATTGGGAAGGGATCAGGGTGGGGATAATTAATATAAATACATATATACAAGTATTATATATATATATGTGTGTGTGTGTGTGTGTGTGTATATAGTTATAATTAGGGTGGGGGATCAACACTTACCTTAAAATTGGTGTTTAGGGTGGGTAATTACTTAGGCAGAGGTGGGGAGCAACCGAAGAGGGCGGCAGAGCAATTGGTGGTTGGTGACAAAAGAATTTTAGATGGAAGCAACCAGAGAAGGGGATATGTGGGGGTTTGGTTTTCTAAAAAAATGGTTTTTGATTACCCACTTTGGGTTATATAGTGTTGATTCCCTTTAGCGACTACCAGGTGGTCGCTAAAAGATTAGTACGCTATAAGTAAAAGGAACCAACTTTCTAAATTTATTTTAGTTTTAAACCTTTTACGACCACAGTCTTGGTTGGTAAAGTTTTTAAATTTTTGGGTTTTAACGGCTAACTACCGACCACTGTCGTTGTCGGTAAACGTTTATTTATATTTTGTTTTTCAAAGGCTAACTCGATCACAGTCGTGGTCAATAAAGAAAAATTTAATTAAATTTTTATCATGTCAAAAAAACTATTAGCAACTATATGCAAGGTCAATGTTGTTTTTTTTGTACGTAGGTGGTCAGAGCCAGTTTACGCGTATCCAGGCTAATTCCACATGAAATATACAAGTTTTCTTATGCATGTCTCAGGTAAATCAGAACTAGGTTATCTATGTTCAGGGAGTTGGTTCGACCCTTGTTACATCTTTTAAATGATAAAAATAGTAAAGTTTTTCTTAGTTAAACTAACCCATACTGGTTATAGGAGCATTAGGGACAACGCTATTGTGGCAACAACTAAAATGGCCTCTAATGACAATTTTAACAACCAAAATGACCTCTAATTATATTTTTAGCGACAATATTTGCTGCTAAAGATAAAGTTAATAGGAGCAAAAACAAATAATTTGCTACTAAATGTATCTTTAGCGACAAACTTATAGGGGCGGCAAATAACGACTATTAGCGGCAAAATTAAGATTTTTAGTATTAAATTTTTTGCCGCTAAAGATACAATATCTTGTAGTGTATATTGCTTCCTCTTTAACGACTACACACAAATTGCTAAAGAACAAACAGTGCTTTAACAGTTAATTGGATAGTATTGATAACTTTTGAGAATATACAACTATACAAGTGATATATATGTAGGATCGGCCCAAAAAACCAAAATATGCTTAGTTATCTAAAGCAAGATTTTTTTTGGTCTTTTATAACTATAAAAAATTTATTTTAATAAAATTGAAACCCTTTATTATTAAAATAAAATGGGATCTAAAACGGACGTCTTAGTGGCTTTGTCTCAAGACCGACTCTATATATCTAACTTATTAACGACGTCTTGTGTATTGTCTTTCAGTTAATTTTTTTTAATGGTTTGTCTTATGCTCATTTGTTTGTTTTTTTTGGGTCAGTTATGCTCATTTCTTTAAAGTTTTATTGTATATTATTTTTTTATTGACAAAATGAATATCGACAATTTCCACAAATATATCGCCTTAATTTGGAATCACTTGCTATAATCATAATCACGATACTGTAATTAAAAGATGGAATTCTTTTGGATAGTTCATGTAACCAAAAGACAATGGAGTTTATTGAGTATGTAATACTCATATATAATATATAAGATGATCCCTTCTGACAGCTTGCACGTGCAAATTTTAAGTGGCGGCGGTGGAGAGACTCGAACTCGTGAACTCTCCAACAGAATTGTTAAAATTCAAGGGTATCTTAGCACTAAGCACCAAACAACATATTGTTTCCAATTGAATGATTTAATGAAAACGACCATTAGGATCGATAGAGACAAAACATTATACTATTTATCATGGGACTATGCTTTTACATGTCTCCTTTTTGTTTAAATTATAAAGAGTTTCTTTGAGAAGCTCTTTTAGTTCACATGGTAGTGTTTAGACTCCATGATGCATGATCGATTCCCGTCAGGAAAAAACACATGTGCTAATTTAGTGACGACTTGAGATGCATGAACTCGCAAGAAAATAGTAAGAAAGTAATAACTTTTTTTTTGTTCCAAAAGTAAAAATGTAATACACGGTCTCATCTCAGATAAAGATCTCATAAATAATTTTACAATCTGATCCAATAGCTCAACTGAAACATCAATATAAACATACGTCTCATGGAAGAAAAAATTTGTTAATTTTTTTAGAAATTATTAGCCTCCAAATTTCTTCTTCTTTATATATTCTTTTACCCACATATGTAACTGTTAAAATTCTTAAGAATTTCTTTATATCGGTTACATCCTCTGATTTAGAAGTTATAACATTGTCCCACCCAACTTCGAGAACCTTGTCCTCAAGGTTCAGTTACAAAAATAATCTAGGATTGTTGTTTTATTTTCCCATTTCACTTCTTCAATATATAAGCCTTCACGTTGCACGCACAGTTGCTGAACTTTAGAACCTTGGCGCTGAATTTTCCGTTTTGATAAGATCTCCATGGGTTTAAAAATTTGGGTCCTTGGCATGGAAAACTATGGTAACAGAATCTTTTGTTGAACAATATTACCATAAAACTTTTTTAACACAAAATATAAAATACCAGGTGAAAAATGGGCTGCTAGGATAGTTTGAATTAGGGGTGAGCAAAATTTTAACAAAACCGAAAAACCGTGTTAATTTTAACCAAACCGATCCAAAATATATGTTAATTTTACCTTGGCCAACCTTACCTATCGGGTTATCTTATGATTTTTCGGGTCCATATATTTTACCTATATATTACCCAAGCTATTGGATTGGGGATACCCAAACCGAAAACCGTGTAAATAAAAAAAATACAAAACACGTATATTTGAGAAGTCATTCCATTTGGCTTCTCAGATATTCCAAACATGCATAATTTATTTTGAAGTATTCGATTCACGATTTTTTCGTTTCTAATGTCAAGATTGTATCTTTCATCTTTCGAAGTATAATGATATAAGTGTTTTCAATTTTTTTCATTTATTTAATTTTTTCATGCGACCAAAAAAGAGTTTGACTAATGTTAACTAACGAGGGTAAACCGAGAGTAACCGAAGGGTAAACCGAATTAACCCGAGGGTAAACTTTTTTTTACCCTACCCTTGGGTTACCCTAGCAAATCCTTAAACCGAAATATATTACCTTTGGTTTACCCTAACCTCAAAACCGGGTAAAACCGACCCATGCTCTCCCCTAGTTTGAATTCATAGAAATTGTACCATTAAGTTGAATAACATTGAAGGGCACACAAAATAAGAACCAGGCTTGTGGTGGCGTTGTAAGTGCACAAAAAGTCGACGATATGGTTGGAGTTTCACAAAGACCCAATCACGAACATCAAAATGTACACCACCTCTCTTTCTTATCTGCTTGGCGTTTCATTCGGTGTTGTGCCTTATGCAAGTTACCTTTACACTTTGAAGCAATACATCACGCTAAATCAGGTCATGATCGACGTTATCATTATGAGTTGACCCAGAAATGTCACATTTGATAGTATGAGGGGCGACCATACAATGCCTTAAATGGAGTCATTCAACCAGTCGTGTGCAAAGATGTGTTATATAATACTGTTTCCAAGGTAGGAATATTTTTTTACCTTTGAGGATGATCATGAACAAAGCATCAAAGGTATATCTCGACACATTTATTTAACACTTATATTAGTCGTTCGCCTGAGGGTGATAAGAAGTGCTTATAGAAAAATTAGTGCCTTGTAAACAAAATACTTCCTTCCTAAAGGAGCTCACATATAGAGGATCACGACAGGAGAAAATTGTTTGTGGCATTACTATGAAGTCGCATAATCTCCTTAACAAATATTTCAGCTTCACCTTGAATGAATGTACAAGGAAGTGCACAAAAGTGACCATATTTTGTTAGGCGATCCACCTCAACAAATATTGACATCTTTAATTGCGGGGAAGGCAACCCTATAGTAAAATCCATATGAATATCTTTCCAGATCTGATTTGGTATTGGAAATGGATGAAGAAGTCCCGCTACGAAAGACTAAAAATCCTTCATTTGTTGACAAATAATACAGTCAGCAACATACGCATTAACATCTTTTTGCATGTTTACCCTAAAAAAAATAGCGGTTAGACTTTTGTAAGTACGCAGTGTGCATGCATGCCCTCATGTGGGTAAGACATGGAAAATTATAATTAGACCGTTTATTAGACACAAATTTTATGACAACATAAGGTGTTTCCGGTTATAAATAAGGACATCACAGACTGAATAACGTTTCATATTCAAAGGATTTTTCTCCAATTTCTTTTGTAATTTAATTGAGTTATTTTATTTGGAATTCCCTTGATGTAACTTAGTAATAAAATCAAACTGAGGAGTCGTGATCACAAAAAATAATTTAACTGCCACAATATTTTTCTTACAAAAATGATAAGTAATTCAAATATTTACACCATTAATTTGGAAAGCCACTTTTGTTAATAGGGGTGTTTGGTTGGGTTAGTCGTTAAACTCCTTTAGAATATGTTGATCTATAGAAATCAAAAAAATTCTACCCAAAAGATAATGAGGCCATTTAGATATTGATTGCATAATGACAAACATTTCAAGATGGTAAGCGGAAGACCGATGTTTTCAAGACATAATTTTGCATAAAAAAACTATGGGATGTCCGTCTTGTATAAGTACATAACCAATCTGACGCATCTGACTCCATAGTAAATTGTTTCGTGATATCTAGTAAGGATAAGATAGGTGGTGTGTAAGGTGACTTCTATAAGAATTCATACTTATTTCATATATGGTTAAATGAAAAGATTGAGATGAGGGATATGTGGAAGGAATTATGCTACTATTTTTACGCCTTGTAGTCACTTCTTGAAGATTTCAACACTATTTTAAATCACAATGGTAAGGTAGTAATTATGGAAGACATAAAATGAGTTTGCAGATTGTTGTAATGCTATTGGACTCGGGGATCTTAAATATTTGGGATAGTTTTTATGTGGGACAACAATCAAATACATAGTCGGATAAACCGAGCTATGGGGAATAGCATGCTAGATTCTTTAGATCATTAGGTTCATGTGAAGTTTTTTCCAAAATCCACTTTTTCAGATCATTCACGTTGTATAGTGTCATTGTTCTTGCAAAACATTATGAGAGTCACCCTGTTTTGATTCTTTAATATATGGGTGGAGCATAAAGACTATGGTGAAGTGGTTCGTTATGGATGGAATAATTGTTAAGCTATCAAAAGCTTTGTAACTTGAAACCGTATTTGAGGTGATTTAACAAAGAGCTAAAAGGGAATGAGAGATCTTAGAAGAAGCCAAAATAAAATTCCAAAATAATATAGCAAATGATTTAGATCTTAAAGAGGTGCCCGAGCTTCAGAAGGTCGCGAATGTCTAAATGCTAACATCTCATGCACGTATCCAAGCTCTATGGCTAGTCTGCGCTCTTTGTCGAGATTAGTTTTCTTCAAAAATAGAGAAACTTTGATATAGTTTAATAAGTGATAGAGGTACGAAACTCTTTCATGGGCTCATGAAGAGTAAATAACACAATAATACTTTTTGCAAAAGTTCAACTCTCAAATGGTTAAGATACAACTTTGATAATTACAAGAGGTCATTGAATTCGAGAATTGAGACGGATAATGTATATTGTGGGGTCTTTGGTTGGGGTAATATTTTGACGCATGATAAATTCTTGGTGTTGTGTTAAGAGATTTCCGATAAAGAGATAAATGAGACAATTTTTGAATAGCAATGATAAAACTCCTGGAACCGATGTATATTGTTTGTTCTTCTTTAAGAAATATTGGGAGCTTATGAAGATGAAGTAATACAAGAGGTACGTAAATCATTTGTTTCTGGTTTTTTACTTAAACAATTGAATACTACTATTATTGCTCTCATTACGAAAAAAGATAGTATGCTATTTGTGGAAGACTTAAGACTAATTTCTTGTTGTAAAGTCATCTACAAAAATATTATTATGATTATTGTGGATCATATGAAATCGATTTCGGAGAACATTATAGATAAAGAGCAAAATGCATTTGCTTTTGAAAGATCGACGACCGAGAATATCCACCATATGCAAGAGCTTTTTAGAGGCTACAATAACAATAATAACTCTCTAAGATGCACTATTAAATTGGATTTGTGCAAGGCTTATGATTTGATTTTTTTGGGTTTTCCTTCGTGAGGTACTTAAAGTATTAAACTTTCTGCCTTTCTATATTACTCGGGTTATGGAGTGCGTCACAACATCTTCATATTCAATTTCTATTAATGGAAAAATTTATGTCATTTTCAAGGGGGGGGGGGGGGGGATGGTTTAAGACAAGGTGATCTTCTCTCTCCATACCTTATCATTTTGTGTCTTGAATACTTCTCAATACTATTGAAGAAAAATGCAAATATTGGGTTCAAGTATCATCCAAAATATGGGAAAACTAAGATCACTCATTTATCATTTGTTGATGACCTCATACTCTTAGCTAAATTTGATCATAATACGGTGAAAGTTCTCATGGATAGTTCAGATGAGTTTAGTAAGTGTTCGGGACTTCATCTTAATGTACTTAAATCGAATCATTACTATGTGGGAACTAAAAGTGAGGTTGTTGAAGACATTTTGGAGACCACACAACTTGGAAAAAGATTTATTCCATTTCGTTATTTGTGTGTACCTCTAGGAGTTTGATACTATTTTTGAGAGACTATAAACCTCTTATTGATAAGTTGTACAACTAGGTTTGATCTTGGAATGCTCCTTTTCTCATATGCAGGTCGACTTAAACTTATTAGATCGGTGCTTCATGGGTTGCTTTCTTTTGGTTATCTATATTTCTGGTACCGGTTTGCGTGTTTGAGAATTATGAGTATTTGTAGAAGTTTTTATTAGGTTGGAAAATCTTCGCAAATTAAGTGGAAGACTATAGACACTCCAAAAGAAGACGGTGGACTAGGCCTCAAAGATCTTGGAGCGTGGAATAAAGCTTTTATTATGAAAAAGTTGTGGAAAATTATGACAAAAAAAATTCTTTGTGGATGAAATAGACATGGTAAATATATTTGGAAAAGTAAGATTTTTTGGTTGTGGTCAGTGAGAAAAATATACTTTCCAGTCTTCAAACATTTATGTAGAAATTAAAGGATGAAATTGATATTTTAGTTGGAAATGAAAGAGGATAAAAGTTATTGATTCATTGATTCTCCACCTCAAATGACAACCCTGGTGCAAATGAGCTTTGTAGTGGTAATTTTCTGTTTATATATAAGAAACCTTATGATATTTTTCATATCAATCTTTTTCTAAAATTTAGACGAATATTGTATGAGATCCTTGTATTATTCCTAAACATACAATCATTGTATGGATAGCGATTTAAGAAAGATTTCACACTAAGGATGAGATGATATATGAAGTTTGATCCACTTTGAAAGTTGTGTAGTGATAATTCTAAATTAAATAAACACATATGGAGATAACATTGGCGAACTGAGCATTGAGTGCCATGAAATGGATCAAGAAATTTAAAATTCAGAAAAATTAAAGAAAAAAAATATGAAAAGTTGTTTTTGTCGTTATTATTTACCATACCTGATGGATGATGAACAACCTTATTATGATAAGTGAAACTTTCTCAAAGGATAGAGCAATTAGAGATTTAATTATACACTTTTTCTATTTTATTTGTTTTATACTCCCATCATACATTCATAAATTTTATACAATTTATAATTTCTCATATACGGTTAATGAATTCCTTTATCCCACTAAAAAACCGTTTGAATTACCTTTTATTCAAGTATTACAATAAAGAATTTGAGATTTAAACAATATCTGACCCACTGCAAAGCTTTATTTCAAACCTAAACTATACAATTTTTTTTTTTTTTTTTGAGTACATGAGAGAGCCACTTTGGACTCGGAGTCATTTTGACTCCAATGAGATTCGATCACAGGACCTCTTGGTCTCTGCGGAGTAAAATTGAGATAGATAGTTGGCCTAGTGGTTAGGCTACTCCGCAGAGACCAAGAGGTCCTGGGATCGAATCTCATTGGAGTCGAAATGACTCCGAGCCCAAAGTGGCTCTCTCATGTACTCAAAAAAAAAAACTATACAAAAAATTCTTCTCTCATATCGTGTTAATAAGATAGACATGAATAAAAAAAAAAAAAAAAGATAGACATGAATCATGATACGTGGGAGTCTTTCTTCCCGGAAAAAATTACTTGTCCAAATATATTTGAGAAAATAATGATATACTGGAAATGTGTAGACAACAACTATTCAAGCCAGCTTTAGTGCCTGATGTATGTGTATCCCTAATTAATTCAAGTCCAAGAATTGCTCACGCTTTCACCTCCTTTTCCCATCATAACTTTGGCTTATATAACCAAATATCACAATCAGGGTCTGAACTAGAAGACAAGTTGCCTTGTTTTTTTATTTGGGTAAGACAAGAGTAATAAAACATTAATCCTTGTGAAAAAAATAACTTACTGCCTTTCCAAAAGTTCTTTTCCTAAATGATATTTAACCCCATAGATTGACTAACATATATAGAGATTAACGCTTAATAGAACGATTTACTACCGTTAAAATATGTTTGAAGAGTCTTGTTCTACGATGAGTGATTCATCTCCTGTTAACTATTTTCTTTAGCTTCACTTTTGAGACCTTGGTAATTGGTTCCAACCTTAGACCCTTCTATTCGCGAACTATACTAGTTAGAGCCAAAAGGAGGAGAGGAGACCTATCAATAAAACATTGGTTTTAACATGAACATTAAGTTACAAAATGATAACTTTTTATATGGAAAAGTTTATAAATTTAGAGCTTTTAAAAATTCCAAAACAGTCATTTCTTTAGTTTACCTTTAGAACCGATTCTTACTTTTAAATACAGTCTTCATACATTTGCAGTGACATTTGGGTAGTAATAGGTGACAACTTCAATAAAAACCTCATCTTATGCGGGAGTTTTTGTTATATCAGATCCCTTATATCACAATTGCCTCGTGACATCTCAATCTATGATTTGTTTCAATTGCGAAAAAAATTATTTATTTTTTTATCAAGGATCGGCCAAAATACAAGGGAGTGCTCGACTTTGGAGTCGTTCATAATGGTGGACAGTGACAGAACCAGGATGGATTTATATTTGAAGGGTCAAGAGAAGGATTTAGAAAAATTTAGGAGCCGAAACTTATTAATTTTTTTTCTTTTTTTTATAAAGGTGATAATGTGGGAAATTTAGGGAAGAGGCCCCAAATCCTATAACATAGTTCTGTCCCTGTTGTCGGATTATTCAAAGATATATTTTGATATGTTAATATCATCCAATTTTTTTAATCTTTATATATATATTATACAAATCAGTCTAATTCTTTCCATAAAAACATTCAATCTAATTCATACTTCTAAATTTTAGTCATAAACGAAAAATCTAGACCCGAACTTAGATTACAATGTCCTTAATCATTAATCTTACCCACCTACTTTTAATACATACAAATTACATCTAAAACCACTCATCAAAATCATATAAATAGCTAAGGGTGACCCTAGCTCCTTACTATATTCTCATTTCAATATTCAACAACATAATCAAACGTCACCCTTTCACATTTCATTCCACCACCCACCTCCACCGGACCACCAACCCTACCACCATGACTTCCACTTCGTCTAGCGGCACCACCGGAACACACCCAATATACCGTGGAATACGTAATCGAAGCGGAAAATGGGTATCGGAGATTCGAGAGCCAAGAAAAACGACACGTATATGGTTAGGAACTTACCCTACTCCAGAAATGGCAGCAGCTGCTTTTGATGTAGCTGCATTAGCTTTAAAAGGAAATGAAGCTATACTTAACTTTCCGGATCATGTTAATCTATACCCTATTCCGTCTTCACCATCTCCGGCTGATATAAGAAAAGCAGCCGCTAGTGCAGCGGCGTTGATGAAGGAGCACAAGGTGGAGGGTCCATTTTTAAATGTTGATGAAACTACAATGAAGCGTCATGAGTTTATTGATGAGGAGGAATTGTTTGATATGCCTAATTTGCTAGTGGATATGGCAGGAGGGATGCTAGTTAGTCCACCAAGGATTGAATTTCAGCCGTCTGATGATTCACCTAGAAATTCTGATGCTGAAAACTTATGGAACTATTAGCTAGGGTTAATTACTTCAAGATCACATGATGTACACTTTGATAATACACGATCAGAAGGCAAGGGATGGAATCACAAATTTCAGTTTGGGGGTTAAGGGGTTCTAGGGTAATGTCCGGTGTTTTTTTTGGAGTTAGTTGCATAGATTGTTATATTATGCGATAATTGCAATACAGTTTTCTTCATATAAATTTTGCAAGAGTTAGACTAGTTTCTATATTAAAATTGTTTGAGTTAATTGCATTTATACGTCCAATGTTATACAAAAGAATTTCATTTTTATTTTAGAAAACGCAAAAATTCATTAAATAAAAAATAAGAACATTAAAAAGAATCTAAAATTGAGACCAGGATAGTCATGGTTAGTGGCAGGCTTAAGGCCATCAAAAGATGACGTAATCCCCCCTCTATTTTAAATCTCTTTGTTTTGTAGTCTGATCATGACCCCCTTTAGGTTTTGAATTTGATGTATGGGACAAGGACACAAGGTTTTTATTTTAAAAGCGAAACTCTGAGTTTTTTGTCAGAATATACCTGAAAAACAAAGAAATGGCAGAAGCATACCAAGTTCGAAAGTAATTTCAAAAGTATACCATTTCGGTACCCCAATTACCGAAATGGTTTTGTTCCGTGAGACAAAACCTCTTTTTCGGATTCTGGGTAAAAGCATTTTGGATACCCAGAATCCGAAAAAGAGGTTTTGTCTCACGGAACAAAACCATTTCGGTAACTGGGTTACCGAAAAAGAGCTTTTCGGTAACTGGGTTACCGAAATGGTATACTTTTGAAATTACTTTCAAACTTGGTATACTTCTGCCATTTCTTTGTTTTTCAGGTATATTCTGACAAAAAATTCTAAAACTCTCTATCTTATTATTTTTTATTTTTGTCATACATGAACAAACAAAATATTATATTAACGTATTTGGCCGATATATCTATCACTCCATTATACTTCTTTTAAGATATAAAATCTTTCATATTGTGAATCTATCCATCTAATCTCCAAACTTCAATAGTTATCGATAAACTCTCTAATCAACTCCCATTTGTTTTAATAACTTTAATAATTTTAAGATTGTCAGAATAAAACGAGCAACTTTTATATGTTCTATATTCTCATTTTTTTGGAAATATAATGAGATACCAATTTATAGAAAATAATATTGAATATCATTAAATATTACTCCTGTAATATTGAAGAGATATGGGATTGTGACTCGTTTTCAATAACACATTCCTGTAAAATTTATATTCAAGATCTTATATATGCGAGGAAATTACTTTTAGAAGCCTAAAATTTACAAACATTAGTGACAAAAGTCTAAGTGGAAAAAAATACTTATAAAGTCCCCAAGTTAGAAACCCCTATTAGAATTTTTACCTTTATACCCATAGTCAGTTCGTCTTTGGTACAGACCAACATTTTCTTCGATTTGGTATAGACCAATGTTTGTTTGTTTCGAACGCACCAAACAGATCAATATGGTACATTTCGAACAAATCAATTTTTCCAGCTTGTTACGCACCAAGTGCTATTATGTTTGTTTTACGTTTTATTACACGATCATTTTTTTGTAATTGCATGATGGGTCCCTAATAGTATTTTTCTGGCTTAGATGGTATTGTTTATTCCCGAGGTTAATATTCAGACTTATTTATCGTGTCGAGATCCATCCATTGGTACGCGCCAAACAAAGTTTTTCCCGCAAAAACAATACACAAATCTTTTCAAGATATTTTTTTTCTCACGATAAAACGAATTGGTACATCCCAAACACATCACTTTGATACATTCCAAATAGATCAATTTGGTACGTTCCAAATAGATCTAAATCTATAGCTTAAACAAAAACAAATGTGTTTACAATATATATTCCAATTAAAAAGAAAAAGGAAAATAGTAAATTAAACAGAAATTTAAAAAAATAAAGAACAAAACAGTTAACTTCAAATTGGATTTTGGACTGGTGGACCTGGTTCTGGGCGCTGCTGCTTGGGCCTGGCTTCTGTGATCGGAGATTGGCGTCGGTGGATCGGAGAAGGTGAGCGGAGATTGGCATCGGTGGATCGCAGTATCACCCACTGAATACTCAAAAAATTGTCGCTGCTGTTGAAGGGAGAGGAGATGGGTGGAGATCTAGACTGAATTCCTGTGCTGTCGCCGAGATCTGGAGCAGGAGCAGGAGAGAGGTTTCTGGTGAACAGAGTGGCGTTTGTTTTCTGGTGAGTGGCGGCGGGGCTCTGCTGGTGGAGAACGGCCACGAATGGAGGCGGGTTTCTTGTACACGGCGGTTTTCTGGCGAGTAGAGTGGCGTCGTGGACGGTGATGTGTGGTTGAGCGGCGTGGAGGCACGAGATCAGGCGCCGGGATGTGACGGAGCTGGAAGGTGAGCGGAAAGGTGAAGATGGTGATGGTGGTGGGCAGCGGCAGTTCTCAGCGGTGGAAAAATGGTGACGGGGGAGTGAAGATGATTCTGCTGCTTCTTGGTGGTGGGTGAGTGCAGATGGCTGATGGGTGGGTGATGGTAAGCGACGCTGGGCAGAGGGATAAGGCTGTGGTTGAGGGAGATGAGGTGAGCTGGTGCTGCGCGCGGTGTTGGTGGTACACCGGTGGCGGGAAGGTGAGAAGGTGTGAAGGGGGGGAGTGACAGCCATGGTGGTGAAGAAAGAGAGAGGGGCAGCATGGTGTCGGTTTGGTGGTGCTGCGACAGTGAGAGGGTGGTGAAAGAGAGAGGGGCAGCATGGTGTTACAGAGAAGAGAGGATGAAGGCAAGAGAGGGGGCTGTCACAGAGAAGAGAGGGTTCTAGAAAAAAAAGAACTAATAGAGTTTTGATTTTTAGTTTGAGTTTTTTAGTGTATAAGAAGTAATAGAAGGAGGATTTTTAGGCTTTTACCTTGGGCTAGTTGAAGTTAAATTAGTTTAGGTAAGATAAGAATTTTATCGGAATATATGATGTTGTCGAGGCTCTTTAAAATAATTGTCTTCAGATACGCAATAAACTTTATTTACGAACTAAAACTTGTTGAGCATAAAAGTTCTGAAGCATTAATTTTATTCAATATAGGCTTCCCTTTATATAGGCTTACAAGAGGATAAGGGTTTCCTTTTTTTTTTTTGAGTAATGATATTTGTCACCCTTTTTGTATCACCTTTTTATCACCTCCTACGTGTATGCCTACATGTACCAATGAATTGAATTCTCTATCCTATTTATTTTTTCTCTATCTCTATTCAAGGAAATCTAAACATATAATAGAAGGGTGACATGAAAAGAGGTGGCATATATCATTACTTTTTTTTTTTTTAAATAAATCAGAAAGTTGTTTTGGACTCAAACCCACATTTTGACTATTGCAAGATTCTTTCCTGGATTTCTTTGGTCTCTTGATTCTTTAGTAGTAATAAAATCACTCCCCAACAAACTCAACTATGGCTAAGGTTTAATCTGCTAAAAATAGGAAATCTAGTTTTGAAGAATTCAAAACTTAGTAAAAAAGCAGTAAAGTATTTAGCTAATTATTACCCTTTCCTTTAAAATGTCTTTGTTTGGATGACCATAACGTTCAACTACATTAGCTTTCAAAGTAATATTAGGAAAAGAGTCAACCTTATCCTTGAGGTAGTTTGTCTCGTCAATTTTCAAGTGTCTGACACAGTTGACTCGGTTGGCTATCACATGGTATTTCTTCCCCAAATCATCTATTCTATACATTTTTTGAAGAGTTTCTCAAATGACTTTAGCAGATTTTTCCATTAGTAAATACATCAATGGGAGCATTGGTCATTTAGTTTAACTACCATCACCTAGGCACAAAATAATATTTTTTAACTTGGTTTCAGGATTGTGGTACCTTGCCAATTCCTCTTCAGTCGCTGGAAAGTCCACAATAGGGGGCCGTTAAACACAAAATATTTAACATCAAGTTGTTCAAGGAAAAATAGAAGACCAATCTTTGCAGTTGGAACCTTCCAATGTTTTCAGCTTTGACATCTCGCTAAGTGCTTTTGTATATAAAGCAACAACACCATTAGCATGGAAAGAATAATGAGAAGTCAATGCAGATCCGTGTTTCAGAAAAATATTTTTATATTTATTGGAATAACAATACTGATCGTAAATAACAACAATATAACCTATATTAAAAATACAATTTGAAACTTACAATAAGTTTTAAGAATCAGAATACGAAAACAAAATCAAACAACCAAATTGTAGTAGCGTGAATATGTCCACTATCTTAAAAACGATTTGTGGTCCAGCGACGGTGCTAAACTGCGTTCATCCGTCGTTTCCCAAGGTACATATACTATGTCTCGCTTTAGAGAGCAGTCTCTAAACGAGATATAAGAATCGCTTGATCTGCCCAGAAAAAACCAAGAGAGTTTGGTGAGAAATAGAAGATATGTATCTTTTTAGTGTCTTCCAAATGATCTAAGTGGTCTCGTATTTATAGTGTCGCAGGAGACACTCGCCATGATGATCATAAACAAACTGTTACACAATACAAAAAAATGGAAAGGAAGGAGGAGAGTAATCTAGTCAACAAGCCATCTTTAATAGACAGAAATGAACATGTATGGAAACATAACCAAATACATCCAAAAACTTTTTAAGAAAATGTCTGAAATTCTTATCCTTAAGAACCGCGACACCTATAATCGACCTTATTACTGAACCATTTAATAAAAGGACCAATTTAAAAGGAGTCACTCATAACCATCATTCTACTCATTGAATGCATCGTGTGGTAAAATCCTCTTTTTACATACTTTTCAGTAGACTATAAGATTAATGAGAAGCAGATATTAAATTCAAATTCGAAAACAAACAAGTATGCGTATTTGCAGGGTTTTGCTTGTGATACAATCATCTTTGTTCCAAAAATAAATAAAATATGTGATGAAAACATTGAAAGAAGAATTAGCCATCTTTAAATTCAAAGATCTTAAGAAAAACGGTTTTAAATTCTCTTATAAAAACCCAAACCAACTTCTCACGACCATGCCGACTAGGGTGGAGTCGGGAGAGGGGGTGGCATGCGTGTAGACTTAAACCTAAAGGCTCCTCACTAGAATAGGGTAATCACTTTAAATAATAAATAGAAGGTAACATGTTAAATATTGAATTTAAAAACATTGGACTCCAAGGTGTAATAAATGGAATCAAGAGGCTCAAAAAATAGAGAAAAAAAATTTAAAACAATTTTTTTCACTTAGTTTTGAAATCCATGAATTGATTAAAAGAGGAATATAATCCAAGAACAACAGGTCACAGCTACCGATAATTTTATTGGAATAGAAAGTTTAGCATGTCGAAGACATGAACTATATTTTGTTAAAACTTAACCCCATTTTATCATGATTTCCACAGATTACAATTGACGTCTGGTCTGTCCAGATAGAAGTTCGGATGGAAACACTTCTCTTGTAATTGACATCTCCTAGGATAGAAATACCATACTCTTTAAGCAAGCAATCTAGTTTTAGTTCAGGCATACTCTCGTACTCAGCTTTCTTAAACCTGTTATAAAATCAATACGTCATGCATATATTAATAAGTCGACATTATCAACAGTTTATGTTAGAATATATCTTAATTATAATTAGTATCTTATAATTATAGCTAGTGTATAATTAGAATATTGTGTATCTCTTAATTATAGCTAGTGTATATTACGTATTCTGTAATTAGGTCGATTAGATTAGGTAGGTTCTTGGTGAGCAAGTCAATACTTTGCTATATAAACACATCAATGTAACACATTAGAATCATCGATCTTTACAATAAAAATCATTCTTCTAAACCTTTTATTTCTTCGACATGGTATCAGAGCTACTACTCTGGTAACCTGTACCATTGTCATCGTTTTTTGTTCCACCATCGAAATCGTTAAAACCGTTCCTCGAAATATTCTTTTTCCTCGAAATTCGAAACCGAAATTCGTTATAAACTCCTCATACAACTTTCAAATATAGTCGAATAGCATATCAAAAGAAAGCTCTCGACAAGACGATTCTAAATCCGCGAAAATCACCGCCGGAAACTCTTGCACGCGCCGCCACAACCGCCGCTCCAGATTTTTCTGAAAAAAAAAAAAAAGTTCAAAAAAAAAAAAAAAAATGGAAAGAATTGATGCCTCCCACCCTATTTCTCTTATACTTGATGGCACCAATTACATACCATGGGCTCAAGCCATGACAAGTTTTCTTAAGGGTCGGAAATTATGGAGGATTGTCACAGGAGATTTAAAGGAACCAGAAGCACAAAAAGATGAACCAGAAGAAAAATATGTTGATCGTCTCGAAGATTGGGATAGCAAAAACCACCAAATTATTACATGGCTTCGCAACACATCAGCTACGTCTATCAGTCTTCAATTTGGACGTTTCGGTACTGCAAAGGAAGTTTGGGATTTTCTTGAGAAGAGATATACGACTGATGATGGGGATCGTAGGTATCAACTCACAACTGCTCTTCATCTTATGCGCCACGAAGCTGGTCAATCAATTAATAGCTTCTTATCCGAGATGTATAGCATTTGGGATCAACTCACTGCCACAGAACCCACTTGGAATGATGACAAAGATGCAAAGAAATTTACTATCTGGAGGGATCAGGGGCGTCTTGTGCAATTTCTCATGGCTCTTCATGATGATTTTGAGCCAGTTCGTGCATCTTTACTCCACCGCACACCCTTTCCTACCTTGGAACAAGCTGTTCAAGAACTTATTTCAGAGGAAACTCGTCTTCAATCGCACAAGTCTCGATCTTCTAGTGTGGTACTTGCAACCCCTCATAATGTTCCAAGAAAAAATCAAGCTTCCCCAAATGAGTGGAGGTACTGTCATTTGACTGGTCACTCTTTCGTGTATTGCCCTACTCGAGTTTGCCGTTTCTGCAAAAAGGTAAATTCTGGACATCATCCGAATGAGTGTTACAACAACCCCAACAGGAATTCTCAAGGGAATCGATATAAATCTGGAAATTTCAAGGCCAACAATGCTTCTGCTGCTGCCACTACCACTGAGGAATCTTCTGCTCCTAGCTCTCACCCGCCCGTCTCATCCATTTCTATGTCTGATCTTCATGATATTTTTCAACAGGTTTTAGCTCAGTCGAGCCACCCACCTTCTACCGCTTTATCCACCACAACTGGTAAGTCTACTTGGTTTTTTGATTCCGCTTGTTCAAATCACATGACTTCAGATTCTCATTGTCCATAAATCTATCATCTACCTCTCATTCTCCCTCTATATATACCGCCGATGGTACATCTATGGGTGTTAGCCATGTAGGATCTGTCTCCACAACAAATGCTTCCTTTAGTAACACTTATCTCGTTCCAAAACTCACTCTTAGTCTCATCTCTGTCGGCCAGCTTTGTGATCTTGGTCTAACAGTTACTTTCTCATTGTCTGGTTGTCGTGTGCAGGACCCTCAGACAGGGCAGACCCTTAGGATAGGTCGTAAGGTTGGACGACTCTTCGAACTTGTTCATTTGCACCTGCCACCTCGTCTTCACACTGCGGCATCAACGACTTCCACATCTGGTTCATCCTCTATCCATCTCTGGCATTCTAGATTAGGTCATGCTTCAATAGGAAAACTCCAGACTTTAGTTTCTAGTGGGCTACTTGAAAAATTTTCTATTGAAAAATTTGATTGTTTATCTTGTCATCTTGGAAAACAACCCGCTTTAAAATTTAATAAAAGTGATTCTATATCTCATGCATGTTTTGATTTAGTCCATTCTGATATATGGGGGCCTTCACCTACACCTACAATGGGGGGATCTCGATATTTTGTGATTTTCATCGATGACTATTCCCGTTTTACTTGGATCTATCTCATGCATCTCTGATTTGCCTCGCATTTATTCTGAATTCACTAACATGATATACACACAATTTTCCAAACGTATTAAGATTCTTCGTGCAGATAATGCCTTGGAATACAAAGACTCTACTATATTAGATCTCTTTTGTCAACATGGTACTATCTCACATCGTTCGTGTCCCCACACCTCTCAACAAAATGGACGTGCCGAGCGAAAACATAGACATATCCTTGATATGACTCGCACATTCCTTATTTCTGCCTCTTGTCCTGAACGCTTTTGGGGGGAAGCTGCCCTTACAGCAGTATACATTATAAATAGATTACCATCTCCTATTACTGGTAACCTCTCACCCTATGAGCGTCTTCACACTACACCACCTGTCTATCACCACTTGCGTATTTTTGGTTGTGCATGCTTTGTGTTACTCCCTCCCCATGAGCGCACTAAACTTGAACCTCGGGCCCGACTTTGTTGCTTCATTGGGTATGGGATTGAACATAAAGGGTATCGTTGTTGGGATCCACTCTCTAAACTTCGCATATCTCGTCACGTAGTATTTTGGGAAAATAAAATGTTTTCATCGATCTCTTCTTTCTCTATTCCTCACCCGCCTTCGCTTCCTTTGTTCACAGACCCTACTCTATCTCTTTTTCCCGATGATGACAGTGACACAGGTATAGGTACAAACACAAGTTCGAATTCAAGTCCTTCACCAGAAACGACCATCCCAGAGGCACCTGCTCCGACTGATGGGCCTGTACTCAACGTTGTCCTTCCACATTCATCCTCAGAAACCATAGAGTCCCCACCAGACACAGAGTCTCTTCCTCCCCGGGTAAGAACTACTCCTGTTTACCTTCGTGATTATGTTGTCTATTCCACTGTTTTTTCTCTTCATGAGCCACAGACCTATCGCGAGGCTAGTGCAGGTCCTTTGTGGCAAAAAGCAATGGCAGAAGAATTGAAAGCCTTGGAAGACAAACATACATGGGATTTGGTTGATCTTCCCTCAGGAAAACGTGCTATGGGTTGCAAGTGGGTTTATAAAATAAAAACTCATTCAGATGGATCTGTGGAGCGTTATAAGGCCCGTCTTGTGGCCAAAGGGTATACTCAAGAGTATGGTATAGATTATGAAGAAACTTTTGCACCAGTTGCTCGTTTGACATCTGTTCGAAGTCTTATTGTTGTTGCTGCTGTCCGTCAATGGAAATTATTTCAAATGGATGTCAAAAATGCTTTTCTCAATGGAGATTTGGAAGAAGAAGTCTTTATGAAACCCCCACCAGGTTATCAACATCCTTCAAATAAAGTGTGTAAACTTCGACGTGCTCTTTATGGTCTTAAACAGGCACCTCGTGCATGGTTCTCTAAATTCAGTTCTGTCATCGGCGATTTTGGGTTTACATCTAGTGAACATGACTCTGCCCTGTTTATTCGTCATTCTACCGCTGGTATTATACTATTATTACTTTATGTTGATGATATGATCATTACAGGTGATGACTTGGTTGGTATTTCTGAGTTGAAATCCTTTCTTGGGAAACACTTTGAGATGAAAGATCTTGGAAATCTTAGCTACTTTCTTGGCATTGAGGTTTCTTCTAATTCAGATGGCTATTATCTTTCTCAAGCCAAGTATTCCTCTGATCTTCTTGCTCGTGCTCAACTCACTGATAGTAAGATCGCATCCACTCCTCTTGATCAAAATCTCAAACTTACTCCGATGGATGGTACACCTCTTCAAGATCCTACTTTATATCGGCAATTGGTTGGTAGTCTTATCTATCTCACAGTTACTCGGCCTGATATCGCTTATGCTGTTCACTTGGTCAGTCAGTTCATGTCAGCACCTCGCTCTACCCACTATACAGCTGTTCTTCGTATTCTTCGCTATGTAAAAGGAACTTTATTTCATGGGTTACATTTCTCTGCTCGCTCTTCTCTTATTTTACGAGGTTATTCCGATGCTGATTGGGCTGGTGATCCTACTGATCGTCGCTCAACGACCGGGTTTTGTTTTATGCTGGGTGATTCTCTTCTTTGTTGGCGTAGTAAAAAGCAAAATGTTGTTGCCCGATCCAGTACTGAAGCCGAATACCGTGCCCTTGCTGATGCTACTCAAGAGGTAATTTGGCTTTGTTGGCTTCTTGCAGATATGGGAGTTTCTCAGTCAAATAGCACCATTCTTCACTGTGATAATCAGAGTGCTATCCAAATAGCCCATAATGATGTATTTCATGAGCGCACTCGCCATATAGAATGTGATTGTCACTTTATTCGGCAACATGTCGCTCAAGGCACAACGAAACTTCAATTTACACCTTCAGCTGACCAACTTGCTGATATTTTCACCAAAGCTCATCCTCCAGGGCGTCTTCAAGACTTGATCTACAAACTCAAGTTGGTATCATTTTCACCACCTTGAGTTTGAGGGGGGATGTTAGAATATATCTTAATTATAATTAGTATCTTATAATTATAGCTAGTGTATAATTAGAATATTGTGTATCTCTTAATTATAGCTAGTGTATATTAAGTATTCTGTAATTAGGTCGATTAGATTAGGTAGGTTCTTGGTGAGCAAGTCAATACTTTGCTATATAAACACATCAATGTAACACATTAGAATCATCGATCTTTACAATAAAAATCATTCTTCTAAACCTTTTATTTCTTCGACAGTTTACATGAACTGATAAATCGTGAGTACCTCGGGTAGTGACGAGGAATCTGGAATGTATTTATAACATTTCTTAGTTTGATAGATTAGCAACTAAACTCAGACTTGCTTCTGGGAAGTTATAGCTTATACCACTTGTATTTTCTGCTAAAATCTCATTGAAGAAAGAGATCAACTCTGCATTGGATGCCGTTTTACATCAAGAATTTGGATGCAATTACTATGTCAATGTGATTTTTACTAATCTAAATATTTGGGAGAAGATTTTTGATTGGAGTAAAGAAATGGCCAAAGGAAATACTTTATCAGCTACTATAATTACACACAATTTGGTGTGAAAGAAATAGTAGAATCTTCAATGGAGATAGTAGAACTGAAGAACCAATACACGAGGAGATTTGCTTTGTGGTCAAAAGTATTGTGCTGATGCACAAAAGATTTGCAAACACTAGAATCAATAGAGTGCTATGTGTAGATTGGAAGATTCAGATTAGTCTAGCAATTGAGCAGTAGCTTAGACTATTTTGTTTAGCTACTATGTTACAAAAACTTTTATGAAGTTTTGACATTATAATATTTTTTTGGTCAATGACATTATAAGTAATTAAAACTGCTTAACAAGGAAAATAACTATATCGCGGTGTCTTTCGTTTATTTGTCTACATTATTATGTATTAGTCTGGTCAGTCTCTTTTTAGTTTTGCAATCATATTTGCCAAGATTTGATTTCTTGAGTTCTCCGGTTGAAAGTTTTTTAAAACATGTGCCTTGATCCAAGGATGCTTTCAACAATTAGTATAAAAGTCGTCCATGATGTTTTCAGATTCCAATACTTTTCATGATTTTGTCTCAAGATACAACTAACTTTGAATTTTTGGTAACTGTATTCAATTAATATGTCAGATTATGCAAAAGAGTTGTCACGCCCATATACCTAAATTCTGAGCTATGTAGGCGCGACGTTACAATTATAAATATATGTATCTCTTTTAATTCTTTTTTGTCTTTTGAGTTGTATTTCAAGTTCAAAAATCGAGAGAGAAAAACTCCAAGATACCTTGATTTCTTGTGTTTTCGTTTTTCAGTCTTTATACTAAATTTGAGCAATTTCACAATAATAATAAAAAGGTATTTTTTTATGATGCAAACAAGAAGAAGTAAAATTCATGGTCTTTTATAGCCACTCAGGACTGGAAGAGGAGTTTGAATGGATGCTATATAAAGATATTCGAATAATACAACTCTGGAGGGAAATAATAAAATCAGAGGCTATCCTCGCAGCTATGTGGAGTCAAAACTTTATTAAAAAAAACTAATGATCTTTACAGGTATATGGAAGATTCAAAGTTGGTGCCAAGGATGAATTGATGCCAAGGAAAGCAAAATTGGCCATGAGTATTCCAGAAGTTAGATCTATTTTGTTCTTTTAGCAATTAAGAATGTTGCTTTTGTAGGTTGTTTAGTTAATTTTACAGTTTTGATGCAGTATACTGTCTGTCAGCTAGGCAAATCTGCAATGTTTTGTTGTTTGACTTGTTAATGATACATATAATACCTTGCTGGTTGAGAAAAAAACCATGAAGAGGGAACCAAGACCCAATGAAAGCAGACAAGTAACAACAGAAATAAGTTAAGCTCAAAGACTTTGATAACCTTCAACATATGCTAAGGGCTACAGGTAAAAATGAATCTAAATATACAACTTGATGTTGGAAAAAAAATAATCACCGGTTTTAATAAATAAAGAAATGGAATTCCAAAAAATAGTAAACGAATTAATTCTCAATTAAAGTAATACTACTCTATTACAATGAATTGAAAATAATGAAACTTACACGGAAAATATGAGAAAGGAACTATTACACGGAATGTAAATGGCGTTAAAAAGATATTCCGGTCGTGCCGGTTACCTCTAACAAAAGTTATACTCTATAGAAATATTATACTAGAATATTTGGGAGAGAAATATAATAGTATTTCTAATTCTTAGTTTCGTTTTACATTCTATTCTTTATTCTCTCTAGAATATTTTTTTCCTTTCTATTCTCTCTATATTTTTCCATTCTCTCAAGAATAATCTTTTTTCTTCTCCTCTTGAAATGAAAGTGACAAAGTCACTATTTATAGAAGAAAAAGCAAGACAAGAAAACCGTTACATTAATGCTCATATTAAAGTCGTCCTTTTTTTTCTTTATCAAGTTTTTGTAACCCCCATAACAACTAATATATAAAGAACCATTAATCCTTAATGAAGAATAAAGAATTATTTGAAATTAAATAATTCTAATGGTTTTTTTCTCCATATAATAAAGTGGGACTATTATACACAAATGGTATTTTCCACTTCTTCCAAAAACATGAAAGAATTAATAAAATAAATTCTCTTTATTTAAAAAATTCCAACAATCCCCCCCTCATGTTCTTTGGGAAAGAAGGTGAAGGTTTCCATAAATATCAGCATTTGGGTGAATTGTACTTAAGTGGCAATATCTTTCGATTTGAATTGACACGTAGTGAAGTGAGGCAACCACCAAAAACATATCAAGTGAACGTACTCTTGAACTTGATAGTTTTCGATCGAGACCCTCACAGCACATACTCTACCCGGCTGATAGTTACAGATTCCTCAAACATCATCCTTTCCATGCACATAGGTGATCTCCAAGAGCGTCTAGCCTCATTAGCCGACCCTCTCGGATTTCGAGATCATTAAGAGCAATAGAGCTCAGCCTCATTATGTGTCTCTCTAATTCATCAAGTCCTTTCTCTTTAGGACCACCCTTACGGGCTATGAATTTGTGGTGATTCTAACAACTCATCCCTTGGGAACATCAAGGACGTCTCCTTGTAATCATATTATGAGCAATATACAACAACCTCAACGGTGAATTCATCAAATCCATCTCAAAAGGACCACCACGCATGGCTACGAATTCATTAAGTATGAGGAATATATAATAACCTAAACGGTGAATTCATCAAGTCCGTCTCAATAGGACCACCACACATGGCTATGAATTCATTAAGTTTTAATTTGCTCATGTATGCACAATTTACATTATATGGATGAGAAGTTAGTGAATCATATAGATCAATAGTACACCTCTAGTACTTTATTAAATGAAAAATAATAACCTAATGGTCACCACTTGAGTCTCTTTACAATATGGACAATACCAAGTTGGGTTTTGTTCATTAAGAGCATCATAATCATTATAATTATTTTATATTCGTTAAGGGGTACACACCCCCCACAATTCTCTTATTAATGAATACTAGTATTATAAATATTTTTTTTATTTAACTAGATATTACATCAAAGGAGTCAAACCTTTCCAACAAAGTGAGACTAACTAAGGTAAATTCTATAATTTACTCAAATGAATTTTTCCTTAGGATCATCTTCTCCCACATCTTTTATTCACAAATAAAAATAAAATAAGTAAGTCCCATTAATGAAAGTACCAAAAGTGGATTATGTCATACACCTATTATCAAAAGTGCAACACAAACTGGTCCATCTTTTATTAAGGTACTATTTCATTAGCAAGGTGGTCGTTAAAAAACCCAAAACAATTTCCTAAGTTTTCATACTTTATCCCCTTAATCCAAAACCACCAACCCTTCATGTTGCACCATATAGATCTCTTCACATAGATCTTCATTCACACATATATTTAATATCCAATCGATATATATTCATGTTTGTGAATGACATTTAGGGCAACAAGAGTTAAAAAGTGGTAATATAAGGGGCCAAAGTAATCCTTAAACTCATAAAAACGTGGAAACTTAAGGACTTATCCATGAGTCGATTCACTTTTCGACTTGTATGAGACTAATAGATCTTGTTGGGTCATTTCCCGGTGACGTACTTATTCTCATCAAAATCATCACCCTCATGCCTTTTCTGAACCGTTTCACAGATAGTCTTTCTTGACTTCTCAACGGTACACAACTGAAGGTGGGGTTCGTCACATTATCCAAGATCCATCCTCTAACCACTGAATTAGCTTTCTTGAACCAACTTTTAAAGCCAGAAACCTAGCATGTAGTTCTTTGGTATATTCCCAATTGGCCTCAATGGCAGGGAGTACCTTGAGAACGACAAGGTCTAGTTCATGTTCAAGACATATCAGTGGATTTTGTACCCAACGTTCGTAGTTTGAACCATTGAAAGACTCCAACATAGTCACGTCAGGAAAAAGCCTTTGCATTCAATTATGAAGCAACTGCCGAGATAGGAAAAACCATTTCTAAAAAAACAACCAGTGATATTACAAGAATATCTTTTTAAAATGTTGGAAAAAAAATAATCACCGGTTTTAATAAATAAAGAAATGGAATTCCAAAAAATAGTAAACGAATTAATTCTCCATTAAAGTAATACTACTCTATTACAATGAATTGAAAATAATGAAACTTACACGGAAAATATGAGAAAGGAACTATTACACGGAATGTAAATGACGTTAAAAAGATATTCCGGTCGTGCCGGTTACCTCTAACAAAAGTTATACTCTATAGAAATATTATACTAGAATATTTGGGAGAGAAATATAATAGTATTTCTAATTCTTAGTTTCGTTTTACATTCTATTCTTTATTCTCTCTAGAATATTTTTTTCCTTTCTATTCTCTCTATATTTTTCCATTCTCTCAAGAATAATCTTTTTTCTTCTCCTCTTGAAATGAAAGTGACAAAGTCACTATTTATAGAAGAAAAAGCAAGACAAGAAAACCGTTACATTAATGCTCATATTAAAGTCGTCCGTTTTTTTCTTTATCAAGTTTTTGTAACCCCCATAACAACTAATATATAAAGAACCATTAATCCTTAATGAAGAATAAAGAATTATTTGAAATTAAATAATTCTAATGGTTTTTTTCTCCATATAATAAAATGGGACTATTATACACAAATGGTATTTTCCACTTCTTCCAAAAACATGAAAGAATTAATAAAATAAATTCTCTTTATTTAAAAAATTCCAAACACTTGACATTGCACAATTAATTATTTATTATTGTCTTCATCTTTTAATTGAAAAATATGACAACATTTCAATAAATTCAGCAACTGAAAACAAGGTAAACCAACAAAAGAGTTGCTAACATGAACAGTTGGTCTAAGACCAAAAGAAAACACGGTAAGTGTTGATGTTTAAATCCATGTTGCCGAACGAGTGAGACAAATCAAGACAAGACAAACATTAAGTTACTTGAACAAAACACAATCTTTGATTAAACAAAGCAAATCGTGAAGATTAAATGTGGAGGATAACATGCCAATTCTCCATCTGCCCTATCTATAGCTTGGAATTCCTATCAAGGGTATTCACCCTCATTGGTACCTGGAATTGCCGATGCAATTGTATATATATTTAGTTAGAGGTCAACCCAAGAATTAATGTCTATATATAGACACGATATGATGAATTTACTTACTTGTAAGACAGTCCCAAGTCCAGCGCCAACGCCTATCAATCATTTTAGCTCGATCAAGATGGATGTAAAGTTTATATCTACCATAAAGTATGATGTTCTCTTCTGAAATAGGTATGGTTGAATTTTGAGCAGAAAGATTGCATTCCAGAACCTCAATTCTCCGCAACGTATTGATGTATGCAAAATCTTGAGGAATCTCCACAAGCTTCTCACATTTGTGCACGAGTAGGCGTTCAAGGATGGGAAAGTTATTACGATTAGCCCTCCACTCCACAATGTCTATCTTCTCCAACTTGAAGAATTTGAGTTTGGGGAAGACCAAATGATCTCCCATCTCCCATATTTCACCTTCAATTATATGAGTTGATTCAAAAAATCCAACACCGGGAATTGATTACAGTTTCTAGAATCATCCCAAGAATCTAGAAATATGCATTTAAGTTTCCGAATCCCTGCTATCTTTCTCAACATCTTCTCCATTTCACTCCCATAAGCAAGAGATGGTGTGGAAAAGGTTTGTAGATTATCTAGAACAGAGGAGCACTTCTCAATTCTATGGGGCTCTATATCAAAAGAAGCACTCTTATTTATATGAAGGTGCCTCAAATTCTCCATATCCCATATAGAATCAGGTACTTTTACAACTTTAGAAGTGGCTCCTTTGAAATAAAAGGTTTGTAAGTTCCAAAGATTGGCTATAGATGATGGAATATAATCCATCAGCTCAGAAACGTAATCCTCTCCCGTCTTCTCTAAGGTTTGGGGTGTCGTATTAATTACAAATCCCTCTGCTATCCACAGTTGTATCGATTTCGACACCAAAATTATCTTTTCATGAAAAAATACCTGTAAATACAGTAAACATGGTTTTAGATAATCTGGTAAATACGTGCAACTTAGCTCTAGTATTCGCATCTCTTGTCTGACTTGGTCTCCAATCATGTACGACCCTAGAGTATTAGCTATCTCTTCCCACCACTTTTCCCTTTTCTCGTACCTCTTAAGAAGAGAAACCACGAATTTTGCACCTTTTTGCAATTTCCTTTCCGACTTTAAATAGTTCAGGAGGACAGCTTTCATTTTGAAACAAGGCCTCCTTTAGAATCTCCCAAGTTCTTTCACCAATGGGTTGCACTTTCATCTTAGATTTAGCTTGGAATTATGAGAATCTGGAAAACATCTTTGTAGATCATTCCAATCCACAAGCTTCTTCATATTAATTATCACAACAATAAACCTCTGATCCTCAAGATATTTGTGCATTAGCTTATTTAGTTCTTCATCACTCTTCAAATAGATTTCATCTGTAAGATCAACACGCTGACGTATAAGCTCCAACAATAATTCTTCTCGCTTATATGAATTACGAACATATCCCAGCATACCATAGTCAAAGTGGTCTACGAAAAGAGACTCGAACAACTCCTTCGCAAATGCCGCCTTTCCTATTCCATTTTTCCTGAAAATTGAGATGAGTCTTATTGTTGCAAGCACGTGAACTGTATCAGTAAGCAGCAGTTGAACTGTATGACATTAAGGGATCAATCTCAGACTTTTTTGGTTCCCAATTCTAACGATTGGTGGAATAGGCAAGTGTTGGGTAGGTGGCTCTGTAACATCTCTAATTTTTGTAAGTGGGGCCAAAATATAACATTTGAAATTAAAGTTGGTAAATATATAATATTGTAATAATTTAAAGGTTATTTTTGTGATTATGATAAAGTGAGTTATATAAATAAAAAGAGAGTAAATAACACTTTTGCCCCCTGGGTTTATACGCGATTGACAGGTTGCCCCCTAACTCTTAAAATGCGCCTCGTTGCCCCCTAAGATTTGTTTTTGTGACCCGTTACCCCCTACTGCGTGTTCCGTCCATTTTTTCCGTTAAAAGTGACGTGGCATTTCCATGTCACAATTTTTTTTTTTTTTTTTAATCCAGGTGTTAATTGAGTTTTTAATTAATTTAAACCAAGGGCAAAAAAGGAATTTCATTAATAGGTTTTATAATATTAAATATAATTAATATAATAACCACCCCCCACCCCACCGCACCCCCCTACCCCCCCCCCCCCCCCCTCTCTCTTCCCCATTCCTCTTCTTCCCCGTTCTTCTTCTTCCCGTTCATCTGGTTCTTAAAAAAAAAAAAAAAAAAAATTCAAAGCTAATGAAATGGCATTGAAATCCATTCTTGTCCGCTGGATCTGCGCAAGATGGAGCTCGGACTGGTGTAGCAGCTGGAGATGTAGATGGTGCTTCGTGGTGTAGCAGCTGGAGATGGAGATGGAGATGGAGTTGGTGGCTTCTGTCGCTTCAGAGAGACGGCGGATCTGAAGAAGGTTCCTAGAACGCTGCTGCGAGGAGGAGAAACCCAGTTACCTCGTTCCTGCAGATGTGCTCTTCTTTGGCACCAAAGAAGAGCAATGGCTTTCAATCGAATAAATGACTTGACTGACATCTTATGGATATGGAGGAAGACTAAAGACAGAAATTCATTGAAGAGAATTGGGAAATTGATTGAGTGATGAGGAAAGGGATTGAGAGAGAGGTGAAGGAAGATTTCAACATTTGTTATGCTTAAAAACAAATATATAAAATGCAAATACACTACTTGAGCTATCATACAGAACTTCAACTCATTACAAAATTCTATTTGTTCTCAAGCCGGCGAGTATCTGTGTGTATGAGCATTACAGTTTAATTTAAGTCATAAATATTAGCCGAAAGTGATGGCTAGAAGAAGAGCAAAAGCAGATACATCTAAAATGCATTATCTGAAAGCTCAAAAACACTTCATGTTAACAATTGAAGGACCCCTCTCATAATACTCGGACTTTGAAATCCACATCTGCACATCAGAATACAAGTCACCATCAGTTTTCCTAAGCAAAAGTTTACTGAATTCAAAGCTAATCGATTTTTTTTTTTTTTTTTTTTTAAGAAAAGTTGCAGGTGGTGTCGGGAAGAAGAAGAAGAATGGGGAAGAAGAAGGGGAAGAGGGGGGGGGGGGTAGGGGGGCGGTGGGTGGGGTGGGGGGTGGTTATTATATTAATTATATTTAATATTATAAAACTTATTAATGAAATTTCTTTTTTGCCCTTTGTTTTGACATCTGGATTAAAAAAAAAAAAAAATTGTGACATGGAAATGCCACGTCACTTTTAACGGAAAAAATGGACGGAACACGCAGTAGGGGGTAACGGGTCACAAAAACAAATCTTAGGGGGCAACGAGGCGCATTTTAAGAGTTAGGGGGCAACCTGTCAATCGCGTATAAACCCAGGGGGCAAAAGTGTCATTTACTCATAAAAAGAAGAAAATAAAGAAAAGGGGAGAGAACTTAGACGGGCTTTATTTCATTTTTTTGTCCAAGACGGGCTTTATTTGATTCTGAAAAACAACGCTTAGAAAAGGAAAACAAAAAAAAGGGTGAGAGATGGAGAAGGAGTAGAAATGAGAAGGACCCTAATCTTCCTAGTAAGTCTTCTCTAATGTGTACAATAGAGGTACGCGGTTCTTTTCACCCAAAGAGATTTAAACAGTCATAGAAATAGGAATGCATTTATATAGTTTGTGTTATTAATTACCCTTCTCTTAGATTTAGTCTCCAATATCTTACAACTTTGAGCTTTTACTATCATGAATTATCATGTATTTCCTTTAAAATGTACTTTATAATGAAATCTCATATTGTTCTTTTGTAGTAATATTTGGTAGCCAGTTGACCATTCTGTATTTATAGAGCAACACCGAATTATTGAAAATATACGTTTTTGTATGTCCAAGAGTCTTCGAAGTCATAATTGTAAGTTGTGAATGATGAATCGTAATTACATTTCGATCTTTTTGACCGCCGTTGTACGGGTTAAATGTAATTATTACCGCCGTTGTACTGGTTAAATGCAGTTTTTTACCGCCGATGTACGGGTTAAATACAGTTTTTTACTGCCGCTGCACGGGTTAAATGCAGTTTTCTACCGCCGCTACACGGGTTAAACGTAGTTTTCGATCAAAACTGAACGTGTTAAATTCAGTTGTATATTATAATTGAGCTATGGCATTGTTAGGATAAATTTGTTGGTGTTTTTCGAGTATCTTATCTTATATTCCACACTGGCCGGTGTATTTCTCAACCGATTGATAGTTGTCCGTCTCGTATAAAAGCCGAGCATCTATTTTCGTAACTATGATATTGTATATTTTTATTCTTTGTTTTGGGTTCTCTAATTATTGAGCATTAATTCGCTCATTTTTGCTTATTTCATTCCTGTTGCAGAGCATGGAAAATTACAATTTTGAATATAAGAACCTAGAAGTATGTTTGATTTCTCGAACTCTAGGTTCGAATGTTTGATTGAGTAAAGGTTAATTATAATAAGGATAAAAGAAACAAAAGGCTTGCGGTAGTCTCGTTCCGAGTTTTATTTGATGGAATTTCGGGGTGTGACAAAGTGGTATCAGAGCCTAAGTTATGATTTTTTAGGGACACAGTGTCATAGGTTATGATTTATTAAGAAAGTTCTTAGAAGGGCGTAAGATTATTGTATGCGATAATATGAGATACTAAGCATGAGAGGTGCCTGTTTAAGCCTGTAGAAAGATCGATTCAACTTACAAACACGCTGAGAAGTCTCTTTATCAACAAACCCGGTAGGTTATGACATATATAGTTCTTCATCAAGTATTCTATGTAGAATTGCATTGGATACATCTGATTGACGAATATTCCACGCATAAGTAGCTGCTAAAGCTGAACAACATGTATAGTTTGGTGCTTAACTACATGACTAAAGGTTTTCGTATAATCCAAACCATATTCTTGGAGAATACCTCGAGTAACCAAACGTTCTATGTAACAAGCAGTAGTTCCATTTGCATGGCGTTTTATTTTATATATCCACTTGCACGTGATGAGAGCACGCCCATGAGGTGGTGGTACCAAATCCCATATTTTTAGCTAATAAGCGCATTATATTCCTCATCCATAGCATTTTTCCAACATTGAAGCTTAGAAGCTTCTCTATAAGACACATATTTAGATGGAAGAGGAGAAAGAATTAGGGTTTGACATTTGTAGGATGGCTTAAGAGAGCCAGTTTGACGCCGAGTCGCCATATGATGACATGGATGTGTATCACATGAAGTGGATGGAATATTAGACGATGTGGGAGGAATATTTGAAGAGTTGGACATAGAACTTGTCGAAGAAATATTACTCACAGAAGTGTGTTCAAAAGGATGAGCAAGAGAAGTAGGATTTGTAGTGGGATTGAACATATCAATGTAAGTTGAGGGAGAAGAATCTAAAGACATTTTAGAAGAAGAAGTTGAGGATAAACTTAGGGAGTTAAAAAAAATTTGTTCATCAAATAACACATGACGTGAAACAAAAATATGACAAGATTTGACAGAGAGATACTTGTAACCTTTAGATGTGTTACAATAACCAAGAAAGACGCATGGATCAGATTTAGAAGCTAACTTGTGAGGTGCATAGGGCTTGAGCCAAAGGTATAACAAACAACCAAACACCTGTAGATGAGAGTATATAGGAGGTGTGTTATATGAAACTTGAAATAGACTGAGATTAGAAAGAATAGGAGTAGGAAGAAGAATTATCAGATAAAATGAAACAGAAAGAACTTCAGGCCTATACATAGACTCAAGTGAACTATGAGCTAAAAAGAAAAAGTGTAGTCTTAATTAAGTGTCGATGCTTACGTTCAGAGACACCATTTTTCTCAAGAGTGTGAGGGCACGAGGATTCATGAATTATACCATTAGCTTGAATAAAGGGACGAAAAATATGACTCATGTACTCACCCCCATTATCTGAACAAAATATTTTAATTTTTGTATAAAACTGGGTGACAATCAATTGATAATACTTTTAAACACATCATAGACCTCAGATCTCAATTTAAGTGGATAAACCTAGGTAAATCTACTGAAATAATCAATGAACATCATACTTAAAGAAAAAACAAGAAGAAATAGGAGATGGAGTCCAAAAATCACTATATATAAGTTCAAAAGGTTTACACGTTTTGGTGATAGACAATTTAAAAGGAAGTTCATATGCTCTCGATATAGCACATGAATTACATTTAATACCATGATAATCTAATCTAGTATACAAAGTAGAATATAAAGGAACTGATGCATTTGTTGAGGGATGGCCCAAACGCAAATGCCACAACAATACAGATGAAAACTTAGTATTAGACACCAACTTAAATAATAAACACAATAAGGAAGAGGAAGACTGAGTAGGTGAAGATATCGCTTTAGCACAAAAAATGAGATGGTATAAATCATCTCTACAAGGGCCTTGAAATAGGAGTTTATGAGTGTAAGCATCATGAATAGATACAGAATTGAAGTCAAACAAGATAGTACAACTGTGATCAAGTGTGAACTTCAAAACAGACAGTAGATTAGACGCAATTTGAGGAACGTGAAAATGGATTTCAAATGAAAAGAAGCAGAAGATGAAGAAAACTTACTATGTCTAATGTGAGCAATATCTAAGGATTTTCCATTACCAACTAGGATTGTATTCCCACCATTATAAGGAGTTGATGTTGGTCAAATGAGATTTTATCCAAGTGATGATCATGACAGTGGGTGACTCAGTTTAAAGAAATGACTCGAATATTGATACGTTTATTCTATTTGTAAAGATTAACGTAATATATTCATCTGGTTAAAATCATTTGAAATTGAATGAGAAATTGAGTCATAGAATTTGAAGAAATTAAAAGAAAAATAAAATAAAATAATAAATGTTATTTATTTTATTTTTTCCTTTGGTTATGAAGCAAAGCAAAGCAAGCAGAAAAATAAAATAAAAAATAGGACTGCTCGACTGGGGTTCAAACCTGGGCCTCCAGGCTAGTGGGCCAGAGTTTCATATCTGGACCAGCCAATGCTTTGGTCTTCTTTAGTAAACGTTGTGTTTTTTAATATAACGTATCTTCAAATGAAATATCACAACTCTTTGCCAAATCCACCTTTTCATCTTCTATGAATAGTTGGCCAACTAAACCATTTTCTTCATTCATTTTTCCAAAGCATTAAAATTATAAGAAAGAGAGATGGAAAGAAGCAGCATTATTAAGTTTGTTGAAATTCTTAAGAATTCGTGTGTCGGTTTCTTTTGAATATTTTTGTCGTTGTATCCTGGAGGTTGAAGCCAACAAACCTAAGACACCGGTACGTGGCCTAAATACCTTAAAGACATCGGATTCTATCCGAGTCTCGACAAGTAAAGTTATTTATTTATTTACTTTTATTTTATTTATGCATTAGTTTTATATTGTTTTACTGGTTTATACAAATAAAACACAACAGTCGATTGGTGGAGAAGTGAAGCATCAGTAGTGACATGGCTATTAGCTCCGGAGCCAAGATACCAAAGCTCAGGATCATAGCTAATAGAAGTTTTATTTGAAGTTTGAGCAGCAAATGCAACTTGATAGTGAGCTTTAGGAGATGGATACATCACAAAATCATACCGATACCAACAATCAATTGCAGAATGATCAAATCTTATGAAAATTTGAAAAGTAGGAGTTGTAGAGTAAAAAGAATTTGTGCCATTAGACGGCGTAGAAGGTGGCGTACCTAAATTGATGAACAATTTGAACTATAGCCTCGAGAACGACCACGAACACGTCCTCAAGAAGAGAAACCACGAGCACATCCATGAGAGTGAGATATTTGAGTCCTAGATTGAGAAAACAGAGTTGTGTGAGTCGATGAAGATATGTCACATGAATTCGCCATTTTGATGTGAAATTCCTCATATACAAGCGAACTTTCAAGCGAATGAAAGTTTAGTGTTGATGTTTGAGCATTAGTTATCCTAATACTCTCCTTGAATTGGTTGAATTCAGCTGCAAACCTTTCAAAGTATACATAATAATATCCTCCACTAGTAGAGACGAAGCTCTTGTATCTAAACCATCACATACATCTTGGGTTTCAGCAAGATGACCATTCATCATTCTATCGCCTTTCTAAATATTACATAACCTCATTTTAAGCTGGTGGACATGAGTCCGACATTGATTTACAAAGATCTCTTCCAATTTATGTCAAACATCATATGAACAAGGTAATTTAACTACTTGAGAAAGAGAAGAGAAGAAATCATAGAGGAATGAAGGGGGAAACCTTGAGTTGATGATATCCAATAAGCAAAATAGAGAAGTTTGAATTATAACAACTAGGTGAGGAAGTCGATCCATTAAGATGATCGAGATATCAATGAGCTTCCAAGACAACTTCGAGTTGAGCACGCCAAAACACATAGTTCGTGGAATCCAACTTAATCTGAACGATTTGATACCCAATTTTATCTAAGGAGCATCGACTCAGCCATAATCGCAAAATTGGATGTGATTTGAGGTGTCTATGAGGAAGATGAGTCCATGACAGAAGTGCGGAAAGATTGGGGAACGAAGAAAATTCGCCATTAATGGTGAAAAGGAAATTCTTTTTTGACTCGTGGTACCATAATAGAAGTAGAGAAGAAGAATTTTTGTATATTATTTCATGTGTATGAAGTTACAATATGCAATGTATATATAGTTGTTTATGCATACATAATACACATGATATATACACTCATATGTAAGTATCTATTTGAAACTAATTGTTATTCTTTTTTGGCACTGTTGTGGTAAACTAATTGATATATGAAGTTACAATATGTAATGTATATATAGCCACCCCCTCCCCCCCTAATTTAAAAAAATATATATAACTATCCAAGAATTAAAAAAAATATATATATAATTAATTCTTAAGTTTTTATAAAAAATTCATTTGGCCCCCTTCTCAAACTTTTGAAATTTATTATATTCGACTTTAAATTATTTTATTTATAAAGATATTTTATTTTTTATACAAAAAAATATATGTTATTTTGTATATAAAAAGAATATTATAGGATAGTTAATTAAAAAAATTAATATCTAAACTTATATTGTAATTTTTACACAATATAAGGACCTATAGCATATTTTTTCCTTAACATAAGGATCTATTTGATAATTTTTGACATAATATATAGAGTCATAGTGTAAATACCGCAACAAAAAAAATTTCGGGGCCGTTGCCCCCAACCCCTTGACCCTCTCTAAGAAAAATTGCTCGCTCCGCCTCTGCTTGTCGGGTAACTACTGCAGGTGTAGTTATCTCATGTATGTATTAAGTGTACAGTGTAGCTTATTAGTATACTGATCCATTTTTGAAATTAGTATATACGCCTATATTGCATTACATGATTTACACTTTTATTTGATATTTAAAAAAAGTGTAGAAAGAAAATATGCTGGAACTTGGCAGAGTGTAAGGTCAAGGTTGCATATTCATTTGATTCAACTAGAATGTAAGGTCTTAAGCAATGTAAATTTACTCGTGATTAGTGAAGATAATCAATGAAAGGCTCATGTATTAACTGAGACAAAAAAAAAAAGCCTGAGAAATTCTAATATTAAATTTGAGAATGTAAGCGTTGAGAAGGTTGATTATTCATATAAATAATCTTAATTTGTCAACTGAATTAATATATTTGACAAGTTGTTTGTGAATCAAGCTATCAACTCTTTTGCTAGTTGTCTTTTTTTATTAATAGGAATGCTAGTTGTCTTTTTCTTCTTTTTATGAGATCTGGCAAGATTCATGAATCATTGACTTATTTTTTTTTTAATAATAGATGGAGAACCATACCAATTGATTATCTGCAATGGATAGTATACAAGTGTATACCCACGTCCTTTTGTCTCATTTATAAAAATTTGTATATTTGAATGAGTAATTATCATTTAATTCATATCATATATATGATTACATATTACTTGCTTTAATCTTCACCTCTTCCAACTTCCAACTTCCATTTTAATCGATTTCTCCACTCACGCAAAATAGTAATTGAGAGTTATGGAGGGTAAGATTGATTATCCTATTCTTGATGCTCTCTTCCAATTTCTTAATACTTGCCCTGTTATGCCTTTATTAAAATATAAACTTATGGATGATCTAGCACTCCTTGAAGCGATTCTCATTGATCATCCCGAAGTGTATGTTGAATATGATCTCTTTAAATTTGAATCGGCAGTCACATCCACTTTCTCCTCGTACGATGTCAACAATATGAACGAACTCATGGCCTTAAACTTTTGTACTGAGATCAGCGAAATTTCAGTTTCCATGAGAGAATGGGCTGATGGACAAAGTATTTATGAGGAAAGGGAAAATCTCTATTGCCCATCACAATATGGTGAGTTTGAAGAAAATCCATCTTACTATCCAAGTACTGGTCAAGCGGTCTTCATTTACCATCTTTTGGAGAATCTTGAGGAGCTGTTAACCGAAACGGCTACTACAAATCGCCCTTTGAACTATGTCATTTCAAGGCTCCATAGGCAGCTACATTTCTTGGTTCCTCACTTCTTGGAGATCACGATTGACTCTCCATCAGATTTAAAGTCGATTGTAACAGATATTACAAATTTGGCATATGAGGTAGAGTATGCCGTTGATTCTTTTCTAGTTGGAGATATTCCTTCCTCCCACTGTATCTTCTGGCTTCTTAAAATATTAAAATCATTTAGAACTCTCTGGACAGAAAGAAGGGATGGGGAAGATGATGTGGTCGAATTTGAGGCAAAGAAAACATTAATACATGATATGCTTTATGGAGGAGACGGGCAACTCAACCTCCTCTCGATTTCCGGGATGAGTAATATAGGAAAGACGAAATTCGCGGAGGAGTTGTTCGCGTCTCCTTCTTGCGTTGACCACTTTGACTATGGTATGATGGGTTATGTTCGTGATCCATATAAGCGAGAAGAATTACTGTTAGAGCTTATAAGTCATATTGTTGATCTTACAGATGAATGCCTCTCGATGAGTGGTGAAGAACTAACAATGCACATGCAAAAGTTTCTCGAGGGTGAGAAGTATATTGTTGTAATAATGAATGTGAATAAGCTTGTGGTTTGGAATGATCTACGAAGATGTTTTCCAGAATCTCACAAAGGAAGTAAAATTTTAATAACTTCTAGTGGGTGGAAGTTTGCTTTCCAAGCTAAATCTCAGATAAAAGTGCAACCCATTGGTGAAAGAACTTGGGAGATTCTAAGGGAGGCCGTGTTTCAAAAAGAAACCTGTCCTCCTGAACTATTTAAAGTCGGAATGAAAATCGCAAATAGGTGCAAAAGATTTTCATTCAGATCGGTGGTTTCTCTTCTTAAGAAGTATGAGAAAAGGGTGATGTGGTGGGAAGAGATAGCTAATACTCTAGGGTCATACATGATTGGAAACCTAGCCAGTCAAGAAATGCGAATACTAGAGCTAAGTTGCACGAATTTAGCAGATTATCTAAAACCATGTTTACTGTATTTACAGGTATTTTTTCATGAAAAGATAATTTTGGTGTCGAAATTGATAAAACTGTGGATAGCAGAGGGATTTGTAATTAATACGGCACCCCAAACCTTAGAGAAGACGGGAGAGACTTACGTTGCAGAGCTAATGGCTCTAAATCTATTACTACCCTTTGAAGAGAAATCTATTGGTGGCCCAAAAATTTGTTTTGTCAATGAGCTTTTAGGTGCGTACACCCTTCCTGAAATTGTTGTAAGAGATAATTTTTTGTATATTGTTGATGGGCGTTTTTTACACAAAAAATCTGCTGGGTTATTCCATCCCAATATGTCACCTTCCTCAACAATAACTTACCAACGTTGTCTCTGTGGTTCTGAAGATATGAAGGAATTCATTAAGAGGAAAAATTCTGCTCCATTTCTGCAATCACTCTTTTTTTCTGCCTATCCCTTGTCCGATGGGAACCACGTAACTCCTGATCTGAGCTATTCAGAATCTATTTCTTTCATTTTTGACAAGTATAAGTTTCTCAAGATATTGAAATTAGAGGATACCATCATAGGAGAGTCTTTCACAAAGGTTGGTGTACTTGTTTTGCTAAGATACTTGGAAGTTCAAAGCATATTGGATTATATTCCATCATCCGTAGCCAATCTTTGGAACTTACAAACCTTTCATTTCAAAGGATCCACTTCAGAAGTTGTAAAAGTACCTGATTCTATATGGGATATGGAGAATCTGAGGCACCTTCATATAAATAAGAGTGCTTCTTTCGATATAGAGCCCCATAGACTTGAGAAGTGCTCCTCTGTTCTAGATAATCTACAAACCTTTTCCACACCATCTCTTGCTTATGGGAGTGACATGGAGAAGATGTTGAGAAAGATAGCAGGGATTCAGAAACTAAAGTGCATATATCAAGATTCATGGGATGACGCTAGAAACTGTAATCAGTTCCCGGTGTTGGAGTTTTTGAATCAACTCATATCGTTGAACGTTATTTACAAAGGTGGAGGAAAATATCTATATCCATGTCAATTCAATTTTCCTTCAAATCTGAAGAAATTGACTCTGTCAAAATTCGGAATGTCGTGGGATGAAATAACCCAAGTTGCGATGCTATCCAATCTCGAGGTTTTAAAATTGATAAACAATGCATTTGAAGGTGAAATATGGGGATTGGGAGATCATTTGGTCTTCCCCAAACTCAAATTCTTCAAGTTGGAGAAGATAGACATTGTGGAGTGGAGGGCCAATCGTAATAACTTTCCCGTCCTTGAACGCCTACTCGTGCACAAATGCGAGAACCTTGTGGAGATCCCTCAAGATTTCGCATACATCAATACATTGCGGAGAATTGAGGTTCTGGAAAGCAATCCTTCTGCTCAAAATTCAACCATATCTATTTTAGAAGAGCACATCGTACTTTATGGTAAATATAAACTTTACATCCATCTTGATCGAGCTGAAATGATCGAGGGGCGTTGGCGCTGGACTTGGGAATGGCTTACAAGTAAGTAAATTCATATCATGTTTTTTTTCATGTTTCTTTATATATAGACATTAATTCTCGGGTTGAGCTCTAACTAAATATATTTTACAATTGCATCGGCAATTCTAGGTACCAATGAGGGTGAATACCCTTGACAGGGATGGAGAATTGGCATGCCATCCTCCACATTTAATCTTTACCATTTACTTTGTTTGATCAAAGATTGTGTTTCGTTCAAGTAAATTAATGTTTTTCTTGTCTTGGTTTGTCTCACTCATGCGGCAAAATGGATTTCAACACCAACAGTTACCTTGTTTTCTTTTGATCTTAGACCAATATTCATGTTAGCAACTCTTTTGTTGGTTTACCTTGTTTTTAGTGGCTGAATTTATTGACATGTTAGCCCTATTTTTCATTTGAAAGATGAATACAATAATATATAATTAATTGTGGAGTATGTCAAAATCTATTTTTAGGTTCATTCTTACCTGTAGCCTTTAGCTTATATTGGAGGTTATCAAAGTATTTGAGCTTAGCTTATTTTTGTTGTTACTTGTGTGCTTTCATTGGGTCTTGGTGCCATCTTCATGATTTTTTTCTTAACCGGCAAGGTATTATTTATATCATTAACAAGTCAAACAACAGAACATTGCATATTTGCCTAGTTGACAATATACTGCAGCGAAATTGTAAAAGTAACTACACAGCCTACAAAAACAACATTATTGATTGCTAAACGAACAAAATAAATCAAACTTCTCTTTCAACCAGAGAACTCAAGAAGTTGAATCTTGGTAAATATGATTGCAAAATTTAATAGAGATTGACCAGACTAATACATAATAATGTAAACAAATAAACGAAAGACATCCATATATAGTTTTTTTTTCTTGTTAAGCTGTTTCGACATTTTTTTTTTTTTTTTTGTCAAAAGCAGTTTTGATTGATTATAATGTCATTTACCAAAAAAAAAAAAAATTATAATGTCAAAACTTTACAAGAGTTTTTGTAACATAGTAACTAAACAAAATAGTCTAAGCTACTACTGAATTGATAGAGTAATTGGAATCTTCCAATTTACACATCGCACTCTATTGATTCTCGTGTTAGCAAATCTTTTATGCATCAGCACAATACTTTTGACAACAACGTAAATTTCCTCTTATATTGGTTGTTCAGTTCTACTATCTCCATTGAAGATTCTACTATTTCTTTCACACTAAATTGTGTGTATGCAGATGCAGAATGATGCTCTAAATATAGTAATCCTTTGGCCATTTAGATTAGTAAAGATCATACATTGACATAGTAATTGCGCCCAAATTCTTGATATAAAACTACAGACAATGCAGAATGGATCTCTTTCTTCAATGAGATTTTTGCAGAAAATACAATTAGAATCTGCTATAGCTTCCCAGAAGCAAGTCTAAGTTTAGTTGCTAGTGTATCAAGACAAGCAAGCCAGCTGAATTGAGAAGTCTTTGCCATAATGACCAATATTTGAATCAAAACAAGAAATGTTATTTTACATTCCAGATGCCTCGTCACTACCCAAGGTACTCATATCAGTTCATCTAAACTGTTGATAATGTCGATTTATCGATTATTTTTTACAGGTATAAGAAAGCTGAGTACAAGAATATGTCTGAATGAAAATTAATTTGCTTGCTTAAAGAGTATGTATTTCTATCATACGAGATGTCAATTACAAGAGAAGCGTTGCCATTAGAGCTTTCCAATTGGCCAGAACAGCGAGCATAAAAAACAATAGGGAGGGATCGAGATTATTGTAATTTGTGGAGATCGTGATAAAGTAGAGTTAAGTTTTTCTTCACTAACAATATATATTTCATGTATTCGACATGCTAAACTTTCTATTCCCATAAAATGAGTATTTTTCTAATACATCGGCGGAGAACCAAGACTCTGGTTAATAAAATGTATTTCAAAACTAAGTGAAAAAATTGGTTGATCAAGTTTTGAAAATATTTTTTTCCTCTCTTTTTGAGACTCTTATATTCCATTTATTACACCTACCTTATGGAGCAAGGTTATTGAATTCAATATTTGATAGTTACCTTCTACTTATTATTTAAAATTGTGTATAATGATATTTTTCATGTATGTACTCGTCATATTGAGTGTGATTGTCATTGTATTTGTCAATGTGTTGCTTAGGATACAAAAACACTTCAATACACACCTTCAACTGACTAGCTAGATGATACCTCCTCCTAAACTCACCCTCTAGGCTATGCTTTATATTTCGGTTTTGCGACCTAGCTAGGCGGTCGATCGGCGCCTAGCGTTTAGGCGGGACTACACGAGTCTTAAGCGGGATTTGACGGTTTAGAATCTTGTTGTGTAATTTTGTATATTTAGTAAAATATACGTAGTAATTATAACAATTTTAACTATTTAAGTCATAAAATATATTCAACACTATAGTACATATAAAACTAACTAAATTTGAGTTATAATTTCAATTTACGAATTCTCGAGAATAAGAAAAATAAAAAGAATGCCTATGCGACCACTTTTTGCCATTAATCAACACATAGGCGGTCATTTTTTACCATTACCTAGGCGGGCTAGGCGCCTCTACCACGATGACTAAGGCGCCAACTGAAAATGCCTAGAATTTTTACTAGGCGTAAATGGCTGAGGAGGAAGTTGACGCCTAGGCGGCGATTTCTATAGCATAGCCTTTAGGTCATGCATATTATGGATTTGATTTCCAAACTCAAACTAGTGTCAAACTCATCACCTTGAGTTTGAGAAGGGGGGGGGGGGAAGGAGGAGATGGGGGTATTAGATTATATATATATATATATATATATATATATATATATATATATATATATATATATATATATATATATATATAAAAGTGTATATAAGATATATTATTGCCTTAATTAAAGAGATTATTTACCATAGTTATTGTAGGATGCTAGCTCTGCAAGTTAAGTCCTAATATTAATATTGCTATATAGTTCACTTTAATATTATCATTTCATTCTATACAACACACAGTATTTTATATTCTTCTCTCTAATTTTTGAAGTAGTTAACCATGTCCTAGTGAGAAGTCTACATGTTTAACTCCACACGCACGTCAACCCCTCCCCCGTCCCGACTCTGGTGCAACATGGTCATGGGGAGTTAGTTTTGTTTTCAGGTTTTTATAGAGGAATTCAAAACCGTTTTCCTTAGATTCTTTGAATTTAAAGGTGGTTAATTCTTCATTCCATGTTTCATCACATGTGTTAGACTTATGACCCAAATTCATCTTTGTAAGGTCTGACCCATTTAGTTATAAACCCTAGTATACTTATTTACCTATAAATACATTGTATTGTATTGGTTATTAGTTAACTCGTTCAATTGACAGTAGTCATTAGACTCTCCTTTTGTAATCAATCCTCTATAATAAATTTTCTCCTCTTCCCGTGGTTTTTCCAGATTTGGGTTTTCCACGTATATCGGTGTTCCTTTTATTTTTTGTTTCTTATATTTTATATTATTCTGCCATTTCAATTCCAACAACATTTTTTTTAGATTTACAGGTTCATTCCTGATCTATCAAATATGTAATGTTTAACGTTCTAACCAGATTACTCTCCTCCTTCTCTTCCAGTTCTTATGTAATAGGTTTTGGATTTATGATCATCATCGTAAGTGTCTCTTGGACATTATAAATACGAGTCCACTTAGATCATATGGAAGACACTGAAAATATACGAAACCTCTTTTATTTCTGAACACGCTCTCTTGGTTTTTCTAGGCAGTTTGAGCGATTCTCTATTCCTCGTTTAAACAGTACACTCTAAATCTAAACATAGTATTTATACTTTGGGAAATGATGGGCGAAGATAGTTTAGCACTCTCGTTGCACGCAAATTATTTTCAAGGTATTGGACATGTTCACTCTACTACAACATTGTTGTTTGGTTTTCATATTTTGTTTCTTAAACTTCGTTGTAAGTTTTTCAAATTGTATTTTCAATATAGGTTATATTGTTGTTATTTACGGAACAATATATTTATTCCAACAAATTGAAATTATTTTTGTAAAACACTGATCTGTAATGACTTCTCATTATTATTTCCATGCTACTAGTGTTGGTGCTATAAATGCAAAAGACCTTCCTAAGATACCAAAATTGAAAATCTTTGACGTATCCAACTACAAACATTAGTCACAATATATTTTGTTTTTCTTTGAACAACTTGACGTTAAATATGTCTTTTTAACTCCCCCCTAATGTGGACTTTCTAGAAACTGAAGAGGAACTAGCAAGGTACTACGATCTTGAGGCTAAGTTATAAAAATATAACTTTGTGGTTAGGGGATGGTTGTTAAACCGAATGAACAATGCTCTCATTGGTCTATTTACTAACAAAAAATCACTAAAGTTATTTGCGAGACTCCTCAAAAAATGTATGGATCAGATCATTGGGAAATAAATACCATATGACAAACAATTGGGTCAATTGTGTCAGACACGTAACAATTGAAGAGACAAACTATCTTAAAGATAAGTTTAACTGTTTTCCTAGCAATACTTTGAAAGCTAATATAGTTGAACATAATGGTCATGCAAATAGAGACATGTTTAACGTAAAGGGTAAAAATCAAGGGCCAATCATGAACAAATCTGCTGACAACAAACAAGGAGGCAACTTCAAGTCCAGCGGTAAGATTCAGAACCCCAAGGTCAACTACAAACTTGACTGAGGATGGTTAGGTAATTGTTATTGTGAAGGTCGAGGAAAAAATATAGTGGATAGAAAGAGTGAGTGGATCCTTGACATTGGATCATCAAGGCGTTTAAGCTCAAATAAGAACTTGTTCAAAGTGTTTGTGGAAGCTACTGCCAGAGTATGTGCATGCATGGGGGTATTTAACCACTGTTATCATCCTCCAAAGGAGAGAGGTTCTTCTTAAACTAATTCTGGGGAAACCCTTATCTTTAAATAATTTTTTTGCCCCCTCCCTCTGCATGAACTTAGTAACTAAAGATCATCTCAACACAGTATGCCTAAAACTAGTTTTTGATGGGGGGAACTAGTTATAACAAAAATGGTGAATTTGTTAGGAATTGGTATGGGCTATTTGCATTGAACACCATACATTCAGTGAATGAAGATTCATCTAATTATGTTTATATCATTGAGACTATTGATACATGTCATGGCGATTAGGTCATGTAAATGTTAACATATGAAACGGTTCATGGCTTCAAGATTTATACCTGCTAGCAAACTAGAAAATTTTGTTAAATGTAAAATATGTATATAAGCAAAGAAATGCTAAGAAATCTTGTAAATATGAGACCCCTACCGAGACCTATCATTCTGATTTTTTGGATTTTAAAAGGTGATAATGCTCAGTTAATACTATGTTAAATAAAATATTTCCTATTTAATTATGTTGGAAGGTGTTGGAAGGTGATAGATTACTAATTATGAGGGAAGATATACTATAATTACATATAGAAACAAGTAAGCGGAGAAGAAAAAATATAATTTTATATCTACTCAATCAACACTATAAAAATACTCGTGTTTTTCTTAAACTTTTTTTCTTGCCAAATGAACTATGATATTACTAATATTTATACTAGAGGATTAGAAAAATATTAAACATACTACTTAGTTACTATTAATAAAGAGATAAACTCTTGAAATCCACCAAATGATTTTCAAATATTCCTAAATACAATGAATTGTCTTGATCCATCGAGTAGCCTTGATTCATTTGTCCACAAGATGACTTTTCAACTCCTCATGAGTACAATGCATTATCTTTATACATTGAGTAATCTTGATCCATTGAATTTATCAAGTTTAATTATCAACACTTCCCTTTAAAAATAATGCTCGCATCTTAAGACGACACTTCAACTTCTCAATCATCCACTTGATCATCGGTCTTCACATACTTGACTTGAACATCCTTCTTTGCAATACATTCATTGATGAAGTGAAAATTAGAATCGGTATTTTTAATTCTATCATGAAATATTGGATTATTTGCTAAGGCAATTGCTGACTTTTCATGGACATGAATATCAATTGTTTCAACATTAATTCCCAATTCCTTAAGCAGATTCCGTAGCTAGAGTACATGACACACACTCGATGTTGCAGCTACGAATTCAGCTTCACATGTTGACAGTGTGACCATTGGTTGCTTCTTTGAAATCCAAGTGAAAGTTAATTCACCAAAGTAGAAAATAAAACATGTGAACCTCTTCCGGTCATCAATGTCTCATACCCAATCACTATCGCTATATCCTACGAACTTCAAATTTGCAGAAGTAGGATATAAATTTCCATGATCTATAGAGCTTTAACATATCAAAGAATCCTCTTTGCTATTTTAAAATGATTGATAGTCGGGTTGTCCTTAAAGCGACTAACAAGACCAACATCGTATATAATATCTGGTTTAGTGCAGATTAAGTACCTTATGATTCCAATCAAGATTTTAAATATGGTTGAATCTTCTAGTTCTCCACCTATACTCCTAAACAACCCCACAAAGATAAACTGTTGACTCTTATTCGAGCTTCCTGCATTGTTGATCTGGTACATGCATGTGTGCAATGCTTTCAAAGACTCTAAAATGTGATATGCTCGGCTTGTGTCCACTCCAAACCTCTTGGGGGGTTTGTCTTCGACACTTTATGTCGGACACTGATTTGAGAGATACATGGAAAAATCAACAACCTCGACCCTAAATTCTTTTGACAAAGTTTAACTTTCATCATGTATCGAACCATATTCATAATGCATCGATTCTTCCTTTCCATAACTCCATTTGTTGTGGTGAATAAGGAACACTGAGAGGTCTACAAATATCTTTCTTCTCGCAAAACTCCTTGAATTAATTTGATGTGAACTCTCCTCCTCGATCATATATTATCGCCTTGATCCGATAGTCACTTTTAATCTCCACAAGTTCTTTGAATTTCTGAAAAGTAGAGAACATCTCAGATTTATTTTTCAAAAAATAAACCCAGATTTTTCGATTATAGCTATCAATGAATCGTTGAAAATATATATTCTTCCCAAATGAGGCAGGATCGATCGGTTACATAAGCATTAATTAATTCCAATTGTTGTTTCCCCCTAACATAAATTCCTTTAGGAAAACCTCTCTGATGTTATTTTCTAACAAGACATCATTCACATAGGTGATCTAGTTAAACTGTGTGGGGTAATCCTTTTACCATATACTTAAATGACATCACTTTTAATCCATCAAGTTGAGATTCCCGAGCCTCAAATTTTAAAACAAAGGTAGATTTTTATAACATGATTTTAAACACTTTGTTGCACCATGATGGATGCTCATTATAAATATTTGATTGCTAGTCACTGGAACTTTTTTATTTAAGTTCGCGTCACCATTTTTCAAATATAAACTCATGTTCACCAACTACATAGTGTGGTCTTTCTCCAATAATTGACCCATACTCAAGATATTTGTCTTCATTCTTGGAACAAAATAAACATTAAAAATAAACTGATGTTCGTCATTCTTTAATCTAATCATGATTTTTTCTTTTTCTTTGACTGGAGTTTTTGACCAAAGAGAATATTATCGTTCATCTCGATGAACATACTTTTATTTCCACACATGCGATTACTTGCACCTGTATCGAGGTACCATTTAGATTCATTCTCCTCCAGCGACGCCTTGTACGCAAATAAAAGTGTCTCATCTCTTTTTTTCTCTTCAGCAAGATGAGATTTTTTTTTCTCCCTCTTGAGGTCCATTATAGCACACGTATTATAAATAGTGTATGAATCTATGACAATTGTAGCACTCTATAATTTTCTTGTCTTGTTGTTTATAGAAGCCTCCTCATCCTCTTTCTCTTGTCGATTTGGACTCAACTTTTGCTTCATCGTCGTACCATGTGGCTTGACTATCAAGACCTCGACCACGACCTCTACCACATCTTCTTCTTCGACCACGTCAACCTTGGAAACTTGTATAACCATCATTTTAATATTCATTTTGCTGACAAAGGTAATTCGATTGGCTCTTTTATCCTTTTCTTACCTTTTTTGGGAAATTGTATTTTTTATAACTCATCAACAATCATGGTTTCAATATCGTTGTACTCCTCGATGACTATAAGAATATAATCATTCGGATTAATAGATCGAATAATCACAATACTAATATATCTGTTTGTCGATGATCTTAATTTTTTTTAATAGTTCCACAATATTATTTACAAGATATTCTTTCAATCTTTGTTACCTGTTCCCTTAAAGTCGTAGTATCATACCAACAAATTAATTATATGCGGAAATGGCGTTTAGAGAGAGTTCCTTTAAGACAAACTTTCTAAAGGAAAGTTATTGTGGAAATAGTAGCGCTATGGGAGGGTCTGAAGTTGGTGGAGAGATTTGGCTTCCAAGAGGTGACAGTTGAGATGGATTCACGAGAGGCGATTGATCTAATTCGGAACAACGTTGATGGAAGAGGGCCAGGGGCCTGGTGGATCGGGCAAATCCGATTGTTTCTGGATAGGAATAAAGGAGTTCATCTGCGAGGCATCTATCGAGAAGCCAACCGTTGCGCGGATTGGCTAGCTAAACAAGGATGGAAGAATAGGGAGGAGTACCTACTACTTGGAGACCCCCCCTATGGTATATGGAGTCTTTACACTAAGGATCGGATGGGGTTTAAATCGCCTAGGGAGATATATAGTCTCGACTTAATTAATAATGTATTAGATTAGTATTGTTTGTGTATCATGATCCCTTGGGATCTCCGATGTATTAAAAAAAAAAACTTTCTAAGTTAAACACGCTTAGAATAGGTAATGATTCAATGGTTCTTACTTAAAAAGTTTTTGAAGTAACTTAAGTTTTGTTTTTATCGAAACATAATGGTTGGAGCTTGCATGAATACGAGGTTTAATTCGATAACAAATATCAAAATCAATTAGATTATATAATCAATCGACATATTAAACATACACATACACATGCAAATCCCCATATGAAAAACGTGAGAAGTAATTCACAAATATATCCAATTAAAAATAACTCAACAAATGATCCACATCGAACAAAGAAGTAGAGTTAAAATTGTCATTTTTATACCTATCTACTCAATTATTGATGTACTACAAGTACAGAACGTATGACGGCCGTGTGCTTTTTGTCATATATTGTTGTTTCCCTCAACTATAACAAAAACGTCATTTTCTAGCTAGGAATTTAAATGTCACTTTAGATTAGATGTAAACGCAAGTTGATTAAAAAAGAACTTTTAAGGATTCAAAATTAAAATACTGATTAGATGCAATGGTACTATATATTGATCTATTTTTAATAAAATATTTTTTCCAACACAAAAGAAAAACAGATTAACTTATAGAAGAAGTCTAGGATTAATTTTTTTTATATATGTGCAATTTAAGTTAACAATAGTAAAGAATAACCCGTTGATATTAACGCAATTGGCTAGTGTTTTGGTTTTCTGACTAAACAGTACGGGTTCAAACCAAGTCAATGATTTTAAGTTTAAAGTAGCTTTTCGATGTATTAAGTAAAAGAAGGTTAAGAATCACTAATTATAAAAATTTATATATTGCCATTTTGGTTAAGGTTAAGAAGAGGATTTTAATATTTCCTTAAATGGGGTTAAAAGTTAAATGTTTGAGTTCGCTAAATAGGGGTGGATTTCAGGATAGGCTAAGGTGGACTGTAGTCTATCTCAACCTATAAGATAGCAGTATAATTTAGTCTGTTTTTTTCTAAAAAATTAATAAAAAATTTACAATCCCTCAACTGAAAAATTAGTTAAAATTTTTGCCGCTAAAGATACATTTTTGTAGTGTATACATTAATTTTACTAAATATTAAATAATAATTTTTTTTAATTCGAAATTTTCAAATCCGCCCCTATGGCTGATCTAAATAAGTTTAAACAAAACAATAAATAAATTGAAGGACCAAAAATTTCTGTAGCATATGTTTTCTCTAGTCAAGCTCAAGAAAATTAAGTAAATATATATATGTCCAAGTGCCCTGGATCCACGTACACGTGGAAGTTGGTATATTAATTTAGCATGGTCCACTGTTTGGTTTTGTTTTTCTCCTGAGTCAACTTATTGGTCTACTCAGCTATAAGTACAAAAGTAGAAAAGGAACATGTCCCTTTAAAACCCGCCTGAGAACACCTAATACCTAGTGGTTTCCGTGTCCATGTTTTGCATGTTTCACAACTCCTATCCAAAAATTTATATAACACCACCTTACACTGTTTCATGCTACAACACATAAGTCGATTTTCATTTACAATCTTACTATCTTAATTTATTCGTGTAAGTTATGGATGAGATATACTCACACTCACGAGATGAAGAAGAAGTTATATTAGCATCAAGCACGCCTAAGAAGAAAGCTGGGAGGAGAAAGTTTAAAGAAACTCGTCACCCAGTTTATAGAGGTGTTAGGAGAAAGAATTTGAATAAATGGGTATGTGAAATACGTGAACCAAATAGTCAAAGAAGAATATGGTTAGGTACATATTCAACTGCTGAAATGGCTGCAAGAGCTTATGATGTTGCTGCATTGGCTCTAAGGGGTACAAACGCTTGTTTAAACTTTGCTGATTCAGTGTGGCGCTTACCAATACCACCTTCTAAAGATGTCGAAGATATAAGGAAAACTGCAGTTGAAGCAGCCGAAGCATTCGGGGCTGAGAGAGAGGATGATCAAGTTCCTAATATAGAGGCGAAGAAAGAAGATGAAAATGAAGAGGAGAGTGATAAGGTAATGTGGCAAAATGAATCCATATTTGAGGTTGAGAATGGAGGTTTGGGAGGGATTTTGTATTCTCCACCTCATTATGAGTTAGTGGAGGATTTTAATTGGAATGATATGGAAAGTGCTTCGGATTTGTCGTTATGGAGTTATTCTTTTTAATATATCTCTTGTGGTGGGGTGTATAATGTTAATTTCAATAGAATATCATATAGTTTACATATGGGGCTATTTCTTCATAGGCTAATTTGTGAATGCTTAGTTTGTGATGTAGTATTGTATTGTGTCGGGTGTGAAATATATTTTGGTGTAATTTTTACGATATTGTTAAATAATTTATGGGTATCCCTTACTTTGTTATTTTTACGATACTGTTGTAATTACATGAATAATACTATCATTCACGACTATAATTAAGTAGTCGTAAATTAATAGATGCGGATGAGTAGGGACTACATCTGAAAATTAATCTCTAAAGACATCTTTAATGATAAATTACTAGCGAGTAAATAATAGTGACGACATGTCGTCGTTAATGACTGAAACGGTTTTTCACGACTAATTTTTTAATCATTAGCGACTACAAATGCCGTCGCTAACAAGGTGTGTTGTAGTAGTGGATGGTGAAGCGAGATTTATGTGTGGAATTTGAATAATTTTTCTTATGCATTTTGAAGTATTATAGGCATTGTACCCTTGTTATAAGAATAGCTTGATTTTTTATTTATAATAAATAAAATTGGATTAGTTTCATATTATATCTTTTATCGATTGAAGTATTTAGGGAGATGGATTTGAATGTGTGTGACACTAGGTGTAAAATACTTGCGCAAATTAAAGTATGTTTCCACTATAAAATAGCACGTCCTTGCATGATAATCAATAAAAATCTCATGAGTACTTCTTGTGGAAGCATGAGCCTTGGGCATTGAGAAGTAGGGGTGAGTAAAACAAAACCGAATCGATTCAAAAAACTAAAAAAACCGAACCGAAAAATCCGTTCGGTTTGGTATAAGCTTTATGAAAAAACCGAAAAATTCAGTTCGGTACGTATGGTTATTCTTAGCTAAACCATACCCAAAAACTGAGCCAAAAAAAATGAAAACTAAGTCATTCTTAAAGAGATTATGACAATGGTATAGAAAATAGAATAATTTTTTAAAACAAAAAAACATTCATATATGACATGAATCATCCCTAAAAATGTCATAATATGTAACATATTTTTACATAAGTCATTAGTCGATATATTTTAAAAATCTTTCGTTTATTAATATTTGTTGAAGGTAAAGCATGTACACATTAAATTTTGTAAATATTCTTTTGAAATTATTTATTTACGGCTAATATATAAGCAATTTCCTACATGAGTTAATAACATGAAAATCAAACACTTCATATATGGATTTGCTAGAAATTAAATTGTCTCAAATAAAATATATCCAACTATCGAATTAAACATATTCCAAAACCGAAAACAAACCGAATCGAAAACCGATAAAATCGAACCGATCAAAATCGTTCGGTTCAGTACGTACTGATATTTTTAAAAACCGAATTATTCGGTTACGGTTTTGGTTACGGCAAAAAACCGAGCCGAACTGAACCGTGCTCACCCTTATTGAGAAGCTATGTGTTTAAGATAGCTTGTCTTTGCCATGATTTACAAACTAAGACAAAATATTATACAATCTCATTAAAAAATATCATTGTGAAGCCCTGCCCAAATTTGATTTCAATATCTAAAATTTACAATACTAAAACCTATTGAACATATAAATTCTGAAACATTGATTTTATTCAACAAAGAGGTTTGCCTACAAGAGGACAACTTTTTCTTGATTCTTTCATTCTAATAAAACCACTCACGAACAAAATTAACGTCACTACAGGCTAAATTTGCTAAAAATAAGAAAATTAGTTTTGGACAACATAAAAACTATTCAAAAGATAAGTAACGAAAACAGCTAATTACTAACTTACAAATACCAATGAAATAGAAAAAAAGTAATGATATATACCATCCGAGAATACCATTTATGACATGGCATGAATTGGTAGAGTATAAATCGTTAATCTATTTATTTTTTTGACCTGATTAACGATTTATTGTCAACTAATTCACAATACATCACATATGGTAGTTGGGCTGTATATATAATTACTCATGAGTAATATATGATCTGCATAAGTTCTCATTGAAATCTTGGTATAATCCAAGCCGAAGAAGTATTGTCTTGGCATACTATTTCACGGTCTCACCGTCAAAACAAACGATCAACACTTCATCTGATAAGTGATAAATTACCATATAATAATCGATGGTTATAGCTTTACACTCATCAATCTCTGAACACTCACTTGAGAAAACAATGAGTTAAAATTAAAGAATAAAGCTTCATTCCCCAAACTCTTAATTAAGGATGAGCATAATTTTAACAAAACCGAAAACCAACTCGAATTTTAATCAAACCGATCTAATAAACAGGTAATTTTACCTTGGTTAATTTTACTCTGTTACCTATTAATTTTCCGAGTCCAACTATTTTACCTATAAATTACCCAAACCATTGGATTGGGTAAACCCAAACCGAAAAACGTAAATTAATGATTTCAATTAATAATGTTTATATTTAAGGTGAAACCGTTTTTTTTAAACTCTAATATAGTTTATAATTAACAAACTATTTAGACTCTCGAATTATCAAAAGTTTATTTTGTAAAATTATTCGTTTGAAATAGGTGCAAATCGAGTATGATTTTTAATGATAGCAATTTTATGTTACAAAAATGTTTGACCATAGTTGACCCAGAAGGTAAATCGAAGGTACCCGAGGGTAAACTTGTTTTTCCCTACCCTTGGGTTACCTAAGCAATTCCTTAAAGTGAAATATATTACCTTTGGTTTACCCTACTCAAAACCGAGTAAAACCGACCCGTACTCTCCCCTACTCTTAATCCTCACCAAGAGAAACTTATATATGCTCACATTGAAGCCCTAAACATTACCGTGGATGAAAGGTTATTAGCATAAAGTTTTGTTTCACTGAGAAGAGCATAAATTGAGTTAGGATCCGAAATAAGGGTGACGTCTTTTCCATGGTTGAACCTAACTGCTTAGAGAAATATTCCATTGAAGTGGAATTAAAAAGAGACGTTGTATTTTGTTTAGAGGTTTTGGAGGTAAGAAAAGTAGTAACATGCAGCCAGGGCCGGCCCGAGCGTCGTGGGTACCTAAGGCAAGAAAAAAAATGGGGTCTTTTACCGTACGTATATTAAATTTTTTTTATCCTGTTTTGACCAAACAAATCATATATAAAAACTTTACTAATAAAATTCATGAATAAGCAATTATTCAAAAAAAAATCAAGATATTAAATCTGAAACAATTATATAAAAAACGTTTGAAAAAAATTAAAAATTTACTATATTCACTTTAAAAATATTTTCAATGTTTTTTGTGATACAAAATTATTGATTAAACTTTCATATTTAAGTTCCTTAATCATATTTTGCTCAATCAACAACACAATATGACCATATTCTCATTTGTGAATCATAATAATTGATAAAATAATAGTAGAACAACTGAACATTTTTATTTAACCAGCGCACTTCCAATAACTATTCGTTTCGAGTTTTGGTTATAAGTTTTTCTTATATTTCAAAGTGAGTAGTGACAAATGTATGAAAATAATATAATTTAATTTTTAAATATGAATAATATTAAATATAATTAATTATACAAAAGATAGGAAAAAAATTACCTTTTAATTGTTTTTTTTAGATGTCTTTTTATATATAATATAATCTTAAGATAGATAATTAATTATATTACAGATAGAAAATATTTTCTGTAAAAAATGACTTTTCAGTTAACGCTTTTCAATGAACTTGGTATTAAAAAACAAAATGCAAGTAAGGGATTCGAACTTTCACCAAAACTTTTCAATGAACTTGGTATTAAAAAACAAAATGCAAGTAAGGAGATTCGAACTTTCACCAAAATTGACTAATAACACTTACAATTCCACTGAGCCACACTTTCACCTTCGATAATACTAAAAGGGGGTGTTTGTTTGCACTTAACGAGATCTTAATCTGGTTCATTAAGACACTGGATCAATAAGACTGTTTATTTTTCCTGTCCAATCCAGATCTGAATGGCTCTTAACAAGTCTGTTTCATTAAGATTTCAAACTAAGTCTGAATCAGACACTGCCTCTTAACTGAATAAATCCTATTCAAATGTTTATTAAGCATTCAGCACTTATTACTTAAAAAAACAAACGACACCTAAGTCTTAAGATATATATCTGATATCGAGAAAAAATAAATTCTTTGGGCCCCTAAAAAATATGGGGCCCAAGGCGACCGCCTTGGTTGCCTTGGGCCCGGGCCAGCCCTGCATGCAGCAAGACATAGCTTACTACTATATGAATGTTTGGTGATTTTCTCTATGGTTTTGGAATGGTGCAAACATATACTTGGTTGATGAAGGTCCGAGCTTTTGCTTGTATGAGTTAAAAATGAAAGCAATTCTTTAGATAGAGAGTCATTGCACATATGTTCTGTTAATTATTGATGTACCACAAGTGTTAGTAGATAACGTGGGACACCCGTGTGCCATGTTATTGTTTCACTTTTTTTTTTTTTTTTGACAGTATTGTTTCACTCAACTATGACAAAAGCTTCTTTTTATAGCTAGAAATATATCACTTTAAATTAGATGTCTACACACATTTTCCAGGAGAAATAAAAGTCAATTTTTTTAAGAATCACATAAAAAGATAAGACATTTTATTGCTAAGTCCTGGGACCAAAGTCGCCTTGATTAGTTAATTTATAGAAAAAATTTAAGATTTAATTATATATATATGTGTGTGAAATTCAATAGTGGTAAAAAAATCATCAAAATATAACATATTATATTTTGGTGAAGGTCATAAAAGGGAATCAAGTTTAAAAGGTTTGAGTTAACGCATCTAAATATTAGAGATTGGAGTTAATAACAACAAATAAAATAAAATAAAATAAAATTAAAGAACCAAAAACTTATCCAGTGAAAGTTATGTGTAAGAAAAAAAAAATCAAGCAAATATACTACAGCTACTGCGTCTACCCCTATAACCTTACCTGGACAGGGTTAAATATTTTTTATCGGAATTGATATTTTTGTAATTAATATTTTTCTACAACAAAGAATAATAATGTGGGGCTACAATCCAGGTGCCCCGGGTCCACCTTCACGTGGTACATTAATTTCTCCAAATCTTAATCATCTATGGTCCACTTTGGTTTTTTTCGTCTGGGTCAACTTATTGGTAAAGGGTAGAAAAGAAACATGGTCCTTTAAAAAACCCGCCTGAAAACTTCTAATACCTAGTAGCTTCCGTGTCTCTCTTTTGCATGCATTCACAGTTCTAACCAAACACTTATATAACACCACCTTATATTGTTTCATTATTACAACACATAAAGTCAAACTATTTTCATAATACAATCTTACTATCTTGTTTTTGTAAGTTATGGATATGATATGCTCACACTCACCAGATGAAGAAGAAGTTATATTAGCATCAAGCACGCCAAAGAAGAAAGCTGGGAGGAGAAAGTTTAAAGAAACTCGTCACCCAGTTTATAGAGGTGTTAGGAGAAAGAATTTGAATAAATGGGTGTGTGAAATACGCGAACAGAATAGTCAAAATAGAATATGGTTAGGGACATATTCAACTGCTGAAATGGCTGCAAGAGCTTATGATGTTGCTGCATTGGCTCTAAGGGGTTCAAATGCTTGTTTAAATTTTGCTGATTCAGTGTGGCGTTTACCAATACCACCTTCTAAAGATGTCGAAGATATAAGAAAAACTGCAGCTGAAGCAGCTGAAATATTCGGGGATGAGAGAGAGGATGGTCAAGTTCCTAGTGCCGAGTCGAAGAAAGAAGATGAGAATGAAGATGAGAGTGATAAGGCATTGTGGTATAAAGAATCCATGTTTGAAGTTGAGAAGGGAGGAATGTTTGAAGAAATGATGGGAGGGATTTTGTATTCTCCACCTCACTATGAGTTAAAGGAGGATTCTAATTGGAATGATATGGAAAGTGTTTCTGATCTGTCGTTATGGAGTTATTCTTTTTGATATAACTCTTGTGGATGGGTATAGTGATAATTTTAATTGAATATCACATAGATTGCATATGGGGCTATTTCTTCATAGGCTATTTTCTGAATGCTTAGTCTGTGTTGTACTATTGTATACTGTTGAGATGTGAAATATATTTTGGTGTTATTTTTACGATGATATTTGTATATATAATTTATGTGTATCCCTTACTTTGTTATAATTTCACTGCTATGCTATGTTTTTTGTATGTAGGGGCGACACAAAGTCGGCCCTAAAAATAAATAAAAAGTCGTCGCTATTAATTCTCAACGGTTAGCGACAACATGTCATTGCTAATGTGTAGTTCCTAATATTTAGTTGCTAAATATCGTTAATAACAGCGATAAGCTAAAAATCGTCTCTAATGATTCCTTCATCTTTAAGAACGACATTTTTTAATTATTAGTGAAACCGGTTTTAGATACAATGGACAACTAATATCGTCGCAAGAGACTTTGCTATAAAGGATGACATATCATCCCTAATAGCAAATCTCTTCAGCGAAAAAAAAATCGTCCCTAATAGCAAATCTCTTCGACGACCACAATTATCGTTGCTGAAGACGTTGTTATTAGGGACGACAATTTCGTATCACTAGCGACGACATTTCTACGCCTAATGCTTCTTTTAAAGAAATTATTTCAGTTGTTAAATAAAAATTAGATTATTTTGGTTTTTTATATTGAATATATTTGTCGAAAATATAAAATTCAAAAGCGATCGAAAAACAATTATAAACATTAAAATTTTGATAAATTTAACGATATTAATAATCTAAAAATTAAAGTCGATTATTACATAAATAAATTCGAACGGAAAATAAAATCTAAATAATAAAGTCTTTATTACAAGCCAAATAAATTAAAGTCGATAAAAGTCATTAAAGTTTAACCCAACAAATTATCGTAATCATGTTCTTCTTCATCGTCGGGAGGAGTCGGATTCGGAGAAGGAGGAGGAGGTCGAGGAGGATGAGGACATATAGGATTAGTAAATAGATCAAAGGTCGGGAGTCCTCTACTGGCATGTTATGGAAGAACCAACTAATTAAATAGTTCATCCTATTTGGTTGGCTCGGGGAATCCTACGTGCTGGCGGTAAATGACGAAAACTTAGTGGAGAAAAAATAAACAGGTTGAATTCTTGCTGCACTAGGCACTGGTTCACATTGTTGATCATGATATCTAATTTAACATCATCTACATGTGTATGTCTCGTCTGAAAAAATCGTCGTTGATAATATTACTAGCTAGTATTACCATCATTAGCGACGATTTCCATCGTTGCTATTAATCACTTTTAATTTTTTTTATCACCAACTGGGACGACACACATAGATCGTCTTTTTGACAAAATCAACAGCGATGACATCACATTGTTGTCAAATATCACTACTACACGCGGTGTCTTTAGCGAGGACACCTTTTGCGACGACCCGTAGGTCCTTTCTAAAGACCCCCCTCCCCCCGTTCGACGACACCCTCTTGCGACGACAAATTCGTCGCTAATAAGTCGCGAAGAATACACGCAATCAAAATTAATAAAAAAAGAAAATGACCGTTAGAAGACGTGGCAAAAAGGTCACATCTTTTGCGACTACTACCATGTCCTTGCTAAAGGGGTCTTTTGAGACAACTTTAGAGGTCTTTAGCAAGGACTTTATATTGGCCCACGGTTGTAATTTTTGCACCCTCATTAGTCGAAAAAGCTGCAAACTGCAAACTGGTTGAAAAAAAACAAATTGCTTGACAACACCTTGAAGTTTCCAGGATTTTAACTAACTAGATTTAGTAGTAAATGGTCTTGAAGTGTAATTTTGAAAATAAGCAACCTGATAACATTTTGAAATAAGCAACCTAATAAAATCATGAAATTCAAAGTCAAAATACAACTATATTGGTAACATTTTTGGCTCCTATATAGCAGGGAAATTTCCAAATCCACCCATGTCCTAGCGAGTTTATTGCATTAATAATCTATATCCAAATAATTTCATATACCGGAAGATCGTAGCTTGACCTTGAATATTTTTTAATTTGACATGTTCTCGCTTTCTTAATCTACTGAATATCTAAACTTTCTCATTTGTATATATGGAATCATCATGTTAAGAGAGCCGTAAAACTATTTCACTACTAGGTGCTACTCAAATATGTCACATATACCCTATACCCCATTTTTTATACTAACTTTATAAAATCAATTGATAAAAGTTAATTTTGTAAATTGATGAAAAAAATAGGCGATAAAAACCTTATTAATCTAGATGACTACTCCTATAAAATATGATGGTAATTTTCTCTTTACTCTTTCAAATGAGACTGTAGTATATTCCAGAAAAGAAACAATATACGTTTCCTGCGGAGCATATAAATAATGACAAAATCCATTAAAAAATAAGAGATAGGAACTTGTAGGGATTGATAAAGTAGTCTCTATAAAAATCAATGGATTGGAGAATCAAGCCCCAACATTTTTCATAACTCCAAAAAGCCCCAACACTACAAATATAACCTATATATGATATTGTAACAAAAAAATGTACAAAACTTGTAAATTAAAAATATTAAATATTACAATCACATAAAAAGTTTATAATGTGGTTGGGATAAGAATAGGAATTCTAACTTGCGAAGTTTCTCGGAGCGATGGCCCCATCTTTCGGTATCCCAAAGAATTGAACCATTAAATGCAAAGCTAGAGATGTAAATTGGAGTCAAAAAAATTTTGCAAGTTCAAATCAGTTACGGTTACTACTCGATCTATTACAACCCTTTTCTTATTTGTTAACAGAAATACCATTCTCTATCTTCCAAAAACCCTACAAATAAATTTCCGTTTTCTTATATATATATTCTTAGATTAATTCCTCAATTGGACCTTGTGAATAACCATATAAGAAATGAAAAGAACTTACTCAACTCCTCTAATCTCTTCATAGAAACTGAGATCATAAACATTAGAAAGCCCAGCAAAATGAACAATCCCACTTAGCTTATGATACTTAATATGACTTAAACACCAAAATCAATATATAATCCTTGTTTTGATAAGCAATTTTGAAACTTCATTAGAATTAGATTATTGCTCCACCACAATCCATAACAATGGTGAAGAAGAAAAATAAGGAAAAAGAGAGTAGATTTTTGTGGACTCCTATTATCAGGATTGAATGCTTCACCTCCGAGAAATGAAAGATGTAAATGAGTAGAACTTTCTTCTGTATAAATATGAAATTTAAAGGAGTCAACACTAACTAACAAATGTGATCAGATTACTGCAAAAAATACAAAATAAAATAATCGTCATTGATTAAGAAAACTTACCCATTCCAATCTCGAGATTTCCCTCATCCAACTCAACATTGTTCTTCTCCATCTTTACACAAAGAATAAGCTACTATAAATTAAAAAATCAAATGTTTATCAATAAAAAATAAACCGTGATTATCAAATCACACCCACAAAAACAACAATTCTGCATTGCACCATTTGACTAAGTAGATATACGACTAAAATATGAAAATGAAGCGTGAAATTGGGTGAAAGATAAGAAATAGAGACATCGATGATTTAATTTACTAAGCTGAAAGTTGTAAAACTTAAGATTTCAGAAATGTGGACTACGGAAAGACGCAAATATAGATTTGATGGTGTAGATAATTAAATAAAAAATGTGTGAGTTTGATATTGTGAAGAGTCTCTGTAATAAAATCCTAGCCTAATTATCCTATCTATAGCTTCCCTGCAACACTCCCAGTAGCATGTATAGCACTGAGTTTCAACAAAGCAAAATTGAAATTAAACACGATGTAGTACCTTTCACTTGGTTGAACAAAAGAAAGATCACGGGAGAGTATAAAAGTGAAATCTTCAGAGATGTGAGCATCACTTCTCATACGGTAAAAGGCTTCCATCAGTCATTAAATGGCCATTTGTGGGATTTGTATAAAAATGTGATAAAAATTATACTTAAATTAGATAATTCTGAAAAATTGTAAAAATGATGAGATTAGGTTTATAATTAAATCGATTTTTATAATTTCAATGGTAGAAAATTTTTTTTTTACCTTAATCTGGGTTCTTTTCCAAGTCGGGTTGATTATGGTGGTGGAGAATGGTCCCCGAGTGGAGGTGGTTTCTAGTGCAGGAGAGCCGCTTAATGGGAAGGTGAGTGTGAAGAAATTTTTGTCCTCCTATGAGTGAGAGCGTGAAAAGATGAGTTTTAGGTTTTATGTTTTGTGGGAATATTCCAATGAATGTTGTGTGGTGTGAAAAAATGAATTTTAGATCTTTGAAAAAAATAGTTTTAGATTTTTTTTTTTAATACATATGAGAGCCACTTTGGACTCGGGAATCATTTTGACTCTGATAAGATTCGATTCCAGGACCTCTCGGTCTCTGCGGAGTAGCCTAACCACTAGGCCAACTATCGATCTTAGTTTTAGATTTTATGTAGAATGCGTTTTTAAAATGTTTAAAGAGCTAAAACAGGATTTTTTTAGCTTAAAACAGAAAAGAGGAAAAATAATAAAAATGGGTAATTGATTACAGATAATATAGAATTTTTTTAATTAAATAATGAGAATTAATTAATAGTCTTATAAAATTTTATAATGTTATTTTAATTTTATGTAAATTTTCAGTAAGTAGTAAATTTAATACAAATTTAACTTTTTTTAATAAGAATGGTGTGTTATATTAATGAGCTTTAAACTTTTTTATATATTATTTTTAAAATTATTTAATTACTAAACAAATTAAGTAGATTTTGTATTCACCTCAATTACTTAAAATATTATTCACAACTTGTGAATTTGTTTCTTTAATATAAAATAATCTTGATTATAAATGAATTTTAATTAAAATTTTATCTAAAATTTTTAAAATTTTAAAATTTTCAATCTTTTTAGGAATAAATCATCTTGAAAACTCCGTATGCAAGGAAAGATAAAAGAAAAAATATCTTGGGAAAGCCCAAAAATTTATTGTAACTTAGTAATTAAATAAAATACATGTAATAGGTTAAACACATTAAATACCTTATCTAATGATAAGTTGTTCATCCTACTATCTTTTGAATGATTTAGATATTTTGTCATTCCATATATATTATAAGACATAAATTTGAGGATAATATATCTATTAAAGTTTCATTAATAAGATAAGTAGTCATATATATATATATATATATATATATATATATATATATATATATATATATATATATATATATATTAAAAGTTTCTCTCCTAAAAAGATACACGTGAATAACATTTATCTTCAGTACTCATTTGGAAGAATAACATTTATCTTCAGTACTCATTTGGAAGTGCTTTTTTGGAAAAACACTTAAAAGTAATTCTAGCATTTTAAGAGTTTTTTTTATCCTGAAAAGCACTTTTATGAGAAGCACCAAATTGGTGCTTCTTGAAAAAGGCACTTAAAATAATTTTAGATTTCAAAATTATTTTTAATAATTTTTTAAAATTTTATTTTTTATTCTAAAAGCGCTTTTTTATTCTAATATAAACACTTCCAAACGAGCCCTTAATTTCATATTCATTTTTTTACTACTACAATTTATTGTTCAATTTTTTTTATAATAGATATGTCTGAGAATATCTCTTCCTATAATACTTAACAAAATTTTCATTACAAAATTCAAACTATGTCAATTCCAAGTGATTTAAGAATTTTGTATGTTTGGGTTAATAAAGAAAAAATTATTTTAAATTTTCAAAAAAGAATTCCATACTCTTCTCCCATATGTCTATACTGTTCTAATCACCATAGCAAGCTAATATCCCTATTACACATTTTTGTTACCTAATTTGTTCATTTGTTGTTTTCTCATTTTCCAACAGATTTGATATCTTCCAAGTATGACTTGAAATTCCTCATATCCTTATCTATTGATCCTCCAGTTTCTTGCTTCGTTACCTGCATTCAAATCATTTAAAACATGAGGAGCATCAGATTCAATAATCGTTTTAGATCAATCTTGAAAGAAGGCAAATGAACATGCATATCTCATTGATCTATGTGTTTCCTTATAAGTCTCTTCCTCTTTTGTAAATTCCAATTCAAAGGTCACCATTGCAAGTTCTCAGTGCAAATTGCACTCCAAGTCTCCGACTATCTAACTATCGGCTATATTTTGAACATTTACGGTGTTCAAAACTGGACTTAGCTGAAAACTACCCGTTCACTTTCCATTTCAAACAGATAAAATTTACATAGTTTTTGAGTTGGAATCAAGTGCAAAATTTCCTCCCATATCCATATTTTGTCCTCCCCATATACCAGATTACACTTTGCTCCAAATACATCTCAGAAAACCGACAGGTTGTGCAATAATTTCTATCCGAGCATCAACCACAAGCCACCATATTTTTTGTTTCGACAAAACATTTCCCATAAAAGCCAATATTTTTTATACTCTAGTGTCAAACTCTATATGAAGTCTCTTTGTATTTTATCCACCTCTTCATACACATAAACATCATCGGGTATATAGGCATCGCAACAAACACAGATTGCACTGGAACAACACGGCTCACCAAAGTGCCTGGTTTTTTTACTGATAAGTAATCATAAAGGACGCGAATATCATATATAACATATCAATCACTTACTGTAACAAATCTATTATATATATTACAAGAAGTGTTTCGATCAACGCAACATCTTATTAAAAACTTGGTACATATGCCGGCATTATCCAGGCATACTATCTCGGCATCAAACAAACATTTAACACTTCCATCTGATAAGTATCGTGATAATCTACAAAATTTATCACTCAAAAAAATATATGCAATCGGGTTACACTTATTTATCTCTGAACACTCAACAGAAAATGATAAGTTAAAACTTAAGAATAAATATCTATTCCCCAAATCCTTAATCTTCACAAAACAACGATTATCTATGCTCACCTCGAAAACCCTAAATATTATAGTTCAGGTACCTCGTACATAATTTTTAGATCTAAAAACTACATTATTATTCTTTAGAAAACTCAACCAAATTAGATATAGGGGTAAAAATGTTTCGGTTGTCGCCTAGACGGGATTTATTCGTGGCTTATAACCATCATGCCTTACAACTATTTATTTCGATCAAATGCGTAAAACTTATTATTGGAATAAAGTAGATCATCAATTCATAGCAGTCCACGACCCATCTCCTGACTTACAAAAGCCCAATTGGCCCGAGAATATGCAGAACCCCATATGACCACAACCCTCGGATTTGAGATTCTATTTGCCAATAAACAATCATTTTGACAATTTATTTGTTCATAACATGATGATTAGAAAAAGTAATTAGTCCCAGGAGATGGATTTGAACGCTTGACATTAAGTGCAAAAGACTTGCGTGGATTAAATTCTTCAACTATAAATAGCCAATCCTTGCATGATAAGCCATACTCATCTCTAACTTCGGGAAAAGATATCTAGTGAGTTTTTCTTGAAGAAAACGCTAATACTTATTGTGGATGCATGAGACACGGGCTTTAAAATGCTATTTGCTTGAAATATTGTTTGCCCTTGAAGTCAGGTGTTTCATTATATGTTTAGAGGATCATCGTGAATCCCAACCCTACCTAAGATTTAATTGTTTTTCTTTTAATTATATCTAAGAAGAGTTGTGATATTCGATTTCCGAATCCCGTAGTTACTTCAGTTACAAAGTTAAATATTTGAAAATATAAAGTCTGAAGCAATAGGATAACAATTACTTAACTCTCTATCACTAATAAAACTACTCACAAACACAGTCAACTATTGCTACTTAATTAAACAGCTAGAATCATAGGAAGTAAGTTCTGAAAAATTCAAAGATAACTAATATCAATAGCTGATTTAGACCGTGAATTTGGATCTTATACTAAATAAAACTAAGATTGTACGAGAAAAGAGCATGGAATTAATCCGCCTTTATCAACCCCTATCTCTCATACTTTCTTTAGCGATGATCTAGTTTGAGTTGCAAAGGTCTCATATACCACATGTTGAACTCATCAAAGACATGAAGATTTTCTCTGATGAGGCAAGGGAAACAGTAAATGCTGGTAATATATTAAGATAAGGAGTTGTTAGCAGCACACAACTGACTTTTATATCTGTTCGTAAAAATGATACTCTAATTGCAATCGCAATTGAAATCCTAAAAATCATTACAGTATATAAACAAAGAGACAGAACACAGAAAATGTAACATGTTGTAGTTGTGGTGGCGTGATAATTTGTTGTTTTAAAAACGATTATTGGTGCAACTAGGTGCTAAATTGTATTTATCAATAGCTTCCCAAGATATAACTACTACATCCCTACTTAGTGTACTCACTAAATAAGGAATAGAGTGTTGCCTAAAACTGCCAAGAAATCAAAAAGAGTGAGAGAGAAACAAGAAAGTATAGATAGCGTGGACTACATCTTGTATTGTTGTGTTCTTTTACTCAAATCCAACACACGTTTTATATAGGGGTGGAGGACACAAACCCTATACCATGAAAAAAAGGGGCCATATTTGCTCAAACGATCAATTACAACCATAATTTGAGTGTGACTTTAAATTGAAGACAACCCTTCTACAAATTCATAAAATTATTTGAAGAATATGCAATAATGGTTTGACTTTTGGAAATATGTGTTCACATTATTTTAGTAATAAATAAGAAATTATATTGTCAAAATAGCATGTTTAATTACATCGGCAAGTAAAGTGCTAGTGAAATGGATTAAACCCACAAACGGGATCAAGTTGAACATAGATGGTTCTTTTAACAAAGTCAAATTTGTAGCGGGCGTCGGCGGGTTATTTCGTAATAATAAAGGTGATTGCTTGGGGGTTTTGTAAGTAGCTGTGTCGCAAGGAATCCATCTAAAGCAGAGTTAATTACATTACACTTTGGGTTACACATGGCAGGGTGTAGGGATACACGTCCATTGACATCGAAACTGACTCAAGTGAGTTGCACGTGCTAGTGAAAGCGGTGAGAACTCAAGAAAATTTTCGAATGAGACATTGAAAGCATATGCCATGAAATTTTAGTTTCGAGAGAAAATTTTGAGCTGATATAGAACTTTAAACAGGCAAATAAGTGCGCAGAATGACTAAATTAGGTGCGAAAAGTTGAAAAGGATCGGTCCTGTACAAAGACCAACCAGACAGATTATGGCGACGACGACAGTTAACTAAGGATCGATATGGTTGGGTCGTGCCTCGCGTATAATTAGTTAGTCATAATTAGTTAGCCAGTAATTTATATTAGGAAGTTTATCTTTGTTGTTTAAACCTCCTAAGTAACAAAAAGGAATAGCATGTTTGACGGTTGAAAAAATGTGTTCACATTGTTTTATTGGTCTAGTAGCAAATTATATGCTTTATGGTCAAATATGGTAAGTATCTGTGGGGCTGAGAGGGAAGATACTTACCATATTTTTCTTAAGTGTAAATTATCTATTCGTATTTGGAATTTATTGGGCTTTGTTGCAGGTGCTCATGGACTAGGGACTACTGCGTTGGGGAGTTGCAGACCTCCTGGAGCTGTGGAAGAGAACCGTGATGCTGGAACAAAAAATCCTCAGCTGCTGGACCGCTGGAAAATGCTGGACAGGGACCGAGGCTTTCTTGATTCATTGAATGAGACTTGGAAGCTGCAACGTGGAGGTTGGAGGACAGCTGCGAATCAAGATCAGCACCTGGAATCAACGAACGGGCCTGCTCCTCCTGCTGTGGAAGCTGTTCGAGCCTGGATCTCAGGCCATTTATCGTCAAAAGCGAGGAGTGCTGGTTTTGAGTGGCCATACATCTTCTCAGCCGCGATTTGGCTAATATGGACAAAGAGGAACCAAATTATCTTCAAAGAAATGGACAATATACCACATGTATTAGAGTTAGAAAGAGAGATTATCTCCCTAGCTAGCAACTTTATACTAGCTTGGGGTAAATGCACCGAAGGTGGTATAACTAAAGTAGCTACTAACGTAATGGTTAGCTGGGTTAAACCCCTTAACGGAATGAAGTTGAACATTGATGGAAGCTTCATGGAAAAAGAAAAAAATGCAGGAATTGGGGGTATATTAAGGGATAAATATGGCTCTTGTATAGCTGGATTTACGGGTCCGTGCATGGTTGTCTCACCTTTTATTTCTGAACTTTGTGCATTGCTTTTTGGTCTCAGATGGGCTACTAGTAAAGGATATACAGATATGGTCATTGAAACAGATTCGGAGGAGCTCCACGCGCTAGTGAAGGGCGGTGGGAGCTCAACTCATTTTGAGAGGGACTCGGGGAAGTTCCACGCGCTAGTGAAGGGCGGTGGGAACTTAGGAAGTCGCCATGTTTCAATGATACGTGAATGTTGTGCCATCTTGAGAAATTTTCATAAGATTGAGTTAAATCACATATTTCGAGAAGCAAATAGTTGTGCGGATAAATTAGCTAAAGAAGGGGCACGAATGTACTCTCAACCTGTGGAGTTTTTGGACCCCCCCGGTTATCTGAATTATTTCATTAGAAAAGACAGAAACGAATGTGCAACTGCTAGAGTTGTACTAGATTAATAAGAACCTTTGCTTTTATCTGTAATTCTTTGTTCCTAACGGCTTTTAAGCCTCTTATGTATGCAAAAAAAAAAAATATATAGACAACTATCAAATTAAATTTTTGATATATTTTATATTATAATAATTTAAAAGAATGATATATTAATAATATTATTAAATTTATAATATAATATTAATTTTATATAAATTTTCAATAAGCAGTGGATTTTATATAAATTTTACTTGTTTTTTTTTAGTAAGAATGACGTGTCATATAATTAAATAATTAAAAAAACTATATATTATCATGATTAAAATAATTTAATGGATGATTCTTTGGGGCAAGTATAATATTATTTTGATTTTTTGGGTCATTGACCCTTTTGTATTTACCTTAATTACTCAAAATATCTTTCACAATTTATGTAATTTTGTTAATATAAAAAATATTTTTAATTATATAAGAATTTTAATTTAAAATTTTATCCAAAATTTTTAAATTTTTAAATATTTTAATAACATATATAAATCATATTTAATAGTCTTATTTAATCGTATGTTCATAGAGAAGCCAATGGCTTATTATATTATAAAATGTTAATGCTGTGATTAATCTTAAGCACTGAATTTTTATTTGAGTAATATTTTGAAAAGCTTTTTTTTAAGTACATGTTTATATTTTATCATTTAATCTACGTGTTATTTCTTTATACATATATATTATTTTTTATTTTTAATTCATTCTTTTTTACTTTATCTTGATTTTATTATAATTATAGTTTTATATAAATATTTAAGAAAAAATATCTATTTAAATTATGATTAGAAAAATCAATGTCCAGACATATGTTTTTTCTTTTCATTTTCATTTTAGTTATTAACTAGTTGGGATTAGCTCATTACCAGGGTCTTGGTCATCCAATTTAATGGTATATGTTCGAGCCGAGTTAATGACTCCGAATTTATAGTGACTCACTTATATAAAAAAAATAATGTATTAACATATTACTTTATTGCCCCTTATTACTGTTATAACTTGAAATTAGTCCAGGAAGAAACTGTTCGTCATTTCAACTCTCCCTTTCTCTCTCCCTCTCTTATAAATCGTATCACAATTCTTTTTAATCAACAGAGTACTCTACTCTGCCTTATGAAGAAACTGATGAGGTCTGCAAAGGACTTTGGGTTTTTCGCTGTTGATTTGAATGACCTGCAAGGGACTGTTGGCATAACTAATTGTACCCCAGGGACTGTTTTGAAAATAGGGGCCGTAGACACTAAATATGTAGCGGCTGTGGGGTTTTCAGGTGGCAAATTAGGCGCGGCTGATACGAGCCATCTTCGAGCAGCTGAAACGACGAGCTTCAAAACCAATTTTGCAGCATCGAGGTCAGTTAGGTGTTGTTACACGAGTTTGTTTCAGTTATATATCTAGAAATGTGAAGTTAAGGTTCAAAGAATATATTGTTTTAATTTATTAGAATAAGTTAGATTTCTGCCTTGTGGACAAATGCTACTGATTTACATGGAAGAATTATGGGATCAGAGGAACCTTGTGCGCAAGAATTGCATATCAGTCCCCCGTCTTGTCGAATGAATCAACTCCAGCATGACAACATTACTAACAAGACAACACCATGGCGTCATCACACCTCGGCAACTGGAATGGTTCACGGCGAGCTGCGGCAGACTGTCCAAATACTGAGCGAGGACAAAAATACAGCTCCGAGGGCTGAAACGGCGCGATGGTGGAATAGAAATCTTAGCAAAACCTCGTTATTTACTGGTATAAACTGGAATTTATTCTTCACGGCTATGATAGGTGTAATATGGAATGAGCGTAATAATGCGATATTCAATAATGAGAACTTTGCACCTGGTGAAGTACTAATTAAGAAGGCAAAAACTTTGGCTATTGAATTCTTGAAGGCATGGCGACACCATCCGAGAACTAATAGGTACACAAATCACGTTGAGTAGATTGGATGGGGTAAACCGGTTAGTGGCTACAAGTTGAATACGGATAGGAGCGGAAATAGATTCAGCAACAAGGGAGGAGCGGGAGGTCTGATCTGAGACAAGGAGGGCACGTGGATCAAAGGTTTTGCAATGAAGTTGTCTAATTCATTAACGGTAGTTGCGGAATCAATTGCAGCATATGAAGGTCAAAAGGTAGCTATTAATATGTGCATATCAAGTGTTTGTTTGGAAATAAACTCGCATATGGCGTTGAATGCGATTAACGAAGTTGAGAGAGGTAGAGGGCCAGTAACGTTTGGATAGAAGGGATTAGATCAATATTCAGGAATAATCCTTTTTACACTATAGCAGGCATACATAGGGAAGCAAATATGAGGGCGGATTGGTTGGCTAGGTGGGGGTCAAGGCAATAGATTACATACATGCTTCTAGAGGATCCTCCGGATAGAATATGGAAGGTGCTTGCGGATTTGTAAACTGTTGTATAAATAAGAATTTAAAATTCGTTGTTACTAAAGAATCGATCAATGCTATTATTATGTTCATCTAAAGCAAGACATGTATAATAAATGCAAAATTGGATTGATAAACAAAACAATCTTCATACTCATATATATATAGAGACATACCATTAGAAATTTCCCTTACTTATATCTATACCAAAACCCCAAAAACAGCCTTTTCGCTATTAGAAAACTCAATGAAAGGCATCATTAAACCAAAAACCACCATCATTATCCTCAGACATTTCGTTATCTCTAAAAAGAGATAAAGCAAATACAAAAATACAATGGTATATCATATTTTAAAATGAAATAGTAGTAATCCTTAAAGATAAAAATGAAATTGTTATAAAATCCCATTAAATGACTATCACCAACGATAGTTGCCATAGTTACCATAACCAGACATAGGCTGCCTCGGATAAACACCATAAGAACCACGTGGCATAAATGGGTAATTATATGGAATTTGCTGATGAGCCCGTGAATAGTTCGCCCCAGAAAAATATCCACGATGATTGTTCCCAAACATTGGAGGTATTGGTCTCTCACTTGCAAATGCAGAATGCTCATAATCCATACCTCTTCGTCTATGGATTTTGCAATAAATATCTCGGCAAATTTCTTTACTAAACTCTTGATTAGGCATAACATAATCTTCAATTTTGTGACCATCTTGGTTTTTATTATCACCGTCACAAAAACTTTTTGCACATTTTTTAACCTTTTCTTTTCGTGGATTTTTATCCCCGGTGGTTTCGGTTTCAGTATTCCTTTCGCCTTTCTCAGGCTCCACCTTGTATAACAATTCAGCTGTTTTTTTCAATTTCTTTTCAATAATCTCGATGAGTATCTTGGGATCTATTATGCTTGTAACACATACCAACTTCTCTTCTACGTGTATATCAACTTGATATACACCTATATGTACATAAAAAAATGCAACAATAATAAGTAAGGAATTTCAAAATGAACAAATAATAAAAATAAAACACACCTCTGAATTTTAGTAACGCTTTCTTCAAATTTTTTTGGTCGCTCTCACAGCCGAGGTTGTTTACCCTCAACACTACAGTCTGCAATAGTACCAGAAACACAAGTCAGTAAGAAGTGAGACATTTGTATTTAAAAGATACTTACCGGATCAGATGCAGGTTTTTCCATTGGAAAAAACTAGAGCAGGGTTGAATACAAGAATTTTTCTCTAACAAAGTATCAATTATAAAATGCTGTGTTTATTCACTCACCTTTACTTTGTTTGCTTGCACAAGTAAATGAATGATATAAGTATATAAACAAAAATAATTGCGCAATGTAAGGAAATTTAACCAATATTATGGAACATTTTCCTTCCACAAGTTGTAATTATAAATGGATGTAAATATACTTTACTTTTTGTTATGATTGAACGAATCTTCCTAATATAGTTTTCTATTGATATATTTATACTTGCTATTACATAAATTTTAAAATTAAGATAAGTATGTCCGTTTTATTTTATTAACATTTGTTTCAGTTCAAAATTTTGGTTAATTGGCGTTTCCATTTTCCTCCTATAATTAAAGAAATTATTTTTTGTTTAATTAGTCATTAATTTATTAGCCGATGAATAGCTACGGCCCTGTCGGAAATCTCCACACATTCGATAGTTACAAAACCCTGAGCATTTTCTCAAAATTACGTTTATACCCCAACTACAAATTCCGTTCATGATAAGTTAAATCTTGCGTTTTTGGGTTTCCAATTTTGTGCGATTTTGGAATGAACAGGTGGATTAATATTAATATTGTTTCGAGAAACCTTAGTCCATTAGTTTAGGGAACCAATTGCAGAATTAATTCTAGTGTTGAGTAAATTAGCCAAATCATTTGTATTTATGTAATGGTAGCATATGAGTTTTCTGATTGTAATAATTTGAACCTGATACGATTATTGCTATATTTGTATAAGGGAGGGACCAATGATGCAATTAAACCTGAGTGTGCTTATTTGGCTAATGTATTCAGGTTTCACAGTTTTGTTTATGTGTCCAGACCCCAGTGTTTTTTTTTTTTTTTTGATGTAATATCCCATATTTGTATGGGGTACCTGTGTTATTTCAAAATGTTAAAACCATTGGTCCTTAACTAAGGGAAGATTTGCAATGTTACATGTGTTATAATTACGGATAAAATGCATAGAATAGTCTCGGGATATCATACCAAATCATATCATTTTTTATGGTCTATTATGTTCACCAATCATAAGAGGAAAAAAAAACCTTTTGGGATAAAATTCATCTTTGGGCCTTACTTTAATGAGTGTCAGTTAATAAACTTTTCAGAATTTGCATATGGAGGTCTCCGAAAATTCTGCAGCAAATCAGTTCGGGAGATTGGTTATAAATGATGCGAAACAGCAATTGAAGTCTAATAATAATGTTACAGAAGTTAGTCAGAATTTGCACAACCAGTCCCTACAGTAAAATAAAAAATTAGCTGTTATGATTGGTCTATTTAAAATCCATGTAGAAGATGATAAAAGATTAATTTGGAAGGATATCAAAAATTACTCAAATAGTATTCCTATTTTGTGAAGCTTTTCCAAATGCTAATAGCAGAAGTTAGATGAGTTAAAAAGCCATTTTATCAAGAGTAAATAACACTTTTGCCCCCTGGGTTTATACGCGATTGACAGGTTGCCCCCTAACTCTTAAAATGCGCCTCGATGCCCCCTAAGATTTACTTTTGTGACTCGTTACCCCCTACTGCGTGTTCCGTCCATTTCTCTCCGTTAAAAGTGACGTGGCATTTCCACGTCACATTTTTTTTTTTTTTTTAATCCAGCTGTTAATTGCGTTTTTAATTAACTTAACCCTTATTTTTAACAAGGGCAAGATGGGGAATTCACTAATGGCTATCCTATATATACCCCAAAAACACTTTAACAACTTAACAACTTAACTTAAGAAAAACGAAAATCAAAAGGAGAAAGAGGGTTCGGTTTGGGGAAGAACTCGAAGAACACCAAAACCCTAGCCTTCTACAGTAATTCGCGTCGAAACCTTTCTATACCTTCAACGTTGATGCCGATGTCGCCCCTTCAAGCCGATAGCGCTGGTTCTTCTTCGCACTACACTTCTCAAGTCCCGTATTGCAGATGCAAGAAATTAGCAAGGCTTCATACCTCTTGGACAGATACGAATCCTTGCAGGAGGTTTTACAGGTGCATGTATTGGGGGTGTTCAATGGATTGCAAGTTCTTCATGTGGTTGGATGAGCCATTGCCGGAGGCTACTAGTTCGATAATTCGAGGGCTTCTTTTTAAAGATTCCAATCACTGTCTTGAGAAAGATAAAATGGAGACGAAGATGAACTTGTTGGTCTCTGATTACGGAGATATGATGCTGTTAGAGAAAAAAGTTTTTGCAGATTGGAAGCTCGAACACGCGAAAGTCAATGAACTGAACACACAGTTGGTTGAATTGCAAGAAAAAGAACAAGTTGCCTCAAAAGATTTGAATTTTGAGCGTGTGAAAGTAACTGTCTTGGAGAATGAGGTGCAACGTCTTAACATATCGATGGACACTGTAACTCGGGAAAACAAGTTTCTGAAATGGACCTGCTTCATGATCATATTCCTCTTCCTCTCCATTTTGTCTTGTATTAGTTTATCAAAGAATTAGAATGTTGTTGGAGGTGTATTTTGGTGTAGCCTGAGAGATGTAGCAGGTGGTTGCAATTGATGGTGTTTTGTGTTTGATTGATCAGGTTGTTGAAGTTTGCAGTTGTTGGTGTTTTGTGTTTGTTTTACGAGTTTGTTGAAGTTTTAAATTTGGTGTAATGTGTTAGTTTTAAGCTTTGTTTGTAATTGACTGTGTTTAACTAAAGTTTGGTTTTAGTTGAATTGGATTATGAAGTTATTGCGGTTTGTTTAAGTTGTGTTTTACTGTGCAATGAATATAGTATAGAAAGAAACAATTAATGGACAATAGAATCTAATGCAATCTAAAAAAGGTAGATAAAGATAACAATAAAGTGTTGGCATTACATAGACCATAGCAAAAAAATATTCAAAGCATCCACTTGTGCACTAGCATACAAAACACCACAGACCTGCAATAAAGGCCTTACCAACAAAAAAAACAGTATTTAAATACCACCTACACCACATACTAGAAACCCTTAACAACCACAACGTTGCTGTGTGAACATCTACTTTTACACAAAACAGTTGTCACAAAACACAGAAACATAAAACACTCAACTCTGCAGAATTCTTCAATCTTTAGCTTCTTTCCTAGTTTTTACTGAAGAACTGGTGGCTGCTTTCCTCAGTCGAAGAGCTTCTGCAACAGTTACATACTTTGGATCACCCTCCCTCATTACGACGCCTTGTTTATGCTGGATTACGCGCCGCTTTTTCTCTTGTTGTCTTTTGTCTCCTTCCTGGTAGAATGATAAAGAAGAAGTTAAGCATTCTGTAGTATGTAATGGTGTTAAAAAAATCAACACATGGCTAACCTCAGGTAAACTCCTTTTTGAACCTGATTCTGATGGTGGTTTATCATGTTTGAACCTCACCTAAATGGTAAACAAATAAACGCATTCAATAAAGGTATACGGAGAAGGTATTTTTAGCAAAATTTTGTAGATCCAGGGGGCATTTAGTCACTGAAATAAAAGTCTAAGGGGTAGTTAGTCAAAACTTTATATACTTACCCCTGGGATGTTCCTTAACGCAATCTTCTTTTTTTGCTTAGGGGGGGGGCTTTCTCCTCTGGTTTGTCTATGCTAATCTGCTCACTTGTTTTCTCATTTTCGTTTGTTTGTGCATCCCCAGCATTTTTATTCTTTGCTTTGTCCAATAGTTCTGTCAACTTTTCCATCTTTACCTTCTGCGTAAACAAAATAAGTTATAGGGGGTAAGTAGTCACAAAATAAACATTTATAGGGGGTAAGTTGACAAAACATAATAAGTTATAGGGGGTAAGTAGTCATAAACCAATACTTTGAAGGGGGTATTAGTACTAACCTTCAAAATTGATTTAGGAGGATTAGTAGTAGTCTGCTGTTTTTGTTTCCCAGATTCATCAACCTGTAATCATTATTCACATAATACAAACTTATAAACATAAACTAATGCAAAAAAAAGTTTCTATTTTAATAATAATGACCTGTAATGGTGATATAGGAGCAACAGAAGTATTTACCTTTTGTGTCCCTGGTTCATCCTCCTCTAAAGATATAGGCATTGTGCTTGAACCTCCTGAAATTGTCTTCATTCCTTGATCCTTAATTCTACTGCTTTGGCGTATTGGTTTTTCCACTGCTTGGTCTGGTATGCGCATCTTTGGTCTGGACTTAGGTGGACTATTAACTACGGGCTCATCTGATCTGTGTACTGGAAAGCGCATCTTTGGTCTGGATCTGTGTGATGAATTAACACCTGACTCCTGTGATGTTTGTCCTGGTAAGCGCATCCTTGGTCTGGATCTAGGGGGTGAGTTAACACCTGAATCCTGTGATGTTTGTCCTGGTAAGCGCATCTTTGGTTTGGAACCTTTGGTTGTCTTAGCAATTGGCTTTTTCTGTTTGTCTTTCTTACCAACTGTATCTTTTTTTGTCACAGTAAAATTTTCAGGCTCAGTTGGAGTAGATTGGGGGTTAGAAGGAGCAGATGGTTGCACTTCTAACTCATCAAACATTTTGTTAATCATCTCATCTGGGGTCTCATCCACAGATGCATTAACACCAACACCCCTGTTCTCAGCTACACCATCTTCCATAACTTCATTATCACCAACACCCCTACCCTCAGCTACACCATCTTCCATAACTTCATTATCACCAACACCCCTACCCTCAGCTACACCATCTTCCATAACTTCATTATCACCAACACCCCTACCCTCAGCTACACCATCTTCCATAACTTCATTATCAACTTGAATATCCTCTAATCCTGCTGTTTCCTGTTCTGTGGTACTTACATTTGCCTTACATGACCTTTTGTTATGCCCTTCTCCCTTGCAAATTGCACATTTATGTGAAGTACCTTTTACTAACATCTTTTGAACACCTTCAAAAGTTCTTTCTTTCCTCCACTTTTTAACTTGGTCCTCATCTGCCTCCTTAGTTCTTGCCCTTTTAGGTCTGCCAACCAACTTAAAAGCTACTGGAGGTTCTACACTTACAGGCCTTGTACTAGGCCACATCTTTGGTCCATTTATAGGGTATATCATTGGTGTATAAGCCTTCATATACGTCACCTTTGAGTAGCATTCGTGGACATAGTTTTCTGGGTCTTTACCTATGTATTGAATACTCGCTATCGCATGAAAGCAAGGTATCCCAGATAGCTCCCACCTCCTGCAGGGACAACTATTTGTATCTAAATCTACCGCATACGAATCTGTTCCAAGGTTCCTTACTTCAAATTTCATTTCACCGCAAAACACTGCATGCCACTTTCCACTGTTTGTTTTACCTTTATTCACCAACTTCCTAACCTTAGGACATAGATCTCCTTCATATTTTGTCATCCATGATCTTTTAGATTGAAGCCTTTTCAAACTATACATCCTAAGACCCTCTAGTATGAGGATGATAGACTTGTCCCTGACCAAAAAAACATTTAATGTTAGTTGTGTAGGGGGGAGGAAGTAGTAATTATCTAAAACTAAGTAGGGGGGAAGTCGTCATTAACTAAAACTAATTAGGGGGTACTTCTTATGGACTTCATCAGTAGTCTGAGCTATTTCTTCACCATTAAATACTTCCTCCTTCTCACCTTCATTATTATCACGAGTCTGACCTCCTTCTTCAGAAACAACCTGAAACAATAACACGAAATATTTAGGGGGTAATTTGTCAATCATATCAAATAGTTAGGGGGTAAACTGACACACGACCTTTGTCCCGTCTTTGCAATTCTGGACTTCTTCTTCAGCATTTCTATCATCCACTTTATTATGGACTTCATCAGTAGTCTGAGCTACTTCTTCACCATTAACTACTTCCTCCTTCTCACCTTCATTATTATCACGAGTCTGACCTCCTTCTTCAGAAACAACCTGAAACATTGAATGAAATATAAAGTTAAAGAACTGAAAGGGGTAAACTGTCAAATGAGTTTCTACCTTTAAACCTTCTTCTACAAGCTTGTTTTCCTCTAAGCTTTTCACTTCATTACAGTTTTGAACTAATTCTTGTTCATCTACTTCTACTTCATTAACATTAACTTCTTTTCGCTAGTTAACTGTTTCTTCATCCTTTTTCCACTTTAGTAACAAAGGCATGAAGATGGGAGATTGAAGAACTTGGTCATCAGGGCCTATGGGATTATTCACAACGTAAAGGTCCACAGTTACGTTGTTGTCTGCGATTCTACACATCTCCATGCCTTTGTCCTCGCTATCTAAACATACTAAACCATCAGGTAGATTTGAACCCACTTTCAAATAATAAACATCAGAGTAACAAATTACACCCAATTTCGAAAGAATTTTCCTAAGAACTGGTATACTAAACTTGTCATAATGACAACCATCAACGTACTCTATGCTCACTTCATGATAGCAACTCTTATCTTCATTAAAGAACCCACCGAAGTGAATCCTTAGTGCGAATTTATCTGTTAAACAAGCAAATTTTAATTGATTAGATTAGTTACCAAATACATTAAGAATCACAAAATGGAAAAACAATAATCAAACTACGGGTATGGTAACCGAATCCCGTAAAATCTGCTATTATTACTAAGAAAATCCCTCAATCCACGCGTGATATATATGTATGTAATAAATTTAGTACAAAACCCTATATTTACGGGTTAAAGAATCTTAGCCAACGAGCAAGGATTTAGGGTTAATAAATAAACCACTTACTCCATTGATTTGCCTGCGCCATTGATCTTCTTCAAAGCACATGAACTTTGCGTTTCTGGGTTTGGATTTGGTGTTCGTCGAGTTCTTCACAAAACCCGCGCTCTTTGGTTTTCTCCTTTTGATTTTCGTTTTTGTTAAGTTAATTTGCTTTGTTGTTTTTGGGGTATATATAGGATAGCCATTAGTGAATTCCCCATCTTGCCCTTGTTAAAAATAAGGGTTAAGTTAATTAAAAACGCAATTAACAGCTGGATTAAAAAAAAAATGTGACGTGGAAATGCCACGTCACTTTTAACGGAGAGAAATGGACGGAACACGCAGTAGGGGGTAACGAGTCACAAAAGTAAATCTTAGGGGGCATCGAGGTGCATTTTAAGAGTTAGGGGGCAACCTGTCAATCGCGTATAAACCCAGGGGGCAAAAGTGTTATTTACTCTTTTATCAAAGGTTTTCAGTCATAAATTACCTTAACTTCCTGCAATTCTTGCATTCCCACATCAACAAACACGCTATCAATTCTCTTCATTCATAACAAATTACACACAAATTCTAACATTTCCTAGTCTTGACCTCGATTTTGTGATAGAGTTTATCTGTAAAGGAATCCCAACTCCACCAGCTACATAACTCAAGCTATTTTTAGTCCAAACAATTGCTCCATAACTTTGTCCCTTCTTCAAAGATGTGAGATGGAGGCTCGATTATAGTTGTACCTTGATGTTTAATAGGCTCATGTTAGTTTAACTGAATATTTTCTTTGATTTGCACATTAAAAAGTTTCTTCCACTGAATTTAGTAGATGAAATTGAGCAGGAAAAGAAGAAAGAGAAAGAATTGAAAAAATGGGTCAATTATAAAGAGTCTGAAAGTATAGATCATGTTATGAATATCATTAAATGACCTGAGAATCTCCTCGAGGTACATGATCATGGTACTAATAGATGGATCGAATGATCCATTTTGTTCTCATGATCTTATTCTTGTAAGGATGACAATTTTTCCATTTTATTTGCAGCTATGTGAGTCAATATGGAGACAAGACAATTCTTCAAACGTGGTTTAGAGGGAAATTGATCTATAGAAAAAGTCACTCTTTTCTTGAATCTCGTATGATCTTAAATCAACTTGTTTAACCTTCTATGACAGTTCAATGGTGTTTCTTAATACAGGCAACTGATCCAACGGTAGAAAGTATCATTACTCCTCGGATTGCTCTTACAACTGCATAATATCTACCTGAAGTTCATGTTCATCTTTTATTTATTAATAACCTTTCAAAATCTGAGAATCTAACATCATGGTTTATGATAACATTTACTCCCAAAGATCAATTTTCTTATCGATTTTTATTCACAAGGGTATTTTCTAGTTCCCAGTCGAACATGATCTTTCAACGCATAAGTGTTTGTTAAATTTTTTGTTTGTAATTATTTTGACGTGTAATAGTACTTATATCTCTTTTATTTCTTCCATTTGGTACAAATATTCTTTTAAAGCCGCCTAGCTGACTAGACATTTCAAAGACTAATCCGCCTAGAATTTCTCGAAGGAAGTTCGAAGGTTCGTCTACGCATAATTTAATTAATAAACTACCCAATCAGATTAATGGGTTGCCCAACTTAAATACTACCTACATGTTATCCTATAAATAACTAATTTAATCTAATCTAACCCAACACATAAATAAAATCTAAAAAATACTACTTAAGTTAAAGTTTGAATGCGCAAGAAAAATAAGAAGGTAAGATTTTTCAAATTTCAAGTCTAGATTTTTTAAATTAGTCATATTTAAATTAAGAGCCAATTAGAGATTAATGCCTATTAAAAAACTTATTTAAAAAAAGGTGCCTATAATAAGATTTTTTATAGAAAACAACCACATCCCAAACTACTCTTATAATTAACAATTAAAAAAAAAAAAGAAATTAGAAAAAAACAAAACAAAAACTAATAAACTCACGCGCGCGTCCGTGAATTTTTTTTAAAATTGTCATAACTAATTCTAAAAAAATCAAAAAAATCAAAAATTTATATATTTGGATAAAGCAAATTAATATTTACGTCTATGATTTTTTTCAAATTTTTTTGAGTTTTTTATTTTTTTTGAATTTTTTGATTCGCAGAACATGGAATTCCATGTTTTGATATAAGTAATTTTTTTTCCGCAGACACGAAATTCACTGTTTAAAACATCTGCGAATTAAAAAATTAAAAAAATCAAAAAAACCAAAAAAATCAGAAAATTCCGAAAAAAATCATAAACGTAAATATTAATTTGATTTATCCAAATATAATTTTTTTCGATTTTTCTGATTTTTTTTGAATTAGTTATGGCGATTTTAAAAAAAATTACGGACGCGCGCGTGTGATGAAATTAGTAGTAGTTGGTGGTGGTGGTGGTTGTGATGGTGGAGGTGGTGGTGGTGGTGGTGGTGGAGGTGGAAATACCCTATTATTTGTTTAGGATTTAAAAATAAATATTGTATTAAAAATAAAATAATATATTTAATAATAAGGATAGTATAGGTATAAAAAATATAAAGGGGATGTTTTCTATGAATAATTGTTCTATTAGGCATTTATCTCTAAATAAAAAAATTAGAGGCTGAAAAAAATTAAAAGCATCATTAAAGAGGCATTTATCTCTAATTACCCCTTAAATTAATAATAATGAATTAGTATTATTTTATGATAAAATAAATGTTATTTATGTTAGATTGACCTACTTTAAGTATATTAAGATGTAATCAATATATTAGTTATCTATATTTAATATAGAATAATATAAAAATCAGTTAGGTAAAAACCGCCTAAATTCTAATTACTAGGCCGCCTAACTATCTAGGCGCTCGAAGGTGGTCGACTACCCTAGTACCGCCTAGCGTCTTTTAGAACCATGGTGTTTCATATCGGCTACGTGTCTCTCATTTTTTTGTTTTTGCCTTGTGAATATTTGATTATTTAAAGATAATTTTTTCTAGCGGAAATAGAATTGAAGTATTGAGAAATTGTGTAATTCTGATCAGTGTTATCATTTTTTTTCTTATTAGACCCCTTATCTTTAAAACACATGTTGATCCTTGTGACACAGTTGTCCTTTTTTGATAGTTTTTCAAGTTTTTTTGTTTTTTTTTTTTAATAATTGGCAATAAAGCATACTAGGGAAAAGAATTGGCACTTCACCATTCTGGTCGTGGTTCAACCACCACCTTTCACCAAAGGCGGTCCTTCAATGATGGTTTTTCCTTAATTAATAGATTAGCGTATTAATAGAAGTGAATTTATGTTTTATATGCTGTTAAAATTGGTATTGATTTGTAAAGATGGAAAAACTAAAGTATAGGTACATTCTCTAGTTTTTTTTTTTTTGGACATTCATTCTCTAGTTTGATTCTTATTTTTATGTGAATTGTTTTAGTTAAGTTTGTAATATTTGTATTTTGTAGTGTAAGATTTTAGTTAGTTAAATGATATGATGTGTGAGAGGTTTTAAGGACTTTTTCACTTTCTTGCTCAAGCTTTTTTTTTTATCTCAGGTAAAAGTTAAGTTACTGATTTAAGCATTGAATAGTAGCAATAGATCATAGGAAATATGTCTATAGACTTGGAGCATGTCCTTCTTTTTTACATCAGTAATGGTAATGTGTTTCAATACATCAAAAAATCATATTAAGTCTAGACAAGATCACTCATCTTGGGTGGTACAGTGGCAAAAAATTGGTTTATATAATAGCATGGAAAGCCCTTGTGGTCTTATCAATTTACTTCAATAGTCCTTGTAGTCAAAAGGTAGGCACTAGAAACCCTTGTGTTCCGCAATAATAAACATCAGACCCTTTTGTTATGTTTTCAGTTTAAATGTATTATACAAGCACGAGTGGTGTGATTGTTGGTTTTTTCACCCTTTAAAAGACCTAAACATCCTCACTATAATTTATGTATTTTCTGTGGATGCCAAATGTCTTGAATGGCTCGTATTTGCTCACAAATCCTTTTACGTCTTCAACACAAGTTTCAAGGTCCCAATCTAAAAACTCAAAATTCATATTGTGTACACTTTATACCACATGGAGGTAAAATACTATTTTTGAAACTATAAAGACCTTTCATAAATATCTAATCCTCTATTTAACTAACAAGTTGATAACCCAAATTAACAATCAACTAATAGGAAGATAACCTTTCATCAACCGGCTTGGATACGTCATCAAGAATTGAAGAACCCAAATTAAGGTAAAAAAAACTAGACTGTGGTGATGCATCCGGGAAGAAATACAAAGTTACTGTTATTAGTCGTTTTATTTTATTACCATTTGTTTTAGTTTAAAATTTTGGTGAATTCGTGTTTCCTTATATAGACTCCATTTTCCTCCTGTAATTAAAGAAATTATTTTTAAATTTAGGAAGATTTTTAGTAGCATAAAACAAGGTTGTGCGAGAAGAATCAATCCTTTCAAGACTATATAGTCACCTTACACTTATCAATGTACAAATTCCACATTTTTTTCCCTTTAGATGGTGTAATGTTCGCCAGCTTTGGAATCTAGAGCAATGCAAGCCGTCCTCCCCAAACAACAAAAATGTGTTGGAAATAATGAATCAAATTTAAAATATAACAATAATTTTGTATATATAATATTTATATAATATTATAAATATTACAAATTTATAACTTACAACAAGTATAAAATTATATAATAAAATACAACACAAATCAGAATATTTCACTATAAAAATTTATTTTTAAGTGGCATTTAATTAGTGGTAGTCAAGTCAACCCCTACTAAATAATAACTATTCAAAAAGTACATGTGGCAAGTACGTTTTTTAACTTCTACCTAATTTATTGAATTAGGATTTTTTTGACTAAGTCAATATTTATTCTTTCAGTCATATCATATATTTTCAAAATGTATTACTTTGTTTACAGATGAAGGCTACTCTCTCTCGCTACTAATCTCTTTTCTCTCAACACACAAAAAACCCTAAATCCTGTCTTCTCCTCTTCTCTAATGAAGGCTTTCCTTCCGGTGTCAGTGACGGATACGGAAACGGCAACACCGATAGAAGATGCTACAACTTTTTTTTCTTATTTTCTGTAATTTCTCCACATATATTTCTCTGATTACAACGGCGGCTCTTACGTTTGGTCTTTTCAGACTTCGGCGGTGTTTCTGTGTTTCTCGTCGCGACGTGGGCTCGCTATCTTGCGGTAACTCAAGATTTACTTAATGAAGTTTATAACATTAGGTGCCTGGAGCAACGAATATTATGGTGAGAGTGCTTTTCATATTAGTTTCTATTATAAAGTCAAGTGTAAGTATCTGATTAGAATAGAGCAACATACCAAAATTGCCCTCCCCTTCCTTATCATCACAGTGAAAATGACAAAACCAAAACCCACCCCTATTAAGCATCGGAACCCAGGAAACCCCAACCTATTAGCTCCCCTCTCTCTTCACCTTCCCACCCCACTCCATCTTCACCTCCCGTCGCTCTCACCCTCCCCATCACTCTCCTCTCCTCTGCTCACCATCACCATCCTCACGGTCTCACCTTCCCTCCCCAACATCACCATCACCGCCACCTTCCCTCTATCTCTCTCTCCTCTGCACAAGTACAACCGTCGCTGCTCTTCTCCACCATTGAATGCCTTATTAGACCTTCCATCTTCGGTCTCACCTTCCGCCGCTCATCTGCACAAGAACCCAATGCCATCATCAAACCCTACACCACTTCCATCACCACCCTCTTCATCACTATCTCGACCCCCATCATCTCTGCAATCCCACCACCCTACAACATCACCATCGATCTACCTTCCTTCCCCTCCCCTTCTAAATCAGCGAAAGGCTACACCACCGAGATCATTCGCACTACCCTACCCTTCATTAGCAGCATTGACGCCTCCACTCCATCTTCTTCAGCACGACCATCTTCATGAGCATCCCCATCGCCACCCATCCTCTCTATCTTCTTCAGCACCACCATAAAAATACTGGATCTAACATCCAGGCCATTCTCCATCATCAACAAACTGCGCTGCTTCAGAAGGAAATCGTTGAGATTTGTAAGGTCAGATTCGCACCACCACCGCTGATCCGACGCCGTTGTGGGATCAAGAACCCACCACCATTTTGTGTCCAGCCCAAGAAAATACACACCATGGGTCCAGTCCAAGAAAATACACACCATGGGTCCGGCCTCGTGAAAGGGTTCAGCGCAAGCAAAAGCCACCATGGTCCAGCCCCATGAAGCCCCATCCCGTGATGGATTTAACCCCATAAAGCAAAACATGTGTACAGTCCCGTGAAGACCAATTCTGAATTCTTTTTTGTTTATTTTTCATTCCAGTTGCAATTTTCTTTTTCGAATTCGAATTTGATTGTTTTTATTTCTGTTTTTATTGTTTGATCTAACGAGGGTGAATGTTATAGTTGTTTTTGTTTGAGTTCATTTGTTTATTGTTGTTTGATCCGATATGGATTGTGAAGTTTTTTGTTGTCGCGCTATTTGTTCTAAATCCAAAAGTTTGATCCGATTTGCTTTTGGGCTGTGAAAAAATTGTTTTTGGGTTTGTGTTCATGATGGATACAACCCCGTTAGATTTATTAAAGTGCTTCTAGCATTTTAAGAGTTTTTTTATCCTGAAAAGCACTTTTATGAGAAGCACCAAATAGGTCAGGGAAAGACGAAGCATTAACAGATTTTATAGAAGTAATCTTGTTTCATGATGAAGAAAACGAATGAAAAGGTGATTCAAGCAATGGATTTTCAAAGATGTGATGCACCATAGGAAGCCATGGGTTTTCTTGTTTTTTTACAACTCTATACCAACATTTGATGGTTGAATTGAACAAATAAAGAGCTTGTGAATACAAGTGAATACATTTGATTTTTATACCATTTAATCCTCTGATTTTTTTGCTAATATATTACAAATTTAGAATATGATCGTTGTCCACAAATATATTTTTTTTAAATTGAAGGCGCTCTTCTGAGGAGCGCCTCAGTATTATGACTAACGGGATAGGTTAATGGGCCTATTAAGTCAGAGAGGCGCTCCTAAGAGTAGCGCCTATATGTTACTTTCGCAATTATTTTTTGAAATACGTTTTTCATGCAATTATGTATTTTAAATAAGTTAAAAATAAAAAACTCCTATTAAATTTAGGGCAAGTTTGTAGTCATTAATTTATTTTTAAAAAAATTTGCACACCAAAAAGATGAACGAATAAAACTAGACATAGGAAGTACTATTTTTAAGCCAGTTCACTATTATGTGATATATTTCATAAATTTTAAGGATAATTTAGATATTCCAAATAAAGGTTTTAATTTGTGATATGTCCAAATGAAGACATAGTTTGTTTGATATGTCCAAATTTATATTAAAATTTATAAAATATCTCACGGAATTTATGAAATCGCCTAAAATGATATATTTTTTTAATACGTTTGTTCTAAAAATGTAACCTAAAAATATTTCTATGTCATAGGTAATGATTTAAAAATGTAATTTACTCTGCAAGTTATATACAACCGAACAAAATATATTGTGAAATCCTACATGGATTCTCTTCTAGCAAGCAAAAACATACCGAAAACTTCTCATGGATGTCCTAAATTTCCTAAGCTACAAGCTAGCCTTAATATCTCTCCTGATGAGCCCCAACAACATTATTTAACAACATTTTATTTGTTTGAACATTTGCTAAATGAAGTGTAGTATTTTTCTCATGACAATAAATAGAAATTGTAAAAGTAAGATAAATCGTCCAAATCTAATGCCTTCCATTTTACCTTTTTAATCAAAACATGTTACCGATACTAGATTTACCACTAACGACCGCCAAGGTAGTTGTTAGTGGTCTTGAAAATGGTCGCTAAAGGTTATTTTCACCATTAGAGACTATTAGTAGTCGCTAAAGGTTGGTCATTTGTGTCTCGTCGTTAGATGTAACGGTTTGCCTGGAGACTACTAGCGTGGTTGCTAAACGTGACACTTTTATCTCTAAAGTTAAAGACCTTTAGCTACTGCTAAATGTTGTAAGAACTTATATACTTTTAGCGACCATGTATTTGTCGCTAGTACTTGAATATCTTTTGCGACCACACAGTGGTCGCTAGTACTTTTTAAATTTAGAGACTATCTAGTGGTCGCTAATAATTTGTTGCCTCTTGCGGCCACTTGTTTGTAACTAGAGGTTTATAAATAAATTTTTATTTGTTTATTCATTTACATTTCATTATCATACCTAATAAACTCAAATCATACCAAAAGTATATTAAATCTGAAATTATCATCAAACTCTATCAAAGTGAATAATCAACACATATAACTCACTTTGTTATACAAAATAATATCAATCAACTTATACTACTAGTTAATCTTATATATGTCCCTCGCGACTACAATATACTCGTTATCAATATATATATATATATATATATATATATATATATATATATATATATATATGATATACTATATGCGTCCTAGAAGGGGGGTTGAATAGGACAATAGAAATTAATCGGCTAATTTTATTTCAAGTAAATAAAATTAAAAGCTAATTTGAATCCTATTGTATTAGCAAACTAAATAGTATAAAACTAGATAATCCTAATAGACAATAATATCAAACTATTCAAGTAGGCATTTTATCAAGCATATAGAGTGCGGAAATATAAAGAGTGTAGAGATAGAATACGATACACAACGATGTATAGTGGTTCGGTTTCCCTACATCCACTACCTAAGGAAGCCTCCTTAGGATTTGCAAGATTCTCAACTAATCTTCGTAACTCTTAACCGGGTGAGATACAAACCCTTACAACCACTTCAAAAACCCTTTGAAGGAAATACACTTGTGTTATCACCAACACAAGGAACCAAGCATAAACCTATGCTCACACTACTCTCTTAATCTATTACAAGAACTAAGAGGAAAGGGAAAAAGTGTTTTGGGGTGCTTATAAAAGCTTTGTAACTAAACTCCTAAATGAGTAGATAGAACTAATTAGCTTCACAATAAATATGACTTGAATGCTCCTTTGAAACCTCCTTGAATGATAGAATTAATTGCTCTTGAGATTGGTAGATGGAAGGCTTAAGTTGTGTCTTGAATGAACTCCATTTTATAGCTGAAAAGATGATCCAACGGTCATAAGGCTTCTCTCCAACGGATCTATTTTATCTCTAACGGATATAAGCTTTGTCCTCTAGTAATAGTGCTGAAACCCTCTCGTGCGGTGTACCGCGGATATGGTCCGGTGTACCGCATGACTGTTCGACTAACTTTTGAGCTTACTGGTCGGACTATGTAGTGTACCGCATCCCTGCTCCGTGTAGTGGTCCGGTGTACCGTGACAAAGGTCCGGTGTACCGTGCAGATTTCTGAGCTTACTGGTCGGGCCATCTAGTGCACCGTGCTTCTGGTCCGTGACCTACGGTGTACCGCGTCACTCGTCCGGTGTACCGCGGGGCTGCTATTTTGAATTTCAAGCTAAGTAACAATGAAGTAAACACAACTAATCTAATGAGGGGTTTTGGAAAACATTTTAAGTGATACCAAAATGAATTTTAGTTTAAATAATGATTTGTCGAATATTAAAACGGGAATAAAAACAAGGTGAGGCTAACAATCTCCCCCTTTTTGATGTTTGACAAATCATAAACTTTTGAAGATGCCTAAGATTAAGTTTTGATCAAAAACTCCCCCTCAACCTAATCACTAGAGTTTTTATAAAACTCCCCCTCACAAAATGCATTTGAAAAAGTTTAACTAAAATTTCTCCCCCTTTGTCAACAACAAAAAAGAACAAATGATATGATTTTGAAAATTTTAAGGGGTCAAAACACATTTTGAGTAAAAACAAGGACCAAAGGAATAAATGGATAACAATTAGAAGCTTCAAGGACCCTAAAACATCAAGAAAATATTAGCCACAAAAATATATACACAAAAAGTACAAAACACTAATGGCATGAAAGAAAAGCTAGAGAATTTGCATGCCAATTTCACACCGAATTTTCTCAAAAAGATCTTGGGGTAGAGGTTTGGTAAAGATATCGGCTAATTGATTTTCGGAGGTAACAAATTCAAGTACAATGTCCCCTTTTTGAGTGTGATCACGGATAAAATGATGGCGGATTTCTATGTGTTTTGTTCTAGAGTGTTGAATGGGATTTTTGGTAAGATTTATAGCACTAGTGTTATCACAACGAATGGGAACACGATCATACTCTAGGCCAAAATCTAGTAAGGTTTGTTTCATCCAAAGAATTTGAGTCACACAATTTCCGGCCGCAACATATTCGGCTTCGGCCGTGGATAAAGCAACACTATTTTGTTTTCTACTAGACCATGAGACAAGGGATTGACCTAAGAATTGGCAACTACCACTAGTGCTCTTCCTATCAAGTCTACAACCGGCATAATCGGCATCCGAATAACCTATTAGTTCAAAGGAGGTAAATCTTGGGTACCAAAGTCCTAGACTAAGGGTTCCTTTCAAATACCTAAAAATACGCTTAACGGCACTAAGATGGGTTTCTTTGGGAGAAGATTGAAATCTAGCACAAAGACACACGGGGAACATAATATCGGGTCTAGAAGCGGTTAGATAAAGTAAGCTACCAATCATACCTCGATATAGTTTCTCATCAACATCCTTACCATCTTCATCTTTGTCTAATTTTGTGGATGTGCTCATTGGAGTTCCAATTTCCTTTGCATCTTCAAGGCCAATTTTTTTGATCAATTCTCTTGTGTATTTGGCTTGATTGACAAAGATACCATCTTTCATTTGCTTGATTTGAAGTCCAAGAAAGTAATTTAATTCTCCCATCATGCTCATCTCAAATTCCTTATGCATGCTTTTAGAAAAATTCTCACAAAGATTTTCATTAGTAGCACCAAATATAATATCATCCACATAAATTTGAACAAGAAGGATATCTTTTGAAGACCTTTTTATAAATAAAGTGGAGTCAATTTTTCCTCTTTTATAACCATCATCTAATAAAAATTTGCTTAATCGTTCATACCAAGCACGAGGAGCTTGTTTTAAACCATATAAAGCCTTTGAAAGTTTAAAAACATGATTTGGAAATTTTGGATCTTCAAAACCCGGAGGTTGTTTAACAAACACTTCCTCGTCTATAAAACCATTTAAAAAAGCACTTTTGACATCCATTTGGTAAAGTTTAAAATTCATATAACAAGCAAAAGCAAGTAGCATACGAATAGATTCAAGTCTAGCTACGGGAGCAAAAGTTTCATCGAAATCAATACCTTCTTCTTGATTGTACCCTTGAGCAACTAACCTTCCTTTATTTCTAGTAATGATGCCGGTGTCATCTAGCTTGTTGCGAAATATCCACTTAGTGCCAATAATAGTGGGGCCAATTGGTTTCTCCATTAATGTCCAAACTTTGCTACGCTCAAATTGATTTAATTCCTCATGCATAGCATTAATCCAATGATCATCTAACAAAGCTTCTTTAATATTCTTGGGCTCAATTTGAGATAAGAATGCTTGATGAGCACAAAGAGCAATAATACGGGAGCGAGTGGTAACACCTTCTTTTGGATCACCTAGAATTAATTCACTTGGGTGATCTTTGATATGTTTCCAACACCTTGGTAAATCCGTACTAGCTTCATTTAACACTTGATCATTTTCCTTAAGAGATTCTTCATGAGATTTGACTTCTTGAGTAGGAGATTCTAAGGGTTGATCTAGTGGAGTATCTTCAACAACATCTACCACTTTCTTGATACAAAACGGATTAGTCTCATCAAAGTCAACATGCATAGATTCCTCAATGGTACGAGTACGTTTGTTGAAAATGCGATAGGCTTTTCCTTTAGTGGAATAACCAAGAAAAATGCCTTCATCCGATTTAGCATCAAATTTTCCCAAATAGTCCCTAGTGTTTAGGATAAAACATTTGCACCCAAAAACACGAAAATAAGCAATAGTTGGTGGTCTACCATTCCAAAGCTCATAAGGGGTTTTCTTAATAAGGGGTCTAATAAGAACTCTATTTAACACATAACAAGCCGTATGAACGGCTTCACCCCAAAAGTATGTAGGCAAGCTATGTTCTTTTAGCATTGTTCTAGCCATTTCTTGTAGAGTTCGGTTTTTCCTTTCCACTACCCCATTTTGTTGGGGAGTTCTAGGGGCCGAAAAATTATGCTCAATCCCAAATTCATCACAAAAATGCACAAAAGGAGAATTCACGTATTCACTACCATTATCACTACGAATGCATGTAATAGAGTAGCCTTTCTCATTTTGCACCTTTCTACAAAGTTTTGCAAATTCATTGAAGGCATCACTTTTCAAAGCAAGGAACATCACCCATGTGAATCTAGTGTAATCATCAACAACAACAAAGACATACCTAGACCCTCCTAGACTAGTGACATCAACGGGACCAAAAAGGTCCATATGCAATAATTGAAGTGGCCTAACGGTGATGACCTTATTAATGGATTTAAAAGATGAACGATGTTGTTTACCAAGTTGACATGCATCACATAATTTATCTTTATCAAATTTGTAAATAGGCAAACCAACAACAAGATTTTTTCTAGATAATTTTGAAATTAAATCCATGCTAGCATGTCCTAGACGTCTATGCCAAAGCCAACTATCATTAACCACGGACAAGCATTTAATATTTTTGCACATAAGACTTTCAAGATCAACAACAAAAACATTATCCGATCTTTTTGCAATAAACATAGTATCTAACTCATCATTTTTGAAAACAACACATCTAGATGCTTCAAATTTAACACTAAAACCAACATCACAAAGTTGACTAATACTAAGCAAGTTAAAAGAGAGACCCTCAACAAGTAACACATTAGAGATAAGTAAAGAGTCCATATTACCAATGTTACCTTTACCCAAAACGCGTTTCTTAGTGTTGTCGGCAAAAGTAACTTTATCACCTTTAGTTTTATATAAATTTGTAAATAATGATGGATTTCCGGTCATGTGTCTTGAGCATCCACTATCAAGTAGCCATATATTTTGCTTCTTGATGCTCAACCCCTACAAACAACAAGTAATTTAAGCTTTAGGTACCCAATTTGGATTGGGTCCATGAGGGTTAGTGGATTTTCTTTTTAAGACCCATTTAGGTCTTTTCCAAATTGGCACAAGAGATCCCAAATCTAATAATTTACGATAGTAACAATGAGATGCATCATGACCAAGTTTTTCACAATAGGTGCAAGTGATAGAAGATTTTGAAGAGGATGGAATTGCATTTGAAATTTTTGATTTTACAAAGACATTTTTCAAAGGTTTTTGGTGAGTGAATGGATCATATCCAACACCACTTTTTTCACAAGCCATTCTTTGAGAACCTAAAATCAAATCCAAGTTTTCTTGCCCACTAGTAAATTTCAAAATAATAGCATTTTGATCCAAAATCTTTTTCTCTAATAAGGCTTTTTCTTCCAAAAGATTTTTCTCAATAAGATGAAGTTTTTCATTTTCATCTATACATTCATCACAAAGATTTTGACAATCTTCCAAAGCTTTCAAAACCTCTTTAGTTCTATTTTTCTCAAATTCTAAATCTTTTGTTAAAACTTTGTTTGTTTCAATAGAATTTAAAAAATCATTATAAAGAGAATCAAATGCCTCATGAATATCTTGTTCACTAGCATCATCATTAGTTAAAGAGAGTTTGGATTTAGGAGTTACCTCATCATGATTTGCCATAAAGGCAAAGTGAGTAGTACCGGTATCATCATCCGAAGAAGCATCTTCATCATTCTCAACTTTTCCCATAAAGGCAACAAGATTGACATTTTCATTATCACTTTCTTCTTCATTCGAATTTTGAGTATCCCAAGTGATATTGGCATGCATAGCTCTTTTCGGTTTATCCTTTTGAAGAAGAGGACAATAGGTTTTGATGTGACCAACCTTTTTGCAATGATAGCAAGTGGGTTCATCTTGTTTGATAGCTCTATCATTCTTCTTGTAAGGTGAGGAAGAACTTCCTTTCTTGGCAAAGCGTTTGTATCTCATGAATTTTTTCATATCTCTTGCCAACATAGCTACTCCTTCATCTTCACTAGTTTCTTCTTCATGTGAATTTTCTTCTTCACTATCCTTCCTTTCTTTTCGTTCTTTCAACTTGGTACTCATGGCAGGGAAAGCAATAGATTTCTTAATCTTTTTCTCCTCATCATCTCTTATCTTTTCTTCTTCAAGCACAAGCTCTTCCGTCATGAGGTTGCAAATGAGTTCATGAACCGTCATTTTTGAAAGATCTTTAGTATCCCTTATAGAGTTGATTTTTGTCTTGTATTTCCTTGGAAGAGCAAATAATATTTTTCGACATTGTTCCTTGTTGGTGTACTCTTGACCAAGAGTCTTCAAAGTGTTAACAATGTTAGAAAATCTTTGATGCATAGCATTCAAGGCTTCATCGGGCTCCATACGAAAAAGCTCATACTTAGTGATAAAGAGACCAATCTTGGTTTCCTTAATATCTTCCGTTCCTTGATATGATAGCTCCAAGAGTTGCCACATTTCATGAGCGGAATTGCATTCACTCACTCTAGCATATTCCGTGACACTTAATCCATTTATGAGGATGTTCATAGCTTTGTTGTTTTTGGTAAGTTTAGCTATGTCTTGATCATTGTAATCATCTTCATCTTTTACCTCCGTTGTACTTCCGGCAACGTAGGGAATATAAGGACCCTTTTTGATAGCCATCCATAAAAAGTAATCGATTCCTTTCACATGAATCTCCATCTTCTTTTTCCATCCAAAGTAGTCTTTTCCTACAAAAAGCGGAGGTCTAGTAGAACATGAACCTTCCGGTTGATTAGAATCCATATCGTATTAACTCTAGAAACGATTAAGTACAATAGAGCTAGGCTCTGATACCAATTGATATACTATATGCGTCCTAGAAGGGGGGTTGAATAGGACAATAGAAATTAATCGGCTAATTTTATTTCAAGTAAATAAAATTAAAAGCTAATTTGAATCCTATTGTATTAGCAAACTAAATAGTATAAAACTAGATAATCCTAATAGACAATAATATCAAACTATTCAAGTAGGCATTTTATCAAGCATATAGAGTGCGGAAATATAAAGAGTGTAGAGATAGAATACGATACACAACGATGTATAGTGGTTCGGTTTCCCTACATCCACTACCTAAGGAAGCCTCCTTAGGATTTGCAAGATTCTCAACTAATCTTCGTAACTCTTAACCGGGTGAGATACAAACCCTTACAACCACTTCAAAAACCCTTTGAAGGAAATACACTTGTGTTATCACCAACACAAGGAACCAAGCATAAACCTATGCTCACACTACTCTCTTAATCTATTACAAGAACTAAGAGGAAAGGGAAAAAGTGTTTTGGGGTGCTTATAAAAGCTTTGTAACTAAACTCCTAAATGAGTAGATAGAACTAATTAGCTTCACAATAAATATGACTTGAATGCTCCTTTGAAACCTCCTTGAATGATAGAATTAATTGCTCTTGAGATTGGTAGATGGAAGGCTTAAGTTGTGTCTTGAATGAACTCCATTTTATAGCTGAAAAGATGATCCAACGGTCATAAGGCTTCTCTCCAACGGATCTATTTTATCTCTAACGGATATAAGTTTTGTCCTCTAGTAATAGTGCTGAAACCCTCTCGTGCGGTGTACCGCGGATATGGTCCGGTGTACCGCATGACTGTTCGACTAACTTTTGAGCTTACTGGTCGGACTATGTAGTGTACCGCATCCCTGCTCCGTGTAGTGGTCCGGTGTACCGTGACAAAGGTCTGGTGTACCGTGCAGATTTCTGAGCTTACTGGTCGGGCCATCTAGTGCACCGTGCTTCTGGTCCGTGACCTACGGTGTACCGCGTCACTCGTCCGGTGTACCGCGGGGCTGCTATTTTGAATTTCAAGCTAAGTAACAATGAAGTAAATACAACTAATCTAATGAGGGGTTTTGGAAAACATTTTAAGTGATACCAAAATGAATTTTAGTTTAAATAATGATTTGTCGAATATTAAAACGGGAATAAAAACAAGGTGAGGCTAACAATATATATATATATATATGCTTCCTTCATGTAAAACACTTAATAATGTAAAATTAGTGAGTTGTACTATCTTGATTAATGTTTTGGTTTTATAGTATAGTTTACCTTATCCAAGAACCAATTATAAAAGCTACTTTAATGAGTTTTTTCCACATCCACATGACCATATGCAGCCATCATTGACTTGTGTTCCCTAGAGCACAAATGTTTTAGTAACATTATTAATAAGAATAAGAAAGTAACAAAGAATATGGATAATAAATAACATACTCTATATAAACTTGAATCACATCACAGGACCGTAGAATGCACCAAACAAACCTATCATGTTCAATTTGGGGAAGATAAACGAAGCTCTATATTTTCGATCGGGTAAGATTGACATTTGAAAATCGATATCTCTCTTAGTTTTTGAAATGGTCTTGCATATATTCCAGGATCATTAAACTTGGTTTTTTCTCTTTAAAATAGTGTGATATGAAAGTCAAAGTCTCCTCCAAAATATAACCATCGGCTGTCGAACCTTCATGCATTTCCACATTTCGTATATACTCATTTAACTTCTTCAAATAATGCTCGAACGGGTACATCCGACGTATCTAGAATGGACCACAAGTAGTGTTTCGTTGTACAAGTGCACAAATAAATGAATCATGATATCAAAAAAAAGATGGTGGGAATAACATCTCAAGCCAGCACATTAAAATAATAACATCCTTTTTCCCTTTTTCCACTTCTCGGGTACTCAAATTCCTTTTACGAAACCATAAAGAAAACATTAAACAAAACCCATTATGGCATCATTAACCATTTTTGCTTAACCAAAACTGGCACACTAGCAACATACAAGAACTACATCATAATATATATATGACAATCGTGGGATTTCATTCCAAGGATCTTTTAGGAATCAATCACAATGTTATTTCTCAAACTCGACACAAAACCATCAAAAAATATTTGGTCATTCAACCATGCAAGAAAAACCTCTCTCTAATCCAAAATCATCGCATATTTTGCTTCGGGTTGCAACACCCTACCCATCGCGTCTGTAGAAAAGCATAATTCCTCTTAAATGCCCAAATCTTTCAAATTCGTTCTCGCTTTCAAGTTGTCTTTATAAGCTTTGTTGTCAAGACCCACAACTATAACAAGTAAGCAATCATATTTTTTCTTCTCACAATGCATAACATAAATATTGTGTTTTCATAAGTTTTCTGAACAATAAGGTAACTCGTAGAATATGTTCTTCTTCTTCCGGATAAACTATTGAATACCAATTCTCATTATTAACTTGCCACCAAAATCCTTGTGTTCTCCTGGAATCACAAAGGTCAAACTGTCAAGTTGTGTTTGGATATTGGCGGGACTATACTTCCCAGGAAAAGATACTCTTTCTTCAGAAACAAATGTGTGTTTCTATACAGATTTGAAAATGGTAACCATCGTATGTGTACAATACTCTTTTTTACTTTAAGTCAAGGCGTAGAATCTATGCACTCCGGACACACCCTGTAATCTTGACTCGAGCAACCTGGTGTGTACGATATCGCCGAATAATCATTAACTATATAAACTACCCAGCACAAACACATTCTTCTTACGTGCATCATAAGAAGGGATGTCTGGACCCACAACATATTCAGCTCGTCTATCATAGGCTGAAGTAATACATCCAAATATTTCCTAGAACAACGCAAACCAGGAATCAATAATGCTAACATGAGTGTCACTTTTTTCATGCACAACCATCATGGTAAGTTAAAAACAGTCAATATCACTGGCCACATGCTATATAGATTGTTTTGTCCTGAGAGTGGACAAAATTTATCATGTGCCAAGTATAAACAAACATTACAAGCCTCTATAGCAAACTCTAGGTGAGCCTCGATAGCAAACGCTGGGTGACGCTCGTTAAAAGCCTTCTAACTAAGGCCATCAACTAGATGACGCAAAACATCTGAGTCTGTAGATTTTCGAGTCTTGTGCCAAATTATTTATTTTGTAGTATGCCTTGATGCGTACAATCGTTGTAATGTCGGGGTAATGAGAATATAATGTGGTGAGGACTTCGAGTCAAGCAAGCGTATTTTCTTTGAGTGTGTTTTTGCTAAGAATATTTGGGAGGATATGAAAAGATGGTTGGTACTGAGAACAAGGTGGGAACTATCTTGAATGCTCTTAAATGATTTAAGAAGATTTAAACACGAGAAAATTGAAGGTGAAATGTATAGAGAATTGCATTTGTCTCTACCATTTATCAAAGATGGAGGATGAAACCATGAGAGGAGAAATACCTTCTAAGGATAAAGCCATCTAAGATATTAAATTATGCACTTTATCTGGTTTATTTGCTTTGTATCCCCATCATGTTCTCATAGATGATTGAGAAATTATTTTTAGTATGTCATTGACATTAGTATGACGAGTAGTTATATATTATCTTAAACTTTCGTATTTAGGTAGTTTTCATTTTATAGTGTATAGATTTTTTCTTTTCTTTTTTTTGAAATAGTTTACCTAAACAAAAAAAAAAAAAATCCTGTACAATATGTACCCCTTTCATTAATTTTCAAAATTTCAAACTATGAGAATCTCAATCAAACATTTACTGAGTTGGTTGTAAAATTATTTTTTCTATTTTTTTCTGTTTTTTTTTTTTCTGTTGTCAAAATTACTAAAATGATTTTTTATTATATATCATATAAACATAAAAAATAAGATCAACAAATATCTAGTTCATAAAATACTCTAAAGCAATTATGAGATTTTATGATAAAGTATTATCAAAATTAGATAGCTCTTATACAAGATTTGAATTTCTAAACAACAAGTACCATAAATGTTTATTATTATATTAGATCATTGCATAGAAATGCAATGCAATATAAACTTTGGTAATATAATATTAACAAGGTCAACTAGTGGTCACTTACAGTCTAATAGCTGAGATTTACAAACCAGTCTCACACGTAGATAGTTCCAAAACATTAAATATGACAACCATGAAAATCAAAAACAAGATTAATTTAATCAAACTTGAGATTCAAAAAACCATAAGAAGAACCATCCAAGCTTCTTCTTATGATACATTACAAAACCCTCCTAACTAGAAAACATAATTTTCTTTTAACTGATTTAAAAATTAAAAGTTGAGTTAAATTTACCACTTCATTATTAGCTTTCGAAAATAGTGAAGGTCAATTTTAACATGTACAAGAGTTTAAGTAAGATGGTCATTTTTAATAACACTTTTTAATAAAAAAAAATCGGACAAATTTATACCTTCAACCATTCCTATATCCGCCCAGGTTACTTAGTAAGGATTAAAGATATAAAACAAAATTTATACTCTAAAAAATGATTATATATTCCTCTAATAAAATTAATTTTCATTTCCATTCATCTCCTTTCTAAAAAAAAAAATTAAACAAATTTATACTAACACTAGTAAGTAGTACTAGTAACAACTCACTTAGATTCTTGTTTCCTCTACAAAATCTCAATTTTCTTCCTAAAAAATATTAAACAAATTTATACTAACACACATAACAACTCACTTAGATTATTGTTTCCTTTACAAAATCTCAATTTTCTTTCTTAAAAAAATTAAACAAATTTACACTAACACTAATAACAACTCACTTAGATTCTTGTCTCCTCTGCAAATTCTCAATTTTCTTTCTTTCTTGAGATCTTCACCTTCAATAGAAGCTACTTGTCACCTTCACTACCCTACCACCCTACACTCACTACCCCACACCCCTTACCCTTTAAAAACCGTTCACAATTCACTATTTCCCTACAATCATTCACTCTTTTTACTCATTATATCTTTTTCCTCAACCTAGTTTCATAGCTATGGAATATTCAAGAACACTAGTGAAAAAACCATCAAAGCCATTGTTACTAAAAGATTATCTTCTCGATGATCTCAACTCATGTTCTTCAAGTGGTTTCCGATCATACCCTCGTCGTCAATGTTGCTCCACCGTTCGATTTCTTCTAGAAGTCGACATGAAAAAAAAGCAAACAATTCACAAGAAAAAACCACCTAAGATCATTAAGAATGTAGCAAAACCGCCCCTTTCCACATTTCAAAAAGTAGTAAAATATTTTACTGCTGTAAAATCAACATCCTCGTCTAAGCCAGAGTCAAAAATCTTTGCTATCTTACCTAGGAGTTTATCTAGGAAGCTACTAAAGAAAAGTTTTTGGAAGAAAAACGATTTTAAGGAAATTAAACAGTGGAAACCATTAGTTGAGGAGAAATCTGAACCGTTTATGATGAAAAAAGATACCACCATTGTAGATTTAGCTAGTTCAAGTAATGAAAAAAGTGATAGTTGGTCAGATAGTGATTTTACTATTACTACTTCGGAAGATAGTGACGTTATTATTCATAAAGAGAATTTGGTCAACGATGAAAGGGTTAAAGTCACTGTCGGTGACTATTGTGATTCAATGGATACAACCACTAGTCCAAGCTCTACTAATTCTAAGGTGAGGGTTTCTTTTTATTTTATTTTTTATTCATATAAATTTCTATGAAAAAATCTCTTGATTGGAGTATTTTTAACTATCAGAACAAAAACACAAAAACATTATGTTTGACAAATAATATTGTTTGTGGTTATTAATTAGTTTTTTAAAATTTATTTAGTTGGTTTTGTCTTGATTGAGTTTCATTTTTATTTTGTAAGATATTTTTATCTCATGACTAAAATTGACCAATTTTTACTTATTTTGACTCTTACTGGAAAAGTTACCGTGGTAATAATTAATTCGGGTTAATTCCAATCACTAATTAGTTATTTTGGGAGAAAAATATTTATATTTTTAATAGGAATATTTGAATTTTACTAAAAAGTGTAAGCTAGACATAACTAGGAAGCTAAGGTTGATCAATAAAAATAGTAGTGAGGATGAGTTTGAAGTTTGAACGGTAGTAATTGTTAAACTCATTACTAATTAATAAGTCTTGATTTGATACATTATTATTTATATTTATTAGTAGGAAGGTCGATTAAAAAATTCTAAGTCATTATAAATTGAATACACGATTTAAATCAAAGATGCACATGATAAAAAAAAAAAAGTGTTCAAAACCGTCTATATATCATTATCCATTCAATGTCTAGTTATCCTAATAAAAAACAATCAACTAATATTATTTTGTTAAAATATTAAGATTAAATCATTATAAATTAGTAATTTATATATTATATTTTAGAATAAGGTTAAACAAATGGCAATATTACAAGTTTTTTAAATCACATTAATATATGTAGAACAATGAGTATTTTAAAGTTACTAACATTTGAATCAATTCAAAAGTTTGAAATATAGTAAAAAATTGTGGGTCTTGAATAAGCATTAATGGAAATTGAAGGGAGTTTTTCGATATTTGTGAAACTTGTACAGCGCGGTAGCAAAGAAATATAAAATAACACGTGCGGGTATTTCTCGGGAAAGATACACTACATCTCAAGTCTATGATATTAAAATCCTTATTGAGTGATCCAACGGCGGAGATTCTGCTAGGCTTTGTCCTATTTGCTGAATCTAAGGCGTTTAAACTTGAGAGTTGTCTGAGGTGGCAACAGTGAAGCTTAATAAAAGTTGAGACTAGAATTTTTAAAAGCCCAAAAGATTACTAGTTGATAGTTAATTCTGTTCTGTTTTTTAAGGTAAATTACATTTTTAAAAAGAATTATATTCCAAATATCTAATGGTCTTTCTCAAGTATTCAGATAATATTTACTTTAAATAAAAAAATATTCCCATTATTTTATGTTAAAAAACCAATCTTGCAATTATTATTAATATTAATTGTTAATTAAAAATCTGAAAACATGAATTTTAAAAATCAATGAGTTTATTTTTGTGTTTTTAATAGATTATGAGTTTTAAATAGGTTACATATTTTTTAATTAGGTAACTATTTTTTATGTAGATTTTTGGGGTCAGGCGTCTTTTATTTTAAAAACTCTGATTTTTGATATATAATATAGAGATTTATAATATAAATAATTCATGTTACAGATTATTTTTTACAAGTGAACTAGAAGTCCTTATATTATGAACCTTAAGAAGTTTTAGTTTTTCATTTCAAAATATTTTAGGGTCTTCAAGTTAATAAAATGTCTTGGATATTCCTAATTTTATGAAAATAAGTAAATCAATTTTTACTGTGATTATTTTAGGTTATTATGCATATTATATTAGGGTGAATGCCCATTAACCACCTGCCACCTTAGTCACTTGCCCATAAAAGGCACTTAAGGTAAATATACCTTAATGCCCTTAGCCCAATAACCACCTGCCACCTTAGCCACTTGCCCATAAAAGGCACTTAAGGTAAATATACCTTAATGCTTACTGCTGTCGACTGCTGCTGCCAAGGGCGAGTAGTGGACTTGTGCAAGTACAATTTTTGTCAAGGGCGAGTAATGGGAGTGTTTCCCACAACTCGTGCAAATACACTTTTGTACTGTATGGGCTAATGTTGAGTAATGGGAGTGTTTCCCACAACTCGTGCAAGTACACTTTTGTACTGTATGGACTAATGTTGAGTAATGGGAGTGTTTCCCACAACTCGTGCAAGTACATTTTTGTACTTGTGGACTAAATGTTGAGTTCTGGGATAGATTCCCACAACTCGTGCAAGTACACTTTTGTACTTGTGGGCTAATGTTGAGTAGTGGGAATGTTTCCCAGCACTCGTGCAAGTACACTTTTGTACTTGTGGGCTAATGTTGAGTTATGGGAATGTTTCCCACAACTCGTGCAAGTACACTTTTGTACTTGTGGGCTAATGTTGAGTAGTGGGAATGTTTCCCAGCACTCGTGCAAATACACTTTTGTACTTGTGGGCTAATGTTGAGTTATGGGAATGTTTCCCACAACTCGTGCAAGTACACTTTTGTCGCTTCATCATTTGCTTTTTTATTTTTTAATATGTTTTGTTTGCATAAATCAATCAATGTATGGCACTATGTGCTCTCTAGCATCCAACTCAGTAACATGCTTAATTACGCGCTTTTCTATTTTATAATTCAAAAAAAAAAGTGTATCTATATCTACAGTAATTAATAAAAACTTAAAGAGATTATAAATTCGCTAATTTACTTGGGTCGCAGCGAAAAGAATTTTTCAACATCTGCAAAAATAAATTAAGAAATAATTACCAAAAAATATGATTGTTAGTATTTGAACATTTAAAAGGGAAAATGACCCAAAAAATCAAAATAATATTATTTTCAGCCCAATAACATCAATGACAAAATTTCTTCCCAATAACATCATTAACTAAATTTTGTCCTTGATGGGAATCGTCCTTGACGGGAATCGTCCTTAACGGGAATCGTCCTTGATGGGAATCGTCCTTGACGGGAATCGTCCTTGATGGGAATCGTCCTTGACGGGAATCGTCCTTGACGGGTAAACATGTAATCTTATAATAGTAAGTTAATGGATGATTCTTTGGGGCAAGTATAATATTATTTTGATTTTTTGGGTCATTGACCCCATTTAAAATCCAATTTCAAATAAATTACCAAAAACGTAAAATAATAATTAATTTTGAATTATATTAAATAATAATTATATGATATATATGTTGATTATTATAATATATAATTTTCACCAGTGGTTAACGCTTTAATCAAGCCAGCTCTTTGCCCCTTATAGTCTTTGAAGGAGGGAAAATTTGGAGACGGCTGCTGGGGTGGGTAAAATAGGAAAGAAAAAAAAAGGAGTGCCTTTTATGGGCAAGAAGAAAGCGGCAGGGGTGAGGAGGCATTAATTCTAATTTGAGGTGTTTCTTGGGCAATAATCCATTATATTATATTATATGAATATATAGTGCAATCTTTAAAAATATAAGTTTTTTATAATATAAAGATTTGCAGTGGAAGTAATTTACTAATATATTTATACTTTTGAAGTATACTTTTGTATAATATAAATATCTATAATACTCACAATGTTTTTATGATTTAGAGCCTATAGTAACAACTGTACAAGTACCTAAAGAAATTGCCCCACAAATAATTTCCTGGATTTTGCCCTGTTAGGTGATCAGCATTGTACCAAATCATCCCTTGTCTTCTGTCATGACTTAAAAGACCCTTGTCCTTTACTACTAATTTTTATTTATTGTTCTAGCATATATTGTAAAAAAATGTGATAAGCGGTTAACTAAGGTTCGAAAATAATTAAATAAAAAACTAGACAGATCATATAGTTTGTCTCTTAGTAAGGTTGACTTTTTATACAAAGAGAAATCCAAAACATGGTCTTGGAAGTTACTTCTTATGGGCCCTGTACTATGTGCCCAATCTTTAATACTCCATCGACCTTGAGATAATAGAGATTTTAGTAAGTATAAATTTACATCGATTATACTGTTCGAAATTTCCTCAAGTTTAAATCATATTATAAGTTGATATTCCTAGTAATTTGCAAATAGCTGTTAACTTAATTTAAACTCTCACATATACATTCCATGTACTTTCATATTTAATGCCCTCTAGGGTCTAATGCATTTTCATTGATTTTAATAAGTTCTTTTAATTCTTCTAACTTGCTTTAAATTAATGTATAATCATTACAGAAAGAATGGACAAATGAGGAGGAAAAGGAACAATTTAGTCCCGTATCTATTTTGGATTGTCCATTTGATAACGAAGAAGATGAAGTTTCGTCACCCTTTAGACATAGACTTACCCATGTTGAAGGTTAGTGTTATTTTTTCTTTTAAATGAAAGCTATAGTCTTGAGGTCATGATTCCCGATCATATAATTTTCATTTTACTAATATCCTATGATCTTTCAAAAATTTCAACATCTTTACTTAGTCACTTCTAATGTTTTGCAATTATTTGTTTAGGCTTTGATTTATTTTGTAATTTGTATGAAAATTTTGTTGTTTCGTGATAAGTTAATGGCTACTTTACATAATAAATGGTTTTATGGTGTAATTGACTCAAAACAAAAAATTATATAGTACCCTATTATAATGTAATTAACTTAAAAAAAAGTGAAATAATTTTTTAGCTTCACCGCGTTTACATCGATAGACTTGACATTTTCATGACAAAGTAAAATTCGATTTTTATTTATTTTGCTTTTGTTATGAAATTTATGTAAGCTAGCATAATTTGGACTTACAATGCTATTAACTTAAAAAAAAAATAGAGGGACATATAGTTCAATATTTGGATAATATAGGGATCTATATTGCAATTTTTGCATAATATAGGGACCTTTATTGTAGTTTTTGCATAATATAAAGACTTATAGTGAAAAATAATTGAAAACTTTTATTCAAAGTAGTCCTTGAAAATTGCAGGAACGGCAAAAAAATTAATGAAGAAGCTTCAAAAATTTGAGCGTCTCGCGCATTTGGAACCTTTGAATCTAGAAAAAAAATACTTATCAACTAATGAATATCCAAAGCAGAATGCTTCAGAATATAATGACGAAGAAGAAAAACCGCTGAAGTTACTAGAGTTAATTAAAGAAACAATGCCATCATATAGCGTGACACTAGAGGCCGATAATTTATTACTCGATTTTTTTACAGATTCTTTAAGCGACGATGAGCTTTTAAGTGTCGCTAAAAAATGGATCGATGGAGGCAATTGTGACTCTTCGATGGAATGGGACTTAAAGAAGAATCGAGAAGCGTATGTTGTGGATATGGAAAGTAATGGAGAATGGAAAAACTTTGATCAAGAACTTAAAGAGGTGGTTTTGGAGTTTGAAGTTGATATATTCGAGGATTTAGTGAATGAGATAATGGATGATCTTTTTGTGTTGTGGAAGACCACATGAGTCGAGGGTCGGGCCATATAGTTCTTCTCTTGGGCTATCTTAGCAATGATACATCTAAGGTTTGGCCCGATTTTTATACTCGTGGTTGGTTTAGTCGTAGATTAGTTGTTTAGAGAAATCATTTTCATAACATTTTCTAGTTTGTAGTCATTGTTGTTACTTAATTTATTTATATTCAAACGACATCATAAAATGACTCAAGTCTATATATGTAAGGCTCTTACAATTCTAATAAGTCCCACATCGATTTCTAAGGGGGTTTGTTAGGATTTATGTGTGTATTGTAAGCTTAGTATAATATCCTCGATTAACCATTTCAGGATCGTTGAAAATAAATAAATATGGATATTATCTTAAGTTAATACGAGTCATGCTCGTACGCTTTGGTACGAGTCTAGGGGTGTAACAGAATATTATTAGAGTAAATCACTAGTTAGTTTAGGAATAAGGGTTGTGCGGGACAAAGTGTTATACCCGTTGGGTGGGAGCCACCTCTTGAACTTGTACGAGTCATCTCTAGGATCCTGCATCGCCTAATGGTCCTAGGTGATTATGTTCCTGACGAGGACATCAGTTCCTTAAGGAGGGGTGAGTGTAATGCCCCCAAAATTCAGATAAGTCTCACACCGTTTTCTAAAGGGGTTTGTTAGGATTTATATATGTGTTGTAAACAAATATCCTGGGTTAACTATTTTGGGATAGTTGAAAAAGAGATCCAAATGGATATTTTCTTAAAATTACAATACAGGTTACCCTCTTAGGCCCGGCTACGAGTCCGGGGGTGTCAAAAGAGGGAAGCTTATTTCTAAAAATGATAAGTATGATATAAAGAGATACTCCATAAAAGTAAAAAAAACATGTATGTGTGAGATTAGTTTCGTTAAGGTTCGATACAATTCATGGCATCAACGAACAAGTCAAACTTGAGGTGGATAAACATCCATTACAAGAAGTTGATTTAATAGAAAATATTTGAGCATAGATGAGTAGACATGTACAACCAATGTTTGATATAGAAATAATTTTTGAAGATAATGTGATTAAAATAAACTAACAAAATAATTAGTCTCGACGCTGCTTTTTATAGAATATAATGCTAAATGACTGAATTATATATAACTGTGAAAGGAAATAAAGAAGAATAAAACCTTCTTTCCTTTACATCTAAAGGGCGGCTCCGCCTGGAAACAATGTGCAGTTGAAGTTGACCTTAACAAGTTTTTCACCCCTAAAATTTGTATAGGATTGAGACATGCATGGTTAAATATGAGGGATTACATGGTTAAACATGTGTCGTTGTTTTGGGCACCCAAAGGATAAGATTCCACATGATGCACAATAGTTACCTGAGATAAACGACATATTTATGGTTATGTCGGGGATGACACCGTTGGTGTGGGTGAGATAGTAAGTGAGCTACAACCTCGTTTTGGTGATTGGGTTGTTCTTGCCTCTTACGCTTGTTGTTTTGGTTGGTCCTTCATTGGTCTAACATAGTCATGCAAACTGAATGCTCAAATGAGAATTAACATGGATAATCTAGAATATGAATTAATGACATCAAAACAAACAAAATGGGTCTGCCGAGAGTTGAATCCACGTCTATTACTTGAAAGACAATTATCCTAACAGCTTAATGGTTTTTAGTGTTTATCCAGTGTACAATGATCACATGTGAATATAAAGTAGTATGGAGTGAAAATGGTTGCTAAGAAACAATCTAAAACGAGCATTGACATAAATAAAATAAAAAGTCTTAATGCACCTACCAGAAAGTTGAACCTAGTGCACGCTTACTAAAAGGAATCTCAAATGAGAATGAACATAAATAATATAAGAAAACAATATGCGTCTGCCGGGAGTCGAACCCGGGTCTATTGCTTGGAAGGCAATTATCCTAACCGTTGGACTACAAACGCTTTTTGATGTTTATATTATATCAAACGTTCTATGATCATATGAAGGTCAAACTTAGTAGGGAGTAAACGCTTATTAAGAAGAAATCTCAAACGATAATTGACATAAATAATTAAAAAAAAATATTGCGTCTGCCGGGAGTCGAACCCGGGTCTATTGCTTGGAAGGCAATTATCCTAACCGTTGGACTACAAACGCATATTAACTTTTAATATCCAGCATTTGATCAGCACATGATGTCTAAAAGTAGTACAGAGTGAACGCTTTTTAAGAAGAAATCTCAAACGATATTTAACATAAATAATATAAAAAGACGTAATGTGTTTGCTGGGAGTCAAACCCATGTCTATTGCTTGGAAGACAATTATCCTAAGTGTTGGACTACAAATGCTTGAAATCTTTTAGCGTCAATATATCTTTTGATCACCACACGGAGATCAAAAGAAGTACACAATGAACAATTTATAAGAAGCAATCTCAAATGTGAATTAACACAAATATTAAAAATACATAATGTGCATGTAAGAGTCAAACCCAGGTCTATTGCTTTGCAGACAATTATCTTAATTGTTGGACTAAACAAGTTTGTTGATTTTAAGTGGCTATCTGACGTTAAATAGTCACATGTATATCAAAAGTAGCTCAGAGTCAAAACACTTCCTAATAAGAAATTTCAGACAAGCGTTAACATAGATAATATAAAAAGACATAATGCATCTTCTAGGAGTCAAAACCATTTTTTATTGCTTGGAAGTCAGTAATCCTACGAAGCAATCTCAAACAAGCATTAACATAGTGTTGGTCAAATGGGATTTTTTAACCAAGTGTTAATCGGGTGACGATGACTTGATCAATACATTTATCTAATTGTAAAGACTAATGTATTATATTCGCTTGGTAAAAAATCATTTGAATGGGAAATTGAGTCGTGAAATCTTTAAAATAAATTCCAAATGAGAAGTTATATAATATAAGGATGTATTTTGAAATTTTTGCTTGATATATTGACTCATAGTGCAAATAATTCCAAATACTTTTTGTAAGGGTGTTGCCCCCGAACTCCCTTGGCCCTAAAACTCGATAGACTAATGGACATATATTTATTAAATAGTAAATATATAGATAATAAATAACACAATTCAAGCGTTTAAAAATATGAGTAAATAAGCCATCTCGAACAACAAAGGGAGAATTGTGGAACTCGAGCATCAATTCACTCAGATAACTAATGGAACAGGGCCTCCTTCAGAGCAAGAAGCTGAGAGACAGATCAGACAAGAGCTAAAGGTCGTCTAGCCGAACGAGTGACTGTATATGGCAGATAATGTATGTCAGCCATGGAATAGTTGTGCAAACAAGAATATAAAAAAAAATTCACGCTCTGGCAACACAATGGAGAATCGTGAATAGAGTTGTACAAATCAAAAAAAGTGAGGAGGTATGGCATGTAGAATAATAGGAGATAAGGTACAAGTTCTTGAGATTATATTCTAATTTATCTAACAAATATTAGAGACACACCTTGACAATGCGACACATTTTATACATAAGAAATTTACGCCGCAAATGAAAGAGAAACTAATGAAAGATCTGACTCTAGCAAAAGTGAAACATACATTGTTTGACATGTTTGCATCAAATGCACAAGGACCAGAGGGTTTAAATAGTAAGTTCCATTAGAGAATTAGGGAAATTATTAAATGGGGTATTTTTCGTATAGTTCATGATTTCTTTCAGTAATAACAATTTCGCTGGAAAAATTAAATAAAACGTTTATCACCCTTATTCCAAAAGGGGATGTGTATGAGGGGTGTGTAATTACTGACACATCTCGTGCGTAATTTTTGGTTATAAAATTATTTCCAAAATTCTGGCTAATTGTTATATGGATCAGTTGGTATCACCGACATATGCAACGTTTATCAAGGGTCAAGTTATTCAAGTTACTTAATGAAGAAAAAACATAAACGACCGAAGCATATGGCGACAATCAAGTAGGATATGATCAAAGCCTAAGATTGGGTTAGTTGGAATTTCCTTATTGAAGTATCACAATGTTTAGGTTTTTGTGATACATGGGTGGGTTGAATTACCAATAGCATTTCTTTTGTATCGTTATAATAAACCCTCAATAAGTAGAGGTTACCGAGGTTTGTACCTGAGCGTGGTTTACTGTAGGGCGACCCTCCATCACATTTCCACTTATGTCTAATGATAGAGGCCCTTATTAGTATTATTGAGGATAAAGTGTCCAGGAATTGAATTAAATATATTCATGTAACTGTTTGGTATTATCACATATGTTATTTGTAGAAGACTCTTTATTTTTCCGTACTTTGAAAGAGAAAAAAGTTAATAAATTTCAAGAATGTATATACATTTATTGTACAGGATCGAGACAGATAATTTATTTTTCCAAATATTCACTTTCTTTTAATAAGGACACACCGATAGAAATAAAAAATGACAAATGACGGTTTTACAAATCTAAGAGAGGCAGGATTTGGGGAAGTATCTCGGCATAGCCCTGTGGCATAAGAGATCTAAAGTGGAGACGCTAACATGGATAACAGAGAAGGTATTTCTAGAGTACAAGGATAGAAAGCGCAATTGTTATATGAAGGCGGTCAGGAAACCCATATCAAAGTAGGTTTACAAGTTATTTCCGCCTACACCATGTCGCTTATTTCTTTTCCTAAAGCTTTTTGTTAGATATTGGCAAGTATGATTGCCAATTTTTGGTGGAACTAAGCAATACGTTGTTAGATTTACTAGGTGGAATGTGAAATGTTAAACATCAAAGAATGATGGGAGGACTTGGTTTTGGGACTTTAAAAGTATGAATACGACACTGTAGTTGGCTAGACTTAGAAGACATTCACTAATGATTCGTTGGTGTCTCGTCTACTGAAAGGTATCTATTGCCCTAAATATCTGAATTCATGGATGTGAAAATTGATGGGAACAATCGTGGTAATGGGCGAGTATTATGTAGGGACGGGATTTCCTTTGATGATGTCCAATATCAAACTAGGAATAAAGAAGCATAAACTTGTCGGAACATAAGTGGTTGTATTTGAGTGGGTATCTCAAGAATCCAAATGATATAAATGTATTGTATGTGTCGTAGCTTATGCTAGAAGATACCAATTAATGGAACACGAAATTATTGGATGCCATTTTTTTCGACGTTCGCAATTGTTGAGATTTTACGAATGCGTATCATGCATAGAGAGTGGGACCATTATATTTGGCCACGTTCCAATACAGTTATTTACACTACAAAGGCAGGGTATGAAATTCTTTCTAGACGGGAATCATCGGTTAAGCCTTAGTCAGCAGCTGGCAGCTGTTAACGAGAATGCAGATATGGAGTTATGGAAGCTGGTCTGGAAAGCGAACGTCCTGACTAAGGTACATGTATTGTAATGAAAATTTTGAAAAATACGTTGCATACGGCTCTTGATCTTAGAAAGTGAAAATGTATACGTGGTGGCCCCCGAATTGTGATGATAAAGCCACACTCGGGGATGGCTCCTCGGAAGTGTACGCGTCGTCCCAACTAGTAAAAGTAAGTACTCTATTATCTTGTTCATATTGAATATGGAGTTAATTTTCGTGTTTATAAGAAGTATATGTGGTGGTAGTCATGACAAAAAAGTAAATACAAAGCTTGTAATTTGGGATTTTTTGTAAATTAAACAACTACATGGACTAAATAGCAAAAAGATAAATTTTAGCAAAAATATCAAATAGCCAGGACCCTGTCTCTCAACCAAGAGGTCCAGGGTCCGAATCCCTCTCAAAACACCTAGTTCTGATGTGCCTGGGGGTATGCTTGGGGAGGGCGGGCATATTCTCGGTGGGACTAGTTGGGTGTGCGAAAAAGCAAGCCTAGAACCCACGTATCAAAAAATAAAATAAAAAAATAAAAAAAAAATATTTAAGAAAAAATAATATGAAATAAAGCAATGAGTAACGTGCAAACATGGATAATATATGTGAGAAGTTAGATCGAGAAATCCTTTTAATCGGCACTAGACATGACTTAATCGTTATTTGTTTTAAGGGAAAATATGGCTTTTTCACGTTAGACGGGATTCAGATATTCACCCTAAATCTCTCTCGAGTAGATAAGGGATGCTCTTAGACTTTAGGTACCTCTCTTGAGCGACCCTAGAAAATCCCCCGAACTGTAAACTATAACCTTATTGACTATCAAACTAGTATAGACCTCTCGGTTCATAGATGAATATTAGACAAACATAAACTGGTTCCACAACCCGACCCCCTTTTGAATGTAGTCTAATTGATATGGCCAGAGTAATAGTTTAACAAATTAATACAAGTTTAGATTCAACATAGAAACAACAAATTCATTTAAAAATTTAATCCCAAATTGCATGAAAACGTAAATTATCATCTAAGGTTCATAAGATTTTTCAAGATAATGTGGAATTAGTTCATACTAATAGAAGAAAACATAATAATCATAATAGTCATATTTATAATAAGAAATTAGAAGTATTATAAATTACAATGATAATCAAAGTCTAATGGAAATGGATGATGTGGATTGGTGTGGTATTGACCTCTCCTTCTTCTTAACTTTCTCCAGGCACCCTTTTTAGTTTCAAATATTGTGTAGCTGATTTCCCATTTTTGATATACACCTAAGTAGAGTGTAAAAATGGCTTTGGGTTGTGAGACCCACTTGGGTGGTCCAAAAGGAACCCAATACCGTTTTCTAGCAATGTTGGACAAGTTCGAGTCACGGTGGACACATTAGCATAAGTTTGTAGTAACAAATCTTACTCACGATCTGCTTCCTCTCACACACATCTTGTTCGAAGGACTATGTTGAGCTCACGGGGTTTGATTAGAAATCCCACCAAATGTATGTGGTGACTCTATCAAGTTGACTTCAAAGTTTACCTACCGAAGAGATAAGCAAGACGACCGAAAAGGTGAAATTTATTGATGATATCGTTTTAAATTGCGAAAAGATTACATATTTGATATAAGATTACAATATGTCTATTTATACAAACCACATTCACTATTCCTTCCCACTATCCCCACTACTTTAAACTAACCAGCCTATTTTCCCAGGCCCATTACTAGCACAATGGGCATCATGCTTCCTTTATGGCCCACTTCCAATGAGTAGCAACGTGGTGTTCGTGGGTAGCCTTGGCTCGATGTCTTGAAGCGGTGTGTTGAGGATTACATATCTCCCTGTCGCGTATCAATCTAGTCTTCTTTATCTTGTTATCTTCCAAGGCTTAGTGGTCTTCTTGGCTTTTAAGGGAGACGAGTCACAGATTGGCATGTGAGGCGGCACATTGTCCATCCTAGGTTTGCATAGTTTTTTATCCCGATCATATGCGAATTTATCACGACTGGTTGCTTATGCTGTTTCGTATATCAGGATTTGTTTCCTTTCGATCAAAGATGTTGATTTTTCTTCTATTTCAATAGTGGATAAAACTTTACTTACTTTAAAGCGGAGATGAAAATCAAATCGATTCATTATACCTTTTTAGGTTGATCGTGGTACAACTTTACTCCAATATGGGAAGTTGAGACATTGTTATCGTGTAACCTACTAAACAAGCTTATAAAAACATCCTTATTAAAATTACGTCAATGTAATCGAAGTAGATTCAACTTGACGCCAAAAGCATTGTGCAACAAATATTTTTTGACAAATGTGTGTGTTACACTTGTGTGTAGTTTTTTATATAAAAAAACGTCAGATTCATTCAGTATGAAAAGTCTTTTTTTAATAGTATATAAAACTACATCATTTTGTGAAAGAGGTCTGGTTCAGTTTTAAAAACTCTTAATTTCCATTTCAGTTTACAAATTCGATTATTTCGTTCTGGGCTTACATAACACTACTGGACCAAACCGTGATTCATCGGTTTCTTTTAAAATCAGATATTGACCAAACAGTTTAGTCAAACTTTAGTGTCGACAAGTCAGTTCTCGAGGTTTTTAACTGATTCTGTTTGTATTTACTCAGGCATAGGGGTGGAAATTTAGATCCGAAATTTTTTATTTTCGACTTCTTTGATTTAAAAATTCCGATTTCAAAACAGATTTATAAGGTTCCGAAATTTCAAAATTCTGATTTACGATTATTCTGAAAAATTCGGATCGAAATTGAAACTACATAGGATTTTCCGATTTCCAATTTTTATTTCATATTTTACATTCTGTATATTAAATAAATAATAGAATGTTAAGATAAAGAAAAAAAAGTATACAATTAAAAATACGTTGAAAAATTTTAGAAAAAAAAAAGAAAAGGAAAAGTAAATGTTGATAAACAATGAAACAATTTTTTATGTTCAAAAAAGAAAAAGATAAACAATGAAACATGATAAAACCTAAAATACTAAAACCCAGCTATTTCCACTCGCATTAGAAAAAAGAAAATCTCTCCACACTCAATTACGTAATCTAGTTCTGATTAACATGGGGATATATACGGGGAGGCGTGTATATTTTCCATGGGATTAGTTGTGGTGCCCGAAAGTTTTGATTAAACTGGGGGGTGGAAATATGCACGGAAGACATGTATATTTCCCATGAGATTAGTCGTGGTTACACGAAAACTGACACAGATACCATGATATCGGAAAAAAAACCACCAAGCTGCTTTTCTGCACAAGTAACTGCACCATTCTTGGACCATTTTCCACCATCATTATTCTAACTTGGCTACGCCATCAACAATTTAGGAACCCAAATTAAAGTATTACCATTGAAATTTTCAAAAATTAAATTATTTTTAACTTAAAGTTTTAAGTTAATTATTGTTTCAATTTCTAATATTTAGTTTTGCAATTTTTGAACAAAAAATCCTGAAATTCTCAACCAAAAGTTTCGAAATTTCCGAATTCAATTTTTTTTTTCAGTTTCGAAAAAATAGAATTTGAATTGAAATGGAAAAAAAATATATACCGAAAAGAACTGAAAATTTTCCGAAAGAATTTTTTTTTATCTATTTCTTTTGATATTCATCCTTACTCAGACGTAATATCAAGTTAAAAAAATGTAAACTCTTTTTTAGAATAAATATTTTTCAATAAGAAATAATAGGAAAGCTAAAAATTAGAATAACGAGTGAAGTTTGGAGAGGTATGCACTACTGGAATTCGATTGTTTACCGACGACACGTGTCGTCGGTAAACACCGATAATTCGTCGTTAAAATGGATTACCGACGACGCCTCGTCGTTAAGACGTCGTTACTAGAAATTGGTCGGTAAATCAAGACTTACCGGCGAATAAAGCACTATTCGTCGGTAATCTTACCGACGAAACGACGTCGTCGTTGATTGGTAAGATTACCGACGACTAGTCTCGCCGCTATAATGTAATTTGTTTTTCTTTTTTTTTCGTGGCCGATAATTGAATTTATTTATTCTTTTTTTTATATTCTAATTGCCGACAACAATTACCGACGACCTGTTGTCGCTATTTTATGTTTTATGTTTTTTTTTTAAATATAAATCCGGATTAAATAATTGTTTTTTTATGCAATTAGCGACGACATTCAAATGATTAATGTCGTCGTAAATTCAGTATGAATGTCGTCGGCAATCTTTTTTTTTTTTTTTTTTAATTTTTAAATTTCATTTTTTTTTAATTTTTTTTGATTTGATTTTTGTTTTTATTATAAATGTAATACGAATAAAATTGATACATATGACAAAAAATTTCAATAATTAATAGAAAAAACCGAATCATAATTAAAACCATAAAAAAAGTCTTACAAAAAGTCAAAACAAGTCAACATAAGTCAAACACACCAAAAAAAAGTCTAAAAAAACCGAATCATAATCAACATAAGTCTAAAAAAACCAATTAAAAAGTCAAACTATTACAAACCAAGTCCAACTCAAATAAAAACCAACTACAACTAAGCATCATCATCATCATTCCTTTCATCTCCTCGTTCCTCGGGACTCCTTCTGGGGGGGGGCTGGGGGGGCTGGGGGTGGGCGACCGGGGCCATTCCTTGAGCTATCCTCATACCATTTAAGGTATCGAATAGCGTGTCCATTAAGCTCGGCTGACTCGACTGGCTCGAAGAACTCCCGGTCGATGTGGAGGTAGGATCTGGTATAGGTTCAAGACCTTGTTTGACTCGAAGCTCGTTCATGCCTGCGAACATCGCCTTCAGTAGATCCTCGGACGCAGCATCGGCTTTTGCTTGTTTCCGTGATCTCTTCCGCACCCCTCCAATGGTAGGCACCCAATGTCTCGACTTCGGTGGGGCCATGACCTCCATAATGGTCTCTAAAATAGCATCCATCTGCTCCTCCGTAGAAACCTCGGTGCCATTGGCTGCAGCCTCCACTACCTTCGTCTGCATCTTCCCCCGTAAAACAGCCTATAATTAGATTTAATTTAAAAATAAATTAGATTAATATCAAAGTAAAGTTAAAAATAAAATATTTAAGTAATGAAAAAAAAACTTACACTTGCTTTTTCCAACCGCTCGTCCCGATAGCTGTCACTAGCCGAATCGTATGCAAGATGATCGAAGTAGCCGCTCAATGGAGGAAGCTCCATCTCCTCTTGGGTATCTTCGTCCGTGAAAATCATCGGCTCCTTCGTCACGGTCTTAAGCGTCCCCTATACAATTTTCAATACCGAATATTAAATAACTAAAAATAAATAAATTATTAAAAACATTAAATTAAATTTTTATTAAATGTAATTATACCTCCATAATAACCTCCCTAGTCTGGGATAGGTTCCGAGACCCAGCCCTGCTCGAACTAGTCTGCTGCTCCCGGTTTTTCCGATTAATCTCCGCCTGGGCCTACAAATAATAAACAAAATAGTTATTAATCTAATATATAATGAAAAATAGATGTAATAAATAATTTTTTTTTGTTACCTTAGCATTCTCATCATCCCAATTCTTCTTAGCAATAGCCCAATACTTCTTAGCAATATCATTTCTTCAGCGGTTTGTTTCGAAGCGTATAATCGCTGCAATCTCGGAGCAATCGGAAAGTAACGAAGCTTCTTATGCGGTACTTTGTTACCCTTCTTCGGGTCATATCTTGATTCACCACATACTGGACAGTTGTCGAGTTTTTCATTCTCCTTGTAAAAAATGGCACAATCATTCAAACAAACATCGATAGTAACATACCCCATACCCAAACTTTTAAGTTTCTTGTTGCATGCTTCGTAAGAATCGGGCAAGTTGTGAGGTTTCGGTAAAACACGACCAAGCAACTCTAACAACTCGGTAAATGATGTGTTACTCCACTTGTTCTTTACTTTTATGTGCATAAGCTTGGCAATGAAATTCAAGGAACTCATCGCTGTACAACCAGGATATAATTCTGTCTCCAATTCTTCAAACAACGAATTAAAACTGTTTTGAGTAGGAAGATGTGCGTCTCTCATTTCAATATCTCCCGGATGACCACCAACATAGTAACTTTGTCTCACATCCTCATAAACACGATGCATCTCGCTATCTATGTTTGGTTCTTGAATTGTCTCGGGAATTACCACCTCTTTCTCGCCGTGTTTTGTCCAAACAAGATATGATTTGTTGAAACCGTGTTTTAGAAGGTCGGCCCTAACTTCGTCGATGGGTTTTCGAGAGTAATTATTACACTTCGTACACGGACAATACATGTAACCAGTGGTACAATCTTGATTTTTCTCTGCATATTCCATAAAACGAAAAACCCCAGATACATATTCTTTCGTATAATAATTAGTTGTATCGATCCAACTCTTATCCAAATCCGGATTCATCTCTTGGCAACAATTTTATACAACTAGACAAATAAAATATTTAATTATTACAACCCAATTAAAAAGAATAATAAAAATTACAACACAATAAATGACATAATAAAAATTACAAACCATTGAATGAATAAATATTACAAACCATTGAATGAATAAAATTACAAACCATTGAATAAATAAAATTACAACACAATATATAGATAATAAATTTCGAGATAATTACACTAGGGGTCTTGAAGACACCCCCCTCTTCGAGTTAGCACCCCCACCTAGAGCCTCTTCTTACTAAAGACCTCTGGAACTTTTTAACACATGAACCCCAAAATCCCAATTACTAGACTACCCTTCTTTTGTTTTCTCTACACCTATATATACTAATTATCCCATTTCTATTTTCATTCACGTTGTAAATACAATTCCTCACCTCATTACTTCTCTCTCCTCTCAACCACCACCACACTACCTAAATGACCACCACCGCCGATCTACACCACCACCTCCCTCCTCCCTCCTCCCTCATAAAACTCAACCAAGCTCCACCACCAACAGCTGTTTTCCAGTAAACCCACCTATCTATCTAGAGCTCCGCCGCCTCTCTATCTTGGTGGTGCTGCCATGGACTTAGCCGAGCAGTGAGCAGTGAGCAGGTTTGAACAGATCTAGCCTTGTGCAGCCATGGCTTCGACTGGATTCGTTTCTGCAAATCGGTGGTGTTCTTGAAGCTTCGAACAGATCCATGGCGGAACCCTAGCACCACCGCCTCTGCATTTCGCGAGCTCCATTTCGCGAGCTCGAAGACAACCATAACGCTCCATTTCGCGAGCTCGAAGACAACCATAACGCTCCATTTCGCGAGCTCTCTCCGGCGAGCCAACACAGCAGGATTCACGAACGAAGCCCCGTAGTGTTATTAGACCGTAAAATAGCTTTTCGAACCACCATATTATCAACGCGAAGAAGACAGCATGTGTTAAAACGTGAGGAGAGATGCAGTGGTGTTATGGTGGTGGTGCTTATCGGCGGTGGTTGTGGCCATGGGTGGTGTCGGTGGTGGTGCTTGTTGGAGAAGAGGCAGCTGGAGGTGGTGGTGGTGGTGCGCCGAGATGGTTTCACGCGTGAAGCCTTATTCTTTTCTTTTTTTTTTGTTTAGTTTGAAATGGTTGACCAGATCTAGATCTGGTCAAACCACTTAACGTTTTTAGTTTTTTTTTATTTTTTAATTGTATATCCTTTTGTAATTGTTTAAAAAAGTGTAATAAATGTGAATAAAAGCTTTTTTTACCATTTATGCCTTGTTTTTGTTTTTATAGAGTATTTATGTAATTTCTAAGAGTACTCTCTATATTTCATAGAGTACTCCATCTATTTTATAGAGTACTCCGACTTTTTACAGAGTATTCGGTTAAATTGTTAGAGTATTCTTTTAATTCTCGGAGTACTCTCTCTTTTTTCATAGAGTATCGGGAAAAACTGAGAGTACTCTCTCTTTTTCATAGAGTACTCTCAGTTTTTTCCGATACTCTATGTTTTTTCCGGTGACTAGTGTCGGGAAAAACTGAGAGTACTCTTAGTTTTTTCAGATACTCTATGTTTTTTCCGGTGACTGGTGGCCTGAGGTGGTCGGAGGTCGGTGGTCGGTGGTCGGTGGTCGGAGGTCGGTGGTAGATGGTCGGAGGTCGGAGATGGGTGGTAGGTGGTAGGTGGGTAGTGATAGAGGAGAGAGAAACAGTGACATCATACTATTTTGTCTTTTAGTGTTAGTAAGGGTAGGAAAGACTATTGTCAAAAATGAGGTCCCTAAGAATAACAACTTTCAAGACACTACTCTATAGAGAAAAAATAGTGCTCCTAAGACCCTATAGATAATTCACCCATAAATTTCATATAATTAATAAAACAAATAAAAATATATGAACACAAAAAATTAAATACAACCAAACATGCATACTACAAGACATAATAATAAAAAAATAAACCATATCATATGTAATTCATCAACCTAATCATGTCTAATTATAGAAACTAACATATATCAATTAAAAAAAATGAAAAAGCATGAAAATTCTTGAAAATACCTTGAATTGGATGGTTAAGAAGAGGTTTGATGACCACAACCCACCTAGACAATGTACTAATTCACCTAATCACATCATATATCAACAATTAAACACAATTCAAGATGAAAAGGAACCATCAGAACCCAATGTGCTCCCAGGCACATTCCCCCATAAACCTTATCCCCACCCCACTCTTTCCTCTCTGATGGTGTTTTCCCCTCTCCCACACTCCACCCTACTGCATCCATCCTTCACCACACCAGACAGCCAATGCTTTTTACCCATCCCCACCACCTCAAGGAGCAGCCTCCACCAAATCTTTTAACCTGCCGAACCTCCACCAAGAACGACCTCTGCAATCTCCGATCTCCAAGCAGATCTTCGACATCAACACAGCAGCGACCCGCCATCACAACCCATCGCCGCCGACTTCCGACATCAACACATCAGCGCCTCCATCTTCTGACCCAACCCATCACCATCGGTATCGATCCAACACACTAGAAGCCAGATCCACCTCCACCAGCACTGTACTAGAAACTAGTTCAAAAACCGCAGCAACACCTCGAGATGTTTTGGAACTAGTTCTCGCCAGCCCACCAATCGCCCGGTCAACTGTTTTCCTGATCCAGTCAATGGACTCGGATCTAGGTAAGTTCTTCCTGCCTGCTTTTGGATCTGACCCGAATACTTGCAGATGCCTCTTTTCTGAAGCGTACGAACAGATCCACCAGAGAACAGTGAGCGGCCACCTCCACGGTCACCAACTTCTCCAGCGTGGCAGACCCGTTCCAGAACCAGAAACGTGTTCAGAATTGGCTTCCCTCCAACATGTATTCTCTATGTTAATTATTTCAATTGTTTTAGTTTTTACTAAAACAATACAAGCAGTTAATTTTAAAACAGTTTTAGGAGGAGAACAGCTATGTTTTAATTTATCATCCTTTATTGTTATTGAAAAGTTTTGTAAAACTTATAAGAAACTGTATAATGTGATGGAGGTTTTTATCACAAAAATTACTGTGGTGGATGAAAAACGTTTGATTATTAATTTTATTTTCTCAGTATTTACAGTTGTTAATGAAAATGTGTATAAAACTCATAAGTTAGTATATGAGTATATTAAGGAATTTTCCAAAATGAAAAAAAGGTGTTCTGGGGTTGTTCCTAATCAACCCCATCCCTTTCAATAATTCACATAGCCTGAAACTGTCAAGGTATCGGCAATCCTTTGACAGTCCAGGCAGCCGTTGACCTCTGCGCTAAGCATCGTCCGGAGGTACTGTTTCTATCTGAAACAAAAAATAATTATGAAAAGCTTGATAATATCGCAAACATTTTGGATATGAGCTTGATTAAAACTATTGAACCTATTGGGGCGAGAGGTGGTCTCGCGTTAATGGGGAAGAAGGAATTGAAAATTAAAGTTATAAAAGCTTCGGCTAATTTTATACACACTAAAATAGAGGGTTATAATATGACCCCTATATTTTATACATATGTTTATTTAAACCCATATGATATTGATAAAGAAATTTCCTTTAATTTCTTAAATACTTTAAAACCCCAAAATTCTCCTTGGACTCTAATAGGTGATTTCAATTGTATTAGATTTCTTAAGGAAAAATTAGGGGGTAATGTATGCCACAAAAAGTCTATTAAAAAGTTTAATAAATTTATAAACCTCCACAATTTGGAGGAAACAACCTCTTATGGTTGTAGATTTACATGGACAAACAAAAGAGCTAATAAAAAGCTTATAAAAGCTATCTTAGATAGAGCTATCCATAACTCTGAATGGGATAAGCTATTTCCTAATGCTTGGGTAGCAGTTGTACCTGCCATTGGATCAGATCACTGCCCCTTGATACTACACCATGATAAAACAGATAAGAAAAATAAAAGGAGATTTTATTTTGAAAGCTTTTGGACAACAGAAACTGATTGTTTGTTAAAAATGTATGGAAAGATTATAGCTCTCTAAGGGGAAACCCTAATGCAGTTATTAATCATAAACTTAAAAAATGCAGTCAAGCATTAAGAGATTGGAATAGAAGAAAGTTTGGAAATAATAAAATCCAAATAGAGAAGCTTATAAAAAAATTAGAAATTATATCTAATACTAACAATCCCAATTTCAACTGGGACGAATACAATTGTATAACCAAAGAACTAGAAGAAACTTGGAATAAAGAGGAAAGTTTCTGGAAAGAAAGATCAAGAAACATTTGGCTTAAAAAAGGTGAAAAAAATACAAAATATTATCATGCTTGTACAAAAGAAAGAAGAAGCAGAAATAAGATAACTAATATCACTAATGAAAATGGTGCATGGCTTGATAATAAACTTGAAATAAGCATGGAAATTACCAATTATTTCAATAATATATTTACAACTGTAGGGAAAAGAGATTATACTAATACTATTAATCTTATATCTAGTAAAATTGATGAAAGATCAGCATATAACTTAAATAAACACATCAGTGAAGAAGAAGTTAAAAAAGCAACTTGGGAATTAGGACCTAATAAAGCACCAGGTCCTGATGGATATAATGGAATATTCTTCAGAACTTACTGGGATATAATTAAACTTGATATCATGAGAATAATAAATAATTTCTGGAATAATAAGGGTGATTTATCTGACTTAAATCAAACTCTTATTACTTTAATTCCCAAAATTAATAAACCTACAAATATTAAACACTATAGACCAATTAGTTGCTCTAACTTTATTTATAAGATTATAGCAAGAATATTGGTTAATAGATTACAACCTTTTATGAATTCCCTAGTTGGAGAGCATCAAAGTGCATTCATTCCTAATAGAAAGATACAGGAAAAATACTATGATTGCACATGAGGTAATTACCCATATTAAAAGAAGAAAGAAAACCAAAAAATATATGGTTGCTGTTAAAGCAGATATTAAAAAAGCCTATGAGTATATAGAATGGGATTTTTTACAAGATCTCCTTATTAAGATTGGTTTTAATGTAGATTGGGTATGGAAACTTATGATATGTATCACCTCTGTCTCCTACTCAATATTAATTAATGGTGAAGTTCACCAAGTACAAAAACCCACCAGAGGAATAAGACAAGGGGATCCTCTTTCACCCCTTATCTTTTGCCTTATATCTCAAACTCTAAATGATTTAATTGCAGAAAAAAAAGTAAACTACCTTCTTAAAGGAGTCAAAATAGGAAATAACTGTCCAGCTATCACTCATCTACTCTTTGCTGATGATAGTCTTTTCTTCCTTAATGCTGATAACATTGAATTACAATCTTTCAATGACATTATGAACAAATATAAAAATGCTACTGGTTTATGCCTTAATCTTAATAAGTGTGGGGTCATTTTTAGCCCTAATACACCAACCTTTATCCAAAATGTAATGGCTAAAAGATTGAATATGAGAAGAACTAACAACCTAGGTGATTACTTAGGACTTCCAACTGAATGGAGTAGGAATAAATCAAAAGATATACAATTTTTAATAGATAGAATACTACAAAAGTTTGAAAACTGGAAAACCCTTTTCCTTTCAGAAGGGGGTAAAGAAATCTTAATTAAAGCAGTCATCCAAAGTTTGCCTAACTATATAATGTCAAACTTTATTTTTCCAAAGAACATTATAAATAAAATCCATTCAATTATTGCCCAATTCTGGTGGGGAGATAAAGGAAAAAAAAGAATACATTGGGCTAATTGGGATATACTCACTAGATCAAAATTTGAAGGTGGCTTAGGATTCAGAGATCTACACCTAATGAATAAAGCTCTATTAGGAAAACAAGCTTGGAACCTAATAAATAAAGAAGATTCTCTTCTTTATAGAATCCTTAAAGGAAAATATTTTAAAAATTGTAGTTTCCTTGAAGCTAAAATTGGAAGCTCACCCTCATGGGGATGGAGAAGCTTACTAATAGGTAGAGATACATTTAAGAATAATATTAAATGGAAATTAGGTGATGGAAAGAATATTAATATGTATAAACATAATTGGATATGTGACATTAAACTACCTATCCAACCAAAAAATTCTAACCTACTTTGGGTTAACCAACTTATTAAAGAGGATAAATCTTGGGATACTGAACTCTTAAACTTTATATACCCCAAGGAAATCAAAGAAAAAATAGAAAGAATGGTAATACCTAAATTTCTATGTAAAGATCAAATTAGTATAGATTACTGTAAAGATGGTACTTATACAGTCAAGGAAACTTATCATAAACTAAAAGAGGATGAAAATATTCTCCAAAATATTAAAAATATGAATAACCCTACATCTTCTAATACTAGGGATAAAAACATTTGGAAACTTATTTGGAAAATGGAAACCCAATCAAAAATAAGAAATTTATGTGGAGAGTTATAAGAAACCTTTTATCTACAGGAGAAAACATTTTTAAAAGGAAATGTGCAAAAGATAACATTTGTAAAATTTGTGATAATAATATTGAAACAGTGGAACATATGCTTTTCAAATGCCCTTGGGCAAAAAGTGTATGGTTTACTAGTCCTTTGAATTTAAAAACTGATAATGATACTACTATAAATGTAGAACTTTGGATTATAAATCATGTACAAAACATTATTAAAAAATTTGATAATCATGATAGGATTTTTGAACTTATATGCATTATAATGTGGCATATATGGAAGGATAGGAATAATTTTATCTATAATGGAAAAAAATGTGAACCTTTGAATACAGTTAGAAAAGCTACAGAGAATTGGAAAGAATATTATAAAATTTCAAACCCTAACGATTTAAATTTTCTTGATAAGTTAGGGGAAGTTAATAACATTAATAATATTGCAATAAATATTAATAATAATATTCCACATAATCAAAAATTCAAAGATAAGTGGAAAAAACCTCCACCTAATAAATTTAAAATTAATTGTGATGCAGCTTTTTCCGATAAGGAAGCTGCAACAACATGTTTAGTTAGGAACTCTAATGGGGAATTTGTAGCAGGTAATAGTTGGAAGATTGCGGCAGATTCGGTGTTAGAGGCAGAGGCCACAGGGATCTTGAAAGCTACAGAGATGGCTTCAAATTATCCTTTTGGAAGCGTGATTATAGAGAATGACTCAGCCACTATTATGAAGTCTCTTTCGTCAGGATTACCGGTGTTGAGTCATTCAATTAAAAATTTAGTTTGTAATATTTATTATTTTGCTGAATTATCATCTCCTTCTTTTTCTTTTGTATCTAGAAGTAGAAATGGGACAGCTGACTGGATTGCCAAACAAGAGCTTCTTAGCACTCTGTTTGGTAATTGGGGTGTTTGTATCCCTCCTCAGTTAGCTACTTTGATTTGTAATGAAGCCGAACCTTCCGGGGTGGGCTAAACCTTGTAACCTTTTCTACTATCTATATATTATTATGCATTTGAACAAAAAAAAAACACAATTCAAAAAAAAAAATTATATTTTAAAAACATGGATTTTCATGAATTTACCTTAAATTATGTGATGAAAATGGATATTGATAATGCCCCACCTTGATTATGGACCCGGGAATGGTACAAGACAAATTGGAGAATCAATTAGTGGGAAAAAAAATTCTGTGATTTTTTGGGAGAAATTCGGAGGTGTTTTAGAGTGTGTGGGTGTTTTATGAGATAAAAAACCTGCTGTCTCCAAAAATACACACAGACAATTACCGACGACACGTAAATTCGCCGGTAATTTAAAAAAAGTCGTCGCTAATTTATGGCCAAAACGTCGTCGTCAGCCTTTAGCGACGCCATTTTTACGTTTAAAAAAAATAAAAATTCAAACCAAATAATTACCGACGAAGTCGATACTATTTACGACGACCCTTTGTCGGCAATTATTAGCGACAACCAAGTCGTCGGTAATCTTAGACAATTACCGACGACCCGTGATTCGTCGGTGATCCGTCGTCGGTAAACGTGCGATTTGTAGTAGTGATGTCCCAAAAATATTATTTTGAAATAATTTTTAGGTCGTGAAAAGTTAAAAGTTTGATATGTAATTAGAGAGGACTAAAATTTTGATTTGATAGAATAAATTAATATCAATCTTTTTAATATTTTTTACAACACTTGGGATCGGACCTATTCGCAAGGGTCTATAGCCATTAGCCACACGGTCTCCTTCAACTTCAATCCTTCCCGTAACCAATTAACTAGTCATACTGAAGGTCGTGATAATTCATGGCCTCAACCAACTAGTCAAACTTAAAGTTGGTAAACATCCATTTCAAGAAGCTCATTTAATCAAAAAGCTTCAATATAGATAAGTAGACATCTAAAACAAATGTTTAATATAATATTGACGTTTGAAAAGAATGTGAATCCACTAAGTAGTAACAGAATGATTAATGTTTTAAAAAGGGTGGAAAAAAATCAGACCAGATTCTAACCACGATATCCTTTGAGTAAATTTAAACATGAAAAGTTTTAGGTAAAATCTGTTCACTAAGAATTCGTTTATAATATATAGTACTCCCTGAGATTATTTTGAGAGCACATTTCTCTTTGTTAGAGCTACATTTGAGTTAGTTACCTTATAAAATAGTTATTTTACGAATGTTTTTCAAGATCAACAATATTTTTTAATTTGTAGAAACTGTAGAGTTAGTTTTCTACGATATAGATTTTGGATTGAAGTTCCGCATTCTTTCACTTGGTTTATAGCCACGAGTATATATTTCATGATCATAATAGACACTTGATAATAGGTTGATTTGTGATAGACGAATGGTCATGAGTAGTTATGAAAAAAAGATTGATCTTATATAGAATAGGAATTATTTTGTTAGTGAGCTTTCTATGTCTACATTATGAGTAATATTATATATATATAGATGAGGTGGCTTGACCTTCAAATAATTGCATAGTGACTCTAGTAGTCTCAATCTCTTACTTGACCAAACCTTTTAGAAAAGAGTTTAGACTAAGTTTAACAGCTTATTAGTTCTAGCAAAATTGCTATATTTAAACCCTAATTGGTTGCTTGTGTTTAGTTTTGATCAATACAACTTCTAGCCACATTTTTTTATTATATTTTTTTGATACATGGGTAATCTGGCATTACTTGCGCACACCATGAGTCCATGACTAATCTCACGGAGATATACATGTCTCTTCATGTATACTTCTAGGTAAATCAGAACTAGTTTACCCATGTTTAGGGAGGGGTTTGAACTTATACCTCTTACTTTACACCCGTTAGGGAGGAGATTCGGATTCTAGACATCTTCTTTAAGTGCTAAAGAAATAACAAACCTCTGACAAGTTAACCTAACCTAACTGGTTTTTTTATTATGTTGAATACAGAAAGATTTTTTAATTTTTTTATTCACTTTATAATTCAATTTTAGCTACAATATTTTTCTTTTCCTCTTAATTTATTTTGTATATTTTTAACATTCATTTTTTATTTTTAAATTCATGTTCAAAATTAAAACCTTAGTTACATATTATTTTAATTATTTTGCATATGTTGAAGCTTTGTTTCTTTAAATTCTTTTTTTTAAAACCATTAGTTATTTCTTTTTCCTAACATTTTTTTTAATTTATTTTCTTTATCAAGTCTTCTTTTTTATTTATTTTTAAAAGTTATAAATTATATTATTTTCAAAAAATAAAATAATATGTTTAATGTGTGGAATAAATAATTATAAATATAAATATAATTATAATTAATATATAAAAATAATATTCATAAAATATATAAATAAAGATTTTTTTATTAAAATAAGAAACTATTAAAATAAAGTTTAAATATAAAATATTAAAACTGAAAGTTAAAACAAAAAACTGTTAACACAAAGTTGTTGTGAAAAATTAATATTTTTTAAAAAATAATAATTTAATTCTTAATTCTGTCTAAAAAAATAAAAAACTGTTAAACTTAGTTTTATAGGGCTTATATTATGAGGTTATTTCATGCATTTTGGTGGATTTTCTTTATTACTTCTTCTTTAAAGTGTATTTATAACAATTATGATTAATAACTATTGGAGCTAGCCTAATAGTCAAGATCTTGTCTTTCTTGTAGAAGGTATAAGATTTAAATTTTTTCAACCTTGCAAGATTAAGCTGGTCTAGACATCTATATACTAAAAAACAATCAAGTTTAATTGGTGAGAGCTTTAGTTCTCTTTTAAGCCTTAAAAGTTCAAAGTGACTAATAACTTCGAATGTACATGGCTCTCTAATATATTAAAAAAATGTGTATTCATAATGATTTTCTAGAAAAAAAAAAGGAAACAAAGATAGTGAAAACAATTAAAGATATTCTTGTTCGGATGTCCAATATTCAAGTAATATTTTAATAATAAAGAAATAAAATCAACTCATCGAGCTAGAAACCGACATTGACTTTTGATCAGCTAGTACGCCATTTGTCTTACATGCAAGTATGTCATGCAAGGATTTATAAAAAATTAAGGTAAAGCAGTAATTATAAAGCACCTAGTGGAGTTTAACATATTTTTTAAAGATTAAGCAACGAGTTTAGTCGGCATTTGTGACAAAAAAGGAGTTGAGATTAAATTATTAAAATATAACTTTGTAAGACGTTCTATTTTGTTAAAATTGAACAAACCATAAAAAGATTCCTCGTGTATCATCATCTAATTTTTTTTTTTTGTTCCAAACATAATATATTAAAAACTGATAAATCCGGTTACAAAATTTAGCCAATTCCCGAAGGAGAGGCCTCAGAGTTTCTAGTTTCAACTAACCTACTAGGATTCACAATAGATTGTGTTCCAAAAGAGTTGCTAAGTAGCTTTCTTTTGGCTAATCCATCAGCTAGTGTATTTCTATCTCTACTAGTCCAACTAAAGATAGGATTACAAATCTCCGAAATAAAATAAATACTTTTGACAATATTACAAACTTTTGGAATATGAATATAAGTGTTATTCTCTAAAGGAAGCATTAACCTTTGACAGTCACCTTCAATAATTACCCTATTCTCCTTCAAATCTCGGGCAATTATACAGGCTTTGAGTATGCCTAGGGCTTCAGCTTCTAAGGGAGAATCCACGTTCACATTCCAAGCATTGCTGTCCAAAATCTTGCCATTATTGTCCCTGTTTACACAAGCAATTGCAGCTTTGTTGTTAGCAAAAGCTGCATCAACATTAATTTTAATAAAATTTGTTGGGGGTGGTATCCATTCCTTACTAGGATTCATTTTGTTACTAGTTGAGATGTTCTTATCCTCATCATTTACTTTTACTACATTACCTCTTTTGTCAGTTTCATTTTCTTTATTAACTTTATTAACCTTCAGTATTTCACTAACATCATAAGGTATAGTATTTTTGTAATTATTCCATTCCCTTCTCGCATTTTCAAGAGTTATCATAGGGTCAGTTTTAGTAAATTTGTATTTACTATCATTTCTAGTTTTCCATATTTGCCACAGGAGGAAACATATTTTTCCCATAGTTTCTTTTTTTTCCTTCTTTTGTTTTCCCATATTTTCTATTAAACTTGCCATCCAAGAGTCCAGTCTCATTGAATTCTGGTTGCAAGTTTTTATATTGAATTCAGAAGCTAACCATAATGCTTTAGTCCAGGAGCAATTGAGGAGCATGTGTTCAGTAGATTCCACCTCTGTATGACATAAGTCACATAGGGGAGTCTTGATTGCTCTTTTTTTATAAATATTTTCATTAGTTGGTAGGAGGTTTTTGAGTGCCCTCCATATAAAATTTTTAACCCTTGGTAAAGTGTTCAAGTTCCACATCATCTTCCAGATGTCTGTACTGATGGTGTGAGAAGTTGTAGGTTTATTATTGTTTTTACCTTGGTTTTCTTCTTCCTGTCTTTTTTTTAAGTGTTGATAACATTTTTTAACCGTATACAATCCATCTTGATCAAGATTCCATATAGGTGTATCTCTACCACCTGAGTAAGGGATAAAAGTATTGAGTATATTCTCAGCCATCTCAGGGTCATATTCTTGGTACACCTTATTAATATTCCAATGTCTACTGTTTGAATTCATAAGATCAGAGACAAAGGTGGCATTTCCTATCTTAGGTTTAATGATACTTGAACTTCCATTTATCCATATATCTTTATGGATATTGATGATGGCTCCATTTCCTAATTTCCATTTAATATTATCCTTGATGATATCAATGCCACTCACTAGACTTCTCCAACCCCAGGAGGGTGAGTATCCTAGTTGAGCTTCAAGGAGATTATTATTTGGGAAATATTTACCTTTAAGGGTCTTATAAAGTAGTGAATCTTGTTTATTAAGTATATTCCATACTTGTTTTCCAAGGAGAGCAAGGTTCATAAGATGTAAATCCCTGAATCCAAGTCCTCCTGAATATTTACTTTTAGTAAGGTTATCCCATTTTTCCCAGTGTATTTTATTTTTTCCATTTGCTCCCCACCAAAAATTGGAGATTTGCGAGGATATAAGATCACAAATCTTTTTTGGGATGAGAAAGGATGTCATAAAATAGTTAGGTAGGCTTTGTAAGACAGCTTTTATAAGGATTTCTTTACCTGTAGCTGATAGAAAGAGGTTTTTCCAGTTTTCAGTTTTTTGTAGAGTTTTTTCCACCAGAAAGTTAAGGTCTTTTACTTTGGACCTATTCCATTCTGTTGGTAAGCCTAGGTATTTACCTAGGTTATTAGTAATGGGCATATTTAGCCTTTTAGCAAACATGTTTTGTAAGAAAATAGGGGTATTGGGGCTGAATTTTATACCACATTTATTGAGGTTAAGTTTCATTCCTGAGGCATAACTATATTTGTTCATAACATCTCTAAAGCTTTCAATTTCCAAGTTATTAGCATTCATAAAAAATATGCTATCATCAGCGAATAGCAGATGAGATATTTGGGGACATGATTTGGCAATTTTTATGCCTTTCATGTCATTATTATCCATTTTTTGTTTAATAAGAGATGAAAGTAGTTGTGTTGTAATACAAAATAAAAGAGGGGAGAGGGGGTCTCCTTGTCTTAATCCTCTTTGTGGTTTATCAATTTCAGTAGGATATCCATTTATTAAAAGTGCGTATGAGACTGATTTTACACACCTCATAATTTTGTTAACCCACTTAGTATCGAAACCCATTTTAAGCATAATGTCTTCAAGACAATCCCATTCTACATTTTCATATGCCTTTTGGATATCCGTTTTTATAGTCATAAAATATTTTTTTGTATCCTTTTTATTTTTAATAAAGTGAATTAATTCATGAGCAATCATCGTGTTTTCTTGAATATGCCGTCCTGGTATAAATGCTGATTGATTTTCATCAATCAAAACATTTAATACCGGTTGCATTCTATTCACTAAGATTTTTGCCACAATTTTGTAAATGAAATTAGAGCAGCTTATTGGTCTGAAATGTTTTATAGAGGTAGGTTTAGGTATTTTAGGTATAAGCGAAATGAATGTTTGATTTATATCATCTAAAGGCCCATCATTATACCAAAAATTGTTTATGATTTTAATTATATCTAGCTTAATAATATGCCAGTATTTTTTATAAAAAAAGCCAGGATACCCATCAGGGCCAGGGGCTTTATTAGCTCCTAGCTCATTAATGGCCTTCTCAATTTCATGAATTTCGAGTTTTTTGTTGAGGTTTGTATTTATATTATTAGTAATGGTAGGTTTAATATTTTCTAGAATAGAGTGATAGTTTCTATTCCCTACTGTTTTAAAGATGTTGTTGAAATAACCAGTTATTTCATGTTTAATATCAGAGAAATTTTCCACCCAAGTACCTTCTTCAGTGATTAATCTAGTAATAGTGTTAATTTTTCTTCTTTCTTTAGTGGAAGCATGGAAAAAGGAGGTGTTTCTATCTCCTTTTTTGAGCCAGTTATTTCTGGATCTGGAGGCCCAATAATCCTCCTCCTTTTTCCATAAATTTTCCACAATTTTGATAATATTGTTATATTCAGACCAATCCTTAGTGAGAGGGTCATTATATATTTTTTCAAGATTTTTAATATGCTTGTTGATAACCTTTTTGTTGTTTTTAAACTTTTCTTTACTCCATTTAGTAAGTAAAATCTTACATTTTTCAAGTTTGTGAGTAAAGAGGTTTCTAGTGATACCATAAGGGCATTTCTTAATGTTCCATACTTTTTTAATAATTTCAAGACATTCATTTTCTTCAGTCCAGTTATTTTCAAAATAGAATCTTCTATCTTTCTTAATGTGATTTTCATATAAAGTGAGAACTTGTGGAGAGTGATCTGATCCCAGTGCTGGTAGTAATGCAATCCAGGCAGAGGGGTACATATCACTCCAAGCTTTGTTGCAGAGACCTCTATCAATGAAAGATTTAATCATTTCATTATTGTCCCTTTTGTTAGTCCAGGAGAATTTGCATCCTCTTGTGACAATTTCATCAAGTTTTTGATGTTTAATAAATCCATTGAACATATTCATATACTTATTAATTTTACAGTTCCCACCTTTTTTATCAGAGGTGTATCTAATGTTATTAAAATCTCCAATTAGTAACCAAGGGGCATCATTCATAGGTTTGCAATTTGCATACAGTTTAAGGCATTCTTCTTTATTTTTTTCTAGTGGTGCCCCATATACAAAAGTAGAAAAGAATTCATTTCCCTCGTTCTTAATTTTACAGTGCATATGATTGATAGATTTACTAATGATTTCAATTTCGTAATTATCTTTACTAAAGATTGCAAGGCCCCCACTAAGACCCTTTGGTTCTACAGTTTCTATAAGTGTCATGTTAATAATTTTTTCAATCTTTTTAACAGCAGAGTATGAATTTTTTGTTTCTGAAAGAAAAAGTACCTGTGGCCGATATTTAGTGACCATATCGGCTAGGGCCTGGACTGTCAAGGTGTTGCCAATACCCTGACAGTTCCAGGATAGGTGTTTCATTGATGATGGAGGGGTTGATCTAGGTCAACCCCGCAAACCTCTTCTTCCACAGCTTTATCTCTCTTGCAATCCGAATTGCTTGAATCAACTTTTGGTTTATCCTTTTCAGTTATCAGCTCCATCCTAGTCTCCTTCTCTTCTTCATTAGCTCCTTTTCTAGCTGCCCAAAGAGAATTTTGACGCTTGGTATTTGATTGCGTTAGTTGATTTTTCTTAATGTTTGTGCTCTTAGCTTTGATCGGAGTTCTCATATTGATTTCTCCAAAGAACTTTTTCTTCATAATAGACATTTGAGAGCCCTCGATCGTGTCACAGTTCCTGAAAGTGGTGGTATTTGAGAGAGTTGGTATGAAATTGAGGGGTATAGTGTGATTTGGCGTAGAGAAGACATCGTTGGTGTGAGGGTTTTGGGTGGTCGGATTTGGGAGGAGAGAGGACGGGGTCTGAACTGGTGTTTGGTCGATTGGGGATTTAGGGTTAGGTGTTTTTGTTGTTTGGGTGTGTTGACTTGGGTTACTGTTAGCTGAAGATGTATTTGGGTTATGTGGGTTTTGGGTTTTGGGCATTATGACACTTGGGCTTTTAATAAAGTTAGGTGGGCTGATATAAGTCCCAAATGTTAAAGGATTTTCTTGGGCTTGGGTGTTGTTAATATCTTTGACAAAAGATTTAGCCAGCTGGGCCAGATTTTTTTCCTTATTCAGAACCGGGTTTGGGTTTATTCCTATTCCTTTATTTTTATTCTTATAATCCGATAGAGACAAAGTGGAGGAAAGAGAAAGTTCAGTACCATTACCATTCTTCCGTTTCTCTTTCATCGTTCCCACCACTAGTCCTTTTCCTTTTCCTTTGTCTTTTGTAGAACTCGTACCGAATTTGAAAACCTCCGTAGTACCTGTAGTACCTGCACTCGTGGCTGTGAGTTGGCTGGTGAGTTTGTTGGTTGTTACCGAGTCAACTCCGTTTGTTGATTTCAACTCAGAGACCGAGTTAGTGTTAACCCCTGAGTTATTCCAAGTTCGATTCATGGTGGGTGAATTTCTCACCGCGAATTTCTGGTTGGTAATCTTCCTTTTGTTCATATTTTGATTCACCATAGGAGTTGGACCTCTAGTGGAAGTCTTGATCCAGGCTCCTAATTTGGGGGTGACTTTTGGGTTCTGGCATTGATAATTCTTGTTATTTTCTTCATGACCGAATAGCCCACACCCATAACAAACTTGGCCAATGTCTTCATATGTGAACTTAATCCAATATCATCATCTAATTAGTTATTTTGCCAAAGCTGAAATTGCATTTCAAGTCTTATTTCTCTCAAAAATTTAAGCGCATTTCAAGTCTTATTTCTCTCAAAAATTTAAGTTGTCAGAAAGAATTATCTTATATATTTATATGAGTATTATGCTCAATATGCTCTCTCGCGTGTAAGCTAGATTTATGTCATTTTTTGAGTGTAGTCTTTACAACGTGAATTTTTTAAATTAGGTGACGACGGCAAGACTCGAACATGCGACCTCTTATGGATGTAGGCTCTGATACCATGTTAGACAACCAATTCTCCCAAAAACTTAAGCTGTCAAGAGGGATCATCTTATATATTATATATGAGTATTATGCTCAATACTAGTCTGTGTTTTCAATTTCAAAACTTCGCAAGATAAGGAAATCATGGGAATGAACAACCGCATATTAGGATGGATGATTGTCTCTCTTCTTTTGATCCATGGAGGACATGTGAGTCGGCACCCTTGGTGAAAGAGTTCAGATTTGTCCAGTTCAGGTTTTCTTTGTTAGAGAAAATAACACTCACTTGTTTGCAAAATTAATATAAGGAATTCCAAAAATAAACCATTAAAATTTCAATTAAAGTAATTCTACACTTATTACAATAAATTGAAAAAAACGATAACTTACATAGAATACAGAAAATATTACACAGTATATGACTTGTGTTAAAGATTCGTGTTGGTTATATTTAACAATTTATACTCTATATTATATCAGAAATTTAAGAGAAAAGTAGAGTAGTGTTCTCTAGTTCTTAGTTTTCGTATACATTCTGTTCTATATTCCTTCTAAAATAGTTTTTCCTATTTTCTCTAGAATAGTATTTTTATTTTCTCTAGAATTATTTTTCTATACTATCTACAATAGCTTTTTCCTTCTCTCTAAAAATACTTTTTTTTCTTTTCTAAAAATGCAAATGACAAAGTCACTATTTATAGAGGAAATGACAAAGACAAGAAACCGTCACATAAGTATTCATCAATGGCTGGCGATAAATGCTCTTCAATGCTCATAAAGCTACCCGTTTTTTTACCAAGTTTTGGTAACTCCCATAACCGCTGAAATAAAGAGCCATTAATCTGCAATCAAAAGTCATTAATTCGTCATCAAGAAAAATATATTTAATATTAAATCATTTCCAATCGTCCAAATTCGAATATGGGACTAATAATAGTACACACATAGTCTTTTCGACTTCTCCTAAGAGTATGAAAGAATTAATAAAATAAATGATCTATTATTTAATAATTCCAAAAACCCCCCACTTAGGGTCTTTGAAAGAGAAGGTGAACATGTTTCTATAACATCCAGTAGTTGGGTGAATTGTACTTAATGTCAATATCTTTCAATTTAAATTGACACGTAGTAAAATGAGGCAACCACCAAAAACATATCAAGTGAACGTACTCCTTAACTTGACGGGTTTTGTCGCGACCCTCACATCACATACTCTACCCGGCTCATAGTTACATTTACTCAAACATCACTATTTCCTTACACATAGGTGATCTTCAAGAGTGTCTAGCCTCATTAGCCGACCCCTCTCAGATTTCGAGATCATTAAGAGCAATAAAGCTCAACCTCATTATGTGTCTCACGAATTCATCAAGTCTTTTCTCATTAGGACCACCCTTACGGGCTTTGAATTTGTGGTGAGTCTAAAACCTCATGTCGTTTGAAACATCAAGGACGTCTCTTTGAAGTCATATTATAACATCAAGTTCGTCTCAATAGGACCATATCACATGGATATGAATTAATTAAGTACATGGAATATACAACAACCGCAACAGTGAATTCATCAAGTCCATCTCAATAGGACCGCCACATATGGCTATGAATTCATTAAGTATGGGCAATATACAAACAATCTCAACAGTGAATTCATCAAGTTCGTCTTAATAGGACCACCACACATGGCTATGAATTCATTAAGTGTTAATATTTTTATTTATGCACATTTTATGCCAGGTTGGCTAAGGTTCCAAATTTAGTATTTGGTTTGAGAGGGTGTGGGTTCAAATCACACAAGTGTCAATAAGTCTTTTATATGATATTGTACAAAAATACTTCAAAACCACATGTATTTTGTTAGAATGCAAATCTAGATCAATAGTACCTCTCCCGTACTTTATCAAATGACAAAAACTGACTCAGTGGTCATCACTTGATTTCTTTACAATATAAACAATACCAGGTTGAGAATACTCATTACGAACATCACACTCCTTATAATTATTGCATATTTATTAGGGATACACACCCCTACAATTCTCTTATACATGAATTCTCGTATTATAAATGGACTTACTAGGCAATACATCAAAGAGTCAAGCCTTTCCAACATAGGGTCTGACTAAGGTAAACTCTATTATTGACTCTAATGAATTTTATCCTTAGGATCAGCTTCCCCCACATCTTTTATTCACAAATAGAAGAATAAAAGAAGTAAGTCCTATGAATGAAAGTACAAAAAGTGGATTGTGTCATGCACATATTGACAAAAGTGTAACACAAACTGATCCATCTTGTATGGGACTAACTAGATCTTGTTGGGTCATTTCACGGTGACGTATTTCTTCTCATCGGAATCAGCACCCCATGCCTTTTTTGAACAGTTTCACAGATAGTCTTTGTTGACTTCTCAACGTCACACATATAAAAGGTGGGGATCGTCACATTATCAAAAATCCACCACCTAACCACTGAAATAGTTTTCTTGAACCCAACTTCGAGAACTAGAAACCTAACATGTAGTTCTTTGGTATATTCCCCATTGGCGCCAATGGCGGAGAGTACCTCGAGAACGTCAAGGTCTAATTCATGTTGTTTAAGTCATATCTTTTGTGCCCAACATTTATAGTTGGAACCATTGAAAGACTCCAACTTAGTCATGTCGGGAATGGCTTTTGTGTTCAAGGATGAAGCAACCGCCGATATAGAAAAACCATTTTACTACCAGTGATATTAAAAAGCAAAATTCTTCAATCCAATATTGGATGATCATACACCAATTATATTAATACACATACCTCATGTTTTAAACTTTCAAAAGTAACTAACTTATTAATCTAATGACATGTGTTTTGTTTTAATAATTAATGAGTGTGATATGAATATTGGACCATCCAATATTGGATGGAAGTCTTACCCTATTAAAAATATCTTTTTAAATTATTGGAAAAAATAACAATCACTAACTTACATGGAATACAAAAAAGATTACACGGTATATGACTTGCATTTAAAAAAGATATTCTGGTCGTACTGGTTATCTCCAACAAATTCTACTATATATTATATCAGAAATTTGAGAGAGAAACAAAGTAGTCTTTTCTGGTTCTTAGTTTTCATCTACATTCTATTCTCTCTAAAATATTATTTTCATTCTCTCTAGAATTATTTTTTCTATTCTCACTATAGTTTTTTCATTCTATCTAGAATTATTTTCTCCTCTTCTCCAAAAATGCAAGTGACAAAGTCACTATTTATAGAGTAAATAACAAGACAAAAAATCGTCACATAAATGCTTATCATTGGCTGGCGATAAATGTTCTCCAATGCTCATAAAGCTAGTCGTTTTTTTACCAAGTTTTGGGTAACTCCCGTGACAGCTGAAATAAAAAGTCATTAATCTGTAATCAAGAGCAATTATTTGTCATCAAGAAAAATGAATTATTTAATATTAAATAATTTCCAATTGTTTTTTTCCCAAATTCTAATATGAGACTAATTGTACATACATAGTCTTTTTCACTTCTCCCAAGAGTACGAAAGAATTAATAAAATAAATTGTCTATTATTTAATAATTCCAACATTCTTTAGCTGTGATTTTGCTCGGATCAATTGTATTTAAGGATGACAATTGTTACGACTAAAACCCAAAAGTGATGTTAATAGAACTGATTATATAATTATGGTAAAAACCATTTGGTTAAAAAATTTAATATAACTGATTGTTAAAATCGTTTGATTATAATTTTAGATAATAATTAAACATAATAACCGCAAATTGTTTATTATCATAAATATTAATATATGATATAATAACCTAGGTACAAAATTATATTCAAATCCTAGTAAATAACAAATATCTAATTTAATCAAATATCAACACAAAATTTTATATATTTTGGAGATTTTTCTTATATGTGTGGTCTTATGTTAGGAATTTTATTATATCTATAAAATTATTATTTGGTTATGGAAAAATCTCAAAACCTTTTATAAAACTGGACCCTAGTTTGAAGATCTAGGAAATTAATGGTGACACATGTACATATCCGTTGGGAGTTTAGCTCACTATAAATCAGAGGTTTAAAATAAATAAAAATTGGATCTTTTCTACACCAAAATTCAAGCTTTCAAATAGATATCTTCAAAAATAGTTCTCAATTTCGAGCCAAAGTTATCATCTTCTTAAATTGTTTTGCAAGCCAAATAATTATATATACTCATTAAGGATTATAATGCTAGGTAGTTTAGATTTAAATCTTTACCAGCGAGTCATTGTTATATGATTACATCATTGAAGGCTTCACATGTTTGTGAATGGGCGTTGTAAAGTTTGTATCCTTACCTCGTTGAAGAGACATATATATATAGTGGAGACCTTGAAATCCTAAGGATCGCCTAGGTAGTGGGTTTAGACCTATATAGTTGTGTGTCTCTTATATTCCCTTACTTTTTGTATTCCGCACTTTACATGCCCAATAAATTGCCTCTAGTAATTTAGCTCTTACATCTTATTTATCTTTCCAATAAGTGTTTGCAGAATTGCTTAATAAAGTTTTTGACTAATTGATTTTAGTGTGATTATAATTATTTTAAATTGCACCCCTTCCCCTTAGGACTATATCTTTTCCAACATGTGCTTTTTTTATTAGATTCCTATAGTAATACAAGATATCAAACCAATGGATAAAAGCACCCACTTAATTAAACATAAATTCATCAATCGTATACAAATTATAATGTTTAAAAATAATGTATTCCAAACAAACAAAAGGCTCAAATCATGTTAAAGTGAGTTATATCAATAATAGTTAAGATAAGAAAGTTTTAAGGAAAGAGAATCCCAAAGTATTTACAAATGGGCCTTACTCTTGAACTATGGAAACCTTGAAACCCTAAGTTGCTTGAAGGAGATTAGAGTGGGAAATTAAATATAATTTAGATCTAAGATAATATACGATATCCAAGATGTTAAGTCTAACCAGTAAAAACATATATAAAGTTGTCCCAGACATAACATGGGTCATACTTTATCAAAATTGGGTTGAGATGATTTAAAGTTAGAATCTCGTGATATTGACTTGCAGTCATTGCAAAAAGATATAGGGTTGTTGTAGCAAGTCACGTCATCTTATTTTCATCGTGATGAGTTGGTCTAGACGTGGTGAGGTCCTTGTGCGGTGACTGGTAGTTGATTGCTGGTAGCAAGCCTATCTTGATAACTTATTTTATCTTGTATTGACTCGCTCTCGTGCATCATTTGACTCAACTTTCCTAAGGTTGTCTCAAGTGTCTTCCTCAACGTATTGAACGGTTATCCTCACATATTAACCACTTGTGCCGTTTTGTCTTTATATACACAAAAGCAATCAAAATAACTCAAAACGACACATGATATTATCGACTAGATAACGTAAAAATATTCACAACACATAAAAGCATGTGATTGAGCTGCAAATACAACCAAAATGATATCCCGCACATAGAAAATATTATCACAAAAAGAGATACATCAATGGTTCTAGAGGGAGCTATGTTTAGGAGGTCTTGGTTTGCTTATTATGGATGTCCTGCTTATTTGTTCTCTCAGGGTTTTCATGTCCATAGTGATGGTTATTTCTTCATCGTTTGGTTTATTCGTCTTTACTACCTTGACGGTTGATTGAGGATGGGGGATCTGCGGGTGTTTGATATTCATTCGTAGATGGCCTTTCGTTGATTTTGATAGGGTGTTGAGTTGGTTTAACTATGAAAGGCAAACGTGGTCAAGATTAATGAAATAGTTTGTTAGCTCGCTAAGTGCTTGTTGGAGATGGGTTAAGGGTTTCTTGGTTCTCATTTCATCTTGGTTCCCGAGCATTAGTTTCGGTTGGTGTGGCTATTCTTAGCAGATTTTAATATGGTTGTTAACTTTCCTCACTCGTGTTGAGATATGATATTGTTTATCTCTATGATCGTCTTTGACTTTTTTTTATTGTTTTCACTGTATCTTTTCCCGTGTATGATTGGTCAACCTGAAATTGTAATTTTCTTTATCTAATGTTTTTTGACAAAAATGTTTGAATTAAGTGATTTTATTGAAAATTATTATAAAATGTTTTTATTTGGTAATTTTTGTAATTTCTACTATACCAATCATTACGAGAAGCCCACATACTTTAAAAAAACATTTAAAATCTTTTTAGATATGTTTTTAACATTTTTGTCACACTCAAATATTTCTAAAAAAGATTAAACTAAAGATACATTTTAAAACAGGACTGTGTGTTCTTAAAACATAAAAAATATAAAGTTAGTAAGTCAAAATTATAATTAAAGATTAATGATATATACCACTCAAAATCATACCTCCCATGAAGTGATGTGAAATGGTTGGTAATAAATCGTTAATCAAATCAAGAAAATAAGTAGATTCACGATTTATAGCCAACCAATTCACGCCACGTCATGGGTGGTATACTTGGGTGGTATATATCATTACTCATAATCAAAGCCATCTAATTTTGACATGTCGATTTTAAGATTTTTTTTACACATAAAAAACCTATGGCTAGTAATTTTTTGACTTATTAAAAATTAGTTACCCTTTTAGTGTTGAAGAAATAGCAAGGTTCTGGCCAACTGAGCTAACCCAACTGGTTATAAAACCCCATCTTGTCAACCACTATGCACATGTATTTGACTCATAATAAATGTGTTATACTACATCACTTTCATGTCGTCTCAAAATATTCACACTGTCAAAAAAGACTACTCAGTTGATCCCTTGAGAAGTTATCCTTAACCATTGACGTCTTTAGTTATAGAGAATCAATCACCATGCATATAACTGTGATGCTACGCTCCTCCGTCATTGTAAATCCATATTATAGACTAACATCTCTAATATAAGCCATGAACCAACTAGGCACAAACTAATTCATCAATCTCCAACGAATTAGAATTGCACTTATATTACCTATCAATATTGAGTTTAGCCCCAAAAATTGACTTGAACTTCTAGACCAAACATATGTAGACACCACTGACTAACCGTCTCCTTGCACGCACATTATTACATGATAAAATTAATATCTGGAATTTAATACTACTCTAGATGGCAAAGCAATGAAAGTTTCAAAGATCTCATTATTTTGGTCAATCCACGTTAACTATATAAGTGCACCAAAAATAACCCCTCATTCAAACCACCTACCATTCAGTCACATTTTAGATTTCCACTCCACTAACTCAAAGCCTCCATATCCAATTTGTCTGTTACACACATGCTAACAATGACTATCCCGACAATCACAATTGTCCACCACTCTTGTTAATTTTTTTTCCATTTTCCTACTCTCAAAATACGTGTTGCACGGTCTCCAATGTTGATCCACACTCGTTATTGTACAAAGAACCAATTACATCATGTTTAAATAAATTTGTTACTGATGTAAGATGATCCAATACCGCCCACCAAAAAAAGACCCTAACTTTTTTGAGACATTTTAACTTCCAAATCTTCTTACATTTATTTTGTTATTTCAAAAATAACAAGGTAAATCATATATATATATGGATTTTACTAAAAATATTCTCGAGATCTCAAACTCCATTTGAACTATTTGCCATCTCATCCTCCATTTGAATCATATTTCTACTAACACTCGCTCTTTCAAATACTTTTGCACACTTTTAATAAAAAAGAGTTTTTTTTTCGAAATCCATAAATTTGTTTTAGAAATAAGTAAAAATATATCCCTGAATATTATCGAAAAACTTTTCAACCTAATTTGACAAGAAATGTCTAGTTAAATACACGGTATTATCTCGAAACTTTAACACACACTTTGAATTCTACTTGCACAAGTTTCTCAAAGCCACTAAACTTTCTATATAGATTATGAATTTTCAAATAATGTATTTATATTTTATTTATTTTAGAAAGAAAAAAGTAATGTATTTATACATATCGATACATTTGAGTATATATCAATAGTCGACCAAAAAAAAAAAAAAAAAAAAAAAGTATATATCAATAATTCTCACTATTTGCTGCATTATGACGGTAAAAAACATGGCGAGAGGATAACATTTCCTTGAATGATTATTAGCTACTTGTCCGTTAATTATATTCTTACTTAATATACACTTACTACAAATTGTCTCTTTTTTAAAGTAGGGGAAAAAGGAGATTTGGAAGATAAGAAAACAATAATAAGTTTTTTACTAATTTTTGTAATAAAATATCTTTTTGCTGTAAATAAAAACTCGTTTCCCCTTTTGACTTTCTTTTTTTTGCAAATATTTGCTACGTTTTCTTTACGTAATCCCAACTTGTATATATAATGAATCTAACCATACGTACATTTCAAACGTGTACTTTGCTCCTTTCCTAATACTCCTCCAAATTCCCACCGGTTCCTTTTTTTAACTCCTACATTTCAAATTCCAATGGCTTCAATATTTTTTTTAAACATTACAATATAAATAAAATTATTCAAATAAAACATATTTCATGTTAACCTCTACCCAAAAAGACCTAATCCCCCTCACCCCTTCTCAAAATAAAAAATAAAATAAAGACAACAAAACAAGACTAACATATGAAATCCAATCAATTAGATATAACTTGGCATCGAGTTGTATAATAAATCATTTACACGATTCGTCAATCGCCAGACCACCTAAATCTATCAACCAGAGTCTTAACATCCATCTTTCTAATATAATAAAGAATTAACGAAACCCTCTGAACAAATAGATTATTTGATAGCCTCGATAACAAAATTCACACCACTTTTATGAGAGGATCCATAATGAGACGGGGGGAGGGGGTTGGGGATGGGGGGTGATTGGCAGATTTTAGTTAATGGGGCTAAAGGTCTATTTTTAAAGAATTTGTTATAGAAAACATGCATATCTTTCACTGTGTCTCTGGATAATGCGCCGTCGAACCCCGACCCGCCGCGTACATCCGACCCTATGAGTGACGATAACTATTCCCAAATATCGAACAAACATGATGACACTTAGAATGCTAGACATTCAACATTAAAATAGACTTTATACAAAGACTCAATTAAAGGACTTGATAATCTAAACTTTATTAAACAATATACACGTAACAACATTTTTTCGTTGTTGATGCGAGAATTTAATCAGTGGAACATCATAATCATCAAAGACTGATGAAATCCAATATTCCCTTTTTAAACCCTTGAGTGCAACACTATATCTCATTACTTGCATGTATTCAATCAAGAATACATGAGACACTGTCGCATGAATCATACTCATAATATATTTTATTTTAAATACGCCCTCTTACACTAGGTTGTCTCTTGAAGAAGATTGTATATTTTTCATATACAATTGAAGGAAGATAACTAATCGAAATGTAATAGGGTCACATCTATAACACGATTATGTATTTTTCTAACAAGATAGATGCTAACCTTGAGAGTTATGAACAATCATTATAACATTGTGTATGATTGGTAACTTTTTAGTTAGTTGCACTATTAATAAAACAGATGACGTAAAAAACAGTTAAAACATCATGTTTAATGATAACACACTGACAACATACTGACAAACAAATTAACTTTCTAACTACATATTGTTATAAAACAAAAACAGAATAACATACTACGCGTAATTTTATCACACAGTAAAATGAAGAATTTCATTTCGGTCGTATACAAAATGTACTAATGCCATTAAGATTGATGGTCATTCTAGGGGTTAGATCAATCTTCAAGGATTAAAAGATCTTGAGATACAGATTTATCGAGTCAACCCCGTATTATTAATCTAGTAGTAAAGTAAATTTACAATTACTTTATTGTTATTTATTCAAATAAATAGCATATATAGATAACCAATAATAAATGAAATTGTATATTTTAGTCCATTTTATATACATTTTACAATAAATAATCCAGCTATACATTCATATCATATATATACACATTCCCATACATAGACAAATTCCCTTAATTTTCTCTCTCCCTTTCTCCTTCACACCTCCTCCTTTCAAGGCTCTCAACGTAATAAAACAGAGAATCCAAAGAGTGAATATAGCTATATATATACACATATATACACAATTCTGAAGCTAAAAATTACAGTAATATTAAACTCATATACAAACAAAAAAACACGCTTACAGAGAATTCAAGAAAAGTTGATTGTCAGAGAAGACTACTCAAAGTTTAAGATACTTTTCTTGTTGGTATTATAAAATTTTAATTCAACCCCCTTTTGTTTATGCTTATTCTATACATACACCATGCAAATAGTGTAAAGATTGAATTTTTATTGTTTATATGAAAAGGGTGTTGAAGGAAAATGAAGAACGAAGATCAAGCGAGGTCTTTGTTTGGGATTTCATTAACTGATAGACCTAAATGGCAACAATTTCTCATTTGCAGTTCTGGGTTCTTCTTTGGTTATCTTGTTAATGGCATTTGCGAGGTTTGTTTCGATTTCTTCTATGTTTTCATCATTCTTATGTGTTGAATTGTTAAATTTTTTAACATAATTTTGTTAATTTTCGTTAATTTAGCTAAGTGTGTATTGTTGAAAACTGAAAAATGATGATTAAATTCATGTTCGATCCAGGAATTTTCCTTCGCTAAATGTTAAAAAATTAGTTTCAAGGATCGCAAAAAAAAAAAAAATTGGGTTTTTCGATATATACATATGTATGTATATATGTTACTCAAAATGGGCTAAAAATCACGAAACTAATTTTGTTTTTTTCGATTGGGATTAGGATTAAATATTCAATATTGGGGGCTAAAACCTTACGTTATATACTATATAGTCCACTATATTGTGTTTCGAAACTAGGGAAAAGAATAAAAAATACCCTTGTTTTATATTAAAATTTGTGATATTAATTTATAATTTTTTCGTTGAATTGATCTTAAATCTTGTTAATATTTTGGTGTAAAGGTTCAAAATTGATGATATAATTTTTAATTATCGAAAGTTTTGATGTATGAATATTTATCGTGATTAAAGTGTTATCTTTTGATTTATTGTTGACTTGTTGGTGGTTCATTTTTTATTTATTTTTAAAATATAATTTATGGAGTAAATTAAGCTAAGCGTGTACGCGTTTTTTTTGGTTAGCCTTTTGAGTTGATTTTACTTTTGGGTTAATTGCATAATTAGTCCTTGTTTTACACAAGATAGCCAAATATACCCATGTTTTTAAAAAAATAAAATGATCGTACAATATTTTTTATATTAATACCTTATTTCCCCTCAATTTTCCAGAATAAAATATTGCTTTATAATGTAAAAATTAAATCCAGTATTTTTATAAATAACACAAAAAGATAAAGGCTTTATAGGTAATCTGGAAAAGTTGGGGGCTAAAATTGTAATTATAATACTTCGAAAACACGCACCCATAAAAATGACTTCTACTTTAGTTTCAACGTTGCCTCAACTTTTAGCAAACTTTATAAAAAAAAAAACCTTTTTAGCAATTAAATAATATTTGTTTTCATACATAATCAAATAATTTTTAAATCATTTAAAACCGTCGACTCATTTATTAATATTTAATTAATTTTTACGACTCATTATTGCAGGAATATGTATATAATCGGCTTCAATTCAGGTTGGTTAATTTAAATTATTTTCGCGATTAATTTTTTTATAAATCGTGCAATTAACATATAATTTTTTTTTTTTTTACAGTTATGGATGGTATTTTACCTTTATACAAGGGTTTGTGTATTTGTTACTCATTGTTTTACAAGGTTTTACGGTCAAACAAATGGTCAACCCATGGAAAACTTATGTGAAACTTTCGGCTGTTTTAATGGGCTCACATGGGCTTACTAAAGGCTCATTGGCTTATCTCAATTATCCAGCCCAAATCATGTTTAAGTCCACTAAGGTATATATTTTAAATCTTTTTGTAATTTTTTATATTTTTTTTCTAGTTAATTCTACTTGTTTGAGTTAATTATGCTACAAGTTCTGTAGTGAAATTTTGAAAAATGTAGGGACCTAGAGTACAATTAACGGAAAAATTGGGGAGGAGATAATAGGAATTTAGTATTTACCCCGGGTCTTTTTTAGTTAATTGCATTGTAGGTCCTTATATTACTTAAACTTTTAGTTAATTGTACAAGTTCTAAATTTAGCATAATATAAGGACTTATAGTGCGATTTTGCATAATGTAGGGACCTATAGTGTAACTAGTATGGAGTTATGATTTTTGTTGGTGGTTTTTTTAGCTAATTGCAATATGGGTCCCTACGTAACTTTTTTTTTTGAGTTAATTGTATCACAACTCTTATAGTGCAATTTTTGCATAATGTAAGGACCTATAGTGCAATTAACCGAAAAAAATGGGGCGGAGATACGAATTTTGCTTAGGTGCAAGGGCCCCGGACTTTTTTAATTAGTTGCAATGTAGGTCCTTATATGGGTTTTTTATTTGAGTTAATTGTACTACCAGTTCTAAATTTTGCATAATAAAAGAACCCATAGTGCACTTTTTGCATAATATAAGGACCTATATTGCAATCAACTGATAATCAGGACCCTAGCAAGGTAAAAGTTGAAATTTTCTTAATAAAATATGATATAGGGACCTATAATGCAATTTTTGCATAATAGGATGGATATTGCAATTTTTACATAATATAGGGACCTATAGTGCAAATAACGAAAATCGGACTCTAGCTCTTTATCCTTGCCCCACCCCTAGCAAGATCAAAGCTGATTGTCTCTTAAAAAATTCAATAGAGGGACCTATATTGCAAATTTTCATAATGTAGGGTCTTATATTACAATTTTTGCATAATATAAGGACATGCATTGCAATTAACTGAAAATTCAGTGTGTTCCCCTTAACCCCCTTGCCCCCAAACAACTCCACCCTAGCAAGATAAAAAGTTGAGTTTTTCTTAATAAAATATAATCTAGGACCTATAGTGCAATTTTTCATAACGTAGGGACTTATATTGCAATTTTATTAATTTGTAGGTACTACCTGTAATGATAATGGGTGCATTTATACCCGGATTAAGAAGAAAATACCCGATTCATGAATATATTTCGGCAATACTTTTAGTATTGGGATTAATTTTATTTACTTTAGCCGATGCAAATACTTCACCTAATTTTAGCGTAATTGGTGTTATGATGATTTCTGGTGCGTTAGTTATGGATTCCTTTTTAGGTAATTTACAAGAAGCTATTTTTACCATGAATCCCGAAACTACTCAGGTAATTTTTTTTTTAATTATTAAAATATATTTTTTATTTATTTGTTTATTTTTTATTTTTTTGTAGATGGAGATGCTATTTTGTTCGACTTTAGTTGGGTTACCGTTTTTACTTCCGCCTATGATTTTAACGGGAGAGCTTTTCACGGCGTGGAATTCTTGTTATGAGGTTAGTTTCTCTTTTAAGTTTGTAGATATTCTTTTTTGACCCCAAGAAAGATGAACTTTATTTTATGATCCTTCAAGTTCTAGTGTTTTTTTTCTTTTATCGAGAAGATAATGTGAATTTAGTATATTTTTTGCAAGTAAAAAATCATAAAATTGAAAGAAAAATAAATGAATAAAGGAACCTTTAGTGTGATTAACTCAAAAATTTAAATTTAGGAATTTTTTTATTTTCAAAAAGATTAATATATAAATTTAAAAATAAATAAATAATAATATAGGATTTTTTTTTTCCAAAAATAGTTAATATTTCCAGAAATTATATTATTACCTTATGCCCCCAAACTTTTAGAATCTTCACTTGATCCCCCAAATTTTTTTATCTAAATAAGTTTTGATTTATTATATTTGTATGAATATTTTGTTTTTTTCTATAACAAAATATAGGTTATTAGTATAGTATAGGGACCAGAGTGCAATTAATTCAAAAAAAAAAATCTATGTAGAGTACAATCCCTTGCCCCCTAAACAGAAAATCCCTTGCCCCCATATAAGGACTTGCAGTGCAATTTTTGCATAATATTAGAACCCATAGTACAATTAATTCAAAAAAAATAATATCTTAACCTATAGACTTATAATGCAATTTTCGGATAATATAAAAGACCCAAACAAAAAACACTGACTTCGGCACTATAGAGACATAAAACATAAAGTACAATTTTTACATAATATAAGGACCTATAGTGCAATTAACTTAAATTTGCTAATACATTTTGTAGCATCCTTACATCTATGGAGTACTCGTGTTTGAAGCCATGGCTACTTTCATCGGTCAAGTCTCCGTTTTATCACTCATTGCTATTTTCGGTGCCGCTACTACTGCCATGGTAATGTTAAAAAATCCGAGGGGTAAAACCGTAAAAGCCAATTTTCGGTATATATTGCAGGGGTGTTTTCGTAATTTAACTAATTTATATAACTTTGACTTTTTTCAGATTACTACAGCAAGAAAAGCGGTTACTTTGTTGTTATCTTACTTGATATTTACCAAACCTTTGACTGAACAACATGGATCGGGTTTGATTCTTATCGGAATGGGAATTGGGTTGAAGCTTTTGCCGGAGAATAAACCGGCCAGTCGAGTTTCCGTCAGGCCTGTCGCCGGAAAGTTGACCGGAGAAGCGAAAAGAGCGTCGGAGAATATTGAAGATGAACAAGAAGAAGAGAAGAGGCCATTAGTATGATGTGTTTAAAGTTGATTAGTTAGGAGTTCTTTAAATTTCTTAAACGTTTATTATTACAAGAATGGTATTTTGCTCTAGTATGTACTTTTGGTTAAAAGTATTATTAACATTACTCTAGTTGAAGTTAGCTCATTTGCTATGAATTGAAATTTGACATGGTGTTGAGCTTTGACTAAAAAAACATGGTGTTGAGGTTAGGTATTGAAAAGTTTTTTGTTATTTCTTTGTTATATTATATTATATTATATTGTTAAATAGCACCATTGATATAAAATTCAGAATATTTGCATCGAATAAGATGTTGTTTTAGCCTTATATCAGGGTCCCCGAATTGTTTAGCAAGATTTTGTTGATGAATATGTAAATAGGGCATAAGTGATTGACGATAACATTTTATAGTCAACATATCATTCAGTAGTATTGTTGACTTCGTTGCACATAAAGTCTAAAACATTTAACTTAGGAAAATTGCACCTTTAGTACATAGGTGTGTTAAGTGAGTTTGGCACAATTAACATTGCACGCTTCTTGTCTCTCTCCCCTTTTTGATGGCTAGGCAAAGCAAAAAAGACTTCCCTTCTGTAAGATTTCTCTTGTTTCTTTATTTATTAGTGAGATGTGTTTGGTAACAATACATGTTACAAATGAAGGAGGGGATTTTCATAGCATGGGATTGCTCAACTTTTTTGTGAAGATTTTGCTTTGGTGGGGTGAGATTGAGAGGTGGCAGTGAGAATGGTTTTCGGATTTTTTCGGTTGTTGTTGGTTGTTGCGCTAGAGAGTGTTCTGGTGGGGCTCATATTTCGTTGCTTGTGATGGTTCGTTGTCTCTTGGAGGTGAGAAGGCAGATTTTCAAAGTAATTTGGGGATCCGGGTCGGTATCTCTTTACTGCAGAATGGAACTTGTCACACTTTTTTCGGGTATTTGTCAAGTTTTTTCTGCTCAAGGTCTTTGTGCTGCCTTCGTAAGCTCCTACTCATGAGTTGTTGGGATCTTCGACAGTGGGCTTTACTACAGTTATTTGTCGTGTGGTCTTATGGTGTTTTTGATTTTTGGTTTTTTGGGTGGTTCTTAGTTTCTGCTTTTTTCCCACTAGTCGATGGTGGCTCCTCACTTTTGGCTTGCTATACCTTTGCATTTGATTCAAACGAGGTGAGATTTGGGTGTTTGCCAATTGCTCGGGTTTCATTTTGTTTGGTTTTGTTATGTGTGATTAGCTTGGCCAAGTATGTTCTTTGGGATTGATGAACGGGTTAAGAATTCACTTGATTGTCTTTTTTTGGTGGTACCTTTACATACAATCTAAGATTTTATCCGCGTTTATCGTCTTTGGGTCATCTAAAGAGTTACGCCTTCCTCGGCCCTTTTACTCACCATTTATTGTGGTGATGTTTGGAGGTTTTGACTAGCTCGTGATATTTTTCTGGTAGATTATTCCATCCTCAACTTGGTGGTGGCAGCTACTTTGGCATGGTTCAGTTCGATTGTTAGTTTCAATTTTGTTTGACTCGTGGGAATGGGTTTTGGTAGCTTTTAGGTGGATTTGATGGAGAAGAAAAGTGCATCAAAGATGTATTGTAATTTGGTTTTCACTTTCTTTATATTTTTGCTTTTATTTGTGTATATGTTGTTATATATTCGGATTTAGCTTTCCTATTCGGTATAGATGTTTATTTTAATATATATTTATATTTCACTAAAAGAATATGTAAAAAAAAGTTAAAAATATACATAATTTGTTATATCATGTATCAAGCAGACCCAGATTTTACATTTAAGGACCAATGATTTTTTTTTTTAAAAATTTGAGAAAAGCATAAACTTGTAAAAAGAATCTGTCCTTTGATTAAAAATTATATAATATTTGGTCTTAGTTCTCAAAATTGAGATTCGTCTATGAAATGGTAACTCTCAGTGGCTTTGTTATCCTATTATAAAAAAAAATTGTTTGACAATTTGATTCTTAAATCAAAATTTTTAATATTATATATTTGAAAATTTAGAATAAAACTTTTATCCGTTAATTTAAAATAATAAAAATTAGGTAAATTACAAATTCAAAAAAAATATCACAAGAGGTATGAAAAATAATTTTATTTAATTGAGATAAATAAAAATACAAGAAAAAATGAATAAGCGGATGAGAGTAGAAATTTTTAGTTTAATATCTTTTAATAGGATTTGAACTCTTTTCATTTATATGGTAATTTGAAGGTTATTTTAATTAAAAAAAAACTCTTTAACGCAAATATTTGATAAAAATAAAAGTTAAAGATTTATCCCAAATTTATAATTAACATCAAATTTATATAATATTATAAAATGTAAATTATGTTTTGAGATAATTGCTAATTAAATTTATAACTTAACAAATTATTTTTTAAGACCTCCACAAGAGGTGATATAGAGGTGAAACCTAAAAGTTTGTATTAATAAGGTCTAAAATATTATTTTAGTTTTATATCATATTAACCTTATCAAATAAAATAATAAAATTTTAAAACTTAATAGGCATCTCTTCACATTCGCGTTAACAAAAAAGAAAACAGAAATTAAATCTCTCTCCACCAAACCGCTCTCTCGCACACGGAACTGGTGTCATTTGTGGACCACTCTCCACCATCTTTAACACTGCTTGGCTACGCCATCAACAATCGAAGACCCAAATTAAGATAAAAAATAATTTTATCATTGAAACTCTAAAAAATTGAATTATTTTTAACCTAATTTTAAGCTTTTACATTTTTTTAAAATTATCTGGTTCAAGTATAATTGTAGTCGTGATCTTTATTATATTTTATACAAATCCTACCATGGCCATTTTATGACCAATGGAAGCCTTTTTACGTATGTAACTGTTTTATATTTTTATACAAACCCAACAATGGTCATTTTATGACCAATGGATGCTTTTTGTCATATGAGAAGTGATGCGCCGAGAACATCCTTTTACTGCATTTTTTGAATTGTTTTATAGTTTGAAAAAAAAGAAGAAAAATTTGGTTTTGCAGGAATCTGCAGTCGGAATGTTTATTATATTTTTATACAAATCCTACAATCTCACTATCTACTTAGTCTATAATATGGATAAAACCTTGTTAAGCTTATATTATGATCGAAGTAGAATTCCACTATCTACTTAGTCTATAATAGCCAGATATGAATTGCTTGATTGATTTCATAGAAGGGTTGATCAATCGAAGAATTCATCTTAGGCAAACGAGGCTTGTCTAATTATATATTTGTATGGTATTTCTAAAATTGTGACATACAATTTTAGATATATGAATAATACCATAACACGTGTGTCATACCACGTGTGCTTTCGACCAAAAGGAAGTGAAGAATTGATCCCTGTTTCTTCACTGTGTGATACCTTTGATTTGTGCTCTTATTACTTTTGACTATATTTTGATTGGGTGTATGCTACTTTGAACACATTACCAATGATCATGAGTGATTCGGTCTAATGGGGTATGTTTGGGAAAGCAACCTAATCAATATAAAAGGATATAAGTGTAAAGGGAAGACTAGAATTGTGTATCAAATGTGTGCTTGCAGGTTAACCGATCATGTAAGTCAATAGGGACTATAACATGATAGTGAGACACATAAACGAAATGACAGTGAGCTCTTTTTCACATAGAAGTTGTGATATAAAAGGGGTCAGAGTTACTGTAATATGATACAACATATTGTTAGTCTGGGGTACTGCAGGATACGTAACGGATGAAACTATTTTGAGCAACTATGTACCCTAACAGGTTATTAGTAACGTATGCTCGTATGCTTGCTGGTCGCACGACCTATTTGCCAAGTATGATGATATTTTGATTCGGTGTGTATATGGGAAGATATGATGAAATAAGATGTGGATTCTATAGATAAGATATAACTTCATTATGGCGAGTGGGAGAATGAAATAAATAAATAAATAAAATAAATATATATTATATTTATTTAATTTGATTTTCTTTGTCCGCCAGAATTCAGTTACTAATTATTTGTTTGAATTTAAAATTCAAAATGCATTTAATAAGTTATATATATCTTACGTGGATTATTTGGTTCTTATCTGATAAGAAAAAACTAACCCACTAAATCCTCATATAAGAGTTAGAAGTCTGACAACTCCTATTCTAATATTCAACGTCATATTACTTCTCTCTCTTTTCTCTGCTAAAAAGTTCTACACACAAAAATCAATTAATCGGAGGCTCTTAGGTGGTGATTACAGAGGTCTCTCTTCCAGTAAGAAGATCCACGGTCACAAGACTATCTAGTTCTCATTCGATTTGATTCCGCTGCTCTTCAAGAGGTAAACACTTATAAACCCTCTTGCCTTTATATCTAATTAACTCTTTCAGTTTGCAAGTTAAAAAGTCTTCAAAGCCGTCAAATTGGTCGTTATATAGGTGGAATTTCCTTCATTCCAAACACAAATGGGTACCTGGTTTCACCTTCTTCCCCGTTACCTTTCTTGACTTTGTTGATACTATATTCAGTCGCCTTTGACTGAGTACACAGTTTTCGGTAGTTTATCTCCAAACATGATTGATGGATAAATCATGGTGGATTGATGGAAAACAATAATAACGTGCCACCAGATTATCACGAGACTGAATTGGGTGAATGATATTGTGAACCTGTTTCCGTAAAGACGAGGAAGCCATAAATAACACAACACGATACAGAGATGAGAACACGAGATAGAGAAAGAAGAATCAGTATAACACTAAAATTGTGGGAAAAGGTGGTGAAAACCATAAAATGACAAATCCTGTTGGCGTAATATTGTTCATAGAAGAGATGTTATTTTCCAAAGATACCACCTTTCTTGAAACACAACGCCGCTTTTGAAGTATCTTTCAAATATTTTAGCAGTCATTTCACCTTGTTTAACAAGGTTTTGTTCAGGATTATGTAAATAGGTGACTGCCGAGCATTTTATACTCAACATAACATTCCGTTTAGTATTGTTGACTTCATTGCAAATAAAAGTCTAAATATTTAAAGTTAGGAAAAATTGCACCGTTGATCCATATGTATGTTAAGTGAGATAGGCAAATTTACATGTGTAAGAGGAAGTGGAAAATAGAAACAATTTATCATTGTCTTATGTGTTAGAGGAAGTAGAAAATATGCATAATTTTGTTATATTTGGTATATTGTAGAAGCCTATCATGCTCGTTAGTGGCTTTGTATCACATTATCAAAAAAAATTGTTTGACAACTTAACTCTTGATTCTTGAATCACTTTTTTTTCCCCAGATATATTACTAGAAAACAAACACTATTTTATTCAATCCATATTCTACTAAACCGATTAATAAAAGTTTTTTTCTTTTGAAATTGATTGTGATCATATGTCTAACGTTTTTGGTAAGTTTGTTTGCACAAACGTTCAGATGTCCTTTAATATTCAGCGGAGACCATATATAAAATATTGGCCAATTGGTTGAAAACAATATTTTAATATTTTAATATCATATGTTTAAAAATCCTGAATAAAACTTTAAATCTATCAATTTAAAATATTAGGAATTAGGTAAATTATAAATTCAAACAAAATCATAAGAGTGGTGAAAATAACTTTATTTAATTAAAATGTATAAAAATATAAGAAATGAATAAGTGACGGGGATAGTAGAAAATTTGATGCAATGAATTTTAACATTATGAAAATTATGGGATAAAATCTTCATATTTTCAATAGAATTTGAATTCTTTCCATTTATATGGTAATTTAAAGATTCAAAAGAAATACTCTTTAACATAACATCTCAATTGTGATCGAAATAAAAATTAAGATTCATCCTAAATTTACAATTAACTTGAAACTAATATAATATCGTAGAATGAATGTTACCTTTTAACTATTTTTACTTATTTGAAGTAATATTATCTTCATTGTATATAAGTTAGTATATGTTTGTTTGTATGTAATAAGATTTTAATTTGATTAAGTAAAATTTTGAGTATAAAATAATATATTATCTTACTTAATACTTCGACTGAAGTATGATTCATTAATATATTGTCTCTTACCATAATAAGTATAAAATAATTGTTTATTCGGTAATGATTATTTATCACTTAAAAAAATAGGGGTGATTGACACATAGGGACTTGGAGACTAGTTTTTCTTCCTATAGAAACTAGTGAGAATCTTACTTCTTTAAAGAGACCTCAAAGATGACCAAATACTATAATACCCTTACTAACACTAAATGACAAAAAAGATTGATGTCACTGTTCATCTCTCTCCACTACCCACCTACCTACGACCTCCGACCACTGACCTCCCACCTCCAACCTCCGACCTCCACTCACTGGAAAAAAATATAGAGTTTTGAAAAAAATTGACAAATAATATTATGAAATTGCACTATATGACCTCATATTTATTATAAGTGCAATTCACTCCATATATAATTGTGAAATTGCACTTTAGGATCGTATTTTTAGTATAAGTGCAGTTTAGTCTGTATATTAATCAAGAATTTTCACTTTAGGTACTCAATTACGACATAAATAAAGTTTTATCCTTATATAATAAGGAAATTTCACTTCATGGCCTAAATTGTGATATGATTTCATTTCAATCCCTATATAAGTATGACATTGCACTTCAATTCCCCATATTATTACAATATTACACTTGAGGCCCAATATGCTTATGCCTGTTGCACTATAATCTCTTTTATAATAACATTGCATTTTAGTCCAAAAAATACTTATATAATTGTATTAAAAGGCCTCTATTTCCACTTAAATTGCACTACAAACCCTACAATATACTAAAATTAGTCTAATCACCCTATATTGTTCTAAAAATCCAATTGTAGTCCCTATATTATTGTAAACTTGTACTAAAGATATGCAGTTATATCACATTAATCCATTACATATCATAACAACTTATCTAATACATCAATCGCATTAACAAATTTAAGTAATACAAAAATGCCAACAATATTAAAATTTGTGCACAAGTCATCTTCTTCCTCTTCTTCTATAACTTCACCATATTGTTAATTTTTTCAGCAACTCAGGAAGTTCTTCTCTACAACTACGACACACAGGCTCTTCAATCCATTACAAAAATCGCATTTGTCATCGTTTCGAAGTTATGGCATCCAATAAGCCTTCTAGTGTTCTTGACAAAACAACCCTACCCGGCAAACTACATTAGCAATATGCTTGCATATTTTTTGAATTGGGTTCTTCCTTAACTTGTAACAAACTATGTTTGAATCTTCAATTACACTTCTTAACAAACTTTAAAGTTCTTGCATTTTGTAAAGGAATAAGATTCGAACCTTAAAAATGGTGTTTGGAAGGAGATTTAAGGATTATATGTAATGTACGTATATATCAAATGGAAAAGAAAGCAAACGATAATAAATGCAAATACGTATTATACCCTTCCTTTTGCAACTAATTACTAAAAAACCAACCACCACATTAGCAATCACGTACCTTAACTGATGAAATTAGGGACGAGGACTAAAAGAGACCAAAAAAAAAGTTGGAGGATCATTTGAGTAACTTCAAAAGTTCGAGGATCATTTGGGGAACTGACCTATACTCGGAAGATCATAAAGGGTATTTTCTCTAACTTAAATCGCAAACCTGAAATTTAGGTGATAAAATTTGTCATACTCATAACATGTTATGAAAGTAAGAGAAATGAATGAGCAGGGCCGGTCCTGACATTTTTCGGGACCTAAGGCAAACTTTAAAAATTAGGCCCCTTAACTTTTTTTACAATTTACAGAAAAGAAGTCTAAATGTTTACCAATTTTTTCAATCATAAATCTAATTATTTAAAAAATATAATAAATAATTGAATAGATTTAATTCAGTAGATATAAAATTTAATAAAATAATACCATCATTTATTAAAAATAATTTTAAAAAGAAAAAAACATACCTTGTAAAAACTATGATATTTTAAATAAATATATAAATAATAGGAGATTATTTTTTTAAAAGATAAAGTGGTCTAACATTTTTTGTGTTGGCTTGGGTTGAAACTAGGTTATTTAAAAAAATAAAAATAAAATAAGGGTGAGATCGATAGTTGGCCTAGTGGTTAGGTTACTCCGCATAGACCAAGAGGTTCTGGGATCGAATCTCATTGAAGTCATTTACTCCGAGTCCAAAGTGGCTCTCTCATGTATTCCAAAAAAAAAAAAGTAAGAGCCCCAAAAATTATAAGGATTCAGAGGGGGCCTCTTCTGAACCAGCCATGTGAATGAGAGATATAATATAAGTCAAAAGAACTCTAGATATATATTAAGAGAAAGAGAATAATATTATTGATATTAATAATGAAATAAAATATTACAATGGAGAAATACGTGAGAACTCTAATAAATATTAGATATAATTGCTAATTAGGTCTATAACCCAAACTATGTCTTAAAAAGTTCAGCTTAAAGGTTTAGATAAAAAAGATCCAAAATATAATTTCGAGTTAATAATTTACCTAACATACCCTTCCAAAATAAAAGATAAAAGAAAAAACGAATATACAAGCCAAAGTTTGAAAATTTTCCAAAAAAAAAAAGAAAGAAAGGTTGAAAAACAATGTAACATATTACTTACTCATCTCTTCACCGTCGTATTCGAACAAAACACAAAAGAATTCTCTATACTCAACACCAAGTTTACTCTCTGCACATGAAAACCGACTCCATGGACCATTCTCCACCATCATCAAAAATCGAAGTATTCAAATTAAGGTAGCAGATTAATTTTTACCATTGAAACTTTAAAAATTAATTTAATTATTAACCTAATCTAATCACTTTTACATTTTTTCTGAATGATCTGATTTAAATATAATTACAGTGGTTGTTTATTATCTTTTTATACAAATCCTACAAGAGCCATTTTATGACTATTGAAAGCTTTTTAGCGTATGAGAAGTGATGCGCTCTTATATTGCAATTTTGAATTGTTTTGCAGTAAATATTTTCATTTGACGTAAATGGGGAAGATAGATTACACAACACGTTTTGCCAACTGGGCTGTTAGCAAACTTAGGTGTTGGACTCGTTGTAATGGGCTGTTACAGATTTTGTTTTCATGGCCACACGCTCGCCATACTCTCCTTGATGACTGCCCTTTGGTGACCGCGGAAGGGTTTGTTTCTTCTCCGCCGGCCTTTACTGGGCTTTTATTATCGGGCTTGGTTAATGGGCTCCTATCTCCGACTAACGTCAACTAGGCTTCGACCGACTCCTTTTCTCTTTCTCACTTTGCAGAGTTTTTGATGTGCAAGGTTACATGTTAGGAAAATTCTTCCATCCAATATTGGATGATCCTACACCAATAATATTAATACACATACCACATGTTTTAAACTTACAAAAGTAACTAACTTATTAATCTAATGACATGTGTTTTGTTATAATAACCAATGGTCATGATATGAATATTGGACCATCCAATATTGGATGGAAGTCTTACCCTATATGTTAAAAGATGGAGTGTTGTGTTTTTCAGTTGTGGATTAAGGAAAAATTCATTAATCTAATGCTACGCAAATAAAAAAATATGGGTTGTCACTTTAAGTTTATCACACGTTTAGTGTATTACTAAGGGTACTATGGGTAATAAATATTATATAAATAGGCTAGACTTGTTAAAAGAAAATTATTTTAGCTATGGATCTTTTGAATTAATCACCTTAAATATTATATAGTTATTGTTTTCTTGAATCTATCTTTTGAACAGTAAAATTATATATTTAGAACATTCAGTATTGACTAGTCTAATATTATTATTAACTAAGAGACTTACGATATATTTTAAATTCAAATAGATCAATTATAATTTAACAACTATATAACTAATTTAAGAACACATATCTTTTTGTGAATATAATTAATGAATATGATATTAAAAATACTATCGTAACATAAGATTATAATTAAATAATTTAAAAATAAACGACTATACTTGCCGAAAAAAATAAAATATTTAATTTTTTGTCCGAGCCTTGTCCCCATTAATACATCTTCGTCCACCTTTCCTTCCTCTTTTTCCTACAAAACACTAATTCACTTCCCCCAAATTATAAACCCTAATCTTCATAACATCTCCAAAATCACCCCATAACTTTTGCTCAATAATCATTCTCAAACAATGAGGGGAACGAAACGGGTCGCCGGGTCGGACTTTAATCCCGTTGGCAATAATAATTCAGTCGTAAGTTCAATTTTAATTAAGTTTTTGATGTATTTCATGTTTATATTAATATTTGTTTTCGAGATTAAATTTAGTTACTTAACACCTTTTCTGATACTAAATCCCAAACTTTTTGCTCTAATTTAGTTAATTACTTTCATTTTTATATATTATATATTCGTAATTGTAAATTTTAAACTTTTTTCTGTAATTTAGTTTATTATAAGCTATATATATGCTTGATTATAGGGACCAATAATGCAAATTATTATTTTGTTACAGAGTAAAAGAATGTTAGTGGGGTCCACATTTGAAGCAAATAATCCACAATTAGATATGAAACGTGCTGAGTTATCAAAACAACATGTTCAAGCTCTTAATACACAATTCGCAAGGTAAAAAAAAGGACCAGATAAGTTTAATTAATTTTACTTTAATACCCTTATTTAAATTAATTTTATTTTAATTTAATTAATTATCAGTTGGATTCAAAGTCAATTACAAAACCACCCTGAAGAATTATGGTTAGATGGTGTACAAGACTATATAAATCATGCTTCAAACATCATGGTATTTACTCACACTTTCTTGTCTGAAAATTGAACTACTTTTTTTTTTTTGCATTTTACGTCCTTAGTGTTTGTAAAATTGCATTTTGCCCCTTATGGCTATAAAGGTGCACATTATATTCCAGCCTTTAGTGGAGAAGCCAGGATTTTTTGTTCAGACCCCTTTTTGTCTTAATTAATTGCACCATAGGTCCCTATGCTTAGGTCCCTATATTATGCAAAAATTGCACTTAGCTCCTAAACTATACAAGATTTGTACTTAGGTCCCTACATTATGCAAAATATGCACTTAGATCCCTAAACTATGGAAGATTTGCACTTAGGTCCCTATATCATGCAAAAAATGCACTTAGATCCATAAACTATGCAAGATTTGCACTTAGGTCCCTATATCATGCAAAAAATGCACTTAGATCCATAAACTATGCAAGATTTGTACTTAGGTCCCTACATTATGCAAAAAATGCACTTAGATCCTTCAACTATGCAAGATTTGTACTTAGGTCCCTAAACTATGTAAGATTTGCACCTAGGTATGCAAAAAATGCACTTAGATCCCTAAACTATGCAAGATTTGCACTTAGGTCCCTACATTATGCAAAATAACCTATTAAGTGACTAAAATTGTACTTTAGTAACTACAGGGGGTAGTTTGTCATTTACCAAACTATAGGGGGCAAATTGCAAAAAATAAACTTTTGAAACTTTTTGGAGTCTTAACAAAAAACGTTGTTATTTCAGGAGAAATTTAGTGATGTTGTGAATTGGCTAAAGGCAAATGCTTTAAATGGAGAGAAAGTGCCAGCTCATCAAAAACATCCTAGTTCTGAAGTGGGTCCCACAAAACCACCTAGTACTACTAATACTACTGCACTCTTTGGAAGTTCATGGAATTTTGGAGGGCAAAAGAGTCTTTTATCTGAAAATAAGGAAACACTTAGCTTTACTACAACTACTACTACTACTAGTCAGAGTTCTGGAGGTTTTTTAGGAGGGCAAAAGAGTCTTTTGTTTGGTAATAAGGAAATGTCTAGTTTTACTACAACTACTCAAAGTTCTGAAGGGCAAAAGAGTCTTTTGTCTCAAAATAAGGAAATGCCTAGCTTTACTACAACTACTCAAAGTTTTGAAGGGCAAAAGAGTCTTTTTACTCAAAATAAGGAAATGCCTAGCTTTACTACAACTACTCAAAGTTCTGGAGGGCAAAAGAGTCTTTTGTCTGAAAATAAGGAAACTGTTAGTTTTACGAATACTCAAAGTTCTGGAGGTTTATTTAATAATAAACCCTCCCCTTTCTCATTTGGTAAGTTTTCTTTTTTTTTGATTCAATTGCACTATAAGTCCCTGTATTATGCAATAATTGCACTATAGGTCCCTATATTATGCAAAAATTGCACTTAGATCCCTAAGTTATGCAAAATTTGCACTTAGGTCCCTACATTATCCAACAACTGCACATAGTCCCTTATATTAATTTTTTTGTGCACTATAAGTCTCTATATTATACAAAATAACCTATATGCATAAATTGCACTCAGGTCCCTTCAGAGTAAATAGCACTATAGGTCCCTGTATTATGCAAAAATTGCACTACAGGTCCCTATATTATGCTAAAATTGCACTCAGGTCCCTAAACTATGAAGAATTTGCATTTAAGTCCCTACATTATGCAACAATTGCACTTAGGTCCCTATATTAAAATATTTTAAGTAAATTGCACTACAAGTCCCTATATTATACAAAATACTATATGCATAAATTACACCATAGGTCCTTGTATTAATTTTTATTAAGTTACCTTCACTTTAAGTGATAAGTCCCTATATTATGCAAAACAACAAAATATTCATACAAAATTACAAACTACATATTAAAATAAGGGGCCTAAGTGAAAATTCTAAAAGTTGAGGGATCAATTTCTGACTTTTTTATTTTGTAACTTTACAGGAATTCAAACTTCAGCTCCGGCTAATTTAAGTTCAGTTCCGGCAAATGAAGAAAATAATGGTAAGACAATTTGGTCCTTTATCTTTCATCTTTTTCACAATTTAGTCCCTTAACTTTTAAATATAACATTTTAATCCCTCATCTTGTAATTATGTGACAAAGTTAGTCTTTCTTTTTTTAATAATTTATCTACTACATTATATTAGTCTCTGTTATTAATATAATAAAATGTTAAAATATGCAAAAATATAAAGGACTGAATGTGTAATTTTCCATTTTTTTTGTATTTAATTATTTTTAATATTATTGTAAAAGCAGAAGATGAACCTGAACAGCCTAGTAGTCCTTCAGTGAAAAAGAGTGAAGAGAAGGGTATTATTACAGTTCATGAAGTTAAATGCAAACTTTATGTCAAGGTATTTTTACATTTTGGTCCCTTAAATTTTCATAATCTTCACTTGTCCCCCAGGATTCTGTTTTGTTGTTTCAATGATGAATTATTTTGTATTATATTGGGACGTATAATGCAATTTACAAAACAAAAAACAATAATGTAGGGGACTAAAGTGCAATTTATGTATAATATAGGGACTTAAGTGCAAATTTTGTATAATATAGGGACTTAAGTGCAATTGTTGCATAATATAGAGACCCCTGAGTGAAATTGCTGTATAATATAAAGACCCCTGAGTGAAATTGTTGCATACTATAGGGACTTGAGTGCAATTTTAGCATATTATAGAGACACCTGAGTGAAATTGCTGCATAATGTAGGGATCTAAGTGCAATTGTTGCATACTATAGGGACTTATATTGTAATTGGAGGGCATAGTAAGTCCCCTCTAGGTTTTTCAAAAACGAATTTTTTGACCCCCTAAATATATTATATGAATACCTTATGTGGTCCCCTTAATATTTCAGAATCTTTACTTGTCCCCTAGCCTATTAAAATGTCTTTTTAGGCTTTGATTTATTTTGTAGTTTTTATGATAAATTATATGTTATATTGTATAGTATTGGGACTTGTAGTGCAATTTACTCAACAAAAAAAAAATTAATATACAGACTTAAGTGCAAATTTTGCATAATGTATGGACGTATAATGCAGAATTTGCATAATATAGGGACTTAAGTGCAATTTTTGCATAATATAGGGACTTAAAATGCAATTTTTGCATACTATAGGGACTTATACTGCTGTTATTTCCAAAATAATAATAAATGGATACAACTGCAACTTTTGCATAGTATAGACACCTAACTGCAATTTTTCATAGTATAGACACCTAACTGCAATTTTTCATAGTATAGACACCTAACTGCAATTTTTCATAGTATAGGGACCTAAGTGCAATTTTGCATAATTTTGGGACTTAAAGTGCAATTTTTTCATAATAAAGGGACTTATAGTGAAATTTTGCATAATATAGATACTTATAGTGCAATTTACTCAATGAAATTAATAAATGTATATAACTGCAATTTGTGCATAATATAAGGACCCTAAGTGCAAGTTTGCATAATGTAAGGACTTATAGTGCTAATCACTCAAAAAATTTATATACGAACCTAAGTGCAATTTTTGCATAAGTTAGGGACCTAAAGTGCAATTAACTAAATCTAATTTAATTCAACATTTTTCTTTTTACAAAATAGGGACTTGTAGTGCAATTTTTGCATCATATAGGGACTTGTAGTGCAATTTTCGGACTTATATTGCAATTTTCATAACATGGGGACTTATACTGCTATTAAATCCAAAAAAACAATAAATGGATATAACTTCAATTTTTGCATAGTATAGGGACCTAACTGCAATTTTTGCATATTATAGGGACTTGTAGTGAAATTTTTTCATAAGATAGGGACTTGTAGTGCAATTTTTGCATAATATAAGGACTTGTAGTGCATTTTTTGCATAATATAGGGACTTATAGTGCAATCTTCATAATAGAGGGACTTATAATGCAATGTACTCAAAAAAAATTAATAAATGTATATAACTGCAATTTTGGCATAGTATAAGGACCTAAGTGCAATTTTGCATAATGTAGGGACTTGTAGTGCTAGTACCTTTAAATTTTTATTTACAGACCTAAGTGTAATTTATGCGTAGTATAGGTACCTAAAATGCAATTAACGAAATCTAATTTATTTAAATAATTTTGTTTTTGGCAAAACAGTCAATTAATCCAGAAGATAAAGATGCATGGAAAGATAAAGGAACAGGTCAATTAACAATTAAATGTAAAGAAGGCTTTGAAAAGGCTACTAAAGAATCCAAACCCACTATACTTGTTCGAAATGATGTAAGTATTGCAATTTTTACATAATATAGGGACCTATAATGCAATTAATTAATTAACTAATTAATTGTCTTGTTTTATAGGTCGGAAAAGTTGTACTTAATGCATTGTTGTATCCGGGAATAAAGACTAATATGCAAAAGAATGCCCTTGTTGCAATATTTCATACCTCGGTATTTATTTTTCAACTTTCTTTAATTTTTTTTTTGCTTTTTAGTCCTTGTGCTATGTTAAAAATTGAACCCTAACCCTGGTGGAGCTACTATCAGCTACATATTGGGTTTTTTGTGAATTATTTAATTATTTTTAAACATTTTTGTTAATTAATTGTTTTTAAATATTTTTGTGATTTTTTAACAATTTTGTGAATTATTGATGATTTTTAAATATTTTTGAGAATTTTAAATGGTAATTATGATTTTAAATATATTTTTGTGACTTTTTAAATGTTAATCATGATTTTTAAATATATTCACATTTTTGAGAATTTTTAGATATTAATTATGATTTTTTAAACATTTGATTAACTACTATTTTTTTGTGATTTTATACATTTTTGTGAATTTTTTAAATATATTTAAGATTTTTAAATATTTTTGAGATTTTTTAAATGTTAATTTTATTTTTTAAATATTTTTGTGGGTTTTAATATTTTCGTGAATAATTATGTTTTTCAAATATTTTTGAGAATTTTTAGATATTAATTATGAGATTTAAAACATTTTTGTGGATTTACTATGATTTTTTAAATATTTTTTAGTCTATTTTTGGGTTTTTTTGCTATCTAGTCCAGTGTTCACGATATCGTACGATTCACGATCTGAATCGTACGATACGATTGCGATGCAAGGCTGTCACGATACAAATCGGGCTATGAATCGGTTTCAGTCCTGGATCGTATATGAATCGTCGTGAACCGTTAGGTATCGCATTGATTCGAATCGCATCGCGATTCATACTCAAGCCCGTTCATACTCAAGCCCAGGCCCATATCAGAAATTTAAAAAGAAAAAAGTAAATAAAACTGTTACTGTAAACCGTTTATTAATTTAACCTAACAATTAATCCAAATTTTCTATTTTTAATATACCTTGATAACAAAACTTACCATGGATTAAAAGATATGGAAGAAAACTAGAAAAGCAGAGGGTTGTTTCATACTTTCATTGTTTCTTCAGGTTTTTTGAATTTTTTTCACTGTGATTGAAAATGGAAATCTCTTTTCTCTATTCTGCTGTTTTTTTTAAATAACTTATTTGCTTTTATAAGGTGTTTTATTTTAATGGATAATGGATGAGTTTATTCTTTTGAATTGATAGATTGAACTTTAATATTAATATATTAACGATGGAATATGTACAGATAAAAGAAAACGTGTTCAAAAGTTTATATAGTAGAATAACTAAATGTGGTCATGATCTTAAAAGAAGATGTACTAATAAAACTTAATAGATTAAAAAATGGAGTGTAATATTTTAGCTTTTAAAAAAACAAATCTATGTAAAACTAAAAAAAGTGTATTTTTTATTTTATTTTTTAGAGTTTAAAAAATCATAAATATAATATATATTATATTTTTTCAATTAAGAGACGAATCGTTACGATTCACGATTCGATACGATTCACGATTCGAACAAATAACATTTCGATTCTCGATACGATTCACGATTCGTGAACTATGATCTAGTCCCTGTATAAAAAAGTTATATCAGTGCCTTTTGACCCCCCCCCCCCCCCCCCCCCCCCCCAACTTTTATAATTAATATTTCCAAGCTTTATTATGTTTTTTATATGGTAATTTTGTTTTTTTCAATAATAAAAATATAGATTATTTTGTATAATGTAAGGACTTGTAGTATAAACCCCTATCATAATTTTCTAATAAAAAAGGGACGTATAGTACAACTTTTGCATAATTTAAGGATCTATAGTGCAATTATTTTGATTTCCTCTCCAACAAAAGTTCATGGTTTGAAATAAGTGTGCATCTACTTTATTTTGAAATTTCTAATCAATTTTTTTTGAAAGTTTTTGAACATGATTTTGTGAAGTGACCATAATACCCTTGGATATAATTTTTATATATTTTTTTTTGAATTAGGGTGATGGTGATGATAGTGATAGTGTTATAGCGAGGACTTTCTTGATAAGAATGAAGACCGAAGATGATCGAAATAAATTGGCTAATATTATTAAGGAGTATGCTCCAATAATATAATAGCATGATGAACTATTTATTAATTATTGTTTTTGTTGTATTACTAGTTTTTTAAAATTTTATTATTTATGGAGCGGGATTGAATAATTTATTGTTGTGTTGTAGAGTTATTTATTTACTTTTATTATGGAGATTAGTGGTATAAATTTTGAGGTTGAAGTGAGATTTTTGGTTTAATTTGTTCTAAAGTATGTGTAACATTACATGTATTTTGTATTTTGTGGTTGCTACAAGAGGATATTAATAGTAAATCTTGTGTGAAAGATTGACTATTACAAACTTAAAAGTTTAGTAACTTCTTTTTTGTGAGGGAGAAATGTGTTTTATTTTATCTCTATGTGATCATTAAAAACTTATAGGAAATTAATAACAATTGATATGTTGGTAGAGTAATTATCTTTTAAGACAAGATTATAGAATAGAACAAACTTAAATCAAGTTTGGTAGTAAAAAGTTGAAATTTTTGAGGTACTAATAAGCTTATGGTTTTGATATTGATTTGCTTAATTATTGTATCTTGTTGATTGAAGTTTCATTGTGATATTGTAAAGCAACACGACTAATATAACTCAGGGTTTTAGGCTATAAACATTTGTATTCTTTGCACATTATCATTGTTAAACACACTAAATGGTTATTAAGATCAATTAGCATTATCCATATATCTTTTATCTGGTAGTTTCAAACCCATTGAGATACCATGTATAATTATTATAACAAAGAATTATTATTTCTGTATCTTTGTGATTCCATGATAGTCAAAAGCTTTGTGATCATGCAAATGCATGTAAATCACAAAAAGACAAAACCACATTACAATAGAAATGGATATAACCATTACGTGGTTGATGCTTGATTTTGAAGGAATGAGGATAATATTAACAATAGAAGATTTGTGTTTGGTGTATATATTAAAAGGATAGGTAGGGTTATTAGTACTAGTAGATGAGAAAGGTGGTAAAATAGACTTACTGTAGATATGGTATGGTCTGTTTTGTGTATTCTTCAGTATCTATTTGTAGCTTTGATATTAGGACATGAATGTGATTGCTTTTATGGTGTATATATTTATATACACACGCAAAGTAGGAAGAAAATGGCAGTCAGAGAAGAAATGGTTAGTTTTGAAAAACGAGAGCTAAAGAGAGACATATATGTAGTTATTGCATTATAGGTCCCTATATATAAGTCCCTGTCGTATATATTATCACGTCAGAGAGAGACATATATTACCATTGAGCCATTAATGAGCACATGAAAGTTAATGTCACGGAGGCTATAAACTGGGTGTTCTACAGATTTTGCTGCAGAGATTTTCAGGTTAGCTAGTAAAGAATATTAATTGGACTACACAACGAACCAAAAAAAATTGGCCTACACTTTTATTTTTTCAACAACCCGTTCCTTGAGTAGACTAACTAGGCATTTTTTGTCACGTTTTTGAAAGTTTCATGTATATGAACATATAATATTAAGGTAACCATGAGATAAACAAAAAATATGGGAGATAAAAAATAAGGTAACCTACTTCCTAAGTGCGATTATGTATTATACAGGACCTAAGTGCACTTTTGCATGATTTCAGGACTTATAGTGCTAGTCACTCAAATTATTTTTAATATAAGGACCAAGTGCAATTTTGCACAATGTAGGAACTTATAGTGCTAATCACTCAAAAAAAATTATTTGCTGGCCTAAGTGCAATTTTTGCATAGTATAGGGGAACTAAAGTGCAATTAACTAAATCTAATTTATTTTAATATTTTTCTTTTTGCAAAAACAGTCAATTAATCCAGAAGATAAACATGCATTGAAAGATCAAGGTACAGGTCAATTATCAATTAAATGTAAAATTAAGTTGTCTTGTTTTATAGGTGGGAAAAGTTGTACTTAATGCATTGTTGTATCCTGAAATAAAAACTAATATGCAAAAGAATGCCCTTCTTGCATTTATACCTCAGTATTCATTTTTGTGCTAATTAGTCCCTGTGATTTGTTAAAATTGCACCCTAGATAACCTTTTATGCAATGAAGGAGTTACTGACAAATTGTTGAGGAATACTGACAAATATATTTTATTGGATTTTGTGGGATTAAATAGGATCGACCCCTCAAAGAAGCCTGAAACTTTTACCATACATACTTTTTTCTTGACAAATTGAATAAACCCACGTCAATAATATATTCGTAGTAAAGCTACTTAAGTTTTAATACTAGTAATAATTTTTAGTCTGCTTATTCTCATCTCATTAAGACCAATCAACGAAAATAGAGTAGTGCAAAACATAGAAATATTACAAGATAGTGTCTCACCCAACTCTAAACAAACAAAACATTGGATGCACAATCATTAAAAAATTAAGCAAGAAACAAGAGAAATATAAGATGTATTAGAACTCAACTTCATAAACTTCATTATAATCGTTCGAATCTCAGGAAAAATCTTTAGCAAACTCAACTTTTTTATTTTTATTTTGTGGTGGAAGATCATGATCCTCATTATCATCTTCCATCTTTCACACAGGAGCTGTATTTCCATGAACATCAAACCTAGTTATAGCCATTTCTTTTGTAAGATGTGCTGTAACTTTGTGATTACATAGTCAAAAGCTTTGTGATTATGTAAAACGTCCATTTGAATACGTTTGTATGATCACAAAGATACAGAAACTCCTTACAACAGAAATGGATATAACCACAATGGTTTAATGCTCTGTTTTGAAGGGATAAGGATAATATTAACAATGGAAGATTGGTGTTTATTTGAATGCTCGGTTTAATGATCTATACTTAGTACTATTATGATTATCTCCTTGGAACTGAAAATCTTTATCATCCAACTTATTCCTTAACTTGAGATTGTTATCTCTGTTCTTTATCATCCAACAAAAAATTCTTGAACAAAGCTTACTGAACAAATCATACCGTTCAACGTGGTTTTGACATGAAAACTCATATCCATAAAAGGAAGAATGGTCTTTGCAATGAAGCAATAAATATTCATCCTTCTATGAATATGGGTTTCAAGTCGAAACCACGATGATCAAACTGAATATTAACAATGGAAGATTGGTGTTTGGTGTATATAATAAAAGAATAGGGAGGGTTTATATAGTGATATAGATGAGATGAGTAGATGTATAGTTTACTGATAGAAAGTAGTAGTATGTGCATGTGATTTCTATTTTGGTGTATATAATTTTATACACACGCGAAAGCAAAGTTGGTTTTAAAAAACTAGAGCTGAAGAGAGACATATATGTACTTATTGCATTATAGCTAGGTCTTTGTCATATATATTATCACGCTTGGCCTACCCAGGTCTAGACTAGCTAGGCATTTTTTGTCACGTTTATGAAAGGTTCATGTATATATATGAACAAATAATATTAAGGTAACCATGAGATAAACAAAAATATGGGAAATCAAAAATAAGGTTACCTACTTTCTAAGTGCAATTTTGCAATATACAGGGGGACCTAAGTGCACTTTTGCATAATTTAAGGACTTATAGTGTTAGTCACTCAAATTTTTTAAGTGTCATATGATCATCAAAACCAAAAAAGTAATCAGTATACATCTAAGTGTCTATAGTCCAATTGGTAGAATAATTTATTTCGAACAATAGACTCGGATTACACTCTCAGCAGATGTGTCTTTATTTTGTGTCAAATTTATCTTCAAGCTTATCTATATCAATAATTTTCTGTGTCAGGACAATTTTGCAGCGATTAATTGGAAAAAAAACTATATTCTATCTAAAAAAATCGAAAAAAAAAAGAAATTTCGTTTACAACAAAAGCAAAAGGAAAAGAGAAAAAGCCTAAACTGATCTCCATAAGAGGATATAGTAGTAATCTTGTATAAAAGGTTAATTGACTATTATAAACTAAAAAATCTAACTTGTTTTTGTGATTGATTATTTGGAACAGGATAATGTGTTTCCTCATTTAATTCTATGTGATCATTAATAACTTGATAAGAAATACTTTACAAGTGTAGGATAATTGTCTTTAAAGCTAACATTGTAAAAAGGAACATTGGTTGATATGGTAGTAAAATGTCCAGATTTTAGAGGTTATATATGCTTATGGTTATGATTTGCTCAGTTACTATTTCTCTTTAATCAAGGTGATCAAAACTGTCAAATGCCTATTTTGATTAGTATAAGTTTAATTTCAAATTAGATTCATCACTAGAAGGTCCATATGCTCTTGTGGAAACTATTGGTAACTCTGTGGTACAACAATGCTATGAGATGGTTGATGAGAGGTGGGACTAAAACTGTCAATCTACTATAAATTGAATCGGTTGTAATCATTCTAATTTAGTGGTTGAATTACAATAATAAATTTAATAATGGATGGGCTTTTCGATAGAAGTATAAACAATATAGAAAATAATATATTGAGAGGAAAAGAGAATAGAGATTTGTATTGATATATTTGTTATATTAATTCGTACAAATGTGTGTTGTTTATATAGATACAAACACAACTACATATTGTTCTCTACTTTACAATTATATTCCGTCAAACTAACTTTGCCTCCTACTGAAGAGTAGTACTATTGTGTGAGTAAGCTACATTCTATCTTATTGTGCAGTAATTGCAGATTGCTTATCACTTTTTATGTGTTTAAGAACCAGAGACATGTTCTGTATACCTAATATGTGATTCAAGTTCATCATCGTTGTTATGACTCGAATGTCTCACGTTTCATCGCAAAGTACGGTTTAAAGCATATTTAATATTATGCTAAAAAGTCAAATATGAAACATTATTGGGACAAGGAAATAAACCTTTAGAGTTATTTGAGGTCACATATCCAACGCTCAAGAGTTTCAAAATTGGCATATCCCTTAACTTAGATTTAATATATGGAAGACCAATAATGACAATAATAAATTAACCTGTAAATCATTATATTTAGCAAACGTGTACAACAGATTGCTTTTATTTAATATATACATCCAGCCATACAAAAAGCAAACTAGTAAATATTGCTACAACCAGTTGAGATTATCTCACTGGACAGGGTCTTGATCATCCAATCTAGTGGTGCAGGTTCGAACCGAAGTCATTACTCCGAATCCAAAGTGACTCTTTTATGTAACAAAAAAAAAATTAAATGTTGCAACAGGAGCACGTTCAAATACTTATTCCAAAGAATAGAAAACAAGCAACTAGTAAATTAGATTTAGTAAAAGATCGTTGGTAGGAGAGGAATCTACAAATTAAAGCTTAAATACTAACCATCTTTGTTTTAAAAACCTAATTAGAAAATACTTCTAAATAAGGTCTAGTTTTAATTTTTGGTTGGATTTTTTCCAACTTTACTCTTTTCATTTTTTTTCCAGAAATTCGTTTTCTATGTTTTTGTTCTTTTTATTAATACGATGGATCCGCACCCATGGGTACGGACCTATATTCGTTTTTTAGTTTTTTAATTTGTGTGAAGTGATGTTTATTTTAATTGCATTATAAGTCCTTATATCTTTTAGGTGTTGTCCATTTCAAGGTATTAAGAGTGTCCGATTTTTGTCCATGTCTAACTTTCGGGAAATAAATTATTCGGAAACCATTAACTTTTCCCTAGGGTACATACCCTTGAATTTATACACTACCACATTTACAAATCTCACACACACGCATAGGAAAAAAACCAATTAAAACAAAACACATATGGACCCTAGGGGCTGTACCCAAGTCGTTTTTTGTTTATACATGTACATGTCCAATATGTCCAAAGCTGCACCCTAAGGGTTTTACCCATGTCCAATCAACTCACAATCACATAAGAACTAAAAAACAAAAAAAATCTCTCGCAATTAGGGGCTCGACCCAGGGGAATGTAACCATTGAGCTGGACCAAAGTTGGGTCGGGATTTCACTACACATAAAATAATTGTTAAGAAATAATTAATAAAACCCAAAAGGGACTGGAATCTAATGGAGAGACCCTAAAAAAGTTAGGTTTTAAAAACATCTAATGGACTGGAATCTAATGGCTGGGCCCAAATGGGGCTGGACCAGCGTGGCTGAGCCACTCACCTGCAGACACCTTAAAAAAACCCAAATCTAGCCTCCATGGGCACACGCGAAGGAAGGTGGGAAGACGAAGGTGGAAGGGCTTCGTTGGCGGTCTGGTGGAGGGGTGTAGCTGGTGGGGGCGTCGCTGGTGTAGGGCTTCGATGGAGTTCTGATGGAGGGGAGTCGCTGGTGGTGGATCGCGGCTGCTTAGAGGGTGCAGATCTGGTGAGATCCGGGCTTCGAGGGTGGAGATCTGTTGATGGTGGGTGGTCGCGATTTTCTTCGCTTGCCGGAGATGGAAGATGAAGCGCGACGGTGATATCTGCGAAGAGGAAGCGCTGGACGGAGATAGAAGACGAAACGCGACGAAGCAACGAGGGCGGTCTTCACGGCGGCGGCAGTGGTCATCTTCAGGCGAGATAGGGTGAAGAAGGAAGGGGAAGTGGGAGGAGGAAGGTGGAAGGCTATGGTGGTGGACGACGTGTTTTAATGGAAGAGGGCACATGGAAGATTTAATGGAAGAGGGCACATGGAAGACATCAGAGAGAGAGAGAAGAGTTGTTTGGGTTTCACAACCCTAATGGGGTTTTTGTTTGAGTTTTTTGTTTCTATCGTATGAATAAGAGCGGGAAGGGGTATTTGATCTTTTGTTTGGGTTTTAGTTGAGGTTGTATGCTTAGTTAGTAATTGATGGGGATTGGGCTTTAATTTGTTTCATGTTGTGGGACTTTAATAAATAACTTTTCTATATTTTGAAGATTTTTTATATATATAATTTTATTATAGACTTTATTGGTAAAAATTGCAAAATTGCTTAGAAAACCAAAATTTAATGGTTAAAACCTCAAAATTCGATGGTTAAAATTGTTGATTTTTTTTTTATAAAATAAATGGTTATGTATTGTTATGGTTTTGATATTTTTAAAATTGGTAAATTAGAAAAAGACTCACAAATTCAGACTTGAAATATTGTATGCATGTACCACACATCATCTAATCTTTGATGAGTACGTTATAGCAGGCTGCAGCTGTACCCATTTACATCTAATGTTGACTGAAAATTGAATTTATCCAACTACTCGATCTATTCTAAAACCTGAGCTACATATTTGAAATACCAACCCCAACTCCCAAGAACATTTAATAGAATGAAAAACAAGGTTACATACATACATATATATATAAAAAAAGATTATCCCCATCAAGGCATCAATTACATTAAAAAAACGTACGTTTGAATTTGCTAATTTGACACATGATAATTCATTTGTGTACCTGAGAGTTTTCTCATATCAGGATAGAATAGACTATAGAAAACTGGCAAGATGTCATGTTTCTTAAGCTAATAATATTGATGAAATTTATATTTCATTGAAATTAATACTAAATACTAAATTTTACAAAACCTTTATGATAAAAAAAATGTAAAAATAAGTACCGCATATTTATGATAAAAAAAAAATAAAGAAAAGTACTACATACTTAAAACTTTCATTCTGATAATACTGATAGTACTGTAAAAATAGACTTTCTCAAGTTTTTATCCTAATTTATTAATTGCAGATATTAGACCTAGGGATGATGATGAATTGAATACTACCAACCTCCGCTAACATTCTCACCTATCTCTCCTACTCTTTCCCTATATACTCCATTTCAAAGTTCACGTTTCATCTGATATTTTCCTGCATAGTTTCCATTTTTTTTTGCACAACTTTCTTGTGAGCTTTCTTACGTGATATTGCAGATGGATCAAATAACTCACAAGATATCTTTCTTAATACTCACCTACCTCATAACTTTTTCAATACCCAATACATTCAATTTCAAAGTTTACCTTTCTGCACAATTTCCATTTTCCTTTTCTGAGTTATTTGATCACGTAAGAAAGATATCTTTCTTATTAAAGGTAGATTTTTTCAATTCTCAAGTTTTTAGATTCAAATTTCTATTACTCATTTTTACTCATAAAAAGATTCTCTTACAAAGTAAAAATAATATCTTTACTTATATATTCACATACTTGTTTTAGCAAAATTAAACTGCATAATATCTTTTTAATATTTAGAGATGAAAACAATTTCGGTATTTAAGTCGTTACTCACGTGATTTTAGCTATGCAATATTTAAGCTATTGTGAAACATATGGAATGCTATTTCATGAAATTTATTTTCATATGACTGATATTTAATACTGAAGCATGCTTTGATTTATATATTTTTTGTTCCTTGATTGATGTAATTGTATGGAAATGAATGTGTTTTTATTGTACTAAATAAATAAATATATTATAGACGAGCAAAAAATAAGAACAACAAAATTGTGGGATATAGTAGTATATATAAATAAGGAAAATGCCCTCATGGGTACAAAATAGAGAATAAAATATGGTGGCGATATTTGTCTTTCTTAATATAGTTTGTTTTTTTGGGACAAGTATTATAGCAAAAAGTTGTTGGAAAAAAAATTATACCAAGGTTGCAAGAAGGGCATTCTTTTGCATATTAGTCTTTATTCCATGATATAACAATGCATTAAGTATAACTTTTCGTACTTATAAAACAAGACAATTAACACTATATATAGGTTCTCATATTATGTAAAAATTGCACTATTCCTTAGTAAAGCCTTATTAAAGTCTTCTTTACATTTAATTGACGATTGACCTAATCCTTAATCCATCTTTATCTTCTTGATTAATTAATGGCAAAAAAAAAATATTTAAATGAATTAGATTTAGTTAATTGCACTTTTAGGTCCCTATACTATGAAAAGTTGCACTTAGGTTAGTATATATCTTTTTTTGAGTGATTAGCACTATAAGTTCCTACATTATGCAGAATTGCACTTGGTCCTTGTATTAAAAAAAATTGAGTGACTATCACTTAAGTCCTTAAATTATGCAAAATTGCACTTAGGTCCCCGTATAATGCAAGATTGCATATTGGAAGTAGGTTACCTTATTTTGGATCTCCCATTTTTTTTTTTCATATATACATTAACCTTTCAAAGCTTGACAAAAATGGCTTAGCTAGTCCAGACCCCAAGGATTAAGTTGTTGAAAAAATAAAAGTGTAGGCCAATAATATTCTTTTACTAGTTAACTTGAAAATCTCTGCAGCAAAGTCTGTAGAACACCCAGTTTATAGCCTTCATGACATCAACTCTCATGTGCTCAATGGCTCAATGGTAATAAATGTCTATTTCTGGCGTGATAATATATACGACAGGGACCAATAATACAATAAGTACATCATATGCAACTACAGATATATGTCTCTCTCCAACTCTCGTTTTCTAAAACCAACCATTTCCCAATATCAAAGCCACAATATCAAAGCCACAAATAGATACTGAAGAATACACATACTACTTTTCTCTTAGCTGGCTTACAGACCATATCTAAAGTAAGTCTATTTTACCATAATATAAAACAAAGCATATTACAATTTGTTTGGATTCGGTTATATAAGAATTGGAGGAATATGTTTTAAGCCTTAAAATAAAAGTAATAACATTGAAGCAAAATTGCTCGGTGGTAGTGGGTTTATTTGCTTCAACAAAGTAGAAAGCGTTTGTTGTCCCCTTTCCATAGCTCCAATTAAAGAAGAGCACGGACAGATTTTATCCGATTTTGAGATTAGGGTAAATAAAGAGTAATATATTTCGGTTTAAGGAATTGCTAGGGTAGGGTAAAAAGAAGTTTACTTTCGGGTTAGCCTTCAGTTTACCCCTATTAGTCAACATTAGTCACACTTTTTTTAACGCATGAAAAATTGACAAAATCTGAAAAAACTGATATCATTATATAATTCTAAAGATCAAAGTTATAATTTGACATTACAAACCAAGAAGTCGTGAATCGAATACTTCAAAATAAACTATGCATGTTTGGAATATCCGAGAAATCAAATGAAATGACTTCTCTGATATGCATGTTTTATATATATTTTTTTTTTGGTTAATGCCCAATAGGCACCTGCCACCTTACCCCCTTTCCCATAAAAGACACCGTCTTTTTTAAAGAACAACGAGTAATGGGAAGCGTCCCATTACTCAAAGTTTGAGTTATGGGAAGTTTTCCATAACTCAAACGACTCTTTTTATGAGAAAGAAAAGGAAAAAATAAAATATATGTAGTCTTTTATGGGCAAAAAAATGATGGTTGGGATGAGAGGGAATTAATTCTAACTTGATGTGTTTCTTGGGCAATAATCCTTTTTTTTAATTACACGATTTTTCGGTTTGGATAGCCCCAACCCAGTAGCTTAAGTAATTATAGGTTAAATATATGGACCAGAAAAAACATAAGATAACCGATCCCATGTAAAATTAAAATATCTTTCGGGTCGGTTTGGTTAGAATATACACGGTTTTTCAGTTTTGTTAAAATTCCGCTCTACTCTAACTCCAATAGTTTTATTGGTTGTCGTGTTTGTGTTACTCGTAGTATTAAGTATTTTTGAGCTTGTGATGGTGTAGTGAGGTTCGAGTGATGTCGTGTCCGTGTCAATTATTTTGCACAAATTAACTAATTTCTATTAAATTATTTAATAAATAATTTAATTAATTGGATCCTTTTTTAGTTAATAACTTTTAAAAATTAATACACCAATTTGGAAATATGTCTCCTTATCTCGTGACTTTTGTTCTCCTTTGTTGACAAAAAACAGACTTTTGTTCTCCATTTTTCATAGGAGATTTATTACCTCTATAAATACATATATCTTATAAAATACTTTATTATAAGTTTTGGAAAGATATTGTATTTATCACTCTTGAGAGAGATAACAAACAACATTATTAATAAATTTGTAATAAGTCTAAATAATTTGTGCATTTATTTTATTAGATAATTCTGTGAAAATAGAATCTATAATACTGACCTATATAAATTAATTAATTATATAAGATTCAAACTACAACATGGACAAGTAATTTTTATTTTTTGCAAATTTATTTCATCTTTTATTTTTCTCCCATTTTATATAAATTTTCTACTTTATACAAATAAAATGCATCATTCTTTTCTTGGGATATTATACTAAATAAGAAGGGATCACTTATTTTTTTCATATTCTGGACTATTACATATAATTTTTTATTTGATTTCTTACTAATGTGTAGTTTATCATATAGCAAATATCTGAAGAATACAAGAGAGAGCAAATTAAAACGGGTGAGTCCTCATGGATAGATTTATGTGTAAATGTGCCGGTTGGACCTATTGACAAATTAGATAAGTTCAATGGTTTTGATATGGAAGAGCAGTATTAAAATATACTAGTCTATTAGGTCACCCTAACCCTAAGTTTAACAAGATTCCTGAAAGAAGGTCCACCAAAAATGGAAAACAATGTGGTGGGTGCTTGAAAACATGCTAATTTTTTATTTAATAATTACATTCTAAACAATTTAAATAATTCTTTACATAAAGTGTACTACACTGTAAATTTTCGTACAACTATGTGAATCTATTGAGAAGAAATACAATATGGAAGATGTCGATGCAAAGAACTTTGTGACTAGTAAATGTTTGATTTCAAGATGGTGGATAAACACCCCCTGATGTCACAAGAGATGTTGCACCATTTGCTTTTGTATGAGTTGAGCGTTGAAGATGTGAATCTAATAGAACTTTTCAAGTTGGTGGACTCGTGGAAAAGGTTTTCCAGTTGTACAAGGATTAAAAGAATTACCTAAAGCATAAGCTAAAATAACCAAGTCTTAAAGATCTTACTATTAGGTTGAGAATCGAGGAAGACAATCATATGGTTGAAGAGGCAAGCAGCCCTTGTTCATATAAATCCAAGGAAAATATTCTAGAATAATGGGGTTCCAACCAGATCAAAGAGTGCATAAGTTAAGGACAGTCAACTGGTGATAATATCAAGAAACTGAAATTCAACAGGGAATGTCACAACTTCTTAAAACTTAGTCATCATGCAAAAGATGGTCGAAACAAGATTAGTCATATGTGACAAAAATATCTTAAAGGATTAATGATCCAAACCTCGTGCTACTGGTCTCAAAATTCAATCAACTTTTAAACCCAAGACATGATGGGTAGATACTAGAGAAATCTAACATGTCTGCTCAGAAAAACAATACCTACAAGAAAGTTACGAATTGAGGAAATCTTGTACATGGGTAATTCTACGACTTCAAAGTTTCAAGGTACTAAACAGACTGTGTTGAAGATTACCTATGGAAAAAAGATGATCTATATATCCGGCGGAACTTAAGTTCTGGATCGCTACTTACCAAGACCAATTTAAACTTGCATATGTAGTTTATATGTTTGTATTAAGTAAGATTAAATGGTGAAGGAAATAGGCACCATAGCAACGGTCTTTTTAAGATGCATGTAGTGTCCATGGCACCAACAAAAAATGTAATTGAGAATTATATAAATAAGATATTTAATTTAGCGTGATGACCTCATCTCCTTTCAATTGTTATTTTAATGACGACAAATCAACGATTAGAATAGGTGTGCTTAATGTATAGTTATTTCATGTTCTTATAATGGTTCTTACGTAGGAATAACTTCATAAATATCATAAGGGAATAATTATGTATAATAAATAAACGTATAATTTTAAGTATTGCTAAAAAAAATCTCGGTGTGTTCTTAATAATCCAACATTGCATATTAAAGTCATTAAACTTATACAAAATTAATAGGGGTATAGATGATGTACTAGAAAAAGTCTGGTTGAGTCATTTCACACCTTCTTAAAGGTCGATGTGGAGGACCATATTAACTACAAGTCATCAATATAATTCATATGCACCTTCTTAGGGGAATATGTGAGGTATTTTATTCTAAAATTTCAATCCCAAAACGGTTGCATTAGACTAATTTAGGTTAAATATTTGGGTAACATTCAACTCTTTAATTTCTAGTATATGTTACACTACGCCTTTCTCCACCATGCTCACAAGAGGCTCACCCTTTTTGACAAAGTAATCACATCACGGACATATGAAGGACAATTGTGTTAAATGTGATTCAAAGTAACTAATTTATATTTCGGGAGGAAGATGTTCCCATTTCGCGGATAAAAAAGATAACCTAAAATCCTTAAGTAGAATGGCAGTCTAATTATTCAGTGACTTGCGTACATGTGACAGATAATTGTATTTGATGTGGTTCAAAGAATTTTTTTATTTTGCAAAGAAGGCTTGATATTCCATCTCGAGTTGGTTGGGGTTAACATATCATGGACTATGTTTTGGAAATTGGTGTAATTTATCACATTATCCAAGTTTTTCCCGATCTGAAAGTATCATGCTTACAGAGTCGGCATTGCTTTACCTTCCAATGATGATTTACACCAATACATTCTTACTTTGAACTATAATAAAATTTTCATTTGGGTCAATGTGAACTATTTCAATACATGTATCATACTTAATAGAAGAGGAAAAAGTTATCACAGAAAAGACGATTCTGATGTTGCACATGTGATACCGTATTAGATTTAGGGACCGAGCTAATTGTGTTTTCTTGACCTGATGCTGGAAAGCCAATTATCCCCAAAAATTTCATTAACTAGGGATTGAGTGGTAAATCAAAAAAAAAACTTTACACGGTGATTTATTTACATAGCATTCGCACAACCTAACTTTCCACATAATACATATAAAGATGAAGACGTATGGTATTTGTGTAGACATTCGCACAACCTAACTTTACACGGTGATTTACACGGTGATTTATTTACATAGCATTCGCACAACCTAACTTTACACGGTGATTTATTTACATAGCATTCGCCCCCAATCCTTTTTGGTATAGACATTAATTTCTTTTGATAATTTGTGTCAATTATAATATTTGGCATATAGTTATCTCATTATGTATAAGTTCTGTTACGATGCAAAAAAATATTGCGCGTAGATTCAAGCTTATTCAACAATCTCAAAAATCATCGGTGTTTGCACATTGTCTTTTATACAGTTTTTTTTAGATGAGATGAATTCCCAACAACACTTTTAAAGGAATATTCTGATTTTAATTGAAATTTTAGCAATGACAAATTACCTTCTAAATACCCGACTTAACTCTATGTATTTTTAGCACAAAATTGTTAGAGTTACTACTTTGCAGAATCTCTTGATATCCTGAATTGGTATTGTAGTCCCTAGTTGACGAGTAGGCCAAATTAATTGATTTGGAGAGTTGATATTATATAAATGAAATATATATATATAAATACTCTATGGCATATAAACATCCAACTATATGTAAATCTTATACCCATTGTCAGACAAATTGTTTAAAAATTCACACAAATTTTCAGTTCCAATAATAGGTGATTAGGTAATTTCTGACCTACTTCATATATAGAGTTCATCGATCGTCTCAAATATTAGTGGAACAGTCGTCTCCAATTGTTTTTGGTATCCCCATTTCAGAACATTACTTTCCCATGTGCGGATCCAGGATGGACGAATTTTTGTCTCAGGGGAGGGGAGGGGGATTTTTGTTGGGGGCGATAGACAATTTCTCTAAGGATTTTTTGTAAAAAAATAGATATTTTATCACAGTGTCTAGGGGGTGGGGTTGAAAGACGACCACCCTCGTACTTTCTAAAAATAAGACTAGTCTAAACCCAGTAAATCTCTATAATGTATAAGGATTCAAAAGAAGAATATAATATCTTGATATGGGATCGATGTAGATGAAAAACATCTTATAAGACTTATATATCTTTTCTTAAGGATACATATATGATAATTTTTTCACAATCTGATAGCCTATAATTTTTAAAATACCACACAAAAAATTCATTAAATATTAACCAAAATATCTATACATCATTTACTTCAATTTTTATAAGAATAACATTGTCTTGTTTATTGTATGTTTTTTTTTAACTTATTTTAAACAAAAATAAATATAAAGCAATAGTCAAAAAAATATATCTTCTTATTTTTATTTTTTATTAATCCATCTTTAAATAAAAGAATTATCAAGACTTGATTTTTTTTTTAAAAATTTGCATAATATATATAAATTTTGGATTTTTTTTATTGAATTATATTATATAGAATTTTTTTATTTGTAACGTTTTCAATAAAAATATTGTAAGAAAAACATAGATGGAAAGATAATCGCAAAACTAACACATAGGCGTTTCTGACTTAATCCATAATTAGAAATGCATATTCACTTAGTCCGTTCTATTATTGAGGTGTTTTTCAGAAAAGCGTCTCTACTTTAAAAAATATATATTTGTCTACCAACGATCTCTAATTTTAAATTTTACTAAAAATCGTTCCATTGTAATGTCTCAGCCGTCAAGCTTAGCTTGTGATCAAATGGTTAGTTTTTGAAAAAAAAAAAGATTAAATGGTTAGTCAGCAAATATCGCGAGTACATATAGCCAATACCACCACCCCAAAAGAAAGAACAATATATCCAATTTTCAGGGGTTAGATTTCAGCTTAGAATCCTCCACAGTAATGGTTATTTAGGCTAACTCTAATAGCTATCCTATTGTATCTGTTTCTATAATTAGAGTTGAATATCTCAAAATTTAATTTCCAATAGTCTCTCAGTTCTATTGATCCCAATTCATTCTTGTTTCTCCATACATTTCTTGACAAAAATTATTAGCTATCCATGTTTTTCCTTTTTTTCTTTTCTTTTTTTCATATCTTTCTACAAAATAATTAATATATCAATTATATATTTATATTTTACATTTTTTTCCAACTAACGAAGGACGGTAAAAAAATAAAATGACCTAATTATTCTTTGGTGAGTTGTTTAAGAATTATAATCTATATATTTTAGTTAAATATTCTTTTTTTCTTTTTATTTAATATTCTTAATTTTACATTTATAAAATGAAAAACTTTGAAAAGTATTTACGGTTGGTCATATATTATTTTAAAAAATCTAGTTTTTATGGATTTTGAAGAAAGTAGTTGTAAATTAATTAAAACAATATAAATAATAAAGATTGCTGTCCAAGAAATATCTCAAGTTAAAATTAATTAACTCTCACCCCAACCATAATTTTTTTGCATATAAAAGGCCACATATATTTTACTTTTTCCTTTTCTTTCTCATAAAAAGAGTCATTTGAGTTATGGAAAACTTCTCATTACTCATTGTTTTTAAAAAAAAGACGTGTCTTTTATAGGTAATGGGTGTAAGGTGACAGGTGCCTACTGGGCATTGACCTTATAAATAATAGTAACATATTTTAATCTTATTTAATTTTTTTTGTTTCTAATACTATTTTTTAGTCAAAGTTTTTAATAATTTATTTAAAAGAATAAAAAATACAAAAATAAGTAGAATAATAGGATTTATTAAAAAAAATATAGATATATTTTATTATACATGAAAAGAAAATATATTTAATTTTAGAATAATAAACAAATAATTTTTATAACAAGTTAGTTTCTAGATATATGGATTTTTTTTTTTTTGCATACATCTGAGCCGCTTAAAAACGCCGAAGTTGAATTTAATCAACTAAAAAAGAAGATCTCAATGAGAGTCTAAAACTATTCTAGGAGTTGTGACACCACTCCTATCCCTAGTTAAACTGTCCCATAGATAATCCGGGGGATCCTCAAAGACGCTCAAATCTTCATTCATATCCGCTCCTCTTCTGGCAAGCATGTCCGCACAAGAATTAGCCTCGCGATAAATAGGATGCAACTCAAAACCGGTATATTTCTTCAATAGATCAATACAAGCTCGACTAGTATGACAAACCCAACCGTTAAAGCTACCACCGCCCTTCACTAGTGCATGTAGCTCTCTCGAGTCGGTTTCGACATGTAGTTCGTTTATACCCCTACTAAGCACCCATTTCAACCCATAGTGTAAGGCTAGCACTTCTGAACGAAAAGCGGAATCCACCACGCAACACCCCGAAAACCCGGCAATAAATGCCCCATCTACATCCTATAAAAGGCCACATATATTTTACTTTTTCCTTTTCTTTCTCATAAAAAGAGTCATTTGAGTTCTGGAAAACTTCTCATTACTCATTGTTTTAAAAAAAAGACGTGCCTTTTATAGGCAAGGGGTGTAAGGTGGCAGGTGCCTATTGGGCATTGACCCTATAAATAATAGTAACATATTTTAATCTTATTTAATTTTTTTTGTTTCTAATACTATTTTTTAATCAAAGTTTTTAATAATTTATTTAAAGATAAAAAATACAAAAATAAGTAGAATAATAGGATTTATTAAAAAAAATATAGATATATTTTATTATACATGAAAAGCAAATATATTTAATTTTTAAATACTAAACAAATAATTTTTATAACAAGTTAGTTTCTAGATATATGGATTTTTTTTGCATACATCTGAGCCGCTTAAAAACGCCGAAGTTGAATTTAATCAACTAAAAAAGAAGATCTCAATGAGAGTCTAAAACTATTCTAGGAGTTGTGACACCACTCCTATCCCTAGTTAAATTGTCCCATAGATAATCCGGGGGATCCTCAAAGACGCTCAAATCTTCATTCATATCCGCTCCTCTTCTGGCAAGCATGTCCGCACAAGAATTAGCCTCGCGATAAATAGGATGCAACTCAAAACCGGTATATTTCTTCAATAGATTAATACAAGCTCGACTAGTATGACAAACCCAACCGTTAAAGCTACCACCGCCCTTCACTAGTGCATGTAGCTCTCTCGAGTCGGTTTCGGCATGTAGTTTGTTTATACCCCTACTAAGCACCCATTTCAACCCACAGTGTAAGGCTAGCACTTCTGAACGAAAAGTGGAATCCACCACGCAATACCCCGAAAACCCGGCAATAAATGCCCCATCTACATCCCATAATAAATGCCCCATCATTTCCTTCCTTTATACTTTCTCTTGTGTCTTATCTTTTTTCAAATCTTGTAAGTAGTTAAATACTTGTCATTTAATTACTTTAGTAGGTTTGATCGCCTAAAAAAAACTCTTTATTTTACAATTTTTCTACTTTTAAAACTCATCTTATGATTCCTTTTGAATTGACTCTTGGGCCCAATTTGTGGAGAAGATGATTTATTATTAATTTTGAGTTGTGTTTTTCCAAATCTACAATCAATCTTGATTAAAAGCCACAAGCGAACAATTTTTTGGTACCGTTGTTGGGTTTGGCGTTTAGTCTTGGTGGATTGCTACTTAAGTTCTCTTTTGTTGTTTGTTCTTGTGTTATTTGTTATAATTGCTTACTTCATTTCTTATTGAATTGGTTTCTCATATCTTCTCCTACTTGCGTGTTTGTTTTTTGGAAGATGTTTGTTAAATAAGGACCATTCTCTATTAAGTTAGAAGTTGAGAGAATGAATAACATATAGTGTATGTTAGGGGATTAAATACATTAAGATGATGCTAACAAGGAGGAACTACCCTTCAATGAAAATAGTAATAAGAATCCACAACAAAACATGCAAGCACTAGTACCTTTACCTATTCCTAGTACGATTCTAGATGTATTTCTCCCGAGGGGAATTTCACTTCACCCATTGTGGTAGTCCTACCACCCTTTGGTGATAATACAAATTTGTAGGTTAAACCGCACATCCTATCCATGTTTCCCAAATTTATGGGAAATTCCAACCAGAACCTATATTTCCACCTTAATAGTTTCAAAAATGCATGCTTGTCTTTTAATTTTTGGGGTATGGGGGAAGATGAAACTATACTCTAGATTTTTCCATTCACATAATGGGACACATTGGTTCGATACACTCCACCCAACTTTAACTTTTACTTGGTCTGAGTTTCACAAATTATTCTTTGTAAGGCATTTCACGGTAGCTAAGAGATTAGGCAGGAGCTTGATTATTATACCTAATTAGATGGAGAGGCCCTTTATGCGAGTTGAGATAGACTTCTCAAAGTTGACACAGTTTTCGATATCTTAACCTCTCCAATTGAGTTTTGGCTCATGCTTTCTACAAAGGGTTGACCGATATGTCAAGAAATTTGGTTGATTCCACATGTCATGGAAACTTCATGCGAAGGGGAAAAGATGAGACTTGGTTGTTTTTAAAACAACTCACATATAATTCTAGATCGCACATATCTTCTGCGCGTGAACTGTTTCTTCTAGAAAGGGTATGTTTAGATCCCACCTAATGGTGTTCTAGCTTTGAAAGTTGATGTTTGACCAAGAGGATAGATAAATTTACTAATGCCAGTAAAGATTCAACCTAACATCAATGCTCATAATGGTTATGAATGTCCTAACTATAATAATTTTTTTGAGACTGAGCAAGAATTTATAGATATATCATAAGATCAAGGTTGTTGAGTAATTGGGAAATACATGAATTAGCAAGGCCAAAGAAACACTTATCAACCGGGTTGAGGCCTCACCCAAACATTTCCTCAAGAAACAACCAACTAAGAGACCAACCACAATACCGAGCGCCACCTACATATCCCAATGGTAGGCTATCTTCTCCATTTTTTCAACTAGATAAAAGGTATGTATCTACTCGACCTCCTAATATAGTAAGCTGTCTTCTAGGTCAGCTTTCGAGGCTATAGTTTTGCAAAAGTAGAACAATTTAGAGGCCACGTCACAAACCACTACCCAATTTCTCCAGTCTCATTCATAATCAATTGGAGGATTGTGAATTCAGTTAGGATATCTAGCGGAGTCTATAAATATTAGGGTAGGCAGAAATTTTCCACATCTGGGGTTATATATTTGGAATGTATTTCTCAAAAGAAAACAATATAAAAGGTAAAAAAATATAACTTTCCACCAAAAAATAAAATTTCGCACCATGCAGTATGTTGTGGACTTATGTCACATGCTAAGAACCCAACATTAACTTTTATATCTAGGCTATAAATGGAGCCTTAGTAAAATCCCTCTCAAGAGTCTCGAATGTGGTTTTTTCGTGTTTACGAATACTATATTCATATATAAAGTTTGCGATTCAGATTTAATTGTTTATAAGTTTTTCTTAATTTTTCTTCTCTAATCAATGAACCGGTTGTAAAAAAAGAAATAGGACAAATTAATATTTTCTGGAAAAAATACAATTATAGAATTTATAAACATTTAAACAAAATTTTATTTTTGTTAAATTTTAAGTGTAAAATAGCAAAATCTTTATATTTCAAAAATAAATAATCTTGTAAAGTATTGCACAAACAAAAATATTTTCTTATTTTTTATAATATTTTTATACATAATTTTTCTTTTACAAACAAGATAAAACTCAAATAACCAACTCCTAGTCTGGTGTGTACATAAATATATACACCAAATCGATACAGGTGATATTATACTGTCTAACCCAATAGAAAATGCTCTCTAGAAACCCCTCGTCTCCTCACCACTCTGTTCATGTAAGTCTCCATTTTCCTTTTTCTATACAATAAGGTCTCAGCCTTTCATTGTTGTTCTTTCGAAACTTAGGTGTCTTGAGCCTTCAGTTGTTCAACTTTTGTTGTTTATCTGACCGAGCCTTAACTTCGGCTAAATTCGCACTAGTTGACTGTTTTGTCATCCCTTTTGTTTCGGGCTTTTCTGTATATGGGTCCTTAGCTCGTTTTTGGTTTGATTTTACTGTTGGAATTTGTTATGGCTTTGTCTAAGTTCTTTGCTTATCAACACCCAAATGGAGGATCTGGTTGCTTTTCTCTTACTCTCGGTGAGAATTCTATGTACGTTGACGTTGATGAATACAAGCATTTTTCCAAAATTGTTTCACTTGATGAATTAGCTTTGGCTGCCTCAAGAAACCAATCCTTAAAAATTGGGTGTAAAAGGCAACAATAGTTGAAAATAGGGGATTCTATGTGTACATTATCAAATTTAGAATATATCTTGATCTTGAACTCGTTTGGAAGAATAAAACTTTCCACATATTTGTTAAACATGTCATGCTACATAAGTGGGACGAATGCTTTAAGAATCTAGCAATTTTTGTTTTTTTTGTCTTATGGGTTTGTATTGATGGCTTGGCCTTTTACATTAACCATGATAACATTTCAAAAACCATATCTACTCTAGGAAAGGTTAATTAAGTGGTCTTTCCTGACTCGGCTAACTTCAAGGCTCGACCCTACTCGAGGGTGCTCGTCCTTTTGATCTTGAGATAGAGAATCTATATGGGTCTCCTTTTAGTATTTTTTGGGTTAGGTAAACGGTTATATTAATAAAAAATTATTGTACACTATACAAGAGAGTTACCTACCTAAGCCAAAAGGCTAAAGATAGCAACTAGGAAGCTAAATACGACTACCCCATAATACTAATACAAGCTATTCGCCCTCTATCATCCATAAACGAATGATGAGGGAACAAGGAAATAAAATAGAAAAAATACACCACTTAATTTCCTTGGTAAACGTTTCTCTAGATGAAGGTTCACCTCCCATAGCAAGGTGATTTCTCGCTTTCCAAATACAATACACGGTTGCTCTAAATCCAATCCTCCATGCTTTTTTCCTCCAATTCTCACTAGCTTTAACCTTTTTAAGCCATTTCAAAGCACTTAGGAGCGTGTTCATCTCCTTATCCAATCATTGCCAAGACTTTATCTCAACCTAAATAGCCCCCGAGGTGCTTGTTTGACTCAAAAATCTTCCCCACAAAAATTACAAAGAGGATGGAACTCCAAATAAGTAATGTGATCCTTAGTTTTAAGCCTCTCTCTCAAAGCCGACCACACAATAATTGCAAGTTTAGGAAAAATACACGAGTCTCAAATAATATTCGCCCAAGGTTTGATATAAAATTTTCGACGGAATAAATCATAAGGTTTTTTATGTAAATAATAAAATTCCTTACTTGACATACCATGTGTAATGTGACTCGCATTTCTAGAGAAAAACACAAAGCCATAATACTCTCTTGGCCTTCCACTCCTAAGGACCCAAAAATATTTTTTTAACTCCCAAACATTTTTCAATAAAGGAGAATCACCCTTTCTTGGTTTCTATTTCCAAAATCCATAAGCTTGAAATTATTCTCCGTTAATCCATATAATCCAAAGTGAATCCTTTTTCTCCACATCTTTCCAAAACATTTTTAAAGGTAATGCTTTTTCTATGCTTCTAAATCTTTTAACCTAAGTCCACCTTCATCTTTTGGTACACAAATCTTGCTCCAACTAACTTGAGGAGGTTTATTCTTCCAATAAAAATTCTGGAAAATGCTAATCACACGATCTCGAACACCAATCAGAATCGAAAATATACTAAACCAAAATAACCCCTTTGAGGACCGATCTAATTAGTTCTAATATTCCCGCAAAAGAAAGTGAAGAAGCTCTTCAAGATCTCACATAACCTTCCAACTTTTCAAAAAGAAGTTTATAATCTCTTGAAAGCAAAACAAAAGAGCCAAGCGGAACCCCAAGATAACGAAAAGCATGACACTTTTTTCCAAGAGTGTAGGTGTCAAACCATTATCTATGTCATCATTCAATACCCCAATATAATAAATATTAGACTTTTCAATATTTTATTTAAGTCTCGAACAATCTCCAAAGGTATTTAAGTTATCCATAAGAATTTTTATCGACTTTTTATCTACTTTTGAAAGTAGCATTATATCATCTGCGCAGGCTAAATGTGTGATCTTTTGCTTCTCACATTTGAGATGATATTCAAAATCAATACTCATATTTTTCTTTAAAAGTTTAGAGAAGTATTCAAGACAAAAGATAAAAGGATAAGGGGAAATAGAGTCACCCTGTCTTAATCTTTTTTTTGTAAAGTATTCATGAATTTCTCCATTTATAGCCACATAATAGAAAATAGATGAAACACAAGACATATCTAATTCACAATTTTTTCCAGAAAATTTAATCCCTTTAGTACCCCATGAAGGAATTCCCAAGAGATCGAATCGTATGCATTTCGAAAATCAATCTTTATAGTGCATCTTAAGGAGTTACTATTATTGTTGTACCCCCTTAAAAGCTCTTGCATAAGGTGTATATTTTCAATCATAGATCTTCCCTTTACAAAATCATTTTGAGAGTATGAAAACATTTTGATATCGGATATGTATTTTTTTTTGTTCAAATATTGGGATATGTATGAAATTGCTGTTTTGGTGTATATATTTATATATTTATATCTCCGTCAGATTAATCATGGTGTACAAAAGCTAATTGGGATCACCCATGTAAAAAAAATTAAAGTAGTAATAGGAGTATTACTGAGAGAAAAGAGTTGGTTTTAGAAAACGAGAGTTGGAGATCTAGAGACAATTAGGGGTGGAAATCGGAAGGAACGGATCGGAAAAAGGTCTTTAGGAAAAATTTCAATTTTTTGTGGAATAGATTTTTTCTATTCTAATTCCTACCCAATTTTTCGAAATTGGAAAAAAATTCCAAATTTGGAATTTCAGAATTTACCGAAAATTCGGAAATTTCGGCACAGAAATTTCGGAACTTTTGGTACGGAAATTTCGGAATTTCGGAACTTTTGGTTTGAAAATTGCGGAACTAAGGGTTATAAATCGGAACAGTAATTTAAAACTTACACGAAGAGTAACAGTAGTAAAACACTAAACTTATAAAACTTACACGAAGAGTAACCGTAGTTAAAAACCAAACTTAAAATTTACATGAAGTAACAAATTAAAATTAGTTAAAAAAAAGCTAAACCACTGTTACTTTTCTAATTACATGAAAGAAAAAATATTTCAAAAAAGTCTCAGAAAATGATCCTGCAATTTTGTTCTAAATACGTCTTGCCTTCGAGTCTCAAAATGCTCCTAAAATTTTGTATGAGTTGTTAGAAAAAGTGTGAAAACAATATGGTATAAGGTATTAGAGAAAATGCGAAAACATTGCTTCAGCATTCTGAAAAGAAGATCACACTAGGCATTGCTGGATTATCTTTGTCTCGACCATTAGCATCATTGAAATGGTTAAGAATATTAAAATAGTTAACAACATTAACAGGTCTATGGGTATTTTTAGTGATATGAAATTTGTTGGCAAAGTCATGAATCTGTTCCTCTGTTAAAGGTTTCCTTTCAGCATTATCAATAATACAAGGAAATGAGAAGATAATAAACTTAAGTTTTTTTTTAGATTAACTAAGTCTTGAGTTGATTTATAAGTATACTTTGAAAAAGTTTTGGAAATATAACTGGACAGTGGATATCGAAACCAAGTTAATTTTCAAGTTCCAAAAATTTTCAAGAACCAAAGAAACATGACATTAATTTTTATGTTTCAAATACTCCATGCAATATTATTTTAAAATATAATTTATAATTCAGTAATATAATCGGTCGGAAATATAATTCGGAAATAAAATCGGATCGGAAAACCCGAAAAATTCGGAATTTATATGTAGTTCCAAATCCGATCCGATTTTTTTGGAAAAATCGGAAATCGGAATTTCGAAATCTTGAAAATCTGTACCTAAATCAGAATTTTCGGATCAGAATAATTGAAAATCGGAAATTTCGAATCCGATTTCTATCCCTAAGAGACATACATGTTAATGTCACGGTCACGGAGGCTACTAAGCTGGGTGGCCTACAGATTTTGCTGCAAATGCTTTAAATGGAGAGATTGGGCCAGCTCATAAAAACATCCTAGTTCTGAAATAGGTCCCACAAAACCTGGGATATGATTACGCTACCTAGTACTACTTCACTCAAATACTTGTTTTGTACCTTATTTTAACGTCTTACAATTCGACTTTTGTTTAAAATCATACTTATTTTAATAGAAAGGATAAACGTCTCACAATTAAACGACTACAAAAATAAAGGTCATTTTTTTGTAAATTGAATTTGTGATGGCCCATATCAATAGATCGGGTACTCCAAAGCCCCAATCAGTGATAGGCTTGATATGCGATTGCATAATTCTTTCTTTTAATTTTTGTGATATGTGACATGATGGAAACTAACAAGTATTTATAATCATGCGTTTATACTCCATGATTAAAATAATTGTCATTCAAAGATAGACACGGGTTTGACTCCGGACAAACATATTGTGACTGTTTTTAGTGGTCTTTTTTATCATCCAAATAATATATGTTAGATTTCATTTGGTATTACTTCTTAGAAGCATTTTTACTTTGCATTACTTATAATTGTCATATGATCATCAAACCCAGAAAAGAAGTTAGTACACATCTAAGTGTTTATAGTCCAACTGGTAGAATAATTGTTTTCCAAACACTCTTAGATTCAAGCTTATCTATATCAATAATTGTATCAATAGTTGTCTGTGTCAGGACAATTTTACAGCAATTAATTAAAAAAAAACTATATTCTATCTAATTTTTTTTTTTGAAAAAGAACTTTCGTTTACAACAAAAGCAAAAGGAAAAGAAGAAAAAACTTAATCTAATCTCCATAAGAGGATATAGTAGTAGTCCTGTATGAAAGATTGATTGACTATTACAAACTAAAAATCTAGAACTTGTTTTTGTAATTGATTATTTGGAATAGGGAAATGTGTTTTCTCTTTTAATTCTATGTGATCATTAATAACTTGAAAGGAAATACATTACAAGCGTTGTTAGACAATTGTTTTTAAAGCTAACATTGTAAAAAGGAAAATTATTTGATATAGCCCGCCTTGGTAGTAAAAGGTCCAGATTTTTGAGGTTATATATGCTTATGCTTATGATTTTGATCTGCTCAGTTACTATTTCTCGCTAATTAAGGGCTCATTGATCAAAAGTGTAAAATGCCTAATTTGATTAGTATAAGTTTTGTTTCATATAAAGTCCACAATTGATGCATGGGGATATATATAATTTGTAGGTAAGGCATAAACATCTCTTAATTGGATAGATACTTTTTTCGGTTGTCACTCTTGTTTTTCGTTTTTTTTCCATTATGTAAGAGAATTTTTTGAACGAAATGATTCTATAGGGTCCTATAGTGCATATATTTGCATAATTTAGAGACCTATAGTGCAATTATAGAAGAAACATTTGGTGTGGAGTCCGTTGAAGATGAAAGCTATGAGGATTAAACAAATTACATATTTTTTTGATCTAACATAAACAAATTACATATTATTTTCTTGTCCTAGTTTGTAGTTTCTTAGTTTGATTCAGATTGTAATGTTTCTTGCATATTAATACAATACTAATTAATGCTCAAATTCTTACTCGTAAGTTGTAACTCATTTATATATATAATTGTGGTGTTAGTTGATTTTTTCTAATTCTTTTACTTGTGTAAAAATATCGATGCCTGAATAAACACTGCATTTCAAGCTAGACAGACACATTCCCAGAATAAACCCTATAAAACTAGATCACATCAATTTTTAATTATGATGATAAAACAGATAATCTGTAAGAAACTGCAAACTTAGTAAATTGAGAGTAAATTGCATCATTAGTCCTCCCTGCAGTGTTATGCGAAATGGCATATCATAATATCATACTAATTATATACCAAACTTCAAACTTAGTGACAATTCACAAATTAAAAAAATGTAAAAAATAACTTACTTTATCTCAGTTTTATCCACATCCAGTTAAGACAAATTTGAATTAATTTCATCATTAAGTAATTCCGCATAAAAGAAACAAGCAAAGGTGACACATGAATAAGGTAACATTAAAATCGAATTTATTAACAATCAAGTCCACTATTTAGATATATGATCATGCTTCACTCAGATCCAATAATTTGATCCGCTATTTCCAAAGCTACTTCTATCAATGCGTCATGTGCATCACAGATACAACGTTCAAGAAATTTAACATTGGCATATGCATACAAATAAGACAAAATTATTATCCCTTATATGGAAGACCAAGAATGTTCCAGGATCCAGCTATACAAAAAAGCAAACTAGTAAAAATGTGGCTACAAAAGCACGTTCATACACTTATTCCTAAGAATATAAAAAAAGCAAACTAAAGTCTTGCAACAAGCAACTAGTAAATTAGATTTAGTAAAAGATAGTTGGAAACCTTCAATATTCTTAGACGTTAAAGGCTTAAACTACTAAGAGCTAAAATTACAACAGATACCTAGTAAATCATATAAAGAAAGTACTCTCCATATGGTGGTTAGATCCTAAAAAGAGGGTCTTTGCACCAGAAAGATCAGAATTAGGTTTGAGAAGGAAAGAGTAAATATTTAAAAAAAAAAAAAAAAATAGTCAGAAGGAAGGAACACAACTTTTTATAGCCTGAACTTTTTTTCCATTACATACGTTAGGGTTTAACTAGATGCTAACACATTTAAATAAAAAGACGTTCTACTTGAGATTTAATACATAAGAGTAAAAGCTTGCCACACTCATGAAAGACAAATTAACTAAAATAAAATACTACTTGGCAACTCTAAGGAGGAGCCACATTAATACCCCATCATTTAACAATTCGAGAAGAAGAAGAACTAGCAGGAGGAGCCACATTACCCTTATCATCATCTTTCTTATCATCAACATCATCAACTTTGTTATCATCATTATAAGTCCCACCATTCCCATCATCTTCTTCTTCTCCAAGATCCTCTTTACCCCCATCACCTCCATTTTCAGCTTCATAATTGTAGTTATAGTCATTTTCTGAGTCTGACGTAAAACTTTCCTTCTTTTGTTTTTTTGATGGTTTGTCATTCTCATCATCATCTCCTTGACATCCCAAAAAATCCCGACCATTCGCGTCATACAAGTCACCATTCCAATAACGACCACGCCTATTGAAGCCTCGAGAATCAAGTCCTTCACGGCTATAGCTATCAGTCCCGTATAGAGTACCTGTGTCTTTGTGATAACCTTCATAGTCAAACCCATTGGAATCGTGTAAACTTCCATCTGTAAACTTATGGCTTTCTCTGCTGAAGCCATAGTAGTCTACACCGTTTAAATCATACGGACCACCTGTATCTATGTGATTACGTGTGTCTGTGTCGAAGCCACGATCATCAATCGGCATAATATTTCAGTGGAGGGTTTGGTGTATGTATTAGAAAGAGTGGTGTTTGGTGGATGTAGTAAAAGGAGAGGAAGGATTTATATAGAATAGATGAATCATTAGATCGTTTATTAAAACTAATAAATATAAAAGGTGATGAAATAAAATTACTGTTTTAGTGTATATAAGTATATACACGCAAAGTAGTATGCAGAGCGAAAGTGAGAATGAAAAAGGAAATAGTCCTTTCTTGTATTTTTTTGGTTCGAATAATAGTCCTTTATTGTATTTTTTTTTCGAATAATAATTCATTTTTTCATATATTTAAAAATAAACGAAACACTCATTATGGACTATGATAAAGCATCCGATTTTTTCCGAAAACTGTTTAAAAGAAATTGTCTTTCGCCCTCGAGACAAAAATCCGTACATGCTGAAAGTAATGTTTTGAAATAGGGATATCAAAAACAATTGAAAACAACTGTTTCCTTTAATTGAGATGATCGATGAATTCTATATATCAAGTAGGTCAGATATCGCCTAATCATCCATTATTGGAATTGAAAGTTTGTGTGACCTTTTAAACAATTCGTTTGCCTATTGGTATGAAACTAAAATTTACATATAGTTGGATGTTTATATGTCTTACTATATTCATGTTTCCTTTATATGATATCAACTCTCCAAATCAATTAATTTGGCCTACTTTTCAACTAGGGACTACAATACCAAGTCAGGAGATCAAGAGATTGGGCAAAGAGAGGTAGTAACTCTAACAATTCAGTGCTCAGAATACAAAGAGTTAAGTCGAGTCTTTAGAAGGTAATTTGGCATTGCTAAAATTCCAATTATAATCAGCATATTCCTATAGAAGCGTTGTCGGGAAGCCATCTCATCTAAAAAATCTGTATAAAAGACAATGTGCAAACACCGATGACTTTTGAGGTTGTTGAATAAGGTTAAACATACACACCGTACTATTTTTTGCATTGTAATGGAACTCATACATAGTGAGATAAATATAAGCCACATATCAGAATTGACACAGAATCTCAAAAGAAATTAATGTCTATACCAAAAGGGTGAATTATATATAGGTACTTGAAAACCATATTTTTTCTCTATAGAGTATGGCAATTCCTTCTTATTAGGGACCTCTGTTTTGACAATTGTCTTCCCTACCCTTACTAACACTAAAAGACAAAGAAAATGTGATGTCACTGTTTCTCTCTCCACTACCACTATACACCTACCTCCGACCACCGACCACCGACCTCCGACCACCGACCTCCAACCACCGACCACTGACCACCGACCTCCGACCACCAGTCATCGGTCACCGAAAAAAAAAACATAGAGTACTCCGAGAATTTGCTGAGTACTCGATGAATTTGCTGAGTACTCCGAGAATTAAACGAATTAAGCGAATACTCTAACGAATTAAACGAATACTCTATAAAAATAGCCGGAGTACTCTATGAAATAGTCGGAGTACTCTATGAAATAGTAGGAGTACTCTTTGAAATTAAATGAATACTCTATAAAATCAATGTGTATTTAATACCATTTCATTCATTTCATTCAAACTATAAACCATTTACAATAGATAAATAAAAAAAACCTAAACTAAATTCAAAGTTGACCAGATCTGGTCAACAAATGTGATAAAAAAGAAGAAAAAAGGAGATCGAAGTTGTGTTGCTGAAACCATGGCCGGAGTGAAGACATGAAAGCAACTCGAACAGTAAAAACGCCACCACCTCCATGGCTCGGCGCCGCCGAGTGAAGCCATGGCCGGATTCGTTGATTAAAGCTCTTCTGCCAGCGAGCTTCAACAGAACTCGAATAAGATCTAAAATGAACAGAAATCCAGCAACACCACAGCTCTCGAACGGTCCAGCCTCCTTCTTCTTCGATTAGCACCTTCACAGCCTCTTCGCGCCTGAAGATCCAACGTTTTCCAGCTGCTGCAATGTTCCAGATCCGTACCACCACCTGAACAGCAGCACCAAGCTCACGCTCGAAGGAACACCCGATCTGCAGGCCTCTTTGTCTCTTCAAATCGGCGCCCAAGGAGGAGATCTCTTCGTCACCACCACCGAGATCCATTCTAGCTGCGAGTCTGCACCACACCAGCAACAATGGCAGAACCAATCCGTGTGAGGAAGGCGAGGAGAGAGCTTGTTTCTGGCCAGCGAATCTCCAGCGGCTGCTCCGGCGATGAAGAGGAGGAGAGAGCTTGTTGGTGGTGGTGGGCATTTCGGTGGTTTTTCGATCGTTCGTCTTTATTTTTATCTAAAAGGAAATCTAACAATTTTAACTATTCGTTATATTTTTTAAAAATATAATCTAATATTTTTAACCATAGATTTATAATTGGTTTTTGATTCAATCTATTTCTATTGATTTTAGATTTTAACACTAATTTTTGTCATCTCTCTAAGTTCGGTGTCTGCAATTAAAGAATTCAGACAGAAACTTGAGAAAGTCTATTTTTGATATTAACATACCTTGTAAAGAGAAGGTAGATAAATCAGATGTATTAAATACTAACCTAGCGTTATCACTTATAAGCAAGGACTCAAACAGTATAGGATTTAAAATTTATAAAGAATAATATAACAATGAAACTAATATATTACCAACTTAAGAAATAATGTGTTTATGTATTGATTCATATTATTTATGTTAATCTAAATATAGATTTGAAATATTTCGACAACCTTTGAATAAATAAAGGGTAATTCAAAGAGTAAATAAGGAATAAAACTTTTCTTTTTTCCCTCCAATAAAACTCCCTTATTAACTTCAATAAATTACTACAGCTCGTTCTGTTTTTAGTTTTTTAAAGATTACTTACATACCCTTACTTCAATAAACTCCCTTAGTTTTTCTCTATATTTATATATGTAACACGGAAGATACATAACATAGTTTAGTCAATTTCTTGTAAATATTTGTTGATTGAAAATAAATTAGTTAATTGAATCGTGTTATGAATATACTAGTTACCAAATAAAATGTCTGATAATTCTTGTTTAAATTAGATAGTATTTTTATTGTCAATCGTTTATAAATAATACGCAGACACACCACGTTGCACTTAATATCAAAACTAACAATGGGTAGTTGGGTACTAACAAAAGGCAAAATGTAAATTACTTAGGTGTTTATTTGTTATTTTTAAAACTTAAGCATTTAATTGTCAAAATTCGGTAAAGGAAAGTATTACAAAAGTATTTTCCTTATAAATATATGTCCCACAATCTTGTTATTTATACTTATTTTTTGCTCGTCTTTAATATATTTATTTCTTTAGGAAAAAGAAAATCAAGTCTATCGTAACTCTCTTTCATTGTCGTTTAATGAATTTGCATGAGATTTTAACCGTTAAATGATGCATGATGTTTAATATCTAATGCATTTTCATATAGCTCGCTAATAATCTTTTTACGTTAAATCACATTCATTTCCATATAATTATATCAATCAATACTTTGGAATAAAAAAATATATCAATCAATACTACATGTGGCATACTACAGTATTAAATATCAATCGTATGAAAATAAATTTCATAAAATAGTATTCCATAGTTAGTATCTCACAATAGCTTAAATATTGCATACAGCTAATATTGAACGACTTGAATACCTAAATTATTTTCATCTTTAAATATTAAAAAGATTTATCCAGTTTAAAGAAATAATTTTGATTTGTATTTTATCTTATATTGGTAAAAGCAAGTGACAGAGATTTGAAAAATTATACCTTAAATAAGAAAGATATCTTTCTTACACGGTACTATTATAGATGCATCAAATAACTCATAAGACTGGTGAGCAAAGGAAATGGAAACTGTGCCGAAAAAAATCAGATAAAGGTGAACTTTGAAATGGAGTACATTGGGAAAGATAAAGTTGAGAGGTAGGTGGGTATTGAGAAAGATATCTTTCATATTGCTGATACATCAAATAATATAGAAGAAACTTGTGCAAAGAAAAACAGAAAATATGCAGACAAATATCAGATGGGAAGTGGACTTTGAAATGGAGTAAATTGGGAAAGAATAAAGGAAGAGGTAGATGGATACTAAAGTTCATTGAAGGAGTGGTAGGTGTCCGACCAAAAAAAATAAAAATGAAGGAGTGGTAAATGAAAATTTCGTCGAAAAAGTAATATCTCATCACTTTTATTTTTAGCAAAAATATCTCATGAATGTGTTTTACGTTTTAAATATATACATATTTAAATTTTTAAAAGTCGACAAACATATATCCAAGGTTTTTTACTTTTTCTTTCCATTACTATCAGATGTAAATTGTGTTAACTAATAATGTGGTGGGGTAAAACAAGAATTTCACTTTTAAAGATCGTTTATAATTAAACACAAAATTATATCTCATGTTAGCATTTAACGCGTATTTAACGGGAGATAATAATAAAAAAAAATGTTGGGTATTTGAATATACACTTTTAAAAAGTTGAATATCTATATGTCAAAATTTAAAATCCCAAATATTTGGGAAGCATTTTTCCCTTTTTTTAATCAAAATTTTTTATCAAAAAGGGGTTCGGGGTTTAAAAACTGATTTTGCAAGAATCGGCGTCTCAGGTTAGAAGTCTTAATAACTGGGAAGGGGGAGTGGACACCAACGAGCTAAACAAAATGACCTGTAACTTTTATTTTGCCACCTAATCAGTGACATTAGATGAATTTTCAAATAGTTTATCTCAAGTAACGTATTATATAATTTTATATCAGTTTTTTAACTTAGATCATTGACCACCTGTATAACGTTTGCACATTCGTTTTCTACAGTTGGTTGCTCTCGAAAAATGTCTCGCTTATCTAAATGCACAAACAACTCAGTGTCTCTGCTTCAACTAGAGAGTGTGCACTATACGTCCAAACTCTACAATTGATCAAAATTTCACTTGCATTCCTGAATTTCTTTTATGGGTCTTTTTTAATAAATAAAAAATTTATTTGATAAAATTGAGGTCTTTTTATTAAAAAAGAAAATGAGGCCTAAAGTAGTCGACTTGATGGCTTGCCGCAAGGGTTGATCCCACATAAGGTGGTGATTGGTATGACTAATAACCTTATATATGGGGTTCTATTGATTTTGTACATGTGCAAGTTGAATATTAGTTGAAAAATCCTACTAAATCCCTTCTTATATAATTCTAAAAATAATCCAATCTCTCTGATTGATGATAAACTAGCTTTATAATATTATCATACGATTCATGGGTTGAGATCGTATATGCACCATACTAGTTATAAAAACAAAAATATGGTTGGAGGTCAACTTGGCTATCAGACCAATCTCAATCGGTTCCTTAACTAGATAAGATCGATGGTCTAGCTATTGGTTCAAATCGCTAATCTACTATTCACATTCGGACCAGACCAGTTTTAAAAAAGTTAATCTGATCTATTAAGGACCGACATGTTAAGAAATCAAAAAAAAACTGCTAATACTAATGATTTTTTTTAATACATGAGAGAGCCACTTTGGACTCGGGGTCATTTGACTCCAATGAGATTCGATCCCAGGACCTCTTGATCTCTGCGGAGTAACCTAACCACTAGGCCAACTATCGATCTCAGATAATACTAATGGTTTGTTCCACTATATACTTATACAACCTGTTAAGTATTAACCCATTAGTTTTTTTATTTATTTCTAACTTAGACCATCAATTGCATACCCAAGTTGGTTTAACGCGTTAATGAATTGTCATACCAACTGTCATCCCAGTCCAATTCCATTCTCACGCTAACAATCCATCCACCTCACCTATCCACCGTATTTCATTTCCTTTCTCTATTGACGCAATAATTCAATTAATCTTTTATCTTAGCCAGATTTCTCCACGGATGGTTTAAATATCATGTTATAATCACCAACCACCACTTGAGCTTCTTTCTTATAACGTATTCTTTTGTGGGGGTAATTTTGTTAATTTGAAAAAATTTGGTGGGTATTTTTTTATATATATGTGGGAAAATATCTTAGTGGATACCTACTAGATTCGAATTTTGACAACCAAGTGTCTAAGGTTTTAAAAGTGACAGACAAGTACCCAAGTTTTCATTTTATGTCTTCCGTTAGTATCCACTGTTACTTTTGACGTTAAGTGGCATGTGGAGACTGTGTTATGTCTTTCGTTAGTACCCAGATTTGAAAAATTAGGCACTTATTTGTTAAATTATGAAAACTTGGGTACTAATGTAAGACATAACACAATCACCACATGCCACTTAACGTCAAAAGTAACAGTGGATACTAACGGAAGAGATAAAATAAAAACTTGTGTACTTGTTTGTCACTTTCGAAACCCTGGACAGCCGGTTGTCAATTGTTGAAACCTGGGTATATATATAAGAGCGAGATGCGCACGATCAATAAATGAATTTGTGGCTCTCGCCCATTTCTCACCTTGTTCAAGAACCCTGACCCTTTCTCATTTTGTTAGTTGCGAGGTTAATATAGAGATAAAATGAATATGCGGAGCTCCAATTCGCGTAGAAGAGAGAATTCATAAGAGAAGAAGACTAATATATATATATATATATATGTTTTCTTTGATGTTAAGTTTATGGTGTATATATATATATATATATATATGTTTTCTTTGATGTTAAGTTTATGGTGATGTACCTCAGGCATGTGGGAGGCTAAAAATGGGCTAAAAGATTTATGTGTTATTTGTCACTGGATAGACACTAACTTGATTATGCAAAAATGGTTATATGTTTATGTATCGTCACCGAGCGCCCCACTAGCAATTATTTAATTGATTTAATTACTACAAATTCTATGTCTTACAATATCAGTAAATGTGTGTTTACTTGTACTTTTGACAATGGTTTGAATATAGTAGCATATGTTCTACTACTAGCTAAGCACTTTACTAATGAGACCACCTATTATGATGAACGGTTCCACATTACATGTAATTGTCATATAATCGACTTGATAGTTAGTGACAGTATATAGGGTGTGGGGGTTAGTGAAATTGAGATTAATGGTGTGATAACGTATGTAATGAATATTGTAAAAAAAATAAAAAACTTCTAAAAATGTAAGAAATACCCCAACATTAATCTGAACCTCTAGAAAGAAAAGTCAATTGTTAGGTGTTAAGTACAAAGGTTAGACTAGTTTGCCCAACTAGGTGGAACTCTACATACTTAATGTTGCAAAGAGCCTTAGAGTTTAAGAAAATTATCGCTAGCATTAATAATGAATTTTTTTCTTAATTCAAATGGTTGTGTGGTTGTCAGCGAACTAGTCTCCTTCTTAGAGCCCTTTAGCATAACCACAACGAAATTATCTTCCACATTTAAGGAATGGATTGATTGTAGAGTTTGTTGGATGTCCCGTAAGCAATCTTTTCATGAATCAATGATAAAATAGTAGACTTTAGAATTAATGTAAAATGCACCTTAAATGCATGGAAACGCTAAATTGTAGATAGGAAGAATTACTGAACAATGCAAATGAAGTAAGCTTGTACTTAGTAAGAATGAGTGGTGTGTAGAACATGATATCCGAATGAGTAGAGAACCCACTTAGTTATGAACTAGTGGTGAGAATGGAGTGAAACTATGTAATTAGGAAAATTATACGGGCATGTCTTTGATAGCCACTTTAAACTTTTTAGCTTTCTAACCCGTGAATTAATTTTATCCTTCTTAGCCTCATTTTTAAGCCTTTAAGCCTTTCTTTTGAAGACACGTTATAAGCTTATCCTTTAGATGTTAGGATTTACCATATGACCCACACTTAAATCACGATGCGTAAGAGTAGTTGTCCTTGAGCTTGAGTTTGGGGTGAGGAAATCTGTTATTACATATGTTGGGTAGTTTTGTATGTGCTTTAAATTACTATGCACTTTATTGTAATTTCCTTTGTCGGTTTCTAAAAGAAAAAAGAAATAAAAAGAATATATATATATATATATATATATATGAGAAATTAAGTGGGCGTGATGATTCACACTAAAAAGAATGTCATGTATAACTTAAAAAAAGATTGAATAAAAGAAAAAAATAAAAGAAATGGCAAAGGAATATTCATATTAATCATATGATAAGTTAGGTTTATTTTTGGGGACGCTAAATTAGTGCGTCAAGTGAGTGAGATCTTATATGAGTGTAAAATCAAGCTCATGACAGTTTGTTGAAGGCTAGTGAGGTGGGAACCAAAAGCTCATTTTTCATTATTCAAATGTACCATATCATCCCTAAGCTTATGCTAAAACCGTAAAGACCTCGTGATCCCTAGGAATATAATGGAATGACATTTTTGCTAATAGGGATTAAGTTGAGTGGAGCGTTCAAAACAATTAAGGATCAATGACCACCCTATAGCCGCCATATTGAGCTAAGTGTCAAGTGTAATCTTCTAGCATTGTGGAAGTAATTTGGAATTGACATTATTATTTGTTTGATTTTGCATGATAGGTGTATGTGTATATTAGTTCTAGTGTTATGCTATATGAAATTTAATTTTCAGTTTTGCTTTTGGGTATTATTCTTTCGATTCCATATTTGTTTCATGCCTTAGATCCGTACTTTTGTTCTTACTTTGTCGGGACGACAAATGTTTGAGTTGGGGATCTTGATGTCTCCCATTTTGTGATAGATAAATTCATTTTGGGATATCTTTTTAGGTATATATTGGACTAGATATTAGATTTTTGGCCATAAAACACTATAATGCACTTTTTTCCTTCGTTTTGTTTTTATTATGAAATATAGAGCTTTTGTGCATTAATTAGTTTGTTTAGTATGAAGTTCTTATGTATATGGATGCTAGGAGGCATCAAGATGACTGGAATAAGTGAATTTTAAAGTCCAAGAGCAAGCAAAGGAGTCAAAGGAATAAAAGTAACCACTGTAGAGAAGAAAAAAGAATTTCATATTAAGGAAGCCGTCACTTGTAGCTGTTTTATAGCCCAGAATGGTGCAAAATCTGATTTGGTGGTTTAAACGAATGTGTGATCCTCTGAGTTAGATGTTCATAGGAATTTGAATCAGGCAATTTGGACCAGAAACGCGAAAGTTATGGTTGTTTTACTAAAGTGTGTTCAGCAGATGCGGGAATATAACAACGGATTTGGGCCATTAGTCATTTAATTAAGCCCATAAGGAGGCCTAATCCGTTTTTACCACCTATATAAGCCTTATTTGACCTTTTAATTTACTACCCTTCATATTTTTATTAATTAAAGGTAGAGGCAAAAGAGGAGCTGGAGAAAGACTAATTGTTCAACAACAACTCAATTTCTTCCTTCCAATTAGGTTTTTCTTTTATTTATTTTTTTAGGAAACATGTATTTTATTAATTTATTTTCTCTTCTTATTTTAAATATGAGCTAAACACATCATACTTGAGAATCGCATATTGGGTAAAACCCTAGTTCATATTAATTTAATGTTTTTTAGTTTTGGGATTCTTTAATTTAATTCTAGCATTGGATATTTTATCTTGACTATTATTTTATGTTTGTTTACTATTTATAAAAGGTACACTTAGAAATAGGTGTTAGTAATTAGGCTATTCACTAGTGGCGGTGATCATGACTGGGGGTTCAATTACAGGACTAAATGATAGACGCGAGGTATTCGTCATTGATCCTGACGGGCTTAACTAACCTTATAGCCAATTGGGTAATTACTTAATCATCTTAAAATAGCTTATATTCTCCTTTACAGGGTTTGTAATATCGTAGGATAGCTTCTAGATCCACCCTGTGGGGGGCTAGGAGATGTTAGAGTCCAGGCTACTATAAATATATCTAGTAGACCCTTAACAGAAATCAATGGTTATATGAATTACGATGAATCCCTAGCGAGACTCATGTATACCTCTCATATTTGCGGTTAATCGTTATTTACTTTAATTGCATTCTAGTTAATTTTAGCTTAATTATTTATATTCTTGTGTTAGGTCATTCATTTTTATAAAAACAAAACAAATATTCTATTGTTACTTTATTGTCTTGCAATTAATCCTACTTTTACTATAAACGCTTACCTTAAATCGCACTCCATGTGGAGACGAAACTCCCTTAATCCTTACTATTACTTGGAACGACTCGTACACTTGCGGTTAGTAGTCCATCCTAAAGTTTTGATTTTTTATCACACTCTAGGAACTAACAATCGACAAAGTGAAATTATTTATGTGATTATCTTGATGCTTTATATTGGGTTATTGGGGATACTAATTAGTGCATCAATTCTTAGGGTTGAGTGAGAAAATTCATGAGAGTAACTCAAACTCTAGGGCGATTCGTTGATGGCTAGTGAGGAGAGAGTCAAAAGCTCACTTTAAATTATCCAAATATACAATGATACAGAACATAAGCCTAACATTACAACCTTAAAGACCTTATGATTCTTTACTATGTGATCTAGGGGAAATTGAACCTATAGAGATTAGTTATATGGATCATTGGAGACTAGTGAAAATCGATGAACAATATATAGCCTCCATAAGTGAACTAAGAAAATAACCTCTCCTCCTAGGCATTGCAAATTTAATCTAATCTTGAATTTAAATCGTGTTGATTGTTTGTGTGATAAGTATATAGATGATTTAGTAGTAAATATTATTACATGATACTTGCTAAGTAGTTGCTTTGGGATTATTATGCATAGTCTTCTATCTTCTTCCCTTGTGCTTAATTGACTTAAAGTATATTTAGTAGAGACTTACCTTTGTTTTTATTTTTTATTGTATCGGGACGATACAACTTTGAGTTGTGGGTCTTGATATCTCTATATTTGTGATAAATTAATCTATGCATGAGACATCATTTTAGGTGAATTATATTATTTAATTAAGGATTTTTCCCTTATTATTATTACTTTCATATTTCTTGCCTTGAATTGGATTATTAGTACTTTTAGTACTTTTATGGTATAATTGTGTGTTAATTGTGAAGATATTAGATATATGGTAATTATTTAGATGCCAAATCAATATGGAAGAGATAAGGAAAGAAGATCCTAATTGAAGTCAAAGACTAAAAGGAAGTAAAGATAAAGTAGGAAACTAAAAAAAAAAATTGTCAAAGATAAGCTTCAGCTGGACAAACGTTCAGAATTTGTGTTGCTGTATATTTTTTTTACCTACCTCGAATCTAAAGGAGATATTTTACCAGCATAAAGATCTTTTCCTTGCGGTCTTTTGATAGTTCGTGGGGCCTGATCCGATAAGTATTGAAGGATTTATGACCAAAACAATCTGTTAAGTTTTTCTATCTTTTAGGCAACGAGTTTAAGTTGGAATTGGACTTCTTTGCTTGGCCCATAAGTTAATATTTCGATCTAATTGACTTCCAAACACCTATAAATATACCTTAGTATTATTGTAAGCATGTCCTTGCTTGAATACAAAACCTTAGTCAAGAGTCATCCAATAACAAGTTGACAATATGTATTTTTCAATTAGTTTTATTTCTATGTCTTTAGTTATGAACTAATTTTCTCATAGCTTGGGTTTGCATATGTATAATATTTAAATTATTTTCTTTATTCATGTAATTTGGGAAGAGTGACAGTAATTGATTCAACTACTTATTTTATATTTGAAATATATGTGTTATGTGTTTATGCTTATTACAAACCTTATCTTATTTGCTTTAATTATTATAATTATTTTATCACACCTTTTCCCCCACCACTTTCCAAAACATGGAAGTGGTCCCTCTAATGTCCCCTCTAAGGACCTCCAAAAATTAATCCGGATTCTTTAAATTGCTCCGAAAAATTGTAACTTTCTATGAAAAGCTTCAAACGATGCACTCCCCACTAATGAAAATAAATTAAAACAAAATCTAGCAACCAAAGGTACATGCAAATTTTGTAATGTGAATATAGAAACGGTTGAACACATTATATTCCAGATTGATCATGAAAGAGCAACTTGGATGGCTAGCCTGTTGAGTTAGCATACTTTGAATTCTGATATATGTAGATTTGATGATTGGTTGCTTCTCCTAAGTAACTGCACCAAATATGTCAAGGGCAAGAAGAAAATGAAAGAGAACGTCCCGACGCTTATCTAGTTTGTCATAATTGGTTCACGAGAAATAATGCTATGATGAATAATGTTATTTGATCCTATGATGAATTTAGGATTGTCTACTAAAACTAAATTGAATTAAAAAATTTACTCAAAAACAATGCTATACGGTAAATAATATTATTGGATCCTATGAGGACGATAAATTATTTAACTCAAAAATTAAATTCAACCTGGTTTATAACATTAATAGAGTCGGCCCCTGCAACTTTAATGGGCTCAACTTTCGTGATCATTTGGCCCATTTGTCTGGTGTAACTAAGAAAATGAATTTATATTATAATTGTACCGGGAACTTGGCTCCTCGTTCTTTTGTTTTGGGGGACCCTCACAATATTACTAGAACTAATATTTTGGTAATTGGTTCAAACCACTTTACTTGCAAAACATGCCCAGTTTTTAGCCCTATCACATGCCCCTTGTGTTCAGATCATCTTTGTTAGACCCTAGCTACAAGCCCGAGATTAGCTACTATCCTAGTCCATTGCGATATGATGTTTTCTGGAACTCTTATATTGTAGTAAAGACCCGATAATAGCTTTTGTATTAGGCCCTTCTGAACAAACTTTAATATTCACGGGTGGAGGATCAGACCTTTCTATGACCCCCTATGTAACCCACCTTATAGTTGTTGCTTTAAAATAAATTGTGACGCGATTTATGATTCGGCTTGTAAAGTAGCAGAGAAGTTTCAAAAAGAAATCATCATCGTAAAAAATGTGGCGTAAATGCTATACATTTATTCTTGAACTCTACCTTCAAAATAGACAAAAAAAAATTGTAATAGACTATATTAGACAAATTAATATAAAAATTTGCATAATATTTTCTTTTTCTTTGTTTGTAAAAAAAACAACTCCATAACTCATTAGGTATTTGCCCAAAAAAAAAAAACTCATTAGGTGACAAAACATAAGTGTTGCACTTTGTTTAACTCGTGATAACGATTTGTTAAAAATCGACTAGACTTTGTACCTTTTCCTCTATTTTTATGAATTTTCATATAAAATATACATAAACCAAAATATATTTTATTATAGGAAAATTCTTACATCCAATATATAATCATTAATGGCCATGATATGAATATTAAATTTTACCCTTTATTATATTCTTTGATAAAATACACCACATACTTTTCTATGTTTATATGATATTTTTTTTAGTACTCAATTCCCAAGTCTTTTTTTTTCTTTTTTCTGGACGGTATCCCCTAAGTTTTAGTAATATAAAACCTCGTCCTAAGTTTTTTTAAGTACTCACGTGATCCGTTGTTTTCTTTATTTCTAAAACCTGTTTCGTTGTTGCATTCAGGTAGTGCTGGCTTTTGATCTTCTTTATGATTTTGGTCAAACTATTCGAAGTCCCTGTATTGCAATAATCACACTGTACTTATATCATCTGTGGTCCCCTCTTGGAGTGTCCTTTTTTTTTGTTAATCTTTAAACGGTGGTAAAATAATCTTGTAAAAATGTAGGAGGCAATTATTTTTTAAAGCCTTCCAATCACAAATATTATGATATAACTCCTAACTAATTTTTTTTATATACAGCCATTTTTTAATGTTTTAGTTGGATTTTTTACACTTTTACCCTTCGTTCATCATGGATACGGGACTTATAACGTTTCTCCATGCATTGCATTTTCTCTATATGGGTACAGATAAGGGTGGAAATCAGATCCGAAATTTCCGATTTCCAACTTTTCCGATTTTGAAACAACTTTTTACGGTTTCGAAATTCCGAATTCCGATTTTTCCGAAAAAATAGGATCGGAATTGGAACTACATATAAATTTTCGAAATTTCCGGGTTTTCCGATCAGATTTTATTTCCGAAATATATTTCCAATTTTTATTTTCAAATTGTATTTCCTATATTAAAAAAATAATAAATATTAATATAAAGAAAAAAATATACAATCAGAAATGTTAAAAAATTTCATAACAAAAGAAGAAAAGAAAATCTAAACGTTGAAAAATTGAATGATACATTTTTATATATCAGGAAAATAAAAAAAACAAGAAACCTAATAAAACCTAAAAGATAGGCTAACCCATTTCTTCATATTTTACATTACCTTCCTACGAAACTCAATATCTGTTTTTTATGTAATTTGAAAAGTAATTCACAGTCATTATTTTTTACGTTTTGTTACTTATGTTACTTCTATTATTGTTCTTTTACCTTTTGTTAGTTATGTTATTTCTGTTACTGTTCATATAAAGTTTATAAGTTAAACTTTTTAACTACTTTTACATGAAATTTTTTATAAGTTTTGTTTTTAACTATCTTCATGTAAGTGATAAACTATTGCTCCGATTTTCAACCCTTAGTCCCGCAATTTCCGAAGCAAAAGTTCCGAAATTCCGAACCCAAAATTTCGAAATTTCCGAACAAAAGTTTCCAAAATTTCCGTGCAGAAATTTCCGAATTTTTGGCAAATTCCGAAATTCCGAATTCGGAATTATTTTATCCAGTTCCGAAAAATTGGATAGGAATTGGAACAGAAAAAATCTATTCCGAAAAAAAATAGTAAATTTTCCGAAAGACCCTTTTCCGATCCGTTGCTTCCGATTTCCACCCCTAGGTACAGACCTGCACAGTTTTTTACATCTTTTCTTTAGTTGGTTTTTAAATATTATAAATTCATTACTCAGAACTCAGAAGCTCATAAGACAATGCCCATAGGGTTTTTTTTTAAGAAGTCTTTTTTAGAGGCCTAACAGATAATCAAAGCCCTAATGGGGCTGCACCCCTGTTTACCAAAGCTTAACAAATTAGTCCAACACTTCTATTGGGGCTGGCCCATCAAGAACAAAAAACTATTTTTGGCTGGTCCTTTCATGACCAAAAAACAAACAACTTCTTCAAACAAACAAAAACCAGAATGGACAAATATAATATCTCATGTAAAAACCTAAATGTATGTCTACTGATCAAAACAATGGAAATTGATTTTTACCAAATTCATGTAAACAAACAAAATCAAACAATGTATGCAGAATTGATGTTTGAAAAAAAAATGACAACGAACAAGGGGGTGTTTTCAATTTAGTTAAAACATTACAAAAGCCCATTTCAGGATGTCAAATTCACTGGGCTGGACCCAGCACGAGATGGGACCAAAACTTAATGTACCCATCACGAGAACTGCTTCAATGTTCTGGACCCGTGGTGTATTGCCGATGGTGGGTGAAGAGGTGATTTTCTATGGTGATGGTGGTGAACAGTGGTCAAGAACCAGGTTTCATTGTTGATTGTGTTGAACAGATGGCGATGGAGATCAAGTATGGACGTGGGTTTGATGGTGACGGGGCCTCAACGGTTTAGACCCATCAAGAGGCGTGGCTTAAACGGGCTGGGCGTATGGTGGTATCACCGATGGCGGTGAAGAGGTGATTTTCGGTGGTAATGATGGTGAGCATTGGGCAAGAGTCGTGTTTCAGTGTTGATGGTGGTGAAAAGATTGGTTTTTATGGTGGTGAATAGATGGGGTTCGATGGAGGTGAAGGATGGTGGTGGGTTTGATGGTGATGATGGGGTAGGGTTTCAGGAGCTTGGTGGTGATTCGAATCTTGTTGGTGGTGGTGCGGAGGTGCGATCTTGGTAGAGTTTCAGGGTGATTAGAATGGTTGGGATGTGGGTGGTCTTTGGCTTATTGGTGGTGGTGGTGGTGGGTTATCCACGGATGCAGATGACATTGGTGGTTTTCCAGACGGCGGCCTTCTTCTCCAGCAGAGCTTCGACGGCGGCCTTCTTCTCCAGCAGAGCTTCGATGGCGTCTCCAACAGAGCTTCGACGGGAGCATGGCAACGGTGGGTAGGGAAGCTTAGATAGAAAGAGAGAGGGTCAGTGTGAGGGGAAGCAGAGTGGGTAATGGGGGGTTGGGGTTTCTAATATAAATAGGAAGAAGAGTGGGTGGAAAAGGGAGGTGGGTTGGATGGCGGTGAGTGTGAGGGAAGAGATGGGTTTCAGACTATAATGGGGGATTTGATTTTGGGGTGGGTTCTCTTTGTAGTTAATAGGGAAAGAGGGGGTATTTTGGGATTTTAATTCCTATTAGTTGGCTTTTAACTACTGGTTAGAAAAATGAATGTTATTATATAATCAGGGGTGGTGGGTTGGCCTTATAAAGTTAATGACCTAAAATGTTACAGTAAAATTATTAGACAACAGAATAAGGATAACCTTTTTATTAATGTTTAACGAAATAAAAAATTGTTTAAAATGTGATAGTGTTAGAAAATTAATTACAGTAAAATATATTCATTTCTAAATTAATTCTAATAGAGTTACTTTGTGAGATTTTATAAAATGGTTTAAACCAGTTAGGATCAACTCACTAGTCACGGCCTTACTCATCCAATCTAGTGGTATAGATTCAAACGAGTCAATGACTTCAAGTCTATAGTGACTCTTCTAGTTTTCAAAAAAATAATAATTATAAAACAGTTTTGAAAATTATTAATTTTATATAAAATAAATTATTTACTCCTGATCTTTCAAAATATCTTTAAAACTTTGAATAATCTATTAAATTTGAAAACTTAACACATGACTCGATCAAATCTTCAATAATTACTAATTTTGTTTTTCGATAAATATATTGACAAAAAATTATTATTTATTGGTTGGTCAATTTATCGAATAAAAAATGTTAATCAACTAAATATGACATAGTTAAAACTTTCTCAAATAAATATATAAAAAATCAATTGTCGAAAAGTACAACCAAACTTAAGAAAATCTATATATAAAAGTTTTGATAACTGGATATAAAAAAACAACTAGTTATAAGCTAACCAGTTGGGTTAGTTTAATTGGTCAAGAACTTGAAATCAGAGTGTAAAGTGAGAAGTATAGGTTTCGAATGTCTTCCCTAAATATAGATAACCTAGTTCTAATTTATTTTGAGTATGCATGGAGAAGCGTGAATCTTTACTGTGGGATTAGTCATGGTGCACGCAAGTTGGTCCGAGAGAAAAATAACTTACATGAGTTAAAATAGAAAGTAACAGGTCTTTATCACTTCAAATGCCCGATCAAATGGACAATGTAACTCTATTTCTAACTGAACAAATTTTTTTTGATTTGAGGATCTCCTTTGCCTTTTAAGACATTGCAAAACCAGATCCATGAAGAAACTCCTCGCCCAGTCATCAGGAATAAGGAATTGAGTTAACCACTCTTACCCGTATATATTCGATATTCCTAACTCTTGTCTCCTTCTACCTACACATATGCATATATGTCGTTGCAATTTGGTTTTGTTTGTATTCTTAGGCCGAGCGTGGTCCCGAGACTGATGGTAGTGTGTTTTTCATGCTCTATCAGAGCCTAATTACAGAAGTTAGAAATAGGTGAAAAATATCGAGAGTAATTTATATTAGACGCTTAACATGGTGGCCTCTCTTTTTTTTTTAAAAAATAATTGTTTGAAATTTGTTTTTCTTTGCATCATTCCTTAAGAAATAAAGACGTATATACGAAATAAAATACCAACACTTAATGAATTATTATTTTACAGCATTATACTATATCCTTATCCCACTATTTGCAGTGTTTATTCTTAATAATGTTTTATATAGAAGGGTTATTATATCTAGAAGAATTCCTTTTTACAAAATAGATTATTTTATATAAAACCGACTACCAATTTATATAAAAATATTGGCTCACTTTTTAAAATTGTTAAATAATGATTTTCGACAAATGTACTTTATAAACTAAAATATCAACAAAAGAGAGACAAAAATAAAAATAAAAAGATAAACTAATTTGATAATAAATAAGAAAAATAGAGATTAAAGAGAGTTATGAGAGATGAGGAAAGTGAATTATTTTTTGAATGTTAATATGAATTGTTTGATGTATCGTACTTCGTAATATATATACTTATGATTTGCTTTGTTATTGTTTTTCGTTAATTAAGGTCTCATTGATCAAATGGTGAAATGCCTATTTTGATTAATATAGTTTAATTTCATATAAATTTCACAGTATATGCATGAGATTTAAAATCTGTTTACTTTTTATAATATTATTATTTTTTTTTAGATTTTTTTGGAGTTTTTTTATAATAAAACCATTTATAAAATAATTACAACCCTAAATTTAAAAAATAATATAAACAACCCCACAACTCTCCCCGTCCCCTTCATTTGACTACTTAACTGTCTCGAGATTCACCCGCCTTGAATTTACTCACTTTCTCTCTCTAAACTCTACTGTTCATCCTCTTCCCCAAAAATCCTAAAATTGACATTGAAATCTTATTCATTCAATATTTACTTCCTCAATCCAATTAAACCTGCAACCATATCATTAAAAACGGTACCAAACAGGAATTTAGTACGAAGTAGTGGTAATGACGGAACTAAATTTACTAATTAGGAGGGGGTTCGATCCTGGGCCAAATTATATGAAGAACATTATCCTACGGGTGTTAATTATTCTTAACTACGCTTTAGAGCAAAGGAATGATTACATGCATTTGTTATTCTATATGACATTCTCACTTACTAGGGAAAAGGGACCCTCTAATGCCCTCTTTACTGCATGTCAAGGTAAATCCTACTCTATGTTGATCCTCTTAGCTATTTCGGCTTTGATTTATGTTAAACAAGTTAAAATCTCTGGCTATAAGATCTGTTTTGTATTTTCGAGACAATGCATGTCCATCTATTGGTCTAAAATGAGCATGATCTTATCTCCTCTTCTTGTTGATATTATGATCTTAAGATTTTCAATTTCTCTAAGTGAATCGTGCAAGCGTGGTTTACCTAGGGGTCTTAGGCTTCAGTATAGACCGGCCATAGCCAAAAATATTTTACTTCCTATTATTTATAATAAAGATCATTCAAATACTTGGATTATATTAAGTGGGTCCGAAGAAGGACAAATATGTGGAAGCAAAGAGGTCAAACCATCATTTAAATCATCAATTAATAGACGGAAGACTGAATTAAAAAAGGGAGTGGTGGAAAAATTGGATAACGAATCTTGGTCCCCTTGGAAGGTTGCTCTTTATTATGTCGTTAATATAGTCAGAAAGGTTTTAATTTGGAAGGATATGGTCTTAAATATTGTGTCCATATTGATGGGAAATGTTTATAAACTTTATTACACTAGTGGTTATTTAAGAAGCTGCAGAGTATATTGGAAAAGGTCCTTTTTGACTCTTGGTTGGATACAAGGATACAGTCTGAAATTTCATCTTCTAAAAAACATGGATAGAAATATGGGTAAGGCGGAAAGGTCGCGTGTTAGAGAAAGTTTTAAGGATTCGAGGTTTTTTGGAATTAACAAATACTTCTGCGGCTCTATCACGCCAAAAATCTTGTTGATTTCAAGAGTGAAACACTTGGCCTTCATGCAGTGGTATTCGAGGAGGGTTAACTCGGCTATAAAAACCAGAATGCTCATACTCTCAACTTCATATAATAACACCCAGAAAATCAACCAATTCTCAAAAGCTATGGCTACACCAAACAATCACTTTCTCCCCATTGCACGTAAGAAAAACGAAACCATAAGAAAACTCGAAACTTTATCTCTTTCAACCAAAGTATCATCAATAAAACCGGAGGAACCTGAGTTCAGATTCGTTGCTAAAGTCATCTCAGAGAGGGCCATTCTCTTTGGCACTTTCCGTAAAATCGTGTTCGATGCTTGGGGGATACTATGCAGAATCCAGTTTGAAGAACTCGAAACCAATACCTTCAAGATCATATTAGACAATCAAGAGGAGGCGGAGAGACTGTTTTTCGTTAGGCCTTTAACTGTACAGGGGATGCATGTCAGCATCACAAAATGGGAAGACAAAGTGATGTTCAAAGATCTAGAGTTGAGCTTTTCTACCGTTTGGGTCAGGATATATGGTTTAGCGGGTGTGCAGAACACGCTTGAGGCTATACAGATTTTTGGTGATTTCTTAGGAGAAGTGATCGAAGTTGATCATCCTATAATCAATCTGGATAATCTTAGTTTTATTAGGTTCAGGATTAAATTCAATGTCCATGAACCCCTTAAAACTGGAGTTTATTTGGAACAATTGGATGGTTTTGCGTGGGTGGGCTTTATCTACGAAAATGTGGGCATGTTCTGTTTCAATTGTAGTGTACTTGGACATAGCAAAAACACTTGTGGTACGTCAATGGTTCGACCACGATGGAATGACGATGCTGCGAGATACACTAATTGGAACAAAGACATCAATATTCGCGGAGATGATAAGGTCTTTCACGTTATAAGAAGGAAAGACAGGTGGGGTCACTTCGATGAGGTAGTGAGGTTTTATCCATTCAGAAGATTTGCCGGTGATGGAGAGGATGAAGACAGCAACCAGTTTAATGGAGGTTTGGCTGCTCAAGTGACAGATAACATGGAAGTTACAAGTGCTGCAAAAGACAAAGGAAAAGTGAAAGAAACTAACTCAAAAGATGACAGCAAAAATTCTGAATGTGAGTCTAATAAAAGAAAGAGGGAAAGTTCCGAACTAATGGAGGACATTCTCAAAACGTTTCGTCATGTGGGAGGACCTGTTGAAATATCAGAAAAAGAATTCCCGGGTTTGTTTAAGGTTTTCAGGAAGGAGTTAGGCGACATCGGGATGAGCATCATCGTGAACAATGAAACTATCACAGATGTTCTAAATGCTCAAGAAGTAGACGTGGATGCAATGTATAGAAGATTCACTTCTGATCAGTATGGTGGCCAGAACTATGTGGGGGAAAATACGAGCGGTGAAAGGAATAGCAAAATGGTGGAGAATATTAATCTGAATGTTGGGTGGACTTTGAGCCCAATTTCTAGAGATAAGTTCTGGAATGGGCAATTCGAAACTGGGGGTTCGTCTGGAGCTGGGTGTTATGAAGACTATTACAAAACGGAGGAGAAGAGAAAGTTACCTACAGTGGTGGAAGAAGATCATGAATATTCGAGAGACGTAAATCTGGTATCTCCCAACTCACAGTCCATTCACATCTCTCAGATGCCAAGAGAGGAGGATCATAACGAAGGCTGGAAAACTACTGCTAGGATGAGAGTAGGCCCTCCTATTACCAAATTTACGTGGCCAAAAACCCTCAAAAGGAAAATTGCACCTAGCGGCTGTCCAGGAAACTTTAAACTTCAAAAGTTTACACATGATGATTTTTCAAAAATGGAACGAAGAATCAACGATTTGATGGGGTTCGTTAGTGAAATAAGTGAAAGTTTCTATGAAGTGCGTGGTCAAATGTCAGAAGATGGAAAAGTTAAGCTGGTCGGGTACGATGTGGACACTTATTCAGGCGGCTTAGGTGATGGTGAGAATCTATACTTCTGCAAAGGTGATAACTGTGGAGGCCACTTAGAAGCTATTTCAGAGAGCAGTGGTGAATCGGCTGAGGATGTTTGCTGCAGGGTTTATCCCATGATGGCAAACAAAATCACTAAAGAAGAAGGAGGCGACAGCCATCCTCGCAAAGTGGCTGGTGGTGATGGATAATTTACTCATCTGGAATTGTCGGGGAGCTAGGGCACCCCTGACAAAGAAGTCTTTCAAGTCCCTCACCTTTAAGTTTAATATTTCGTTTGCTTGTTTGTTCGAATAAAAAATTAGGCGAAAAGATCTTAAATCTTGCTCGCATTGTAGGAATTTTAATAAGTCGTTTGTAGTAGAGCCCGGAGGAAGATCATTTATGTCCGGGGGTATACTACTTTTGTGGAAGGATTTTGTTGATGTTAGGACGATGTATGCTTGCCACCACTTTGTAATTGTTGAAGTCTCAGAAATGAACGGTTCAAAGTGGGTTTTGTGTTGTGTTCATGCTCCAAATGATGATAAACAAAGATGGGATATGTTTGATAATCTCTCGAAATGGATTAAAAAAATTAAACAACCAATGGTATGTGTTGGAGATTTTAACGATATTACAAAATTTAAAGAGAAGAAAGGGAAAAATCAACCAAACTTAGAAAGAATTATCAAGTTCAACGAATTTATAAACAAAAACCATCTTGTTGATTATCCTAGTAAAGTATGTTTTTATACATGGTCAAATAAGAGAAAAGGGGAAGACAACGTAAAAGAAAAACTAGACAGAGCACTTACTAATGTCGAGTGGTGTGAAAAATTCCCAAATGCTAATGTGATCATTCCTCCAGCGATTGGTTCGGACCATTCACCGATTATTATTCAAAAAGACATATCAATAAATAAAGCGGAGGAATATTTCATGTTCCAATCTAGATGGATCGAGCATGAACAATGTAGAGAAATTATTGAAAGAAGCTGGAATAATAATGAGGGAATTACAAATATCAAAGATTTTTGCGCCAGAAGAAATTTACTTTCAAGTTCTCTTAAAAGATGGAGTAAGATCTTTTTCACAAATAACAAGAGAGCTATCGATAGGCTACAAAGAGAACTTGAAAAAATCCAAGATGATGAACCAACGGAAAATAATAGAATTCGGGAAATGGAGATACGGGAGGAAATTGAAAGAAGATGGGATGAAGAAGAAATGTATTGGGCGGATAGGGCTAGAGATTTATCAATAAAACTCGGGGATAAAAATACTAAATATTTTTACGCTAAAACCATGAATCGAAGGAAAGTGAATAGAATCGAAGCAATTAAAAATAACGAGGGGGAGTGGATTTATGATCAAAGCAATATTAAGCAAATTATCCAAGAGTATTATGTCAATCTTTTCAATGAAACACCTACTAGTGATGTAGGAAATATCACGAGCCAAATACCATGTAAGGTCACGACGGAAATGAACGATATATTAACAAGAATTCCGGATAAAGATGAAATCAAAGAGGCGGTTTTTAGTATGGATGGAACTAAAGCTCCGGGCCCAGATGGATTTCCCAGAAAATTTTACCATGAATTCTGGAACGTTCTGGAAAAGGACATCAACAAGCTCGTGATTGATTTTTTCGAGTTCAATACCTCTCTTGATCCAATAAATGATACAGTTATTACTCTAATTCCAAAGGGGGATAAACAAGAGTCTGTCAAAGATTATAGACCTATTTCTTGCGTTAATTTTTGCTACAAAATAATTGCGAAAATTCTCGCAAAAAGACTCCAACCTTTCATGGATTCTATCATTTCCCCGACACAGTCGGCTTTCATTAAAGGAAGAAATATTCAAGACAACATCTTGATTGCTCAGGAAGTTTCTTTTTTCCTGAATAAGAAGAGAAACTCGAAAGTCTACTATGCAGCGGTTAAGATAGATATGGAGAAAGCGTACGATAAAGTCAATTGGGGGTTCCTTTTAAAATGTCTGGAAGGATTGGGTTTCGATAAAAAATGGGTAACATGGATTGAAAAATGTATCTCATCGGTTAGTATGCAGGTGAAAGTTAATGGGCAGAGACTTACAAAGTTCAAACCAAGACAAGGTATTAGGCAAGGCGATCCACTATCGCCACTTCTTTTTGCTTTCTTAACTGAAAGTTTGATCGGCATCATTAATCAGAAATGTAGAGAAGGGTTTATTCAGGGTATCTCGTTAACGAGAAAGTGCCCCAAGCTCACACACCTTTTCTTTGCCGATGATGCACTGTTCTTCATAAAGATAGATAAAAATGAAATTAACGCTTTCAAAGAAGTACTTGAAGGGTATTGCTTGGCGTCAGGTCAAAAAGTTAACCTTAACAAATCAGCCATCATGTTTAGTAAGAATACACCGAATGATTTAAGACAAGAAGTGATGCAAGCACTGAATATTGGGTGTACAAATACAATGGGTAAATATCTTGGCATTCCTTTCACAATTAAAAGAGCTAGATCTGAAAACCTGAATTACATTAAGGACAGAATGCTTTCTAGAGCGGCGGCATGGAAATCATCACTCTTATCCGAAGGAGGCAAAGAGATTCTTATTAAAGCGGTGCTACAAGCTATTCCTAACCACGCCATGTCAATATTTGAATTTCCAAAAACACTTTGTAAAAAACTTTCTAGCCTTGTGAGTAATTTTTGGTGGGACAATGGTAACAAGAGGAAAATACACTGGATGGCATGGAAAAGAATAGCTAAATCAAAAAAGACGGGAGGAATAGGATTTCGAGACTTTCAAAAAATGAACTTGGCCATGTTAGCGGCACAAGCTTGGAGAATCATTACGAACCCAGATGCATTGGTATCTAAAGTCTTAAAAGGGATTTATTCATCTACTCCAAATTTAATAGACACAAAATTAAAGAATGAAAGATCGTGGAGTTGGGCAAGCCTGTTCAAAGGAATACAATTCATTAAGAAGCATGCTAAATGGCTTATTGGTAATGGGTTGAAAACTAACATCTGGGATAGTAATTGGATAGGAAATAACATGAAAGTGGTCAAACCAGAAAGCTGTGATATCAACCTTGTTGCACAACTGTTTAATAACGACTTGTCTGGATGGGACATTAATCGGATTAAGGGCCTTTTTCCGCCGAATGTAGTTAGTGAAATCATCAGAATTCCAGCAACACACCTTAATGTAGAAGATAAGCTTATCTGGCCTTTTACTACAGATGGTGAATATTCTACTAAATCAGGCTATCACACATTATGCAATGAGGAGGCGGAAAAAGAAGCGCAATCTTCAATTGTAGCCGAATGTAATAATCCAAAATTATGGGACTTGGTATGGAAGGCTAACGTTCCACTTAGGATTAGAAGTTTTTGTTGGAAAGCAGCAAACGATCTCTTACCATCTAAAGTTAACCTAAGGAAGAGAAAATGCAAGAATGATGCCATATGTGAATGGTGTGAGATGGATGAAGAAAATAATGACCATATTCTCTTGAAATGTCCTTTCAGTATGGCGGTTTGGGCAAATTCTGATCTTCAAATTAAAGTTGAGAAAGAGAAAGAATATAATTTTGGCACGTGGTTCATAGACACAATCGATAATTATTCAAAGAATGGGTGGGAAAAGAGGAGAGTGGTCGTAACTATCATGGTCACGGCGTGGAACATCTGGAAAGAAAGAATGAAAGGTTTTTCTGAGAAGAAAAAATGGGCCGCAGAGAACATTAAATTTAACTCAGATAAAATAATTGATAAGATGTTTGAAAGCAAGAACAACAAGAACATTCACGAAAGGAAGAATAAAGGGGAAAGTGTCACGAGTGGAGTAGATAACCCAACTATTCATGACCCTGCCGATTTGATTTGGTTCAGTGATGCATCGGTAACCAATAAGTGGGAGCCAGCAGGGGTAGTGGCAATTGGAATTGATAAAGCCGGGAAAATAAATCATAGGAAGGGTAGCAGATGCCTTGTTAATAGTACTATTGAAGGAGAGGCTTGGGCCCTCCTTATCGCTTTGAGAACGGCCGGGGCCATCAAGGCGCAGAGTAGTTCATTCTACTCCGATAACCTTGAACTAATTCAAGGCATTAATCTCAATAAAAAGCTCCATTGGAGGCTTTATTATATGATGCATGAAATCAAAGGATGGCTTAAACAGTTCCCGACATGGAAGATTGCTTATATAAATAGGAAATTTAACACCATTGCTGATCAGTATGCGAAATGCATTAGAAGCAACAGAGACCTGTCAACATGGAAGGACTTCTCAGTAACGGGCGCTTTTGATTTTTTTAGTAGTATTTGTACCTAATTTCCCTGTTTTTTTAATTGACAAAAAAAAAAAAAAGACTACTTAACTGTCTCATCCTCATCCACCGAAAACCATCACTAAATACATCCTAACCCAATACATCCTAACCCAATACATCCTAGCCCATACCCAATCTAACCCAACCCCTTTTTAATCACTGATCGAGATTCTATTATCCATTTCAATCCCTTCGTGGTTGATAGTGGTTGTCCTAGGATGCTAGAATACTTATCAGAGTGACCCTATAAGCACCTTCAAATAATATACTTTAACCCTATCGAATATTTGACTCGTCAATACCTCTGTGTTCAGTAACGCACATCAAACACATAAAAACTATGCTCCATAACCCGACCCCCTTTTGAAGGTTAGTAATATTGCTAAACTAACCCACTAACTTGATCAAGTAATTTGTTTACTCATTTAATAAGTTTATATTTGAAAAAAATAGCAAAAAATTATTTAAACGTGAAATATCATAAATTACGATAAAAGCATTAAAATCAGGATCTAGGGTTCATAACCTTAACAATCCTCAAGTTAATTAAATTTAGTTCAAAATGCATTCAAGGAAAACAGAGTATGGAAAAATACACAATTAAAGACAAAGCTGAAAAGAAAGAAGAATTACATTAATTAAAGAAATAAAAAGTGTTGTTCTTGAACTCCTTGCCCTTTCTCCACATGTATCTCTTGCTCTAAAATATGATAATTATTCAGTTTGGTTGCTGAAAACATGTTTGCAGCCACTGAACACATTTTTTGCTCAATTGGGCCAACTTAAGTGGGTCAAAAGTCCATAACTTCTTCAATTTAATTCCTAATAGCAAATTATTTCTTCTCGCGCTTTATACAACCAAAGGGCTATCTTGAGCTCGAAATTCATTACCAGGTTCTTCACCAATTATGATTTGTAACCTTCACAAGTTGTTTGATATATTATTTCGACAATTTCTCTTGAACTTTAAATGAACTTATTGGTATCTTTTGCGACTTGATTTGGGTTTCTTTGCGGCCTTTTGACTTCATAGCTTCATCTTGGGGTCTACTCCATGTACGTGGCGTTTTACTCTTAACACACAAATTACCTCAAAATGCTCCAAAGCAAATAATAATTAAAGAATAAGCCACTAAATCAAAACATGTAATGTAAAAGAGATAAATCCCATATTAAAGCACAAAAACCCTATAAAATAATGTCTTACGAGTACATTGATCTATCACAAAAGGCAAGAAATCATGAGAGGAGATGCACGCGGTCGTAGATCAGGGCTCAAGGTAGAATAAACCATGACTGGGTCAACCATTTGGCCCGATGAGTTCCTTAACATGGAAGGATGCTCGACTATTGTCAAAATGCTTCCTCTTTTGTGAGCCAAATCCGAAAGCACCCTCAACCATTTTCACTTTTCCTTTACAAGATAGGTGCAGCCAAAATCTTACAGGTGAGTGAATAAGACAATAATCAAATGACGACTAATTAAAACTTTTACGAGATAATTATTAGTTTATAAAACTCTTTTAGAAAATTTATCGAACGCAGAGGCTAAAGATGATATAGATGAAATTGGTCTGATAAATATTATGAAATTCTAATAAAAGACAATAACTAAAGCAAATAGGGATAGTGATAGGCAAAAAAATACCTGTAACCTCCTATAATCAAAGATACACTAAACATTCCCAACCAAAAATACCTAGGTAAACTATAAGCATGAAAGTGTTTAGAAACCACCTCGAGGAAATGATGATGTCAAAGAAACAACCTAATCTTACCGTTTAGTATGATTGGTAACGTTATCGACTTCGGGTACGTGGTTCCTATATGGGGATGGAAAAGTATCCTCATTGGGAGAAATGTGTTAAAAAATAATATTGTTTGTATTATGGAAAACGATTCTTCCATTCGCATTCGGGCGTACTCCTTGGACCCTAACTACTCTACGTTCAAAAACTTGACCAACAGTCAACTTACTAATATGCCTGAGCTCTTTTTACCCTACCAAAGAAGCCTGGAACATGACCACAAGATCTCTTCCCAGCTCGTATCTCCACAATCTTAACTCATATTACCCCTAGTATTAATATTCCCTTTTGGACTCACGCTTCTTTGGGCTAGGCCTCTCTTAGTGAAAGGTATAACTTATTAAACCCATAAAAAGATAGACCCCTTAGAAGTTTGACAAAACAAGGAGGTGTTCCCTGTAATATCGCCTCTAAGGACCTCTACAAATTAATTTGGAGTCTTCAAATTGCTCCGAATAATTGTAACTTTCTATGGAAGGATGCAATCAATGCACTTCCCACTAATGATAATAAATTAAAACAAAATATAGAAACCATATAAAAAAGGTTGAACACATTATATTTCAGTTTGATCATGCTGGAGCAGCTTGGATGGCTAGCATGTTGAGTAAGCTTACTTAAGATTTTGATATATCTTTTTTCGATGTATGGGTGTCCGGGCCAGCTTACGCGCACCACGACTAATCCCATAGGAAATATACACGCCTCCTCATGCATACTCCCACTTAATCAAAACTAGGTTACCCATTTTCAGGGAGGGGACTCGAACCATGCACCCCTTGCTTACCCCCTTTAAGGGCTCAAGATATAACACGGCTGAGGGGATTCGAACCCTGTACCTCCTAGATGAGAGACAGGGTCCTGGCCACTGAGCTAGTCCCAGTGGTTTTGATATATCTTGATTTGACGAGTGGTTGCTTCTCCTAAGTAACTACACCAAATCAGTGGAGGGAAAGAAGAAAACAAAAGAGACTAACAGATTCACCGCTTATCTAGTTAGGCATATTTGGTTAACGACATATAAAGCAATAAGAATGACAAATAATGTTATTATATCCTATGAGAATGATAAATCATTTGACTCAAAAATCGAATCCAACCCGGTTTATAACATGAATAGAGTTGGACCCTACAACTTTAATGGGATCAACTCTCGTGTTTGTTTGGCTCATGTGTCTGGTGTAACTAAGAAAACAAAATTAATTTATAATTCTATCGGGACCTTGGCTCATTGTTCTTTTGTTTTGGTAGCCCCACACAATCTTATTAGAACTAATGTTTTGGTTTATGGTTCAAACCATTTGACTTGCAAAACAAGCTGGGTTTTTACTCCTGTCACATGCCCCTTGTGTTCAGATGCTTTTTGTTTAGACCCTACTGTTACAGGCCCAAGATTGGCTACTGTCTTAGGCCCATTGCAATCTGATGTTGTTTGGAACCCTTATATTGTAGTAGAGGCTCGGTAATTGCTTTTGTATAAGGCCTTACCCGAACAAATTTTAATGTTAACCGGTGGAGGAAACGACCTTTCTATGACCCCTATGTAACCCACCTTATAGTTGTTGCTTTAAAATTATTTGTGACGCGACTTATGATTTGTCTAATTGTCTTGCGGTAGTTGGTTGTATTGTTTGAAATGCATGTGGAGATATTATTAAAAGCAAATAATGCAGATATAACTACGGAAGAAACCAGGATTTTATATTTGGGGGTTGGGTGAGGGACTCGACCCCAATAAATAAAGAGTAGTTACGCCCCTGGTTATAACGCCTAATCCCCAGGTCGAAATGGAAGTCATTTGAGTAGTCTTTACTTGTAAAGTAGTAGAGCATTTTACATAACTGGTTAGGTGGCAAAATATACACTACTTAACACTTTGCTTAGTCAATGTACGATAAATCGTTCTTTCCAATTATCTCGTTTATTAACTTGTGATAACAATATGTTAATAATCCAGTAAACTTCATATCTTTTTCATCCTTTTGGTGTTTATCATATAAAAAATATATACAGCAATTTTTTTTTCGACGAAATACACCAAATACAATTCTATTTTTATATGACTTTTTTAGTACTCAATGCCCTAAGTCTTTTGAACGATATAAAACCTCGTCCTAAGTTTTTTAGTACTCACGTAATTCGTTGTTTCTTCTTGTTAGAAAACGTGATTCGTTGTCGCATTCAGGCCTCTGGTGGTTTGCAGCAATAATCATTTGAAAAAAAAAAAAGTCTGCAGCAATAATGACACTCTAGTTCTGGTTGGTCCCCATTTGGAGTGACGAGACATCAGAATAAAGAAAAATCTTTTAGCTTTAATATAAATCTGTAACGATAGGGATGTCAATGCGGCGGGTTTGGGGCGGGTTTACCTATCCCCGCATCCCGCCCCACAAAAAAATAGTAGCCCCACGCCCCGCCCCGCCCCGCCCCCGCGTTGTTCTTCCCCACAACCCGCCCCGCCCCGCTCTTTTATTCCCCGCGGGTTTCAGTTTGATCGTTCAAATATTTTTATAGAGTTTTTAGCCAATTAAGTCCACCAACCCAACTATCCATCCCTAACAGGTCCAACCCATCATTTCTTCCCATCCAGGTCCAGCTGATTTTTTCCTATACCATCGTTGCCCCTGTTCAGGATCAGATCATATATTTGATTCCCTTGATTCTCGCATGTAACCAACTCCATATTATTAGCTAATTAATTTAAATCCCTTAAATATTGCTTTTATTACGGAAAACTCAATTAATAATTTAACAAATCTATTCTCATACACAAAACAATGCTTCTCACATCCAACAATACACAGCACGACATTCATCAGATAGTTTATGCAAGGTACGTTGTAAGTCATCATTCTCCGGTATTGCATAATCACAGCTCCCGTCGGAGCTCCATTAACGGCGACAAGGGATTTGAAATAGGAGAAGAGCTCCATTAACGGGTTTGTGTAGATTGTATCTGTAACAAAAACCTCAGCAACTGATCTTTCTTTTCATCATCAACATAACAGGTTTGTGTAGATTGTTATCTAATTAATCCCAAACCACTGACCCATTATCCCATATCTAACTAATTGAGCCTCATTTCTTCGTCTTTTGATTGAACAAATAACAAGAAGAGTGCGTCAATGATGGGGATGAATGGCTGTCGGTGTGATGCAGATGCACACCATCGATTTTGACAGAGAACCCATCAAAACAAAGCTAATAACCCACCGTAAACCATTAGTTTTAAAATGCAACCCATCAATATCATACACATAACCCACTACGAATAGACGACAGCACTAAAGGTTAACCCAGCGAACTCAATATTCACACCATCGATATTACAAAGCATTACCCATCATCTTCATTCCCGCCATCATAGTCTGCACCAGTTTTTGCTAACCCAACGACTTCAACATTCACACCATCGATATTACAAAGCATTACCCATCGAGTTTAGTGGACAACCCACCATCGTCCATTTGAACAAAAGTTTCAAGTTTTTCATCAGTTGCTGCATTTGAATTTTATTAGTTACTGATTGTAATTTTCCTGGGTTATTGATTTGATTGATTGCATGATTTTAGCGATTTTTGTTTGTTTTAATTTCTTTGTTTTAATTTTTAACTGATTGCATGATTTTAGTGTTTTAGTTTTGGTAACAAATCTCCAATTAATGGGTAACTAGGGGCAAGTCTGTCATTTGCGGTGGGCTGGACCTGATGGGCAATCACTGATTACTTGTGGACTCTATAAGGAAATCACCCTTTTTTATAACTACAAACTTTATTATTTTTAAAACTCTCAAATATTCCATTCTTCAGAATTTGCATTTGTATTTTGAATTTTAGACAAATTCTTCCCTTGGAGGTGCACTTTGATATGAATAATTTAAACTTTGTGTGTTGTAATAGACGCACACAAACTTTGATTTGAATAATTATTGAAATTAAAATATATAGTACATATTATAAATGAAATATATTAATTATATATATTATACATGCGGGGAGGGTTTGCGGGGTGGGGAATACTTATCCCCACAACCCGCCCCGCCTTGTGCGGGTTTTGAAAATTCATCCCCACAACCCGCCCCAAGCCCCAAGCCCCATTTAGTACCTTAAAACCCACCCCGTTTAAAGTGAGGTGGGGCGGGTACCCGCAAACCCGCGCCCCATTGACATCCCTAGTAACGATAGTTATAAAGTGTTTCAAATTGTAATTAAAAATTAATTAGGCATCAGAATAAATAATTGTTACTTTTTTATTAATCTTTAACGGTACTATAAAATAGTGACTAAAAAAGTACGTAATAGTGTTAAAAATTAATTACACTTAAATGTATTCATTCTAAAATTAAAACTAATAGAGATACTCTGTAAGATAAATTATAAAACGATTTTGAGATTTATTCTATATAAGGTAAATTGTTTTCTCCTAATCTTATAAAATATAACACATGACTCTGATCAATTCTCCTATAGTTACTATCGATTAAAAATATTAATCAACTAACTAAACATCACAATGTTTAAAAGTTTGTCAAATGAATATATAAAACGCAATTATCGAAAAGAAATCCTAATGTATATAAACCAATCTCAAGAATTATGCCTAAAGATACAAATTTCAAAAAAACCTATATATGAAAGTTTTGATATTTGGGTATACAAAGGGAGAAATTTAGCGACACACCATTGTGATGTTGAGATTATCCGAGTTACCAACATGAATATGGATGAACACTTTGGTGGAGACTGGGTCAAAGGTGAACAACGACAAAATACAAGGTTTGATAATGATAGTGCTATAGATGGCGATCTCGAATTTCAGACTAATTTTCCATTCGCATGCGATGCATCTTTTGATCAACCACACAATCTGGCAGGGATATGAGTGGTCTAGATTAATAAAAATACAGGATCCCGAAATGATTTCTCGACGACTACCTTTTGTAATTCATGTACAGAAGGAGAATCACATGCGATAATTCACGCATTAGAAACAAGAAGACAAGAACCACCGGAAGAGATAACTATCTTTTCTGACAACCTTGAAATAATTCAAAGTATCAAGCAGGTGTCGGCAGTTAGACGGAGGCTAAGGCCGTGGATTACACATATAAAGAACCTGGCTACGGAAGTTGGTCCGGTTGTTTTTAAACACCTTCCACGAAGGTTCAATGGTCAAGAACACGCTCTAGCAAAAAAAACTAGACGCAGGGCACTGGAGAACCGAGAATCACTATCAATTGTATTACGTCAATTTTCTAAACTAGGAATGGGTTAATTCTCGATGTAATATTTGTGATTTCTTCCGCGTCCAAAAAAACTAACTACTCTCTTTGTCCAATTTTATTTATCATTCTCTTTAAAAAGAGGTGTCCAACAATATTTATCTTTTTATATTATTAAGATTTTTCCCCCCAATTTTTCCAATATCACCCCTAACTAATTAGTTAAAAACAATGGTGCAATAAATGACTTTATACTTAATGAATAAGAGTTATATAGTAAAAAGAGTATGTAGTTAATGTCTTTTTTAAGATTTGTGCCACAAAAAGTTGGACAAACATAAGTGGACAGAGAAAGTAGTTAAAAGCTAATCAATTGGGTTAGTTCAATTAGCCATAGACTTTTAATCGGAGTATAAAGTGAGAGATATAAGGTTTGAATCCTCTCCCTAGATATGGGTAACCTAGTTCTGATTAAGTGGGGGTATGCATGGAGAAGCACGCATATTAGTCGTGGTGCACACAAGCTGGCCCAGAGCACCCACGTACCAAAGAAACTAGTTATACGCTAAACACAACACCACATAAATTCTATTTAGATGTTCGATTAGTAGCCCGGTAAAAGTTTATCTTATACTAAAAAAATAACTTACATGCGTCATAATCAAAAGTAAGATGTCTCTATCACTTCAAAACCCCGATCTAATGGACGATGTAACTCAATTTCCAACTGACCAGAAATTTTTTGATTTGAGGAAATCCTTTGCCTTTTAAGACATTGCAAAAATCAAGGTCCACGTGTGATAGAACAAGAAAAGCAACATTAACCGATCAATTAACCTGACGACTCTATCCGAGGCCACGAGCGTAACACTAGAGAACTAGAAGTATCGGCAGAAGAGGATAAATTGTTAAACAAAGGATTAAGACGGTGAATCTCGATAATGATCGCGTAGCTTACTCTCCATCACCGTTGATGACCTTTCTCTTGACCTTCTCAAGGTTATAGCTGCTTGACTGGGCCTTTTGGAAACCAAACACTAAGTGAGGGGCAAAGTAAAGAGCGGTCACGATTGCACTCTGATACTCAATATTAACATAATTTCTATCTAGGATTTCTTTACCCTAGTAGTTTTGGAGAATTATGTCAACTCCGTAATAACCACATCTATTTTAAGAGTGAGATAAAGTGTACTGAGTCATGCTAGAAAACAAGGTGTATATAAGAGACGTAGAGGTGCGCGAAAAATGGCGTGGTGCACAACTTTAGGCAAGGATGAGTGCACAATCTTAGGCCATTTTCATGCACAAACCATAAACGTCTCTCTTCGAGTAGCAAATCAGTTACCCTCATGCGATTGAGGACCCAACTGTGCATGAAGATCAACTTGATCAATTTTGGAGCATTATAACAAGAGATAAGAGCGGTATACGGTTCCAAGAATGGGTTTGAAATACACATGAGGGTCGTAAGTTGTTTTGATCATGGCTTTTGCCTCCAATGTATGAAAAAATGATAAAAAAAATATGTAGTACTTAAAAGTACGGGAGAGTATGATTCAGGTCGTCTTGGTTTTGGGTTATAACCGGAGCTGAACCGAATAGTCCGGTTTTTTATAATTTAAAAACCAAATCAGACGTTTCGTATTTGGTTCCACATTCGGTTTTTGGTTCCGAATTGGTTGTTTCGATTCAATTTCGGGCTCGGTTCAAATTTGATTACTTGGCCACTATCCAATGACAATTAATATTGTAAGCAATTATATTATTATTATATATCTACGATGGACTATTATCCTAATTTATAATACTAAATATAATAATACAAAATTAAAACTATTACTAATTATGAGTTCACGCAATCATGATTAATAAATCTAATCAGGTCATAGATACTTACTAATATAAGTATAAGTGATAAATATTTTTACTAATAAGACTACCAAATAGTAAAACGAAGATTATATATAAACAATAAATTATCACAAAAAAATTCTTCTACATAATTTTTATAAAAAAATTTCTTACATTCCTTAATTTTCTTGCTATGGTTTGGTTTTTTGGTACGGTTTTGCATAGTAAACCGAACCGAACCAAAAAAATATGGATTATGGAACTGAAAACCGAACCATTTGGTTTTCGATTTTTTTAGTTAAGGTTTTTCTGGTTTTTTTAGTCGTTTTGACTTTTTGGTTCTTTATTTGCTTAGTCATACTTGGAAGAAAATGCTAAAATAATTAAAAAAAAAAATTGGTCAAATTAATTCAAACCAACTAGGCTAGGCTAGGGGTACAAAATTCTGAAAAGAAAATCAACCTTTGTGGTGGGTTGTAATCTTAATGGGCCTGATCAGCCCAACTTAATAAGTTGGCCCTAGGGTTTCATATCTTATTACATATATAAGACATAGATTCCAACCTTTGTGGTAACCAGAGTATCATGTCGGAAACTACCTTTGATGGTGGTGACTCCATGGACTACACCGCCTTTTGTTTTGAAAATATGATTCTCGAGTCAACAACACAAAACAATAGTACTAATCCTTTCCTCGAACTTTTTCTCCAAAGAGTACAAGATTCACCACAAACAGTACAAGAAACACGAAAATTTCTTCAACTTCTCCAACAATGTTGGAACCAAAACCCTTCCACTACCTTAAAACTTATATTCACCTTGAGAAGGGGTGTGGGATACCAAAGAGAATTCTTCTATACTTCAGCCCTTTGGTTACATGAAAATCACCCCAAAACACTAGTTTCCAATCTTGAGAATTTTGCAAAATTTGGATACTTTAATGATTTGGTGACGATTTTATTCAGAATTGCTGAAGGATCCAAAGCTGTTGAGAGAACACCAGTGATAGTCACGAGATTAAGGCTTGAAACAAGAAAGATAAGCAAAAGCAAAAGCAAAGAAGAAGAAATGAGGAAGAGACTTGGGGTAAGAAAAGTGCAGAAACAGAAACAGAAAATGGTTCCTTGTGAGAACTCACAAGCCCGTGCTGCCATGATTGAAGCCATGAAAAATTCTCATGAAGACACGGAATTGCAGATAATTGAAGGTGCTAAAAAGGCTAAAGAAAGGTATTATTTTGATGCAAAGTATAAATACTTATATGATGAGATCCTGGGTTTATTTGTGAAAACCTTCAAATCCGATATGATGTGTTTAATGTCAGGTGAAACCGATAAAATCAGCGTAGCTGTTAAAGGTTTTATTTGTATTTATTCACTTATCGAAAGGGTTACATTTTTATGTTTAAATATAGCCTGCATGATTTTTCCACGCCAAAAGCTAGGGAATGGGAATGGGAATGAGAATGAGGAGGATGATTTGTTAAGACGTAGATTAGATGATGAAGTGATTCTTCCATTGAAACGTGCAGTTTATTCTCGGGATGGTCATGATCATTCTGAATTAGTGATTATTCCCCATGAATTAGTGACTGATTTGGAGTGGAAATCAATGGTTAATGATTTGATAAAAACTGAAAAGTTTACAGATTGTGTGGCAATTACTGATGTATCATTTAAGGTTTCTGTGAGGCTTGGTTTGTTAATCTCAGAGCTAACTAAATCACCATTGAAAGGGAAGTTGATCACTTTTAGTGAGGATCCTCAAGTTAAGGTAATTCAAGGTCAAACCCTAATTGAGAAGTCCAAATTTATTAGGAAGATGGGTTCAGGAATAAAAAAGGATGGATTTGATTTAAAAAAGGCTTTTGATAACATTTTAGTGCAAGATGAGATGATAAAGAGGGTTTTTGTATTTAGTGACGTGGAATTTAATGAAGCATGGGAGAGAGATTATGAGATGATTCAGAAGAAATTTGAAAAGGTTCCTGAGCTTGTGTTTTGGAATCTGGGGGGCCCATCGGTAGGTATTACAAGTACACATAAGAGTGTGACTTTGGTCAGTGGTTTTTCAAAGAAACTTTTCACTTTCTTCTTGGAAAAAGGTGGAGCGGTCAACCCACAATCTGCTATGGAGAATGCAATATCTTCTCAATTGTACCACCAATTGCGTGTCTATGATTGATTTTTTATTATTATTATTATTATTATTATTATTATTATTATTATTAATTAACGAAGTTTATTTGAACCAGTGTAATTATATTATTTATTATTGTAGTAAAAAAGTAATTTAAAATTCATAATCTAGGGTTTATACTCTTATTAATCCTTGAGTTAATAAAATTTTACTCATAACACAATAAAGGAAAAAAAAAATATAAAAAAGACATAATTTAAAATAAAAAAGAATTACACTAATTAAAAAAATAAATAATGTTTGTTCTTGAACTCCTTGCCTTTGTTCTCTTGCTTCACATGTTTTTTGCTCTGAAATATGAAAAGTGACTCGTTTGGCTGAAAACAAGTATTTATAGTACTAATTTTTTTTCTCAATTGGCCAACTTAAATGAGTCAAAGTCCATAACTCTTTCAATTCATTTTCAAATAGCAAATCCTTTCTTCTCACGCGATCTATACTCGAAGGGATATCTTGATCTCGAATTTTAGGATCAGATTTGTTCACCAATTATGAGTTATGACCTTCAAAAGTTGATGTACATATTCTTCCAACAATATTGGGATTTAAATGGACTTCTTGGCTCATTTTGCGACTTGATTTATGTTTCTTCGTGACTTTTTACTTCATAACTTCATTTTAGGGTCTAATATCATCCACATACTTAGTATATTTACACTTAACACATAAATTACCTCAAAATACTCCAAAATAAAAAATAAACCAAAAATAAGCCACCAAATCAAAAAATGTAAAGTAAATGGATAAATTTACATTAAAACACTAAAAACCCTATAAAATGATGTCTCAATTGTACATTAATATGTCAAAAAAGGCAAGACATCAACGAAAGGGGATGCACACGGTCGTAGATCAGAGCTCACAGGGAGGGATCTATGTATAAATAATTGGGGCCCAAGCCCTCCCCAAAATTTTCAAAAACAATTTTGTGACCCTTACAAAAAAATTATAAATTTTTATAAGGGTCGGCCCCCCTAAATTTTTTATAATCTGTCACTGGCCCTCCAAATATTATTTTCTAGTTCCGTCCCTGAGAGCTCAAGGTAGGAGAAGCCATGTCTGGGTCTACCATTTGGCCCGGCGAGTTCCTTAACATGGAAAGATGCTCGATTATTGTCAGAATCCTTCCTCTTTCGCAAGCCAAATCCAGAATCACACTCAAACATTTTCACTTTTACTTTAGAAGATAAGCGCGACCAAAATCTTATAGGAGGTTAATAAGATATTAATCAAATGACGACTAATTAGAAATTTTAGGAGATAATAATTAGTTTGAAAAACTTTTTTAGGCGATTTATCAAACACAAAGGCTAATAAATAATATAGATGAGTTCGGTTTGATAAATATTATGCAATTCTAATAAGAGACAATAAGTAAAGAGATAGGGTAATGATAAAGAAAAATAACCGTAACCTCATATAATAAAAGATATGCTAAAATTTCCTGAGTTTTTTTGCCTTTGGCATTTGATATCAAAGTAATTGGCAATTTAGCACCCCTTTGAAAGTATTTGCGAGTCTGGCACCTGGGCGGAAGTCAGACTTCCGCTCTTCTAAGATGGGAGGAGTCAAGATTTCCGCCCTTAGTTAATTTTCGGATTAGGAAGAGGGGCGGTCTCCTGTTATCCGCCCCTAGTACAAACTTAAAAAAAATTAATTTTAACGAAGGGCGACATGTTAACTGCCGCCCTTAGTGTTTTTTAACGCCGCCTGGAGGGCGGTAAAGTGTTCTCCGCCCTTTGTACAAAAAAAAAATTAAAAATTTTCCCCCTATTTTATCCCCCTTTATCTTCCCCATCCCTAACCAAATACCCATTTCTGAAATTTTCAACCCACCCACCCCCTCCATTGATCTTCGACAATCACAACCATCACAAATTCTTAAAGTATTTCATCAAAGAGTTGAACATATCATATTAGAGGTAATGATTCTATCCTATTATCATTATTATTTAAATGTTTTATAAGTTAAAAAAATTAGGTTTTTGATTTATATAAGAATAATTAGTTATAGGAGTTTGCTAGTTAAATTGAGTAATTTAGATTTGCTATTATTTGTTGTGTATGATTTTGTATTGATTAGGTGGTGTTTATTGGGTTTTTAGGTAAAAATGAATTTCATGTGGTTATGTTTTAATGGTGGAGAGATTTTTCAAAGTTGAAATGGCGTTGTTGAGTATAACGGGGGAGATTGTAAACCTTTTATGACCGGAGGTGATATTGGTCTACTTGGATTAAAAAAAGCCGTTTGTACGAAATGCAATTGGAACGAAAAAGAGGTTATATTCGATTTGATATGGCGATGTCCGATTTCGTCAAACCCTCCACGGTTTCATGCTATAGTAGTAGGGGAGGACACGATAAATGCGATGATAGGTGGGGCGAAGAACGGGCAATACCATGCTATCGAGATTTATGTAGACATTAAAGAAATTTGTAAAACTCAAGCGTCCACTTCTCGTGAGAAGGGTAAAAAGAAAAATTATGAGCGCGGCAATACATCCACACCTCTTGAGTCGATTCGCGAGACAATTCGCGGATATGATAGAGAAAATGGAAGTGATAGTGAAACCGAATCGGAGGCATCCGATGAAGAGGGTTATCATATTTATAGTGATGGGAATGAGCAAAGTGGTATAGACGACGATGACGATGAAGATGAAGATTGTTCTAATCCAACAAAATACAATTTTGGTCCTCTTGATATGAGCGAAAATGTTGAATGTCATGATTGGGAAAAGAGTCAACTATCTTCCATGGTGAAAGGACTTAATCTTACGTTGGGTGAGCGATACGTTTCTAGGCGTGCTCTATTGTTGGATGTTAGTAGGTGGCACCAAAAAAACCACAAGGAGTGTAAAACGGAAATGACGAATAATAAATACGTTACACGCGTTTGTGTACATGCTAAAGAGTAGTGTAGATTTTATATTCGAGGTAGTTTTAGTCGTAGTAGTAATGAGTGGACAATTACTAGGTTAGAAGAGCACAAGTGTCATCACGGAATACTCGTGAAAAATCACCGACAATTGACTTCGGATTTTGTAAGAGATGAAATATTCGCAATGGTGAATACCGACATAGCTATGAAGATTGGATTGATACAAACTCAAATTTATAAGGACTATGGTCACTTCATTTCGTATGGTAAGGCATGGCGAGGTAAACAAAAAGTACTTAAAAATTATTTGGAACACATGAACGTGCGTTCACGAATTTTCCGAAACTTTTGAATGCTTTACGAACCACTAACCGAGGAACAATATACGAGTTTGACTATAAAAGTGTGGTCGGTAACCGAGCTACATTCTATATGGTTTTTTGGGCATATGGAGCTAATATCGAAGGTTTCAAACATATGATGCCCGTGGTTAGCATTGATGCCACCCATTTATATGGGAAGTATAACGGTAAACTACTTATTGCGGTTGGGTACGATTTTCCATAGTCGATTTTCCTCCTCGTACTTAAGTCTCCAATTCTCGCCCGATCTCCCTATTCGATCCATTGTCGTATGATACTTATCTTGATCTTGATCGATAGGTTCGGGAATACTTTGAACATACCCGAATTGCCTCAAGACTCGATCGGGCCGGTACCACTCAATGTTGTTAAAATGGATGAGAGGCACGACACATAAGTACTCCTCGCACCATTCTAGACACCTTTCAGTAACAAAATCACTACGAACACCCTCGTAGGGCCTCCAATCAACCTAATTGAATTAAACATAATTATTATAAATATGTAGCTATCCAACTAATACCAAAATACCAACCTGATTGGGTTCTTGAGCGTCCAATTCGTCGCGGTAAATTCTTAAAGTCCTACCGCAACTATTCGCCCACGATTTAGCTCCGTTCCAACTACCAAAAAAAACATTTAGTAACACATTAAAATTAAGAATAACTATAAACAAGTAACTTACTGTCTCGTAGTGGGCCCGTATCCTTCGAGTATAGGATAGTGACTTAGTCGAGGTCTACAATGTAAATAATCCCAACACCATATCTATTTAATGAATAAAAAGTCAATTAATAATATAAAATATTACGAGAATTAAAATTAAAATAAATACCTGTAAAAGTAGACCACACCCCTTAAGTGTTCCAAAATCTCCCTCATAAGCATGACAAAGACCACTGTATAAATATGAAAGCGTGGCCGAACCCCAACTATATCGCTCAGTCACCGCCAAATCAGTCATCAGTGGGAGATAGATACGCGGCACGGTATTTTGTTTCCCAGATGGAAAAAGAAAAGTCCCTATTACGTACATAATATATCCACACGCGTAGTGTCGAAAATCATCGTCAGTTGGGTTTTCTGGAAGAGCTTTGCCAAAGGTGTCCCTTAACCATACCGTACTGATTACTTGACGCCCACTTGATTTAGGTGGTGGAACGACCCCAAATACAGTCATACAAGTCGCGTCGAAGTCAAAGTTTGCCGGAGTTGGATCCGTCACCGCAAAACCTCGTATCGGAAAACCCAAAATCAAAGACACATCTTGTAATGTGATGGTCATCTCACCTACGGGCATATGAAAGGTATGCGTCTCGCGTCTCCACCTTTTGACCATCGCGGATATTAAATTGTGGTCCAACACATTCTGATCGATTTTCCTAATCTCCCCAAACCCGGCTCTTTCTACAAAAGGAACCACACGGGGGTCCAATTTCTACGGAAAAGGGGTCATGGGTCTTATAGCGGTACCTGAATGTCGCCCCTAAAATCATAAATTTAAATAAATATTAACAACAAAATTAAAATAAATTATATGAATACAAAACAAAACTTACACTTGGATCATCCCACACCACTTGACTTTTATGGCGATGTCTCGTCTGTCTCCATAAAAGCTCGTGCTGGTTATTCGAAGTAGAAGCCATTACCCCCTATATTATGAAAATTGCACTTTAGGTCCCTATGTAAATAAAATTGCATTATGGGTCCCTATTTTAATCAAATTCCACAATTTGACCCTTATTTTTAACAAATTGAGCTTTAGGTACTACATTATGCAAATTGCATCATAGGTCCCTATTTTTAAAGTAACTTGTAGAATGGGTCCCTAATTTGTAAGCAATTTGCACTACAGGTCCCTGATTTTTCGCAAATTGCACTATAAGTCCCTAAATTTAGTAAATTGCATTATATGGCCCTATACAAATAAAATTGCAGAATATGCCCCTATATATAACCAATTGCACTATGGTTCCTATAATTTAAGCAAAATGCAATACAACTCCCTAAACTTAGCTAATTAAACTATAGGTCCCTAAATTAAATAAATTTTCCCATAGGTCCTTATAAAAACCGAATTGCACTATAGATTACATTGGGAAAATTGCACTATAGGTCCTTATATTAAGCAAAATTAAAAAAAAAATTAAAAAGAAAAAATTGGAAAACCTAACCTTTGATTTTAGGATTTTTTGATGATAGATAGGGATGCTTGAGATGCTCCCCCTACACGGCGGCGGCGGCACAGGTTTGGCGGCAGCGTGGAGGGCGGAGGAGGGGAGGGGTTTAGCTATTTCTGAAATGGGTCTATCAAATGTTAAAGGGGAGCATATAAAGAAGAAGGGCGGAAACCCGGAATCCGCCCCTCTATTTTAGAATTTTTGTACTAAGGGCGTAGATTAGGAATCCGCCCTCCTGGCGGCAGTTAAATGTAAGGGCAGCAATCAACATGCCGCCCTTAGTTAAGATTAATTTTTTTTTAAGTTTGTACTAGGGACGGATAACGGGAGACCGCCCCTCTTCCTAATCCGAAAATTAATTAAGGGCGGGAATCTTGACTCCGTCCTTCTTAGAAGGGCGGAAGTCTGATTTCCGCCCAGGTACCAGACTTATAAATACTTTTAAACCGGTGCTAAATTGCCAATTACTTTGATATCAAATGCCAAAGGCAAAAAAAACTCAAATTTCCTACCAAAACAACCAAGGTAAACTATAAGCATGAAGGCGTTTGGAAACCAAAATAATAAAAAAGTAAATATTAAAAGCTTTTGCTGTCAAAAGAAAACAATTTTGCCGTATGAAGTATGAACAGTAATGCAATGAGAATAGCGTATGGTCCCTTTAATTAATTTGCAGTTACTGCTGGAGTAAACAATTGGTTATTTAACTGCATTTTTTTATCACTTTTTGATGTAATTTCATTTCGCGTTTGCGTATCTATACACCAAAACAGCAATATCAAAACCATAAATGATACTGAAGAACAGACCTACAATATGTTTTTTAGTTGGCTTTCAGAAGTAATTTATTTTACCTCCTTTCTCATCTAATAGTATACTCATCTATATAAACCCTCCCTATTCCTTTGATATATTCACCAAACACAATCTTCCATTGTTTTTCAGTTTGATCATCGTGGTTTCGACTTGAAACCCATATTCATAGAAGGACGAATATTTATTACTTCATTGTAAGGACTATTCTTCCTTTTATGGATATGAGTTTTCATGTCAAAACCACGTTGAACGGTATGATTTTAAGAGATTTAGTGCTCAAGGTTTGGATGTTGATGAAATGCAGCTACTGTGGAAGATGAAGTTAAGGAAATTATAACAAATATGATAATCATTCGATGAATCTGAATTAAAACCTTCCTCAATCTCTGTTTTTTTTTTTTGGTGGTGGAAAATCAATCTTATCATTAGCTTACGACAGAAATGGCTATATAATAGTGACGGATTTGATGGAAATTAAACTACTGTGGAAGATGAAGTTAGTGGGGATGATGGGTATGATTTCCATTAATGACTGTGTCCGAAGTTTCATTTGCTATCCATATAATCTTCCTTTATTTTCATCTTAAAGCTTAATTTAATACTTTCCACATTTATTGAGCAAGATATGAGTTTATCATCGGATGAAAAACAAGAGCATATACTTTCAGTAAGCTTTTTTCTAGTGAAAGAACATAGATAACAATCTCAAGTTAAGGAATAAGTATAGGTGAGATGACTACTAAGTATACCACTAACAATCTCAAGATCTATACTATACCATAGTTAGAATTTACAAATAGTTTATCTCATGGAACTTGCAAAGGCAAGGTACGAACTTCGAGTAGAATACTATTAAACTCAGCTGGTAAATCATAGATATAGCTTCAAGATTTACAAGCTTTTTAGTCTCGTTTGTATTATCCGGTACACTAATTTGTGCTGGTTTGAGCCATTTTGGCCACTCTTTGATCGATGAAATGACCGAAGGAACACTACAATCTTCTTGCACTAAAACAAAGGGTAAAACTGTAAAAATTACTTTAAACGGGAATGTGTTGAATATCTTGATGACTATACCTGACAAAAACCTTGAGTGGGTCCGGAGCATTGATTAATACAAGTACTAGAAACAGGAGTTTCGCAAAACCGACCAAGCAATCCATCGTACTTACAAGTTACAATCACACGCTTCTTTGACACGAGCCTTGGAATCATATGCTTCTGTGGGGTCCACGTTACACCATCCTTCTTTACCAGTGTTTGTAGTGAAAATATCCGGGTCTGCTTTTGACCAGTTTGTCTCCGGGAAACTCATTGAAAGGTGACCTAATTTACAAAAATGACCTTAAACTCGGGGTCAAAAAATTAGTGAAAATAATACTAATCACTGAATCCATGAAAGCTTTGCAAGTTAGTGGGGATGATAAAGATTTTCAGTTCCAAGGAGATAATTGCACTAAGTATAGATCTTGTGATATTTGTAAGTATGTGAATAAAAAGTGCAAACGTGACAATCTATTAAAGTGGTTTAATGTTAAGAATAATCATAATATAGGAAATATTATTATTAAGTTTAGTCTGGAGTGCGAACGAAGACAGAGTGAGATATAGATTAGTCACACTATGAGTGGCGCTGAGTTGAGTGAAAGAGGAAATGGTAGGTTTAATCTAATGTACTTATTGCATTATAGGTGTCATGGAACATATATCTAAGTATATAATGAAGTTTTTTTAGTAACACCACTATATGGACGTTTGAATCAAGCATAAGATACGGTTCATTGACATCATCCACTCATTTAAAACGTTAACTTGTTCCTTGGAAAGCTTGATAAGGGGAGTTTTGGAATAAAAAATATCTATAAAAAAAGTTGCTCTTTCATAGCTTTAACTAACATAACAAATAAAGAGTATAACAGAAATAATATTTACTACAAACCGAGGCTTAGAGATAAATTAAGAAAACCAAGTCTCTCGTTTGTTGATTTCATGTATTTGTCCACACTAGTAATATCATGGATTCATCAATTTCCATACCTTTTTTTTGCATGTGATTAGCCACTTGCATCGGAGATCTGGATATCACATGTTTCTTTAAGATATTGACAGAGAGTTAAACTGCCTATACAGAGAGTTTCCATACTGAAACCACATAGATGGTGTAAGATCACACTCATCGAAGTTTGCATCAAGCATGAAATTGGGTTGGATAACATCATCCATTACAGCTGGAGAAGAATCTTTTCAAATCCCTTAGTTATGAAGTATACGTATTTCTAAAAGAAAACCCAAAAGATCATGAGTGTAATTATGACCCCTCATTTAAATCGTTAAAAGAGTCCCTTTGGAAGACTTGGTAAGGTGGAGTTTTGAAATAAATATATTATCTCTTTGTTGTATATATGAGAATCATTATGTAGACACGCCAATGCAGAACGTGAAGAAAATGCGTAGCTAGTCTATACCTAAGGAATGGGTTGTTGAAAACATGTATAGGCTAATTTTTTCACGCCAAAGCAGAACGTTAAAAAAAATGCCTAAGTGCAATTTTTGCATAGTATAGGGACCTAAATTGCAATCACCTAAATCTAATTTATTTAAACATTTTTTTTTTCACAGGAGAGTCAATTAACCTAGAAGATAAAGATGCATGGAAAGATAAAGGTACAAGTTAATTATCAATCAAATGTAAAGAGAGCTTTAATAAGGGCACTAAAGAAACCAAACCAACTATACTTGTTTAAAATGATGTAAGTATATAAGTAGAGAAAATGACACTTAGGGTTTTGACCACACCCCCCTCTTCGAGTTAGCACCCCCACCTAGAGCCTCTTCTTACTAAAGACCTCAGAAACTTTTTAACACATGAACCCCAAAACCCCAATTACTAGACTACCCTCTTTTGTTTTTTCTATACCTATATATACTAATTATTTCCATTTCTAATTTGATTCACATTCTAAATTCAATACCTCACCCTCACTGCTTCTCTCTCCTCTCTCCTCTCAACAACCACCGACACCACCTAAATGACCACCACCACCTCCGAAATGGCCACCACCGCCGAGCACTCCTTCTTCTGCTTGAAGCTCCGTCGAGCACTCCTTCACCATAACACTCCACGAATCTCGTCGAGGAGAGAGCAAGGAGATCGAAGCTGCCATGGACCTTAACAGCTGCAAATTTGCAGATCGAAGCCATTCAAGCTTCCATTCCTCTTCTCGTCGGCGAACAGGTCTACTAGGGCTGCGCGGTGGTGGTCCAGATCTGCTCGATGGTGGTGCTTCAGTGCTTCTTCGCTATGGTGCTTCAGTGCTTCTTCGCGATGGTGGTCCAGGGCTGCGCGATGGTGGTGCTTCAATGCTTCTTCGCTATGTTTCTGTGCAGTATCGGTGGTGCTTCGCCGGTGTACATGAGGGAATCAGCGAAGAGGTGGTGCTGGCGCTTCGCCGGACTTGATGAGGGAAGCAGCTATGTGTCTAGGGCGAAGATGAACGGAGTCCATGGAGCTCGCCGAGCATTTCACCACCGGAGGAAATAGTATCTTCACTCTTCGCTGCTTCGTGCTTCGCCGGAGTTCTTTTTTTTTTTTTACTCGCGTACACAGTACGCTTTAGCTTTAGGTTAGTTTTTTTTTTCACATCTGGTTTGACCAGATCTGGTCAACTTGTAATTAGTTTAGGTTTTTTTTATTTATCTATTGTAAATGGTTTTAAATTCTGAATAGAAATGTTATTAAATGATACACATGATTTTTATAGAGTATTTATGTAATTTCAAAGAGTACTCTCTCTATTTCATAGATTACTCTCTATATTTTATAGAGTACTCCGACTTTTTTTTATAGAGTATTCGTTTAAATTGTTGGAGTATTCTTTTAATTCTCAGAGTACTCTCTCTATTTCATAGAGTATCGGAAAAAACTGAGAGTACTCTCTCTTTTTCATAGAGTACTCTCAGTTTTTTCCGATACTCTATGGTTTTTCCGTTGACTGGTGGCCTGAGGTCCGTGGTCGGAGATCGGTGGTCGGTGGCCGGAGGTCGGAGATGGGTGGTAGGTGGGTAGGTGGTAGGTGGGTAGTGGTAGAGGAGAGAGAAACAGTGACATCACACTTTTTTGTCTTTTAGTGATAGTAAGGGTAGGAAAGACTATTGTAAAAAATGAGGTCCCTAAGAATAACAACTTTCAAGACACTACTCGATAGAGAAGAAATAGTGTTTCTAAGACCCTATATATAATTCACCCATATAAGTACTCATAACGCAATTATTACATAATATAAGGACCTATAATGCGATTAAATAATTAATCGTCTTTTTTATAGGTCGGAAAAGTTGTACTAATGCTTTGTTGTATTTGGGAATAAAGACTATTATGAAAAAGAATGCCCTTGTTGCAATATTTATACTTTGGTATTTTTTTATTAACTTTAATTTATTTTGGATTTTTTTACTATTTAGACCCTGTGATTTGTTAAAAATTAAACCCTAACCCTGGCGGAGCTCGATCAGCCACATAGTAGACATCTATATTGGATTCTTTGTGAATTATTAAATATTTTTGGGAATAATTAATTTTGTGATTTTTAAATATTTTTGTGAATTAATTATGATTTTTAAATATTTTTTAATATTTTTTAACCGTTAATTATGATTTTAATTTTTTTATGGTTTTTAAATATTTTCGTAAATAATTATGATTTTCAAATGTTACTTATATATGATTTATAAATTTTTGCTATTTAGTCCCCATGCTTTGTTGAAATTGCACCATAATCCTTTATGCTAGGGAGGAGCTACTCAACCCATTATAGATAGTCATCTATATTGGGTTTTTTGTGAAATTAAACATTTTTGGGAATAATTATCATTTATAAATACTATTGTGTTTTTTAAACATTTTTGTGAATTTTTAAAATAATTTTGAGAATTTTTGAATATTAATTATGATTTTTATATATTTTTTGGTTATTGAAAAATTTCGTGAATAATTATGATATTTAAATATTTTGAGAATTTTTAGATATTAATTACGAATTTTTAAACATTTTGAGATTTTTTAAAATATTTTTAAGAAATTTAAATGTTAATTATGATATTTTAAATATTTTTGTGAATAATTATGATTTTAAATGTTTTTGAGAACCTTTGGATATTATGTTATGAAATATCAAACATTTTTGTGAATTAATTATGATTTTTAAATATTTTAGTCTATTTGTTTTTTTTACTGTCTAGTAACTGTATGAAAGAATTATATTAGTGCCTGTTGAACCCCGACTTTTATAAGTTAGTTTTTCAAGTTTTATTATGTTTTATATGGTAATTTTATTTATTCAGTGATAGATATATAAATTATTTTATATAATGTAAGGGCTTGTAGTATAAAGCCTTATCATAATTTTTTAATAATAAACGGATGTATAATGCAATTTTAGCATAACACAAAGGACCTATAATGCAATTAACTGAAAAACATAAAAATTGGGTGTGTTTTTCTTCCCAATAAAAGTTTGTGTTTGAAAATTAGTGTGTATCTAGTTTATTTTGAAATTTATAATCTGCTTTTTCAACCGAATTTTGTGAAATGACCATATTACCCTTGGATTTAATTTAATTTGTTTTTTGAATTCAGGCAATGGTGATGATAGTAATAGTGTTGTAGCAAGGAATTTCTTGATAAGAATGAAGACCGAGAAGGATCGAAATATTTTGGCTTATATTTTTAAGGAGTATGCTCCAATAATAGCATGAACTATTTAATATAAGTTTTGTTGTATTATTAGTTTTTAAATCGATCGTTTGACTATTTATGGAGCGAGATTGATAGATTTATTGTCGTGTAAAGTTATTTATTTATGGAGATTAGTGGTATAAATTTTGAGGCTAAGTCGAGATTTTCGGTTGAATTTGTACTAATGTACATGTATTTGTATTTTATGGTCGCTACAATAGGATATTAATAGTAACTCTCATATGGAAGATTGAGTTTATTCAAAAATCTAGTAACTTTTGTTTGTGATGAAGAAATGTGCTTTCTATTTTATCTTTATGTGATCATTAAAATCTTGAGAGGAAATTAATATAACTTGACAAGCGTTAAGGTAATTGTATTTTAAGCCAAGATTATAAAAAATAATGTCTATATTATATTTTAGAGTTTTTACATAAGTGATGGCCAAAATTGATTCTGGCTAAACATAAGTGGTGGCCAAGATCGTTTCTGACCCCACTTATCATTAATGTAATTATAATTTAAAAAAACCAACGTGATACAATTAAACCTAATCCCATCACTTTAAACTCTCATTTCCACCAAGCGCTCTCCTACACAAGAAAGTCACCGCTCGAGTACCATTCTCCACCTTCTGCAAAAGAAAACTACCGCTACTCTGGATACATTCTTCACCCAAATCAACCGCTACTCCCTCTCTTCATCTCCTTTCCCCATCGCATGATGTGAGGTCAATACCACCACCGTCTTCAATATCCATCAACACCAACGATTCACCTTTCCATGAAGCCGCTCTCCCGCAAAAGAAATCCGCCGCTGCTCGAGGACCATTCTCCACCATCTTCACACTTATCTTTCCATCTTTGCAAACTCACCTCTCCACCAAACCGACCGTTCTCCACCATAGTCAAACCGGCTTGGTCACGCCATCAATAATCAAAGAACCCAAATTAAGGTATGATTTAATTTTTAATCTAATCTCATCACTTTTACGGTTTATAAAAAATGATCTGATTTAATAGTATTTCTTTACATAAGCCAAGTAAATCGACTGCCCTTAAGAGCCTTTCTCCACAATCATCAACCGGGCTTGGCTACACCATCAACGATCAAAGAACCCAAATTAAGGTAAAATAATTTATCATATTAAGCTTTGTTCTTTTTATACTATAAAATATAGGTTATTCTGCAATGTTTTCATAATATAGGGGGCTTCAGTGAAATTTTTGTATCATATAGGAAAATATAGTACTTTTCTACATATCCGGGATTATATGGTGTAATGTGTCGCATATTCAAGAAGTTAATAGTGCAATTTCGCATAGTATAGGGTAGTGCAATGCAATTATCGCATAATATAGGAATGTACAGTACAATTTTTGCAATCAACTTATTGTAGTTTTTCCAATAGAAAAATGTCAATTCTTTTCTTTCTCATTTTTGTCCCTATACTTTGGTTCTTTTTATAATTTTGGTGTGTTTTGATGAGAAAATAGAAATCAAGGACACAATGGAGAGTGAAGTTGTAGTAATGAAGAGGAGGAATCATCTGCAAATGAATCGGAAAATGATTTTGATAAGAATTTTGGGCATACACCTAGGAGATGTGCACACCTTTGCAGAAAGAATAATAATAATAGTAATTGATCTTCTTCCTTAAATATATCTGCTTGAGGAGGAGATGAGGTTCGAGTCTCAAGTCGATCAGTGCGAAAAGTGTCATATGTAGAGAGTGATGGTAATGAAGTGAAGATAATGAGGGCAAGAAAAAGAAAAACCAAAAGGTATGTACCACAGTTTAGAATAATATTCTTCACTTTTAAACTTCTATAAAATTAAAGATTAAAAATTCATTTTGTTATCAGTTGAAAATAGCTATGGTATTCAGCTTAAAGCTAAATAGTGGGCACAAGCTACTCTGCCATTGGGTTAATAATATTTGCGAAGAAGGACTTACGCAATTTCCACCTGCACAAACTATTGACTTAGTTGAATGTTACAAGACTCGCAATTTCATCTTCAGCCTTTTTTACATGAAACCCCCCCAGCTGGAGCAGTTTCTTAAAGAACATTCCAAGCTAGCTTTTTAGTTTACATTCTTAAAGCTGTTTAGCCAGCTATTTTTTAAGAAGGAGATGCGAATTCTAATGGTAAGACCACCATTTTATACAAGCTCAAGTTTGGTGAGATAGTTTAGTTTATTGTTTGATTAGAAATTTTCATTTCCGTCTTAGTTGGGAAAATGTGTTTGGATAATAGAATTTATGTTCAAATTATCACCAGGAAAAAGTATGAATTCTCTTCTCATGAACTTTTTCAAATTATCACTTGGATTTTGTTTCAGATTAGCTTCGTTGGATCTTATGCTTTCAAGGCGTGAAAGCAGGTCAAGGTTGGCCCTCATATGCAGATAATCTCTAATTTACTTTTACTTTTACTTAAAGAGTATAAATGTTTTTTTTAAGAATATGCCGCTGCCTAAAGGTGCAGATGTTTCAGGTCTTGCTTTCTAAATATATGAGAATGTTGTGTTCCCTTATCAGGTACCAAGTATCATATTTGGACTCCAACTCTCCTAATAAATCTGGACAAAATTTTAAATCAGGTATGGTTTTCTTCTATTAGAGCATGTTGCATCTCAAGATCTACTTAGTATATCAGTTACAATTCTTCATCAATTCAATATTTTGCCTGAAATATATCAAGATGGATACTCAAAAATGTTATTTCGAACTGGACAGGTGAGAAACAAGATACATTGATTTAAGTGTGAAATATTTAAGCCGAGTCATATGAATATGAGACGTAATAAAATTCTAATAAGTTTGAATAGATGTCAAGCAAAAAATTATGCATATAGCTGCTATCTTTTGTCAAAAGTGTACTACATTGATTTTGACTGTAGAATTTTGATATATTCTTTCTTCACTTGACATAGAATTTAAGATCTTTAGTGATCAAGAAGGTGAATTTTTTCAAGAGTATGATTATGGTGTAGGTCTTCGATCAGCATGCCTTACTTTTCATCTTAGATTAATCAATTGAGGGAAAGTTACATAGTTATAAGCTTTATATTTCTTTCATCTAGACATAGGAATATACTCAACTGTATGAAATCAATATTATGTAAAAATATTTGGTTGAATCCATAATATTCGCTCACTAAAAGACCTTTGCAACTTACCCATGTCAGATTTTCATGAAAATATACAGAAAATGCTTAGTCATTGGCAAGAAGATATTAAAGAAATGAATATTGGACTAACCCCTCTTGATAAGAGACTTTGAGCATCAAGTTTTACATTATGGATGCATGATGAATATGAGTGAAAATTTAAAGTATAATATTTTCTCGGATGTTAAGGTGTGGGGGTGCGCTTATGTGGATGATAGATATTGGGCCAAACTACCAGATTGACTATGAAAGAAAATTGACATTTGGAGTAGTCCAACATAATTGGTCTTCTACCGTAGAAAATAATTATATTAAGTAATATAATGCTCATTTATTCTCGGAAAGTCATGAAGGTTCTAAACTTTAATGTGCATTAATTACGCTCTCTAGAGCAAAAAAAAGTACAAACTACAGACCCTCTCTAAAAGTCTCTAAAAGTTTGAGGTGTGCATACAACAAAAGTAAAAAAGAAAAACAACAATAGTGGAAGTGAGCCAAGAGATCGAAGGAGTCAAAATTATGAAACTGATAATGTTCACCTGCCTACTTATACATTTCCAGAAATCTGTTTTTGAAGGGGATTGAAACGATAAGGGCGATTCTGGAATTTAAATTAGAAAACTAATATTTTATTTGATTTTTCTCATTAAAAAGATTTTGCCCAAGTACTTTGAAGTACATGGCATATTCACTTATTGAAATACAACTAATTGATATACACCAAATCAAACAAATTTGAATCAACCGAAATTCGAGCTCCAATTATTCTCACATCCAAAAGACAGTACTAAAAAATTCAAACAAATGTAAATCAATCAAAATTTACACTCCAATTATGCTTACACCCAAAAGACAGTAGACTAAAAAATTCAAACAAATTTGAATCAATCTAAATTTCGCTGCGTGTATTAGTGTGTGTGAGTAACAGAGCTGAAGAGAGGATAACACAAACAATTACATTACAAATCACATTCAAAACAATCGAGGAGAGAACGTACCTATGTGTTCGGAGCTTCCTAATATGGATCAAGCGGAGCTATGTGTTAGAGCTCTACAATTTCAGAGCTAGGAGGTGGAGCTCTTCAATTTTGCAGCTAGGCGGAGGAATTGAGCAAGGTACTGAGAGTCGGAGATGAGTTGAAGGACGGTGAACGGCGGTGCCGGTTATCCAAATCGCAAAAGCCATAATTAGCTAGAGAAGACAACCGCAGAGATGGAGCAGTGTTTTTCCTCGAGGATTTGAGTGAGCTTTCAATCGAAGCTTTTCACGGCCACCATTGAGCTCTTCACGGCCGAGGAGGGAGGCGCAACTCGCTGATGAGAGGTGAATCACCGTGAGAGGAGACGGAGAGTAGAAGTGAATTTGTGAAATGGTTTTTTCTTATTTTTTGAGTCAATGAATTATGATGTGGGATTAGGTGAGAGAGTTAGGAGGAATTATGTGATTAGTGGATTGTTTAGAATTTTCTTGTTAAGGAGCTTATATATATTAGGGGCATTTTTGGCACTTTTTAATTTTTTAATTTTTAAGTAATGAAATGATATTGACCGTCCGATGTAACACATTTTTTGCTTATACAGATCCTGGCCCCACTTTATACCCCCTTAGCGATATATATGGATATATATATATCCTTTAATCTGAAATACCCCTAACTCATCTAAATTAATTTCTTATTTTTTCCGTTTAGAAATAGGAAACCTGGATTCAAATTCTATAAATAAAATAAATGTTTTTAAGTGTCTTAAACTTAAACTCAAGATTAACCTTAAACTTAACCTTAACTTTGACCTTAAACTTTAACTTAACCATAACATTAACCTTAAACATAACCTTAAACATAACCTTAAACTTAACCTTAACATTATTCATAAACCTTATCCCCTTAACCTTAACATCAACCTCTTAACATTAAACTTAACAATATATTTAACCTAATTTTACCATTAACATCAACCTTAAAGTAAACCTTAACCTTAAATTGAACACTTTAAACCGAACAGCTTAAACCCTTAATCTTCACCTTCATCTAAACCTTAACTTTAACCTTAATTATTAATCCTTAAACCTTCACATTAACCTCCACCTTAACCTTCATCTTAACATTTTTAACCTTAACCTTAACCCTAAAAGTTGAAACTTAACCTTAACTTTGAACCTTGAACCTTAAACGGTAAACCTTAACCTTAAATTTAAGCATAACTAAACATTAACAAAAAACCTCAAACTTTACCTTAAACCTTGAACGTTAAACCTTACACTTAACTTTCACCTTAACCTTGACCAAATGAAGATTCATCGCGCTACTATTCAATCTTAAACCTTATATCTTATTATACCTTAACCTTAAACCTTAAACATTAATTCTTAAATCTTACTTTAAACCTAACCTTAACCTTAAAATTAACCTTAACCTAAACCTTAACCTTAACATTTACATTAACCTTAACATTAACCTTAACCTAATATCAACCTCAACCTCAACTCAACCTCATGCGTAAGCTAACCCTAACCTTAATAGTGACCTTAACATTAACCTTAACCAAATAAAAATTCATCGCACTAATATTCAACTTTAAACCTTAACCTTAACCTAGACTATGACTTTCACCTAAAGAACCTGGGTTTGATTCCCGTCAACAAAATAATTTTTTTTCTTTAGTATCTTTAGGGGTTTTACCTAGTTATTTGATATAGTACCCTAATTGGAACCTTAAATTAAGTTTGGTAGTAAAAAGTTCAGATTTTTGAGGTTATATACGCTTATACTTTTGATTTGCTTAGTTATTGTTTCTCGTTAATTGAGGCCTCTTTAATCGAATGGTGAAATGTCTAAAATAGTTATTAGTAACTTCTTAGATAACTTCATATATATGAGCAACATGACCAATGTAACTCAAGCTTTTACGTCATATAATTATTTGGAATAAAAATATTATTTTTTTCACATTATCGTCAAATACACTAAATGCTTGTTAAGATAAATTAGCATTATTCATATATTTTTTATTTTGGTAGAACATGTTTGTTAGATTGACGTCATATATAGGAACAATAGTTCCAAACCCATTTAGATATCATGTATAATTATTACTAACAAAGGATATCAATTACGTAAGGAGAAGTAATGTGAGATTATGACAACCTTCCTAGTGATCAAATTTTGACATGCAAATTGACCAAAATGGTAATGAAAATACCCGTCAAACACAAATGAAGCATTGTCATAGAAGGCTAAGGGTATTGCAACATCAACAATTGGGGAATAAGCCAAGCCAAGGAATTACGGTAGTAGATAATCCAAAGTACCAAAATCCAAAATACAAGGTGGTAGTATTTTAGAATATTTAAGGTAAATACTACCTCATTCTTTACAAGAAAGTTACAATATATTTTCAACATGTAGGCTCTGCCATTATTCTACCCACTCTAAGGGGTGATATATAGAAGTGAGGGAAAATATTAAGAACAATGTTTTACATATGTTAGCTTCATACAAACTAGGAAAGACATTAATATACAACTTTCCAAGTTCATACTAGTTCGATGACGCAACGACGGGTTGAATTCTCCAACTCAAAATGTTCTTCTTGTATTCATACGATATCATCCACGACTAAGTACTCGATCAAAAATTTCTCACTAGGTTAAGGAGACAACTAAATTGGTTAGACCTCCACGACCACGACCACCATTAAAACCTCGATCAAAAGCCTCTTTCTAGGTTAACGCGTGAAATTCATTAGTTAGACCTCCACGGTCGCCTTCAAAACCTAGATAAAAAATCTCTTGCTAGGTTAACGAGTCAAATAAATTGGTTAGACCTCCACGATCACTACTAAAACCTTGATAGAAACTTCTTGCTAGTTTAACGGGACAAATACACCGGCTAGACCTCCACGGTCGCAACTGAAACCTCGATAAAAAGCTTTCACTAGGATTACGAGCCAAATTAATTTTTTAGATCTCCATAATCCACGAAAACCTCTCGCTACGTTAAGATTCCATTTATTAAGATAAAATTTGATTATTTCATTATCTTCAATAATGTAAGATGCTTCTTCGTTTTGTGACCAAATTTTCTCGAATATAAATCTTTTAGGTATATGATGTGATTTTTGTCAAGGTAAGTATAATTAGGGAGAGGTCCAACCCTAGAGTTGGGAGGATCACGATCAAGACATTCGTGAATATTATCAGCCATTTAGGGTTTTTTACATTTCTTTATAGTCATATTATCATCAAATCTGACATTGATTTTTGTTAGACGGATTGATTTAAAAAGGAGTTAAATCTTAAAATATTGGTCATATTGATATCTTTTACGCTCACTTTTTCATTAGAGTTATGAATCATATTAAAATAACTAATCAGATTTCAAGAGAGATTATTATTAATCAAGTACGTTGTGTACGACTTTTTTTTTTTTTTTTGGTTAGTATATACACATATGTGTAGGATAATCTCCGAAAATAATAGATTATTCTGCAATCTATAATATACTCGTAATTCACAAAAGAAATATATAGATATATAAATATAGGGAAAATGCCCTATAAAATCAAATATAAAATTTTCAGCCCAATTACCTCGATGAAAAAAAAGTTGCCCAATAACATCATTAATTAAATTATTTGACTAAATTATTCCTACTTATTCTATATATTACAAACTATTTAAAATATCTCATTTCATTTTCCTCATTTTTTTTAATTCAATTGGGTACAAAAGGAGAAGCATGGTTAAGACGGGATGAACAGTGTTTTTAATGAACATATACTCGCGGAGAAGCTTTCAAAGCTCAATAGCACACAACAATGTATCTAGAGTATCCTTCTTTTTTACAACCCTTCTTATTTATTAATTCTTATTATATCAATTTCTTGATGAACAAAAGCTTGTTATAACTTAACTGTAACTATAGCTTTATCCCATTGGTGCATATTCCACCGTAATAAAGCAGATTTAGTAGCTACAACATGGAACAAACAATTTCAAACTGCAAAACACCTCAAAAAGTCCCATTAGAGTAATGATATATACCACCAAAATTCATACCATCCCAAATGTCACCCAATGACGTGGCGTGAATTGGTTGGTTACAAATCTTTAATCAAATCAAGGAAATAAATGCATTAACAATTTGTAACCAATCAATTCACGCCACGTCATTGGGTGACATTTGGGTGGTATGAATTTGGGTGATATATATCATTACTCGTCCCATTATTATACCTAGCAAATGATATCTTACAGAATAGCAAAAAAAAAAGGAAATGAATTTGTTATCGCATTCCGAAATGTTCTTCCTTCTGCAATAAAAGACGTTTTATTAGACAGAGTTGAACGTGGACTGCCTCAAGATTAGTTAATATGTGGGCAGAAAAAAGAGTTTTTGGGTCACGTATAAATTAAGAGTTTGTCATGCATTAATCTGGTTTGTATTATTGAAGGCGAAGATGAAGTTAGATAAGTGGTTAGCGTGTATATTTATTAGAGAACAGACTTACCATACTCAAATATCTGATCAGTTCAGTACTCGTAAAATCTCTTTATTAAACATACATAATAATATATATGTGCATGTTTAGATATTTTAATGTCTTACTTTGTACAAGCCGTATAATTCTTTGGACTTTAGAGTTTGTTAAAGCGAATATTTACGTAACTATTGGAATACACTATTGCTAATTATTTCATATGAATTTGTTTTACTTAACTCAATAACAAATAAACTATTTTTTAAAATTAAATTGCATATGTGAACATTAATATCATAAGTTGTATGCATGCAAAAAAGGTTCATTTGGAAAGAAGTGGGGGCACATATAGCTAGAATGACTGTGTATGAGTTGAGTATGAAATTAATTTCTCCATTACTTCCCAATAATGTAATATTTTACTTGTAATTTCTACATATTAATGAACGCTTTTTGCTGGATGGAGTGTGTAATATTAAGAACAGAGTGGTTGTTGGTGAAGGAAGAAAAGTTAAAGAAATAAATGATGTCCTAGTTATATCTAATATTTAATAGTTGTATATAAATTCTGAATTATAAATAATACTAATTTATAACTTTTACAAACCATTCAAGAGTTTTACAAAACCTTAAAATCATACACATAAATGAATAATTCCATTAAAGAATGCTAAATACAAACCAATCAGATGGACATCAATTTAGCTTATAAAACTTTTAAAAAAAAATTAATGTTACATTAATCAGTTTTTCAAATTCAAAAGTACATTCGAATAATTGAATTTTGTGGGATCCACCCTCAACAGGCCACAAACTACAAAGAACACTGAAACTTTTTCAACACACGTTTTAACTAGAAGATTAACTAAAGGTTGACAAACATAATTAAATAGACTAAACAAAATAAATATTCTTAGAAAAGCTACTAGAGATTTAAAACTACTGCTTGGCGGTAGTATTAAATCTCTAATAGCTATTCTAAGAATTATTTATTTTGTTGTCCACCTTTAATAAAACTTCTAGTAAAACGAAAGACCCGCAGCATTCCCCTTATAAACTCCTACTTCATAAGTGTTAATCAGGCTCCAGCTTCTGCTCCGGCTGTCGATTCCCGTTAACATCATAACCATATTCATTGAAGTATCTTCCGGTCACATGTAAGCCGGTCTTGTTAAACTTATCCCGGTTGTTTCTCTTTATGGATATGAGTTTTCATTTCAAAGGCAATTATAAACGGCGGTATGATATTTCAATGAAAATGGTGTTTGGAGTATGAATTAAAAATAGTGGTGTTTGGTGTAGGATAGGAGACAGGGGAGAGGAATGCTTACGAATTGCCACTGCCTTCTAATGAAGATAAGAGATATTTGATAAAATGTATATTTTGTATTATGTTTTGATTGTGTTTGACAGTACAATATATAGCAGTACAAAGAGAATATAATACACACACAATACATACAACTAACTATCTAACTGATTTTGTCATCTAGTGTAGTTGTATTTGCATCACACTTTGTGTGTTGCTTATCATCCCCCCTCAAGCTAACCATCGTAAGAAGAGGAAGCTTGGAGATTAAAAAGGAGAAGGTAGCAACTGGAAGACCCTTAGTAAGAAGATCAGCAACTTGATTTGAAGTAGATACATGAACAAGCTTAAGCTCTTTGGATGTGACTTGTTCACGAACGAAATGAAAGTCAATGTCAATATGCCTTGTTCTAGAGTGAAACACCGGATTAGAAGCTAAGGCTATAGCTGAGAGATTATCACAAGCCAAAATTGGAGTTTCAACAGGCAGTTTTAAGTCTTTCAACAAATAAGAAATCCATTTTAATTCAGCTGAAACATAGGCTAAAGCTCGATATTCAGCTTCAGTTGAAGAGCGAGACACAGTGGTCTGTTTCTTGGAACCCCATGATAAAAGATTAGAACCAAGCAAGATACAATAGCCGGTAGTGGAGCGCCGATCAAGAGTATCACTTGCCCAGTCAGAGTCTGAAAAAGCTCGAAGTTGAATTGGTGATTTTGTAAACGAAATGCTGTAATATATAGAACCCTTAACATAGCGAAGCAATCTTTTTAAGGCTTCATAGTCAAGATTGCGAGGACTGTGCATATGTTGACACAATTGATTCACAGCAAACGCAATATCCGGCCTTGTAATTGTTAGATACTGAAGAGCACCAATCAAACTTCGAAAAAGATATGCATTCTCAAAGGGTTTGAGATCATGCACAGTTGGAACAAGATACTTATTTAATGAAGGGGTAGGAGAGGCCTTACATTCAAGCATACCAGCCTTAGATAAAATTGATTTGGCATAAGTAGCTTGATTTACTAGAAAACCTGAATCATTCTTGATTATGTCTAACCCCAAAAAATAAGATACGTGTCCAAGGTCCTTCATAGCAAAACGTGACTTTAAAGCAAGTATAATAGAAGCTATAAGATCAGAATTAGCTCCTGTGATTAATAAATCATCAACATAAACTAAGACGATTGTCAAAGAATCATTAGAACCTCGAATGAACATAGATGTATCAGCTGAACTTACAACAAAATTCTGAGCTAATAGAAATGAAGTAAGCAACTGATACCAGGCTCGAGGAGCTTGCTTCAAACCATAAAGTGATCGATTAAGTTTACATACATATGTAGGATTATCTGAGCTAACAAAGCCGAGTGGTTGAGTCATATAAACTTCTTCAGATAGAGAGCCATGTAAAAAGGCATTTGATACATCTAGTTGATGGATAGTCCAATCATAAGAAGCTGCAAGAGAAAAGATTAAACGCACAGTTTGATGCTTAACAACTGGGCTAAAAGTTTCATTGTAATCAATACCAAACTCTTGCAAGAAACCACGAGCTACCAAACGAGCTTTGTAGCGAGCAATTGATCCATCAGCATGTTTCTTAATACGAAATATCCATTTACATGTAATTGGAGTACGATTACATGGAGGTGGAACCAAATCCCAAGTCTTTTGACTTATAAGAGCATTATACTCTTCTTGCATTGCATTTTGCCAACATTGAAACTTTGAAGCCTCCTTATAAGAGGTAGGTTCAGAAATATGGGGAGTAACTGACAAAGACTGACACTTATAAGAAGGTTTTAGCGAGCCAGTCTGTAACCGAGTGACCATATGGTGCTTAGGTGGAGGAGGAGGACTAGGAGAAGAAGAGGTGGATTGTGAAGACTCAGGGGAATCTGGTGGAGTATAGTGACTCAGAGGTGATGATGACTCAGGTGGAGGAGGACTAACTGGACAGACAAAAGGATGGGATATAGAGTAAGGATTTATAGTGGAGTCAAAAATATCAATATAAGAAGAATGAGAGTCATCACTAGGATTTTGAAGAGAACTTTGTGAGTCTTTGAAGGGAAAGGAATTCTCATTAAACAAGACATGTCTAGAGATATATATTTTGTGAGAAGACAATGATAAACACTTGTAACCTTTTGAGGTATTACAATAACCTAAGAATAGACAAGGTTCAGATTTGGGAGACAATTTGTGAGGAGAGTAAGGCTTAAGCCATGGAAAACAAAGGCAGCCAAACACTTTTAAATGAGAAAGAGAAGGAGAAGACTGAAATAAAGCTTGAAAAGGACTTGAATTATTTAACACAGGTGTGGGTAGAATGTTGATTAAATACACAGCTTCATTTTCAATTGATGTACATGTGTACGACATTGTGAAACAAAAATCTCCTCTAGTTTATGCCAAACATCAAAAGCAGAAGTAAGTTTAACAACCTGTGATAAGATTGAAGGAATCATAGAGGCCATCAGCGAAACTTTGAGCTGTTGATCCTCAATAAGCCATGTTGTATATGTTGGGTTCGATGAGTCTGGTTTAGGATTGACGCCATTAACGTGTGATAAGTAACCATGAGCTTCCAGAATAGCTTCAAGTTGAGCACGCCAGAGAACATAATTCGTGGAGTCGAGTTTGACTTGAACTAGGCTCGACCAGTTTTGGCGAAGAAGGAGCAAACCAGCAGGAATCGATGTGCTGGAAGAGATATTTGGGGATAAATTTTGAGAAGATGAAGAAGAATCTGTCATTATATGACTTATAAGTCAGTAGAAACAAAGAAGAAGAGAAAGAATTAAGCGGAAGAGAGTGAAGGAAAGCGAGGAGGAAAGCAATTCTGTGCCATTAATGGCGAAAAAGAAGAACAGAATTTGCTTCCTATTTTACCCCTCTAGCTCTGATACCATAATGAAGATAAGAGATATTTGATAAAATGTATATTTTGTATTATGTTTTGATTGTGTTTGACAGTACAATATATAGCAGTACAAAGAGAATATAATACACACACAATACATACAACTAACTATCTAACTGATTTTGTCATCTAGTGTAGTTGTATTTGCATCACACTTTGTGTGTTGCTTATCACCTTCTTAATCAAATGGTACAAATCCTCAGGAATCTCAGGAGCAAGTCCTGTAATATATAAATCTATTTAAAATTGGGATAAAATTAAAATAAATTAATCAATTTTATTACCTTGAGTTTTGAGGATACGCAAGATCTTGTTACCAGTGACACTCTTCACTTGCGCAATACCGTGAGAGTCACGAAGAATGACACCGATCTGTGATGGAGTCATAATGTTCTGATCCACCTTTATATGATTAAAAAAAATGTTTAAATTAATGAAAATGATATGAAGTTTAAGTAATTACTTACATCTTGCGAGGAGATTTTGAGCCAGGTTAGAGGTAAAGACCGGCGGCGGCGACGAAAAGGCAAAGACCGAAGCAGCGACGCTTGAGATGAACACAGATCCACAGATCCAGCAAGGGCATTTGACGTGGATCAGAATTCAATAGTGGTCCACAAGAGGAGGCGATGGCGGAGGAGGTCTTGAACGGCGGTGGTGAACGTCAGATGCGAGGAGATCTGAGTAGTGGTGGCCTTTTCCTGCAACTCGGTGGTGAGTAGCGGTCTTCAAGCGTCGCGGAGGTGCTAAGACGGCGGTGGTGAGTGTTGTTGGTGGTCCAGCGACGCGGCAGTGCTAAAACGGCGATGGAGAGTGATGTTGGTGGTTAGTGGGTTGGTGGTGGTGAGGGGCTCGTGGTGTCGTTTACAGTGAGGGAGGAAGGTTCGGTGTTTAATGGGTTTAAGACTTATAATAGAAACTCCCAAATGATTTGGGTCTTAAAAAATAAATACTCCTAAAGATAATTCAAATCTTACACCAACACTTATTTTGTAAGGATATGTGGCAACTTCATTTTCCGAGTCTAGGCTCATTTTTCATTTTGGGGCCAAATAATCATCTTCATTAAGTCCTATATCAGAAGGTGAGAGATTAGATTTATTGGCTACTCAAAGCCCATTGTCTCCTAGGCCAGAACTCTCAAATCAACAAGCCAAATCTAAGTTAAAAAAAAAAAATCATAATAAATCAACAATTTATTCCTTGAGCCCGTTTGGTGATTTCCGCTCCTGAAATCTTATAACAATTTTGCAAGCTTTTCCTATTGGAACCTTGAATGCTTCCCAGCCCCCAATTGCCCCCGTTAGTTCATTAGAGAAGCTTCATGCTCTAACCTTGTTAAACTTAAACTTCTGCTGGATACTAATATCAATGACTTACCACATATTTGACGTGTAATTTGTTTTACTCTATTGCTATTAATGCCTTCAAGGTTGTGCTTAACCTTAATATCCTAATCATGGTTGTTTGTGGGGATAAAATCAAATCAATAAAAGGTATGAGTGATGTTGAGTTTGGGGATGACCATTGCGACTTAGACTGTAACATAGATATGAATATTGAATAGGCTTCCAAGGTTGTCCCAAAACAAGCTCCAAGGGGGTAGATGGGTACACTGAGCTAGAATTGTCAAGGGTTAATCACACCCTTGACAAAAGTGTGTCTCCGGGACATCGTGGAAAGTAAGGGGGTTCAACACTATTTTCTCGAGACTCTGTTAAGATCATTGTACTTTGCACATCAAAAAATATCATTCACTACTCTAGGTTATTTCTAAAAGTTGGTTTGATTTTCACTTTATATGTGTATGGACCTCTCTCGTACAGAGAAAAATATACTTATAATACTAATATGGCCTACCTTAAGCTTGTAGCCCCTATACCCTACTCTATTATTGGCGAGTTTAACCTTTTTCGTTTTGCTTCAGTCAAATTGAGGGGTCCATGTGTTAATGGCCACTACATGGCCATTTTCAATAATGTTTAGTTTGTTTAATCTCTCAAATATACACTCCAAAGGGTGAAAATTTTCTTGGCCTAATTGTATAAAGGAAACTATGTCTTTAGGGAAAACCTCGATACATGCCTCATAAATTTTGACTTTTAGGTTTCCAAACAATTGGACCATACTTCTTCATGTGTTAGGTTTAGACCATTGACATTGGTGTTTTACCCCACTAACGAGTTACACAAAAAAATCCTGATTTATATTGATAAAATTGGACAAAAGACCCATCCTGTAAATCCAAAATCACTCAATATTAGATAAGATGTTTTAACATGATAGGAAAGGGTGTGACAATATTTTCTCATAAATTTGGTTCTATTACAAAGGCACTAACAATTAAGGCCCATAAAAGGATCTTAAATAATAAAATTCACATTAATAATACCATTGGAATCCTTCAAAACATTTCAAACCTCCCTTACTTCGATGATAATTGGGATAGTTTTCTTACTATTCGAAGACACTGGATGAGTTTTGGCTCAAGAAAGAAATTTATTGGTCTGAGAGAGCAAGAAATTGCTAGCTTACTTTGGGTGAACACAACACTGAATACTTCCAAACAATCACCAAATCAAGACGACTATGAAATAATATACTAATATTGAAATTAGAAGATGGTCAATGGTCGGAAAACATGGAAGCCATTAGAAAAATATCTTAACCACAAATCCAATATCTTTCAATCGGTGGGTGACCAAGACAATGACCAAGTTCTAATCCACGTTCACCTAAGTTTAAGGATGAGATGAATCTAATCTTATCAAACTAGTGACAATGGAAGAATTCGGCCATATCCAAACAAATTTTAATATTCATGTGTGGAGGATAAGACCTTTCTATGACCCCCTATGTAACTTTAAAATAAATCGTGACGCGACTTATGATTCTACTAATTGACTTGTGAAAGTTGGTTGTATTGTTAGGAATGCGTGTCGAGATATTATAGAAGGAAAAAATGAAGATATAACCAGGGACGGAACCTGAATTTTATATTTAGGGGCCAATAGAAGCTTCTGGAAAAAAAATTGGGGGGGGGGGGAATAGACCCCAATTTATAAAGGTAGTTTTGTCTCTGGATATAACGCCCAGTCCCCGGATGAAATGGAAGTTATTGGAGTAATCTTTACTTGTAAAGTAGCAGAGAAGTTTCCAAAACGAAATATCATAGAACGGTTGCGCAACTGTTATATATTCCATCTTGGGCTGAACCTTCAATATAGACAAAAAAATTATAATAGAATAAATGAGATAAATTACTATAAAAATGTGTGTAATATATTTTCCCTTGTTTGTAGAAAAAATAATTCCATAACTGATTAGGTGGCAAAACATAAGTTATATAACACTTTGTTTAGCTAATGAACAAAATATCTCTTTTGTTAACTCTTAATGATCTGTTAATAATCAATTAAACTTTATATCTTTTCCCCCTTTTGATTTTATCATATAAAAATATATACATCAAATTATATATTTTTTTGGATGAAATACACCAAATACTTTTCTATTTATATATAATTGTTTAGTACTAAATTCCATTAGTCTTTCGAACAATATAAAACCTCGTCCTAAGTTTTTTTCTAGTCACAAGAACAATGACACTCGTGTGATTCGTTGTTGCATTCAGGTAGATGTTGGCTTTTAATTTTTGGAGTTTTTTTCAAGTTTCTACCAATTTTTACAAAATAAAAATATAAAACGGTTAGCAAGAAAATTCCTAGGCGGAATAGTCGACCGCACACCTAATACCTTTTAGAACACTGATTAACCAATAATAAACTTTGTTCGAACTCGTTCGTTATAAAAACGAGAGATAAATATATTTTTAAACCTAATATATTAACTTATATTTGTTATTTTCTTTAGGTTTTAATTTTTATTTATTAATATCACACTTCATAATTCATTCCACACACTCTATCTTATACCAATTGTTCACCAAGGTTCCATTTCGACCATAAAAAACAAATTATTTGTGAATAACTCGAGTTCGACTCGAAAAAAACCCCGTTTAATAAGTTAAACAAACAACCTTGAAGTGTGGATAAATTAGAATATCTACCGCCACTGCGACGAATCGAACTAGATTTTTTCGACTCGAACTCAAGTTATTCACGAATATCAATTATATTTATATAATTTTTAAAATAGGTTTATATTATTTTTTGTATTAAAAAGCAGAATGTTTCAATTTTTTATTTTTTTAGTCTTCAGAGCGCCTAGGCGGCCGCCTAAACCCGTCTGGGCCTTCTTGAGCGCCTGGAGGTCGCTTAGGCCATTTTTGGAAGTTACACTACTTTCTATCGCCTAGGTGGCCGCCTAAGCCGATTTTAAGAACAGAGTCGTTAATACAAAAGAACCAGTTCAAAAGAGTTTATTTTAGTCGAGTTTGAATTGCTCGCGAGCGATTTGGTTCGTTTAGAACCCTAAATTTACCTGAAAAAAATATCAGTAAAATATCATATATTTAAGGATTATGCCTAAGAAATTCCTCAAGTTAGAATTAATTCCTCTTCAACCCAACCAGCATTTTCTTGCCCATAGACGTAAATATTAATTTATCTCGTCTAAAAATACATTTTTTTTTCTGATTTTTATAGAATTAGTTATGGTTTTTCAAAAAAAAAAAAAAATCACGGACGCATGTGTGATTGAATTAATTCTTATTCCTTGTATTCATACAATATCATTCACGACTAAATCCTAGATAAAAAACCTCTCACTAGGTTAACGAGACAACTAAATTGGTTAGACCTTCACGGTCACTATTAAAACATTGATCAAAAACCTTTTTCTAGGTTAACGAGTCATCCACGGTCACCACTAAAATTTCGATAAAAAATCTCTCATTAGGTTAACGAGTCAAATAAATTGGTTAGACCTTTTAAATCACCACTAAAACCTTGATAAAAACTTCTCGCTAGGTTAAGGAATCAAATAAACTAACTAGACCTCCACATCGCAACTAAAACCTCGATAAAAAACTTTCACTAAGATTACGAGCCAAATAAATTTGTTAGATCTCCACGATCATCACTAAAACTTCTCACTAAGTTAAGATTCCATTTATTAAGATAGAATTTGATTATTTCATTATCTTCAATAATGTAAGATGCTTCTTCGTTTTGTGACTAAATTTTCTTAAATATAAATCTTTTAGGTATATGATATGATTTTTGTCAATTTAAGTATAATTAGGAAGAGGTCAAACCCCAGAGTTGGGAGGATCATGATCAAGACATCATTGAATATCATCTGCCATTTAGGGTTTTTGACATTTCTCTATAGGATCTATCATCAAATCTGGTCTTGCTCTTTTGTTAGATGGTTTGATTTAGTAAAATAGAGTTTTACTAGAAGATTACTGAATCGTACATACTTCTACTAGAATTTTGACGAAATTAAATAAACAGTTAAACATTAACAAACGAGAATTTCTACGAACTTATTTTTTTTTTGAATACATATGAGAGCCACTTTGGACTCGGAATAATTTGACTCCAATAAGATTCAATCCCAGGACCTCTTGGTCTCCGCGGGGTAGTCTAACCACTAGACCAACTATGGATCTTAATTTCGACGAACTTAAATAAACAATTAAACATTAACAAACGACAACATAAATACTAGAAAAATATCAGATTACTTAATAATTAACTAGGACCAATAGAACAGAATAATATATCCTTCTTCCAGAAGTTACCCACATCTCCCCAGTCTTCGTCATCATCACCATCGTCATCTTAATCATCTTTTTTTTTCTTCACCACCATCATTAACTTCTTCTTTTTCTGCAGCGTCAACACATGTAGCACTTGCATAATTAGAAGGGGTTGCATAATTAGCATAAGGGTATGCACTTGCATAATTAGCATCAACACCCTGTGTATGTGTCTCTTTATGGATATGAGTTTTAATGTCAAAAGGCAATTATAAACGGCGGTATGATATTTCAATGAAAATAGTGTTTGGAGTATGAATTAAAAAGAGGGGTGTTTGGTGTAGAAAAGGAGACGGGGGAGAGTATTTATATAGGAGTGAATGTGATGAATGGAAATGGAAATATATTACGTTCCTGTTCCTTTTCAAATGCTTACGAATTGCCACTGCCTTCTTAATCAAATGGTACAAATCCTCAGGAATCTTAGGAATCTTAGGAGCAAGTCCTGTAATATATAAATCATTTAAAATTGAGAAAAAATTAAAATAAATTAATTAATTTTATTACCGTGAGCTTTGAGGATACGCAAGATCTTGTTACCAGTGACACTCTTCACTTGCGCAATACCGTGAGAGTCACTAAGAATGACACAGATCTGTGATGGAGTCATAAATCTCTTTAAGAATTTGCTTGAACTGTTTTTTCAAAACTTAACAAATTCAGAAAAAACAGTAGAAGAAACACGACAATTTACTCAACTTCTACAACAATGTTGGATCCGAAACCCTTCCACTACCTTAAAGCTTATATTCAACTTGAGAAGTGATGTGGAGGATGAAAGAGAATTTTTTTATACTTCAGCCCTTTGGTTATATGATAATCACCCAAAAACACTAGTTTCCAATGTTGAAAATTTTGCAAAATTTGGCTACTTTAACGACTTGGTGAAGATTCTATTCAGAATTGCTCAAAGATCCAAAACTGTTGAACCAGTGAGAAGAAGGTCTGAAGTAAGAAAGATAATTATAAGCAAAGAAGAGGAAATTAGGAAGAGACTTGGGGTAAGAAAAGCTCAGAAACAAAAACAGAAACAGAGATTAATGGTTCCTTATGACATGATAGAAGCCACTAGAAACGCGTATAATGACATGAAATTGCAGATTATTAAAGGTGCTAAAAAGGCTAAAGAAAGGTACTTACTTGATGCTAAGTATAAACACTTGTATGATGAGATCTTGGGTTTATTTGTGAAAACTTTCAAATCCGATATGATGTGTTTAATTTCTGGTGAAACTACTGAGAAAATTAGTTTAGCTGCTAAAGAGTTTCCTTCTAGTTATTCACTTATTTTTCCACACCAAAAGCTAGGGAATGGGAATGAGAATGAGGAGGATGATTTGTTAAGACGTAGATTGGATGATGAAGTGATTCATCCACTGAGATGGGCCACATGAAATGAGTTTTTTTTAATAATATACCAAATTTATAAAAGAATTGTAAAAATATACCAAAAAAAATAATAATTGCAATAATATACCAAATTGGCATCTGGGTTGCCGATTCAAAAGTGAATTGACATCCCAATTGCCGATTTAGTTTTTAATTTTTTTTAATTATTATTTTGTTTTGTTTAATAATTTATATATATATAATTAGTAATATATTAGTTTGGGAAAATGACCCAAAAAATCAAAATAATATTATTTTCAGCCCAATAACATCAATGACAAAATTTCTTCCCAATAACATCATTAACTAAATTTTGTCCTTGATGGGAATCGTCCTTGACGGGAATCGTCCTTGACGGGAATCGTCCTTGATGGGAATCGTCCTTGACGGGAATCGTCCTTGATGGGAATCGTCCTTGACGGGAATCGTCCTTGACGGGTAAACATGTAATCTTATAATAGTAAGTTAATGGATGATTCTTTGGGGCAAGTATAATATTATTTTGATTTTTTGGGTCATTGACCCTATTAGTTTATACATAATTCTAGTATTATTAATTTTATAAATATATATTATTTATTATAATTTGATAAATATATTTCTTTTTAGATTAAATTAAAGGAAATTATTTAAATATTATTTGGAATATATTGTTAGAATTAATATAAATTAAATTATTGTTGTATTATGTAGACTTATTTTGTTATAAGTAGCTAATAAATATATTATTATTGCATTTTTTAGCTTCAATTAATTTTTTTTCTAGAATTAGCTTAAATTAAATTATTATTGCATTATTTAGATTTTTTTGTAGAATTAGTTCAAATTATATTATTTTTGTATTGTTTAGATTTACTTTGTTAGTGTAGTCTGAATAAAATATTTTAAATTTATATTAAATTAATTATAAAAATTAGGATTTAGGTTAATTTTAGTGAAAATAGAATATTAATAAAAAATTCTTGAAAAAAAAATAAATGATTTATTTTATATTTAGGTAAAGTAAAATAGAAAGGTTTTTGGTTAATAAATTTATGATTTTTGTTTGATTTAATGAGTTTGGATTAAAAGATGGCGAAAGTACAAGGTGAAGGTAGTAATTTCAAGCAACCGTTCGATGAAAATTTGCTATGGCTTCAAAATAATCATAGAAGTCTGACCATTTAGGAGGTAATTTAGGTGTGTTTAAAATAGTTTTTGTTAGACTTTAATTATTAATTATACTTTATTAATTGTAATATTCATATATTAGCATTCAAATCATGAGTACAACCTTCGATACTACGCAAATGCGCCGTGGGCCCTAGTTTACCCCCGAGTGAAGCGTCTTGTCTCGGATGCGGTTTTTGGATTTGAAAGGTGGCGGCACGAGACACATACATTTTTAATGCGTAGTGGTGAGATTACGGTAAATTCAATAATAATTTAATGTAAACTAATTTTATAAGAAATCTAAATAATGCAATAATAATTTAATTTAATCTAATTCTAGAAAAAAATTAATTGAAGCTAAATAATGCAATAATAATTTAATTTAAGCTACTTATAATAAAATAAGTCTAAATAATACAACAATAATTTAATTTATATTACTTCTAACAATATATTCAAAATAATATTTAAATAATTTTTTTTAATTTAATCTAACAAGAAATGTATTTATCAAATTATGATAAATAATATATATTTATAAAATTAAATAATACCAAAATTATGTGTAAACTAATATATTACTAATTATATATACATAAAAATGATTAAACAAAACAAAATAACAATTTAAAATATTAAAAACTAAATCGGCAATTGGGATGCCAATTCCGGCAACTCACATGCCAATTTAGTATATTATTGCAATTTTTTTTTTTGGTATATTCTTGTAATTCTTTTATATATTTGGTATATTATTAAAAAAAACTCCACATGAAATAGTGAGTGATTTTATAAAAATCAGACAAGTTTTTAAATTGTTTGGCAGTTACCGATGTATCACTGAAGACATTTACTGGTTCCTGAGCTTGTCTTTTGGAATTTGGGGGCCCCATCTATTAATGTTACAACTACACACAATGGTTGTGTGACTTTGGTTAGTGGATTTTCAAACAATCTTCTCACCTTCTTCTTGGATAATAATGGAGTGTTCAATCCTTAATCTGCCATGGAGACTGCAATATCTTCTCAACTGTACCACCAATTGACTGTTTATGATTGATTTATTATTATTAATTAACCAAATTTATTTGAACCAATGTAACTATTTTATTTATTAGCAAAATTATATATTATGTAATATCATTATGATTTTTTTGTCTTCTTTTATTATTTAGTAGATAATTTTAAACAAATTATACAAAATAAAAATTAAAGCTACGAGATGGAAAAGATTGATAAAAACCTAGAAGAGGTTTGGAAAAAAGAAGAGATATACTGGGTTGTGAGGTCAAGGAATTTTTGGTTAAAACTGGGTGATAGAATCACTGGGTAAACATATTTTTCTATTTTATAAAAAACTATTTTAGCCTTTTTACAAGAAATTGTTCATTATTTTGAAAACATCATTAAAGTTGCTTTCTTTATAAAGTACAATTGCTTGCAAAACCAACTTTTAATTGCCATTTTGTCAAAATAGTCCCTCCAAAATGGGATTTGGATTCTCTACTAACTTGATTCCTATACCAACTTTACTAACTCCAATCACATTTAAGTAATTAGTTTTTAGCATTATAATGTTAAAAACCAATTACTTAATTGTGATTGTGATTGGAGTTAGTAAAGTTAGTAGAAAAATCAAGTTAGTAGAAGATTCAAATCCTCTAAAATGCCATTACTATGGGAGATGCTCTAATATATTAATTTTCATATCTCAAATATCTCCATTAAAATAGAGATCTTAATTGATCCCTAATTATTTTTATTTCAGCTTCTCCACAATTTTTAATACATTTTATTCGTAACTTTAATTTATCAAATCATTTTAAATATTGTCCAAAAAAAATCATCGAACACTTTACATATATTTTTCAGTAACATAATAATAATCAACCAGCATTTATATTTAATAAATTTCTAAATCTTAAAAAAGTGATAAATTTTAATATTTAATGATATATTTTTTTAAAATTCTAAATAGTTAGAAAAATAGTTATAATTATAATTATAATTTTGAAAATGCATAGTAATATTTTTTAAAGATATATATAAATAAAGACATTTTATTAAAATACTAATATAGATATTTGATTTCTTTAGAAGCTATTGAATTTAGCCTTATCTATACTAGGGCTGCACAAAACAAACCCACCACCGGCAAACCCGTGCCATCCGACCAAACCCAACCCGAAAAAAACCAAACTTGGCCACCTATTAGGGTTGAATTTTTTTTTTGGGTTTTGGCTCGGATTGCGGGTTGGGTTCAACCCAAACCGCGAGTACCCAACCCGATCCGAAATTTGGGCTGCAATTTTTTTTTAATATGGTCCTTAAAAGACTTGGCCCAACCATTAACCCTACACCTCCTCATATACACTTGGTGGCCCATTATGTTATTAAAAGTTTGGCCTAATACTCTCACAAACCCTATCTTACACGCTCTCAACCTTACATATCTCATCCTTCGCTCTCTACCTCACATTCTCATCCTTCGCTCTCAACCGTGTTTGTGTTCAATAATCAATTATTTTCATATCTAGCCTTATTAAACTATGAAATTCTGATTGATATCTTGATTCTTCTAAAATGGGTACCATAGCCGATTTGTGTTCGTGATATTCTTATCCATTTCAGGTAATTTTTCAAACAAATCCTAAGTCTTTTGAGCTCAATATCAGATTCTTTTATTACAAAGTTAAATGATTTCAGATTTGATGGGTTACTATGGTTATGCGTTTTTACTTCTTGCTTAATTGGTTCTGAAATGGCTGTATAAGGCATGGTTAGGGTTTCATAATCTGAAAATCCATTTTTCAGGTGTGAATTTTTCCGAAATTCTATTTGATTAAACATATTTTTATAATTATTGATGCTATTGTTGATTTTTTGTTAAAATTTTCAGAGATATTGGTGAGTATTTGAGAATGGAGGATGATCTTTAGTCTAAATTTTCAATAATGTAAGAAAAATAGTAATTTGTTTAAGTTTATTTTTGGATTTTGTTACTGTATCTATTCAAATTTGGATATTTGGATGCAATTTCATCTTCAGCCTTTTTTACATGAAACCCCCCAGCTGGAGCAGTTTCTTAAAGAACATTCCAAGCTAGCTTTTTAGTTTACATTCTTAAAGCTGTTTAGCCAGCTATTTTTTAAGAAGGAGATGTGAATTCTAATGGTAAGACCACCATTTTATGCAAGCTCAAGTTTGGTGAGATAGTTTAGTTTATTGTTTGATTAGTAATTTTCATTTCTGTCTTAGTTGGGAAAATGTGTTTGGATAATAGAATTTATGTTCAGATTATCACCAGGAAAAAGTATGAATTCTCTTCTCATAAACCTTTTCAAATTATCACCTAGATTTTGTTTCAGATTAGCTTCGTTGGCTCTTATGCTTTCAAGGCGTGAAAGCAGGTCAAGGTTGGCCCTCATATGCAGGTAATCTCTAATTTACAGTATAAATGTTGTTTTTTCTGAATATGCCGCTGCCTAGAGGTGCAGATGTTGCAGGTCTTGCTTTCTAAATATATGAGAATGTTGTGTTCCGTACCAAGTATTATTTGGACTCCAACTTTCCTAATAAATCTGGACAAAATTTCAAATCAGGTATGGTTTTCTTCTATTAGAGCATGTTGCATCTCAAGATCCACTCAATATATCAGTTTCAATTTTTCATCAATTTAATATTTTGCCTGAAATATATCAAGATGGATACTCAAAACTGTTCTTTCGAACTGGACTAGTGAGAAACAAGATACATTGAGGTAAGTATGAAATATTTAAGCCGAGTCATATGAATATGAGATGTAATAAAATTCTAATAAGTTTGAATAGATGTCAAGCAAGAATTATGAATATGGCTGCTATCTTTTGTCAAAAGTGTACTACATTAATTTTGTACCTGTTTCTCTTAAATAAGTCATTCTACAACAGACTGTAGAATGTTTATATATTCTTTCTTCACTTGACACAAAATTTAAGATCTATTAGTGATCAAGAAGGTGGAATTTTTCAAGAGTATGATTATGGTGTAGGTCTTCGATCAACATGGCTTACTTTTCGTCTTAGATTAATCAACTGAGGGAAAGTTACATAAGTTATAAGCTTTATTTTTCTTTCATCTTGACATAGGAATATACCCCAATTGTATGAAATCAATATTATTTAAAAAAGGTTGGTTGAATCCATAATATTCGGTCACTATAAGACCTTTTCAACTTACCCATGTCAGATTTCCATGGAAATAAATTACAAAAGGTGATAGTTTTCGACCAACACTGAAAATGCTTAGTCATTAGCAAGAAGATATTAACCATATGAGTATTGGACTAGCCCCCCTTGATAGGAGACTTTGAGCATCAAGTTTTCCATTATAATGCATGATTAATATGAGTGAAAATTTAAAGTATAATATTTTATCGGATGTTAAGGTGTGGGGTGTTTTTGTGGATGATAGTTATTGGGCCAAACTACCAGATTGACTATGAAAAGAAAATTGACATTTGGAGTAGTCCAACATAATTGGTCTTCTACCGTAGAAAATAATTATATTAAGTAATATAATGCTCATTTATTCTCAGAAAGTCATAAAGGTTCTAAACTTTAATGTGCATTAATTACGCTCTCTAGAACAAAAAAAAAGGTACAGACACTCTCTAAAAGTTTGAGGTGTGCATACAATAAAAGTAAAAAAGAGAAACAACAATAGTGGAAGTGAGACAAGAGATCGAAGGAGTTAAAAACATGAAACTGATAATGTTCACTTGCCTATTTATACCTTTCCAGAAATCTGTTTTTGAAGGGGATTGAAACGATAAGGGTGATTTTGGATTTTAAATTAGAAAACTAATATTTATTTGATTTTTCTCATTGAAAAGATTTTGCCCAAGTACTTTGAAGTACATGGCATATTCACTTATTGAAATACAACTAATTTAGAAATATATATATATATATATATATATATATATATATATATATATATTCTTTAATCTGAAATACAATCTACAACTATTAATTTGAAATACCCCTAACTCATTTAAATTAATTTTATTTTTTCCGATTAGAAATATGAAATTTGGATTCAAATCCTATAAATAAAATAAATGTCTTTAAGTGTCTTTAAACTTAATCTTAACCTTGAACTTAACCTCAAGATTAACCTTAAACTTAACCTTAACTTTGACCTTACACTTTAACTTAACCATAACATTAACCTTAAACTTAACCTTAACGTTATTCATAAACATTATCCTTTTAACCTTAACATCAACCTCTTAACATTAACCTTAACAATATCTTTAACCTAATTTTACCATTAACGTCAACCTTAAAGTAAACCTTAACCTTAAACCAAACACCTTAAACCCTTAATCTTCACCTTCATCTAAACCTTAACTTTAACCTTAATTATTAATCCATAGAACTTTACATTAACCTGCACCTTAACCTTCATCTTAACATTTTTAACCTTAACCTTAACCTCAAAAGTTGAAACTTAACCTTAACTTTGAACCCTGAACCTTAAATTGTAAACCTTAACCTTAAATTTAAGCATAACTAAACATTAACAAAAAACCTTAAACTTTACCTTAAACCTTGAACGTTAAACCTAAAACTTAACTTTCATCTTAACCTTAACCTTAACCTTAACCTTCACCAAATGAAGATTCATCGCGCTACTATTCAATCTTAAACCTTATATCTTATTATACCTTAACCTTAAACCTTAAACATTAATTTTTAAATCTTAAGTTAAACCTAACCTTATCCTTTAAATTAACCTTAACCTTAACCTTAATATCAACCTCAACCTCAAATCAACCTCATGCTCAAGCTAACCTTAACATTAACCTTAACCAAATAAAAACTCATCGCACTAATATTCAACTTTAAACCTTAACCTTAACCTTAACCTTAGCATTAACTATGACTTTCACCTAGAGAACTTGGGTTCGATTCCCGTCAACAAAACACATTTTTTTTAGTGTCTTTAGGGGTTTTACCTAGTTATTTGATATAGTACCCTAATTGGAACCTTAAATTAAGTTTGGCAGTAAAAAGTTTAGATTCTTGAGGTTATATACGCTTATACTTTTGATTTGCTTAGTTATTATTTCTCGTTGATTGAGGCCTCTTTAATCGAATGGTGAAATGTCTAAAATAGTTATTAGTAACTTCTTAGATAACTTTATATATATGAGCAACATGACTAATGTAACTCAGACTTTTACGTCATATAATTATTTGGAATAAAAATATTATTTTTTTCACATTATCATGTCAAATACACTAAATGCTTGTTAAGATCAATTATCATTATTCATATATTTTTATTTTGGTAGAACCTGTTTATTAAATTGACATCGTATATAGGAGCAATAGTTCCAAACACATTGTGATATCATGTATAATTATTACTAGCAAAGGATATCAATTACGTAGGGAGAAGTAACGTGAGAAAATGACAACCTTCCTACTGATCAAATTTTGACATGCAAATTGACCAAAATGGTAATGAAAATACCCATCAAAGACAAATAAAGCATTGTCATCGAAGGCTAAGGGTATTGCAACATCAACAATTGGGAAATAAGCCAAGCCAAGGAATCACGATAGTAGATAATCCAAAGTACCAAAATCCAAAATTCAAGCTGGTAGTTTTTTAAAAGATTTAAGGTAAATACTACCTCATTCTTTACAAGAAAGTTAATATATATTTTCAACATGTAGGCTCTGCCATTATTCTACCCACTCTAAGGGGTGATATAGATAAGTGAGGGAAAATATTAAGAACAACATTTTACATATGTTAGCTTCATACAAACTAGGAAACACATTAATATACAACTTTCCAAGTTTATATTAGTTCGATGACGCAACGATGGGTTAAATTCTCCTACTCAAAATCTTCTTCATGCACCCATACGATATCATCCACGACTAAATACTCGATCAAAAACCTCTCACTAGTTTAAGGGGACAACTAAATTGGTTAGACCTCCACGACCACCATTAAAACCTCGATAAAAAACCTCTTTCTAGGTTAACGAGTGAAATTAATTAGTTAGACATCCACGGTCGCCTTCAAAACCTAGATAAAAAATCTCTTGCTAGGTTAACAAGTCAAATAAATTGGTTAGACCTCCACAATCACTACTAAAACCTTGATAAAAACTTCTTGCTAGGTTAACGAGACAAATACACTTGCTAGACCTCCACGATCGCAACTGAAACCTCGATAAAAAGCTTTCACTAGGATTACGAGCCAAATAAATTTTTTAGATCTCCACGATCATCACTAAAACCTCTCGCTACGTTAAGATTCCATTTATTAAGATAAAATTTTGATTATTTCATTATCTGCAATAATGTAAGATGTTTCTTTGTTTTGTGACCAAATTTTCTCGAATATTAATCTTTTAGGTATATGATGTGATTTTTGTCAAGTTAAGTATAATTAGGGAGAGGTCCAACCCTAGAGTTGGGAGGATCACGATCAAGACATTCGTGAATATCACCAGCCATTTAGGGTTTTTGACATTTCTTTATATCACTTTATCATCAAATCTGGCATTAATTTTGTTAGACTGTTTGATTTAAAAAGGAGTTAAATCTTAAGATATTGGTCATATTGATATCTTTTACGCTCATTTTTTTCATTAGAGTTATGAATCATATTAAAATCACTAATCACATTTCAAGAGAGATTATTATTAATCAAGTACGTTGTGTACGACTTTGTTTTTTTGTTATCGGTATATACACATATGTGTAGAATAATCTTCGAAAATAATAGATTATTCTACAATCTATAATATACTCGTAATTCACAAAAAAATTATATAGATATATGAATATAGGGAAAATGCCCTATAAAATCAAATATAATTTTTTTAACCCAATTACCTCAGATGAAAAAAAAATTGTCCAATAACATCAGTAACTAAATTATTTAAGAAATTATTTGACTAAATTATCCCTACTTATTCTATATATTACAAACTAATTAAAACATCTCATTTCATTTTCCTCACTTTTTTTTTAATTCAATTGGGTACAAAAGGAGAAGCATGGTTAAGACGGGATGAACAGTGTTTTTAATGAACATATACTCGCGGAGAAGCTTTCAAAGCTCAATAGCACACAACAATGTATCTAGAGTATCCTTCTTTTTTACAACCCTTCTTATTTATTAATTCTTATTATATCAATTTCTTGATGAACAAAAGCTTGTTATAACTTAACTGTAACTATAGCTTTATCCCATTGGTGCATATTCCACCGTGATAAAACAGATTTAGTAGCTACAACATGGAACAAACAATTTCAAACTGCAGAAACACCTCAAAAAGTCTCATTATTATACCTAGCAAATGATATCTTACAGAATAGCAAAAAAAAAGGAAATGAATTTGTTATCGCATTCAGAAATGTTCTTCCTTGTGCAATAAAAGACGTTTCATTAGACAGAGTTGAACGTGGAAAAGTTACTGCCTCAAGATTAGTTAATATGTGGGAAGAAAAAAGAGTTTTTGGGTCACGTATAAAGAGTTCAAAAGATGTAATACTATTGGAATACACTATTGCTAATTAGTGTTTATTATAGGATCTCTAGAAATCTTTTCTGTCGCACTTCTTATTATAAATGTTTATATCACATGTTTTATTAGAGACTTTGCATTTCTTAAAGGTTTTATTCATTGACAATATTCAATTTGTTTTGCAGGACAAGCAATCCAACCTGGGATTCTGTAAGTAAATTGACAAAAGTCCTCTATATCTACCACAGACTCATGATATTTCATATGAATTTGTTTTACTTAACTCAATAACAATAAATTATTTTTTTAAATTAAATTGCATATGTGAACAATTAATATCATAAGTTGTATGCAGGCAAAAAAGGTTTATTTGTTCAGGCTGTAGTCACTGATGAAAAGAACACAAGTAATCCACAAGGTATATAGTCAAGTCTTCTTTATTCTTTATAGCGTTTAAATCATCTAAATTCCTCATTACAACTTTTCTACTCAATAGTTCTTTTTACTTACTGTTGCCATTTTTTTTACAGCTCCAGCAGCAAATTTGCAGAATTTTCCTCCTACTAGTAATGCAAGTGGAAGTGTAAACCGAGGATATCAAACACTTACAAGTCCAATTGGTAAATATAATTATAATCTACACAAATTTTTACTAAATTATATACTAAAACATATCTTGTAATTTATGAAGAAGGAGAAGAGCACAATCTTCAAGTAGTTGGAAAGGACTATTCAGTTTTTTTTTTTTTTTTTTGGACAAACTATTTAGTGTTTCATCGTACACAACTAAGTGAGTCTCTTAGCTTGCTCAGTAATACTTTGAGTCCAGACAAGAAGTCTCAGACTCTGTGAGTCTCTGAGTGAATCAGCTTGGTAAGTAATTGAATCTCCCAAGCAAGTCATTGAGCTTATTTAGTGAAGAAAACTTACTAAATATATTCATTGAATTTATTAACTTTATTGAGTCTACCTAGTAAAACATTAATCCTTGTTCGCACTTCACTAAGCCTAATCTTGAACTTACTAAACTTACTCAGTAAATCTTATAGCCTAATCTTGTCACAAGGCAGTGAATATAAAGCTCTAAGTCAATATAAAGCTCTACTGTAATTTTTGCAAACTTGTGAAAGTGTTGATATAATTTTTCTTTTTTTATGTGAAAAAAAACTCCCTGCATTAACAAATATTTATGTTGAACCAATATACGAAACAAACATGTGTATGCATGTATGAGGAAGGGGTGGGTCCCACTACCTCAGGTACAAGAGTTATGCCAAAACGAGCAGTGCGAGTAGGATAAACACAATCATACATATCAACACCTAAAGCAATGCAAACAACTATATCTAATGGATAACCTACACCCTTAAGAAAAAGAAAAAATAGTACAAAGTCAAAATACTAAGATAATAAAAAGTCACAGAGTTTGGATAGTAAATGTTAGGAGCATACAAGCAACAAATATTATTTGCAAAATTTATACAAACACTATCATATTCATATTGTAGAAACAAATTAGTACTACGAAACCCTAAAATCATACACACAAATGAATAATTCCATTAAAGAATGCTAAATACGAACCAATCAGATGGACATCAATTTAGCTTATAAAACTTCAAAAAAGTTAATCTTACATTAATTAGTTTTTCTAATTCAAAAGTACATTGAAATAATTGGATTTTGTGGGATCCACCCTCAACACACTAAAACTTTTTCAACACAGACGTTTTAACTAGAAGTTTAACTAAAGATTGACAAACTTAATTAAATAGACTGAACAAAATAAATATTCTTAAAAAAGCTACTAGATATTTAATACTACTGCTTGGCGGTAATATTAAATCTCTAATAGCTTTTCTAAGAATTATTTATTTTGTTGCCAAATTTCTAGTAAAACGAAAGACCCGCAACATTCCCCCCAATAATCTCCTCCTTCATAAGTGTTAATACCTTCATTTTCATCACCATCATCTCCTCCAGGACCATCACTAAACAGGTCACGGGTCCAATAGAACAGACTAATATATCCCTTCTTCCAAAAGTTACCCACATCTCCTCAGTCTTGGGGTAAGAAAAGCGCAGATTCGATGATGAAGTGATTCATCCATTGAGATGGGCAGTTTATTCTCGGGGTGGTAATTATGATACCAAATTAATAAGGCGTAGTATTTTATAACTTCCACATGAAATAGTGAGTGATTTGCAGTGGGAATCAATGGTTAATGATTTTATAAAAACAGACAAGTTTTCAAATTGTTTGGCAATTACTGATGTATCATTCAAGGTATCTGTGAGACTTGGTTTGTTAATCTCAGAGCTAACTAAATCACCATTGAAAGGGAAATTGATCACTTTTAGTGAGGATCCTCAAGTTAAGGTAATTCAAGGTCAAACTCTAATTGAGAAAACTAAATCTATTACAAATCTTCTCCACTAAACTCTTAACACCATTCATTACATTTTAACATTAACCGCTAACATAAATACTAGAAAATAAACAGATTACTTAATAGAACAGACTAATATATCCTTACCCACACATCTCAGTCTTTGTCGTCTACAATCATCTTTTTTTTCTTCACCGTCAACAGCACTTGAAGGGGTTGCATAATAGGGGTTTGTGTAACCGTCTCTCCCTCTACCTCTATCAACCGTATGTATACTGCACGTGGATATAATTATGTTACAAAAACTCACAGCTCAACGGCAGACATTTACGATTTTGAAGCAAAAGACATTCTGAAACGGGAAACAGATTCGACGACAATGGTTTCAATTATAAAGGTATACACAAAGATACCCATTCCCGTTACGATAATAATGGATATAACAGGGATGGATTTCACAGAGATACCGGCTTACATGTGAGCGGTAAGTACTACAATGTGTCTCTTTATGGATAAGAGTTTTCATGTCAAAGGCAATTATAAACGGCGGTATGATATTTCAATGAAAATGGTGTTTGGAGTATGAATTAAAAAGAGGGGTGTTTGGTGTAGAAAAGGAGACGGGGGAGAGGATTTATATAAGAGTGAATGTGATGAATGGAAATGGAAATATATTACGAATTGTTGTTCCTTATCCTTCCTGTTCCTTTCCAAATGCTTACGAATTGCCACTGCCTTCTTAATCAAATGGTACAAATCCTCAGGAATCTCATGAGCACGTCCTGTAATATATAAATCATTTAAAATTGAGATAAAATTAAAATAAATTAATCAATTTTATTACCGTGAGCTTTGAGGATACGCAAGATCTTGTTGTTACAAGTGACACTCTTCACTTGAGCAATACCGTGAGAGTCACGAAGAATGACACTGATCTGTGATGGAATCATAATGTTCTCATCCACCTTTATATAATTAAAAAAAATGTTTAAATTAATGAAAATGATATAAACCACGTTATACAAACTTATTATTGCTATTATAATTATTATTGTTATTATTATTATTTCTTCTTATTATCTTCTCAAAATTTCCAGTTTTGAGTAAGTTGGAAATAGAGACGATTTGCAATTTTTCAGGTTCGGTTCTTGGTTTCTTGAAACAGTTATTCGATCGGGCTATATAAGTTGTAGATATTTGAAATGTTGTGATTTTTCACTCGATGAGGATTATGTTTTTGTATAAGAATAATACCTTGCGATGAAAAGGCAAAGACCGAAGCGCTTGAGATGAACACAGATCCAGATCCAGCAACAGGAGGCGATGGCGGAGGAGGAAGTTAAGATGCGAGCAGATCTGAGTAGTGGTGGCCTTTTCCTGCAACTCGGTGGTGAGTAGCGGTCTTCAAGCGTCGCGGAGGTGCTAAGACGGCGGTGGTGAGTGTTGTTGGTGGTCCAGCGACGCGGCAGTGCTAAAGCGGCGATGGTGATGATCAGAACTCACAAACCCGTGCCAGATCTGCCATGACTAAAGAGTGTTATGACATGAAATTGCAGATTATTAAAGGTGCTAAAAAGGCTAAAGAAAGGTACTTACTTGATGCTAAGTATAAACACTTGTATGATGAAATCTTGGGTTTATTTGTGAAAACTTTCAAATCCGATATGATGTGTTTAATGTCTTCTGGTGAAACTACTGAGAAAATTAGTTTAGCTGCTAAAGAGTTTCCTTCTAGTTATTCACTTATTTTTCCACACCAAAAGCTAGGAAATGGGAATGGGAATGAGAATGAGGAGGATGATCTGTTAAGACGTAGATTGGATGATGTAGTAATTACTCCATTGAGATGGGGCCACATAAAAACAGACAAGTTTTCAAATTGTTTGGCAATTACCGATGTATCATTGAAGGCATTTACTGGTAGTAGTACTATAAAGCTGATTCCTGAGCTTGTCTTTTGGAATATGGGGGCCCATCTATTAATGTTACAACTACACACAATGGTTGTGTGACTTTGGTTAGTGGATTTTCAAACAATCTTCTCACCTTCTTCTTCTTCTTGGATAATAATGGAGTGTAAGAGAGCTCATAATTCGTAATAATTGAGAGAGCTTAGGGTTAGGTAAGAGAGCCCCTCTCCTAGATCTACTTGATCTAGCGCCTAATCCTCGGTTTCCCATCGGATCTTCACCAACATGACGGACCCAACTCATAAGTCACAAGATCGAAGAACCCTCCCGTCCGATTTTGACCCGGGAGAGAGTAGTACGCTTCACCATGCCTCTTCCGCCAAAGAGCCACCGGACCCAACGGACCTCTCGCCGTTGGCAAACCCGGAGTTCCGGTCCCCCTCGGGCATGCCTAACCTCACGTTAGGTCATAACCCACCGGAAATTGGTCTCGATGGTGATTCATTAGAAGAGGGTGGTGCTCGGCCAAGCTCCCCTCCTTCTCCGGGAGATGCTCCGACGAATTTTGCCGGCGATTCACGAAGTGTTGGTAACCTTCCTCTACTCTTGGATACATCTCTAGAGGCTAAAGTTAAATTCTTGAAAGTGTGTGGGCATTTGGACACACAAATAGTAGAGAAAGTATGGGAAGAATTAGTGGCACACCATGTGTTTGAGAAATTGACTAAGTCACATGCTAGAGAAAATGAAGAGCCTTTTGAAGTTGATGTTGAAGGTACTTTAGCATTAAAGAAAGTAGTTAATTTTGGGCGTGAAACAACTACCAAGGAACCCGTTACGACCGGGAAGCTTGACGCCAATGCAAAGTACCCGGAGTTAAAGGAGAAGAAGATGGGCTATAAGGACATACTATTGAATAATAGGAAAGCTTCGGTTAGGAAAGAATTAGCGTATTATGAACCCGTGGAGGGGGAGATGCTTCAACTTCTAGAAACCGATGTGTTAACGATAGAGCAAGCTTTCGGCTTCTCATTAATTGGATATGTAGCCGGTAAGAAATCGCCGGACATGGAAGATATAAGGAGAATAGCGAAGGCATGGAAAGTGGAATGTAAGGTTAGAAAGCACCCATCCGGTTGGTTAATTTTTAAATTCGAGAATGAAATTGATAAGAAGAACGTTATATCTAAAGGACCCTATCTATCGTATGGAAAACTCTTATTACTTACGGAAATTCCGGATTTTTTTGATTTTGGGAATCTAGAGATTAAGAAGATCCCTACTTGGATTATCTTGAGAAAACTTCCGGTACAAGCACGTACGGAAGAGGGATTAGCGAAAATTGCTTCTCAAGTTGGTAAACCTATTCGAACGGATGGGTTCACGGTAATTAGCGAGGACATTAGTTATGCTAGGGTACTAATCGAATTAGATTTAAGTAAGGAGAAAAAAAAAGTATTGAATTTGGCTCTCATAAAGGGTATAAACATAGTGTAGAAGTGGAATATGAAAACTTACCTCCGTGTTGTGTAAAGTGTCAAGCTTTTGGACACGAAGGAAATAGATGCTTTTATGCTAATATAGTAGAGAAGAAAGTAGAGGGGTTTCGAGAAAATAAAGAAAGTAAAGGCCATGAATTAATACCAAAATCTAGGGGAGAATATATTACTGCAGCTCCCTCTAAAATGGCGCAACAGCTTGTTGCATTATCCCACTATAAAGCTTCATATGCGGGTCCCTCAAAGATGTATAAGGGTGCTATTTTTCGGCCACAAAAAAATGGTGCAAAAGTCCACGCAGCAGCTCTTCCTAGGCAGCAACAAAACATTGATATAGCGGGTCCCTCAATGAAGCACAAGGAAGCTACACTTCGGCAGCAAGTAAATGGTGCTCAACACCATGATGTTAATGCTGTCCATGCAGCTACTCTTCTTCCTAGGAAGCAAATATTGACCGAATTAAATGGTACAAATAATATAAATTATACAAATGGTACAATAATTAAAAGTGCTACTGAGGTATTACCAAATAATGATCACAACAGCTCTAATAACAATATGAAGCAGTTTTCTACTCCAACAAAGATTAAAAAAGCGAAATCGCTTGATTTAAATTTTATTCCGGAGAGTGATAGTAGTTGCGAGATTCGGGCTATCCGAGTAGGGTCAAACTCACGCTCCGCCGCTATGGTAATTTTTTCGGATTTAGAAGGTAATAACGTAGAAAATGACGGGAAAAAAAAATCGAAAAATTTAATTGAAGATTCCTTCGAGATGGTAGTGAGTAAGAAAACTAAAAAAAGAGAAGCGAGTTATAAAAAACTTACGTTAGCTAAAAATGAATATATGTGGCAAAAGAAGCAATTTTGGAAGGCACGTAGAGCTAATATTAAACGCTCAAATATGGGGAAACCCACCGAAAGTTGTAAATGATTATTACGACTTGGAATTTAAGGGGTTTCGGCTCAACCCATAAAAAGCTAGGGGTAAAAGATTTAATTAACAAGAAAAATATAGATGTGATGGGAATATTGGAAACAAAGAGTAATACTAATAAAGTGGATTTATTTATGAATAACATGCTTAAAGGGTGGAAGAGTGTTAATAACTTCGACTTAATAGAGCATGGGAGAATCCTTTTGGTTTGGGATCCGGATAAAGTACAAGTTGAGATTATCGAGAGAACATCTCAAGCTATACATTGCAAGATTGTGTGTAAGGTAACATCTCTTAGTTTATATACTTCGTTTATTTACGCCTAAATGATATTAGATCGAGAAGAAACTTGTGGAAAAATCTAATTGATTTTTCCGCTACTTTCGATGATTCGTGGCTTCTTTTGGGTGATTTCAACAATATATTAGCTTTTAATGAAAGGATTAGAGGACAAAATGTTACGGTGGGTGATTTTAAAGAATTTGTGGATTGTTGTAATCACTTAGGCCTTGAGGATATACAATATACCGGTCAATTCTTTACATGGGATAATAACCATGTTCTTAGTAAGATTGATAGAGCATTGGGTAATCGTAAGCTAGATGAATCGAATCATTATATTCAAGCCGAATTTTTACCAAAATCTAGTGTATCCGACCATTCACCTTGTATAGTTAATATTTTTTTACAAAATGTTACTAGGATTGTTCCTTTCCGTTTCTTTGATATGTGGGTGCAACATGAAGATTATTATATAACGGTTGAAGATGGATGGAACAAGACCATGGTCGTGGGTACTAAACAATATATCCTATGTAAAAAAATGAAAGCTTTGAAGTTCGACTTGAGGAAATTAAATAAGATCCACTTTTCTCATATTTCCGCAAGGGCAAAGAAAGCTAAGGAGGATCTAGAAATAGCCGAGGTACATTTCCAACAAAATTTACCTATTTCTTCATTTGATAATTTGGTTGAGATTCGGAAGAGATCTAAAACTCTTGAAATGGCCGAGATTAGTTTTCTTAAACAAAAGGCTAAGCTCGGTTATTCCCTTAAGAGTGATAGGTGTACTAAATTGTTCCATGGGCTCCTTAAAAGTAAAAATAGAAGAAGATTTATTCCGAATATTTTAAAGGAAAGTGGTGTTTTAACTACTTCTAATGATCAAGTCAATGAAACGTTCCTAAATTATTTCAAAGGTTTATTTGGTGTTAAAGATAGTACGACACATGTTAATTCCGAAGTATTTGATTATGGAAGTAAAATTACCTTAGAGCAAGGAGAAGATATGTGCCGTGACATAACCGATTTGGAGATTAAAGAAGCTATTTTTAAAATAGCGAACGATAAAGCGCCCGGACCCGATGGTTATTCTTCATTATTTTTTAAGAGTTCGTGGAATATTATTGGGGAAGATGTTATCTTAGCGGTACGTGAATTCTTTACCTCCGGTTTTTTACTTAAGCAATTAAATACTACTCTTATTGCTTTAATTCCGAAGATAGATGATCCTAAAAGTGTTGATAATTTTCGGCCTATTTCGTGTTGTAACGTGGTTTATAAAGCGATTACTATGATATTAGCGGATAGATTGAAACCTTGTTTAAATAATATAGTGGATAAAGCCCAAAATGCGTTTGTTGAGGGTAGATCTATGATAGAAAATATTCACCTTATGCAAGAATTATTTCGAGGTTATAATAATCAAAGTAGCTCGTCAAGATGTACTATTAAAATTGATTTTAGAAAGGCGTATGACTCTATATCATGGGACTTTATTTATGAAGTTTTAAAGGGATTAAAGTTTCCGGAAAAAATAGTAAATTGGATTATGGTGTGTGTTTCATCTCCGTTTTACTCTTTGGCTATAAATGGAGAAGTGCATGGTTTTTTTAAAAGCGAAAAAGGCTTAAGACAAGGTGATCCTATGTCTCCTTATCTATTTATTCTTTGTCTTGAATATTTCTCTAGGCTTTTAAAAAAAAATACTTGTAATGGTTTTAATTATCATCCCAAATGTGAGAAGGAAAAAATAACACATTTAGCTTTTGCGGACGATTTAATGTTACTCTCTAAAGGTGATAAAGGTTCGATTAAGATTCTTATGGATAGTTTAAATGAGTTTGGAGATGTTTCGGGGTTTCGTTTAAATGTTGAAAAATCTAATATTTATTACATAGGTATCTCAAATGATGATTTGATTAATGGGATTATACCTACGAATTTTGAGGAAGAAATTATGCCTTTTCGTTATTTAGGGGTCCCGCTAGGATCTTCCGTATTATTATCGAGAGACTATAAACCTCTTTTTGATAAATTGGAAGGTTATGTTAGGAGTTGGAGAGCCTCTTCACTCTCATTTGCGGGTAGATTAGAATTGATTAGATCGGTTCTTCAAGGGGTGACATGCTTTTGGTTTACGATTTTCCCGGTTCCGGTTGGTGTTAAAGAGAGAATTATTAGTATTTGCCGTAACTTTTATTGGGATAATAAGCCACCCCAAGTTAGTTGGAAAAATATTTGTATGCCTAAAAATGAAGGGGGACTTGGATTAAAAGATTTTGAAGCATGGAATAAAGTTTTACTTCTAAAGATGATTTGGAAAATAGTGGAAAATAAAGAATCACTTTGGATTAGGTGGATTCATGGTGAGTATTTTAATAGTAGTGGTTTTTGGGAATGGATTCCTAAAAAAATTAATTCCCCACTTTTGAAAAATATTTAGGAGTTAAAAGAAATTATACGTGGGTCCCTAGGTGAAGAAGGAAGAAAAGAAATATTAGCTTTATGGTTTGCTTCCGTTAAGGCGCCCCGATCAACATATGAGGTAAATACAATAGAGTTTTATGATGTATATAAATTCCCTTATGATTTATTTCGTCGTAAAGCTTTTATTAAACCTTGGGCAAATATTGTGTGGGATCCGAGTGTATTTCCGAAACATGCAATCATTGTATGGATGACATTAAAAGAAAGACTCAAAACTAAAAATAGGATTACTTATATGGAACTTGATCCACTTTGTGATTTGTGTAAGGAAGATTTTGAATCGAATAGGCATTTATTTTTTGAATGCTCTTTTGCTAAGGCTATATGGGATGATATTAAAATGTGGCTTGGACTAGACAAGGAAATGAACACTATTCTAAGCGCTTTGAAATGGCTTAAAAAATTAAAAGCTAGAGAGAATTGGAGAAGAAAGGCTTGGAAAGTGGGTTTTGGAGCTACCGTGTATTGTATTTGGACGGCGAGAAATCATCTAGCCATGAGAGGTGCTTCCAAGACTAGAGAAATAGTAACCAAGGAAATTAAATGGTGTGTTTATTCAATCTTATTTTCCTTGTTCCCTCGGCATTCTTTTTTGGATGTGAGTGGAAGGCTAGCTTGTATTAGTATAGTATGAGGTAGTTGTTTTTTTATATTCCTTGTTGCTACCTTATGCTTTCGAGCCTAGGTAGGTAACACCCATGTATAGTGTACAGTTTTGATATTTTAATACAACCGTTTACCCGACCCAAAAAAAAAAATGGAGTGTTCAACTCTCAATCTGCCATGGAGACTGCAATATCTTCTCAACTGTACCACCAATTGACTGTTTATGATTGATTTATTATTATTAATTAACCAAGTTTATTTGAACCAGTGTAACTATTTCATTTATTATCAAAATTATATTATGTAATATCATTCTGATTTTTCTGTCTTTTCTTATTATTTAGAAGATAATTTTAAACAAATTATACGAAATAAAAAATAAAGCTACGAGAACCACCAGTTTTTGAAATTGTGTAGGATCATTACATTGAGGACCAACATTAAAAGCTAGTGAGTTTTATAGTCAAATATATTAAAAGAGTATTAAATGCTCTTTTTAATATGGGTGAATTAATGTTTAAAGCCTACCATACCTCCATACTTCATAGTAAGGCCCAACCATCTTTACCTATTAACTACTCATCCATTCCTAACTAAAAACCCAATAACGACCAAACCCCCCCCCCCTTTCTATACAAGAATCTAATCCTACAGTGAGAAATAAAAAACCAAAAACCCATATAGGGTTTCGGCTTCTCTCTCTCCCCTCTTTCTCTCTGCCATCATCCCACCACCGCGAGTCTTCTCCAGCAGACATGGCTTTGGACGAAGAAGAGAGCGTTGATTTTTTTTACATGGCTTCGTCTTCTGCACCAAGCTCGATCCAATCCTTGCAAACGGAGCTCAAACCACCACCTTGCACCACCACCTTCAGGGGCGGAGCCAGGAATTTTTAGTAGGGGGGGCCAAGGGGGTTCGGGGGCAACGCCCCCGAAATTTTTTTTTTGAACTTATTTGCATCGTAGTTCCATATATTATGAAAAAATTGTAAAATAAACCTTTATATTAGATAAAACTGCACTATAAGTTCTAATACTATTGTTTGTAACTGATTATTCTTTATTTAATACAAAATAACATATATTTTATTGAAAAAAATAAAATAATTATAAGTTTAATAAATTAAATTTTTAAAATTAGAGAATTAAATAAAGATTCTGAAAATTTAGGGGATCAAATGAATGTTTTGTAAATTTAAAGGGAGCCAAATGAATGTTTTGAAAATTTAGGGGGGGCCAAATAAATATTTTTAAAAAATTTAGGAGTAAAATAGCACATTATTAATTTTTTTTTTTTTTTAACAAAGGATTATTTTTTTTAAATAATCAGGGGGGGCCATGGCCCCCCCTACCCTTCACGTGCCTCCGCCCCTGACCACCTTGAACCACAACCGGGAAAATACAAAAGCTTGGAGAAAAAGAAAAGCTGCGTGAACGTTTAGGAAATAAGGAGAGAGGAGAAAGAAGAAAATAATTAGGGTTTTAAAATATTTCTAAATAAAAATAATATATATATAGTAGAGAAAAACAAAAGAGGGTAAAATGGTAAATGAGATTTTGATTTACAGTGTTAATTTTTTAGTGTGGCCTTTAGTTAGAAGAGTTAATCCAAGGGGTCTTGTTAGGTCCCGGGGTGGTGTGGTCAAGACCCCTTGGGTAATTTTCTCTTAAAAAAATTGTATTTTTGGATAAACAAAATTAATATTTATATCTATGATTTTTTTTTTAATTTACAATTTTTTTAATTTTTTTTAATTTTTTTTCTGCAGACACAAAATTCACTGTTTAAAACATGAAAATTCACTGTTCAAAATAGGGTGAATTACCCAAGGGGTCTTGGGGACCATCTTAGTGCCTCATAAGAACCAAGTGATTTCTCTCTTCTACTTAGAGGCCTCAAACTTGACAAATATCATTACTACCCTTCTAGTGTATATAAGACAAACAAAAAAAAATCCTCTCTCTCCTCAATTACCATTACTCTCTCTCATCCATTACCATTAATCTCTCTCCTACTTTATCATTTTTCTCTCTCTTACTTCATTGACTATCAATAATTTCCAGCTCCACCACCGACCACCGCCGACCACCGCCGGAAAAAGTACTGAGCATGGAAAAAGTACTGAGCATAGAGTACTGAGCATGGAAAAAATACTGAGCATAGAGTACTGAGCATGGAAAAAATACTGAGCATAGAATACTGAGCATGGAAAAAGTACTGAGCATAGAGTACTGAGCATGGAAAAAGTACTGAGCATAAAATACTGAGCATGGAAAAAGTACTGAGTATCGAATTTTTTTGCTGATTATTCAATTTTTTTTGTTTAATCGCTTTACTGAGCATTCTCGTTTGCTCAGTAACTTTACTGAGCATTCTCGTATGCTCAGTAACTTTACTGAGTATTAGGGGCAAAACAGTTGAGTGTGGGTATAAAATTGTTAAGTAGTAGTAAAAACAATATAATCTTTATTCTTTTGTATTAAAAGAATAAAATAAAAATTCTAACAATTGAAATACTATCACATTCCTATATTGAAATTCTCAATACTGAAATTATTACAATAATTAGTATTACAAAAAGAAAATAGATAACAGCAAATCAAAGAAATCTTGCTTTTTGTTCAATGCGGGCGAAACCCAATTGCAAAATAAAAATAAAAAATGAATAATAGGCAGATCCAAAAAAGCATGCTTTTTGTTCAACACGTTTCACACTTTGACCAGATCCAAGTTTATTAATATAACCAGATCCAAGCTTATCAATTTGATTTGATACAAGAAAAAGGAAACCGACAGAAAAGAAGAAAAGAAAAGAAAAATTAACCAGAGCTCAGCTTGATGGAGCCCTTTATTTTGAGGTTTCAGTTCAACTTACAATATCCGAAGCATTAATGTCTCTCCGAAGCCTCGTTCTGAATGAAGCTCCATTCAGCAGGATAAAGCCCAATTCGAGAAGAATAGTAAAAAGCTTCTTCAGCGGAGATTATTGTAGCTCGGATGCTACTGCTGCTCAAGGAAGATGACGATGATGTTGCTCAAGGAATAGGATGCTGTTGCTGCTCAGGGAAGCGTCGCCCAGTTGTGACCTCGCCGAAGAAGCAGATCTGCTGCGCTGTTGCAGTTTTCTTGAGCACTTTTGCAGAGAAACCCTTCATCGGTGTTCTTCGAGCCGCAAATCTAGCCATGGTGAACAATAAACAGTCATCTATTTTGCGAACGGAGCTCGCACCACCGACGGAGCTCGAACGGAGATCAGAGTTGCTGAGTTCAGTTTGCTGCAGATCGGAGGCTCGCCTGAGAAGAAGAATATCGCGGAGTATTGTTCGCATGAGAAGAAGAAGATCGGACTGCTGAGTTAATCTGACGGGAAGAGAAAAATAGGAGAGAGAAAGGAGGATAGAGAAATAGTATTTAGGGTTTTAGTTTTTTTTTTACAAAATTAATATATATATATAGGAAATAAAATACAAAAGAGGGTATAATAGTAATAGGGTAAATAGCTATATAGTGTTAATTTATGGCTGAGGCCTTTAGTTAGAAGAGTTAATCTAACTGGTCTTGTTAGGTCCCGGGGTGGTGTGATCAAGACCCCTTGGGTAATAATCTCTTCAAAATATGGAATTTAATGTTTTAAACAGTGAATTTCATGATTAATACACGCACGCGTCCGTGATTTTTTTTAAAAAAAAATCTTCGTAACTAATTTAAAAAAATCAAAAATTAAAAAATAAGTATTTTTGGATAAACCAAATTAATATTTACGTTTATGATTTTTTTTTTTGAATTTTAATTTTTTTTTTGATTTTTTTATTCTGCAGACACGAAATTCACTGTTTTAAACATGAAAATTTACTATTCAAAATATGAAATTTCATGTTTTAAATTCATGTTTAACACACGCGCGCGTCCGTGAAAATTTATTAAAATCGTCATAACTAATTCAAAAAAAATCAGACAAAAAATGTGTAATTTTGGATAAACCAAATTAATATTTATGACTATGATTTTTTTTTTTTTCAATTTTTAATTTTTTTTTTCAATTTTTTCTAACAGACACGAAATTCACTGTTTAAAACATGAAAATTCACTGTTCAAATCATGAATTTCATGTTTAAAACATTAAATTTTTATTAAAGAACCGATGTTTAATAAAGAACCGATGATTCGATTCATGACTATGTCTGTATCTATATTAAAGTATTTTGTGTACGATGAAACACTGAATAGTTTTTCCAAAAAAAAAAACACTGAATAGTCCTTTCCAACTACTTGAAGATTGTGCTCTTCTCCTTCTTCATAAATTACAAGATATGTTTTAGTATATAATTTAGTAAAAATTTGTGTAGATTATAATTATATTCACCCATTTGACTTGTAAGTATTTGATATCCTCAGTTTACACTTCCACTTGCATTACTAGTAGCAGGAAAATTCTACAAATTTTCTGCTAGAGATGTAAAAAAATGTAAAAAAATAGCAATAGCAAGTAAAAAGAACTGTTGAGTAGAAAAGTTGTAATGAGGAAATTAGATGATTTAAACGCTATAAAGAATAAAGAAGACTTGACTATATACCTTGTGGATTACTTGTGTTCTTTTCATTAGTGACTACAGCCTGAACAAATAAACCTTTTTTGCCTGCATACAACTTATGATATTAATTGTTCACATATGCAATTTAATTTAAAAATAATAATTTATTGTTATTAAGTTAAGTAAAACAAATTCATATGAAATATCATGAGTCTGTGGTAGATATAGAGGACTTTTGTCAATTTACTTACAGAATCCCAGGTTGGATTGCTTGTCCTGCAAAACAAATTGAATATTGTCAATGAATAAAACCTTTAAGAAATGCAAAGTCTCTAATAAAACATGTCATATAAACATTTATAATAAGAAGTGCGACAGAAAAAACTTCTAGAGATTCTATAATAAACACTAATTAGCAATAGTGTATTCCAATAGTATTACATCTTTTGAACTCTTTATACGTGACCCAAAAACTCTTTTTACTTCCCACATATTAACTAATCTTGAGGCAGTAACTTTTCCACGTTCAACTCTTTCTAATGAAACGTCTTTTATTGCATAAGGAAGAACATTTCTGAATGCGATAACAAATTCATTTCCTTTTTTTTTGCTATTCTGTAAGATATCATTTGCTAGGTATAATAATGGGACTTTTATTGCATAAGAAAAAATCGAACAGAGTTTAGCTAATGCTCAGGAAACCACCTCGTCCACATCACTTCCGCCATCTCCCATAATAATTATGTCTGCTGCTGCAATTGAGGAACAAATAAGAAGGAAGAAGAGAAAAAGAGAGAAGATTACATCGGTGGAGAAAAAAAATGAGGAAAATGAACTGGTGATTTAAATAGTTTGTAATATATAGAATATGTAGGGATAATTTAGTCAAATAATTTTTAAATAATGTTATTGGGCAACTTTTTTTTTTCATTGAGGTAATTGGACTGAAAATTATTCTACATATATGTGTATATATCGATAACAAAAAGAAAAAGAGTCGTACACAACGTACTTGATTAATAATAATCTCTCTTGAAATATGATTAGTGATTTTAATATGATTTATAACTCTAATGAAAACGTTAGCGTAAAAGATATCATTATGACCGATATCTTAAGATTTAACACCTTTTTAAATCAAACAGTCTAACAAAAATCAATGCCAGATTTGATGATAAAGTGACTATAAAAAATATCAAAACCCCTAAATGGCTGATGATATTCACGAATGTCTTGATCGTGATCCTCCCAACTCAAGGGTTGAACCTCTCCCTAATTATACTTAACTTGACAAAAATCACATCATATACCTAAAAGATTTATATTCGAGAAAATTTGGTCAAAAAACGAAGAAGTATCTTACATTATTGAAGATAATGAAATAATCAAATTTTTATCTTAATAAATGGAATCTTAACGTAGCGAGAGGATTTAGTGATGATCGTGGAGATCTAAAAAATTTATTTGGCTCGTAATCCTATTGAAAGCTTTTTATCGAGGTTTCAGTTGCGATCGTGGAGGTCTAGCCAGTGTATTTGTCCCGTTAACCTAGCAAAAAGTTTTTATTAAGGTTTTAGCAGTGATCGTGGAGGTCTAACCAATTTATTTGACTCGTTAACCTAGCAAGAGATTTTTTATCTAGGTTTTGAAGGCAACCGTGGAGGTCTAACTAATTAATTTCACTCGTTAACCTAGAAAGAGGTTTTTTATCGAAGTTTTAACGGTGGTCGTGGAGGTCTAACCAATTCAGTTGTCTCCTTAACCCAGTGAGAGGTTTTTTATCGAGTATTTAGTCGTGGATGATATCGTATGAATAAAAGAAGAAGATTTTGAGTAGGAGAATTTAACTCATCGTTGCGTCATCGAACTAATATGAACTTGAAAAGTTGTATATTAATGTCTTTCCTAGTTTGTATGAAGCTAACATATGTAAAATGTTGTTCTTATTCAAAAGGTGTATGAAGATTTTTGATCGAGTATTTTTATTTTTTATTTTAATTATCTTATATTCAAAAGGTGTCAAAATATTCTAAATCTACATTTAGATTAACATAGTAAATAATATAAATCAATACTAACAAGGTTTTGTTATAGTTAATAAGTTAGTTTCATTGGTATTTTATTCATTATAAATTTTAAATCCTATATTATCATTTCAACTTATATTAGCTATTCGAATAATATTCTTGCTTAATTTTTTTCATTATTTGAAATGTCCTAACTGATAAGTGGTAACGATACATTAGTAGGGATGATGATGAATACTAACAACCTCAGCTACAATTTTCCATGAAAGTTTCACCTAATTTTTTCCTTTCATACACCTACCACTTTTTCGATAAACTTTAAAACCTCACCTATCTCTCCACTTATACTCTTTCCCAATATACTCCATTTCAAAGTTCACCTTTCATCTGATATTTTTCTGCACAATTTCCATTTTTCTATACACAACTTTCTTGTGAGTTATTTGATACATCCGCACTATTACGTAAGAAAGATATCTTTCTCAATACCACCTACCTCATCACTTTCTTACTACCCAATGCATTCAATTTCAAAGTTCACGTTTGATCTGATATTTTTTTTCAAAATTTACATTTTCCTTTGCAAAACTTTCTTCTGAGTTTTTTTTCGGTCGAATGTGAAATACATTAATAAGCAAGCAAAAGGTCATCATATTAGGATATTAGGATTCATCATATATTTATATGTGTATATATATGTATATGTATATATATATATATACTAGAAATGCCCCGTACCTGAAGGTACTTGGGCTAAAATAAATTTGAAAAATTTAATAGATTGTGCAAATTTCGAAATTGAATTATATAAAAAAGGTGCAAATCATTCTATCAAGTAGAAGATGCCCCGTACATTTATAAATACATATATACATACACATACATATACAATTTTCTCGAGACACAAACATACATGTATAAACCTCAAATACTTAAGCCATTTTGGTTTAATATGGGTAAATTTGCTAAATCTTCAAACACAGGGTGACATGTTTTTGGTGCACTCTAACTTAACTCAAATAAATGACATATACATGACTTCATAGGAAAATATAAATAAACATATGCAGTTTTTGCAGAATATTACCTGTATCAAGAACAAGGCCTTCATATGTCTTGGCCATTATTTATTCGAAACCTAATCATTTTTTCAACATCAGGTGGACCAATTCTCTCTGGGAATTCAATGTATTTCGCAGTTAGGCATGTGAATGAAATTATGTTAACTATGCAGCCTTGTGATTTTGCATATGAATTTGGAGATGGACTATGAGATCCGCCTGATTATCCACATGGATTCCCTAAATCAGGTTGGTAACATTGGGGACTATCTTTGCAATTTTAAAATTTACATTAGTTTTATTCTTCCAATCTCTTATTTTCCCTATTCTGGGATTCTTTGCCCCTCTTGTACCTTAAATTTTGAGTGGGTATTATTTATCTGAGACTTGAATGTTATACATTATATGCCACTTGCATCTTCTGCTTTGATGGTTTGATTGGTTTAATTGTTTTACTGTTTCTTTTTCTAGTTTCAAATTCATATTGATGATAATATGTTATGATGATTCAAGTATGTTATTAAAATAAAACTATGTTTATCATTAATCTTCTACCCATACCCACAAGTATAAGATCTGCATCTTAAAAGTTAGTTTTATCTATTTAGTATCTAGGCACATTTTGAGGGAATCGAGAATCATGTCTAAACCATATTGTGCATTCTAGCTTTTGTAAATGAGCAAATGAGGGCACCTTCTAAATTGTCTATATTTCCTTAAGCTGGGGTAACAAAAAGTGGTTTGAAGCTAATTTCTGATTGCTTCAAGGGAGTTCTATGGTAGTTTAAAAAATATTATAGGAGTTAAAACACCCACCTCTATATCTTACCTTTTGAAAGGCATTTCAATCTTGTCCTTTTCACTTTATAATATATCTAAGCAGTTGAAAAAAAAATCTTGTCCTTGTGTCTTGTTAAATTCTTTCCACAAGTCTTAATCAATTATCGATATATAGTTTCTTAGTCCAAATTTCTTAGAGAGTTTGAAACTAAAGGAATATTTGTTGACGAGAAAAAGAGCGAATAAATACAGTATGAAAGAAGACACTTTACTGTTTATGTATAAAAGTATTCCACAGTTTGGTTAGCAAAGGAAGGGAAAAGACCACTATTTGACAGAAAACTTTACAAAGACACCTAACCCACAGAGCTTTCTTCTTATTATTATTCTTCTTCTACTTACATATAAGAATATAAAGTGTTTGTAAATGAATGCTATGATACATATATACTCATTCCATTCCTTAATAATTGACTCTTTAGAGTTTTTCACACATATTAAGGAATCTAAAAAGTAGGAAAAAATTAGTTTAATATGACTAAAATATCTCTACTTTTAAGAAAGAGAAAATTAAAAGATTTTAAGAATAAGGGTAAAAAAGGAAAGAGATCATTTAATTTGTATTGAAACTTGAAATGTGACATATATTGTGGAATAAATTATATAAACTAAAGAGTCAATTATTAAGGAATGGAGGGAGTATATGTAGTTGACTTTTACTTATGCTTCTTCCCTTGAGGCTTCTTTCCACCCGCAAGAATACGTTGAATCTGAAGACCTCTACTAAACGCCTGGTTAAACAAAAGCCTAGTTTGAAACTCAGTTATAAAGGGGAACCAAGCGAGTATAGCAACAGGTCCAAATATAGCAAGTCCCATAATGTATTCATACCCTTTGGCCATAGATTTAACCGCTCCCCACATCCCAAAACCTTTGACCACCGGCTTACACGCTTGCCCTATCTGTAACAATGCCCATCCGGTCGGCAAAAATGCTAACAAACTAGCAAACATATCTCTGACGGTTAAACCCAACACCGCAAACATAACAGCTATTATTGCTATAAACGCAACAAACATGAAGAGTTTCAAAAGCCTGAACATTAGTTGAAAGTCAGCACTAAACTTCTTTCTCCCCAAAGACATGATTTTGAGAATCACGAGTACTGCGAGTATGACTAGCCATGATAAACCGTAGACGATTATATCTTTGTTTTCGTTTGAGACTTGTAGCTGATACACTATCCCGTATTGGTAAAAGAAGAGGCGAAACGAAAGAAGGATTTCACATAAACGTCCTAAGAAACCCGTGTTGGAGAGATGTTCTTGTTCCTCAACCCACCATGACTCCCAACTTTTATTAGGGGGAACTCCGATACCACCAGGATTATTAATCCATTTACTCCAATCATCCCGATCCTCGACCATCACTAACGGGTCATAATCGCTTCCAGCGTAGTTTAAGGTCTCTTTATGGATATGAGTATTCATGTCAAAGGCAATTAAACGGTGTTTGGGGTATAAATTAAAAAGAGTGGTGTTTGGTGTAGGAAAGGAGACAGGGGAGAGGATTTATATAGGAGTGAATGTGATGAATGGAAATGGAAATATATTACGTTCCTGTTCCTTTCCAAATGCTTACGAATTGCCACTGACTTCTTAATCAAATGGTACAAATCCTCAGGAATCTCAGGAGTAAGTCCTGTAATATATAAATCTATTTATAATTGGGATAAAATTAAAATAAATTAATTAATTTTATTACCGTGAGCTTTGAGGATACGCAAGATCTTGTTACCAGTGACACTCTTCACTTGAGCAATACCGTGAGAGTCACTAAGAATGACATCGATCTGTAATGGAGTCATACCTCTCTTTGCGAATTTGCAAATGTTCTCATCGACCTTTATATAGTTAAAAAAATGTTTAAATTAATGAAAATGATATGAAGTTTAAGTAATTACTTACATTTTGCGAGGAGATTTTGAGCCAGCTTGGAGGTAAAGACCGGCGGCGTTGAACGGCGGCGACGAGAAGGAAAAGACCGGAGCAGCTACGCTTGAGATGAACACAGATCCAGATCCAGCAAGGGCCTTCGACGTGGATCAGACTTCAATAGTGGTCCACAGCAGGAGGCGATGGCGGAGGAGGTCTTGAACGGCGGTGGTGAACGTCAGATGCGAGCAGATCTGAGTAGTGGTGGCCTTTTCCTGCAACTCGGTGGTGAGTACCCAAAAACACTAGTTTCCAATGTTGAGAATTTTGCAAAATTTGGCTACTTTAATGACTTGGTGAAGATTCTATTCAGAATTGCTCAAAGATCCAAAACTGTTGAACCAGTGAGAAGAAGGTCTGAAGGAAGAAAGATAATTATAAGCAAAGAAGAGGAAATTAGGAAGAGACTTGGGGTAAGAAAGGCGCAGAAACAAAAACAGAAACAGAGATTAATGGTTCCTTATGATGAGAACTCAATGAGAGCTGCCATGAGAGAAGCCAGTAAAAACGCGTATAATGACATGAAATTGCAGATTATTAAAGGTGCTAAAAAGGCTAAAGAAAGATACTTTTTTGATGCCAAGTATAAACACTTGTATGATGAGATCTTGGGTTTATTTGTGAAAAATATCAAATCCGATATTATGTGTTTAATTTCTGGTGAAACTGAGAAAATTAGTTTAGCTGCTAAAGGGTTGCCTTGTATTTATTCACTTATCGAAAGTGTTACATATATATGTTTAAATATAGCATGCATGATTTTTCCACGCCAAAAGCTAGGGAATGGGAATGAGAATGAGAATGAGAATGAGGAGGATGATTTGTTAAGACGTAGATTTACTCCATTGAGATGGGCAGTTTATTCTCGGGATGGTTATGATACCGAATTAATAAGGCGTAATTTATTTCTTCCACATGAAATAGTGAGTGATTTGGACTGGAAATCAATGGTTAATGATTTTATAAAAACAGACAAGTCTACCTCCTACACTTTTTTGAAACCTATGTCTTATCTTTTCATCTTCATAGCAGCATATACTCACAAGTCACGATTATATCTCCATTGTTTCAGACCCGAACCAAATTAACGCATCCACGTATATATATTAATATATGGCTTGTATTTTAATGAAGAGCAAGCCGTTCATCAAAAAATTGACAAGTCTAAACATTTAGTATTATTAGGGATTGCTTCTTAGGAATCATTTTTGCTTCTGTGATATTTTTATTTTCGTGTGGTTCAATCTATGCAACTAAAGATTAACTCATAGTAATAACTAAATTAAAATGAAATCCAAACCAACCAAACAAGAGCAAATTGTAAACAAATTAAAATACATGACTTCATAGATGAATTGATAAACACCTCTTAGTATATTCTTGGTCCAATCCATGTTGGTGGTGTAATTTCGCTACAAACTTCCACCTCATCATACAACCATGTAACTGTTCGATTCTTTAGCTTATAAACGCTCATAGAATTTTCACATATACCGAAGAATATCTTCGTGTTATCGGTCGAAAAGTAAATGCAGTTAGGCTTATAACCATCGACAATCAAAGACTCAATCAAAAACGATGAGTTATAGCCCAATAACAAAGTTATATTTTTCAAATCCTTAATTTCTAAACACTCAACCAAATATAAAGATTCACTGCCTAACGATATATATGATTATTCCATATAAGGACAATAATAGATAGTAAATATGGTAACGTGTTTATTTCCTTAATCAATGATTAAGTAAGAAGTATTTTCCTTTTTTCTTAAAATGGAATGTGAGAGTTGTAATTATTTGGAAATTATTCCATAATTAAAATACTTGGTCAAACTAATTCAAACCGACTGTGATACTGAAGGGGTGGATGGTTTTTTTAATGGGCCTGTTCAGTTCAGCCCAAACGGCCCTAGGGGTTTCATATGTTATTACATATACTATAAAAGACAATAGATTACAACCTTTGAGCCGAGCCGAGGTAACCAAACAAAAAGATAATGTCGGAAACTACCTTTGATGGTGGTGAATCCTCCTCCATTGATTACACCTCTTTTTGTTTTGGCAAAATGGTTCTCGAGTCATCAACAAAAATCAATAATAATCCCTTCCTTGAACTGTTTTTTCAAAGCTCAGAAAAAACAGTAGAAGAAACACGACAATTTACTCAACTTCTACAACAATGTTGGATCCGAAACCCTTCGACTACCTTAAAACTTATATTCAACTTGAGAAGTGATGTGGAGTATGAAAGAGAAATTTTTTATACTTCAGCCCTTTGGTTATATGATAATCACCCAAAAACACTAGTTTCCAATGTTGAGAATTTTGCAAAATTTGGCTACTTTGATGACTTGGTTTCGATTCTATTCAGAATTGCTCTAAGATACAAAACTGTTGAGAGAGAACCAGTGAGAAGAAGGTTTGATGGAAGAAAGATAATTATAAGCAAAGAAGAGGAAATTAGGAAGAGACTTGGGGTAAGAAAAGTGCAGAAACAAAAACAGAAACAGAGAATGGTTCCTTATGTGAGATCTGCCTTTATGGAAGCCACTAGAAACGCGTATAAAGACATGGAATTGCAGATTAATGAAGGTGGTAAAAAGGCTAAAGAAAGGTACTTATTTGATGCTAAGTATAAACACTTGTATGATGAGATCTTGGGTTTATTTGTGAAATATTTCAAATCCGATATGATGTGTTTAATGTCTGGTGAAACTGAGAAAATTAGTTTAGCTGCTAGAGGGTATCCTTGTAGTATTTCACTTATCGAAAATGTTACAAATATATGTTTAAATACAGCGTGTATGATTTTTCCACGCCAAAAGCTAGTAGGGAATGGGAATGAGAATGAGGAGGATGATTTGTTAAGACGTAGATTGGGTGATGAAGTGATTAATCCATTGAGACGGGCAGTTTATTCTCGGGGTGGTAATTATGATACCAAATTAATAAGGCGTAGTATTTTATTACTTCCACATGAAATAGTGAGTGATTTGCAGTGGGAATCAATGGTTAATGATTTTATAAAAACAGACAAGTTTTCAAATTGTTTGGCAATTACTGATGTATCATTGAAGGTTTCTGTGAGACTTGGTTTGTTAATCTCAGAGCTAACTAAATCACCATTGAAAGGGAAATTGATCACTTTTAGTGAGGATCCTCAAGTTAAGGTAATTCAAGGTCAAACCCTAATTGAGAAAACTAAATCTATTAGGAATATGGATTCGGGTATGAAAAATGGTGGATTTAATTTTCAAAAGGCTTTTAATAATATTTTAATGGAAGATCATGGGATGATGATAAAGAAGGTGTTTGTATTTAGTTACATGGAATTTAATGAGGCTTGGGAGAGAGATTATGAAGTGATTAAGAAGACATTTACTGGCATAAAGGTGGTTCCTGAGCTTGTCTTTTGGAATTTGGGGGACCCATCTATTAACGTTACAACTACACACAATGGTTGTGTGACTTTGATTAGTGGATTTTCAAAGAATCTTCTCACCTTCTTCTTGGAGAATGGTGGAGTGTTTAACCCCCAATCTGCTATGGAGACTGTCATATCTTCTCAATTGTACCACCAATTGAGAGTTTATGATTGATTTATTAGTATTATTATTAGAGGATAATACAAATTGAGGCCCAATTTTAGGTAACTTTCTCTTTTAAATCTCAGTTACAAAAAATTCTTTTTTAAATCCTAAATCTAACTATCTGGTTGGGGTTTTGACATTTTTGCCCCTGTTCTTACTGGGTACGGACCCAATACGTTTTTTTTATTTTTCACCTTTTTTACGTTAGTTTTTTATTATGTAGTTCTACTAATACGGGGCTGGCCCAATATAGTACAAAACTCAAAAGGGTCTGTACCCATTAAGAATAAAAGAAACAATATAGTTCAAAACAATACATTAAGACTTAAATTTTATTATATAACATACACATACAAAGAACCACACAAACAGTATTGGGCCAGCCCCATTACCTACAACCCAACTACATGGGGCTGGACCCAATAAGAATTACAGTAAAACAAAAAAACAAAAAAACAAAATACTCCTATCATGGGCTGGCCCCATCACATTACAACTAATTGGGTCTGGACCCATAAGGAATTACACAAACAAAAAAACATATGGCCCGTATTAGGGGCTGGCCCATCACCCATCCATATCAATCTGGGTCCAGCCCCATTAACCGTTACATAAAAAAAAAAAAAAACTGGATCTGATGCACCGACGAGAAGGCAACGCCGGAACTGGCCCCATCGACAGTGGACGGCGTGCTGGCGTTGATGAAGCGCTGGAGTCTGACGGTTGGTGATGAAGCGCTGGAGTCTGACGGTTGGTGATGAAGCGCTTGGAGGGGTTTTCTGGCCACAGCGAGCAGGTGTGGTGGTGGATCTCTCACAGCCTCAACCTGGGTCTGGACCTCCACGGCAGCAGCATCGGCGCTGGACATCCACGGCAGCAGCATCGGCGCTGGGTCTCGGCCGGTCCTGGAACTCGACGGCAGCATCAGTGATGAAGATGGCGGGGTCGCTCCAGATCTGAGATGGAGCTCAGATCGAGGGGGTGAAGGTGGAAGTGGGTGGGAAGGTGATGGTGGTTACGGTGGTGGTGAAACAGTGGTGGTGAAACAGAGAAAGGGTGGTGATGGAGCTTCATGGAGGGGGGTTGGGGTGGGTGGTGGGGAGCGGTGGTTGGGATGGGTTAGAGAGAGAATAGAGGGAGAATAGAGAGGGAATGAGACAGAGAGAGGGGTGGGGGATCCGGTTGTATAATGGGTTTGGGGGGTGGGATTTTTGGTTTCCACTGGATGGTTAGAGGGTGGGGGTATAGTTGTACATTAACCCCTATTAGTTGGACTAGTTACTAGGGGATTGGGGTGGGATTTAAAAAAGAAAGTGGGAATGCTTTGGGCCTTATAAAGTAAGTTCCCCTTATTATTAACCAAGTTTATTTGAACCAGTGTAACTATTTTATTTATTATCAAAATTATATTATGTAATATCATTCTGATTTTTCTGTCTTTTCTTATTATTTAGTAGATAATTTTAAACATATTATACGAAATAAAAAATAAAGCTACGATAACCACCAGTTTTTGAAATTGTCTAGGATCATTACATTGAGGACCAACATTAAAAGCTAGTGATTTTTATGGTCAAATATATTTAAAGAGTATTAAATACTCTTTTTAATATTTGTGTACCAAAAAGGTGGATAAATAAAATTGGACGGAGGGAGTACCGAAAATTCAATTTCTTGAGTTCTCGGGTCGAAAGAGCTTTAAACATGTGCCTTGATCCAGAGATGCATTCATTTTTTTTTGTCAACAAAAACCGAAAAACTATCTAACACTATTACAAAGGTTGGAAAGAAACATATTAGAAGCAGTAAGAGAATATTCTTTCTAGTTCGATAAATCCACGTTCCTTCTAGTGCACTTATCCTTTCGATATGTGCAACTTTCAACAGGAAGACTGACCTAACAATTTTCAAACTTCCGAAAGAATAGGTTTAAGACTCCAATGAAGTCCGGTCAAACCCAAAATTCCTTGATCTAATTCAAGGTTTTCAGAGTAGAAAGAGACTCTCTGACTAGAAAAGGTCTTTACACGACCTCATGGCCATAATTAAGGCCCAAACTTGTCCTTCAATCACTTTATCGATCTTACATCTGATATGAACCTTCCTAGAAAATAATTCCGTCTTTATCGATACCGATTGCGGCGATAGCAGCAGGTTCTCTATTTGTTTTAAAAGACGCGTCACACATTCATACCAAATCAGCATCATCTTCCATTGCAAGGTTATTACTTTGATCAACATCATCCTTAGCCTTATTACCCACCTCACGTTTCTCCCAATCTTTGGATGACCCAAACAGTCTAATAATGAGTTCTTTGGATTTATCCAGATAATTATCAACAGACCATTCCTTCCCCTCATGAAAACTCTTCATTCTTTCTTTCCATATATTCCACATTATGATAAGGATATAAGTCGTAACTACCTTGACTTCCCATCCATTTCTAGAATACTCCTTGATTATTTTCGTAATCCAGTAAGTGAAACTGTCATTTAAGTCTTTATCAATCTTGATCTGTAATGGTGACAAAGCCCATACTTTAATACTAAAAGGAAATTTAAAAATAACAATCATATTTGTCCAGTTCGCACCATTCGTAGACTTAATTGTTTACACATTTTTTCTTTTTAAGATTATTTTTGACCGGTATAGCATTGTTACAAACTCTCCAACAAAAATTCTTGATCCTAGCAGGAACGTTAGTTTTCCATATGATATCCCAAATACAGTTATTACTATTCTCACCCATATTGGAAGTCTGAGTTTCAACAGCTGCCTCTTCATCAACAAGAATATGATACCCTGATTTGGTTGAATATTCACCATTTTTGCTATAAGGCCATATAATTTTATCCTCATCGTTGATCTGACAATTCAGAATTTTAACGATATACTGAGCAACATTTTGAGGAAATATACTATAAATAAGTTCATTCTGATTTTTCTGTATCTCCTATATTATTAGTAGACATACCAAACCAAACTTATTTTTTAGTATTGCTTGCCCAAAGACCAATTAAATAAAATAGATTACGGTTAAACATATTAATATTACAAGATAGTGTTTCAGCCAACTCTAAATGAACGAGACTTTAGATGCACAATTATTAAAGAAATTAAGAAACGAGAGAAATATAAGAGGTACAACCTTGAACAAAATCCCTATGTTCATCATTATAAATAATATTGTTCATTATCATCGCATCATCAATACTTGTTTCATAATCTTCGTTATAATCGATCGGTGAATTAACAAAAAATCTTCAGCAACCTCAATCTTTTTTTTTTTGTGGTGGGAAATCATCCTCATCATTTTCCACAAGAACAGCTTATCCATCAACATCCAAACATTGAGCGTATACAAGCCTCCACTTGAATGATAACCTTTGGAATGGCCTCGAGCATTAAACCCTTTAAAATCACGTCGTTCAATCATCATGGTTTCGATGTCGAAACCCATATTCACAAAAGGACGAATAGTCCTTAGAATGAAGAAGATGTGAACTATTACGGCTTTAAAAGAGATTTTCCACTGCCGAAAATTTATTTTGAAGCCATAATAGTTCACACCTTTTTCATTGTAAGAACTAGTCGTCCTAATGTAAATATGGACTTTGACGTAAAAACCACAATGATCAAAGTACACTATTTTGAAGGGATAAGGATAATATATTAACAATGGAAGATTTGGTGTTTGGTGTATATATTAAAGGGATAGGGAGGGTTTATATAGATGAGAGGATTTGATGTATCGTTTACTGATACTATCAGCTGAGAAAGGTGGTAAAATAGAATTACTTCAGATACGGTCTGTAAGCCAACTAAGAAAATGTTATATGTGCATTCTCCAATATTATTTTGTGGTTTTGATATTGGGATATGCATATGATTGTTGTTTTGGTGTATATAATTATATACACACGCAAAGTAGGAGTGAGAATGGCTGTGAAAGTGGGAATGGTTGGTTTACAAAAACGAGAGCAGGAGTTCGTCATCTGATGTACATATTTCATTATAGGTACCTATAATATCTCGTTATCGTGTATATTATCATTATATAGACACCCAAAACAGATAGAAAGAATTCAATACTACTAGTAATTTGTATACCAACAATCCTAAACTTAATAATTCAACACAAATTGTAATAGAAAATGATAATAATTCATTTCTATAAATTTATAAACAGACAAAATGCTTATTGTGGAATAACAAACTTAATGGCGGTCCAGGATATGGATTAGTCTTATTTGGTATGCTTTCTATCAAGAGCACTCTCGATGACACTTTGATGCTCAACATTAGAATTATTGCTATCGAGGATTTCTTGACTCAAGAAGTAATGGAGATTCATGTCGACTTCATAATAACCACGTCCATTTTAAGAGTGAGATAGAGTGTCGATGTCTCATTTTTTGTGATGATTAATCCATTCACGAGACATCTTTTTGGGGATTTAAATTGTTCCTTGAAAAGCTTGATAAGGGGGGTTTTGAAATAAAAAAATATCTATACAAAGTTGTTCTTTCTTAGCTTAACAAAAATAACAAATAAAGAGTATAACATAAATAATATTTAATACAAACTAAGGCTTAGAGATAAATTACGAAAACCAAATCTTTCATTTGCTGTTTCATGTATTTGTCCATACTAGTATTATCATGGATTCATCAATTTCCATAACTTTAAAGATTTTTTGCACGTGACTAGCCACTTGCAGTGGAGATTTGAAGATCACATGTTTTTTTAAGATACTGAACCGAGAGTAAAACAACCTATATCTGAACTATTCTATGCAGAGATCCTATTCTAAAACCACATAGTTAGATGGTGTAAGATTGTATCAAAGCTGATAGGGGTCCACACAGAGCCGACCCGGGTTCAAAGCAGTCAAGGCGGACGCTTTGGGCCCCAAAATTTTGAGGGCCCCACAAAAAATATATATAATATGCTATGATATATATTACGTTTTAAAAGCTAGCATAATTTATTACTTAAGCTTAGTGGAAAGTGAAGTCAGCTTTCATGTAACAGATCTTGAGTTTGAAACAGGCCAAACTAAGAATAATAGATTATTTTTGGATCTTCAATTTTTTTCTTGTATAAAAGTCTGATAGAAAAAAAAAATGTATATAATTATTTATATATATATATACATACACATATATATACATAGATATGTATATGTATATATATATACATACATATGGATAGATATATATATATATATATATATATACATACATATATATATATATATATATATATATATATATATATATATATATATATATATATATATATATACATATACACATAGATATACACACATATATATACACACACTAAGAGGGTATAAAAAAAGACCAGTATTTGTTTTAAACAAAAAATGTGTTACATCCAACGATTAATACCATTTCATTACTAAAAAAAATTAAAATAAGGTATCACTATCATCACCACCGCCACCACCACCATGTATTTAACAACCACCACTTCAAACACCACCACCACCATGTATTTAACAACCACCACCTCAAGCACCACCACCACCACAACAACAACAACAACTACAATCACCACCACCACCACCATAGCCACCTACTACTACTAATTTAATCACACACGCGCGCGTCTGTGAATTTTTTTTAAAATCGTCATAACTAATTCAAAAAACTGAGAAAATTTAAAAAATTGTATTTTTGGATAAACCAGATTAATATTTACGTCTATGATTTTTTTTTTAATTTTATTGATTTTTTTTCATGCAGACATGAAATTCACTGTTCAAAATATGGAATTTCATGTTTTAAACAGTGAATTTCATGATTAGCACACGCGCGCGTTCGTGATTTTTTTTTTTAAAATCGTCATAACTAATTCAAAAAAAAAATCAGAAAATTAAAAAATTTGTATTTTTGGATAAACAAAATTAATATTAATGTCTATGATTTTTTTTAAATTTATAATTTTTTTTTAAATTTTTTTTCTGCAGACATGAAATTCACTGTTTAAAACATGAAAATTCACTGTTCAAAATATGGAATTTAATGTTTTAAACAGTGAATTTCATGATTAATGCGTCAGTGATTTTTCTTAAAATCTTCATAACTAATTTAAAAAAAAAACAAAAAAATTAAAAAATTTGTATTTTTGGATAAACCAAATTAATATTTACGTCTATGATTTTTTTTTAATTTCAATTTTTTTTGATTTTTTTTCTGCAGACACGAAATTCACTGTTTAAAACATGAAAATTCACTGTTCAAAATATGGAATTTCATGTTTTAAACAGTGAATTTCATGTTTAACACACGTGCGCGTCCGTGAAACTTTATTAAAATCGTCATAACTAATTAAAAGAAAATCAGAAAATTAAAAAATTTGTATTTTTGGATAAATTAAATTAATATTTACGTCTATGATTTTTTTCTTGAATTTTAAAAAAAAAATTCAATTTTTTCTAGATACACGAAATTCACTGTTTAAAACATGAAAATTCATTGTTCAAATCATGAATTTCATGTTTTAAACAGTAAATTTCACGTTTAAAAACATTAAATTCACTGTCTGCAAAAAAAATTCAAAAAATTCCAAAAGAAAATCATAGACGTAAATATTATTTTGCTTTATCCAAATATATAATTTTTTTATTTTTCTGATTTTTTTAGATTTAGTTACGATGATTTAAAAAAAATTCACAGACGCTTCTTTCTGGTCGACACAATATTCACCGCCCCACCTCACGCACCGGCGACACTAACCTCTACTCTACCTCACAGTCGACCCCACTCCTCTCTGCTTCACCACTCACCTTCACCGCTTCACCACTCACCTCCAACGCCAATTCGTACAACCGAATCACGAAGCCCATTAGTTGGGCCCAAACAATCGCCGGCTCCGCCATAATTGGAGAAAATAAGATAATAGTTCTGTAATTAATAGATGAAGCATTCAATTCAGGAAGATGTTGAAGGTTAGCTATAGAATTCAATCATGCTCACCTTGATCAATGGATCAAATGATATCACGGGTATTATTTGCAGAACAAGTGTTTGATAAAATACGTCATGCATTGTTTCTGAAGCTACGGGAGGTAAGTATTTTGTTTATGTTTGATATTTTAGAAGTTGAATTGAATTTACAAATTAATTTTGTTTTGGATTAAGAGAACTGATATGTATTATAATTAAATGGCCATGGATGCTTCGCTGAAACACAAAGTTCACACATTTGTTCATATTAGTCCCCGTCAATTTTAAAACTGCAAAGATAGTCCCCGATGTTACCAACCTGATTTAGGGAATCCATGTGGATAATCAGGAAGATCTCATAGTCCATCTCCAAATTTATATGCAAAATCACAAGGCTGCTCAGTTAACATAATTTCATTCACATGCCTAACTGCAAAATACATTGAATTCCCAGAGAGAATTGGTCCACTTGATGTTGAAAGAATGATTAGGTTTCGAATAAATAATGGTCAAGGTATATGAAGGCCTTATTCTTGATACATGTAATATTCTGCAAAACCTGCATATGTTTATTTATATTTTCCTATGAAGTCATGTATATGTCATTTATTTGATAGCATTTTATTTGAGTTAAGTTAGAGTGTACCAAAAACATGTCACCCTGTGTTTGAAGATTTAGCAAATTTACCCATATTAACCAAAATGGCTTAAGTATTTGAGGTTTATACATGTATGTTTGTGTCTCGAGAAAATTGTATATGTATGTGTATGTATATATGTATTTATAAATGTACGGGGCATCTTCTACTTGATAGAATGATTTGCACCTTTTTTATATAATTCAATTTCGAAATTTGCACAATCTATTAAATTTTTCAAATTTATTTTAGCCCAAGTACCTTCAGGTACGGGGCATTTCTAGTGTATATATATATACATATATACATATACATATACACATATAAATATACACATATAAATATATGATGAATCCTGATATCCTAATATGATGACCCTTTGCTTGCTTATTAATGTATTTCACATTCGACCAAAAAAAAACTTAGAAGAAAGTTTTGCAAAGGAAAATGTAAATTTTGCAAAAAAATATCAGATCAAACGTAAACTTTGAAATTGAATGCATTGGGTAGTAAGAAAGTGATGAGGTAGGTGGGTATTGAGAAAGATATCTTTCTTACGTAATAGTGCAGATGTATCAAATAACTCACAAGAAAGTTGTGTAAAGAAAAATGGAAATTGTGCAGAAAAATATCAGATGAAAGGTGAACTTTGAAATGGAGTATATTGGGAAAAAGTATAAGTGGAGAGATAGGTGAGGTGTTAAAGTTTATCGAAAAAGTGGTTAGTGTATGAAAGGAAAAAATTAGGTGAAACTTTCATGGAAAATTGTAGCTGAGGTTGGTAGTATTCATCATCATCCCTACTAATGTATCGTTACCACTTATCAGTTAGGACATTTCAAATAATGAAAAAATTAAGCAAGAATATTATTCGAATAGCTAATATAAGTTGAAATGATAATATAGGATTTAAAATTTATAATGAATAAAATACCAATGAAACTAACTTATTAACTAAAACAAAACCTTGTTAGTATTGATTTATATTATATACTATGTTAATCTAAATGTAGATTTAGAAAATTTTGACACCTTTTGAATATAGGATAATTAAAATAATAAATTAAAAAAAAATTCTTCTATAAAACTCCTTTATTCTCTTCAATAAATTACTACAACTTGTTTTCTTTCTATTTTTTAAAGACTTCCTATTATTCTTTACAGACCCTTACGTTTTATTTTTCAAACTATAATAATAATAATATATATATATATATATATATATATATATATATATATATATATATATATATATATATATATATATATATATATATATACCATGGAAGATACATAGGATAGTTTAGCCAATTCCTAGTGATCATTTGTTGATTAAAACTAAACCAGTTAATTGGACCGAATAAACTATTTACCAAATAAAGTATTTGATTGCTCTTTTCAAATTAGCTACTAGCATTTTTATTGGTGTAAGGATAATACAAGGGATAATTCTCAATTAATTATAATTTCACATTTTTCATTCCCAAAAAAAAGGAGCAAATTACTTCCTACTTATTCACAAATTATCAACTTCATTCTCAATTAACATTGTCATATTTACCTTCCATTATTACCCTTATATGATTTTTTTTGTGCAGAAAAATATCAGATGAAACGTAAACTTTGAAATTGAATGCATTGGGTAGTAAGAAAGTGGTGAGGTAGATGGGTACTGAGAAATATATCTTTCATACGTAATAGTGCAGATGCATCAAATAACTCACAAGAAAGTTGTGTAAAGAAAAATAGAAAGATGAAAGGTGAACTTTGAAATGGAGTATATTGGGAAAGAGTATAAGTGGAGGATATGTGAGGTGTTTTTATCTAAGAAGTGGTAGGTGTATGAAAGGAAGAAATTAGGTGAAACTTTCATGGAAAATTGTAGCTTAGGTTGGTAGTATTCATCATCATTCATACTAATGTATCGTTACCACTTATCAGCTAGGACATTTCAAATAATGAAAAAATTAAGCAAGAATATTATTCGAATAGCTAATATAAGTTGAAATGATAATATAGGATTTAAAATTTATAATGAATAAAATACCCATGAAACTAACTTATTAACTAAAAAGAATCTTGTTAGTATTGATTCATATTATTTACTATGTTAATCTAATTATAGATTTGGAATATTTTGACACCTTTTGAATAAAGGTTAATTCAAAGAATAAATAACTAATAAAAAATTTCCATCTTCTAAAACTTCTTTGTTCTCTTCAATAAATTACTACAACTTGTTTTCTTTCTATTTTTTAAAAACTTCCTATTATTCTTGTTAGCCAATTCCTAGTGAAGATTTGTTGATTAAAAATAAACTAGTTAATTGGACCGAATAAACTATTTTCCAAATAAAGTATTTGATAGCTCTTTTTAAATTAGGTACTAGCATTTTTATTGTTGTAAGGATAAAATACAAGGAATAATTCCCAATTAATTACAATTCTACACTTTTCATTCCAATAAAAAGGAAGAAGCAAATTACTTCCTACTTACTCACAAATTACTAACTTAATTCCCAGTTAAACACATTGTTATATTTACCTTCCATTATTCCCCTTATATGATTTTTTTTTGTGTAGAAAAATATCAGATGAAACGTAAACTTTGAAATTGAATGCATTGGGTAGTAAGAAAGTGGTTAGGTAGGTGGGTACTTACGTAATAGTGCAGATGCATCAAATAACACACTAGAAAAGTTGTGTAAAGAAAAATGGATATTGTGCATAAAAAAATCAGATGAAAGGTGAACTTTGAAATGGAGTATACTAGGAAAGAGTATAAGTGGAGAGATAGGTGAGTTGTTAAAGTTTATTGAAGAAGTGGTAGGTGTATGAAAGGAAAAAATTAGGTGAAACTTTCATAAAAAATTGTAGCTGAGGTTGGTAGTATTCATCATCATCCCTACTAATGTATCGTTACCACTTATCAGTTAGGACATTTCAAATAATGAAAAAATTAAGCAAGAATGTTATTCGAATAGCTAATATAAGTTGAAATGATAATATAGAATTTATAATTTATAATGAATAAAATACCAATGAAACTAACTTATTAACTAAAAACATATTGTTAGTATTGATTCATATTTTTTACTATGTTAATCTAAATTTAGATTTGGAATATTTTGACACCTTTTGAATAAAGGATAATTCAAAGAATAAATAAGTAATAAAAAATTTCCTCCTCTAAAACTCCTTTATTCTCTTTGATAAATTACTAGAACTTGTTTTCTTTTTGTTTTTCAAAAACTTCCTATTATTCTTCACATACCCTTACTTTTTATTTTTCAAACTATAATAATAATAATAATAACATATATATATATACGCATATATATAAATAACATGGAAGATACATAGGATAGTTTAGCCAAATCCTAGTAAAGATTTGTTGATTAAAAATAAACCAGTTAATTGGACCGAATAAACTATTTACCAAATAAAGTATTTGATAGCTCTTTTTAAATTAGGAACTAGCATTTTTATTGTTGTAAGGATAATACGAGGGATACTTCCCAATTAAATACAATTCCACACTTTTCATTTCCAAAAACAAGGAAGGAGAAAATTACTTCTTACTTATTCACAAATTATCAACTTAATTCCAAATTAAACACATTGTCATATTTACCTTCCATTATTGGCCTTATATGATTTTTTTTGTGCTGAAAAATACCAGATGAACCGTGAACTTTGAAATTGAATGCATTGGGTAGTGATGTCTCCTCATTTGTGATAGTAAAATATACTCTTGAGACATCATTTTAGGCTTATTTATTAGTTTATAGGTTGATTTTAGCTTAATTTAGTACACTTTCCTATTTTGGGTCTTGATTTGTAGAATTATTATTTTTAGAGCATATTGGGTTTAATTGTTTATTTAGTGTGAAGCTTTAAAGATAATTATGGAGATTAATTAGAGTCCAAGTCAAAGACAACAACTTATGGAAGGAGATATGCATGGAAATTGGAGATAAGGAAATAATTGCTAAAAAGATGGAAAAGGAAAAGCTGCCTAAATCTGGGATTCTGCAAAGATAGGCGTTTTTACCTAATAAAGAGGCCGAATTTGGTAAATTACTCCTAAAGGGTCTAGATAATTCTGTTGCGATTCTTTTGGTATCTTGTGGAGCAAAATCGGACCAATAATAAAGAAGTTATGACCAAAACAACGCAGCAGTGTTTATCTTTATTTCCATACGAATTTGAGTTGGGCTAGGAGTCCATTACTTAACTTATCTCTAAAGAAACGAATTAGGTCAACCTCTAACCTATAAATACAGCCTCTTAACACTCTTAAATCATCCTTGGTGAAACCTTAAACCAAGAGGAAGCTTAGAACACAAGAGAGAAGTCTGGAAGGAGCTGTCATCAACAATGTCTTCTTCTACCTTTAGATTTGTAATTTCTTTCTTTTCTTTCATGAACTAATTTTCTTTAGCTTAAGTTTTAGCATTAATGTATGAACCCTAGTTTTGATTGACATCTATCTAATTTGGGAATTTAATGTTTTAAATAGAATTATAGTTTTTATTCTCTGTTTATGTGTTTGGATTTATATTCTGTGTTCTTGTGGACGGCCGCCATTAGAATTACCATCTAGTAATTAGGATACCATCGACAACGGTGTTTAATTACATGTTTAGCACATAACGTTTAGTTTTAGGTTTGATCTGACAACCCAACCTAGCTAGATAATCATTATGGTTGAGTCTTGTGACTCTTTACCAATTACAGGAAAAGTTTGCTTAGGAAGCCTTATTGACACAGGTAAATCCTATTTTAAACTACCGATAGCATATTGGGACCGATTAGGGAAATACTACATAATTCACCCTTACATGTTTAGAACGGCAAAACTAGTGGGGATTACATGCTAATAACTTAAGCTATATTCTCATATTACTTCTCTTTCATATTTATTTTCTGTCTTTAATTTCTTAGTTTAATTTAGTTTATTAGAAAATCAAACAAAAATCTATTTGTCTTTACTTTTATTTGCGTTTAGTTGTTCTAGCTTTAATTATTTGCACTTGCTATTTGCATAAGATTCCTCTAACCTCTGTAGTCTCTGCGGAACGAATCTTTATCTAAAACTTGCATACGATCTGTATACTTGCAGAACCGTGTAGTTCTAGGGTGTTTTTGCACTTATTTTCTATCTTATTTTATCACACCCTAGGCCCCACCAAGTTTTTGGCGCCGCTGCCGGGGACTACATCGTTAGTCCTTGTGCATATATCTTGTGCTTTTATTTTTAGTTAGTTCTATTTTACGCTTTTTGTTTTTAGTTTTTGTTTTTCAGATTTAGTTACAGATGGAGAACCCAAGGAGACTTGAGCTACCCATCGAGTTCAGAGTGGAGCCACGAGGAATTCGCGCTCCAGAAATCCAAGCCGCAAAATTTAAACCTGATCCTGGGATGCTAACTCAATTTACATCTCATGGATTATTCAGCGGAGATGCACATCAAGATCCGATCCGATATATTCAGAAATTCATGCAAATCTGTGATGCTTATATCGTAAGAGGAGTTACTAGGGAGCAAGTATATTACTTGATGTTTCAGTTCTTCTTGACCGGATGTGCAAGCGATTGGTACGATACCCAACACCCTCATGTTATTCCAGATTGGGACAAGCTCCAAACAAGATTCCTAGACCGTTTTTATCCGGTTAGTAGACGTTTAAAAGAGATGTTGGAGCTTGAACAATTTATACAGAAAGAGGAAGAGAGTTTGGGTGAAGCATGGTTACGATTTACAGAGAAGAAAGCGAGGTGTCCATATCATAGATCCTCGCCAGAATATTATTTAACCTTGTTTTATGGAGGCCTTAATGACAAATCAAGAGAGAAAGCAGATTCGGTAGGAAACACAGGTTTTGTGTTGCTAGATCCTGTAGAAGCTGAGTTGGGGATGGAAAGAATTCTTGAGAACGAGAGAAGTTGGCCAAGGAAATCAGTAAAGGAGAACAATTCAGAATCTCTAAAGCTTAAGGAATTGGCTAAACAACTCGAAGAGCTGACAGAACAAGCCCGAACAATTGCTCAGGTAAATATGGTACGCACAATTCCTTCGTGTCTTGGTTGTGGATCAAGAAATCATGTGTGGGCAGGATGTATGAATAATCCAGCAGTAGCTTCCGTTCAATATCCTCAAGATAACTATTACTCGAATAGTTACAATCAAGAAAGCTACACTAATTATCAAGAACCTCCACAAAAGAGTTGGGACAGAAAACAAGAAACTAGTCAGCAACCCCAACTCCAATCTTATAATCCTCCACAACCTATTCAGAAAAAGGCACCCATTGTTAAGAAAACTTGTCAAGAACCGAAGAAAGATCCACCTAAACAATCAATGCAATTGGCAAAACAAGAACAACTCCAGAGTTTGACTTCAAGTATGACTAAATTAATGCAAAACGTTGAGAAGAAAATAAATTATAGCCAACAGAGAGTTCGAACTCAGGAAAAGGTTATAAAGCAACTAGAGCATACTATATCACAGATGGCGAGTACATTACAAACTAGGCCGAAAGGGCAACTCCCAAGTGACACTATTGCTCCTAGAGACGATTCTTGCCATGCAGTTGAATTGCGAAGTGGGAAGCAACTGCCTCCACCAAGACCAGAACCAGAGCCTATCCCTATTCCAGAACAAAGGGGGGAAGAAATAATCAAAGATACAGTCAAAGAGGTAGTTCAACCAAAAAGTGTCCAAGCCGAGACACCTGATAAGACAAGACAACCAGTGGAACTCAGTACACGCCCTCCACCACCATACCCTTCACGTGTCAGGAAGAAGGACAATGACCTGGAATTCAAGAAGTTCATTGACATGTTGAAGAAATTAGAAATCAATATACCCCTTGTTGAAGCTCTCAAGAGAATGCCAAGCTACATGAAATTTATGAAAGACATTCTCTCCAACAAGCGAAGTATAGAGACTGGGGAACCAATTGGATTACCTAGGGAGTGCAGTGCTATATGTCAAAATGAGTTGCCACCAAAACTAGAAGATCCCGGAAGTTTTACAATTCCCATCGGCATTGGAGAAAATTGGACCGGGAAAGCATTATGTGATTTAGGTGCAAGCATCAATCTCATGCCTAAATCCCTGTTCGAGAAGCTTAATATCGGAGAAGTAGTACCTACATCTGTGGTACTACAAATGGCGGATCGCTCCCTCTCACGACCAATAGGTAAAATTGAAGATGTTTTAGTTAACGCGGGCTCTTTTATTTTTCCTTGTGATTTTATTATCCTTGACTACGACGCGGATAAGAATGTCCCCATCATTTTGGGTAGACCATTCTTAGCCACGGGGCGTACACTAATTGATGTTGAGAATGGTGAGTTGATCATGAGAGTACAAGGCGAACAGATACGATTTAATGTGTTTCAGGCTATGAAATATCCTAAAGCGAAAGACGAGTGCTTTAAGGTAGATGTCATCGAAAAAATTACGCAAGAAATCTTCAATGAAGAAAGCTTAGAAAATGATCTTGACAAAGCCTTAGCACCTGAAACACCAGAACTCGAGATTCCCCCTGAAGATGTTGCTGCATTAGGGTTTAACATACGAGAACTACTTCGAGAGCCCGGTGACATTGAACCAATGAAACAACCATCTATAATATGTCCACCTGTTCTCGAAGAAAAACCACTTCCAGATCACTTACGCTATGCATATCTAGGTACGAACAAAACTTTGCCTGTTATTATTTCTGCTAACCTTTCAGGTCCTCAAGAGGAGAAGCTACTTCAAGTACTTCGTGCAAACAAAGAAGCAATTGGATGGACTATTGCCGACATCAAGGGAATTAGTCCTTCCGTTTGCAAACACAAAATCATTCTTGAAAACGAAGGTGGGCGATCTATAGAGGGACAGAGAAGACTCATGCCAGCTATGAAAGAAGTGGTGAGGAAGGAAGTTATCAAGTTGTTAGACGCAGGAATTATCTATCCGATTGCTAGCAGTGATTGGGTTAGTCCAGTGCAGTGTGTTCCTAAGAAAGGAGGTTTTACCACCACCCTTAATGATCAAGGCGAAGCCATACCATCAAGACCAGTTGTGGGGTGGCGCGTGTGCATGGACTACCGGAGGCTGAACAAAGCAACAAAGAAAGATCACTTCCCGTTACCTTTCATTGATCAGATGCTAGACAAGCTTGCAGGGAGAGAATATTATTGTTTCCTAGACGGATATTCGGGTTATAATCAGATTTGTGTGGATCCCCTTGATCAACACAAAACAACTTTTACATGTCCGTTTGGTACTTTTGCTTATAGAAGAATGCCGTTTGGTTTATGCAATGCACCTGCCACGTTCCAGAGGTGCATGATGGCTATATTTTGGGACATGATTGATAAATATTTGGAGGTTTTTATGGATGATTTTTCGGTGTTTGGAGACAGTTTTGATGATTGTTTGAGTAATCTAGAGAAAGTCCTTGTGAGATGTAGAGAAAAAGATCTCGTGCTTAATTGGGAAAAATGCCACTTCATGGTTCAAGAGGGAATTGTGTTGGGACATAAAGTTTCGAAGGCAGGGATGGAGGTTGATCGTGCTAAAATTGAAGTTATCAAAACACTACCACCTCCGGTTTCTGTTAAAGGAGTGAGAAGTTTCTTGGGTCACGCAGGATTTTATCGACGATTTATTAAAGATTTCTCCAAGATCGCCAAACCGCTCTGCTCTTTACTTGAAAAGGATACTCCTTATAATTTTACTGAAGAATGTCTTCAAGCGTTTTTGACGATTAAGGAAAAACTGATCTCTACACCTGTTGTTATACCTCCTGATTGGAACGCTCCGTTTGAACTTATGTGCGATGCTAGTGATCACGCTATGGGTGTTGTGTTGGGACAGAGGAAAGACAAGATTTTCCACACGATTTATTATGCAAGCAAGACTTTCAACGCTGCCCAGATGAATTATACAGTAACGGAGAAAGAGATGTTGGCCGTGGTTTACGCTTTCGATAAATTTCGTCCCTATCTGGTTGGGAAGAAAACTATTGTATACACGGACCATTCAGCTATTAGGTACCTCATGGAGAAAAAGGACGCTAAGCCGCGCCTCATTAGATGGGTACTATTGCTACAAGAATTCGACATAGATATTCGAGACCGAAAAGGATGCGACAATCAAGTTGCTGATCATTTATCAAGGCTCGAAGGATCTGATGCGAACAAAGAACCATTATCGGTTAAAGAGGTATTCCCTGATGAACAACTTTTTGCTATTAAACGTGCTTTTGTGCCATGGTATGCAGATCTAGTCAACCTCATTGTGAGTGGTGTCTTTCCCAAAGATTTCCACCCACAACAAAGACAAAGATTGAACCACCAGGCCAAACAGTATTATTGGGATGAACCGTACCTCTGGAAGATATGTAGTGACCAAGTGGTTAGAAGATGTGTACATGAAGGTGAGATGGAGAAAATTATTGAAAGTTGTCATAATTCACCTTATGGAGGTCACTTTAAGGGCGATAGAACCGCAGCTAAAATTCTTCAATCCGGGTTCTATTGGCCAACCATACACAAAGATTGTCACAGTTTCGTCCAATCATGCCACAGATGCCAAAAAACTGGTAATATATCAAAAAGAGACGCGATGCCGCTTAATAACATTCTTGGAGTTGAGATCTTTGATGTATGGGGAATAGATTTCATGGGACCTTTCATCACTTCCTATGGAAATCTTTATATTTTACTTGCAGTAGACTATGTATCGAAATGGGTAGAAGCAGTGGCAACACCAAAGAACGATGCTCAAACAGTGATTAAATTCTTAAAATCAAACATCTTTTCAAGACATGGTACGCCACGTGTTCTCATCAGTGATAAAGGTACCCATTTTCTTAATGCTCCCGTGAGACATTTTCTTAAAAAGTTTGGAGTGAAACACCGTACTTCAACCGGTTATCACCCACAAACTAACGGTCAAGCTGAAGTTTCCAATCGGGAAATTAAATCTATTCTTGAGAAGACCGTGAACAAATCAAGAAAAGACTGGTCTTTAAAGCTAGATGATGCTCTCTGGGCATACAGAACAGCATTTAAAACACCAGTTGGGGCATCTCCATATCGCATGGTCTACGGCAAAGCGTGTCATCTACCGATTGAACTAGAAGCTCGAGCCTACTGGGCTATTAAAACTCTGAATCTAGACCCAGATTTGGCCGGGAAACAAAGGATGATGCAATTGAACGAATTGGAGGAGCTTCGTTATCATGCCTATGAAAATTCACGTCTCTATAAGGAGAAAACAAAGCGATGGCATGATAAACGGCTCCGTCCAAAGAATCTCGAGATTGGACAGAAGGTTTTATTATACAACTCTCGATTTTCAAACTACCCAGGAAAGCTTAAATCCCGTTGGGAAGGACCTTACATTGTTACCAAAGTCACACCGCATGGAGCAATTGAGATTGAAAATCCAGCCGAGCAACGGACATTCATGGTGAATGGCCAGCGTTTGAAGAGATACTATGACAGTGAGGACTTTGAGCAAGGAGAGAAAATCTACCTTGTCGAATGCGATTAGCCTGAGGTACACGTCTAACTCAAAGACGTTAAACAAAAGTGCTCTTGGGAGACACCCCTTGTTTTAATTGCTTTTTAGATTAGTTGTTTTTGCTTTGTAGTGTTTAATTTTAAGTTAGTGTATATTTTTTATTGTGTTTTCAAGCTAATGGGAGAGAAAGGTAGTGTGTTATTGTGCAGGAATCGAGTTTGGGGTCAAAAAGGAAAAATCTGGAGGAACTTCAAGTCTGGCGCGGACTACCCCGCGGACTACCCCATGGTCCGCAGGGATGCACCGCGCCCCAAAAACCCGTACCACGGGTTGGCTAGCTCGGGTTGTATCCAGAAGGTCGAAAAAAAGTCGCGGGGCATGGCGCGGTATACCGGACCCTAGTCCGCACGGTCAAAACCCGTACCACGGGTTGGGCACCGCGGGTTTTTTTGACGGACATGGCGCGGACTACCCCCTGCACCGCACCCCTGCACCGCGACCCAAAAACCCGTACCACGGGGTGCTAGCTCGGGTATTATCCAGTAGGTAAAAATTTTGGAGCAACAGAAGCTGCGGTACACCGCGGGATATGTCCGGTGCACCGCAAGAGGCGGTTTAAAGAAGGAATTCTTTTCCTAATCAAACTCTTACCTTATGAGATTAACCCTAGCCTTCCACCCACGAATTTTTCAGACCCAAACCCTATATAAACATCTTAAAGCTTGTGCAAACCTTCACAATTAACACAACAACTCATCAAATCCTCTCCTAAATCTTCCATAAACACAATCCTTCATCAAAGTCATCACACTACACCATTAAAACACCATCATATTCAACAAGCTTTAAAGAATTCTTCCAAGATCAATCAAATAACCTTTCTCTTTCATCAATTCCAAGCAACAACATCAAGCTACACCAATTTTCCTTAAACTTTTAATCCATCCTTGGTATAACTTGAGTTGTGGGTGAATCAAGTATGACTAACAGATCTGAAGCTATGGAATACAAGAGAAAGTGTTCAATCCTTGGGAAGAATAAGAAATTTCCTGGAGCCACCATTGAAAAACCCATTAATCTTGATGAGGTTTCTGAAAAATCAAAAGAACAGGCACCTGAACAACCACTACCAAAGAAGAGATTAACTGCTAGAATGTCCACACCATCAAGGAGGCCTTTAGACAAGATAAAAATCCAAGATCAAGGTTCTTCTACCTCTTCTTCCAAAATTGCTTATGATCTTCCTCCTTGGGCTATTCAGTTACAGAACGAAGTTGAAAGATTACGTGAAGATAACAAGGACCTTTGGGTAGAAATCATGCAATTGGAGACAAGGGTAGATAATTCGACCTTGTACAAGGATATAGATGATTACACCGATCCCTCAGCTTCAGAAGATGAGGATGATATGATGGATCTCTATGGCCAACCAGGTAGGTCATTCTAATTTTTCTCAATAGCTTGGATGCATTAGGTAGTTTAGTTAGTTTTATTTTAAATTTTATTTCATTCCTGAGTCTTTTTCGAGTCGTGGGGACACGGCTCACTTTTGAGTTGGGGGTGGGGATTCGTTGTCCTCATCTTCTTTTTGTTTTTGCATAAAATTTAAAATTTTTAGGTTGAATTAAGGCATAGAATATCTTGAATGTACCTATTTGAGCATGATTTTATTAAGTTAATGATAGTAGGTAGTATGTTTTGAAAGATGTTACAAATTGTTTAGTTTGCATGTATGAAAACAGGAAATAAAGGATAGGAAAGTTAATGAGCAATGCTAAGAAGTATGTTGAAACTTAGGGAGAGTTATTTGGTGTGTAGAACGTGAGGTTTAAAATTAGTTGAGAACCCACTTGTCTATGAACTAGTAGTGAAAAAGTAACAAAATCCTGTAGTTAGAAAAATGAATAAGGCAGTTCTTTCATGATTAAAACACTTGAAGCCTTTAGACTTTCTCACCCTTTTATTTGATTATTGTTATTTATCCGTCTTAGCCCCTCTGAGCCTTTCTAAAGCCTTTATTGAAACACATTATAATCCTTACCCTAGTTTTTAGGACTTATCTATATGACCCGCACTCGAATCGCAAAACCTGAGACACTCGTTTTAGAGCTTGAGTTTGGGGTGGTGGGTTTCATCATTAGGGAACATTGGGATTTGGGAATTATAATTATGAATTTATTGATGATGAATTGTTATTATTGTAACCCTTTGTCGGGGTAATAGTGAATGGAAAAGAAGCTACGAGCTAAATTTGCCAACAAGGGCATTAAAAAGAGAGAATATATATATATGAAAAGAAAATAGTGTGATATCTCAACATAAAAAGAGAATCATAGCTATACAAAAGAAAAAAATTGATTTGAAAAGAAAATATATATTCGGACCGGCAAAGTGGAATTTGTATATCATCACAAAAGGTTTTAATTGGAATTATTGGGGATGCACATTAGAAAGCATCAATAAATTGGGTTGAGTGAGAACATCTTTGAGTGAACAACTCAAGCTCTAGGGCGATTCGTTGATGGCTAGTGAGGAGAGAGCCAAAAGCTCACTTTTCATTATCCAAATATACCACACCCGTCCTTAAGCCAAGTTATAACCAAGACCTTAGGATTTCTAACTACTAGATGGAGAAACAATTGAGCTATTAGGTAGTAGGTAAGTGGACCATTGGATGCTGTATTTGGGACCTATGAACAACCTATAGCCATTATCCTGAACTAAGTTATCATCCTCTCCTTCTGGCATTGCGAAATTAATCTTAACTTGAGTTTATGGATTGTTGATTACATGTATATTAAGCATATTTGTGCATTATTTCTTGAGCATTACTACATGAGACTTTTTAGATATTTTGCTTTAGGATCATTCATTATGTTCTATTCTTATTCTCCTCCTACTTCTTGTTTATTTTGACTACCCTACTGTTCTTTATTTTTATTGTATCGGGACGATACAACTTTGAGTTGGGGGTCTTGATGTCTCCTCATTTGTGATAGTAAAATATACTCTTGAGACATCATTTTAGGCTTATTTATTAGTTTATAGGTTGATTTTAGCTTAATTTAGTACACTTTCCTATTTTGGGTCTTGATTTGTAGAATTATTATTTTTAGAGCATATTGGGTTTAATTGTTTATTTAGTGTGAAGCTTTAAAGATAATTATGGAGATTAATTAGAGTCCAAGTCAAAGACAACAACTTATGGAAGGAGATATGCATGGAAATTGGAGATAAGGAAATAATTGCTAAAAAGATGGAAAAGGAAAAGCTGCCTAAATCTGGGATTCTGCAAAGATAGGCGTTTTTACCTAATAAAGAGGCCGAATTTGGTAAATTACTCCTACAGGGTCTAGATAATTCTGTTGCGATTCTTTTGGTATCTTGTGGAGCAAAATCGGACCAATAATAAAGAAGTTATGACCAAAACAACGCAGCAGTGTTTATCTTTATTTCCATACGAATTTGAGTTGGGCTAGGAGTCCATTACTTAACTTATCTCTAAAGAAACGAATTAGGTCAACCTCTAACCTATAAATACAGCCTCTTAACACTCTTAAATCATCCTTGGTGAAACCTTAAACCAAGAGGAAGCTTAGAACACAAGAGAGAAGTCTGGAAGGAGCTGTCATCAACAATGTCTTCTTCTACCTTTAGATTTGTAATTTCTTTCTTTTCTTTCATGAACTAATTTTCTTTAGCTTAAGTTTTAGCATTAATGTATGAACCCTAGTTTTGATTGACATCTATCTAATTTGGGAATTTAATGTTTTAAATAGAATTATAGTTTTTATTCTCTGTTTATGTGTTTGGATTTATATTCTGTGTTCTTGTGGACGGCCGCCATTAGAATTACCATCTAGTAATTAGGATACCATCGACAACGGTGTTTAATTACATGTTTAGCACATAACGTTTAGTTTTAGGTTTGATCTGACAACCCAACCTAGCTAGATAATCATTATGGTTGAGTCTTGTGACTCTTTACCAATTACAGGAAAAGTTTGCTTAGGAAGCCTTATTGACACAGGTAAATCCTATTTTAAACTACCGATAGCATATTGGGACCGATTAGGGAAATACTACATAATTCACCCTTACATGTTTAGAACGGCAAAACTAGTGGGGATTACATGCTAATAACTTAAGCTATATTCTCATATTACTTCTCTTTCATATTTATTTTCTGTCTTTAATTTCTTAGTTTAATTTAGTTTATTAGAAAATCAAACAAAAATCTATTTGTCTTTACTTTTATTTGCGTTTAGTTGTTCTAGCTTTAATTATTTGCACTTGCTATTTGCATAAGATTCCTCTAACCTCTGTAGTCTCTGCGGAACGAATCTTTATCTAAAACTTGCATACGATCTGTATACTTGCAGAACCGTGTAGTTCTAGGGTGTTTTTGCACTTATTTTCTATCTTATTTTATCACACCCTAGGCCCCACCAGGTAGTAATAAAGTGGTGAGGTAGGTGGGTATTGAGAAAGACATCTTTCTTACGTAATAGTGCAGATGCATCAAATAACTCACAAGAAAGTTGTGTAAAGAAAAATGGAAATTGTATAGAAAAATATTAGATGAAAGGTGAACTTTGTAATGGAGTATATTAGGAAAGAGTATAAGTGGAGAGATAGGTGAGGTGTTAATGTTTATTAAAGAAGTGGTAGGTGTATGAAAGGTAACAATTAGGTAAAACTTTCATGGAAAATTGTAGCTGAGGTTAGTAGTATTCATCATTGTCCCTACTAATGTATTGTTACCACTTATCAGCTAGGACATTTCAAATAATGAAAAAATTAAGCAAGAATGTTATTCGAATAGCTAATATAAGTTAAAATGATAATATAAGATTTAAAAATTATAATGGAAAAAAATACCAATGAAACCAACTTATTAACTAAAAATAAAATCTTGTTAGTATTGATTCATATTATTTACCAAGTTAATCTAGATATAGATTTAAAGATTGATAGTTGGTCTAGTGGTTAGATTACTCTACAGAGACCAAGGGGCAAGGCCGGCCCGGGCCCAAGGCAACCAAGGCCGTCGCCTCGGGCCCCAAAAAAAGATAGTATATATATATAGAGAGAGATGATTTATATTTAAAGACTTGCAATGTTAGTATGAATACATAGATTGTCCTAGTGGAATTGTATTTGCTCTATTGAATGGGATGGTGTGATTTCGAGGCCTTTAATGTGCATTTTATTTTTCCTATATTCTAATACTTTCACCTATATTTTATTTTTTCTTTTCTCACACAATCCAAATAAATCTTAAAAGACCTTTTTTTTCTATATTTTATATAATTAATTATATTTAATTTTATACTTATTTTATAATTAAACTATATTATCTTTATACATTTATTACAAGCCCACTTTAAATACAAGCGAAACTAAAAAAAACTCAAAATAAAAAGTTATTAGGAGTGAGTTCGTTAAATAAAATGGTTCAATTGTTTTATTACTATTATATCAATTATCATAATTCACAAATAAGAATCTGGTCATACTGTTTTATCGGTTGAGCAAAATATGATAAAGAAACTTAAACGCGAAAGTTTGAGGTGGGGTGCATATGGTTTTTATATTCAATTGATCTATAGGTCCCTGTATATCTAAAAATTGCAGTATAAGTCCCTATTTTATAGAAAATTACACTTTAGGCCCTACATCATCTAAAATTGCAGTACAAGTCCCTATTTTATAGCAAATTACACTGCAGGTCCCTATATCTATAATGAAAATCCACCAACTTTATATTCCTGTTTAGTGTAAATTTGGCCGCCGCTGATAGAATTCTTACTTTGTTGTGACTTATACAGATAAATTTATGTATAATTATAAGGATTAATTAATGTTTTTTTTTTTTGCAATTTGGGCCTAGAGGCAAGTTCTTTTTACCGTTAGAAAACTAGGGTTTCAATATTATTTTTTCAAAAATCTGCAAATTAAAATAAAACTTACCAAAATATAACCAATTTACAATCAATTAGAGATAAATCAGATCATTAGTATAAAGACTGTAAAAAGCGAGCGCTTGAATTATTAAATTAGGTGTTAAAAAATGACAAAAGCCAGGCATTTGCTGGGCCTTTGCTGGGCTTCGCTTTTAAGCCTAGGCGCTCGCTCTAACAGCTTTTAACAACACTGAACAAAACTTCTTAAAATAACGAGAACCAAAAAATTTACCCCTTAAAATGCAGGGCTTGGTCAAGCAAACGAGAACAAGGTATAGAAGGCTGAAAATAGAAAGGGATGTCAATATGTTCACAACCCAATATATAGGTTCCATCTGAAACAAGAAAAAAAAACAAGAAATTAAAAAACGTAATAAATGTGTAATAGTATTAAATATGTTACATTAATTACCTTGAGAGAAGTATGAGAAGAATGAAAGTAAGATCTTAATGATTGAGAATGAGAAAGAGAGTACCGAGATATGTTGAGAGAGTTTATTATCTTGAAAGAAACTTGTGAGTACCGTGAGAGAAGAGAGTTTATTATCTTGAGAGAAACTTGTGAGTACCGAGATGTGTGTGTGTGTGAGAGAGAGAGAGAGAGAGAGAGAGAGAGAGAGAGAGAGAGAGAGAGAGAATGAGATTAAAAAGCTGTAAGGATTAAAAAGATGAGACTAATAAAGGGAATGTCCCATCAGCCTTTCCTTTAAGCTTCTTGGAGAAGCTTCTTGGACTATCTCACGCGTGTGGGAAAAACATCTAGGACTCTATAGCGTCATTTTTCTTTTTTTGGGAAAAACACGAGTGAAAAAATATATGACATAAATTTAGCTCTTATAATTTTCTTTTTGGGGAAATATAATAAGTAAAATAAAAAATTAATCCACAGGACATAAATTTATCCCTGATAATCTCTATATTTTTTGTGATTTTTATCCTAACCTATATATAGAAATTAACCCCAATTTTTTAAACTTTTTTAATTGTTAGCCCTGATAATTTGTATTTTGAGATTTTTAGTCCCTTTATAATAACGTATATATAGAATTTAACCCCAACTTTTTAAAACTGTTTTAACTTTTAGCCCTGATAATTTATCTTTTGTGATTTTTAGCCCCTTTATAGTAATATATATATATATATATATATATATATATATATATATATATATATAGAGAGAGAGAGAGAGAGAGAGAGAGAGAGAGAGAGAGAGAGAGAGAGAGAGAGAGAGAGAGAGAGAGAGAGAGAGAGAGAGAGAAATTAACCGTAATTTTCTAAAAGTTGTAACTTTTAGTACTGATGATTTGTATTTTGTGATTTTTAACCCCTTCAATGTGCATTTTATTTTTCCTATATTCTAATACTTTCACCTGTATTTTATTTTTTCTTTTCTCACACAATCCAAATAAATCTTAAAAGACCTTTTTTTTTCTTCTATATTTTATATAATTAATTATATTTAATTTTATACTTATTTTATAATTAAACTATATTATTTTTATACATTTATTACAAGCCCACTTTAAATAAAAGCGTAACTAAAAAAACTCAAAATAAAAAGTTATTGAGAGTGAGTTCGTCAAATAAAATGGTTCAATTGTTTTATTACTATTATATCAATTATCATAATTCACAAATAAGAATATGGTCATACGGTTTTATCGGTTGAGCAAAATATGATAAAGAAACTTAAACGCGGAAGTTTGAGGTGGGGTGCATATGGTTTTTATATTCAATTGATCTATAGGTCCCTATATTATCTAAAAATTGCCGTATAAGTCCCTATTTTATAGAAAATTACACTTTAGTCCCTATATCATCTAATATTGCAGTACAAGTCCCTATTTTATAGCAAATTACACTGTAGGTCCGCTGATAGAATTCTTACTCTGTTGTGACTTATACAGATAAATTTATGTATAATTATAAGGATTAATTAATGTTTTTTTTTTGCAATTTGGGCCTAGAGGCAAGTTCTTTTTACCGTTAGAAAACTAGGGTTTCAGTATTATTTTTTTGAAAATCTGAAAATTAAAATAAAACTTACCAAAATATAACCAATTTACAATCAATTAGAGACAAATCAGATCATTAGTATAAAGACTGTAAAAAGCGAGTGCTTGAATTATTAAATTAGGTGTTAAAAAACGACAAAAGCCAGGCCTTTGCTGGGCTTCGCTTTTAAGCCCAGGCGCTCGCTCTAATAGCTTTTAACAACACTGAACAAAACTTCTTAAAATAACGAGAACCAGAAAATTTTACCCCTTAAAATGCAGGGCTTGGTCAAGCAAACGAGAACAAGGTATAGAAGGCTGAAAATAGCAAGGGATGTCAATATGTTCACAACCCAATATATAGGTTCCATCTGAAACAAGAAAAAAAAAACAAGAAATTAAAAAAACGTAATAAATGTGTAATAGTATTAAATATGTTAAATTAATTACCTTGAGAGAATTATGAGAAGAATGAAAGTAAGATCTTAATGATTGAGAATGAGAGAGAGAGAGTACCGAGATATGTTGAGAGAGTTTATTATCTTGAAAGAAACTTGTGAGTACCGTGAGAGAAGAGAGTTTATTATCTTGAGAGAAACTTGTGAGTACCGAGATGTTAGAGAGAGAGAGAGAGAGAGAGAGAGAGAGAGAGAGAGAGAGAGAGAGAGAGAGAGAGAGAGAGAGAGAGAGAGAGAGAGAGAATGAGATTAAAAAGCTGTAAGGATTAAAAAGCTGAGAATAATAAAGGGAATGTCCCATCAGCCTCTCCTTTAAGCTTCTTGGACTATCTCACGCGTGTGGGAAAAACATCTAGGACTCTATAGCGTCATTTTTCTTTTTTTTGGGAAAAACACGAGTGAAAAAATATATGACATAAATTTAGCTCTTATAATTTTCTTTTGGGGAAATATAATAAGTAAAATAAAAAATTAATCCACAGGACATAAATTTATCCCTGATAATCTCTATATTTTTTTGTGATTTTTATCTCTAACCTATATATAGAAATTAACCCCAATTTTTTAAAACTGTTTTAATTGTTAGCCCTGATAATTTGTATTTTGAGATTTTTAGTTCCTTTATAGTAACATATATATAGAAATTAACCCCAACTTTGTAAAACTGTTTTAACTTTTAGCCCTGATAATTTGTCTTTTGTGATTTTTAGCCCTTTTATAGTAATATATATATATATATATATATATATATATATATATAGAGAGAGAGAGAGAGAGAGAGAGAGAGAGAGAGAGAGATTAACCGTAATTTTCTAAACAGTTGTAACTTTTAGTACTGATAATTTGTATTTTGTGATTTTTAGCCCCTTCAATGTGCATTTTATTTTTCCTATATTCTAATACTTTCACCTATATTTTATTTTTTCTTTTCTCACACAATCCAAATAAATCTTAAAAGACCTATTTTTTTTCTATATTTTATATAATTAATTATATTTAATTTTATACTTATTTTATAATTAAACTATATTATTTTTATACATTTATTACAAAGCCCACTTTAAATACAAGCGAAACTAAAAAAAACTCAAAATAAAAAGTTACTGGGAGTGAGTTCGTCAAATAAAATGTTTCATTTGTTTTATTACTATTATATCAATTATCATAATTCACAAATAAGAATCTGTCATATTGTTTTATCGGTTGAGCAAAATATGATAAAGAAACTTAAACGCGAAAGTTTAATCAATAACTTTATATCGCACAATCCAAATAAATCTTAAAAGACCTATTTTTTCTATTTTTTATATAATTAATTATATTTAATTTTATACTTACTTTATAATTAAACTATATTATATTTATACATTTATTACAAGCCCACTTTAAATACAAGCGAAACTAAAAAAATAACTCAAAATAAAAAGTTATTGGGAGTGAGTTCGTCAAATAAAATGGTTCAATTGTTTTATTACTATTCTATCAATTATCATAATTCACAAATAAGAATATGGTCATACTGTTTTATCGGTTGAGCAAAATATGATAAAGACACTTAAACGCGAAAAATTAATCAATAACTTTATATCACAAAAAGGACATAAAATGTTTTAAAGTGAATTTAGTAAATTTTCAATTTTCTTTTGAACGTTTTTTATATAATGATAATTGTTTATTTCATGAATTTTGTTAGTAATTTTTTCTATATATGATTGTTTGGTCAAAACATGATTTATTTTTTATTATAATGTAAAAGACCCAATTTTTTTCTCGCCTTAGGTACTCAAGACGCTCGGGCCGGCCCTACCAAGAGGTCCTAGAATTGAATCCTACTGGAGTAAAAAATATTTTGAGTCCAAAGTGGCTCTCATATGTATTCAAAAGAAAAACATAAATTTGGAATATTTTGACACCTTTTAAATAAAGGATGATTCAAATAATAAATAAGTAATAAAAAAAATTCCTACTATAAAACTGCTTTATTCTCTTCAATAATTTACTACATCTTATTTTTTTTAAAGACTCCCTATTATTCTTTACATACCCTTACTTTTTTATTTTTCAAACGATAATAATATATATATTATATATATATAAATAACATGGAAGATACATAGGATAGTTTAGCCAATTCCTAGTGAAGATTTATTGATTAAAAATAAACCAATTAATTGGACTGAATAAACTATTTACCAAATAGAGTATTTGATAGCTCTTTTTAAATTAGTTACTAGCATTTTTATTGTTGTAAGGATAATACAAGAGATAATTCCCAATTAATTACAATTCCATACTTTTCATTCCCCAAAAAAAAGGAAGGAGCAAATTACTGCATACTTACTCACAAATTATCAACTTAATTCCTAGTTAAACACATTCTCATATTTACCTTCCATTATTGCCCTTATATGATTTTTTTTGTGCAGAAAAATATCAGATGAAACGTAAACTTTGAAATTACATTCACTTGGTATTAAGAAAGTGGTGAGGTAGGTGGGTATTGAGAAAAATATCTTTCTTACGTAATAATGCAGATGCATCAAATAACTCACAAGAAAATTGTGTAAAGAAAAATGGAAATTGTGCACAAAAATATCAGATAAAAGGTGAACTTTGAATTGGAGTATATTAGGAAAGAGTATAAGTGGAGAGATAGGTGAGGCGTTAAAGTTTATTGAAAAAGTGGTAGGTGTATGAAAGAAAAAAATTAGGTGAAACTTTCATAGAAAATTGTAGCTGAGGTTGGTAGTATATATCATCATCCCTACTAATGTATTGTTTCTACTTATCAGCTAGGACATTTCAAATAATGAAAAAATTAAGCAAGAATGTTATTCGAATAGCTAATATAAGTTGAAATGATAATATAGGATTTATAATTTATAGTGAATAAAATACCAATGAAACTAATTTATTTACTAAAAAAAAAAAATCTTGTTAGTATTGATTCATATTATTTACTATGTTAATCTAAATAAAGATTTGGAATATTTTGACACCTTTTGAATAAAGAATAAATAAGTAATAAGAAATTTCCCTCATATAAAACTCCTTTATTCTCTTCAATAAGTTACTACAACTTGTTTTCTTTCTGTTTTTTTTTTAAAACTTCCTATTATTCTTTACAGACCCTTACTTTTTATATTTCAAACTATAATAATATATATATATATATATATATATATATATATATATATATATATATATATATATATATATATATATATATAACATGGAAAATACATAAGATAGTTTAGCCAATTCCTAGTGAAGATTTGTTGATTAAAAATAAACCAGTTAATTGGACCAAATAAACTATTTACCAAATAAAGTATTTGATAGCTCTTTTTAAATTAGATACTAGCATTTTTATTGTTGTAAGGATAATACAAGGGATAATCTCTGATTAATTAAAATTCCATACTTTTCATTCCCAAAAAAAGGAAGGAGCAAATTACTTCCTACTTACTCACAAATTATCAACTTAATTCCCAATAAAACACATTGTCATATTTACCTTCCATTATTGCCTTTGTATGATTTTTTTTTTTTTTGCAGAAAAATATCAAATGAAACGTAAACTTTGAATTTGAATGCACTGGGTAGTAAGAAAGTGGTGAGGTAGGTGGGTATTGAGAAAGATATCTTTCTTACGTAATAGTGCAGATGCATCAAATAACTCACAAGAAAGTTGTGTAAAGGAAAATGGAAATTGTGCATAAAAATATCAAATGAAAGGTGAACTTTGAAATGGAGTATATTGGGAAAGAGTATAAGTGGAGAGATAGGTGAGGTGTTAATGTTTATTGAAGAAGTGGTAGGTGTATGAAAGGAAAAAATTAGGTGAAACTTTCATGGAAAATTGTAGCTGAGGTTGGTAGTATTCATCATCATCCCTACTAATGTATCGTTACCACTTATTAGCTAGGACATTTCAAATAATGAAATAATTAAGCAAGAATATTATTCGAATAGCTAACATAAGTTGAATGATAATATAGAATTTAAAATTTATAATGAATAAAATACCAATGAAACTAACTTATTAACTAAAAAAAAATATTGTTCGTATTGATTCATATTATTTATTATGTTAATCTAAATATAGATTTGGAATATTTTGACACCTTTTGAATAAATGATAATTCAAAGAATAAATATGTAATAAAAAAAATTTCCTCCTATAAAACTCCTTTATTCTTTTCAATATATTACTACAACTTGTTTTCTTTCTGTTTTTTAAAGACTTCCTATTATTCTTTACAGACCCTTACTTTTTATTTTTTAAACAATAATAATATATATAATATATATATAAATAACATGGAAAATACATAGGATAGTTTAGCCATTTCCTAGTGAAGATTTGTTGATTAAAAATAATCTAGTTAATTGGACCGAATAAATGATGTCTCCCTATTTGTTCTAATTATATGCCCTTAGGAGACATGATTTTAGGTGAATATTTGACATATTAGATAGACTTTTATACTTATTTTTTCATATTACACTTTTTCCCGTTGGAATTAGATTATTTGCATTTTAAGAGCTTTTGTGCGTTAGTTTGTTTGTCATTAGTATAAAGTTCTTAGGTTCACGGATTCTATGGAGAACCGATACAAGGAGGAGAAGTGATAATTAAAGTCTTAGATAAAGCGAAGGAGCTAAAGGCAAGAAAAGAATTTCCGAAGACTTGACTAGAGGAGTTGCAGATCTAGAAGGCTGTTACGAATTGTTGTTTTTGGGCCACTTAGGAGCGAAATCAACCTTTGAGCCATGAAATAGTTTTATTCCTTATTGATTTAGGAGAAGATGGGCTTGGACTATTTATAATTTGACCTAATGCTCTTAACCTAAACCCTAAAATAGGAATGTGCAAAAACAATTAACAATGTTATGTTTAGTTATCATAATCCTATATACTTTATAAATTATGTAGTCCGTTTCTTCTTTTTAAGAAGAATTTTTCAAAAAGTTTATCAAACCTGAATACAATATATTATATACATTGGCAGCAAGAAATTGTAAACAACAATAATCTAAACTTCTAAAACTCTATACAGGTAAAACAAAAATACCAAAACATTGGTTTCGAAAACAAAAATACCGATGTACACAATAAGAATTAATAACTTTAAAAAAAAAGAATACCATGTTGAAACCATTAATTAGGGATAGGTGTGTTCAGATATTGATCCATTATATTAGATCTAAATCACAAAATAATTAAAACAATTAAATACTTAGCATTCGAATAAAAATGATACACTAGATTTATAGAAAATAAGAATACTTTTTATTTCGCCATGTATTTAATAGAAATAGAGATTTTAGGGTTTGAGGGGGTGTTTGTTTGCATTTAATGAGTTTTTAATCTGGTTCATTAAGACACTGACTGTTTGTTTTTCCTGACCAATTCAGATCTGAATACCTCTTTATTGGTCTGTTTCATTAAGATTTCAATCCAAGTCTTAATCATCCAGACACTACCTCTTTAACAAAATAAGTTCTATTCAGTTGTTCATTCAGCACCTACTAATTTAAAAAACAAACGACACCTGAATCTTTGAGAGAAGGCAAAGGTAAAATAAATATCGGATGAGAATGAATGCATGAGATGTATTTCATACATATGTTTTTTTCTAAAACAACAACTATCGGGTTGGCCGGGTTCAGACCAGTCAAATTTAACATTTTTTTATCCGGATGTATATATTTTCGGGCCTAATTTTTAAAATCTTAAACTGGCCCAATGTTAAATGACCATTCTGTTTGGACTACATTGGGTGGGGTTATACACTGGATTGGGAAAAACAATAGGGTTGGACAATTTTTTTCTCATCCCTAGTGATAGGGGTGGATGGTTTATTTAATGGGCCTGTTTAGCCCAAGTCCCAACAGCCCTAGGTTTCATATCTTTATTACATATATAAAAGACATAGATCTCAACCTTTAAGGTAACCAGAAGATCATGTCGGAAACTACCTTTGATGGTGGTGAATCGTCCACGGATTACACCTTTTTTTGTTTTGGCAAAATGGGACTCGAGCCATCAACAAAAATCAATACTCCCTTCCTTGAACTGTTTTTTCAAAGCTTACAAAATTCAGAAAAAACAGTAGAAGAAACACGACAATTTCTTCAACTTCTCCAACAATGTTGGAACCAAAACCCTTCGACTACCTTAAAACTTATATTCAACTTGAGAAGCGGTGTGGGATATGAATTAAGAGAAACCTTCTATACTTCAGCCCTTTGGTTATATGAAAATCACCCAAAAACACTAGTTTCCAATGTTGAGAATTTTGCAAAATTTGGGTACTTTAATGACTTGTTGCATATTCTATACAAAATTGCTCAAGGATCCAAAACTGTTGAGAGAGAACCAGAACCAGAACCAGTGGTAGTAGCCATGAGAAGAAGGTCTGAAGGAAGAAAGATAAGCAAAAGCAAAAACAAAGAAGAAGAAATTAGGAAGAGACTTGGGGTAAGAAAAGTGCAGAAACAGAAACAGAGAATGGTTCCTTATGATCAGAACTCACAAGCCCGTGTTATAGCTGCCAGGAGAGAAGCCTTTATTAAATCGCGTGATGACATGAAATTGCAGATTATTAAAGGTGCTAAAAAGGCTAAAGAAAGGTACTTACTTAATGCTAAGTATAAACACTTGTATGATGAGATCTTGGGTTTATTTGTGAAAAATATCAAATCCGATATGATGTGTTTAATTTCTGGTGAAACTGAGAAAATTAGTTTAGCTGCTAAAGGGTTGCCTTGTATTTATTCACTTATCGAAAGTGTTACATATATATGTTTAAATATAGCCTGCATGATTTTTCCACGCCAAAAGCTAGGGAATGAGAATGAGGAGGATTATTTGTTAAGACGTAGATTGGCAGATGAAGTGATTTATCCATTGATACGTGTAGTTTATTCTCGGGATGGTGATCCCGAATTAATAAGGCGTAATTTATTACTTCCACATGAAATAGTGAGTGATTTGGAGTGGAAATCAATGGTTAATAATTTGATAAAAACAGAAAAATTTACAGATTGTGTGGCAATTACCGATGTATCCTTTAAGGTTTCTATGAGGCTTGGTTTGTTAATCTCAGAGCTAACTAAATCACCATTGAAAGGGAAATTGATCACTTTTAGTGAGGATCCTCAAGTTAAAGTAATTCAAGGTCAAACCCTAATTGAGAAAACTAATTTTATTAGGAAGATGGGTTTGGGTATGAAAAAAGGTGGATTTAATTTTCAAAAGGCTTTTGATAATATTATAATTGATAATATTATAATGGAAGATGGGATGATAAAGAAGGTGTTTGTATTTAGTTACATGAAATTTAATGAGGCATGGGAGAGAGATTATCAAGTGATTAAGAAGACATTTACTGGTACTGGTATAAAGGTTCCTGAGCTTGTCTTTTGGAATTTGGGGGGCCCATCTATTGATGTAACAACTACACACAATGGTTGTGTGACTTTGGTTAGTGGATTTTCAAACAATCTTCTCACCTTCTTCTTGGAGAATAATGGAGTGTTCAACCCTCAATCTGCCATGGAGATTGCAATATCTTCTCAATTGTACCACCAATTGAGAATTTATGATTGATTTATTATTAGTATTATTCTATTATTTTTAGCAAGGATAACACAAGACCTTCTATTTATATTTGTTTATAATTCAAGAATATTTTAATTTTACTAATTTGCAATAGAAAAACACAAGACAAATATATTATCTAGTTTAGCTTCTATTAAGGTTTAATTAGAGATTAAGATCGATAGTTGGTCTAGTGGTTAAACTATTTCGCAGAGACCAAGAGGTCCTGTGATCGAATCTTACCGAAATCAAAATGATTCCGAGTCCAAAATGACTCTCATATGTATTAAAAAAAGGTTTAATTAGAGATTATTTTATATATATATAGAAAATAGGCAAAAACAAGGAAGATGATGGAGGAATTTTAACTCAACCATTTTTTTTTTCTATTTCTACTTGTTTTTGTAATTAAATTCATGAGTAACTAATCACCCATGGTTTTGGGTAACTAATCACCCATGGTTTTGAGTGCTTATATTTGGATGATTTGACTTTCTTTGATGTGAATATAATTGATAATTACTTATATACAGTTGGGTGTTTGATAAAATATCTTAATGAAATTTAGACTGTTATTCATGTACCTGTAGCCATTTTTCATAGTACAGACTTCTAGTTTTCATCTAGTGGGTGCTTGAAGTATCTAGGAGGCACTCAATTAGAGGCCAACTAACCAAATGGTGGTTATAACTGATTGTATTGTCATATAGCCTATTTTACTCTCCATAGGCTATGCCACTAGGGGCCAAGTTTAGATTATATCTCGAGTAAGGTTAATCGCTTTGTAGCGAGCCTTACTCGGTTCTTAAAGTCTAGTAATTCTTGAGAATATGACATCTAAATATAAGACAACTAATCATTTCCTTCCTTTTTACTTTCTCTTGTGTCCTAGCTTTTTTAAATCTAGTAAGTCGTTAAATCATTGTCTTTTAATTACTTTAGCAGGTATGATCGCCTAAAAAAACTCTCTATTTTACAACTTTTCTACTTTTAAAACTCACATTCTGATTCCTTTTGAATTGACTCTTGGGCCCAATTTGTGGTGAAGATGATTTATTATTGATTTTGAGTTGTGTTTTTCCAAATCTACATTCTTCCTTGATCAAAACCCACAAGCGATCAATTTTTTGGCGTCGTTGCTGGGTTTAGTATTTAGTCTTGGTGGATTGCTAGTTAAGTTCTTTTTGTTGTTTGTTCTTGTGTTATTTGTTTTAATTGCTTACTTCATTTCTTTTTGAATTGGTTTCTCATATCTTCTCTTACTTGCGTGTTTATTGTTTGGAAGATGTTTGTTAATTAAGGTCCACCTTCTATTGAGGTAGAAGTTGAGAGCATGAATAACATATTGTGTATGTTACGGGATTAAATAGATTAAGATGATGCTATCGAGAAGGAACTACCCTTTAATAAATATAGTAACAAGAATCCACAAGGAAACATGCGAGCACTAGTACCTCTACCTATTCCTAGTATGCTTCTAGATGTATTTCTCCCGAGGAGAATTTTACTTTACTCATCGTGGTAGTCCTACCACCCTTAGGTCACCAACCACTACCCAATTTCTACAGTCTCATTCATATCAATTGGACAATTGTAATTTCAGTTAGGATGTCTACCTGAGTCTATATATATTAGGGTAGGCAAGATTTTTTCCTTATATGGAGTTCTATATTTGGGTTATATTTCTCAAAAGAAAAATACAAAAGGTAAAAAAGTATAACTCCCAACCAAAAAATAAAACTTCGCACCATGAAGTATGTTGTGGACTTATGTGGCATGCTAAGAACCCAAATTTAACTTTCATATCTAGGCTATAAATGGAGCCTTGGTAAAATCCCTCTCAAAAGTCTCGAATGTGGGTTTTTTTTGGTGTTTAATTTCTCTTCTCCAATCAATGAACCGACCGTACAAAAAGAATAGGACAAATTAATATTTTCTGGGAAAAATTCAATAGAGAATTTATAAAAATTTAAACAAAATTTAATTTTTGGTAAATTTAAAGTGTAAAGCAACAAATCTTTATATTTCAAAATCAAATAATCTTGTAATGTATTGCAAATTTTTTTTTCTTATTTTTTATAATCTTTTTATATATAATTTTTCTTTTGCAAACAAGATAAAACTCAAATAACCAACTCACAGTCTTGTGTGTATATAAATATATACACCAAACCGATACATGTGATATTATACCGTCTAACCCAATAGAAAATGCTCCTCTAGAACCCCTCGTCTCCTCACCACTTTGTTCATGTAAGTCTCAATTTTCCTTTTCTATACAATCCGGTCTCAGCCTTTCATTGTTGTTCTTTCGAAACTTTGGTGTCTTGAGCCTTCAGTTGTTCTAACTAGGGCTGCTCAACCGGACCCCAAAACCCGCCCACCCGCCCAAACCGGGCCCAAAAACCCGAACCCTAAAGCTACCCGAACCCATTGGGCCAAAAAAATAGTTTATTTTGGGTATTGGGTCGGTTGATGGGTTTGGCTTCGCCAAACCCGCGGGTAACCGAATCCGACCCGCCCATTAGTTTTTTTTTATAATAATGTATACATATTATATTTTATAAATAATAAAATCTAAACTCTTGCGTATCACATACGCTTGAGTTGTTTGGATTTTTACTTTTCAAACTTTGAAGGGTCATTTGACCCTTATCTCTCTCTGGCACACGAGCTACCCTATTCTCCCCTATCTCTCTCCATGTGTCTCGAAAATCCTAAGCTTCTAGCCTTGTCTACTCCATCCCTGTCTAATCTCGCTCGTCCTCTGGGATCTCGGTGTAATCATCTTACTCCTAACCATGGTTAAGGAGAGGTTAGTGTGCGGGTTGGAGATAGATGAAGCCTATAAATGGCATGGCAGTTGCCTTATTCCGATTATGTTATTACGAAACTCCGATTGAGTTTTAATCTATAAGAAGTGTAAAACGTATGGAGTTGTTTAATGTTTATTAGGGTATTTTCTGGGTTTTATTATAAACCTAACGTGTTTTTGATTTAAGATTTAACTGATTTGAGATGGGAAAACGTAAATTAGTTGTGATTTAAGTTGTTTTTTTAGTTGAGTTACTGAGTTTTAAAAACCCGTATGATTTTACAAGTCTGATTATGTTATGAGTTTTTTATTTGAGCTTGTGATTTAAGTTGTATTTATTCTTTCATATGATTTATGAAAAATGACTAATAAATGGTTGCCTTTTTTACTTTCATGGTCTGGGCTCTCGCTAATGTGATTATTGGACCTGATATGAATCTTGTTTGCTTAAATCTTGCACTGTTACTACATTTACAGGTAATTGCTTAACCTTTACTATTTAATTTATTGTTTTGTACTTGATTAGTTGATTTCATTTGATTTTAAAGCTTTCAACATGGTTTTGAAAAAAAGACTTAAGCAAGTCAGTAAATTCAAGTAAGGATTCAGTGAATCCTTACTTGAATTCATTGGCTTGCTTATGTCCTTTACACATTTACATAGTATTTCAAACAAAGACAAGTGAATGACTAAATACTAATCACTAGAAACTTGAGAGAAATCAGTGTTGATTTTATTCAAAATTTCAGCTGATTAACACTTAACTAATCCTATATTAGTTGTTTATTTAATTTTATTTATCCAATTGCGAATACTAACATTGTTTTTGTGTATTGTTTGCGGAAATTTCTTTGACATGTACACTGAGAATGAGAATGAGAATGAGAATGAGTTAAGTAGTGCTCTTACACTTTTTAAACAATCATATACATTGTATGCATCTCCCATTTTCACTTGTCCCTAAGGTCAAAAGTCTGTTCAATGATTAAGTGAGTATGTTCCTATGATGAATGCATTATAAAATGGTGAAAATGTTTGAGTGGGCAACAATTTGATTGAAAAATGTATCTTGTAAGTTGGTCCCTTGTCCCTAACAGGTCCCTAAGTGTATTAAGCCAATGAAGATATGAAATCTGAGGCTAAATCTGAGGCCAATGATGAAACTAAATCTGAGGCTCAAAACTTAACTATATCTTCTGTTTTGTGTTACAAATTTGCAGGAAATATGATAAAGTGGAAGGTTTTTTGTGGAATCAATACAATATTTGCACTTAAAGTTGTACACTAAGTTATTTTTACACAATTTAGGTTGCAATGTGAAATGTAATGTAATATCTTAGCATTGATTTGGTTTTTGTATAAGTTTTAAGTTATGTAATGTACTATAATATTGATTTGCACCCAAGGAAAGTTTATATTGAATGTATTAATTTTTTTAACTGTTTTAGATGTTTGACAATTGGTTGACCATAACCGAACCCGACCCAACCCGTCTACACCCAACCTATGTGGATTTAATTAAAAAAATTGGTTATTGGGTTTAAGAAAATAAAAACCGAGACTTAGGGTTGGGTTTTGGGTTTACCCTTACGGGTCGGTTAACCGACCCGTGAGCATCCCTAGTTGTAACTTTTGTTGTTTTACTGAGCGAGTCTTAACTACTACTACATTCACACTGGTTGACTGTTTTTGTCATCTCTTTTATTTCAGGATTTTCTGTACACGGGTCCTTAGCTCGTTTTTGTTTGATTTTATTGTTGGAATTTGTTATGTCTTTGTCTGAGTTCTTCTCTTATCAACACCCAAATAGAGGATCCGATTGCTTTCCTCTTACTCCCTGTGAGAATTCTATGTACGTTGACGTTGATAAATACAAGCATTATTCCAAAACTGTTTCACTTGATCTAATTAGCTTTGGCTGCCTCAAGAAACCAATCCTTAAAACTGGGTGTAAAAGGCAACAATAGTTGAAAATAGGAGATTCAATGTGTGCATTATCAAATTTGACAAATATTCCGATCTTGAAATCGTTTGGAAGAAACTTTCACGTATTTGTTAAACATGTCATGCTATATAAGTGGGACAAATGCTTTAAGAATCCAGCGATTTTTTATTTTTCCTTCTTATGTGTTTGTATTGATGGCCTCCTGACGTTTTACATTAACCATGATAAAATTTCAAAAACAATATCTACTCTCGGAAAGGATAATTAAGTGGCCTTTCCTGACCGGGCTAACTTCAAGGCTCGACCTTACTCGAGAGTGCTCGTCCTTTTGATCTTGAGAATCCATATCCTTTTAGTATTTTTACCGATGTGGTATGATTTCCCATCTTTTTTTTGTCAACGTCTGATTTCCCATCTTTTTTTTGTCAACGTCTGATTTCCCATTTGATTTGTGATTGTAAATGGAAACGAGCATTGTACTATCAAGTAGGAGATGGTATTCCCAAGGCCAACATCACTTTTAGTGCAATGGCATGCCTAGGGATCCTAACACCTCAAGTTAAGATGATCGAGTGTTCAAAATAATTCATTACTAGATGGCTTTAGAAATGTCAAAACTGTGTTTACATAAAATTCATACTTGATACTCCCTTCGTCCCAAAAATAATGTCCACTTTTCTTTTCACACAAATTATGAAACATAATTATTATCTTCCCCATTACTAAAATACCCCTAATAAAGTGTCTTGATATTTTAAATATTCATTGGAAACATAAATTTAAATATTTTAATAAGGGTAATAGTAGAAAAAGGTGGAATAAAGTGTCTTGAAATTCTAAGTGGATAATATTTTTGGGACACCATTTTTAGTAAGGTGGACATTATTTTTGGGACGGAGAAAGTACTTCCTCTGTTATTATTAGAAGGTTGTTTCTTATATTCAAAATAATTATTTTAAAAAGATTATCACTTTAAAAAATCAAGACACCTTTTTTTTATACTATTTTTATTCTTAATTAAATATTATAATATATGTTTTCAATAAATATTTAAGATATCAAAATATTTTATGAAAGATATTTAAGTAATTATATTGATAATAAATAATATTTTTTTAATTTATATGTAAAAACAAGTGTGACAAACTTTTCGGAGTAGTACATTTTTTACTCCCTCAACTTATAATATGGAAAAGTGGTATATAATCCTGGTCTCCTAGATAATGATTATTTCAAATGTTACACCAGTCTTAATCTTGTAAAAAAAAAATCGGACAAACTTTGAATATATCTAGAATTTTCGTTTTTTGAAACAAATCAACAAAAGTAGCAAATCATCATCATCAATTTTGGAACACCCTATTTGACCTTTCTACAATCTTCTTAATCATCATATATGGAAGACTACAAAAAACTCCATTGAGAAGTTAGTACATCCGACCAAAAAAAGAAAAAAGGAAAAGTTTTTCCACACGTCTTCCTCCTACACTTTTTTCAAACTGATTTCTTATCTTTTCATCTTCATAGCACCAAATTCACAATTATATCTCCATTTCTTCAGACCCGAACCCTGATCGTCCCCTTTATAAAATCAACGTAGCATGAACCACTATCTTCGACAAGCATCAACAAAATGACGACCACCAAATGTCTTTTTGCGTCATTAGCATCTCAATCTTCATTTATCAGTATCTTTGCATCTTATGAGCACTAACACATCCATATATATATATATATATATATATATATATATATATATATATATATATATATATATATATATAATGAAGAGCAAGCCGTTCATGAAAATATTGAGCTCAACAACAAACAAGTCTAAACATTTAGTATTATTTGGGATTACTTCTTAGTAATCATTTTTGCTTCTGTGATATCTTTATTTTAGTGTGATAAGAGTATCCACACATGTTCATTATTTTAAAATAATAGAAAAATTTAATCTATGCAACTAAAGATTAACTCATAGTAGCAAATTGTAAACAAATTAAAATACATGACTTCATAGATAAAATGATAAAACACCTCTTAGTAAATTCTTGGTCCAATCCATGTTGGTGGTGTAATTTCGCTACAAACTTCCTCCTCATCATACAACCATGTAACTGTTCGATTCTTTAGCTTAAAAACACTCATAGAATTCTCACATATGCCGAAGAATATCTTAGTGTTATCGGTCGAAAAGTAAATGCAATTAGGCTTATAACCATCGATAATCGAAGACTCAATCAAGAAAGATGAGTTATAGCCCAAAAACAATGTTTTATTTTCCAAATCCTTAATTTCTAAACACTCAATCAAATATAAAGATTTACTACCTAGCGATATATGATTATTCCACACAACCTTAATCTTCACCGTACCATCTTCTTTATTCACCTCATAAATCTTTAACGGTTCGGTTTCACAATCTACAAATCTACGAATAATAAGAATTTTATTCGTAAACTCAACCATATAGTAATTGTTTTCAAACAAGTTTGGAGGATAGAATACTTGTTGTAATCGAGTTGGATTCGATCCATTAACATCGCATTTTACAGTTCTCATCACTCGATCCAATGCATAGAGCTTATCATCGTAATATTTAATGTCGGAAAAACCAATATTCCAATTATCATTTGTGGTCCAAGAAGTATCCCCGGGGTTACAAAACCCTAACTGAAAACTAGCTCCCCATATCACCATGACTATTAAATCAGATGTTGAAGATAAAACAAACTTGTGAACAGGGGTAGTATTTAACATAGGTAAATGAATTTGAATTCGTGACACTAAGTGAAAAAGACTTGCATGAACTTCATCTTCTCCAACTATAAGTAACCAATCTTCCCATGATAAGCAATATTTTGCTTTAGGGTCAGGTAAGTAAAACTTACGAATCTTGCCTGTTGAGATGTGTAAAAATTCGCGCATACCTGGCTCTTTTTCTGCAAGCATAAGCCATGAACTTTCGAAAGTTTTATGCTTGACATGTTTGCTATCTTTAGTAGCAACCTTTCGCCAAGATTTACAAACTGAAGCAAAAGATTCATAACTTTCTATAAAAGTCACTCGCTTTCCAATCTCAAAAACGAGATCACGGGGAAGATTTGCCCAATCTGCCATCGGGATAGGGATTGTATATGGTGGGTGAACAAGGTGATGCTTTCTTTGTTGGTTATACGGGACAAAAAAATATATGTTTCTTTGATCTTATCTATGTCATAAATTGGACTATAAATAAGATTTTTGAGGAGGTTGTTTCCTATTTCTTTCAAAAAAAAAAATGTTTCCTATTTTCTAAAATATTGATGACAGATTTTAAATAATTTGGGGATTTAAATTTTTTTAAGAATTGTAAAGTACTGTTTTTAACTAAAATATGAACATTATTTATCCATTGAATAATAATAGAATATAATTCTATGTATTACTTGTTATTCTCTTTAGTGATCACTAAGGAGAATAAAAAAATTAATTAAAAAATAAAAATTATATATTTGGTTCATTTAAGATCTATCTAAAAAGTATTTGGATATAATTTAAAGTAATATCTAATATTAATTTTGAGATTTTTGGAAACGTAATTTTGAAAAATATAACCATTTTTTCATTAAACAAAGCTTATATAAAAAAAGTAGTAACAAATAGTTATCTATAATAATAATAAAGTAGTATTCAAAAGAAAAAGAAATCAATTATAGATAAAATATGAGACACAATTCGTTTTACAACCCTATCTATAATCCTATTGGTTGATCGACTAATACATCATAATTTAATGAGTTAGTTTTTTTTTTTTTTTTTTGGACGAATTTGATGAGTTAGTTCTCAGAAGGTATCACACAAATTCCCTCCATAACTGACATTGTTCCATAGTCATGGTGGTTGATAAATTAATTAATTTTTTTTTTTGACGAGGTATCAAACATAAATGTCCACAAAAACTGTAATCATAAAGAGGAAGATACAAATAAGAGTCTCAAATTCAAAAAAAATAAATTATATTTAAGGCTTAACTAAAAAAAAAAAAAACTCGTTTGGATACGTACCTATAGGGTGTGCCTTTGCTGAAATACTACTTAGGTTATAATACCATCTGGGTACGTACCTATTTTTCAGTCGCGTATGCACCCATGTCCGTAAAGTCATTTTTTATATAATTGCATTATAAGTTCCTACTAGCATTTGGGTATAAACCAAATTGGGTTTTGTTCATATCAAAGTCCAAGTGGGTACGCACCCAATTCGAAAAATAGAAGGTGTGTGTACCCAAGTAGTTTATACCCAAGTAAAACAATTTCCAGGTGGTACTTAACCAATTCGACCAACAGCAGGTTCCTGCTTTACCCAAGTGGATACGTACCCTATTCGAACATCATCAAGTGTTTTTGGGTTATGTTAGACCATCTCCAATTGCCAAACGGATATTTACTGCAAAAACAATTCAAAAAAGTCAGTATAATAAAAAAAATATGTCTCTTCACACTAGCATTATAGCAAAAAACAAAAATTAAATCTCTTGACACTCAGCGTTCACACTCGCATTGAAAAAAAAGAAAAAAATGTAGATCTCATCACACACCGCGCTTCACAACACATCACTTCTCATAATATAAAAGAAAAAAAAGTAAACTTTGAAGGTGGAGATCAACAGTGTGAAGAGATCTCGTCGTCGCGATTTTCTTGTGTAGGCAAGCAGCTTGGTGCAATAGATCGGCGGCGGCGGTTTTCTTGTGCATGAGAGATGCTTGGTGCGAAGGTGGAGAATGGTCCACTAATTGCGGCGGTTTTCTCGTGTAAGAGAGGGGCGAGTGTGAAGAGATTTATTTTTGGTTTTTGTTCTGGTACGGGAGAGAAGAGAGAGGGAGAATAATATGATTTCGGCCCCTATAGAATTTTTGTTTTGAATTTTTCATTTTCACTGTGAATAAATGTAAAAGAGAGGGGTTTTTGGTCATTTTTTTCTATTTGGGTTCTAAGAGATAGTTAGTGGAGGCTTTTCTGAGTATTTTCAATATGGGGCCTTAAAAAATAAACGCCACATACATAAAGTGACTAAGGTGTCGTTTGATTTTATTAAGTGATAAGTACTTAATGCTGAATAACAGCTGAATAGAACTTATTATGTTAATAGACAGTGTCTGAATGAATCAGGCTTGGTTTGAAATCTTAATGTATCAGACCAATTAAGAGGTATTCAAATCTGAATTGGTTAGGAAAAACAAACAATCTTATCGGTCCAGTATCTTAATGAACCAGATTAAGAGCTCATTAAGTGCAAACAAACACCCCCGTACATTTCAGTTAAAGCTTCTTACACTTGTTGTTTTGTTTTGAAAGAAAATCTAGTGTAACGCGTTAAACGTAATCAACCATCAATTCCAAATTATTATAAAGTTGAGCAATATGAGCAACTTGACACCGTGTTTATATCATGACATGTTATAAAAACAAGTAGATAACTTACTGGAAGTCAATATTTCTTTTAGAGTATCAAGTATCTACATATTTTTATTGAAAAATTAGGATACAAAAATTTCATACAATTATATTACTACAAACATACAAAAATGCGTAAATGATCATGAAAGTTCTATAAAATAAAAATCGAGGATTTTAAATTACATTCTACAAAAAAAAATTAGACAAGCAATTTGGTCAAATATCGAATAACGTGATTATACATATTTATGCCCACATAGTAAATGTGAATGTATGATAATAAAATACAAAATTAGCCTAATTTTTTATAAAACCTTTATAGAAAAAATTACCCAAAGGATTTTGAAGACACTCCACTAAGACCCAACAAGACTTTTTTTTGACGAAAACGACTTAAGTTAATAAATACAAATTTTTAAACATACAATAAGTTCGGAATTGTTTCAAAGAAATTCCAAAGGCTACAAGATCATTATAGAAATGATAAGTAAGGGTGGAGGGCAAGGAAACCGCCCAATTGCAAGACAAAGTGTTAGCAAGCTTTGCTTTTGCAACCCAATCTGCAGCTTGATTTAGCTTCCTAGAGATGAGTTGGAAGCTAACTTTTGTTGAGCGCGCCAATATTTGGATATCTTCAACAATATGCACGTGATAACGATTTCCAAACTTCGTGCCTTTCTTAAGACTCTTTATTAGATTAGAACAATCATTCTTCAAAATAATCTGTTTTGTAGGTTGAGCAATAGCTTCTTGAATAGTGTTTCTATTTTCCCATGACTTCTGCTTCTCCAAGGGAGTTTGCAGTAAAACTCCATACTTTTGCTTTCAAAATTTGGCTCTTATAATCACTGAAAATACAACCAGCTGAGGCTTGATTAGTGTTTTTAATATAAGACCTTACTAATCCCCTCTTCTAACTAAAGACCAGAAACAAGAATTAACACTATACACCTAGATTACCATTTACTATTATACCTTCTTTTGTTTCCCCCCACCTATATAAACTATTTTTACTCAAAAATAATGTAAAACTCTTTTCTCTTATTTTTCTTTCTTCCCATTTCGCGTGACCCTAAAATTTCATTCTCTCTCCTTTCTCCATAAACACTAAGTTTCATCTCTCTCTAAACATTAATCTCATTCATTCATGTTTGAAGCTCAAAGATGTGCTTGGAAATGGAGCATCAACCTCCGTTCGAAAGAGATCCAACAAGACCCAAGACGGTCGTTGTTCGTGAGCCATCCCCCGGAGAAATCCAGCATTGCTGCTCTGGATCCGTCGCGCGAGGAAGAGCACAAGACCACTGCGAAGCTCGAGCCAAAGGATATTCGTCCGTGAAGCTCCGAGTGGCGGCAGTTTGAGATCTAAGCCGTGAGCTTGACAACTCTGGCGAGCTGCTTCATGGATACGCCGCGCGAAAAACATAATTTGTTGTTCTTCTCTTTCGTCCTCAAGAGATGATCGAAGCCATGGAAGATTTGTTGTTCGAGCTCTGTTTCTTGGTGGTGAAGAAGCTCCATGGAGTCCGATTTTCGAGGTAATGACAAGCCCCGTCCGCAAAGATGCTCGACATCGCCGGAGTGAATAAGGAAGAGCTGGTGGTGAGAGGTAATGACAAGCTCAGGCAAAGTGGTGGTGCGAGGTGGTGGTGCAAGGTGGTGGTGCGAGGTATTAGTGCGTTTCTCTTGTGAAGTGAAGAAAATACTTTTGTTTTATTTTTTTATTTTAGTTTTCCTTTCTAACATAGCAAGTTGTGCTGGTTTTGTTATTTTTCTTTCTTTTATTTGGTCGTGTACTTAGTTGCTAATATTTTTTTCTTTTTTCTTTGTTTGAATTTAGTAATTTGTAATTTATTTCAATGTAATTTTTAAATTTTATAAATAAATAATTTTATTGCTACTTAGCAGTTTTTTATTGGGTACTTAACAGTTTTTCCCTAATACTTACTAAAAAATCCCAAAACTCAATTAATTTTTCCAGATACTCAGTAAAGTTATTGAGCATACTTAGTAAAGTTACTGAGCATCGCAGTATTTTCATACTTAGTACTTATTCTGGCGACTCAGTAACTTTTTCCGATACCCAGTTTATTTTTTGATACTCTGTACTTTTTCCGATACTCAACACTTTTTCCGAGACTCGGTACTTTTTCCAGCTGACCGTGGTCGGTGGTCATGGTCGGAGCTGGAAAGTATTGATACTTAATGAAGGAGAAAAGAGACAAATTGACAATGGAGGAAAAAAATGATAAGGGAGGAAACAGAAAAATAGTAATAAAGGAGAAAGAAAAATCTATAATAGTAGTCATGACATTGATTATTTTAGAGGCCTTTTCAGAGAAAGAGAAATAAAATGTTACTTTTATGGCATTAAAATGATTTTTAAGACTTTATATTATGTAATTCATCTAATTTTATATGTGTCTTATGGTAAGAGATATCATTTATATGACTAAAAATACTGATATATAATATGGTAATATATATTGTAATATTTTTATATAAATTAGAAAGTTGATATTAATTTATGGATTATTGCCTAAAAAACATCTTAAATTAGAATTAAATCCCTTTTATTCTGACAATTATTTTTTTGCCCATAAAAGACTAATATATTTTGCTTTTTCCTTTTTCTTTACCATAAAAGGAGTCGTTTGAGTTATGAGAAGCTTCTCATAACTCGAACTTTGAGTAATGGAAAACTTCTCATTACTCACTGTTCATTAAAAATGATAGTGGTTTTTATAGGCAAAAGTGTAAAGTGACAGCTGTCTATTAGGCATTAACCTTTAATATAATATCTTACATATTGTTAAGTAATATATTTTATACATTTGTGTGATATTTCATAGGTAAAATACGTATACATGAATAATGTTTTCATTACTTGCCCATAATTATTATATTTTACATCCATATCTTTATGTATTTTATATCTGGAAGATATATATTTTATAAATGATAATTGTTAAGAGTAATGATATTTGTCACCCTTTTTGTATCACTCTTTTATCACCTCCTACGTGTATGCCTACATGTACCAATGAATGGATTTCTCTATCCTATTTAATTTTTCTCTATCTTCTATTCAAGGAAATCAATACATATATATAGAAGGGTGATAAAAGGGTGATATGAAAAGGGGTGACATATATCATTACCCAATTGTTAAATACTTATTTGATATCTTTTGAGACTAAAATATCAATATTAGATTCTAATTTAAAAATGGGTATTGACATACTCACCCAAGAAGGTAAAATATGCATTACATTTTTTTTTACTTTATCGAGAACATTTTTGTAAGAAGATTCTAACCAGACAAATTTAAATAGGGTGAATTATATATAGGGTCTTGGAGAACATAGTTATTCTCTATATAGTAGTTTTAAAAAAACTATTTTTCTTAGAGACCTTATTTTTTATAAAGTCTTTCCTACCCTTACTATCACTAAAAGACAAAAAAGTGTGATGTCACTATTTCTCTCTCCTCTACCTACCACTACCCACCTACATCCAACCTCCCACCACTACCCACCTACATCCAACCTCCCACCACCTACCACCGAGCTCCGACCTCCGACCACCGACCTCTGACCACCGACCTCCGACCACCGACCACCGACCACCGACCTCCGACCACCGACCTCCAGTCACCGGAAAAAACATAGAGTATCGGAAAAACATAGAGTACTCTATATATTTGCTTGAGTACTCTATAAATTTGCGGGGTACTCTCTAAATTTTTTCGAATGCACTAATAAAATCACAGAGTACTCTAAGAAAAACTCAGAGTACTCTAAGAAAAATCTCGGAGTACTCTAAGAAAATCTCGGAATACTCTAAAAATTGGTGAGTATTCTATTAATTTGATGAGTATTATTAAAAAACAAAGAATACATAGTCAAAAAAAATCTTTATTCATCTTTATTACACAATTTTGAATAAATTACAAATTAATATACAATTAAAAATAATAAAATAAGTAACCTAACTACCTTGACCAGATCTGGTCAAACCAGATCTGAAAAATCTCGGAGTACTCTAAGAAAATCTCGGAGTACTCTAAGAAAATCTAGGAGTACTCTAAGAAAATTTCGGAGTACTCTAAAAAAATCTCGGAGTACTCTAAAAATCCAGCAGGTGCCTTTCCATGGCGAACCAGCGAGTATGGCCGTTTTCGTTCCATCGAAGAAGAAGAACCACCAGATCTGGTGGTGTTATGTTGGTGGTGGTCCTCGGTTTGTCACTCCAGCGAAGATGAAAGGAGCTAGATGTGTTGCTAGCTTGCTCCGATCTCCGACGAACATAGAAGGATGTGGTGTTATGGTGGTGGTGGTGTTATGGTAGTGGTGGTGCAGCCATGGATCGAGTTTGCAGCCTTGTCTGCTCCAAATCTTTGAAGAGAAAGACTAAAAAGGTTTAGTGAAAAGAGAGGAGAGAGAGAGAGCCACGGAGGAGGATAGGTGATGGTGTTGGTGGTGTAGCCATTTCGGTGGTGGTTGTGTTATGGTGGTGGTGGCGGATGGGGATTTCACGTCGGAAGAGGGGAGTGAGGAGGAGAGGGAGGTGAGAGAAAATAGATCTGAAATTATAATGGTAGGGGTTCTAGATTAGTATATATAGAAGACAAAAAAACAAAAGAGGATATTAAGGTAATTGGGGTTTTGGGTTTCATGTGTTAAAAAGTTTCTGAGGTCTTTAGTAAAAAGAGGCTCTAGGCGGGGTCCCCATCTTGAAAGGGGGGGGGGGGTGTTCAAGACCCTAAGTGACATTTACTCATTTAAATATATAAGAATATTGTACTTTTTTACATTGAATTTTTTAATAAGACATTTTTTTAAGAGCCAATTAGAGATTAATGCCTATTAAAAAACTTATTTAAAAAAAATGCCTATAATAAGATTTTTTATAGAAAACAGCCTCATCCCAAACTACCCTTATAATTAACAATTAAAAAAAAGAAATTAGAAAAAAACAAAAACTAATAAACACACGCACGCGTCCGTGAATGTTTTTTTTAAAATCGTCATAACTAATTCTAAAAAAATCAAAAAAATAAAAAATTTATATATTTGGATAAAGCAAATTAATATTTACGTCTATGATTTTTTTTTTTTAGAATTTTTTGAATTTTTTGAATTTTTTAATTCGCAGAACATGGAATTCCATATTTTGATATAAGGAATTCGTTTTCCGCAGACACGAAATTCCCTGTTTATAACATGGAATTCCATGTTCTGCGAATTAAAAAATTAAAAAAAATCAAAAAAACCAAAAATTTCAGAAAATTCCGAAAAAAATTATAGACGTAAATATTAATTTGATTTATCCAAATATGATTTTTTTCGATTTTTTTGATTTTTTTTGAATTAGTTATGGCGATTTTAAAAAATTCACGGACGCGTGCGTGTGATGAAATTAGTAGTAGGTGGTGGTGGTGGTGGTGGTGGTGGTTGTGGTGGCGGAGGTGGTGATGGTTGTGGTGGCTGTAGTGGTAGTGGTGGTTGTGATGGTGGAGGTGGTGATGGTTGTGGTGGTGGTGGTGGTGGAAATACCATATTATTTGTTTAAGATTTAAAAAATAAATATTTTATTAAAAATAAAATAATATATTTAATAATAAGGATAGTATAGGTATAAAAAATATAAAAGGGATATTTTCTATAAATAATTGTTCTATTAGGCATTTATCTCTAAATAAGAAAATTAAAGACTTAAAAAATTTAAAGCCATCATTAAAGAGATATTTATCTCTAATTACCTCTTCTTTTTTTAACTATAAGGTGTGTTATATTAATTATAGTTGATTTTATATGTCAATTTCGACTTTTTTAAAGCCTCCACTGTTAGAAAAAAAAACGTATAAATTTTAGTCTATTAACTTATAATTCATATATCAAATCTAAAAATACGAGGCTTATTAAAATTTAATTTATTATCTATTTCTATATAAATAGAACTCTTTCAACTATATTGTTCTTTCTATTTTATACTTATCTTTTAATCTTATTTTTTATGTTTTTTCTCACTTTAACATCAATTATTCCCCATCTTTAAAAAGATTATTACATTTTTTTTCACACCTAAAAATTTACATTTATTATCTATGTAACTATTAAAATATTTTGATATCTTATATGTATAAAATTATTTTGACTCGAATATTCGACTCCAGAATCTTATAGTTTCTACGGAGTTGTTTAATCTCTATGCCAATTATTAATCTTTGATAATTAATCTTAGTAATAGTGATAATTTATTGAAAACGAAGGAAATAGCTGGTGATAAGATATTTAAAATAAAAGTTCATTTAAAGAAAAAATAAAGATGAACGTGAAACTTGGATAGCTATGATTTGGTCTATTTTGTATTATCGTGACAAAAAAAAGAAGTATACATGATAAAGATGGAGATGGCAAATTTTGAGGATACTTTACGATATGGTGTATTCTGGATATGTGATAAAGATGGTCATAACCCTTTTGAGGATACTTATGATTTGGTCAATTTTAGATATGATAAAGATGGCCATAGCCCTTTTGAGGATACTTATGATTTGGTCAATTTTGGATACAGAAAAAGAAGAAAAGTTTGGTGACCTCAGATTATATGTGAGACCATGGTTTAAGGTTAATAAACTAAATTAATTAGCAAACAACAAAGAAAAAAAATATTATTATTAGTATTCTAATAAATAATGAGGAAAAATGTAAAATAATGATATATAACATTTAAAGTAATATCATTAAAATATGGGAAAATGACCCAAAAAATCAAAATAATATTATTTTCAGCCCAATAACATCAATGACAAAATTTATGCCCAATAACATCATTAACTAAATTTTGTCCTTGATGGGAATCGTCCTTGACGGGAATCGTCCTTGACGGGAATCGTCCTTGATGGGAATCGTCCTTGACGGGAATCGTCCTTGATGGGAATCGTCCTTGACGGGAATCGTCCTTGACGGGTAAACATGTAATCTTATAATAGTAAGTTAATGGATGATTCTTTGGGGCAAGTATAATATTATTTTGATTTTTTGGGTCATTGACCCTTAAAATATTATCAAATTATTTGACAAATTTAATTAGATATGAATTATTAATCGTATTATTTTATTAATTTAAAAATATTTATATCTTGATTTTTTTTTTTTGGTTACATGGGTTCCGGGTTAGCTTGCGCGCACCTGACTAATCCCATAGAGACATACATGTCTCCCCATATATATTCTCATGGTAAATCATAACTAGGTTACCTATGTTCAGGGAGAGGTTCGAGCCTTGTACCTCTTACTTTACATCTGTTAGGGAAGGGATTCGAACCATGAACTTCCCTTTTAAGTGCTGAAGAACTAGTAAGGCTCTGGACAGTTGAACATTATATCTTGATATTATAATAATATATAAGCGTATATCAGTACAAAAACTTATACTTCAAAGATGTATTCGTAACTTTTTGGTTGACCAAAAAAAATAAAATTAATCCGTATATTATATATTTTCCTCCCCTCTTTTCAATCTTTTTATCTTTAGTATAATATTCTTCCTTCTAATCTGAATATATACGGAAACTAGGCTAAAGCCATGCAAAACAATTTCTAAATAATCTAAGAAATGAAATAAAACAAAAATAGACAAATAACCAATTTATTGATAATTAAACATTATTGTAGATGATACATAAAATGATGTATCGAAAATGAGAATGACGATATCATATTTAAAATATGATGAGGTTAAAAATAGTGATGAATTGAGGGAGAATATAATATTATTGTATATAATGTTAAAAGAGAAGATAGGGGAATATTTATTATTTTTTTAATAATAATATATATCATCTAAATTCATACCATCTAATATACCAATCATGATGTAACGTGATTTCAGCAGAAGTAAATCGTCAATCAAATCAAGAAAATTAATAGATCACGATTTACTTTCACTCAAATTACTTCATATCATAGACGGTATATTAAATAGTATAGATTTAAGCGATACTGAAGTAAGATATTTTGTAATTTCTAAATTTTAGGTTGTGTTTTAAGTTTGTAAGTGATAGATAAAAAGTTAATCTTCTTATTTGGAATTACAACTACGTGTAAAAATGTATAATTTAACGTTCCAATTACCAACTGGACGGTTGCATAAAACGAAAGTGTTTTTTTTAATGTTAGATACTTGATGTCTCAGATAGGTTGGAATCTCAAAAATGCATTTTGTGAAAGGTATGATACTTGGGGTGTTTCGTCCTTATTATTTCTATGTGATATTATTGTCTATCTGCAAGGGTATGTATTTGACGAAATTATAGAGTTAAGAGTAAAGATCATCTCCAAAGAATTAACAAAGGTAAATTTTATGTTTAGTTTGGTTTTTGATAATTCCTTATCAGATAAAACAAATGAGGAAATGACTGGGTGATTGAATTATGCTACTACACAAGAAGGGATCAAAGTGCAATGAATTAACGTAATTACAAGGACTAAAATGAAATTGTTAAGTTTTGAGGAAGAAAAGTGAATTTGGGATAACTGAACACCCAAATTTTCTAATTGGGCAAATTTTATATAATAAAGGCAAAATCAAAAAAAATTAAATAACAAGGATTTGAAATTCACACTAAACCCCTTCCAGGTGATTATGTGCTACTCTTAAGAATATGAAGCTCCTCTCTGAAGAACCAATATACTCCACAAAATGACAAAAATTCATAACCATGTCGTGGCTACGCCCTTACCTAACATCTTTCGGTTCAATAGATCAAAATACACTCTTAATACTTATTCTACTAATAAATTCCCACGCCTTCTCTGCTGTAATTAATTGATTAGGGTTAATCAATTAAATATGATAAAATCAATCTCGATTAAGCTAAAATGCCCTAATTGAAACAGCATTGCCAAAAAAAAATTAACCTAGGGTTTCATCAAATCCCAAATTCAAAAGAAAATTAGCTCATGTTTATATGACATAATAGTATAATAAATTAACTAGTATACAAGAATCAAAAGAAAAGAAAATTAGAAATTTGTGTGTAAAAATGATGAACTTGAAAAGATGAAAATATGATGAAGGTTTGAAGATACAAAGGCTATTTCCACTCTCCTCTTTATAAACCCTTGGTTCTTTTGATGTAATGAATGAGATGGTGTAAAAAATGAGAGAAAATGTCTTTTATAACTTCTAAATTTGAGGGTCATGACAAGATGGGTTGCTCTATGCGCTAAAAACACTAGAAATATGGTTTTTTTTATTTTGCACACAATAGCCACTTTTGAGCCACCAAAATGATTTTGACTAGACCTTAAAGTCTCTGAATCACACTTAGTTTTTCTGCACACATATAAGGTCCATAATTCAACTCCTAACTCCTCTCGGATCGATATGGGCATTAGTTGAAGATTCCAGACTAATCATAAAACTTATCTTCATTGAGCTTCAACTAAGATCTCGACTTCTCGGGTCATCTTTTAGTATTTTTTGCTTCCTCTGAGGTTTCTAAATACTTTTTGGATCCTTAGCTATTACATTATTCCTCTATCACCTCGTGTTCCTACGAGCTTTACATATAAAGCACAAAACACCTTAAAATGCTCTAAAACACGTGAATCATTAGTTCAATACTTGAAATATATCAAATAAAGGGACAAAATCCCAACTTTAGACTTAAATCCCCCCAATAAAATATGTCTTGAACTATTAAATAACATGCCAAAAGTCTAGACTTCACATATGTATAAGAAACTTGATTGAAATTAACACTTAAAAAAGCGTTTGTAGTCCAATGGTTAGGATGTCTGTCTTTCAAGCATCGATCAACATTTGACTCTTGACAAATGCATTTTGTCCTTTTTAGAGTCATTTTATTATAATTACATAACGGGTTTTGGCCTAATGGGTTTTGAGCACTGTTTTAATTATGGACGGAAGGAAAAATCTTGTTCTTAAAGACCACATACAATTTTAAGGGTGGTCAAATAATAAAATACTCTCAAATAAAAAAAACACATAAGACAAAAACCAGTGGCCTGGAAGTCTATGAGTCGGCCCGACATATCTCTGAGCCGGATCCGCTTCACTAATTTGGTTGGGAAAATCTCTTAGTCAGATCGGAAATTCTCTAAGTCAGCTCCAAAGTCTTCGAATCTCAAAAAATCACTAAGTATTATCAAAAAATAACTAAGTATAATTAAATTATCATTGAATGTGTTCAAAAAATGACTGAGTGTGTCGTAAAAAATGACAAACACCAAAACCAGTTTTGGATTTTTTTTTGCGAACATAATCACGAAGATCACCACAACATAGTGCAACCTGATATACTGCTCGCCTTGGTCGTCCACCACATCATATCACATCACATCTCCACCGACACCATTGTAAGCCATGGAACCTCGCTGAAAGAAAGCTTCGTTCAAGAGAAACACCTCTGCTCTAAATTGTTTTCTAGATCAAGCTTGGCTGGGGTTCCAGCCATTGCCGAATCTTGGCCATTAATATAGACATGACATTAAAGACCCGTGATCTTCCATTAAAGTTATGCGATTTTCCATTATCTCTCAGAGATCTTCCATTATAGATCATCCGCCACCTTGATCGTTGCAAAACCACCATGAATGCTGCCATTATTTACCTACCATTCTTGTTATATTTTTTTGAATAACCACTACCACAATGAGGAAAAGATTTCATATTACTTTTTTGTGGTGTTGTTCCGCAAACGTGATATTGTTCTGCCATAAAGCTACCACAAAGGCGACTGTCGGCTGGATGGGGGAGGGGATGAGGAGGTCGAGAGGATTCTTAGAAAATAGGAATGTGATGTATATGAATTTAGGATAATGTGGTTAAATTTTGGTACATATATGGATAACTAGTGGATATAATTTGGGTTTATTTTATTTTTTTGTGGCCTTTAGTAAGAACATGGAAATGGGTTGGGTTGCTTGGGTCTTGGGGAAGGGTTTTAAAGACTTGTTAGGTAAAAATACCTTATATGATCTATGTTAATGGTCATGAAATATTATTTTAGGGAGTGTTTTCACTTTGTACTACTTTTTATTTCCATGTCATCATCAAACAATGGATATAATTTAAAACTTAATAAGCATTTGTAGTATACGGGATAAAAAACTTGCGTTTCAACCCACCATACATATTTCATGTATTTATATTTGCGTCATTTCTTTATAATCTACATTATCTATATTAATTCTCGCTTTAGATAGTTTCTTAGCAAACGTTTTCACTTGACTAGTTTTATTTTCATGTCCTCATAAAATATTTGGTAGAAACTGACACGATAAGTTTTTGTAGTCCAATGGTTAGGATAATTGTATTCTAAGCAATAAACCCGAAGTTGCCTCCCGACAAACGCATTATGTCTTTTTTAATTTGTCATTTTTACCATACAGCTTTCCTAAGTTAGTGCTTGTTTGATTTTTTATGTTTTTGCTATGTACAATTATTTGATCATCAAAGGCTAGATAGAAATCAAAAGACAAAAGTCGTTTGTAGTCTGATTGTTAGGATAATTGCCCGATAAGTAATAGACTCAGACTCTCAGCATATGTATTGTGTTTGTTTTTTAGTGTAATTTTGTTATGATCTAGAGTATTTATGTTAATGCTCATTTGATATTGTTTGTATGGAAACATTTTCATTTCATACTACTTTTATTTCCATGTCGACATGAAATAATAAATAGAAAGTAGCACACATTAAGCGTTTGTAGTCCAACGGTTAGGATAATTGCCTTCCAAGCAATAGACCCGGGTTCGACTCCCGGCAGACGCATATTGTACATTTTTTAGTATCATATTATAAATTTCTATGTTGTTTCTTAGAAAACATTTTTACTTTGTACTACTTTTATTTTTTTAGTATCATAATAAATTTCAATGTTGTGCCGAGTTAAACCAGCAACTATTGCTGAAGTTAATATCAAAGCCTCGAGTACAATTCTTCCTGTAAATAAATAAATAAACCCCAGTATTTATAAATAATAGCAAATGGAAAGGACTTTATAGACAATAGCAAGACTTACCCTCTCTGTATTGGCACATGTTACACCAACTATTACGCTTAGAGAACCAGTGAAAAACCCAAGGAGAAGGTCGTAGCAATTATTGTGTACCGGCCATAGCAGTTAAAAATCCCACCAAAGTAAGATATTATTTGGTGGAAAAAATCCCACCAAATTATATTTGAGAATTTATCAAAAACAGAAACAAAAATTATAAAAGAAATAATTAACTACTTAACAAGCGAATTGACTCTTTTTTTAACGGAAAAATAATACATTAATTCAGATAAAATGAGGTGCAAATCTAAGGGGAAAATCAATTGACTTACGCATCTTTAATGCAAAAATTGGATCGACTAGCAATATCACTGTTAAGAATAACAGTAGTAAAATTAGAAAGTCTAATGTACACCATTTAAATAGCCAATTGAAGAACAGTTGGATCATTGAATTGAGAAGCCAATGGTTGAATCATCCACAATTTCAACTTTACTAAGTTTAACTGCAAACAGACGAATAATTCAACAATATGATTTTAGATTAAAAAGGAGGAAAAGAAATGAATCATGGGAAAGTCCATTTGGGACCCACTAACATGGTTTGATTAAGGAATGAGTCCCCGCGCAGACACAGAGACAAAATGATTTTGTTTGTTTGCTCCGGCACCACTACATAAGGCGATTCGCTAATCTCATCGCCTAATATCTTAACATTTCCGAAGCTATTCCTCCTTGTTTTCCGAGTGGCGGCTTTTTTGCTGTAATACGAACTATTCCCAATCGGTAATTAACGAAGTTGCTTCTTTGTCTTGTTGGTGTCGTCGATTACTCCGCCACCAGAAGCAAAGCTTTAATCGGAGATGGAAATTAAAAGCGTATTTCTTTCAATGGCGGCTGATGTGTTGACGGCGGAGGTGTTGAGAAGCGGCGATACTGGGAGAGAAGCGAAGATGAGAACTAGTTTCAAAAAAAAAGAAATAATAGAAAAGGAAATGAAATGAAATAATAAAAGATAATAGAAGGGTAAAAAAGAGAAGCAAAAGTTTTTATAGGACTTTTACTGACAATTTAAATTGGAAGATGTTAGAGAGCAATTATTATTAGATTGGTGACTTAAATGGTAATTATTCTTAAAATTAATTTTTAATAATGGAGAATTATTAATCCTTTTTGAAGTATAATTTTTTAGTGATATTTAACCTTATTAACATATATCATAATTACTCACAAATTGTTTGCCTAACTTTATGGATCCCTAGGGAAAATTTATGGATTATCCTGGACTACATGTCCCTTTATCATGCAAAATACATTAATTTTTTGTTTATTAATTGTACTATGGGTCCTTGAATTATGTAAAGAAAATATTTTTGGATGAAACCTTCGTATGACCTCTTAATTTTGCCCAAAGTGCAAGGACTGTCCCCGATCTTCATTTTTACCCTTTTACGCCCCTTATGATCACCTTTTGTGACACCGTCAGCCTTTTTTTTATTTTTTTGTCAGTTGACCGTTAATCAACTCCACATGGCGCCACGTCACTGCCACCTCAGCGCCAACTCATCACCGTATCTAACTATTAATTAAAAAAAACTTTGAAGGTTTGAAACCTTTCAAATCATCAACAATGGAGGATTCAGAAAAAAACAAAAAAAAATCATTATATGCTTTAGGGAGAAAATGGTTAATTGCACTATATGTCCCTATATTTTGCAAAATTTCCAATGTAGGTCATTATATTATGCAAATTAATTTATATTCAACAAATATTACGACATTCAGAATTTTTGAAAATTTTGGAAGGCATGTGAAAATTTTCAAAATTTTAGGAAGGGCCAGAATTATTTGTTTTGAGTAGGTTTCTATAATTTACGGAAAATACATTGTAGGTCATTATATAATGCAAACTAAGTTGTATTTTTTTAATTAATTGTACTATATAGGTCCATATATTTTGCGAAATAATTTATATTCAACCAACACTACTATACGCGTCCTCATTCGCGAGAAAGTATTTATCGACGACATAAAAGTCTTCGCGAAAAATCGGTCTTTAGCGAGGATAAATGTCTTCCCTTTTGTGATGTCGGTCAAATTGAGTAAAGAAAATAATTGAAATCCCTCGAAAGACTAGAATCATGATAGTTCTCATCAACAATTATCGATGATGCTACAAGCTTTATTTGGGGCATTCAAAGAGTTTAACATTTGTGTTAAATGTCATTGAATCTTTTCCGACGTGCCTCGAATTCGTAAGTTTTTGCCTCTTGTCTTGCAATTAATTCTTCGGTTGTCCATAAAAATATTGCCAATGTTTCATCAAATGATTTGAAAATATGATATTTGATACTCTAAAGGTTTGCATGAAGTTTGCAAGCAAATATGATCATTTATTTATCTAGATTTCTTTTTCTTCCTTGATATCACATTTATCCCTCATATATCACAATTTATCCAACACAAATCATACATAAGAGTTTTGCTTTAGCCTTTAAACAAACATTCATGAACAATTCGTACTTGCTGAATAGACTCGGGTTGACTCTCAGTAGACACATGGTTTCTTCTTTAGTGTAAGTTTCTTTACGATCTATATTGTTTATGTTAAATGCACAATAGAGATTGTTTTTAAGGGCACATTTTCATTTTTTATTACTATTATTTTCATTTGTATAACAAATAATGGATAGAAAATACAATTCATTAAGCGTTTGTAGTCCAACGGTTAGGATAATTGCCTTCCAAGCAATAGACCCGGGTTCGACTCCCGGCAGACGCATTGTGTATTTTTATATTATGAGTAAGTAAGAGTTCTTATTCACCTGTCCCAAATTTTAGCCATGTCTTTCATAATTTTGTTGTAAAATTATCGAAAGCTAACAATTAAATTGAGTAATTCATCCTTCAATTCCGTTAAAATTGGACTCAATTGAAAATATGGCCAAATTGGTTAAACGCGTATAAGATAGAGTGCTTATTGAGATTTTACTCTATAAGTAATGATATATACCACCAAGTTCGACTCCCGGCGCATTATGTCTTTTTATATTATGAGTTATAAAGTGAATCAAATTTTTATTACAAAGGAAAAAATCCCTATCACTTCTAATCAATTTATAACATATTATTGGTGGTATGATTTTTGTGGTATATATTATTACTCTTATATTATGTATGTTTGCTTCTTAGAAAGCGTTTTCACTTCGTCCAACTTTTTATCTCCACCTGGTTATCAAAGGTTGGATGTAAACTAAATACAACATGTGTTTCTAGTCCAATATTTAGGATAATTGCCTTCTAAACAACAGACTTGGGTTTTACTCCTAGCAGATGCATTATGTTTTTTATATTATCTATGGTAATATTCGTTTGAGATTGCTTCTTTGGAAGTGTCTTCACTCAGTATCTCCATATGAACATTGATGATGGATAGAAATTCAAAGACGCCTTTTTGTTTATTTTTAGAGCCATTTCTTTATTTTCTAGTTTATTTATGTTAATTCTAGTTTTAGATTATTTATTAGGAAACACTTTCACTTTATACTATATTTGTTTTCATGTACTCATCAAACATTGGGTAGAAACTGACAATTTACTAGTATTTGTAGTCCAACGGTTAAGATATTTGCATGCCAAGCAATTAACCTGCGATATTGACTTTATGCAAACATGTTATGTATTTTTTCATTACCATTTGTTATACTCGATCTATGTTAGTTCTTGTTTAAGATTGGTTTTTATAACCGTTTACACTTTGTACTACTTCTTATATCCACGTGATCATCAAATGCTAAATAGAAATAAAAGTCAAAAAGTACGCGTAGCCCAACAGTTAGAATAATTACCTTCCAAGCAATAGATTTGACAGATGCATTCTTGTTGTTTTTTTTGTTGTCATTTTTTTTATAATCTAGATTATCACTGTTAATTCTTGCTATCTACATGTGATCATTGAGTGCTGGTTTGAAACTATACTTTGTAGTCCAATGGTTTGGGTAATTTCCTTCCAAGCAATGGAAACGGAGTTGACTTTGATAGCATATTGTTTCTCTTGTAAGTGTTTTCATATGACAAATCGTCAGGTGTTTTAAGTGATAATCTTTTTATTTAACTAAAAAACTCCCTTTGCATATATTCATCTGAAATCTTTCTTGTAAAATCATTGTTTATATGTCTTCATCTTATTATGCTTGGATTATCTACTTGCTCTATCTTTGTTGTGATTAAAATCATACTTATGCTCTAAGCGCGCACACACACACACACATACACACACACACTTTAAGCTACTTTTTTTTTCAAATAAGCACTTAGAACTCTTAAGGTTGTCATCTCGTGTTTATCCTTTCTTGATTCATTATTTGGTATGATTGTTTTTAGCTCTTGAGTTGGTCTAAGAAATCTTTTAGAATATATTAATTAACAACTCTTGGGTAAGATTATTATCTCTTTGAAAGCTTAAATTATATCCTAGATGATAATTCTTCCTCAGTTAAAAACGGTATAACATTTTCAGCGATAAAAACAATATATGTCATTTTGCAAGAAAATACCGAAAGAAACTCAACACAATTTGGGGCCTTTGGCAACATCCCCGCTGAATTTAAGGAAAAATGGTATGAAGTTTTTAGCCAAAAAACTGTATGAAGTTTTTACATCATGCAACATCGTCGTCTCACATTCTAAGTTTATATTCGTTAAAAAAAGGAAGACACATAAATTAGAGTTGTTGGCGACCAAAACAGTATAACGTTATCAAAGGTAAAACGATATATGTCGTTTTTGCAAGAAAAGTGATCAAAATCAATAAAGTCGTTACTATCTTGATCCCTATAAATATAAGGCTCTCTTGCATCACTAAAACATCTCTTGAAACCTCAAATTATCAGCATACTATCATATACTTCAAGAAATAATCTCCAAGATTTTTTTTTCCACTTATAGATCATTGAAATAAGCCTTGGTCTTACAACGTTCATATCCAAAATATCAAGGAGATTAATCAAGTCAATCTTTCTCTTATATCTATGCAATCAAGGAGATAAACAATCAAACTTCAAATTTCATATCAAACTTATCAAGTAGTTTATTTTCTTACTTGTAATATATGCTTATTTAGAATCACAATTTCATTTGGTTTGTAACATCTATTATCCAACCACTAAAGGTTCAACTCTTCATCTAGATTAGAACATAACCATAGTTGCTAGAGTTTTGAGAAGAAGGAGGTTTTATAGGTTGTTACTTAACCTTCAAAAGTCTCTGGGTTGTGACATAGCCGGCAAAAGTCTTAGGTTCTTAGGTTGTGGTTAAGCTCGGAAAAACCTCAAGTGTAAAGGCTAGTACTCACCTTTAAAAGATGAGAAGCTTGAAAATCCTATGGGATAACACTAGGTAGTGGATTTAGGGACCCTAAACCATTATTAATACCCGCATAATATATTTCCTTAATCTTTTTACATTTATGCACTTTATTTTGTTTATGTTCAATCTTTCCTCATCACCTAGTTTAACTTGATGTTTTTTTTACTAATTCTAATATTTAATCTAAGTTAAACTTCTCTAAGTGTCTTCTAGTTTTACTTGATTAGATTAGTTAGTCTTAAGAATCTTGATCTTAATCCTATAAAGACTTAGAACTATCATAGTTTGTCTTAGTACCTATCTTCTGTATTTTACAAACTCGTAAACTATATTTATATCCCCCAGTGGAGTTTGTATTTTATGTTTAACTAAATCCTTTATATAGTTGTCCTTAATTTTTAATTAGACATACGTATTTTGTATTTTTATATTATCTATGTTAATGCTCGTTGAAGATTACTTCTTAGGAAGTGTTCTCTTTTTGTACTACTTTTCATCTCCTTTGTGATGATCAAACAATAAGTGAAAAGGAAAAGTTAACAAGCGTTTGTAGTCCAACGGTTAGGATAATTGCCTTCCAAGCAATAGACCCGGGTTCGACTCCCGGCAGACGCATTTTGTACATTTTTTAGTATCATATTATAAATTTCTATGTTGTTTCTTAGAAAACATTTTTACTTTGTACTATTTTTATTTTTTTAGAATCATAATAAATTTCTATGTTGTTTCTTAAGCACTAGCTTAAAATTAACACTCTACAAGGCCACGATTAGGAAAATTGTCTTTCAAGAACATACTCTCGACTCTTGTCAAACACATTATGTTGCTTTTTATTATAACATTTTACCATCTAAATCACTTATTTTAGTACTCGTTTGTGATTTCTTCTTATAAAGCGTTTTCACTTAATACTACCTTTTATCTTTATATGATCATCTAATGTTGGATAAAAACTAAAATTCAACAAGCATTTATATTCCAATGGTTATGATAATTGTCTTCCAAGTAATAAATCTAGTTTTGACTTTTATGTAGACGCACTATGTTAATTTTTTAATTTCATTTCTTTATCATTAAGATTATCTATGATAATGATCATTTGATATTGTTTCTTAGGAAACATTCATTTCGTAGTACTTTTATACTCCCTCCATTCCTTAATAATTGACTCTTTAGAGCTTTTCACACAAATTAAGGAATCTAAAAAGTAGGAAAAACTTAGTTTAATATGACTAAAATATCCCTACTTTTAAGAAAGAGAAAATTGAATTTTTTTAAGAATAAGGGTAAAAGTGGAAAGAGGTCATTTAATTTGTATTGAAACTTGAAATGTGACATATATTGTGGAATAAATTATATTGGCTAAAGAGTCAATTATTAAGGAATGGAGGGAGTATTTATGTGCTCATCAAACACAAGATAAGAATGAATACTCGTAAAGTGTTTTTAGTCCAACGATTAGGATAATTGTCTTCCTAGCAACAAATCTAACTTCTACTCATGACAAACACATTATATCTTTCATTATTATCATTGTTAATGCTTAGATATTGCTTCTTAAGAAGCATTTTCACTATGAACAAAATTTTATTTACATGTGATCATCGAAATCGAACGTAGGATAGAAATTATAAGTTAACAATTTTTTTAATTGTCTTTCAAGCAATAAACATGGGTTTGACTTCTTACCTATGTACTAATGTTTTTAGTTTCATTTCTTTATCATTTGGGTTATCCAATTAGGGTTCATTTTGGATTGCTTCTTAGGAGGAATACTTGATTAATCAAAGAGAACGGTAGCTATTCTATAATATTTGCTTTTTTTTTTTCCTTATCTTCTATTCTTTTGGCCTCTGTGCTGTCAATTTAATTACTTTTTATTCGTTTTGGTCAAAACCGGAACCAAACCAGATGACTCGGATTTTTATAATTTAAAAACCAAACTGGTCGTATATTCGGATTTTTAAAATTTAAAAGCCGAACCAATAGATTTTTGGATTTTTTGGTTCAGATTTCTCAGCCCTACTTTTTACTTTCCCCCCTCTTTGCTTTTCAGGTTAATTGTTGATTTAATTACACTACTGGTCCTTGTGTTATGTGTGATATCCAAATATATCATGCTGTAATCTGAAATGCTACGCCATTGATCCTTTCTAAAAGGGCACATCAACATATTTATGGAGAGTGATTATTAGGGACAGAAGTGGATGTTCAGTACTTACCTAGAATAGTTTTAGATGGTCGTTAGGTAGTAATGTAAGTTGAGTACTTACAGCCTTTAGCCTCATATGTAAAAAAAATTGTGATATTTTGTGTAAACATTTGGGAACGTTTAGCTCTTGGGCATAAAATAGAGACCAATCGTGCAATTAACTTTTTTTTTGGAAAATGTCAAATAGAGTGATATTAACTGAAGTGTTCGAGGATGATAGCATTTGGGGTTTTGGACAATGATCAATATCATCACCTACTACACTTCCACATACATTATTCTTTGACAAGTGGATGTATTTATTAATTACTTCATTTAAGATTTTGTAATGGAAGTGTGTATTTGTGCGTCCACTATTGATACAATACTTGTCCCTGTGTGAAAAAAAATACACTGTAAATAAAATTGAAAAGGTTTTTTGGTATAGCTAGATGTTTTGTTCCCAACTAAGGTTGTCATATCCAGCAAGTTCAACAATCCAGGAACAAAACTGATCAACAATGCGAATTCCAGGTTCTGTTCGTCAGGCATCTTGAAATCACTAATAAAATTCTTCATTTTCTTATTCTAGAAATTGAAACTGAATATATAAAAATTGAAACTGAAATGGTTGTGGCTGTGTTTATATATCAAATTGGCAAAGAATTAGAATCAAGTCGTATGTGAACAAATCGAGCCAGCTAGGAAAAAAAGCATTCAAAACTTTGAGAAGTTATCATTCATATATCATTCTTTATGATAATGTTAAATGCGATGAAAAGTAGCTAGAATCCTTACAAACTTTCAAAAAGAAAACAAAAGAATCCATTTCCATACAGGGAGTTTTAAACTTGAACTTCAGTTAGATCATCCTCGTAAATTACTTCAGCTTTTGTCGATGCACGCCTAAATGTGTTGAGTTGTTTGAGGATATTACCTCCTTTGTTAGCAATCTCTTTCGCAGGCTCAATCATCATTTTTTCTAAAGTTGGTGATTTAGCTAATAAAAGTTTGATGAAATTCATCTCCACAATTGTTCCCATGATGTTTTGCAGCTTCACTTCCTTCAGTTCATTGAACTTTACTTCTGACTCATCTTCCTCTTTCAAATTTCCCAGACAGGCAAATGTGTAATAAGACACTTGAACTGAAATCTACCAAACATTAATAAAATAAATTAGAACAAAAATTATTGTACAGAAAGTGCAGAAAATTTCACATTATTCACCTGTATTGCAAGACGCTTTAAGTTAGAGGAGTTTCTCAATACGCAAAGGATAAACCTCAGTTCATCCGGTTCGTGTAGTGTTATTTCCGAGAGGTTAAGATGTTTAAGGTGAGCTAAAGTAGTTGGAAATCCACCTATACCCAAGGACTGAAAAAATTGCAATGAGATAGATTTAGAACAATTAATAGCGCGCACCAAACAAAATTGAAGAATTACTTTTACAAGATTAAAACACAAGTCTAGGTTCTCAAGTGTACTTTAGGGTTTAGTGTATATAGGGTATAGGATTTAGCATCTAGGGCTAAACAAATTCAAGAATTACCTTCGCAAGAGTAAAGCGCAAGTCCACGTCCTCGAGTCTAGGTAGACCACAAGAGAATTTCACAAAGTTGAAATAATTATCATTGTCAGCCGAATCATATGGATAAATTGAAACCGAAGAGAGCCGAGGAACTCTTCTGAAAATAAGTGATTTCATAGCACCCTTGAAGTTGAAAGTTCTCAAATTAAGAGCATCTATCTCAAGATCAAGTAAATTAAGAGAGTTGTAGATCTCTAATAACTCAAGTACTGGGGAACCAGAGATTAAATGTCCAAGCACTTTGCCTTTAAATTTGACCTCACCAAGTGTTAGTGCAATTAGCGAACTAAACCCTTTGAAGTCAAACGTACCATCAAGCGAGCAATTCCAAAGAGTCAAACGTCTCAATTGTTGGCATGTATAGATCGACAATGGCAATTTATAGTGCTCATATGTCAATATCTCGATCTTAAGCTCTTCAATACCGTTTCTTGATAGGAAAAAAACCAAATTGTCGATTTCGAAACAACTTTCTAATCCAGGAATCGAGAGGACAAGCTTTTTGATCGGTCCTTCATGGAGCAACAAAATTTGGTACAAAATCATTGCAACCGTGAATCTTGTTGAATATCTTATAATAGATTTATCCCACAATGTCTCGTCGAGTATTAATTGAGGAAGTTTTGTCCAACGATACCTCCATTTTCTTGATAAAATACTAGTCCGTATAGCATCTCTTGTTGGCAAAAACATCAAAATGGTGTTTACAATATTATCCGGAAGAGTATTTATCCTATTACAAGGTTGAGCTACCACTTCTTTTTTGGGTTGGGCAATTTCTTTTGGGTTGGGTTGAGCTACCACTTTGTTATGAGTATGTGGTGGTCTATAATAACGTTGAGGTGCAACATCATCTTTATCTAAACACCAATCTTTAACAATCTTATCATTTGATTGCACGGTAAACCTATTGTTGCAAGGAGGATTACCTATAGTATTATCAGAAGGTTGAGCTAGAACATTTCCCATATCATACATGAAATCTGCCATGACAAATTGGCCAAAACATTCAATGTTAATAGACAATAATTATATAATAGCAACAAATATTCTGATTTTAATGAAATTCAATTTATGTTCCTACCAAAAAGTAGCGATGCTTTTATAAAGACGTAATGTGTACACAAACCCTATACAGTTGGGTAAGTAACGACAACCTAGGAGTGCAAAATAATTGTCTCTAAGAGAAGCAAAATGCATAACTCGGTTTATAAAACCATGCTCAAAATCAGATCCAACTAAAAATAGCTCATTTAGATATAATAACTAGGAACAGAGTTAACTTGAAACAATCAAACAAACACATAACAAGACTAGCTATATCGTAAACTATGATAAAGAGAAACATATGTTACCACGAGGTATGAAGATAAAATTTTACTCGACTCATATGACTTCACCATTTTATTTTATTTTATTTTTCAAATGTGACTAAAACAAAAAGTACATAAAAAAATGCTTACTTACATATATGTTTGATGTGTCTTTTGAGCAATTCTACAAGAAGAATTGAGAGTGGCATGTATATTTTATAGTAAAAAAATAATGGGGCACTTCATAATTTTGGAGGGTTTTAGATTTACTAGGAGAGAAGGTCGTTTGAGTACTCCAAAGTAGCCAGCAGCCCATTAATTCATTGTCTAGATTCTTGAGTTGCAATAACTAGTTTTGCTTCATGGCTAATTGACCGATGTAAGCAAGGGCATGTAGCAAATTCTTATGTAGATCAACACTATGCCTATGGTAGTGTAGTAACAAGTTTTAAACATCTATTTAAATATCGAACAGAGTGTTTAAAACTCGGTGACAATCATCTAAATCGGAACTAGGACGAAGTCACATATGTCTTGGCGATCATATAACCTCTCCCAATATTCCAAAATCTTAACTTTAGAGTAGTTTGTATGTTAGTGGAAAAAACTAATAAAAAATGGGTGAATTATATATAGGGTCTTGAAGACCATCTTTCTTCTCTATAGAGTAGAATCTAGAAAGTTGTTCTTCTTAGGGACCTTATTTTTTACAATGGTCTTTCCTACCCTTACTAACACTAAAAGACAAGAGAAAGTGTGATATCACTGTTTTTCTTTCCACTACCACTACCCACCTACCTCCGACCTCCGACCACCAACCACCGACCACCGACCTCCGACCACCAGTCACCAACCACCGACCACCAGTCACCGGAAAAAACATAGAGTACTCCGAGAATTTGCTGAGTACTCTAAGAATTTGTTGAGTACTCCGAGAATTAAACGAATTAAGCGAATACTCTAACGAATTAAATGAATACTCTATAAAAATAGTCGGAGTACTCTAGGAAGTAGTCGGAGTACTCTATGAAAAAGTAGGAGTACTCTTTGAAATTAAAGGAATACTCTATAAAATCAAAGTGTATTTAAAACCATTTTATTCATTTCATTTCAAACTATAAACAATTTACAATAGATAAATAAAAAAAACCTAAACTAATTACAAACTTGACCAGATCTGGTCAACAAAGGTGATAAAAAAAAAAAGAGAACAAGCTTTTCTTTTCGCCGGAACACAACCACCACCGTCCAACCAAGCTGCTTCATCCATTGAAAGGAGCAATGTTTGAAGCTTCACCCCTGCGAAGAAAAGAATCACCATCCCCTGCGAAGAACCGAAAATGAGCGGTGGTTTGGCCCGATCTGAAAACCGCAGCACCACGAAGAACAGCAGCCATGGTGAAGCCTCCGTTCGCGGTGCAGGTGGTGTTTCTTTTCTCATACGAGCTCGTCGCTGGTTCGAAGCTCAACTAGAGGACTTCATTTGTGCAGCAGGTCATGTTTTCGTGCTGCTTCGCCGGAGGTTTGCTGCAGCGCTGAGTCTTCTCCGGTTCCGCCTCAGTTTCTGCAACTCAAATCAAGGCTTCTTCTCCGGTGATAAGCTTGATAACGTGGTGGTGGTGGTGCTTGTTGGAGAAGCTGGACGGAAAACCCCATAAGGAGGAGGGAGGGAGGACGTATGAGGGCGAAGCCATTGTAGCAGCAGATTCACTGGAGGAGTGTAGCAGTGGTGGCTGAGTTGCAGTGGTGGTTTTGGAGCTACTCACGTCGGAGGGGAGGTGGGGAGGAGAGGGAGGTGAGAGAAACTGGATCTGGATCTGAAAATATAATTTGTGGTTTCTAAATTAATATAGAAGTCTAAAAACATTTGAGGGTAGTAAGGTAATCGGGGTTTTGGGTTTCATGTGTTAAAAACTTTTTGAGGTCTTTAGTAAGAAGAGACTCTAGGAGGGGGTGCTATCTTGAAGAGGTGGGTGTGTTCAAGACCCTAAGTGGCATTTTCTCATAAAAAATTATAAAAAAAAGGAAAGAAATCTTTTGTTTGGATTAAAATATTTGAAAAGGAAAAATTCGTAAAGAAATTTAAATAATTTTATTTGGATTGGGAAAAAACAAGAAAAAAGAAAATGTAATAATATAATTTTATCATGGATAAATTATTAAAGTTATTTTTTTCACTTATCTATTTATCAAAAAAAATTAATTTGATTTAGAGTGGTTATAAAATGAGATTTAATATGTGGTTTTTTAACCCACTTTCAATTACTTTCTTTTGAAAAATTCTCCAATACATACAATAAAAGAATATAAAAATCACTTTCTTTCTTTTCCTTTCTTTTCTTCTCAATACCTTCAATCTAAACAGACCCTTAAGTCTCCCCACGTAACACTCTTTAAGTTAAATCATGAAAAATGCAAGTTTGAATCGTAGAAAATATTGGTTGAACATGTTGATTATCAAAACAAATACTATAACTCAAACTCCACTAATAAGTAGTTTATAGAACAAGCTTATTCTTGATGGTTTATTTATGTTTTTGAACTTCGTGGTTAATGATAATGATAATTATGTACGTGTTGTCAAGATTTATAGGTTTAAGATTTTTAATTAATTCAAAATCAAATGTAACCGGAACCCAAATCCCATCAACATACGTCACGAGCCACCTATAGCTCAAAATCTCTCTAGTTAGGTTGTTGAATGTATATGAGGAACCCTTATAAGTCTGACCAACAGTCTTATCGTTTGAATCGTGTGAGACGTTTATTAAAGTTGTTGACTGGTGATCATGAGGTCATGCAATCGCGTTTGGGACATATTTTCTACGTAACGATGCAGGATAGCCTTGAATAAACTCATTTGACATCATCTATTGGACAACAATGTCAGTTTGTTAATTACAGTAGAAGGATTTCTGAATCCAAAATGAGGGGCTAATTGTCCAAATAACTTGATAGAGTTATCAAAGGATTATTTGGAGCCCAAACAGTCTCTCCCATATATATCTTATATCCCTAGGGAAAAAGGGACACACTCACATAATATAACAAACCTTAAGCTAGGTAATTCTATCATCCTTGCCTCCATTACTCATAAAACATCGTCAGAGACTCATTTTCACCCGTGAAAGCTCTCAGTACCAAAGACATACACATCTTCGTCCCCCTCCACAAAGTCTTTGATGTGATGGTCGATACACGCTTATTTAAAGTCACAAGATAATAAGAAAGACGTCAAGAGATAATACCACACTCTAGGTGCTTGTTTAAACCAATAAAGAGAGCAAATTAGTTTGCAAACATATTGAGATTTAAGCGGCAATAAACCCTTGAGGTTGAAACATATACACTCTTCTAATGAACCATGAAGGAAGGCGTTAGAAACTTCCATTTGAAAAATAGGCCAATTGTAAGAGGCAACTAAAGCAAGAATGATGCAAACCATTTGATGTTTCACGACGGGACTAAAGGTCTCCGTGTATTGCACTCCATACTCTTGTAAATAACTCTGATCAACCAAACTCTCTTTGTAACGCTGATGTCTCCTTATTTGTGATAGATTTATATTAGGATGAGACATCATTTTTAGTGATTTAGAAGTCATTATAGTCGATTTTCTTGAGAAATGCTACACTTTCCTATTTTGAGTCTTGATTTAGTAAAATTATATTTTTAGAGCATATTGGGTTCAATTATTTATTTAGTGTGAAGCTTTAAAGATAATTATGGAGCTTAATTAGAGTCCAAGTCAAAGATTACAACTTATGGAAAGAGATTTGCATGGTAATTGGAGATAAGGAAATAAAAGCTAAAAAGATGGAAAAGGAAAAGCTGCCTAAATCTAGGATTCTGCATACACGTCCAAAGATATGCGTTTTTACCTAAGAAATAGGCCGAATCTGGTGATTTCCTTTTAAAGGGTCAAGATAACTCTGTTGCGATTCTTTTGGTATCTTATGGAGCTCAAACCGACCAATAACGAAGAAGATATGCTCAAAACGGTCCAGCAGTGTTTATCTTTATTTCCATACGAATTAGAGTTGGGCTTGGAGTCCACTACTTACTTCTCCTTCAAGAAAACGAATTAGGGCTTCCAAGACACCTATAAATACACCCTTAAACCATTGTAAACATGTCCTTGCTCAGTTTCAAGCTTAGGCTTAGTCCTTACTTGTATTTTCTTAGTTTTAAATAATAGCTTAGTCCTTTAAATTAAATATTCATCCTTAGTATCAAGCTATTCATCCAAGAAGCAAGCTGACCTATAGAGGAAGACAAGAAGAAGAAGTTGGAGAGTGACAAACTCCTCTTCTACATCTCACCTTCTCTATATTTAGAGTAATTAGCTATAGATCTATTCTCAACCATATTTCTAAGCTTTTATTCTGTAAGTTTTACTTTTAATTGTTGGGTTATTATTTGGTCTTTAATTCATAAATACTATTTGTTATTTTAATTGATTGAGCTTGGCGTATATTGTTATTATGTGTTTTGACTTATTGTTACACCTTAGATTTGGCCAATCTTAGGATTATTCTTAGTTATTGACAACACCACATAATCGTCTAGTTTTGATCCCTTGCTTAACTAGATAGCCATTAAGGTTTGATTTAATCACCAATCATTACCCAAGACCTTGGTAGTGGAGAGGTTGATCCTAAGCCTAGAAAAGGCTAGGTAGAATTTAGAATCCTGGTTAATATATAATGCTTAATCTGTGACAAGTTAGAATAGCAACTTAGTAAAATAGACTCATAATATTAATCCTAATTTATCTGACTTACATTCATCTTATTTTTTTTTCATTATTTATTTATTTGTGTTAGATTATTATTCATCTTTTTATATTTTTATCTAAAACATCTAAATTCATCTACGCTTGTTAAACATAAGTAGATCTAACGGATACAATCCCTGCGAACGAACTTAACTTATCATTAAAACTTGCAAACGATCTATGATACTTGTAGTGAGTTCCGTGGTTCTCAAGGGTGTGTGATCTTTATTATTATCTTTATTTATCTATTATTTTATCACACCTTTGCCCCCACCAAATGCGCTATGGGACCATCAATGTGACTTTTAATACAAACATCCACTTGCATGTGATAGGGGTCCTACCACGTGGAGGAGGACCAAAAATCAAGTATTCAGACTCATTAGGGAATTATACTTATCAGACATTGCAATTTTCCAACATGGGAGTTTAGCAGCATCTCTATAAGTTTGAGGTTCAGATAAAGAGGATGAATTGCTCTACCAAGATTATTGCGTCTTCTACCACGATTATAGGGACCTCGACCTCCATTAGGCGAAGCCAATGCTTATTGTGACGGTGAGAATAAGGTTGTATGTTGAGGTGAAGATATGTCACATGAATCAGATATTTTCATGAACAATTCCTCTAAAACAAGCAAACTACCAAGAGAGTGAAAGCTTAACGTTGATGATAAAGCGTTGGTAATGAGGATGCTAGACTTAAATTAGTTGAATTTAGACGACAAACCATTCAACATATACATAATGATATCTTCAAGTGGAAGAGACGACATAGCTGTTCCCAAACCATCACAGATATCTTGGATTTCAGCTAGATAGTCTGTCATAGCACGATCTCCTTTCTTTCATTTTTAACTGATGAACATGAGTGCGACACTGCGAAATAAAGATTTCTATAATTTTTTGCCACACATTGACCGCATGAGGGAGCTTAGGTACTTAAGATAATATAGTAGGTATCATGGGTGAAAGTAATGATACCTTGAGTTGTTAATCTTCGATGATCCACGTCGAGAATTGAGAATCAGCCGTAGATTGAGGAGGAGAAGCACGGTAACGAGATTGAGATAACCATGAGCTTCTAGGATTGCTTCAAGATGAGATTTTAACTAAACTCGTCCAATTTTGTCGAAGAAGAATGAGTCCAGCTGGTATAACTGAGCTAGCCGTGATGAGAGACGTCGTTGAAGAAGAAGACGGCATGTGAGATGCAGTGAATAGGATCAAGACGGTAGAGACGGAGCTTTTAAAACAAATTGCATAAGCCATTAATGGTTGAGAAACGCTTTGAATCACATTTCTCCTTAAACTTTATGATACCATGTTAAAGTAATTAATAAAGAGAGAGTATAGGAGAGTATAAAATGTATTTTTATTTTTTATTGTTTTGATTACATATTACACTTTCTTATATAGAGAATATTCAGACTAACTTGTGTGACATTTACATACAATATAGTGTGTGTATATATAAGCTAACGATATTTGGCTCTTATGCAAGTAACGTGTGTGTTCTATTTTGTCTTTTGTGTATCACACACTTGGTCATGCTTATCACCACGGTTCATAAAACATGTATGATTATTGTTCTCTCTCTCCAAAATATACTAAAATAATGACAACATAATAATAAACTTACAATGATAGATATCAATAGATATGGCGTCAAAAAACAAAAGAAACTGAGCAAACAATATAATCATACAATGAAAACTTTCAAATTTGAAAAAAAAAAGGTATGTGATATTTGTATAATTGTGTATAGGTTGAGATGGATATAGTAAAATAATGTACAAACTATATATGAATAAGAAAACATTTGGGAATTTTGTAAAGTATTAAAAATAAGAGTTTTTAGACACAAATATGAAATAGATTTCTAACAAAAATAAACTAATAGATTTAAAGTTTCGGAGTCCTACTACTACTTTCAAAACCATAGTAAAAATTCCTAAGAGCAAATATAAAAAAATAGGCCGCCACTTACGTTTCTGAAAAGTGTCATTTCTATAAGGCAAATATAAAAAATTCCTAAGAATGCTACTGAAGTCGATGCATTGGGTGTTTTGTTAGGATATAAAGTCGCTTTAAGGCTATCCGTGGAACCAACTATCATTAAAAATGACTGTGAAGCCATTGTAAAGCCTTTAGTTGCTAGAATTCCTTTAAGTAGATTTGATTGTTGTAATATTATTAAGTGTATTTATGGTACTATAGAAATATGTAACTTAACTTTCTTCTTTGTTTTGCGCAAAAGAAATAGAATAGTTGACGGGTTCGCCAAACACAAGCTCCTTGACACGTTTGGTGATTGGGAACCTTTCCCCCCTCCCAGTTAGCTCGTCTTTTGGCCTAAAATTTAGACGCTGGTGACATCGAGTAAACCTTTTGTATTCAATTCTTATCGTATTTTCATATATATTTAATCTTTCGACCAAAAAAAGTGTCATTTCTATATATATGTATTTAAAAGTGTCTTTTTGGTCATTTCATTAACAATTTCACTAGCAAAAATTGTTTTTTTAACCATACATTAGTGAAATAACCTAAAAAGATATTTTTAGAACATATTAACTAAAAATGATACTTAAAAAAGATGTGGTCCAAAATTAATATTAACCATAAATAATAAAATATTTTCAGTATTTGCATAATTTTTAATAATATCTAATAGTATTTATCATTTATCTATCAAGGAGGATAGATGGTATTAAGAAAACACTTCTTTTAGTATTAAGGGTGTGATTGGTATGCAGTAATAATATTAGGAATGGAATACTAATCCTTAGTTAATTTTAATCCCATGTTTGTTACAAGTTAAAAAGAGTAGGATAAATCCTAATATTACCAAAGGATATCAAATCCCATAAATATGGTAATATCCATTCCATCCACCTCCCATGGTATTAACTCATTCCAATTGCATCAGGATTGGAAAATTATTTATAATAAATCAATTTAAAACCTTCACAATTTTAATAACATAGTAATTTTTATCTCAAATATTTTTGTCTTCTTAGATACAATTTTTTAGCAAATAATTTTAATTTTTCAATACAATTTCATGAATATTTTATTCGATCAATTTTCTTTATTAAGGTTATAATAATAATTATAAATTTTTAATGATTCACCTCAAATGCACCTAGAAGGTTTTTTTTAATTATACTAAAATTTATTATTACGAAATTCATCCTTAACATTAAGCTTGAAACTTTTGTTGGGCTCTCATATAATTAATACAACTTTTTGAAAGTTTTCAATTCTTATTTCCTTGACCAAAAAAAAAAAGTCATTATTATAATTTTTGTTCATATAACAATGAATTTTCAATATGAAAGTATGCAAATGAATTACAACTTTTAAAATTAATATATATAAAAATATTTTTCATTTAAAATAAAAATTCAAAGATCACTATTTACTTATGAAATAAATTAATGGTAGAAATTAAAAAAATAATTTTAATATATTTGGATGGATTCTTATAAGAGTATTGTAATATAATAAAATTTATGCCTAATCCCGAAAAGTTATATTTTACCGAGTATGTGCTTAAAATGAATTAATGTATTCCCACGGCTATTCACATGACATACCAAGCATAGTATTATGATTAACAAAGTTATTTTTGTCCCACGGTAATTATATTCCTTACTACATTCCATTCCTGTCTAAATTCATTACTGTGTACCAATCGCACCCTAAGTGTATTTTAGGAGAACGTAATGCTTGTACGAATTGGTTAGTCAAGCTAGGCTTAAGACAAACTAATGTATACTCTACATATGTTGATCCGCCAGATAGTGTTTGGGGAGTATTCACAGAAAACAGATTCGAATGAAAAAATTCTAGAAAAACATTTATATTGGACATGATTAATGCGTTGAGTTTGTAATTGTTTTATTCCACATTCTTTTGAGCTTCATTATATGAAGAAGAAAAAAAATATACTTTAATATTCATCTCAACTTTTGACTTAAATAATTATTCATCTCAACTAGGGATGGCAGTGGGTACGATTTAAATCCGAATCTGACGGATTACCGAACCGAATAAAAACCGTTTATGTAACCGTGGTTAAATCCATTAGGGTTTGGTTCTAAAATGTGAAACCGATGGTTAAAACCGTTAGGTTATGGTTTTAGATTAAAAAAAATCCGAAAATCCGTTTTATATATATAAAAAATATATTTATATATATATATATAAGAAAATCTGATTTCATTTTACCTATTAACCTAAATGGTAAAGTCCATGTATGTTTATAGTTTAAAGTCCATCCATTTTATATGTTCTTATTTTTAATTACAAGAAGCCCAAAAGTCTTAACCCAACTACACATATTAATTGTTGAGTTACTTATTTCTACTTTCTTATAGTACCAGATAAAAAGGGGCATTCATCTTTTAAGGCCCAACCCCCACTTATATTTCCATTTAAAATCCCCACCCAACTAACCCCCTAACTAGGCTAACTAATAGGAGGATATACCAACTATACCCCCCACACCTTATGCCTACATTGGCCAACCAAAAAGCTGTGCAGCAACACCATTAAGAGCTCGAAACCCCCCACCCCCATCTCATTCACTCTCTCTCTCTCTCTCTCTCTCTCTCTCTCTCTCTCTCTCTCTCTCTCTCTCTCTCTCTCTCTCTCTCTTCTCTCTCTCCCGGTGAAACACCTACCCCCACCCCCACCTCCACCTTCATCCCATCGCCCCCCACCGCGCCACTGCACCAACACCTACCCCCACCCCCACCTCCACCTTCATCCCATCCCCCCCACCGCGCCACTGCACCACCACCAACCCCCACCCCCTACATCCCAAAACCTCGCCGCTGCTGCAATACCACCAAACCCTCGCCGCTGCTGCAGTACCACCAAACCCACCGCTGCTGCATCGAGCTCCACCACCTTCATCAACACTGCACCACCAACCCACCACACCATTCATCACCAACATCCAGCACCACCTCGCTCCATGGAAAACCGCCGCCGATCTGGCTTAAAATCGGGGCCCCACCTTCTCCACCACCACGCCAGATTCGCGCCACCGGATTCACCACCACCTCCTTGACCTCGACAGTCCGTGCGAAGAACCAGATCTGCGAACCAGATCTCGCGCCACCAGCTCCTCCTCTGCTGCGCCACCACCACCACCACAGGCCACTCTCATCGCACAGGAACCCCTCCGCCGCCCTCCCCTTCTACAGGTTCATCTCGGAGCCTCCCCTTCTCCACTGCTGCTGGTGAAGACTCGGAGCCTCCACTTCATCACCGCCATCGAGCATCGTCAGCAGATCTCCAGCACCTTCACCATTGTCGCCGCGTCGATCCAGCTGCTCGGCTTTAGTTTTTTTTTTTTATTCGTAAATGGGGCGAGCCCCATATCCGTATGTGGGTCATGGGCCAGCCCCATATCAGTTTGTATTTCCTATTTTGGGCCTGCCCTTGTAATTTCTTCTTGTTGGGGCCAGCCCCTTAATGTAGATTGGACTTGTTTATTATAATAAATGTTGTCTTTTTTTTATAAAATGGTGTTTTTCTTCATAATGGGGCCAGCCCTGCCTGCTGTAAACACTTTGTGGTGGTTTGTGTAATAAAATACCCCTATGTGGGTACGGACCGATATAGCTAATGTTCGAGTTGGGTCCGTACCCCAGTAGATATGGGTCTGGCCCTATGTGACTTAAAAAACTTGGTTAAAAACTTATTGTAAAAATTTTGTTGGGTCCGTACCCAACACGATATAAATTAGAGCCTGATGAAACACGGTCTGGGTCCGTACCCATAACGTAGAGGGGTAAAATGGGAAAATGTCAAACCAGCAAGTTGTAACTAGGACTTAAAAAAGAAACTAGGATTTTAATTGGAAAGTTGGTAAAAGTTAGGATCTAATTTGTATTTTCCTCAGATAAAAATCATAAAACTTCTTTTCATAGCGACGGAAGGAAGATCAAAAGGTTAGGGTTTTTCTTTTCTATTTTTCTCACCTTCATTATTCATTCTTCAATCTTTTAAGGGTCGATAGATTTTTTGTATAAGTATTATGTATAATTTATTATTCATGGTTGTATGAGTTCAGTGACCTAAAATTTCAGACCCACCACGAAGCCTCTGCCTTACACCAGAGTAAGCACCTCTTCTCCACCACCCGCTAAGCAGAGCAATGGTAAGATTCACTGAGTTATTTATATTTTCGTTCTTTCTTAAATGGTACTAAGCTCCTGTTATGATATATTTATATTTTTTTCTTGGTGAATTGGTTTCCATTTCGCAATTGCAGCTATAAATACAGACTCAAGAACCCAATGCGAACAACAATCTTTAGCCCCTTCTAAAGAAGCCCAGGCAAGTATATGTATGTACAATGTATATGTGCGTTTTGAATCAGTTGACTTATGCTATTTTCTTTGAGCTTATTTTACTTACTGGGTATTACTTTATCCTGATTTTGATCAACTAAGAATAGGATTACAATCGTGTTAAAAATCTAGTTGATATTTTGTTGAGCTGCTGAATGTAATGTGTGTTATTGATTGAAGGAGGCTATGACTATGACACTAGATCTGAAGCAAAACCCTAGTATAATAATGACCATGTAATTCAAAGTTTTAGTTAAATTAGGTCTTCATAATAAATGCATTAAAAAGGAATTGATCAATTACCACTTGAAAATGGCTCTTCTGTTTAGGAACAATGAGATGAAACAAAAAACATGATTTGTGCTTATTCCCTAATAAGTTAAAGTTTTCGAATCAATATATATGACCCTAACTTGTAGTCTTATTAATCATTTCCACTCACATTTCTTTGCATTACTTATGTGATGTTGATAAATTCAAAGAAATTGTTATCGATTATTCCAGGAAGTTCATCTTTCACAAACATATCATGAAGGGCTTCTAAAGTTAGAAGCTAAAGATTTTGAAAAGGCTAGTATCCAATGCCCAGGTATATAAATAATATATACAGTAAAAACCTTTATACCATAGTAAAATTTGTCTAAACGTTTGCTTAGCAGGTGGATAATATTTTGGTTTGTAAAGGGAGAGAATCAGGAACAATTTGTGTGAATGTGGAAATGGAAGAGAGGATTAATTCATCAGTTATAAGGAGGATTAAAAAAGCATTAGTAGACTCGGAGGAGGTGCATTAAGTAATTTAGAGACAATAAGTTCAGCTGCAAGACTCTTAACCTGCAAAATAAAAGTAGATCAAAAATTTAATTAGTCCCTGTAGTATTGTTATAATCAAGAAAGGTTTCTTACGTCAACCTTTCTTTAAATCATGTGCAAGTCTTTTTTTTCTTTCTTCTTTTTTGTTGGCGTGCAAGTCCTTTTTTATTTCCGAAGTTGCTAATTATTACAGGCATAGTATAAAATGTTTGTATAAATTAAGCTTCTGTTTAGTGGGAAAGTAGTCCTCGTACATTTTACCTTAATCAAATTGAAGTACCATTTTCTTTATGGCAAAAATAGAATATTAAATTTGTATTTTCTTAATCGGTTCGGTTTTTCCATTTTTGGCGGTTTCGGTTTTGGTTTTCAATTATTATAACCATTCGGTTTCGGTTTCGGTTATGGTTTTATCTATTGTTAATCGGTTTCGGATTCGGTTTTATGGTTTTTTGCGGTTATCCGATCCGTTGCCATCCCTAGCTACTGCCCATGTGCCAAACTTGTAATTTATTTTCCTTATATGCCAAATCGCTAATTATTTTAAAAAAGAAAATGCTAAACCTAAAAAAAACTCGTTATAATAGAGACCTAAGATTAGGGCCGAATTAATTAATTTATAAAGAAAAAACATGCTTGGCCCAAATGTTTTTTTTCAAACGGCCCAATAAGATAGGTCCGGCCCAAATGAGGTCTATATATTCTTAACCTTCTTCTTCTTCTTACTTCCATAATTCACGGCCGCACTTGTCTTAAAACATCAATTGCTTCTTCATTGCTACATTCGGCGCCGGAATATCTTTTCCGATAAAGTGCGATCTGTGATTTTTGTGTTATAACTATTATAAACATAAGAAATTATATGTGTGCTAATTACTTTATCCATCAAGTCATATGCTTATATCGAACTATACAAGTTACAGTAATGTTACCTACCGTAGATCTAAGATTATTTAATCCATGGTTTTAATAGACCGTTTTTAGCAGTTGCGTTAAACTGCATAACAATTTAAAATACAGTGACAGTTTTGTTGGGAAGGTGAGTGTGAAGAGATTTCTTCTTTTCTTTTTTTGTTCTGAATTTTTTTCAACTTTTTTTTTGTGTCTTAAATTTCATTATTTATATAATATTCACACTGTAAATGGATTTAATAACTGAAAATTTGGAAATTCATATGTAAGTTCCAATTTCGATTATCGGAATTTTGGAACATTTCCGGAATTTTTGGATAGGAAAATCATAGTTATTTGCTTCTCCTTTGATTGAAAAGGATCCCATCAAATGTGGTTGTAATGAGATCTTTTAAAGCAAAGTTAATTTTAACTTTTAGTATTGTTTTAGATCGTGTAGTTTTTTGTTGAAAAATGATGAATTTTATTGAAAGTGTAACTTTTTGTTATAGAATTTGTTTTCTAACTCCTTTCTCATTTGGCAGGAACCATGAGATTGTATTCCTTACATTCAAGTAAACCAAAAAAGAAACGGAAAAAAAGATCAAGAAAACAACTAAAATCTTAGGAATGAATGAGATCGGAAAAAATAATAAGGTAAGACAATTTTTAGTCATTACTCATCATTTATGAACTTAGTGTAGCAGTTAGAGAAAAGGTCAAATCTGTCATTGACCGGAAAAACAAAAAAGTAACGTTCATTTCAAATTCAAGTTCTGTCAGTTTTCTAACAGTTTTTTACTTTAGTCTAACGGCAACTCTTAAGTTCCAACATAATTGCCTAAAAAGATATTTTTTCGAAGATATGATATATGTAAAACTTTACTCGGTGAACAATTATAATCTAATATATAAACAATTAATGATTAGACCGATGTATATTCAAGGAATTGATCTGTAATTGACCGATGCATTTTGCAGTATAATAATGAATTGATTTTATATATAAACAATTAATGATTAGACCGATGTATATTCAAGGAATTGATCTGTAATTGACGTAGATATGTAAGATAGAGTAGTATATGATTTTCTTATTGCATATTTAATGCTAAACTTTTAGGAAATTCATGAATATATATATAGAATTTTGTACTAGTATTTAAGGATATAATTCCATTTAGATACTATACTCTTTAAAAAACAATAATATATGTGTATTTAATGTCTTAATTCGTAAAAAACAGAGATTGGACAAAATATAGATACAGGTGTTTGATAGTTGAGAACACGCAGTACTAATTCCATTTAGATATTATTGAATTTTTGTATACATCAGGGTGTTTTATAGTTTAGACTTTAGAGCAAGCAGGTACAAGTAAAGCTCAAGATAATATTGTTTTTAGTGTGTTGATTGTGCTTCTAACTATATAAATTGGCTTGAAAACGCAGATGGAGCTTGAACTTGAAACATTTCTTGTGTCGTGCACTAGTTGTAATATGGAGTGTTGCAATGGGTTTGAGTACTATCCTAACAGTCTTACAAGTTTACTTAGCAAAAAGTGAATGGAGGATGGGTGAAAGATTTTCAGTGCTTTGGAAAAACAAAAGGTATCATCTTTATGATGTGGTTGTAAAAGCATTGGAGGTCGCTATGACAGAAGCTCTAAATGTGTGTGACAACTTAGAAGCCTGGGTAGAAGCGGGAATGATTAAAATGCTTTCCGTATTGATCTACATCTATATACAACACAGGATGATGCGGAAATTACCGGATGAAGAATACAATATAGCAATGAGAAAACTATATATTACCATGCGAGCTGAGTTAATAGAAGGAGTTATATTTGGGCCAAGTGTAATAAAACACCAGAAAGTGGATGTTTTGTTATCAGCTATAATAAAGGGTGTGAATTTAGTTGTTACAGAGTTTTTAAAGATTTATACTGAAAAATTGCCTCACCTTCTAGTCTCAGCTCCAGCTCGAGATTCATCATCTTCAACATCTTCATCCTCTTCACCAAATCAAGCTCGCTTTCGCTATTCACCTCAATTTTCTCCTCCTGAGTACTACTATTATGATAACGCATACATCCCATACTATGCTCGCCCTCATTCATACAATTACTCGTAGTCCTCTTTCTCCTCTTCCTATCAAAAAACTAAAAGTTAGATTTTGTCTATAAAAGAAATCCTGCTAATCTAAATTTGTATTTGTCTATCAATAACTATATCTTCTATAGATACTAAGATTTGTACTCTTATACACTACTCTGCTTATTAACGAATGAGTAAATAAGACTCTGTGAATTTCTAAATATGTCAGATCCAACAACTACCATTTACATTCCATTAAAAGGTGTAAGAAAAGGTGTAAGATCCAAACATAACATATATATGAAACATGAAAGAAAGAAAACCGAAATAGAAAAATTGTAAGCAAATGTCCCAATAACATATGATTCCATGTTTGCGTATTTCAAGATCCAAAGATTTGATTGTAGAACGATCGATTTTCTTTCCATCTAAAACAAGAGAAACAAGAGAAAGTGTTACGTCTGCAGAAAGAGAGAAATTTTAGAACAAAAAAAGAAGAGAAAGAGAAAGAGAAAGAGACAGAACAGGTACAATGGTTAAACTTATGTACTTGTAGATAGAACTTATGTACTTGTAGATAGATTTCTGTCGGGTAGACGCGTGGATAATCAAGTTACAAGGAAATTTAAAAAATTGAAGTCCAATATTTAGGTGGGCTAATAAACTTATACAATTGGGCCGACTTATATTTGACCCCATTGAAGATCCAATAATTTAGGTGGGATAATAAAATGATACAACAAAGTCAATATATATAATATCCATAAAACCAATCCATGATACAAGAAAAAGAAGACAACACTTACTACAAAGGTTAATCGGTTTCGGATTCGGTTTTATGGTTTTTTGCGGTTATCCGATCCGTTGTCATCCCTAATCTCAACCAATAAATTAATGGGTTACCTTTCCATTTGGGCTTAGGGTATGACATATATTGATTTGAGCCTTGCAACGAATAATTAGCTAGTCCATTGGACTGAATCTCTTCAACGATACGTTTAAATTTGTTTTTTATAATATCATAATTGATTAATTTAGTTGCGACTAGCATTGAAATTGTGCTTAAATTTTGAATGAGTCATTGCAAGAGAAATCAGGGTTTAATCATCAAGATTTTTTTCAATTATATATGAGAGCTATTTTTGACATTTTGATTTCAATAAAATTAGATATAAGAACCTCTTGGTCTCTTGAAGATTAACTAACCACTAAACCAACTATCGATCTTTAAATATATATATTTTTTTTGGTTATTTAGTAGAGCCACTTTGAACTCCAAGTCATTAACTTGGTCTGAACCTATATCACTAGATTGGATGACATCCAAGACTCTGACTAGTAAATTAATTTCAACTAGTTACAAAAAATATTAGACATAGAAATATTATACCTTTTGATTGATAATTATTTTAATGATTTAAATATTTATAAGTAACCAAGATACTCTAGATCAAAAATTATTTACATCTAAATAATTATCATATGTATTAACAAATAGTACCATATTCTCATTTTTTTTTCTAATAGCTTTCCATAAATCATACCATATTCTCATTCATTCAATCTTCACTTGAATTTTTATACTTTATATAATATGTGTAAACTACCTTGTCCTACATGAATTTTATACAATATATCCACATGCCTATACTTTTGAATAAAGAAAATACGAAATGCATGTGTGCATAAAAAATGTATAATTGCCCATAATGTAAAAAAAATTATTTTTGTAAAATTGGTACGACTAAGCTAAGTGTCCGATTGACAGTGTCTTTTTTATTAAAAAACTTAAAAATGTTTTTAGCATTTTAAAATTTTTTTATTTTAAAAACACTTTTATGAGAAACACCAAAAATGTGTTTTTTAAAAAAAAAATACTTAAAATGATTTTAGATTTTGAAATTATGTTTAATAATTCATTTAAATTCTAAAATTTTATTCTAAAAACGTTTTTTTACTCTAAAATAAGTACTTTCAAACGGTCTCTAAGTTAAGAAAATGCAACAACTTGCATATACCTACCAACCAAGGCCAGTCTTTGAGATTTTTAAAGCCTAAGATTATTTTTAAGAAAAACATTATAAGGAAAAATTCAATTAGAAGTTAACCTAGGCAAATATATGCATTTGAAACTACATTTTTTTATCGTTTTGTAGAATTTATTCTAGAGTTTTTAGCCAATTAAGTCCACCAACCCAACTATACACCCCTAACAAGTCCAACCCATCATTTTTGCCCATACAGGTCCAGCTGAAATTACTTTATACCATCGTTACCCCTAGCTATATCAGATCATATATTATTTTTTCTTGATTCTCGCTTGTAACCAACTCCACAATATTAGCTAATTGATTTAAATCCCTTAAATATTGCTCTTCATTACGGGCAACTCTAACAATGAGTTACACAAAACACTGATCCGCTCATCACGCAATACACACCACGACATTCATCATCTAGTTTATTCAAGGTACGTTCTAAATCACCATTGTTGGTCAGTTTGATTATACAAGTTGTTTTATAGGTCATCCTTAAATATTTCTTGCACATAACGTGTTTTTTAACTGATATATACATTTTTCATTCATTGTTTATGTTATAGCAATGGATTCCAATGTTCTAGTTGTTTTTCGTTTCAATGAGGATAAGGCTCTGAAGTTATTCAGGATGTTTGATTCTTATGAATCCATCAGAAACTATGTGAAGGAAACATGGTCAAGCTTGGTTACTAATGAGTTTGAGTTACTATACTCTATTGCTGAGCATCAGAGATGTAAGTTTGGCGGAGAAGGAGATTTCAAGACTGTTGTATGGTTGCTTGATCATTGTCTCGTTGCTGAATTCGAAATTTCAGTAATCCAGAATAGCATAGTAATTGCCCCCAACCCCAGGCTGCAGTAGGTTTGATGGACATTATTCACACCACACACCAATCAATTGCGGAACAAGAAATTGAAGATCATGATGAAGCTGATGAAAACAACTATCATCACAAGATTAGGATTCTAAAGAGTAGTGTTTGGAAACATGCTCTTCGCGAACCTGGGCAATGTTTCCATGATGGGATGAAAGAATTTCGTCGTGCAATCGTAAAATACGCATGTGAAACTGGATACACCTTCTACTTCGGATACAATCGCCCAAACCGTGTTGGTGCTTATTGCTCGAAAGCAAAACAGACAGGTTAGTCGATTTTCTAATTAGTTTTCGATATCAATGCTAATAGGACCAAACTAGTGATTCATTTTCCTACACATACAACCCATCAATTTATTAATGCATACAACCGGATACAACCCACCATTTTATCCTGTTAACCCATTCATATTAAACCGACAGACCACCACTTCATACAGTTAACCCACCCATGTATTTTAGATGACCCATTCAATTACACTGACACACCACCACATCTGTGATCCTTTTTTCCCACAGACATATGTGTTTTACAGTTTCCTTTACAATTTTCAGTTTGATAAAGTTTTTTCATTTTTCAGGCTGTAAATGGTATGTGTATGCATCTAAAGATAATGATAATCAAAAAGTCTACATCAGGTCCTTTGTTAAAATCCATACGTGCGGCCCCCCGATGAAAAAATTCACTAATCCTCGCTTATCTGGTGATCCAATCAAGGACATAATTATCGATATGATGCGTGCCAGCCCTGACACTAAACCAGGCCAAGTGATGAACTTCCTTAAATACGATTACGGATACAACATTTCATATAAGGTTGCTTACATGGCTGTGCACAAAGCTCGTGACGATATTTTTGGCGACGCTGGTTTATCATACAACAGGATTCAGGCATATTTTAACAAACTCAAGGAGATAGACCCCTTAGGATCTGTTGCTCTCGAATGTGAACCGTCTAATCGTTCATTCAAGCGATGCCACTTTGCGTTTGGTGCATGTGTTCAAGGGTTCAGCCACTGCCGCCCTTTGTTGTTTCTGGATGCAACATTCCTTAAAAACAAATACAAAGGACAACTCCTCGTTGCTACGGGAAAAGATGCCAACCAAGGTATGATTTTCACCAACAACTTACTCAGAAGCATAATACTATTATTGTCCATCATATCAAAACTTCTCACAACCTTTTTTCATTTTGTTTTCAGGTTTGTTCCCAGTTGTCTTTTCAATTGTTAGGTCTGAAGACACAGTTAATTGGACACATTTCCTTCGATTCCTTGAACCACTTATATCATCTCGGGACGTGACATACGTATCTGATCGTCATGGTGGTATTGCTAAAGCTCTCGATGCTGTTTTCCCACGTTCACATCACGCGTATTGTCAGCGTCATTTGAAAGAGAACTTGAAGACAAAATTCAGGAGTTCAAAAGCACAGAGGGAAACCATGCTATATCTTCTTGACAGGATGTGTTTCGCAGCAACATCAGAAACTTATGATAATTTCCTTCAGATGTTTCTTTCAACCGGTGGTCAAAAAGCTGCTAATTTCATGAAGAATCTCCCGAAAGAGAAGTTCGCAAATGCGCATTTCAAGGGCAAAAGATACGGAGAGACTACATCAAATGCGGCTGAGTCTTTTAACAAACAAATAAAAGCTACAAGGGAGCTTCCAGTTACTGAGTCGATTGACGCAATTCACGTTCTCCTTATGCAACAGATGTATGACAGGTCTTTCGAGGCTCATTCTTGGACAACTGTCCTATCACCAAGATCATCGGCTGTTTACGAAATTAAATTTGATTATGCGCGCGCGTGGTTCGTGTTGCGTTCCAGTGAATCATCATTTGAAGTTCTTTCGGATCCTAACATGGTGGTTGACATTGTCGATCACACTTGTTCTTGTGGTAAATGGCAAGTTAAAGGGTTCCCATGTGTACACGCCGTAGCTGCTATTGAAATTGCTTCCCCCGGGCTTCCATATCCATACATTGACAAATTCTGGTACGTTGAAAGTTACCGTTCAACATACGCTATGAACATTCCAGCGATGACTACTTTCCTAGACCAGAACGATGCAACAGGCGACATGGTTGTCAACCCACCTGATTTCAAAGCTCAACCCGGTAGACCAAAAAAAAAGGTTCCCTTCCGAAGGAGAACGTGCGGATGCATCACAGCGACGAATGTGTAGTAACTGCCACTCATATACCTACCACAATCGATCAACATGTCCCCTGCTTCGTTAATTTACGTCTACTCGTGGTTCTTATTATGTTTTTTTGCCTCTGCCAATAAGTGTTTTCTTGTGAACACACATTTATTATTCGCATCTGACATTTTTATGTGTTTTCTGAACTATCAATAAAACTTTTGCTTGTGTATCAGTGTTTAATTATTCATGTACTTAGTCCTTTTAGAACTTGACTTAGATGCAATTCCTACTATTTCACATGTATGCCATCAAAACAATACAGACAACCCAACACTTCACATACTTAAAACAATATACCATCAAAATGATCACATAAACCATCATACAACACATACACCATCAGAATACACGTATACACCACCATATACTTATTGTTCAGACAACCATCGTTTTACTCGCCCACACCATTGACCCATCAACACGCACGTTTACACCAACAAACCATCAACAAATTTATATACACCGTCAGACCTTTAAGATACTCGACTACACCATCGATCCAACAATACTCAAAGTCACACCACTAGACCATCAATATACCCATATACACCATCAAAATATTCAAACACACCATCAAAATACTCAAACACACCATCACCAATTCGTGATACAGTAACCCACCATCATACCATCATTATTACCGCATACACCATCAATATTAGGGGATACCATAGAATTTCAATCAAACAGGATAAATAACCCACCAATATACTCATGCATCCCATTATAACAAAAGTATGCACAAACACTGTACTGTAAGTTAAATACTTGAATTCAACACAGCAACAGATAATTTTAAGTTCAAATTCAACTTACAAAACCACAGTAATAGTCAAATTCAAAGTACAAAATAAGTTTGTTTAATCACCAAATTACAAGACACTAAATAACTATTAAAACATTGCCTGCATAATATTAGAATCAGTTATCTTTAATCGCGCGTCGTGTCTCGGAAACCGATGCCACTGTATGCTTGTCTTCCAGGACCCACGATATAAGCTTCATGCGTTGATCAACCATCTCCTGATACTCGTACTTCTTCTTCACACATCCATCTACCATTAGTCCCAAAGCGTATAGTAGCGCATAAACACCCGTGTCCGATATTCGACTTTTGACGTGTTCAACTCTGATGTGACCAATCCCCGGCCATTCTGGTGGAGAGCGGCCCAACTCTTCGTACCACCCCTTCACGACATTATCTAGTAGGAACTCATACATCCTATCCGCGTTTGCATTCGCCTTTGCACCTGTTGAGCTGCGATTTAAACATCCCAGACCATTGTATTGATAGAACCCACCTTCGTCGTTTTTCCAGTAAAGGATTGACCAATGAGTCAATTCATGATCTTTAGTCTCTAGTGGGATTATCACATTCTTCTGGTCCTTCAACCTATCTCTGAAGTACCCTATTATATACGTCTCGATCTCTGCAACCGATCCCCTCCTAATGTATCCTTGCCAATCACAAATTCAGAGATTGTTAGTCTAAAAGCAGTAATTAAACACATTTAATGGATTACGAAGACATTTTTCATACCGAAGCACTAGCGGGCATGACACTGAACTTCAAACCAATCTCTAAGATCTTAGTTTTTACCAGTTTACTTTTGAGGTGTTCCTCGTAAATCCATACACCAACCTCCACCATCTGCAAAACAAAAAAAATGCAGTTATATTACACTTCTAATAAAACATACTTCAACAAACATAACTTTTTCTTTTTTATTTCTACTTATCGTGTTTACCTTAGCGCTCAACTGTTCATCTCTCGAAACTTCATAACAATCAGCCACAGTTACGCGATGGCCCATATTTTTCCACACATCAACACTAAATGGCTCATCACCTGCCATGAGTTCCAACAATTTCGAATCGCTCTTCTTTATCATCTTTTTTTTTCTGTTGCTCCACTGTCTTAGTCTTCTTCTGTGGTGGCATTACAAAATCCTCCATTTCTACTATGGTTCTACCTGTCCTATCAGTCTTTTTGATATTACGGATTAAAGAGCTTGGAGTAACCTTTTTTGACTTTCTTTTCTTCGGGTTGCTATTTTGAACCGACCCCTCCAGCATATCCCTGTTCGATGCACCACGAACAGATCCCCTGTTCCACCTACGAACGTCTCGATCACTACCATCCACAGCTAACTTTTCCCCCACCAACTCCACACCGTCATCACTCGATTCACCACCATCACCCACACCATCATTATGTTTATTTACATCAACACTCGAGATCTCCTTTTCTTGCGGTTTATCCGACCCATCTCCAACACATTCTTCAAACATGCTGTCATAACTGATTTCCGGACTACTCGACTTATCTTGGTTCTCTGGTTCAGCTTCCGTGGCAGTTATCACTTCCTTGGCCAATACATCATCATCCGACTTTCCAACCCGCCCATCTGTTTCACTGACAACTTTATCATCACCAACTGGTTCAACACCTACTACACTAACCCCATCGTCATCTTCACCTATTTTCCCATCATCCGCCACACCGCTGCTTGAACACGTTCCTCTATAAGTGTTACTCCCACCACCTTTGATTCTCATAAGTTCATCTGTTGCGGCCGTATACGCACCCCTGATCACGACCAGTTCTTTTTCTGCCTCATTCAACGCCTTTCGTAGAAATTCTATTGTTTTCCCCTTTGCGGCAACTGTCTTCGGCGTTGATCTGGTTGCCTTCCTCAATCCATCCATCTCTTCACCCATTCTCCCAATCTCCTTTTTTAATCGAACAATTTCTTCTTGTTCTTTAGCAGAAACACCTTCATTTAACCTACTATTCAATTCCGATATCTCTTTTTCCAATTTTGCTTTCGTTATGCGGCCTGCCTCCTTGATTTCTTCGAGCTCTTTGCTAAGCGCCTTGTTAATGGCCTCGACCTCCTCGACCCTCTTCGTTAATTTATCCACCAAACACACACCTGCATCGTCACAGGTCTTTTCCGGTAATTCCAGATTCGAAACACTTTGACCCACTAACGGGGGACTTGTATTCTGGTCCGTGTTGTCTATGTAAAACGAGTCCTCGTCAATCTGATCCTCCCGACCATCGATAGAGTCATCTCCTTACCAAGCGCAGCTTCTGTTTCATTACCCGACTGCTCCACACCGCCTAAACGTCCCAGGTTCGATATTATTCGATCCATATCCACCCTTACTAGTTCTTCGTCATCAATAGTCTGACTATCATCCACATTCTTTTCACCTACTACACGCCCTGCATCACCATCCAAGTTACTTTCTTCTCCCTCATCTTGTACACCATCAGATTCTTTCATTACACCATCCAACACATTCACACCAGCAGACACATTTTCTTCATCAGCAACATCATTCGCATAATCCTCTAACTTAATCTCAGCCTCTGTCACACTAAGCTCGTTGTAGTTCACCTGCATCGTAAAAATACGTGTATTACACAAGGTACAAACCACAAGAAGCAACATTAGTAAAGAATTCAGAGATTACCTGATTAGACCGCAACCTATCTATTATTTCAGGTAGCGGCTTTTTGGTTGATAATCTCAGGTTCCACTTCAGAATTCGTGGGTAGACACCCTTGTGTTTTGGCTCCAATATCTTCACATGTTCTAAGAACCACAGCTGTAAATTATTTTTGGTTAGATAACCATATAAAGCTAATACACAACGATAAATACTCAAATTTAAAACTTTTACTCACCACAAACATAACCGCATACCCTGAGATATGATTTACCGCGCCATCACGTATGTGTTTCATCATATACTCTGCCACATGTGTCGCCCAATCGTACTCAAGTATATGATCCAGGTCTTCGCACACGCTTACCACCCACTTCGTTGTACGCGAACCAGTCGGGAAAAACACTGTCGCCATAGCTAATATGCCAATTAAAATCACAAAACTCCGAACAGTTTCATCGTTTTGCGGCTCTGCATTAATCACTGTCAATATCCTTTGCTTAATTTCGGTATCTTTTAGCTGGCCACTTTTTATTAGGAAAATTTCTGTCAAACCAATCGGAATTGTTGTAGTCGTCTGGTTTAAACTCTGGAACTTCTTTCTCTCCACCAACTACACCCATTATGACTCTGACATCAGTGGCGGTTAGATCGACTGGCTTATTGGCGAACATGAACCCCCCTTCATGGACATCATATCTCTTCACGATCTCGTGAATCTGCTTTATTCCCTTCTTAAAACATTCTACTCCATCCCTTGTACTATGCAAACCTTTTATTAGCAGATAAAATGGCAGGACCCGACAAGCTTCTATATGCCTATCCGTAACCTTTTCGTGCTTCAGTATCGTGTACATCGATTCCATTGATGATCTGTATTGAATTTTACCTGTACCTCCTACAACTGCATAAATCAAACACACACATTACATTTCACTAAATTTCTGCTCAAACTATCACACAAAATAAGGAGAGCAAACATACAACAGTTCCTTGCATATACACATAACTAATTTTGGATTACATCCCAACTAATTCAATAACACGATTCAATACTCAAGTAATGACAGGTACTTAACCAACACATAATTTATCATTTCATGGACTCACAACTACACTATTGAATTACACATTTGTACAATCTAGAAATGGCTCTCACACCGTCAAAATACAAACACAACCCATTCACACATTGAACAATCATACAACCCATCGAAATATAAAGACGACCCATCACATTTGAATCATATTCTTACACATTCGCGTACAGATTAACATATTTTACAGAAGAAAAAAAACACGAATCAGAACATAAACCATAAATATATTCGATTACACGCTATCAATTACCTTCAACCACTCCATCATCGTCGAGTTGATCATCAGCATCCTCATCAGTTTTTTTTTTAGTTTTATTCTTCTTACCCAAACCGCTTGTTTGCCCATCAATCATTACCTTCTTCTCCTTCTTCTTCTTCTTCGTAATAGGATCTTCATCTACACCAGCTACCTTCTTTTTTGGATTGCATGTCGGAACCTCTCCAACAAAATCATCATCGCTGAGATGATGGCCCGTTTTCTTTTCCGTCAAACCCTTAGTCTTCCCGCCGCCTGTGGTGGGCTGTGTCTTCTTAGTTCTATTCTCAGCATTCATAATGTCAGTTTTTACAGTTCTTCTTTCGTCTCCGGTTAATGGTGTATCCTAAAATCTCTGAATGAAACTATAGTAGGGCTTCTCCCACAATGATATTGAGGTAGCCGATGGGTCGGGGACTTTTTGATTATTTTTTGGCGCTTCAATTTTCGATGGTTGACTAATTTCAATTACTAGCATGCAATCCGGGCTTTTTGTTTTGGTAATTAATTAAAATATTAATGGGTCATGGAATCCGCATTTTTAGTTATGGTGAGTACAATCTAATTGATGGGTTGAAGGGGGTAGCATCGTAAAATGAATTGGGTTGGACTCGTTGGGCAGTCAACATACTCCTGTGGACTGTACTGGGAATTTTCCCTTTATTCTAATTATCTATTTCTAGTAGTGAAAGATAGAATCAATTACAATGAAAAATGGTGATGACGATAACTTCATAAAAGAAACACGATGTGCTTGGGTTGATATAATCTAAATGAATATTATATATTTCAAACTCTTAATTAATTTTTTAATCTTATAACCTTTCATCATCCCAGATTCTCAAACCAAATTACTCCTATACAACTAGAAAACGTTACAACTTTGGAATGCCATCTTTTTGTTCTGTTTGTTTTTAATTTTATTTTTGTTGAAAGGTTTGGGCGTATGGGCTTTATTTACTATATTTTTTTCCATGATTTTTAAATTTTACATTATGGGGTTACTAATAAGCCTAATATAGTAAAGTCCCAGGTAACGCAAGATATAAGCAAAAATTAATAAATATGAAGTATCAGAATTAATTTTTAAATAATCGATAGAATAGGGTCCAACTACTAAATTGTTTTACTAATACTTCATTAATTCCTTCTCTCATTTGGGTAGAGTCCTTTTCTTCCTTTAGAATAGAATTTTCGTTATTAGGATAATTTTTTTTAATTGTACAGTTAGCTGTTTGTTTATTTAGTATTATCATTAGATATAACTTTGCATCATTGTAGTAGAAGGCGTTTCTATCTTTCCAGGTTTACCATGGCTATGTGCAGATCCATTCAATACACATGTCATTTTTTACCTAGTATTAATCATATGGAAGCCACAAAACTAAAATGTAAGTAGTGAAATTGAAAATAGTTAAATTAAGAGGAAAGGCAAACCACATGAAGGATATAGATCCAATTTCATTGTTGCAAAATTTGTAATCTTTTAATATCCTTTTTTTGTACAAGTTATCCCCAGGTGGGAGGAGTTTTACATATTTTCCATATGATATTCCTAATCTATGAGAGCTTTTCAAGTTCCATATAAGTCTCCATGTCTTTTAATATCTTATGAGATAAGAAAGCTTTATTTCACTTAGATTTGTCCACCTCTTGTTCTTGAATTCTTTTCATATTATGGTAAGAAAAATTAGAATTCTTTTCTTTTCCACCTCAAAAACAAAATTTGATTTAATAAGTTAAATGTCCCAATATTCTTTTGTCACTATTCATAAGTTAATTCATAGTGGTTACAAGTTAAGACCTTGGTTTATGGATCTCATTATTATTGGTGATCTATACGTTCTTTTGTAAGTTTATAGAGAGACCATACCTACACTTCCCTTTAAGGTTATTTGCAAAAACATCATTATCTCATAGGATACTTCTCCAACCCCATGAGGGTGAGACCCCTATCTTAGTTTTTAGGAATAAGTAATCAGGGATATATTTACCAGTGTTCTAAAAGGCGCTAGGCGATAAGCGGGCGGTCGACCACCTTCAAGCGCCCAAGGTACTAAGCGGGCGCTTAGGCGGAGCCTAGGCGTTTTCTTGCTAGGCGGTTTTGATATTTATTTAAATATTTTCTTAAATTTATATAATTTTTTGTGTTAAAAAATAATTTTTAAATTTTTTTGTATTAAAAAATAGATTTTTTTAAAATTTTTTAGCTTCAAACCGCCTAGGCGCCGCCTAAACCCGCATAGGCCCGCCTAGGACCTTCTAGGACCGCCTAGCGGCCGCCTGGGCCATTTCTGGAAGTTTAGCTACCTTCTAGCGCCTAGGCGCCGCCTAGGCCGATTTTTAGAACACTGATATTTACCTTTTGAAACCTTGTGGAGTAAGGAGTTTTTGTTATTTTACACACATAAAACCTTTTTGCCCAGTAGATCTAGGTTCATAATGTTTAGATCTCTGAACCTCAAGCAATCTTCATATTTACTTTTAGTATGAGATGGACAGTTTCCTTGTGTATTCTTGTTTTCCCATTGTTTTCCCACCAATATTTTGCAATATGAGAAGAAATAAACTCATAAATTATGTGTAAAAGCATATAGGAATACATAAAATAGATATAAAGTCTTTGTAACACAACTTCAATAAGGATTTCCTTACCATTTTTTAAAAAAGAATAAGTTTTTCCAATTATTAATATTTATAATGGTTCTAAGATCGAATCTAACCTATTTACTGGGTAATTTAGGATAAAATCCCAAATTAGTGACATTTTTCATATTGAGCGATCTGCCATTATCTTTTGAATAAGGCAAGATGCATTATTACTAAAAAAGGGGCACATATATATTTACATTCAGAGTAAGGCCACTAGCGTAACCATACATATTAATAATGTCATTAAAGCTGTAAAGTTCTTCATAGGTTACTATCACAAAGAAGATACTAATATCATATGTAAAAGCAAATGGGTGGTGATGGTGCACTGTTTTCTTATTTTAATACCTTCAAGTAGGCCTGACTAAATTGTATTATTAACTAAACTTGTAAGAGTTTGAGTTGCAATGCAAAATAAGAGGAGGGATAGAGGATTTACTTAATTTATCCCTCTTTTTGGGTTGGTTAAATCATGTTGTGTTCCATTAATAAGAACAGAATAAGCGACTGAAGTCACACATCTCATAATCCTAATAAATTAAGAGGCTGGATAAAACTTTTACATAAAGCAAACTTATGTTAGTTTTTGGGATAAAATTTGTATAACTTATATGAAAGCATTGTTGAATTATAATTATTTGAAAATAACCGAAACTATGTTACACCCTTAACCCTAACTTTAAACCTTAAACCGTAAACCTAAACTTTTACCTTAACTTTCACCTTAACCTTATTTGTATCCTTAACCTTAACATTAACCTTAGCCTTTACCTTCGCCTCAACCTCAACCTCAACTTTAACTAACCTCAACTTTAACTAACCTCAACTTTAACCTTAACTTTCACTTAGACTTATGTATATAAAAAAAACCTTCACTTAAACTTAACATTAATCTTAATCTCAATCTTAACTTTGAATTTTACCTAAGAAACCTAAGTTTAATTTTCGTTAATAGAATAAATTTTTTGTTATAAGTATTCCAACATGGATTTTACCTAGTATATGAAATATGAAAGCAAAAAATGTTTTGGATAAAAAAGGGGATTGCTGCCATAAATAAACTGAATACTCTATGACTATAGTTTACCGTTTGGGATGGGATCCATCCCCAGAAAAACTGAAATTGCCAAAACTTGTAAAAAAATATTAATTTAAAATCAAATCAACATAAGCAACACTAATCTATTCTCCAATCATCCACGTGCTAATAAATGGGTCCCAACTCCAAGCCAACCCTAAAGAAGATTTATCACATCCATCTAACTATGGGGAAAAAGAAGTATACATTTATTCATATCCACGCACAAATAACACACTTGTGCATGTTCTCTTTACACTAATATAACCACTTTTGGAATCTACAAAAAGTTATAAATCCATTTCATTATTTATTCGAGGAACCTTCATCTTGAATAAAATAATTGTTGGAACATTGCATCAAGATTTGTTCATATATTTAAATCATTTTTCCATAAACAGACACATTTTAAAATTATTCAAATCAAACCATATTAAAAATTGTCTAAAGAACACACCAACTCATTAGTTGTACTTTTTATAGTGTATAGTCTTTTATAGGGTACGATAAAAACCCATCGAATTTAGGAAAAAAACCGGTGAAAAAAAACCGGTTAATTCTTTTTAAAGTCTCTTATTACACAGCTGATTACTTTAGCAACGGTATACTTGTAAACTCCTTTCTTCTCCCTACAGGTTTCTTTCTCTCTCTACATATACATACATATACATATACATATACATATACATATATATAACTTTTAATTTAGTTTTGTTTAAATTAAGCTGTTTAGTTATCGAATTTAGCTTCTGGGTATTCGTAAAAATGTTAAATTTCGTGATTTTTTTTTCGTTTTTTGCCGTTTAAATTAGTTAAAAATATTGTTAGTTAACTTAAATACTTGTTAATTAGGTTTCTGAAGGGACAAGAAAAGTTCAAAGTCTCGGTTAAATTTCGATTATCCTAGTTCGTGAGCTTAATTAATGGTGATTTAAATATGGGCGAAATTCAAATCAACTGTTATAAAGCTTCAAATATGGAGAAAACGATCTTAAACTCAACAAAAACAGCTAATTTCAAAGATCGATACATACTAAAAGCTCAATTAGGTTGGGGTAAATTCGGAATTATACGAGCTTGTACAGATAAATTAACAGGCGAAATACTCGCATGTAAATCAATCGCAAAAGAGAGATTAATCACAGAAGAAGATATTCAAACAGTGAAACTTGAAATCGAAATTATGTCTCATTTATCAGGTCATTTAAACATAGTAGATCTTAAAGCAGTATATGAAGAAGAAGATTATGTTCATCTTTTAATGGAGCTTTGTGAAGGTGGAGAATTATTTCATCAAATTGAGAAAAAAGGAAGATTTAATGAATATGAAGCGAGAAATTTATTTAATCAGCTTATGAAAGTGGTATTATATTGTCATAATAAAGGAATTGTTCATCGAGATTTAAAGCCGGAAAATATACTATTAGATTTAAATTGTTCGTGTATTAAATTAGCTGATTTTGGTCTCGCAAGTTATATAAACCCAGGTAAATCTATAAACTCTTGTATTAATTTAGTTTTAATTACCTCTTTAGTCCTTTATCTTTGTGTTTTAAAACAATTTAGTAGCTTTTTAAGTTAATTTAACGTTTTAGTCCCTTAAATTTTGATTTTGTGACAAAGTGAGACCTTTTTTATGGTGTTAAATTATTGGTGTGATAATTTTGCTAAAAACAGAAAAGACTAAGGGTAAAATATCAAATATACCCCCTATGGTATGATAAAAGGTCAAAAATAACCCTATGGTTTGAAAAGTGACAAATATACCCCTGTGATTTTTATACTTGTGACAACTCACCCCTTCTATTATAGATATCACTAAATGAGTTGTAATGAGTTGGAAAACCACGTAGGGGTATATTTGTCTTTTGTAAAATATTAAGGGTTTTTTGACCTTTTGTCAGAATTTAAGGGGTATTTTGTATTTTATTGAAAAATAAGGGACTAAAACGTTACTTTTACATGATAAAGAACTAACATTGTCACAAAATCGAAAGAAAATGGTTTAAACCGTTACTTCTACAAGTGAAGGGACTAAAGTGTAAAAAACACAAAGATAAAGGAGTAAATTGCAAAGTTCTGGTCACCCATTTTAAAACCATAGGGGGTATTTGTCTCTTTTAAAACCATAAGGGTGTTTTTGGTAATTTTCCCAAGGACCAACACTGTCACAAAATCGAAAGATAAGGGACTAAAACAAAACTTTTGCAATATAAAGGGACTAACAGTGTCACAAATAAAAGAGTTTTATCTTTTTCTTTCGATGTTGTGACAATTTTAGCCCTTTATTTTGCAAAAGTTTCGTTTTAGTCCCATATCCTTCAATAATTTGACAGTGTTTGTCCTTGGCTAAATTACCAAAAACACCCTTATGGTTTTAAAAGGGACAAATACCCCCTATAGTTTTAAAAAGGGACAAAAAAACACCTATGGATTTGAAAGGGACAAAAACTCCCCTGTAATTTTAAATGGGTGATCAAAAACTTTGCAGTTTAGTCCTTTATCTTTGTGTTTTTTTACCGTTCAGTCCCTTCCTTTCGATTTCGTGACAAAATTAGTCACCAAATTAAAACATAAAGGACTAAATCTTTCATTAAACTAAAATATAAGGGATTAAAATGTTACTTCTACAAGATGAGGGACTAAACAGCAAAACACCATATCCCCCCTAATAATACAACAAAACGTCAAAAAAAAACCTTATTGTTCTAAAACATTACGTTTACAAGATAAAAAACTTAAAGGACTGAAATGTAATTTCCAAAAACATGAAGGACTAAATTGCAAATTTTCATTTTTACAGGTGAAAAACTAAACGGAACAGTAGGGTCACCATTTTATATAGCACCAGAAGTATTATTATCAGGTGGATATAACAAAGGAGTAGATATATGGAGTGCAGGGGTAATTTTGTACATTTTATTAAGTGGGACCCCTCCTTTTTGGGGAAGAACAAAATCAATAATATTTGAAGCTGTTCGAAATGCTGATTTAAAGTTTAATCATGATTTGTGGGCCCATGTTTCTGAATCTGCTAAAGATTTGATAAAAAATATGCTTTGTGTTGATCCTGATAAAAGATTTACAGCTAATCAAGTTTTAAGTAAGTTTTTTTATTTATTTATTAATTATATATTATAATACTAGGTTTCTTTGTAAGAAAGAGGTTTAATTATAGTATGTATAGTGCAATTGAAGCATAATATAAGGACATGTGGTGCAAACTTTCATTGTATAGTAACCTATAATGAATTTTGCAAGGCGTAGGGACCTATAGTGCAATTCAATCGAAAAATTAATGCAGGGACCTGTGGTGCAAATTTGCCTAGTATAGGGACTTATAGTGTAATTTTGTATGGTACAAGGACCTATAGTGCAATTAAGTAAAAAAAAAATCTAAGGAAGCTTCATCTTTTTAGATAGGGACTTATAGTGCAATTAATTAAAAATTATGAACTCAATAATTTAGATAGGGACCTATTGTGCAATTAACTCAAAAATTTTAATATAGGAATGTATAGTGCAATTGCAGCATAATTTAAGGACCTATAGTGTGAGTTTTGAATAATATAGGCACCTGTAGTGCAAATTTTTCATTGTATAGTGACTTCTAGTATTCTGTAAGGTATAGGGACTTATAGTGCAATTAACTCAAAAAAGGTGCAAGGTTTGCATAGTATAGGGACTTATAATGTAATTTTGCATGGTACAAGGACCTATAGTGCAATTAACTAAAGAATATAATTTAACAAAGCTTCATCTTTTTAGAGGTTTGTTTTTTGATGAGCTAGTCATTTTAGAGTAAATAACTTATTTAGTCCTTATATCGTAAAAATAACATTATAGTCCCTCATTTTCAATTTCGTAACAATATTAGCCCTTTTTTCAGTTTTTATTACATTATAGGATTTATATCCACGCGTCACATATCATTGATTTGATAACATTTGTGCATTGTAGTTTTACCCCCTAAAGTTTACAAAATTTGCCTTCTACCACCCTATTGTTTCTTAATTGCATTTTACCCCCTAAGATTTAATTTTATACACATAAAATTAAACCTTAGGGTGTAGAATGTAAGTTAAAAACCATAGGGGGTAAAATGCGAATTTTGTAAAACCCAAAAAACAAAAATATAATTATGTCGCGTTTAAAAGATAAAGAGCTAACCTTTTACAAGATCAGGGACTAAACTGTAAATATATATATTACAGGTCACTCATGGATGAATCAATCTGAAGAAGAACCTCAAGAAAGCTTTAAGTCACCAGAAAATTCTTCATTTATTGCACAAGTGGTCCCTAGAGATCAAGATTATAGCTTCACCGAGGAATATTCTCCGGTTTTCACTTGTAAATCTTCGTTTTCTTCATTCATGGTGGGCCCGGAAACTCCTGGACCCGGCCTCGGGCCCGAAAGATTCTCTTTCTCATCTCCGATTGTTTCTATGCCAAGTTTTACTTTCTTTAGTCCGGGCCCCACTTTTGAACTTAGCGATGACTCATCGAGCTATAAAGAGAAAAAATCAAACATTGATGAAGGTATGGTTTGCTCTTTTAATTTTCCTAATTTGTCCCTGATTTATACCTTCTTTTCTTTTACTAAGTTGGTCCTTCAATTTATATTTTGTTAGATAAAAGACCAAAATACCCTTAAAAGTGTTATTTTGCTATTGACACATGTTGTGACAAAAGATATCACAATGTAAATATGGAAAAAGGGCATCTTTGGAGAAAAAAAAAACTTTCATTTTTAAAACATGCTATTTTTACCCCTAAAATTTTTCTTTTACGAAAAAAATGGCCTCATTAAAAATTTGAAAATTTCACTTGACACGATAATATTTTGAGAAATTTCAAATGGTCCCCCAAATTCTCAAAAACTCTGAAAGTCTTGGTTCTTTGTTGAGTAAAAACTATTTTTTATAATATAAGGACCTATAGTGCAATTGATAAAAAATACAATTTATTTTGCGTAATGTAAGGACCTACGATGCATTTTTTTCATAATATAGGGACCTATAGTATAACCAATTAAAAATACAACTTATTTTGCATAAGGATCTACAATGCAAATAATTCAATTTTTTTCTCCTTAATGCAGATTCAAATTCAGGAAAGAGATTCTTATTTCCAAATCCAACAAATCTTGAAGAAAAATCACATGAAATAGAGCAAAAAACAGAATTTCGAAGACAAAATGTGACGAATAATGGATCGAAAATATCGAGTAAGCGTAACCACACGATTGGTTTAGGTGAACTTGATCAAGAGCTTGGATTAATCGCTAATGAATCTGTTATTCGTTGGGCTTCTTGTACACATATTCCAAGCCCATTATCTTTAAGATTATCACTTGTTTGTTAAAAACAAAGAAACAATTTTATTTTAATATTATGAGAAGTGTCTTTAGTGTAATGTATTTTTTTTAAAGTGGAAATGGAAACTTTTATGTTATTATAATGTTTTGTATATATTATGCATGTATTGCACTCCATGTGTTCTGCCCAAAGGGACATTCTATATCCGTATATGTGCATTTCACCATTTTTTCAAAGATGTATAGATTAGTTTTTCATCCAAAATTTTACAAGCTTAAGGGATTTTTATGGTATTTCTTTTAATTCATTATAAAAAGATACAAGACAAATATTAAAAATTACAATGACTAAAAGGTTCATTTCAGACCATAGGCTAAGGCTTTTTCGTTAAGGGCCAAAAAAGTATTAAGTTAATTGCACTTAATATCATGTACTAGTCATGATTGATATATATAAGGTGAAGAAAGAAAGATTAATTCATAAAAATATATCCATTACTTCATTGAATTACTACTATTTACTAGGGCTGCACAAGGGTGACCCAAACCCGCCCAACCGAAAAAACCGACCCAAAACCGACCCGAAAAAACCCAAACCGAGCCCCACCCGAACCCATTGGGCAAAAAAAAAAAAGTATTTGGGTATTGGGTCGGACTGTGGGTTTGGCTTTGCCAAACCCGCGGGTACCCGCACCCGACCCGAAGCTTAGTATTTTTTTTTTTGACAGTCTGTCCTTATAGCCCAACTCCTTCTAGCCCAACTCCTTATAACGCATTATAACCCGATTCCTTATTTCCCAACTCCTTACGATGGTTATCTCTTCTCTCTCTTTCTCTGGGTAAATAGAAACCCTAGCCTCTCCTTTCTTCCCTTTCCCGTCCAATCTTTAATGTTTTTTCTGGTAAAGAATGGTTGTTTATTCTCTGTAATAACACCCTTCATCTAAATATACGGTTCAGATTTACTACCATTGGCTTAACGCCGACCTGGGTTGATTTGCTTACTTATTACCGTGGTTATATAATCTTAATCTTTGGTTAATGGTGCTAAAATGGCTATATCTACTTGGCTAGGGTTTCATAATCTGAAAACCCCCTTTTTCAGGTATGATTTTTTTGTGAAAAGCTTACTTTTTATATTTCTATAATTATATTAAGTATTGTATTAATAGATCTATTTTATTAGGGGTGTTTTATATTTTTTTAATTTTTTTGACAATATAAGTGATTTTTCGAAATGATTTAAACTATAATAGAGTGTTTAATGGTAATTTTCGATTGATTCTGCGTTAATAAAAATTTGATTTTCGATTGATAATGTGTGAATAGGGATTTGATTTGTTTAATGGGTATGTATACTGTGTTAACAGATATTTGATTTGAAGGAGAATCATGGCTGTTAATTTGCTTTGAATAATCAATTATATATTAATGTATTAAGCTCCTATGTGTTCAGTTGACAATATATATTTGATTTGCGAAAATAAGGCTAATGAGTTTTCTGATCTTTGTAATGTGTTCAATCCCATGATCTCGCAATTCTTGTTAATGGACATGTTTTGGATTTGATTGTTGAAGCTTGATCTGTTACTCTATTTACAGGTATTTGCATAGCTTATCATTTTAAATATGCATACACAGGCGCAATAGGTTAGATGGAGTTATAGATGACTTTGTCACCATTCATAATAGCATTAGCAATAACAATAGCTAATGAGCTATTACGAATGGTGTAAAAGCCGTCTATATTTTTGTCCCTAGATATGGCTATGTTAGTTGTCATTTAAACAAGTTTAGAGTACAGTTTATTGAATTGAACAAGTGTTGAACATTTTTTTTTGCAGGTTATTGAATTGAATTGAACAAGTGTTGAACAGTTTATAGCTGCAATCTTATAACTTACAAGTTAACACTGTTAATCAACACACTTTTGTATGCATCTCCCAATTCATTTGACCTTACCACAATGATTAAGTTATGAATTAAGAATGAGTAATATTAGGTTAAGAATTGGTTGAGTTGGCAACAAGTGAGTTGATTTTTGTTTTTTGTAAGTTGTAAGATAAGTCCCTTGTCCCTAAGGTTTTAATGCCAATGATGATATAAAATCTGAGGATAAATGAAAGCCAATGATGAGACTAATTTTGAGGCTCAATCTCATTTAATTCACCTCTTTTGTTTTTGCAAAGTTGCAGGAATAAAAATATTTGAAAGCTGTTTTTTGGAATGTTTTGGAATCACTACAACAGTTGCACCCTAAGTTGTACAATGGATGCTTTTTCACAACATAGGTTTCAAAAGTTGAAATGAAATGTATTATAATATTTAGTTGTATTAGTGATTCAGTTTCAGTGTGAGTGAGTGTCCAATTCAATTCATGTAATGTTATGTAATTTAATGGTTCTCTTTGGAAACTATGTAATATGTCTTTAAAAACTCACTCTTTTGAGAAAGTTACTATTGAAAGTATGTAATTAATAGATGTTTTAAAAGTTTTGACTACATGTTGACCATACCGAACCCGACCCTAAACCGACGCCACCCGCTTAGACCCAACCCGACTCCTTATTACTTAAAAAATTGGTTAATGGGTTTAATAAACTACAAACCGAGATATTGGGTTTACCCCTACGGGTCGGTTAACCGACCCGTGTGCTGCCCTACTATTTACAATGATAATTAACTAAGCACTACTTCACTTGTTAACCAAAAAAAATATTAATAATCATTCTAAATATATTGACTTTAGACTTTTCAATGTCTTACTAACTAATAATCATTCTAACTAATAATCATTCTAAATATATTGACTTTTCAGTGTCTTTACATCCTTGGGTAATGTTGCCTCCAAATTAACTGTGATGACGTGGAGCTTCCACAGATTCTTGTTCATTTTTGTTCATTTTTTATGCCGTGTGTAAACAAGTACAACCATCACCGTCTTTCCAGCCTAGAATATAATCTCCTGTTCGATGTATCCATCCGAATAACACTCTCAAGGCTTCGACGCTTCTGTATTTAATTGCAACGTTTAATACCGTCTCACCCCTTATATTTACATCAAGAACTGAGTCCGGACATAGATATACGATGTACGATAAAATCTCGACATTGTTTAATTGTGCAGCTAGGTGGAGCTGAGTATTCCCGTGTGCACGTACAAGCTCCGGTGAATTCTTCACTTCCTTGCTATGTTGATTTTACCCCGAACAAGCGCCTTGTGTATTGGGGTATGGCCTTCCGTATCATTGATCTTCCCCATGAAGGCATACTTCTCAATAGCTCTATTGCTACATCATAGTCAAGGTAAATGTTTACTATTACTACTATTACATTCAAATTGTTTAAATACTTAAGTTAAAATTTACTTGTTAAAAAATGTTGTTTCAAAGTTAAAAGTTCAATACACTTTTATTCCAGTTTTTTCTAATAATTGTATTTTTAATACATATTTAAAATATCAAAATACCTCATAAAAGAGTAATTTTGTAATAGGAAAGGTAGTTATTACATTTCTTTAATATATGTAAAAAGCTAGACAAATATTTTGAAACAAATAAAATAAAAAGAGATTTGTCCCACTTTTTGTATCACCCTTTTATCACCTCCTACGTGTATGCCTACATGTACCAATGAATTGATTTCTCTATCCTATTTAATTTTTCTCTATCTTCTATTCAAGGAAATCAAAACATATATATGGAAGGGTGATAAAAGAATGACATGAAAAGGGGTGACATATATCATTACTCAAATAAAAAATATGATTTTAAAATAATGAAAGAAAAAATCTAATGTCATGATATAAACATGAACATAATTAAATTATGAGTAAATAGCACTTTTGCCCCCTGCGTTTATACCCGATTGACAGGTTGCCCCCTAACCTTTAAAATGCGACTCGTTCCCCCTTAAGTTTTACTTTTGTGCCCCCTTACCCCCTGAGTGCGTTTTCCGTCCATTTTTGCCGTTAAAAGTGACATGGCATTTCCATGTCACCTTTTTTTTTTAAATCTTAATCCTAATTAATCATTTAATTAAATTAAAGTAAGGGTAAAATAGGTTTTTTATCAATAGTTTTTTATACCATTAAAAATAAATAATAAAATAAACCCCCCCCCCCCCCCCCCCTTCTTCTTCCCCGACCTGCAACTCTTCCTAAAAAAAACTAGTGGGCATTACATGCTAATTACTCAAGCTAACTTTCATACTATCTTCTTTTCTTTTATTTATTTTCTGTCTTTAGTTTATTAGTTTAGTTTTATTATTTAAAAACCAAATAAATATTTGTCTATCTTTTCTTTCTATTTGCGTATTATCTTTTCTATCTTTCATATTTGCACTTGATAATTTGCATAAGTTCTCTCTAACTTTCGTCAGTCTCTGAGGAACGAATCTTCTTATCATTAAAACTTGCATACGTCCTGTAATACTTGCAGTACCGTGTTACCTTAGGGTGTTTATTTGCATCTAAATTATATCATCTTTTTATCACACCTTAGGCCACACCACTCAACTCTCCAAGCGCATGTTTGGTAGAAAAGCATAATTTTTTTGTTAAAGATATTCAAATTCTCACTTGTAAATTAGTTAATTTCTTTCATATCCCTAAATTGGAAAACATTAATGTCGATTAGGTCACGAAACAACATCTTAAAGATATTTTGCCAAGTAATTGTGCCATTAGGGACCCCCTCCCCCGTTTAACAAGGTTGTTATTAGGTTCTCTCGTTTTGAGAGGAATAGGTTAAGGATGTTTTCTTATTTGTAATGGCTACTTTATTCTCTATTTATATTAAATATTTGTTTGAAAAAATTATAGCAACTAAAATCCTTTTGGATAAATATTCAATAAAACTATCATCATATTATCTAAGATCCTTTGTAAGTGTTGTCTTCTTTTTCTTGTATCATGGATTGGTTTTATGGATATTATATATATTGACTTTGTTGTATCATTTTATTATCCCACCTAAATTATTGGATCTTCAATGGGGTCAAATATAAGTCGACCCAATTGTATAAGTTTATTAGCCCACCTAAATATTGGACTTCAATTTTTTAAATTTCCTTGTAACTTGATTATCCACGCGTCTACCCGACAGAAATCTATCTACAAGTACATAAGTTTAACCATTGTACTTGTTCTGTCTCTTTCTCTTCTTTTTTTGTTCTAAAATTTCTCTCTCTTTCTGCAGACGTAACACTTTCTCTTGTTTCTCTTGTTTTAGATGGAAAGAAAATCGATCGTGTTAAATTGCCAACTCAACCAACAGTCCGAACCGTTAGGAGAAGGCATTCTATTAATGAGATTTTATATCTCAACACGCCCCCTCACGTGCAAGCTTAGTAGAGAAGAGTGCCCATAGAAGGCTTAGGAGAAGAGTGCCCATAGAAGGCTTTAGGAGAAGAGTGCCCATAGAAGGCTTTCGGAGAAGAGCTAAGCTTGCACGTGCAGAATAAAGTGGATGGCGATCGAGAGACTCGAACCCGTGACCTCTCCAACAGATCGTTCTACAATCAAATCTTTGGATCTTGAAATACGCAAACATGGAATCATATGTTATTGGGACATTTGCTTACAATTTTTCTTATATTAATCTTAAATCTATTTCGGTTTTCTTTCTTTCATGTTTCATATATATGTTATGTTTGGATCTTACACCTTTTCTATTTAGCCAGATTTGAAGTCGTCAATAAATCGATCTTTTAATGGAATGTAAATGGTAGTTGTTGGATCTGACATATTTAGAAATTCACAGAGTCTTATTTACTCATTCGTTAATAAGCAGAGTAGTGTATAAGAGTACAAATCTTAGCATCTATAGAAGATATAGTTATTGATAGACAAATACAAATTTAGATTAGCAGGATTTCTTTTATAGACAAAATCTAACTTTTAGTTTTTTGATAGGAAGAGGAGAAAGAGGACTACGAGTAATTGTATGAATGAGGGCGAGCATAGTATGGGATGTATGCGTTATCATAATAGTAGTACTCAGGAGTAGAAAATTGAGGTGAATAGCGAAAGCGAGCTTGATTTGGTGAAGAGGATGAAGATGTTGAAGATGATGAATCTCGAGCTGGAGCTGAGACTGGAAGGTGAGGCAATTTTTCAGTATAAATCTTTAAAAACTCTGTAACAACTAAATTCACACCCTTTATTATAGCTGATAACAAAACATCCACTTTCTGGTGTTTTATTACACTTGGCCCAAATATAACTCCTACTTCTATTAACTCAGCTCGCATGGTAATATATGGGAAATACTTACGTAAACCATGCCCATATGTGGGGTCATGGGTTTAATATTAAAAACTAATACACTTCTTACCTTCTTAACTTTTGCATGAAAGAAATACGACGATTTTTTTTTCGAGTAATGGTTTTAGTTTTTCTCTTTTTATTTTATATTATAAGAAAAATAAGTTTATTTAATTAAAATTGATTCCACGTAAAAAAAAAAACTTATAATATAAATAACAATACATATTTATAAATTTAAAAGGCAAAGAAAAAAATTAATAACATTTTATTCGGATAAACATAAAATTTATTGATTTTATTATTATAGTAGATTTAACACAAAAAAATATAATTTAAAGGGTTTAAAAATTAAGACAGAAAAATTATTCTTAAGTAGGTGGGTATAACTAATAGGTAACTCGAGCGATAAACATTTATCTTTGGTATTTTTCTAAGAAGAAAAATAAAAAAATTCACACTGGTTTCATAAAAGATGTACGCCATTTAACAATTTTTTTTAACTATCTCAAACAGGTTAGCACCCCTAAATACTAACTTACTTGTTAGAGTGGCATTAGGAGGCCACCTCCTTTTGTATTGCTTTCAGGCGGAGGATCGAGATCACGTATCTAGAGAAAGAAAATTTAGTATACATTAGTTAATTAGCTTAGGTTAAGTGTGATAAAGAGAGTTTTCACCATATAAAGTGTTTATTTTTCTAGTTTTAGATATCGTAACTTAATTCGGTAGAAATTTACAAAGTCTAAAACTGGAAAAACAAACACTTTATACGATATAAATGCTCTATCACTTTTAACCTAAACTAATCAACCAATGCATACTAAACTTTCTTTCTCGAGATGTGTGATCTCGATCCTTCTACCTGAAAGTAGACAACAGTTAAATACAAAAAGAGTTGACCTCCTAATGGCCCTCTAACAAGTCATATTAGTATTCAAGGGTGCTAAATTATTTGAGATAGTTAGAATAAATAGTTAAATGATGTACCTTTTTTATGAGACCAATGTGAGTTTTTCATTTTTCTTCTTAGAATAAAACCAAAGATAAATGTCCATATTATACCCATTTACTCTAGAATAATTTTTCTCTCATAATTATCAAACCTTTCATAAAATATTTAAATTAAAATCTACTATGATTAAAAGATATTGATAGATTTTATTTTTATCTAAATATTTGGACATCTATTTTTTTATTATTATCTTATATGTTATAGAAGATGTTATAATAATTTTTTTTTTTTTGTTACAACTGAGGTCTAAACGCCCAGTAAATCAAAGTGACTTACAAAACTCCCGAAGAAGAACACAATACAACTCTAGGAGTAGCTAGACCACATTTATCCTTCATAAGCAACCTCTTCAAACCCTCCGGTGGACTAGAGAAATAAGCCGGATCGCCCTCTACTTGCATACCCATTTTCGCCATAAAGTCCGCGCAATAATTCGCTTCACGGTAGACATGAACCAAGTCAAAACCTTTCTGAGATGTTAGGATAACTTTACAATCTTTTAGTAATGCGCCTAACCAATTAAGATGTTATAATAATTTAAAACCTTGTAAATTTTTTTCTTTGTTTTTTTAATTTATAAGTGTGTATCAATATATTTTATTAAGATCAACATTAATGTATAACTTTTTTTTAATTACGTAAAATCAACATTAAATAAAGCCTCATATGTATGAAAAAAAGAAAAACAAATTTAATTAGGTAAACATATTTTTCTTAAAATATAAAACAAACAAAAAAATCTTAAACCATATGCATAAAGTAAGGAAAGTAATAGATTTTAATATAAAACCATGGCCCTACATATAGGCATGGTTTACTTAAGAAATTCCCGTAATATATAGTTTTCTCATTGCTATATTGTATTCTTCATCCGGTAATTTCCGCATCATCCTGTGTTGTATATAGATGTAGATCAATACGGAAAGCATTTTAATCATTTCCGCTTCTACCCAGGCTTGTAAGTTGTTAGTAGCTTTCACATTTACAGCTTCTGTCATAGCGAGCTTCTGTCATAGCGACCTCCAATGCTTTTACAACCGCATCATAAAGATGATACCTTTTGTTTTTCCAAAGCACTGAAAATCTTTCACCCATCCTCCATTCACTTTTTGCTAAGTAAACTTGTAAGACTGTTAGGATAGTACTCAAACCCATTGCAACACTCCATATTACAACTAGTGCACGACACAAGAATGTTTTCAAGTTCAAGCTCCATCTGCGTTTTCAAGCCAATTTATATAGTTATAAGCACAATCAACACACTAAAAACAATATTATCTTGAGCTTTACTTGTACCTGCTTGCTCTAAAGTCTAAACTATAAAACACCCTGATGTATACAAAAATTCAATAATATCTAAACGGAATTAGTAATGCGTGTTCTCAACTATCAAACACCTGTATCTATATTTTGTCCAATCTCTGTTTTTTACGAATTAAGACATTAAATACACATATATTATTGTTTTTTAAAGAGTATAGTATCTAAATGGAATTATATCCTTAAATACTAGTACAAAATTCTATATATATATTCATGAATTTCCTAAAAGTTTAGCATTAAATATGTAATAAGAAAATCATATACTACTCTATCTTACATATCTACGTCAATTACACATCAATTCCTTGAATATACATCGGTCTAATCATTAATTGTTTATATATTAGATTATAATTGTTCACTGAGTAAAGTTTTACATATATCATATCTTCGAAAAAATATCTTTTTAGGCAATTATGTTGGAACTTAAGAGTTGCCGTTAGACTAAAGTAAAAAACTGTTAGAAAACTGACAGAACTTGAATTTGAAATGAACGTTACTTTTTTGTTTTTCCGGTCAATGACAGATTTGACCTTTTCTCTAACTGCTACACTAAGTTCATAAATGATGAGTAATGACTAAAAATTGTCTTACCGTATTATTTTTTCCGATCTCATTCATTCCTAAGATTTTAGTTGTTTTCTTGATCTTTTTTTCCGTTTCTTTTTTGGTTTACTTGAATGTAAGGAATACAATCTCATGGTTCCTGCCAAATGAGAAAGGAGTTAGAAAACAAATTCTATAACAAAAAGTTACACTTTCAATAAAATTCATCGATTTTTCAACAAAAAACTACACGATCTAAAACAATACTAAAAGTTGAAATTAACTTTGCTTTAAAAGATCTCATTACAACCACATTTGATGGGATCCTTTTCAATCAAAGGAGAAGCAAATAACTATGAATTTCCTATCCAAAAATTCCGGAAATGTTCCAAAATTCCGATAATCAAAATTGGAACTTACATATGAATTTCCAAATTTTCAGTTATTAAATCCATTTACAGTGTGAATATTAAATAAATAATGAAATTTAAGACACAAAAAAAAGTTGAAAAAAATTCAGAACAAAAAAAGAAAAGAAGAAATCTCTTCACACTCACCTTCCCAACAAAACTGTTACTGTATTTTAAATTGTTATGCAGTTTAACGCAACTGCTAAAAACAGTCTATTAAAACCATGGATTAAATAATCTTAGATCTACGGTAGGTAACATTACTTGTATAGTTCGATATAAGCATATGACTTGATGGATAAAGTAATTAGCACACATATAATTTCTTATGTTTATAATAGTTATAACACAAAAATCACAGATCACACTTTAAAAGAAAGATTACTGAAGATGAGTGTTCAACAATTAGAAAAAAAGAGATAGGTTGGGTTGTTATACCTTGAATATTCCGGCGCCGAATGTAGCAATGAAGAAGCAATTGATGTTTTAAGACAAGTGCGGCCGTGAATTATGGAAGTAAGAAGAAGAAGAAGGTTAAGAATATATAGACCTCACTTGGGCCGGACCTATCTTATTGGGCCGTTTGAAAAAAAACATTTGGGCCAAGCATGTTTTTTCTTTATAATTAATTAATTCGGCCCTAGTCTTAGGTCTCTATTATAACGAGTTTCTTTTAGGTTTTGCTTTTTTTTTTTTTTAAATAATTAGCGATTTGGAATAAAAGGAAAAAAATTACAAGTTTGGCACATGGGCAATAACCGTCCTACCGCCCTTAGTTAAAAATGTGATTAAGGTGGAAGGGCAGTCGATCGGTGACCGTCATTTAGTTAATTAAATTTTTAAGTAAGGGCGGCCCATTGACCGCTGCCCTCTTCACGCGGAACATGGGCGATCTCTGGTCAAAGGTATATGGTTAATGGTCAACCGTTAATGGTCAAAGGTATATGGGTAATGGTCAAAGGTATTTGGATAGTGGTCAACTGTTAGTGGTCAAAGGTATATGGATAGTGGTCAACTGTTAGTGGTCAAAGGTATATGGTTAGTGGTCAAAGGTATAGTGTTAGTGGTCAACTGTTAATGGTCAAAGGTATATGGTTGGCGATCAATTGTTAATGGCCAAAGGTATATGGTTAGTGGTCAACTGTTAATGGTCAAAGGTATATGGTTAGTGGTCAAGGTATATGGTTAGTTGTCAAAGGTATATAGTTAGGGTATATGGTTAAGGTATATAGTTAGGATGTAATGGTTAAGGTATATAATTATGATGTAATGGTTAGGATGTAATGGTTAAGGTGTATAGTTTTGATGTAATGGTTTAAGGTTAAGGTATAGTTAGCGTTTCTTAAGAAGAAATCTCAAACGAGAATAACATAAATAATGTAAAAAACAACTTGCGCTGCCGGGTGTCAAACCCGGGTCTATTGCTTGGAAGGTAATCATCCTAACCGTTGGACTACAAACGCATATTGACTTTTAACGTTTATCAAGCATTCAATGATCACATGAAGTTCAAAAGTAGTATGGAGTGAATGCTTCTTAAGAAGAAATATCAAACGAGAATTAACAAAAATATTATAATAGACAAATTGTGTTTGTCGGGAGTCAAACTTGAGTCTATTGCTTGAAAGACAATTATCCTAACCGTTGGACTACAAACTATTGTTGACTTTTAGCGTTTATCGAGCGTTCGATGATCACATGAAGTTAAAAAGTGGTATGGAGTGAATGCTTCTTAAGAAGAAATCTCAAACGAGAATTAACAAATTTATTATAACAGACAAATTGCGTCTTAGAGTTAAACCCGAGTCTATTGCTTAAAAGGAAAACTTTCTTAAACGTTGGACTACAAATGATTGTTGACTTTTAGTGTCTATCTAGCTTTGATGATCACATGAAGTTTAAAAGTAGTACGGAGGGAGCGCTTCTTAAGAAGAAATCTCAAACGAGATTTAACATAAATAATATAATAAGACAACTTGCGTCTGCCGGGAGTCGAACCCGGGTCTATTGCTTGGAAGGCAATTATCCTAACCGTTGGACTACAAACGCTTGTTGACTCTTAGTGTTCATCGAGCGTTCGATGATCACATGAAGTTCAAAAGTAGAATGGAGTGAATGTTTTTTAAGAAGAAATCTCAAACGAGAATTAACAAAAATATTATAACAGACAAATTGTGTCTGTCGGGAGTCAAACCTGTGTCTATTGCTTGAAAGACAATTATCCTAACCGTCGAACTACAAACGATTGTTGACTTTTAGCGTTTATCGAGCGTTCGATGATCACATGAAGTTAAAAAGTGGTATGGAGTGAATGCTTCTTAAGAAGAAATCTCAAACGAGAATTAACAAAAATATTATAACAGACAAATTGCGTCTGTATAGAGTTGAACCCGAGTCTATTGCTTAAAAGGAAAACTTTCTTAAACGTTGGACTACAAATGATTGTTGACTTTTAGTGTCTGTCTAGCTTTGATGATCACGTGAAGTTTAAAGGTTGTACGGAATGAACGCTAGAAGAAATCTCAAACGAGAATTGACATAAATAGTATAAAAAGACAAATTGCGTCTGCCAAGAGTCAAACCTAGGTCTATTGGTGGAAGGCAATTATCCTAATCGTTGGACTACAAACACTTCTTGTCTTTTAGTTTTTATCGAGCAGTAGATGATCACATGAAGTTAAAAGTAGTATGGAGTGAATGCTTCTTAAGAAGAAACCTCAAACGAGGATTAACATAAATAATATAAAAAGACAAAATTGTGTCTGTCAAGAGTCAACCTATGTCTATTGTTTGAAAGGCAATTATCCTAACTGTTCGACTATAAACGCTTGTTGACTTTTAGCGTTTATCGAGCGTTCGATGATCACATGAAGTTCAAAAGTAGCAAGGAGTGAATGCTTCATAGGAAGAAATCTCAAATGAGAATTAACTCAAATATTATAAAAGACAAATTGCGTTAGTCGAGAGTAAAAACCGAGTCTATTGCTTGAAAGGCAATTATCCTAATCGTACAGATTCTTGTTGACTTTTAGTGTCTATCTAGCTTTGATGATCACATGGAGTTTAAAAGTAGTACGGAGGGAGCGCTTCTTAAGAAGAAATCTCAAACGAGAATTAACATAAATAATATAAAAAGACAAATTGCGTCTGCCGGGAGTCGAACCCGGGTCTATTGCTTGGAAGGCAATTATCCTAACCGTTGGACTACAAACGCTTGTTGACTTTTTGTGTTTATCGAGCGTTCGATTATCACATGAATTTCAAAAGTAGTATGGAGTGAATGTTTCTTAAGAAAAAATCTCAAACGAGAATTAACAAAAATATTATAACAGACAAATTGCGTCTGTCGGGAGTCAAACCTGAGTCTATTGCTTGAAAGGCAATTATCCTAACTGTTGGACTACAAACGCTTGTTGACTTTTAGCATTTATCGAGTGTTTGATGATCGCATGAATTTCAAAGGTAGTATGGAGTGAATGCTTCTTAATAAGAAATCTCAAACGAGAATTAGCAAAAATATTATAACAGACAAATTGCGCTTGTCGAGAGTTAAACCTGAGTCTATTGCTTAAAAGACAATTATCCTAGTTGTTGGACTACAAATGTTTGTTGATTTTTAGTGTCTATCCACTTTAACCATCATTTACATGTAATTTTTAATTTTTCTTAATCCTTCTTCTTATTGCCACGCTCCACCATCATCAATCGAACCCAAATTAAGGTTCAAAATAGCTCACTCCAACCGGCCCTCACACCACGTCGCTCTCTGCACAAGGAAATCGCCGCCACTCATGGCCCCTTCTCCTCCATCATCAACCGGCTTCGATACGCCATCAACAATTGAAGAACCCAAAATAAGGTAAAAAAAATCTCTCCACACTCACCTTTTTTGTAGAAGGGAAAACCAGTGGAGAAATCTCATGAAGAAAACTAATATGACCTCAACAACCATTTTGTAGAGCTAGAGTAAAGGGATGGCAACGGATCGGATTATTGCAAAAAAATCCAAAACCATGTCCATATCTATTTAATTTATCAAAAACCAAACCCTAACGGATTTAACCATCGAACTTACTTTTCAAAACCATATCCGAATAATTCGGATTCGGTTTTTTAGACGGTTTTTCGGATTTTAACCATAACCTGGCTCGCGAGGCGTCCCTTTCGCAGTAAGATTCCTAACCTCGTCTTGCTCTTGTGACATGCCAAAGTATAACTCTCTGAATATATTGAAAATATTGAAACAAGATCACAAATACATGACAAATCTCCAATATATAAAATATTATGTTGATCTTTAATTAAATAACGTTTTTGTTACTTCTTTTGTTAATTCTAATATTTAGATCTTAGTTTTGAGATATGAAAATACTTTTTTATCTATATTACTATAAAATATACAAAAATAGATGATGATAATAAACGGGTTTTTGGTTATTCGGTTTTATTTTTATCTAAAATTTTAACCTAAAGATTTAACCATCGGTTACATTTTCAAGAACCATAACCTAACAGTTTTATCCATGGTTGCATAATCGATTTTTAATCGGTTCAAATTTTCATCGATTTTGATTTTAAACCATAACCATTTCCATCCTAATCTATAATTGGGTTGAGACTTTTGGCCTTTTGGTAATTAAAAATAAAAAATATATAAGAAAGATGGACTTCAAAATATAAAAATACATGGATTTTTGCCGTTAGTAGGTTAAATAAAATTAAATTTATATGTATATATATATAAAATGGATTTTCGGTTTTTCGGATTTTTTTAATCTAAAACCATAACCTAACGGTTTTAACCATCGGTTTCACTTTTCAAAATCAAACCCTAACGGATTTAACCACGGTTACATAATCGGTTTTTATTCGGTTGGTAATCCGTCGGTTTCGGATTAAAATCGTAACCACTGCCATCCCTAAGTAAAACAGTGATCACCCATCTTCATCCTCGGTTTCCTTCTTACTGGGAGAAGGGGCTTTCCTGCAACTGTAAAATCATTATTGCTCACCCATAAAGCAAAAAATAAAAGAAAAAATGAGCTAAAAGAGATGATTACATCATCCAGTTTATCACTCTCGAATCCAGGGGCTTCCCAAGCAATCATCGTATCAAATGTTAAGCGAGGAAAACTTGCATCCCTTAAGTAATCAGAGCGATTAGTATCAATATAGAGTGCTTGGTAACAACAAAAATCCAGTAATTTCTGGCCTAGATTAAAGGTTGTCTAACATTGTCAGGTAGCTCTACATTAAAACGATTATGTAACTTTTGTGCAGATTTCCCTAGGATCCTGCACCTAGCATGAATTACAATATTTCAGTTTTAGGCCCAGCAAAAGAATTCGTTTAATGGAAAAAAATATTTGCCATTAAATTGGACTGAAAAATGGATGGATTACCGAAACAGGGTTAAAATGAGATGAATTAATCGAATATAAATTCATAATTATCGAAAATAATAAATGTTTAGTATGGGAATACGGTGAAAATCATGTTTCAAAGTCACCATAAAGAGGTAAATTTGAATTAGTTTGTCAATAGAGTAAAACAAATGAGCCGCTTAATATTTTAACTAGGGACTTAGATGGTAATAACGACAAAGTTAGAGACTTGAATGGTAATATTACAAATTATGTTGATGCAACTAGTCCATTAGAGCCGAAAGTTACTTAATTTATGGAGAAATGGAAAGGAAAAGCTGTAAATTTTGTATGTTCGAAAGATGATCTTGATTTTAATAAGCAAATAAGGTGGGACCCATCTAATCTTGAAGTGAGCTATTTCGTGTATGTAATCCAAGGACCGATTGTGCAATTATTGCAGGGACGAAAAGAAAAAAGAATCTGGCCAAGATAAGGAAAAATGGAAAATATAAAGCTTAGACTTGATCACCAAGTTGAATTTGGAAAAAATATCGCAATTTTAGGCTCAACGAAAGAATTTGGATCATGGAAGGTGAGTGTGGAGAGATTTTTTTAACCTTCTTTTGGGTTCTTCAATTGTTGATGGCGTATCCAAGCTGGTTGATGATGATGGAGAAGGGACCATGAGTGGCGGCGGTTTCCTTGTGCAGAAAGTGGCTTGGTGTGAGGGTCTGTTGATGGGAGGGTCGTTGGAGTGTTTGAACCTTAATTTGGGTTCGATTGATGATGGTGGAGAGCAGCAAGAAAAAGAAGAGGGAAGATAAATAAATGATTTCAAAAAAGAATGATGTGTAAAGGATAGTGATGTCATGCCTAGGTGGAACATATGTGGCGCTGTAGTGGCACTGACGTGTCGCCAGTTGGCGTTGACTTGGTGTTGACTTGGCGCCAGTTGGCGTTGACTAACGGTCAACTGACTGAAAATGTAAAAAAGGACTAACAGTGACAAAAAAATGAAGTCAGAGGGCCACCCGAGAGAATTTTAAAAATAAAGAACAACTATTGTACTTTGAGTAAAGATCAAGAGATTCTGGTAGACTTTACCTAAAAAAAACTATTATAACTTCCTCTCAACGAATTCATAATTTTCATTCTGTTTAAAAAAATTATAACTAAATCATAAACAATCGATTTTTTATTCCTTTTTGGTAGATTTGACTTCTTGATATCTACTTACATCTACGATAAGAAATTCTAACTTGCAGAATTGTTTTGCAAATTTGTGTAAACTTTATACAAAGTCACAACTAATACATATCAAATCAATTTTTTTTTAGTTTTTCCAGATTTGATCTTTTAAAATGAACATTCATCACACATAAAAAATTAAGATGTATTAAAAAATTGAATTTTCCAGCAATTTTTTAAATTTAGTAAGATTTTTTTTTATATTTGTGTTATAAGGGTAGAAATTGGTGTTATAATTAATGGTAGATAAATTTGTTGACCTAGTGTTTGCTATGATTGATCTTATTTTGTCAAAATATATCTTGGTTTCATAATGTGGAATTCTTTCAACCGGAGAAAAGTATGATGTATTATTATGTTGGTATAATCATGTAGTTTATAGATGATCTTAGCAAGTCCTAAGAGAAGACATTGGGTGTCAAGTTTATTTGACAAAGCTCAAGATCGGACTCCAAAATACAAACACATCGATCCGTCTAATGTCACTTTAATAGCAAAGAGCTCATGCCCGGACCTCTAAATTACCATATCACTGAACTACCAAAGCACTTCCAAGTAAATGACCCAAGCAACTCTCAGGATCGAATCTCTGAGCTACCAAAAAGGCGAGTTGTTAAAATGTATCTGAATTTTTTTGTTCATCTGAAGTAATGGGACTCCGACCAAAGAACAAGGATCTCTGATCTTGAACATTAGGTACGAAGAGCAACCATCTATCAGTTAGAAGAATGAGGGAGCCAACAACTAGAAGTTCGAACCTCCGGGATAAGAGATCGGGTATCCGATACAAGGGAGCAGATGTCCGAAACGCAAATCCAATTTTCCTCAAAAGAAGATTCAAAAGATATGAACATTTGAGCTTTTATTCTATATAAACAAGGTCTTCTTTTGGTAAAAATTAACTCTATCATTCATCATTTTGGTATGTATTTATCCTCCGCTTTGGTGCAGCATCGTCATCGGAGTGCTCTAGGTCTTATATTTAATTTTTAGGCATGACCACCTTTAAGACTGACATATTGTATTAAGTCAAGAAAATTTGATTGATTTTTTTAGATTCTTTTAGTAACAACTAATCATGATACCTTCCTCCCAACTAAAAATGGTCCATATCGATATTTATGGTGAATCAACAATATATCTTAGTGTCTTTTGTGTTAATTTGTGTGTTGTTGAGGTACAATTATCTTGTTTCATAGTCAAAAATATTTGATGAGTAATTTATTCTCTCTATGGGACACTTCTATGTTTATACACATTTGTTTTTTTGTGTATTTATGAGTTTAGGGTCAAAAGTGCTAATGTGTGGAGGACTAGGTCTTGAAGCACCATAAAGCGATGAAACAAATCAAGATGGACACGAAACAAGGCACATGGGATCAAGTCAAGAGAGAGTCAACGAAACCATTGACTGATGAATGAGAAGAAACAGAAAAAATATAGAGAACAAGCAAGATCACACTTTTGTATATAGAGCCAATTCACAGTCGCGATACGAATACCGGCATTGTCACTTAGAGGTCAACGTGTGTCAATCAAACCCTATATCATGTCGGAGCACGGTTACACTAACATGAACCACTGTTTTACTTCATCAAATTTGCTACTTGTGTGGGCTTTTCCTAAATGGGCACAAATCCCTTCTTGGCCTGATATATAACATGTAATTCATAACATTGGCATAACAATTACATGACTTGTAACACTTAATACCACACGAACATTTTGGATTTCACCAAGTAGATGTGAAAGGTGGGGGGTTTCAAAAAGAGGCCACAGTAGTAAGACTTTAAGAGGTGTGTTCTTCATCTCATCATCATCTTGTATCTATTTCTTCTCTTTTATCTTGGGTGACTTTGGGATGCTTGGCCTATAAGGTTACCATATGGTTCGTGGGTATGTTGGGATATGCGTTGAATCGGGGTTTGTGAGTAATACGCTATGTAGTGGTCAACACACAAGTGAGTGGGCCAAGGTATCTAATGAATTGACAGGTACCAATCCCAGTTTAATTTTTGTTACCTAAGAGAGTCACTTTAGATTCAGAGTTATTAACTCGGTTTGAATCTGCACCTCTAGATTGTATGACCAAGGCCCAATTCTTTTTGCTACGTGAATAGAATTTAGTGTCCGTTTGGAAGTATTTTTTTGGAAAAACACTTGAAAGTGTTTCTAGTATTTTAAGAGTTTTTTTGATCCTAAAAAGCACTTATATGAGAAGTACCAAATCAATGCTTCTTGAAAAAAACACTTAAAATAATTTCAAAATTATTTTTAATAAAATTTAAAATTTAAATTTTATTTTAAAAGCGTTTTTTTACTCTAAAATAAGCACTTCCAAACGAGCCCTTGGTCATGTACAAAACAACTTACATAGTTGATGGTGGTTTTAAATCCCTAGTTGGTGAGTTTGGTCGTGAGTGAAGAATGACTACTTGACCAACTTGAATCTTGAAAGAAGCAATTTTTCCTAATTAACTTTATAATTAAAACTATTCATAAAGATTATGAGACATTAAGATTATGAGGCGTGATTAATTTATTTTCTCTCTTTTAAATGATGGAGTGATTCTATGACTTAGTTTCTTCCAGTGATATAATGGGTAATCGGGTGTCTCTGTGACCTACATGTTCTAAGAGTTTAGGTACAAATGGCATCGGTACAAACTCTTACTTAGCCTAGGATAAATGAGAACATGTAGATCCCATTTATCATGGATAAACCCCATTATCATTTGCGCCCCTATATATCAACACTGTGAATTCATGTATATTTCGAACAAAAAAAAATTATGTAGCCTCATTTTCTCTTAAGCATCGAAGAGGTGTGAGGAGTATAGGCAATGGGGATAGAATTGGTTAGCGAAAGAAGAAAGAAAAATAAATAATATACAAATATAAAATTTAAATCAATGAAAGAAACACATAATAAACATTTTGATTAAAAATGACAAAATTAGTAGTTTTGCCATATTTCTTCATAACATATGCATTTTAAACTTATAAAAAAGATAGGGGCAACGCCCAATTAATTACGCGGAGAAGGTAAGTATTCCCTATTAATTACAACTTCAACTTAATTCCCAATTAAGCACAAAATATTATCCAATTACCAAAATATCCTTCTACCTATTATTAATTACTTTAATTATATATTTTATTAATTATAGTTTAATATTTATTTATTTTTTTCAGATTTTTTTTTTTAAATATTTTTTTTTCGAAATATTTTTTTTTCAAAAAATATTTTTTTTTCGAAAAATATTTTTTTTTCAAAAAATATTTTTTTTTCGAAAAATATTTTTTTTTCAAAAAATATTTTTTTTTTCGAAAAATATTTTTTTTTTCGGAATTTTTTTTTTTTTCGGAAATTTTTTTTTCGAATTTTTTTTTTGTCGATTTTTTCCCCCGGAATTTTTTTTCCATGATAATTGTGTGTTAAAGTAACACAAAATCATATGTGTTGTGTGTTGCATGAACACCCAATATGTATAATATTGAGTTGCTTAAACACACATAAATAACAAATTGTGTGATACATGAACACAAAATCAGACAGACAGAATATTTGTACACAAAGTATAGAATAATGTATATGTAGGCTGATTATGTGTTCATGCAACACGCAATTGCTGAAAGTATGTGTTACAGTAACACACAACAGTATGGGTTTTGTGTTGGTAAGACACACAATGCGTTTATCATTTAAAGTATAGAATAATGTATATGTAGGCTGATTATGTGTTCATGCAACACGCAATTGCTGAAAGTATGTGTTACAGTAACACACAACAGTATGGGTTTTGTGTTGGTAAGACACACAATGCGTTTATCATTTACAGTTTTGCGTTGCTTAAACACACACAAATAACAATTGTGTGTTGCAGGAACACAGAATAAGATATACAGAATATTTGTACACATTAATAGATAATAGTGTACAGATAGTCTGAACATCTGATTGTGTGTTAATGTAACACACAATCGCTTGATGTATGAGTTACCGTAACACAAAACAGTATGGACTTGTGTGTTAATGAAAAAATCTTCGAAAATATTTTTCGAAAAAAAAAAAAAATCGAAAAAAAAAAAATATTTTTCGAAAAAAAAATTTCAAAAAAAAAAAAATTTCGAAAAAAAAAAATTCCAAAAAAAAAAAAATTTTGGAAAAAAAAATTTCGAAAAAAAAAAAAAATTCAAAAAAAAAATATTTTTTCGGAAAAAAAAAATTAAAAAAAAAATATTTAAAAAAATGAAAAAATAAATTCAGATATTAAATATATAAATATATAATGAAATAAAAAAACATATAAGGGCAATAATGGAAGGTAAATATGACCATGTGTTTATTTGAGAATTAAGTTGAAAATTTGTGAGTAAGTAGGAAGTAATTTCCTCCTTCCTTTTTTTTGAGAATGAAAAGTGAGGAAGTGTAATTAATTGGGAATTATCTCAAAAAGATATATAAACATTTATTAATGGCACAAGTAAAAACATAAACAATTAGAATCTGTACAAATTGGAACTGGATCAGAACCAGCAAATTTCTTACATATATGAGCACAACAGTCTAAATCACAACCTGTCGGTACACAAGTACCTTCAATTGAAACACATCGTTTAGGTCCCGAAGGTCCCGATGCATAATGTCCATCTGTTGATCCATAAAAAAATCAAATCAGTATATTTACATTATTATATTAATTTTGCTATTCACCATTCTAATTACATCAAAACAAATAAAATTAAAGTATAATTTTAGTGAGAAAGAAATTACCTGGTACACCAATTAGAACAAGAAGAAAGAAAAGGAACAATGGCCTGTTTAGAATTGTCATTTCTAATTAAGAATGCTAGATATCTTTGGTTTTGTGTAAACATGCTTCTGTATGATGCTCTATATATATACTTGTGCTTTTTTACCATTGTCAAAAAAGAGATCGAAAGATTTATTATTCATTTGAGATTAATTGCCATAAATTTTTATATATCTTTATAACAAAGATTTATTCCCTTATTACATAAATAATATTCACATAAAAAATATTGTCTGTTTAAGATTTTAGATATTTTTATCTACTTTTTTCGTTATATATTTATTAAAATATTAAAATTTATATTTTCAATACATATTTAAAATATCATAATATTTTATGAAAAGTATTTTTATAATAATGAATGTAATTATTACATTTTTTAATATATATAAAAAATAAGTGAATATTATTTGAAAAACAAATAGAGTCAATTATAGATTAATGTCTATTAAAAAACTTATTGGAAAAAAAGTATCTAGAATAAGATTCTTTATAGAAAACAACCCCACCCCAAACTATCTCTATAATTAATAATTAAAAAAAGGAAAAAAGAAATTAAAAAGTAAAAACAAAACAAAAACTAATAAACACATGCGCGCGTCCGTGAATTTTTTTTAAATCGTCATAACTAATTCTAAAAAAATAAAAAAATATAAAATTAATATATTTGGATAAATCAAATTAATATTTACGTATATGATTTTCTTTTTGAATTTTTTTGATTATTTTTTCGCAGACACGGAATTTCTTGTCTGCGAAAAAAATCACTATTTCAAACAGTGAATTTCATGTTTTAAACATGAAATTTCATGTTTAAAACATGAAATTCCGTGTTTGCGAAAAAAAGTAATAAAAAAAATCAAAAAATCAAAAAATCAAAAAAATTTAAAAAAATTTAAAAAATCATAGACGTAAATATTAATTCACGGACGCGCGCGTGTGATGAAATTAGTAGTAGGTGCTGGTGGTGGTGGTGGTGGTGGTGGTGGCGGCGGTGGTGGTGGTAGAAGTACTCTTTTATTTGTTTAATATTTAAAAATAAATATTGTATTAAAAGAAAATAATATATTTAATAATAAGGGTAGTAAAGGTATAAAAAATATAAAGGGGGTGTTTTCTATAAATAATTATTCTATTAGGCATTTTTTTATTAAATAAATAATTGAAGGCGTAAAAAAATATTAGGCTACTCTATGAGGATACTTTCTATAATAACCCCAAAAAAATATATCACCTTAATCACATACTTTTTAAATTATTTTCTAAATAAATCAACTATGAAAAAAGAAAAAAAAATCATAAATCATAAAAAATTTAATATAATATATCAATTTAATGTTCATTTATATAAAGAATATGGCTGAGAATGAACTAAGCCGCTCGCGAGCGGTTCGAGTTCCGGTTAAAAAAAAGTTTGGCTCGAGATCGTTCGTTAAGTTAAACGAGCCAAAAAACGAGCTCGTTTGTTAAACGAGTCGCGCCAAGCCTGATTACAAGTTTTTCATAAAAGCTCGTGAAAAAACATAATCAAATTATAGATATCAATTTTAATTTTATTTCCCAATATTTGATAATTCAAAAATTTAAATTAATTACTATATTAAAAAACATATCTTTTTTCAACACTTACCTGTCACTCCCTAATTATAAAAGAACATTTCAAATTCAACAATAAAAAAAATAGAGTATGTGATTGTATTTAATGATAGTCTACGATAGTCAATTATGATCTAATTGAAAAACTATATAATTAAAAGGTTTGCAACAAAATATCTTATAATTAATCCAAATAAGCCCAAAAATAAATAAAAATTGAGCTTGAAATAGATTTAAACGAGCTTTTTAACTCGAGCACGAAACACTTCTAAACGAGCTTTCGCGCTCGAACTCGAGCTCGAGCTTGGTTATATTCTCACGAGTCGAGCTCGAACACTAACTCTAAAGTTCGGCTCGTTTAAATATATAAATAAATAAACAAACCTGCACATCTGGTATTCGGGTAGACTCGTCTCGTTTAAAGCCCTCATAAAGATAAACGGGTGATAATTCAAGCAATGTCATTTCTTTTGTCAAAAATAAAAATAATCGACAGCGATAGTTAGGGATGTAAATGAACCAAGCCGCTCGCGAGCAGTTCGGAGAAAAGCTCGTTCGAGATCGGCTCGAATATAAACAAGCTCAAACCTAAGCTCCATCTTAAGCTCGATAAATAAACGAGCCTGCTCGAGCTCGGCTCGTGAGCTCGTTTAAAATTATTTATTATAAATTAATATATTATATAGTTATAAATATATATTATTAAACCTATTAAACAAACAAGTTTTAACATTTCTAATTTAAATCATTAGAAGTTCGGGCTCGACTCGTTTAAATTTTAGCTCGGCTTGGCTCGACTGGAGAAATTTGACAAACAAGCCTGCACATCTAGTATTCGTCTCGACTCAGCTCGTTTATAGCCCTAAGTGGTAGTTTTATTATATAGAAGTATAACTTTAAAATTAAGTTGTTTTTCTCTTTTTTGAATAAAGTTAAATAAAATTGGTACTCACAAGACAAAGAGATAATTAAAACAATTACTCACATTAACTCTAGATATAAAGATAGAGTTCTAAAAGCCTATTCAGTGTTTATAACTGATATTTAGAAAACACCCTCTTATGACTTTGACCAATTTTATTTAATCAATCCTATTTAGAGTGGTTAACAAGTCGAGTCGAATTGAGTCGAACCGAATACTAGATGTGTATGTATGTTTATTTAACATCTCGAGTCGAACCGAGTAGAGCTCAAACTTAAACAAGTCGAGGCGAGTCGAACTCAAATACGAACGAGTCAAGTCGAGACGAGCTGACAACGATCCAAGTCATATATATTAAAATTTATTGTTTAATTTATTAAGCAAGTTTTTTTAAGAGTTGAGCTTGAGTTTCTCATATACAATTTATTCCTTTATGGTTGAAACAAAACTTCCATAAACGGTTGGTATTTGATGGATTTTGTGCTATGAAAATATGAAGCGTAATATTAATGAAAAAATAAAAATTTAAAGAAATTAAAAATATGCAAGTTGATATTGAGGGTTTAAGAATATATTTACAAGTAAATAATATATTAATTTATAATTCATAAATATAAACGAGTCGTTCACGAACGAGATCGAGCGGACTTATTTACTTAACAAGTTTAAATTGAAGTTTGACCTTATTTATATTTGAGTCGTCTCGAACAAGCTTTTCTCCAATTCGAGTTCGACCTGCTCGCGAGCGCTTGATTCATTTACAACCCTACTCCCATCCTTTGTCCAACGATATTTGTTTAATTTTTTTTAGAAAAAGTCAAATATTCTCTCTGTCCACCTACTAAAAGAGGTCATCCCATATTATTTGTTCTTTTATAATATCAAGATATATTTATTTTTTAAAATTACTTATAAATAATTAGTTAAAAAAATAGTGCAATAAATGATTTTATACTTATTAAATAAAGAGAATGTTATTAAGAGGGGGTTCATTTTATATTTTTATAATCCTTATACAATAAAAAGTAGGACAAATAAAATTGGATAGGAAAATATCATTTGTCATGTTATTAGTACCACGAGATATTTTATTCTACTTGTTAAATATTGTTCATAATTAAATGATAGAAAAATGATTGTAATAAAAAACTATATGTGTATTAATTTAAAACATATATATATATATATATATATATATATATATATATATATATATATATATATATATATATTCGACGTGAATATTATAATGGTTTTTAAACCATTATAATATTTAGTAACTGATTTTGTACCTTGTTATGTGGAATTAAATTTTATTTTAGTCTCATATACCAAGGTTGTATCCTTAACTTTAGAATAAGTATCTTTGACATCATTCTATATGTTTTTTGTAGTTTTCAGAAACATGCAATTTTGAGTTATCTCTGGTTGCCTTAAGTTATAAAGCCATGACATGATTGAGGAATCCTCCACGTTTCATGTTGCAAATTTTGGATCATCTTCTTCAAGCAAAGTATTAGTAAGATGTCTAAGATTTCCTTTACCTTTCATAAACGTCCTTACCCATTGAAACCAAAGTAAATAGTTTTTATTATTTAGACGGTATGACAGCTGCGAATTCTAAAAATCTCCATGTGAGAATTGAAAAGGTTGATTCAAATCAGTAATTAATTGAGTATTGGGTGGAACATTACTTTTAGGCGTGATTAACATCGTTATTAATTGAAGATCAGAGAAGCATAAAGGCCTATAATATTTCTCTGCAAGCAGTAATGAAATCTGTTGTAGGAAGAAAGGAACCTAAAAATAAAGAGAAAATAGAGATAGGAAAAACCTAGAGCTCTGACACCATGCAAAAAGATATTTCTGATGTTTTATTTATGAGTAAAGCCCTCCCGTGGTCCTTTAACTATGGCCAAAGTGTAGCATCCGCCCCTGATCTTCATTTTTACCCTTTTTGGCCCCTGATCTAACTATTTTTTGATGTCGTTAGCCATTTTTTCATTTTTCTATCAATTGACCGTTAGTCAACGCCACATGGCGCAATGTCATCGCCACATCACCGCTACGTCACCTCAGCTTCATCTCTAACTTTAAAAAAAAAAATTTTGAAGGTTTGAAGCATTCAAACCTTCAACAATGAAAAAAAAAAATCAAAAAACTGAATCGAAAGCAATTTAAAGAAATAAAAACTGAACTAAACTGATTGTTTTACCCAGTTAGGAGGGTCAAATTCAGAAAGAGGTTATTGTTGATAACATACTCATTAAACTATCTAATTGTTCTTTTATGCCTTCAATAAAATATTTTTTAAAAAATGCCTAATGAAGTAAATATTTATAGAAAACATCCTCTTTATATTTTCCATACTTTTACTACCCTTATTATTAAATATATTATTTTATTTTAATACAATATTAATTTTTAAATATTAAACAAATAATAGGGTACTTCTTTCTCCACCACCACCACCACCACCACCACCATCACCACCACAACCACCACCACAACCACCATGTATGTAACCACCACTACATCCACCACAACCATCACCACCTCCACCACCACAACCATCACCACCACCACCACCTACTACTACTAATTCCATCGCACGCGCGCGTCCGTGAATTTTTTTTTAAAATCGTCATAACTAATTCAAAATAAATCAAAAAATTAAAAAAATTGTATTTTTGAATAAAGCAAATTAATATTTACGTCTATGATTTTTTTTTTTTTTTTTGAATTTTTTTAATTTTTTTTTCGCAGACACGGAATTCCATGTTTTAAACACGGAATTCCATGTTTTAAACATGGAATTCCATGTTTTAAACCGTGAACTAAACATGAAATTTCGTGTCTGCGAAAAAAAAAAAAACAAAAAATTCAGAAAATTCCGAAAAAAAATCATAGACGTAAATATTAATTTGATTTATCCAAATATAATTTTTTTTATTTTTTTTTTGAATTAGTTATGACGATTTTAAAAAAAATTCACGAACGCGCGCGTGTGTTTATTAGTTAATTTCTTATTTTTTAATTGTTAACTATAAAAATAATTTGGGATGGGGCTGTTTTCAATAAATATTTTTTTCTAGGCACCTTTTTCTAAATAAGTTTTTTAATAGGCATCAATCACCAATTGGCTAATTCAGAAAAGGCAACAAACCCATCTTTGTTCTTATCATGAACATCCATTTCCCTATGCGTTCTATGTCCAAATCTACCTGCACCTGGTGAATGAACCTTTAAAAACAATCGGCATATATCTCCTTTGAATCTACAAATTCAAATAAACTTCAGAATTTACTCTTTCCCTCTAACAACACAAACGGTCCCACCGGATCCACCTCCCGTAATTTTTCCTCCATATAAAGTTCCTTCATCAGACTTCTCCTTCCATTTCTTGTTCTGCATTTCTTGCACTAATTTCACAAGCCTATCTGTTCCATCTGACCTAAGTCCACAAGCACTGTAACTCGCGTGACACTACACAAAACAATATTTACACAATTAATCCCTAACATTCAGAATTGACACAAAATGATCATATAAAAGTACCTGATACATAAGTTCTCCAAGAAGAGCAGTGAGTTGATAATCCGAATTAGCAGAAGTTAACAACGCTTTAAAGTTCTACAATTTTGCGTTTATTTAGTTAAACAAACATTAATAAAAGTAATATAAAGCCATAAATATTACAACCTTGACACAGAAACTTTCGTAAATAGGATGACCCGAGTGGGAAGATTTTGCAGATGCGGAAGATTATTTAAATAAATTCTCAATACCGAAGGTCATACACCTTTTAAGAGGCTATGCAACCTTTAGTACGTGAAGGTGAAGGGGCTAACACATATAGCTATATCGGTTACGGAGCCATTTTGATGTCACTATTTGTTGCTCTTTTTCTGATATTTTACTATTAGTAACTTAGTGAAGTTGTGTTTCTGTATTTAAGACTTAACTGTAGTAGTACATGATGACTCTGATTAAAGAATCGATTCGATTTTAAATTATGTAAATGTTGCTAGATTATGATTATTAAAGTAACATATTAGTCTCTTATCTTTGATTTTGTAACAATATGAGTCCTTTTATCTTGCAAATGTAACATTCCAGTCACTTATCGTCCACTTTTTTGACACTTTAGTCCCTATCTTGTAAAAATAAAATTATAGTCCCTTCTCTTTTGATTTTATGAAAACGTTACTTCTTTTTGGGTAGTTTAATTTTTTACCTTTTTGACACTTTAGTCCCTAAACTTGTAGATATAACCATTCAGTCCCTTATCTTTCGATTTTGTGACATTGTTAATCCTTTTCTGTATTTTCATATTTGGTCCTTTTATCTTTCACCTTTTTACACTTTACCTTATCTTTTATTTTTGACAAGGTTAATCTTTTTCTGCATTATCACATTTGATCCTTTTTTAATTTTTGACCTTTTTGAGACTCTGGTCCCTTATCTAGTAAATTATAACATTTAAGTCCCTTGACATTTGATTTTGTGACAATCATCACTTATAACATAATTTGGAACACAAAAAAAAAAAAAATAACAGTCATAAAATCGAAAGACAATGGATTAAAACCTTACTTTTCCACTATAAGTGACTAACTAAACTATCAAAATGTGCAAAGATAAAAGGATCAAATGACCTATATACCCTTAATCAATTTAAACAATTACCAGTATACCCCTTTTGCCACAGGTGTACGCGGAGGGAACGGCTAGACCAACAGGTGGAGCAGCACTTTAGTCCCGTATTTTGTAAATGACTAATTTACCCTTAATAAATTATATATTAAGTGTAAATGACTATTTTACTCTTTTTTGACACGTTAAACCCTTAACTTGTAAATATAACATTTTAGTCCCTTGAACTTTTTCTTTTATGACAATATTAGTCTATTTTCCACATTTTTTTAACATTCGGTCCTCAATTTTTCACATTTTTTGTCCCATATTTAAATGGGTGAAGCAAAAAGGGGTGATATATAGCAATGCTCATTTTGTAAAATGATTACTTTACCCTTTTCTGACACTTTAAACCTTAACTTGTAAATCTAACATTTTACTCCCTTACCTTTTTATTTTGTAACAATATTAGTCCATTCTCCGCATTTTTTTTACATTCGGTCCTCAATTTTTCACTTTTTCGACACTTTACTCCCATATTTTGTAAAATTACCAATTTACCCTTTTTCGACACTTTAAACCCTAAACTTGTAAAAATAACATTTTAGTCCCTTATCGTTTTATTTCGTAACAATATTTTAGTCCATTTTCCACATTTTTTTTAACATTCGGTCCTCTATTTTTCACCTTTTCAACACTTTACTCCCATATTATGTAAAAGGAAAATACTTTCATCCAATATTGGATGATCCTACACCAATTATATTCATACACATACCCCATGTTTTAAACTTACAAAAGTAACTAAATTATTAATCCAATGACATGTGTTTTGTTATATTAGTCAACGGCTGTGATTTAAATATTGGACCATCCAATATTGGATGGAAGTCTTACCCTATGTAAAATGACTAATTTACCTTTTTTTGACACTTTAAACCCTTAACTTGTAAAAAACTAAATATAACATTTTTGTCCCTTGTCTTTTTATTTATGACAACATTATCCATTTTCCGGATTTTTTTAACAATTGGTTTTTTAATCTCCATCTTTTTGACACTTAACTCCCAATATTTTGTAAAATGACTATTTTACCCTTAACAGGTTTACGCAGAGGGACTCGCTGGACCAACAGGTGGCGCAGCAGCTATAGCTATATTAGTGGGACCCGATTCTCCAGTTTCATTCGAAACTAAATTAAGAGGATCTCATATGTCACATGTTTATTTTTTACTAATTAATTTTTCTTGTGTATTTTCAGATACGAGAAATTAGAAACTGATTATTTTGTATTTCATTCTCTGTATAATAAGCTTGTTCAAAAGAGTTTCGCTCGATTATTATTTGATGATTTTTCAAGAAATGCCATAATATTTAATTAAAATAATTTATATTGTTTTTTATGGTCCCTTAATCTTTCACTTTACACCATGTCCACAACTTTTACGATTTATTTTATGTGTATGAATTTTTGTTTTTTACAATAGGGACTTGTAATATCAAGAGTATTATAATATAGGGACTTATATGCAATTTTGTTTTTGTTTGTTCTAATTGTAGCTCAATTGATGATGCTAGTAAAGAAAAGTTTGCACAATTTGCTTCTTTGAGTGGTGATGAAAGTTATGAAAGCCGTGATCTTGACGAGTTTGTAATATTGCATTTTCTGGTCCTCACAATTTGGCCTTTTGAAATTATTTTTTTAGCGTTTGATTTGTTTTTTTTGTTTTTATGATAAAATATAGGGACTTGTAGTGACATATGTTGCATAATATAGGGACCTATAGCGCAATTGACTAAAAACATATTCCTAACTCCATGCTTGAAAATCTCTTCCATAATCTGGGATTGTGTCTAAAATTAGGGACCTATAGGGGAATTTTTGCATAATATAGGGACCTAGAGTACAATAAACTAATAAAATTTATTCCTAGCTCCACGCATGAATTACCTCTTCCTTAATACAGGCTTGCGTCAAAAATTACTGTCCTCTATAGTGAAATATTTGCATCATATAGGGATCTATAGTGCTTATTCCTAGCTCCACCTAAAAACCTCCTTGATCCAGGATTGTGTCCGAAAATAGGTACCTATGGTGCAGTTTTTGCATAATATAGGGACCTATAGTGCAATTACAAAAGATACTAATGATTCATTGTTGATTGTGTAGGTGGCTCAGCAAGTATCAAAGCCATTATATGATTTGAAAGTGGGACCCACTAAATTGGTCCCTAAACAAGTCGGAAATATGTACACAGCCTCTCTTTTTATGCTGCTTTTGTGTCGCTCATCCACTTCGATTATAAAAAAAGAAAAAAATAGATAGTAGATTTGCCATATTTCTTCATAACATACTTGCATTCTAAACTCATAAAAAAGTTATAATATAAACCTTTACTAATGACATAAATAAGAACATGAACAAATAGAATCTACACAAGATGGAACCGGATCAGAACCAACGAACTTCTTACACTTACTAGTACAACAAGTTAGATCACAACCTGCGACCCCACAATTACCTTCACTTGAAACACATCGTTTAGGTGTTGAAGGTCCCGAAGCAGAATATCCTCCTATTGATCCAAAAAATTAAAATCATTATATTTACATTATTATATTAATTTTGCTATTCATCTTTCTAATTAATCATAACAAATACAATGAAATTATATTTTTAGTGAGAAAGAAATTTGACCTGGTACAACAATAAGAACAAGAAGAAAGAAAAAGAACAATGGTCGGTTAAGAATTGCCATTTCTAATTGAGAATGCTAGATATTTTTGGTCTTGTGTCTTCTGTATGATGCTCTATATATACTTCTGCTTTCTTACAATTGTCGAAAAAGGCATGAAAGATTTATTGTAGACATTAATTGCCGTAATTTATTTATATATCTTATTCTCTAGTTTCATAAATAATATTTATTTATTAAAAATAATGTTTAAAAATATTATCTATTTAAAATTTACGATACTTTTATCAACTTTTTTCATTGTATCTTTATTAAAATATTTTTTAATTTATTTTTACATTACATAAGATATTTTATAAAAAATATTTTTATAATGATGAATGTAATTTTTATGATTTTTGATATATATATAAAAAAAATTCAAATGAATCAATTATAAAAATAGAAAAAAATCATTTAAAAAATCATATAATTTATTCATTTAAAATTCACTTAGATAAGATAAAATAAAAGGGTGATAATTCAAGCAATATCTTTTTTTAATTGTGGTAAGTTTATTATGGTAGATTGTGGTAGATTTTTAAAAAAAATTCAAATGAATCAATTATAAGAAAGTAAAATAATAAATCATGAAAAAATCATATAATTTATTCATTAAAATTTACTTAAATAAAAATAAAAGGGAGATAATTCAAGCAATATCTTTTTTTTATTGTGGTAGAATAAAGGTTTCCGATATTCTATCTGTCCACCTACTAAAAAATATTACAATATGAAAACGTTTTTTCCTTTTTTCCGTTATCACTCATAATCAATGAGTTAAAAGGAATAGTGCAATAAATGATCTAATATTTATTGTATAAGGATAAGATCATAAAGATGAGATTTTTTTTTTAATCCTTGTATCATAAAAAGTAGAACAAATAAATTTGGACAAAAAGAGTATTATTTGTCCCGTTATTAATACCACAAGATTTTTTCTATACTTTTTAAATATTATCCTTAATTAAACAATTAAAGAACTATTTTTCTCTCTCTAAGATACGCTCGCTCCTCTCTCTAAAAAGTTAAAACCTTCTCGTACACGACGACTATCTCTTCGTCTTCACCGCCCCTTTTCTTCTTCTTTTCAGTACTTGGTGTCGCCTAGGGCGTGATAAAAATAAGATAAATAATAAGTTAGAAAACAACGCACTCTCACCCTAGACATGCACAGTACTGCAAGTATTACAGGACGAATGCAAGTTTCAATGATAAGTTGAGTTCGTTCTCAGGGACTTAGTGTGTTAATCGAATGGGTAGAAATAACGAGTAAGAAGTAAGTAATTAGAGGACAGGAAAATAAAGAAAGAATAATTCGAAATAACTAATTAAACTAAGGAAATTAAAGACAGTATATTAAATACGAAGAAATATGAGATGAGAAGTATAGCTTAGATTTTGCTAGTATGCACTAATCCTTCTAATTCATTCTATCAAATCTAGTTAATAAGGGAGATAATCAGCTCTTAGATATTTAGTCAGGATTCTAAATTCCCATACCCTAGACCTTGAGAGCGACTAAGGGGGCTACGAACACACCACGAGGCTAGTTCAAATAGGGTTTACAAGCGCTACCAAGGCCCTAAGCAATCAATTTCCATACATGCTGATAGTGATTAAATTATACCCTAATGACTATCTAGTTTGAATTAGTGTTGTCAGGACCAATATCGACACTAGACGTTATGTGGTGTTTCAATAATTAGACACCCAGCTAAGGTGATCATCTAACTACTATTAAGGTAATCCTAAACGCTGCGCACCACAGGGAAAACAGTCATTAAATCAAAACACATAAACAAGTATAAAGGTAAGCAGCTAATATCAGATTACAACATGAAATTCCCAAAGAAACTTAGATAGAAAGAAATTAGAATTCATAGTTTATAATGATGCAGAACCCAAGCTATGGGAAGTTTAGTTCATACATGAAGGAAATAAACTAAAGGAAATAATAAAAGACATCATCTTCCTCTCTACAATAACTCTGATGAATAAAACCTTAAGAACTAATTACTATGAGGCAAGGATAATTTACAAGTGATATAAGGGTGTATTTATAGGTGTTTAGAAGACCTAATTCATTTTCTTGAATGAGAAGGTAAGTAGTGGACTCCAAGCCCAACTCAAATTCGTAACCCTAAAACATGAAATCAGACCTGTTTTTGTTTTGATCCTAGCAGCTTCAATACTCATCTGTTTGACGCGTATGAGTAGTCGAAATTTATCGTTTCGGAAAGATCTTCAACTTTTCTCTTGATCGTTTCTCCAAATTCCACACCTATTTTGAAATATAAGCTGATTTGTGGTCGTAGGTGCAGAAATTCAGAATTAAGGCAGTTTTTCCTTTTCCATGTTTTTAGCTTTTCTTTCCTTATCTCCAATTACCATGCTTATCTATTTCCATATCTCTTAGTCTTTGACTTGGACTCTAATTAATATCCATAATTATCTTTAAAGCTTCACACTAAATAAATAATTAAACCCAATATGCTCTAAAAATATTATTTTACTAAATTAAGACTCGAAATAGGAAAGTGCACTATTTCTCAAGAAAATCAATTAGAAAGACTTCTAAATCACTAAAAATGATGTCTCGTCTTAACATAAATCTATCAAAAATGAGGAGACATCAATACTTCTCTCTCGGATAAGGAGCATCTGCTCCCTCACATCTCTTGGAGAATGAGCTCATCATCAGATGGCTCGATTTTCCCCAAAACTATTAGAAACCCTAGGGTTTTTTTCAAAATTTCTATCAAAGCTATTACAACACGCCTATTTACTAGGGAAAGTGAACTGAGCTACAAAGCAGGAAATGGTGGCTCTAAGGAGGAGGCAGAAAATTATAATGAGTACTGGGGGATGACTATTCCTATTAACCCCAATCATTGGCCTCGTTATTGTTGCAAGGGAAATAAGATAGCCGAACAGGTCAGTCTCTTGTATCCTTCTATTACACTTCTCTTTTTGTCTTCAGCAGATTGTAAGAAAGAGTATAGAAAAAGGAAAGGCCAACTATTGGGAAGGGGTGTATTCATTATGAGAGAAGTAGCGCGTGCAAGGTGGATTAGGGTAGTAGGCTGTTTCACATTCCGGCTTAAGGAAACGAGAGTAATAATGATTCGCCTTAAGAGTAATGAAGATAGGGTGTTAAGGTGTACCTCACAGAGCAATCAGAGAAGGCCCTTTGTGAAACTCAATAAGATTGCGAGAGCAACGAAGAGACTCACATACCTTATGCTTACCGAGGTTTGGTTAACTATGGTTCTCACAATCTTCTATATAAATCCAACTTACATCCCAAGTCAGCTATATAAACCTTCTTTCCTTATACTCTACTTTCCCTTAACCCTTTCTTGTTATTTGGTTTGTTCCCCACTCTTTTCAACTAATACTTTCACTACGCTTCTTATTTTTCATATACAATCTCCACTTTCTCGTACCTTTCATATTTGTAGAAGAAAATTATCAATGGCGACAAGGGACTGCCATGCTCTGCCTATCATTCCTTTAACTGATCACAATTATAGGAAGTTGGGGTTATTAATATTAGTTTAAAGGCTCGGTTAGCTGAAAGCATGAAGGAAGAGATAACCGTCATCCTTAAAGTCATAGGAGAAGCGCCAGTTTACACCGTGGTACTTAGGAAGTTTCTAGAAGAAAAATGGGGAATTCAAGGTAACTTCAGAGTAACTGTAATAAAATACAACATGTTCAAGAAATAGTTGTGGTTATTCGATGACCGAGGTGGAGTGATGCTACCGCGTGCAAAGTATGTGATGCCCCCAGAAGAGCGGCATACATTTATGAATTGGTTGAAGGCATAGAAAAACCATGATAGATTTGCGTCTAGTTTGAGGAACACCGTTTAGAGTGATACGGGAAAGATCATTGGTATGGTATCCCATGAGTGATATAGTTTCTTTCGTGACTAGTATACCTAGACGTACCAACGATAAATTGGTTAGCGATTCTATCATTGGGTAATGCAACGTGTTCATGAATGTTTGTAAAAAGAATCTAAGAATGTAAAAACTAGAAAATTAAAAAATAATGTTGTGGTGCTTATGTGCAAACTTAAGACGATTTTTCCTAAAAAAAAAGCACAATGGTCCATCTTGTCATACACTTATACGAGGAAGTTTAGTTAGGACATCCGGTTCAAATGCGTAGGATCTACCTATTTAAGAGGTACTTGAAGAAACTAAAAGACTATATTTGGAATCCGGCTAGGCCTGAGGGTTCTATTGTCGAGAGATACGTTGTGAAGGATACATTCCTTTCTACCAAGTCTGACCCACAGGGCTTCTCCTCGGCGAGTATTGTTGATGTGGCAGGATCAACTTCATATCCTCTTGCTCACTATGATAACCTAGCTTTGGCTAGGAAGTTTCTTTTGATCAACTCCTTGACAGCTTATTCTTATAAGCTATTTCGTCAAATATTCTAATCTTCTAGCTCCATTCAAAAATCTTCATCAACCCTGAGGCTTTCATGTAAAATGGTCCATAACTACATAAAAAGTACACAAAACAGACCAAATCGAGAAAAAGACACTTGAGACTAGAAAAGATGTAAATATGGTCAAAATGAGCATGAAAGTGCACAAAATATCCAAAATTAATTTAAAAAGATCTCATAAACCGATGTCTCTCTTGTTGTGGTAGATTAATCCACTCATGAGACATTCTTTTGGGAGTTTATTGGGCCTAAGTGAGAAATTTTATCTAATATTTGTTATATTGCACTTTTGTCTCTTGTTTTGGTCATATTAATATTTATAGAGTTTTGCCTTAATTGTGTGTTACGTGCTATGTTGTAGATCTCGGTTCCGCGGTCTAGGCAGAATTACGCGGTTTTGAATCCCGCTGAGTAATTATAATATTTTTAATTATTAAGTCACAAAATTCATCTAAGAACACTATAATAAATATGAAAACTCTAAAACTTGAGTTGTAATATCAATTCAAGAATTCTCGAGAATGAGAGAAATAAAAAGAGGGCCTAAGCGACCATTATTTGCCATTAATCGGGCGCCTAGGCGGCCATTTTTTGTCATTAGTCGGTGCCTAGCCGGGTTAGGCGCCTCTTCCACGACGATTAAAACGGTAAGCAAAATCGCCTAGCATTTTTACTAGGCGTAGGCGCCTGAGGGGGAGTTGACGCCTAGACGATGATTTCTACAACATATCTTTTAGTGTCTATCTAGGGGTCGCTGATCACATGAAGTTCAATAGTAGTACGGGGTAAATGCTTCTTAAGAAGAAATATCAAACAAGAATTAACATAAATAATATAAAAATACAAATTGCGTATGTCGGAGTTGAACCTAATTCTATTGCTTGGAAGGAAATTATCTTGACGGTTGGATATCACGTGAATTTTTTAAGTAGTGCGAAGTGAACGCTTCTTAAGAAGAGATTTCAAACAAGCATTAACATAATAATATTAAAAGACAAATTGCGTCTGCCGGGAGTCAAACCCGGGTCTATTGCTTGGAAGGCAATTATCCTAACCGTTGGACTACAAACGCTTATTGACCTTTAGTGTCTATTCAATTTCATATTATTGTATGAAGTTTAAAAGTAGCACAAAATGAACGCTTCTTAAGAAGAAATCTCAAACAAGAATTAAGATAATAATATGAATAGACAAATTGCATTTGTTTGAAGTCGAACCTTGGTTTTTATGCTTGAAGACAATTATCCTAACCGTTGGACTACAAACACTTGTTGTCTATCTAGTGTTTGATGATCACATGAAGTCAAAAGTAGTACGGAGTAAACGTTTAATAAGAAGAAATCTCAAACGATAATATACATAAATAATATAAAAATACATAATACATCTGTCAAGAGTCAAACTCGGGTCTATTGCTTAGAAGACAATTATTCTAATTGTTAGACTAAAAAAATTTGCTGACCTTTAGTGGCTATCTAACGTTCATATATCACATGGAGATCAAAAGTATCTTAGAATGAAAAAATTTCCTAAGAAGAAATTTCAGACGAGCATTAACATAGATAATATAAAAAGACGTAATGCATCTTTTGGGAGTCGGAACCGTTTCTATTGCTTGGAAGATAACAATCCGAAGTAACAATATCAAATAAGAATTAACATAGATAATATAAAAACACATAATGCATCTTCCAAGATTCAAAACCTGGTATATTGTTTGGAAGGAAATTATCCTAACCCTAAGATGTATTAAGTTGAAACTTGTGAATGTCACCCAAAGGCTCTTAACCTTAGCTTGTGCTTTATAAAAATGTTCTCCACTCGTATATAATATCAAAATATGACAGACCCACAACCCATTTGAGGTATCTTCCCTACACCTTTGGCTTAGATAATACTTTCTTTTGTGGCATATCGGTTATGACTTTCACTAAATAAGTTATAAAGTCCCGAGGCTACTACTAAAGCGAGAGTTATTCTTCTCATGGTTTATACCTGGTCTCGGATCCTTGCTATCTCTTACTCACATAATATATAAGATCTTTTTTCTTTTCATCTTTTTGAATTAACATATTTTTAACAGCTTCTCTTCTTGTTTTAGCTTCGGCTAATTCCGTACTTACTTCTTTTAGTAAACGAGGATCATCTAATACATCGTGACTACTTTTTATTTTAATATTCCTTTTCCTCTTCTTCTTCTTCTGCTTCTTCTCCAATATTTTTAACTGACCATCTCTATCACTTGTAAATCTAAGGACTGTTGATTTTTAAAAGTTTACATTTTTTGAATCATATGAAGAAACTTAGGATGTTCATGTATGATTCTATAAGTAGTTGCATCTACTGAGAAACCATGTTTTCTCATTTCCTTCATCGATTCAATTGCCTCTTCATACTCTTTTTTCTTAATAAACCCCTGTATAATAACGTTGTAGGTCACACTATTTGGCGACAAACCATGTTCCTTCATACTTGAAACCCACTCTGTTGCATCTTCCAACATTCCTTTGCGACAAAGTCCACCTATAATAGTAGTATGAGTATATAAATCAGGCATCAAACCTTTGTTTGATAGCTTGTAAAAAACATCTAATGCAGCATCAAGTTGGTTATCTTTACATAATCTATGAATAATTGTTGTATATGTCACAATGTCAGGAGTTATATTACTACTTTCCATGGATACTAATAAAGACATAGCCTCGGTAAAACGTCTATTATTGCACAATCCGTTTAACATTGTATTATATGTCACAATGTTAGGATATATGCCCTTATCTTTCATCTCAGAAAATAATTTAAGAGCATCATCAACCATGCGATCCTTGCATAGACAATCAACAATGGTGCTATAAGATTGGATGCCAGGTTTAGAAATCTCCCTTTTTTCAAATACTCTTAGCCATTCAAGAGCCTTGAGTGTATGTCCAAGTTTACACATCCCATTTAGCACCACCCCAAAAGTAACTTCATCACACGGCTCACAAAGTTTTTCCCTCATTAACCTTTGAAACAACTCTACAGCCTCTTTACCTCTATCTTCACCAAAGAGGCCCTTAATCAGGGTGGTATACGTAACCACATCAGGAACATGACCGCTTTTGAAGAGACATCCTAATACCGCAAAACTCATATTACTTTTTCTTAACGAGCCGTAACAAGTTATAGCTATAGTCATTGTGTAATTATTTACCGGAGCCCCCAAAATACGCATTTCTCTGAATAGAGAAAGAGCATAAGGGTAATTTTTTATCTTCACAACAGTACCCAATAGCTTATTGTAATCTATAACAGTAAGCTTAGGTCGCGTTCGGATCATTTGATTGACAGTAAAACGAGCATCTTTGACACAATTGATATCATCAAAAGATGAAATTGAAGAATAAAAGAAGAGGGAAAAAGGGTTACCGATTGTGTTGATGGAAGAAAGAGAAGATCTAAAGCAAAACAAAGAAGAACCAATCAGCTTCATGATGTTAATGTTGACGAGAGAAGGAAATGGTTGTTGCTAAAAATGTAATATGATTGTGAATCTGTGATGTTTTTTTTTTTTTTTTTTTCCAAAGCATTATAATATAGATAGATAGATAAAACGGTTACAAGTTACCCTACCCCTATCGGGTCAATGTCCGTACTAAAGATAGTTGCTAACTGGGGAGGGATACAGACATCCCAGTTGTCAAACAAGTTGCTTAAAAGCTGTTGTTTGACAACCCAGTCAGCGGCAAGATTCTTACTCCTAGAAATAAGAGTAAAGGATGGACTCGAAAGTTCCGCCAAAAAATAAATATTACAGACGATGTTTTTAATAGAATGATTAGAAATAAGTAATCCTGAAGAAAGGGGCTTCATGATTTGCTCCGCATCATTCTCAATAATAACGCTTCCAAAAGGGTACTCTAATGCCATCTCAGTTGCTTTAAGGATCCCCGTGGCTTCTGCTTCTAACACTGAATCTGTCTCGATTTTCCAACTTTTACCTGTAACAAATTCACCATTAGAGTTTCTTACAATACATGCAATAGCTGAGCCTTTATTCGAGAAAGCCGCATCGCAGTTTATTTTGATCTTATTAGGGGGTGGTTTTTTCCATTTTTCTTTAAATTTTTCATTTTTGTTAGGATTGTTATTAGTGATATGAACTAAGGGTTGAGGAGTAATAACCCTATCTTTCGCCTTATCCATGAAGTTAATATCATTAGGGTTGGTGATATTAAAATATTCTTTCCAAGATTCAATGGAACTATTAATAGTTCTTATAGGGTCACAATTTTTTCCATTATAAATAAAATTGTTTCTACTTTTCCAAATTTGCCAAAGGATGTTACAAATGAGTTCAAGTATTCTATCTTTTTTATCAAAATTAGAGGTTATTTGCTGGACATAGTTCAAAATCCATTGATCTAGTCTATTAGTGCTATCATTATCTGATTTTATATTAAGGGGGCTAGAGAACCAAACACATTTGGCCCAAGGGCATCTAAAGAGCATGTGTTCAACCGTTTCAATATTATTGTTACAAATTTTGCAAATATTTGTGTCACTACATTTTCTATTGAAAAGATTTTCTTCAGTGGGAAGTAGATTTCTAATAGTTCTCCATATAAAATTTCTAATTTTGGTTGGGGTTTCCAAATGCCAGATTAGATTCCAGAGGTCTTTACCCCTAGTGATAGAAATTGTTGGTGTATTTTGATTCTTGACCATATCTTTCTGATTTTCTTCATTTTTTAGTTTATGGTAAGTTTCTTTAACAGTATAGATTCCATTTTTGCAGTAATTAATACAAATTAGATCTTCACAATCTATTTTAGGAATAATCATATTTTCAATCTTATCACTAATATCTTTGTGGTAGAGATTTTTAATAAGATTAGTATTCCAAGTTTTATCATCTTTCATAAGCTGTATTACCTTTGTTATAGCATTATCTTTAGGTTTAATAATGCTATTGTTGTTATTAATCCAATTATGTTCATGTATTTTGATATTTTTTCCATTTCCTATTTTCCATTTGATATCATTCTCAAAAGTTCCTCTGCCTATTAACATACTTCTCCAGCCCCAAGAGGGTGAGCTTCCTAACTTAGCTTCTAAAAAGTCACAATTGTGAAAATATTTTCCTTTTAGTAGTTTATAAAGCAAGGAATCTTTTTTATTTGCAATGTTCCAGGCTTGTTTGCCTAATAGTGCTTTGTTCATAAGGTGTAGGTCTCTAAAACCCAAACCCCCTTCAAATTTAGATAAGGTCAAAAGATCCCATTTAGCCCAATGAATTCTTTTTTTGCCTTTGTCACCCCACCAAAATTGTGCAATGATAGAGTGAATTTGATTAACTATATTTTTAGGAAAAATAAAGTTTGACATCATATAATTTGGTAGGCTTTGAATGATAGCTTTTATAAGAATTTCTTTACCTCCTTCAGAGAGAAAGAGTGTTTTCCAATTTTCTAGTCTTTGTAAAACCTTATCTATTAAGTATTGAAGGTCTTTAGATTTAGATCTAGTCCATTCTGTAGGAAGACCCAAATAATTACCAAGATTATGAGTTTTTTTCATTTTTAGTCTTTTAGCCATCACCTTTTGAAGGAATGAGGGTGTATTGGGGCTAAAGATTACCCCACATTTGTTGAGGTTTAGACAGAGACCTGTCCCATTTTTATAAATGTTCATAATTTCAATAAAGGATTGTATCTCAATATTCTCAGCATTGAGAAAAAATAGACTATCATCAGCAAAAAGGAGGTGAGTTATTTCAGGGCATTTATTACCAATTTTGATGCCTTTAATTAAGTCTTTTTCTTTTTTATCCCTTACAAGATCATTTTGGGTTTGGGTTATAAGGCAAAAAATCAAAGGAGATAGGGGATCTCCTTGTCTTATACCTCTAGTTGGTTTTTGTAGTTGGTGGGTTACTCCATTGATCATTACAGAGTAGGTTACAGAGGTAATACATAGCATTAGTTTCCTAACCCAATCTTTATTAAAACCCATTTTAATCATGAGGTCCTCTAGAAAATCCCATTCAACATATTCATAGGCCTTTTGAATATCAACTTTGATAGCTATCATATATTTCTTAGTTGTTTTCCTTCTTTTGATATGGGTAATTAATTCATGTGCTATCATAGTGTTTTCTTGAATGACTCTATTAGGCATGAAAGCACTTTGATTTTCACCTACTAGGTAGTTCATGTGAGGTTGTAGTCTATTAACAAGAATTCTTGCTATAATTTTATAAATAAAATTAGAGCAACTTATGGGTCTATAGTGTTTAATATTAGTCGGTTTACTAATTTTTGGGATAAGGGTGATTATAGTTTGATTAATATCATTTAAATCCCCTTGATTGTTCCAAAAGTTATTAATAAATCTCATAATATCCAGTTTAATAATTTCCCAGTAGTGTCTAAAGAAATTTCCATTATAACCGTCAGGTCCTGGTGCCTTATTAGGTCCCAGTTCCCAAGTAGCTTTTTTGACTTCCTCCTCATTGATGGGTTTATTGAGGAGGTCAGCTATATTTGCATCCAATTTAGTGGTTATGATATCAAGTGTACTTTTGTAGTCCCTAGGACCCACAGTTGTAAAGATATTATTAAAATAACTAGTGATTTCATTGTTAATATCATTATTGTTATCTAGCCAAACTCCATTATCATTTGTTATATTAGTGATTTTATTTCTGCTTCTTCTTTCCTTAGTACAAGCATGATAGTACTTTGTGTTTTTCTCACCTTTTTCTAACCATAAATTTCTAGATCTAGTTTTCCAAAAGGCTTCTTCTCTTTTCCAAGTTTCATCTAATTCTTTAATTGTTGAGTTATACTCATCCCAATTGAAATTGGGTATGTTTGAATTAGAAATAATTTCTAATTTTTAATCTGTGATGTTAGGTGAAGAGGACGACTTGAGATGCTCTTTTGTGAACCAATTGTCTTTTTTTTTTTCTTTTTTTTTTTTAAGTCAAATGTCATTAAAAAAATACAAATATTTATACAAAATGGTAAAGAGTTAAAAATGATTGGTATAAACGTAACTTCATAAATACTTACTACATTTGTACATCTCAATATCTCAATGTCTTTTAGACATTTTCATTAGTACAAAACAACATAAATATATCGATCATACACGTTTTCATAACTTGTTTATTGCCATAAACATAACTTCATACATATCTATTATTAAGTAAGAGATTGACCAACCCTTTTTGGTTAGCTTGCATTTTATTAAACTTCTCTTTCCCTTTCTCCAAAAGTGGATTATGAACCACATAATCATTCGGATCATTTCTTCTCGACATTTTATCCTATCCAACATATATAATAATAATAAGAAGAAAAAAACACCTTCAATAATTAAATCAATATAATCAAAAGAGCTATTTACCATATACACCCTAGGAGGTAGGAATATTGCCCATAAAAGTCATGTCTAATATAAAAAACATAATTAGACAATAATACCCTTTTAAATATTCCCACCAAACAAAATTTTCCCGCCAAAAAAATTCCGACCAACTTTTCCGGCCAATTTTTTTCCCGCCAAATTTTTCCGGCCAATTTTTATTCCCACCAAATTTTTCCGGCCAATTTTTATTCCCACCAAATTTTTTCGACCAATTTTTATTCCCACCAAATTTTTTCGGCTAATTTTTTTCCCACCAAATTTTTCGGCCAATTTTTATTCCCACCAAATTTTTTCGACCAATTTTTATTCCCACCAAATTTTTCCGGCCAGTTTTTTTTCCCACCAAATTTTTAATGTTTCGAAATTCCTATTTCGAATTTTTTAGAAACGGAGCAGATTTAGAATTACATATAAATTTTCGAAATTTCTGATCCAATTTGTATATCCAATTTTACATCTGGAATATTAAGTAAATAATAAATTTTAAGATAAAACAAAATTATACAACCAGAGAGTCGACAGATTTTTTGAGTACCATTATATTTACACACAAATCACAGTTGTTTGGTGGGACAAATCCCACCAAATTACATTTCGTTTATACTGTCTGGCAGGAAAATCCCACCAAATAAAATCGAAAATTAGGTGTGATTGTAAGTTCAACTTTTAAAAGGGAGCGAGTGATTGGTTTGAACATGAACTCAAAGATTAAGTTTTAGGAATTGATGAATAAACTTGTGTAAACTTCTTCCCATTTTAGGAAAACGGATTAACTATAAAAGAAACAAGATTAAGTGAGGTATATATATGTGAATACTTTCTAGCAGCATATGTACTCCAAGACTCTTTCTTATTTTCATTAACTTTAGTTGTAGGCAAAGAAGGTGTGTAAAAAATAAATAAAAATGTCAAGTAAATTAATTAGCTTCCATTACCAGTAATCATGACGAAAGGCTCGGTTCGCCATCATTGAACAGTATCTCCCTGTATATACAGAAGCGTAAATATAAATTACCGAAAGAATAGAGTAAAAGATATATAAATATATAGCTGAGCAAAAGAATATAGGCTCCAAACGTAATAAGTAGGTTCCTTTGAACCAAGCTCAAACAAGAATTCAAATAAAGGATTCCCACGTCCTCTCACCATAATAGCTTGTTCAAAAGCACAAACCACTGAAACTCTCTATTTTTTCTCTTAAGCTCCATAACTTCGACTTCCGAATCCTTCAAAGCTATAAATTTCTTATCAATGTCTGTATTGTAATCCAGTAACTTGTTGCTTAAGCAATAAAAGTAGCCTTTTTATTTGATTATCTTAAAGTTGAATCTGCCTCTGTAACTCCATAATTTTACCTATTTGATTATACTTGTTAAAAAGTGATTACATTTGTATAAAGATAATATATATTTATATGACTTAACTGTAATATCACCACCATAGAGTAGAATTTAACAGGATTAGAGTAGGGAAGCCATGGACACCATATTTTGAGAGGATACTGAAATAACTGAGAGATTAAACAAACCTTGGTCTAATGGATGATCTTCAATTGCAAAATGAGGAATGGAAGGGAATAAAGAATAAATGTCCCAGAGAAAGGACACCAAGATGCATAGAAGAGTAGAGTTGCATATTTATCTCTTCTCTTTTTACTATACTTAGCACAGCTTGTAATGAATCTTTATCTCCAACAGATCGATATTTAATAGCATTCGGCTTAGGCTGTTGAGAATAGCAATAGATGAGCTAAAATAAGAGGATTTAATTGAAAAACAAAGGTTAATCGTACCTCTCTTTAACGGGCATATGGGATCTAGTGGCTCCAAAACCAGCAACTCTCTTTTGTTTTAGAGGAGCAATACTGAGGAGAAAGAAAGCTATGCCCGCAAATCGGATGATGTTTCTTCAATGAAGCAGTGTTAGGAGATGATATAGGAGAACCACCATTAGTTGCAGAGCTGGACGGAAAAAGAGCATTATTAGCATCAGAGGGAGAGCCGCCGTAAACAGCGTAGGAGGAGCCGATGGAGAGGAGAAAGGAGCTTCGGAAGCCGTAGGAGTGAGAAGCATTTAGTGAAGACAAACTTCACTAAATTATTAACGCCTTAAAACAGAATTTACCTGGGATCTCAAGATGACTTTGGTTTCTCTGAAAATAACAAAAACGACATATTATTTACTGAGGGGTAAAAAAGGAAGAAAAAAAAAACTTACCGTTATTTGACTTTCTTTAACAGGAATATCACCTAAATCGATACGTTTTTTAAGAATTTGTAAACGCATTCGAACATCAAAACTTGCTTAATCACCATCATTAAACTGAGAATTAGTCCTTTATCTTCTAGCAAAGGTAACACTCTAATTTTATGCAGCAACGAAACAATCACTATGGAGCAGCCTAGGCTGATTAATCACCATCTCTATCACTTGTAAATCTAAGGAAAAGTTTACATTTTTTGAATCATATAAAGAAACTTAGGATGTTCATGTATGATTCTATAAGTAGCTGCATCTACTGAGAAACCATTTTTTCTCATTTCCTTCACCCATTCAATTGCTTCTTCATACTCTTTTTTCTTCATAAACCCTCGAATTATAATGTTGTACGTCACACTATCAGGAGAGAAACCATGTTCCTTCATACTTGAAACCCACTCTTTTGCATCTTCCAACATTCCTCTTTGACAAAGTCCGCCTATAATGGTATTATGAGTATATATATTAGGCATCAAACCTTTCTTTGATAGCTTGTAAAAAACATCTAATGCAGCATCAAGTTGGCCATATTTACATAATCCATGAATAATAGTATTATATGTCACAATGTCAGGAGTTATATTGCTACTTTCCATGGAGTCTAATAAAGACATAGCCTCGGTAAAACGTCTATTATTGCACAATCCGTTTAACATTGTATTATATGTCACAATGTCGGGACTAATTACTCCCTCAGCCTCAGCCTCAGCCTCAGCCTCAGATTTCATCTTCTTGAATAATTCCTGCGCAATGACACATCTACCCTTCTGAAACAACCCTTGTATCATACAGCTGTATGTAACAGTATTAGGCTGCAGTCCCTTTGAAGGAATACCTTGAAAAAGTTGAAAAGCTTTATCAACCATGCTATCCTTGCATAGACAATCAACAATGGTGGTATAACATTGGATGTTAGGTTTAGAAATCTCCCTTTTTTCAAATACTCTTAGCCATTCAAGAGCCTTGAGTGTATGTCCACATTTACAAAGCCCATTTAATACAATCCCAAAAGTAACTGCACTTGGCTCACAAAGTTTTTCTGTGGTTAACCTTTCAAACAATTCTACAGCCTCGGCTCCTCTATCTTCACAAAAGAGGCCCTTTATCAGGGTGGTATACGTAACCACAGTGGGAATATGACCGCTTTTGAAGAGACAGCCTAATACCGCAAAACCCATATTGCTTTTTTTTAACGAGCAATAACAATTTATAGCTATACTCATTGTGTAATTATTTACCGGAGCCCCCAAAATAAGCATTTCTCTGAATATAGAAAGAGCATAAGAATAATTTTTCATCTTCACAACCGTTCCCAATAGCTTAGTGTAATCTATAACAGTAAGATTGGGTCGCGTTCGGATCATTTGATTCACAGTAAAACGAGCATCTTCGACAGGATTGATATCATCAAAAGATGTAATTGAAGAATAAAAGAAGAAGGAAAAAGGGTTACCGATTGTGTTGATGGAAGAAAGAGAAGATCTAAAGCAAAACAAAGAAGAACCAATCAGCTTCATGAAGGAAATGGTTGTTGCTAATATTGTAAAATGATTGTGAATCTGTGATGTTAGGTGAAGAGGCCGACTTGAGATGCTCTTTCGGTAAAATTGTCTTTTTTTTTTCTTTTTTTTTTTTAAATATAATTAGACAATAATACCCTTCACTAAATATTCCCATCAAACTAAATTTTCCCGCCAAAAAATTTCCGACCAACTTTTCCGGCCAAATTTTATTCCCGCCAAATTTTTCCGGCCGATTTTTTTCCCACCAAATTTTCATGTTGTTATTTGGTGGGAAAAATCCCACCAAATTATATTTAAAGGTTTATGCTATTTAGTAGACAAAAATTTCACCAAACTATATTTTGATTTAGTTTATTCTTTTCCACCAAATTATTTTTAGGTTTTTAGGATTTATGTTGTTTGGTGAATCAAATCCTACCAAACTATATGTGGAAGTTTATATTTTCGTTTGGTGGGAAAATCCCACCAAATTATAATGAGGGGGGATGATAAGAATGCAATGGTGCATCATCACTGGAGAATACAACGCACACAACAGCATCTCAAGTTGTTACACAAGATAACAAACAACAAACACGTTAGGGAAATAGTTGTATGTGTAATGTGTGTTACTTGTGTACTAAGTCATTATAACTACAAGCTAGTAAATCAATTGTAAACATAATTTTATCTTCTTCTCCTTATTACCATTTGCATAAAAAGAATATGGATGAAAACGATCATACATCTCTAAAACGGAGCTACAAAGTCATAAAGAGTTAAACGATCATACACTACCCATAAATTCAGTACACGATACTCCATGCGCGAAAAAGAGACGTAAAAAGCATGTAACACTATTTTCGTAGCAGGATTCAAGCCCAGCAAGCAGCATAAACAGTGGAAGCATCCAAGCTATAGTCATCGGAATAGTATCTTCAATTTTCGCAGCTGTTATACAATTCAGAGTTGCAAATATCACAGCTCCGCCAATTCCAATTAATGGCTTGTACCTTGTATGGTTTAAAACCTCAAAGTAGTTTCTTAACCGATCGTATATTATCTTCGATAATAACATTTTTGCAACAGTACAAGGATCGGACGTGGAAGTTTCCATTTTCCTATATCACGATTCAAGTGATTAGCTTGCTCTTGGAAGTAAGTGCATATAATAAACGTTGTCCAAACAGGAAGGATCTGTATATAGAATATAAAATATGATATATTCATTAAATATAACAAAAGAATGATTAATAGGAAAATAGAAATAAAGGATATGGTTATGTCACCTTAGCGTCATCATCTGTAGCCAAAACCACGAGAGCACCTCTCCATAAAACAACAGATGAGAGATGAGCAGGTAAATTCACATGAGAAGAATTACTGTAAATTTAAAAAAAAAAAATTAACTTAACAATATGATTATTTTGCTACAGGCAAATGCATTAAAACTTGCACTAGAAGAGACGAATGCATTACTATACAAGTAGCACTATAATACGAACCACAAAACTCTCTCATAAAGTTAATTGCACTATAGGTCCCTCAGATTTGCTTATTATTGATCGTTCCTAAGTTAAAAGAAAGCAAAAACTGATTATCAACTTCGTTTAGAATGATATAGATACATAATATATGTGTTAAAATATTGGACAAAAAAAGAGCAGCCATTAGAAAAGTAAAGTTGAAAACAATGAAAGAACTCATCTCTTCACCCTCGCACTGAAACAAAAAAGCATAAGAAATCTCTTCTCACTCACCTTCCCATCAAACATCCTGCACAGAAATTAAATTACTTTTTAACCTATTCTCTTCACTTGTACTACAATTTTTCCAGAATTAATGTAAGTCTGCAATGGCCATTTTATGACCGTTTGAAGCCTTTTACCTATGAGAAGTGATGCGCGTGAGAATAGCTTTTTATTTTGGAGTGACCAATTTGGTCTTATACAACATTTTTTGAATTGTATTGCAGTAAAGGAGAAGACAAGTGTTATAGCAATAATTAATAATAATAATAATAATTACCATCTAATTTGGTGGTGACAGGGCGGCAGCGGGCTCTTCATAGAGGAGAGAAAATGAAACATCGTTGTTATGTTTGGATTCTGCCGACTTATGAGAAGAAAGTTATATTATATTTAAAAAAAGGTATAATTGGTATAATAAATTTTTATGGGACTTTTAAAGGAAATATTAATTTGAAGATGCTGGAGGGTAGATATTATTAGTTTTAGGACTTAGATGCTAATTATCTCTATAATAAATACTACTATTCTTTACTATTCTTTTTTTTTTAATCAAAATGCCACTATTTATTGAGTTGACCATACACTGCGGCCAATAAATGCATTTACTATTCATATGAATACATCCTACTATGCACACATACACGCTGTGTATGGTATAAATTCCCCAAAATACTTATTACATTTGTACATCGAGATGTCCTTTAGACAATTTCAACAATACATGAAATTTAACAGAAATAGATCGATCATACACATTTTCATAACTTGTTTACTTCCATAAACATAACTTCATACATATCTATAATTAAGTAAGAGATTGACCAACCCTTTTTGCTTAGCTTGCATTTTATTAAACTTCTCTTTCCCTTTCTCCAAAAGTGGATCATTCGGATCATTTCTTCTCGACATTTTATCCTATCCAACATATATAATAATAATAAGAAAAAAACACCTTCAATAATTAAATCAATATAATCAAAATACCTTATGCTCAGGACCATTGCCTTAGCTGTGTTTAATAATTCAAATCATCCTCATTTGAGACTGACTGTTGATTGTTAAAATTTCTACATATGTTGAATCATATAAAGTAGCTTAGGATGTTCACATATGATTCTATAAGTAGTTGCATCCACTGTGAAACCATGTTTTCTCATTTCCTTAACCCATTCAATTGCCTCTTCATACTCTTTTTTCTTCATAAACCCCTGGATAATAACGTTGTAGGTCACACTATTTGGGGAGAACCCATGTTCCTTCATACTTGAAACCCACTCTGTTGCATCTTCCAACATTCCTTTGCGACAAAGTCCACCTATAATAGTAGTATGAGTATATAAATCAGGCTTCAAACCTTTGTTTGATAACTTGTAAAAAACATCTAATGCAGCATCAACTTGGTTATCTTTACATAATCTATGAATAATTGTTGTATATGTCACAATGTCAGGAGTTATGTTGCTACTTTCCATGGAGTCTAATAAAGACAGAGCCTCGGTAAAACGTCTATTATTGCAAAATCCGTTTAACATTGTATTATATGTCACAATGTCAAGACTAATTACTCCCTCAGATTTCATCTTCGTGAATAATTCCTGCGCAATGACACATCTACCCTTCTGAAACAACCCTTGTATCATACTGTTGTATGTAACAGTATTAGGTTGCAGTCTCTTGGAAGGAATATCTTGAAAAAGTTGAAAAGCTTTATCAACCATCCGATCCTTGCATAAACAATCAAGAATGGTGGTATAAGATTGGATGCCAGGTTTAGAAATCTCCCTTTTTTCAAATAATCTTAGCCATTCAAGAGCCTTAAGTGTATGTCCATGTTTGCAAAGCCCATTTAGCACGATCCCAAAAGTAACTTCACTAGGCTCACAAAGTTTTTCTGTGGTTAACCTTTCAAACAACTCTACAGCCTCAGCTCCTCTATCTTCACCAAAGAGGCCCTTAATCAGGGTGGTATACGTAACCACAGAAGGAACATGACCACTTTTTAAGAGACACCCAAATACCGCAAAACCCATATTGCTTTTTTTTGAAGAGCAATAACAATTTATAGCTATATTCATTGTGTAATTATCTACCGGAGCCCCCAAAATACGCATTTCTCTGAATAAAGAAAGAGCATAAGGGTAATTTTTTATCTTCACAACAGTACCCAATAGCTTATTGTAATCTATAACAGTAAGATTGGGTCGCGTTCGGATCATTTGATTGACAGTAAAACGAGCATCTTCGACAGGATTGATATCATTAAAAGATGAAATTGAAGAATAAAAGAAGAGGGAAAAAGGGTTACTGATTGTGTTGATGGAAGAAAGAGAAGATCTAAAGCAAAACAAAGAAGAACCAATCAGCTTCATGAAGGAAATGGTTGTTGCTAATATTGTAAAATGATTGTGAATCTGTGATGTTAAGTGAAGAGGGCGACTTGAGATGCTCTTTTGTGAACCAATTGTCTTTTTTTTTCTTTTTTTTTTTAAGTCAAATGTCATTAAAAAAAAAATACAAATATTCGTACGAAATGGTAAAGGGTTAAAAATGATTTTCCACTTATAAAATTCCTAAATCATGATTTAGTCCCTCACAAATTTTAAATAGATAAATTAGTTCCTATCTTTTAATGATCAACTATTAAATCAAACAATTTTATCCTTTATAATTTAATTAAATAGTATAAACTTGTAAAGAAAAATAAATATAAAGCAAAATTAAAAAAATATTTCTCCCCCAAGCCTTCCAAAACTAGAAGTTACATTTAAAAAAAATATCGGGACTACATTCGCAAACCTTACTTGTTGTTCTAACTTTTTACGCCTCAGAGAAAATCTGCCTTGCCCTACCATGACGATAAAGTCATTGTTGTATCATCTACGATGGATTATTGATGAATCTAGTAGTTACATTGCTACTTTACATAATCCATGAATAATAGTATTATACATCACAATGTTAGGAGTTACATTGCTACTTTCCATGGACTCTAATATAGACATAGCTTCGGTAACACGTCCATTATTGCACAATCCGTTTAACATTATTCCATATGTAACAAAGTTAGGACTTACTCCCTCACCACCAGACTTCATCTTCATGAATAATTCCTGCGCAATGACACATCTACCCTTCTGAAACAACCCTTGTATCATACTGTTGAATGTAAAAGTATTAGGTTGCAGTCTCTTTGAAGGAATATCTTGGAAAAGTTGAAAAACTTTATCAACCCACCCTTTCTTCACTAAACCATTGATTATACTGTTATATGTTTGGATACCAGACTTTAATTTTCTACCTACCATTGTACTTAACACCCCCACAGCTTCCTCCATCTCACCCCTTAAACAATATGCATCTACCAATGCATTATATGTAACTACATTGGGTTTTAGGCCTCCCTCAATCATGATTTCTATAAATCTTTTTGCATCTTCAATTAAGCCTTCCTTTCCATGTGAATCAACCAATATACTAAAAGCTTTTCGCCATTCTTCTTTGCCATCTGAATTTTCAACTACTTCATTTGGGATTATGGTATTTTCTGCTAAAGCTTGTGCTTTATAAAAATGTTCTCCAGTCATATATAATATCAAAATAAGACAGACCCACAACCCATTTGAGGTATCTTCCCTAAACCTTTGGCTTAGATAATACTTTCTTTTGTGGCATATCGGTTATGACTTTCACTAAATAAGTTTTAAAGTAAGGTTTCAACTTTCCCGAGGCTACTACTAAAGTGAGAGTTATTCTTCTCATGGTTTATACCTGGTCTCGGATCCTTGTTATCTCATACTGACTTAATATATAAGATCTTTTTTCTTTTCAACTTCTTGAATTAATATTGTGGCATATATTTTGACTAGCAGATAGATAACTGGTTAATTGAAACCCTTTTATTGGTTTATCTAATGTTGGAACATCCGCGAAATACATTTTCAAACCTTTAATTAGTTTCATTTGACATTCTTATGTCCAAACCAAATTTTTGGGTTTGCGCATTTTTTCTAAAGAATGGTGCGCATTTTTCAGCAGGCTTCGACATAAAACGCCTTAGCGTGGATACTTTTCCGTTTAGTGGCTAAACTTTTCTATCGATTGAGGTGGTACCATATCTAGAATTCCTCATACTTTATTAGGATTAGCATCAACTTCTCTTTGACTTACCATATATCATATCCTAGAAATCTTATCAAGGTTAATCCAAAAGCTCTGAATTCAACCTGATAGTCCCTCACCACATTACTTTGAAAGCCGTCTTCAGATTAGAGTAATGTTCTTTTAATCGATTTATCTTTATTAACATGTTATCGACATATACCTCCATATTACTTTTGATTTGGTGTTCAAATACTTTATTCACCCTTCGTGAGTACGTGGCTCCAGCGTTATCGAGGCAAAAGGCATTACTTGGTAAAAATATAAACCATTTTTAGTTACAAAGTCAATTTTATCCTCGTCTACGGGTTTCATTCTTATGTGATTATGACTTTTGAAGGCATATATGAACTTTAAGAATGTATATCATGTTGTTTCATCCACTAATATGTCTACTATGGTAAAGGAAAACAATCTTTTGGACATGATTGATTAAAATTCATAAAATCTACACATATTGTCCAAATTTCATTAGATTTTGCTACTAACACCAGGTTCGATAAACTTGTGTTGGCCTAGTGTTTGTTTTGATTTATCTCGTATTGTAAGATCTTACTTAATTAATATATTTTATTGGTATAATCGTGTGCTTTAAAGTTGACATTATCAACATATATGACAAAATATAGATGTCAAGCTTACTAAATTGTTGAATTTCATCTGAAAGTTGTCCTGCAATGAGATTAAGCCCGTACCTCCAAATTTCAAAGCACCAGACTGTTGAATCATGTTCGAGTAAATGATCAAGAAAAACTCTAAACATCAATAAGTCCATAACTATGATACATAGACTAGGTTTCTTAGGTGAATGAGTAAACATCCGACCCGTAAATTTATATTAAATGAAGCCTCAAAAGGTATGACCATTGGAGCTACTATTATATGCATTTATGGTTTTTGAATCTTGTTTTAGATTGTCTCAATATAAATCTCAACAAACCAGCTAAAATGTCTCGTTTGATTGATAATCAACAATCGATACATCTTCATAGGAGTGCTCTAGGTCTTACATTTGATTTTTAGGCATGAACACCTTTAAGGATGACACATTGTATTAAGTTGGTTTTTTACTATTTTTTGGAGCAACTAATCATGGTACCTTCCTCCCAACTTAAAATAGTCCATATCATTTTCCTCGAGACACTCTTAACAGTTAGACAACCGATTCTCCAAAAAGCTTAATCTATCAGGAGGAGTTATCGTATACACTATATTTGAGTTTTACATGCTTATTACGCCCCCTCATCGTGCAAGCTAGATTCAATTGGTTGTCTAACATTAACATGAGTGTCTCTTCAAGAATGGGTTGCCAACACATTGATATTTGTGGTGATTCCAAAATATACTTTAGTGTCTTTTCTGTTAATTTGTGTGTTGTTTAGGTAAAATTATCTTGTTTCATAGTCAGAATTATTTGATGGGTAATTTAATCCCTTTATGGGACACTTGTATGTTTATACACTTTTTTTTTGTATTCATGAGTTTAGGGTAAAAAAGTGCTAGTGTGTGGAAGACTAGGTCATGGAGCACCGTAAAGTGATGAAACGAGTCAAGATGGAATTGAAATTAAGCACATGGGATCAATCTAAGAGAGAGTCATAGAAGCCATTGATTATATGAATGAGAAGGAACTAAGAAAATATAGTAAACAAGCTAGATCACACTTTTGTAAATGGAGCCAGCTCATAGTAGCGACACGAATACCTACATGTCACTTAGAGGTCAATGTGTGTCAATCAAACCCTATATCATGCCGAAGTGCGGTTCCACTAACATGGACCATTGTCTAACTTCAGCAAATTTGCAACTTGTGTGGGCTTTTCCTAAATGGGCTTAAATCCTTTCCTGGCCTGATATATAACATGTAAGTCATAACATTGGCATAACACTTACGTTACTTGTAACATTTAATACCACACAACATTTTGGATCTCACCTAGGTATAAGTAAAGGTAAGGTGTTTCCAAAAAGGGCTACGGTAATAAGACTTCAAGAGGGAGTGTTTTTCATCATCATCATCTTGTATCTATTCTGTCTCTTTTATCTTGGGCGACTTTGGATGATTGGCCTATATGGTTACCATATGGTTTGTGGGTATTTTAGGATATGAGTTGAATCGGGGTTTTCGAGTAATACACTATGTAGTGTTCAGCGCACGAGTGAGTAAGGCAAGGTACTTAATTAATTGACAGGTACCAAACCCAAATTCTTTTTGCTACATGAGTAGATTTTAGTCATGTACAAAACAACTTTACATACTTGAAAATGGCTTTATGACCCTAGTTGGAGAGTTTGGTTGTGAGTGAATAACGACTAATTGACCAACTTGAATATTGATAGAATCAATTCTCCCTAATTAACTATAATTAAAAGTATTTATAAAGATTATAAGACAATCAGATTATGAGGTGTGATTAATTTTTTTTTCTCACTTTTAAACAATAGGGTGAGTTTATGAATTAGTTGCTTTCAAAGATCTAAGGGGTAATTGAGTGTCTCTATAAACTACTTGTTCCAAGAATTTAGGTACAAATAACATCATTACAAACTCTTTCTTACTTGACCTAGGATAAATGAGAAAATGAAGATCCGAACTCCTTTGTTTATCATGGATAAACCCCATTATCATTTGCGCGCTCCATATATCAACACTAATTGATTTAATGTATTTCAAACCAAAAAAAAAAGGAATTTATGTAGCCTCTTTTTCTCTTGAGCATCGAAGAGGTGTGAGAAGTATAGGCAATGGGGATATAGTTGGTTAGCGAAAGAAAAAAGAAAAATAAATATTATACTCATATAAAATTTAAATCGATGAAAGAAACACATAATAGACATTTTGATTAAAAATGACAAAAAACAATAAATTTTCCATATTTTTCCATATTTCATAACATACTAGCATTTGGAACTTATGAAAAAAAATATAATCTTTATTAATGGCACAAGTAAGAACATGAACAATTAGAATCTACACAATATGGAAGCGGACCAGAACGAGCGAACTTCTGACATTTACGAGCACAACAATTTAAACAACCTGCGCGTTCACATGTACCTTCATTTGAAACACATAGTTTAGGGAGGAAAATACAAATTGAAGCCAACATTTGGCCAACATTATATTATAAAGCCAAATTAGGAAAAGTTATGTTTTAAAGCCATTTTTTTGTTTTCTGATTAGAGTTTTGTCCGTTTTACCCTTTGTTCGTCATGGGTACGCACCCGCGAATTTTTTATTTTTTTATTCACCTTGTTTTTGAATTGTTTTAATCATTTCCACGAATTTTTTAATTTGTGTTTTTACCCGATTACGGTATGGACCCATGACCTGTTTTTTGTTACATAACCTCGGCATGGGGCCAGACCCACGTACATGTTTTCATAGTCCGCGAAATATACACCTATGGGTCCGGACCCACAGCTGTTTTAATTAATTTTTCTTTTAATTTTTTAAGTCATTTTGTTATTTGTCTACATGGGTCCGGACCCATCTCCTTAGGGTTACAGACCCATGACCCACACCACCACCCCAATGACCCAAACCACCTTTATTGGGCTGTACCCTTCACCCAACATTCTTCACGGAACCCTAGCAGCAACGCAGCAAATCTGAAACCAAAACACAAAAGTGAAACAAAACTTAAAAAGGAAATATATCATATTGTACTATTAATCTTCAGATCTGATCTGCTGGGAAGGTGAGACCCACACAGCAGCGAGGGAAGGGGTTCCTCAACAGTGGCGTTTTCGCGTGTGCAGTAGGTGGGCTGTACCCGTGACGGTGATGGACGAAGTGCGCCGTGGTGGTGGTGGTGTGCCTTGTTGCAGAGACTGAGAGAGAGAACAGAATGGGGTTTCGGTTCTGCAGGACCTTCACGGCGGCGGTGGTGGTGGTTAATGGTTTGGGGGCACCGTTCTTCTTCCGCCCTCGCTGGCGTCGGTTCTTCACGGAGGTGGCTTCCATGGCGGCGGCGGTGGCTTCCATATGCAGACCCGGAATGAACCTCAGATCGAAGGGGGTGGGTCTCGGTTATGCTTCACGGTGATGATGGTGGGGGGCTCCTTCATGGTGGTGGTGACGAGATCTGAGCATCCTTCATTACTGGTGATGGTGGAGGGGCGGCGAGGGGGGTGGTGGGGAGCTCTGTGATGAAGCTCAGATCGAGGGGGGGTGGGTGGGTTTCGTTGCTGCTGGGCTCGTCCATGGTGGGATGCAGAGAGAAGATAGAGAGACGGGAGGGGAGGGTAGATTAAATGGGATGAGATCTGTATAATGGGTTTGGGGAATAGCTTTTGGGTGTTTCATAGTGGGCTTCCAGGGTGGGGGTATTTTGGTATTTCACTGCACCCTAATTAGAGTAGTTAAGAAGGGATTAGTTTTGGACTTGTATTATAAACACCAATGGTATTTTGGCCTTATAAAGTTAATAACCCTAGTTTAGGTGGCGAAGAACCCGATACAGAATGTCCACCTGTTGATCCATAAAAATTAAAATCATTATATTTACATTACTAACTTACTATATTAATTTTGCTATTCATCTTTCTAATTACATTATAACAAATTAAATGAAAGTATAATTTTAGTGAGAAAGAAATTATACCTGGTACAACAATTAGAAGAAGAAGAAGAAGAAACAAAAGGAACACAGATCTGTTAAGAATTGTCATTTCTAATTAAGAATGCTAGATATTTTTGGTCTTGTGTAAGCATGCTTCTATATGATGCTCTATATATACTTATGCTTTCTTACAATTGTCAATAAAGAGATGAAAGATTTTATTGTATCATTTGAGATTGATTGCGATGATTTTTTTAATATCCTTTTAGTAAAAATTTATTCCCTTTTTTTTTATACATGTAAGTCTAAACGCCATAAGTAAAGATTTATTTCCTAATTTTAGAAATAACATTTATTTATAAAAATAATGTTTAAAAAATATTATCCACTTAAAAATTTAGATACAGTTATTTGTAACAATACTTTTAATCGATATACGGTCAGGGCTGGCATGAGCCTCTAAATTACCTAAAGCGAGAGAAAAAATGGGGTCCTTTCTGGTTGAATAATATTTTTTTAAAACTAGAAAAATAGTTAATAAATAATATAATTATTAACATTTAAAAACCAAACATTTTAATAAAGAACTTAATTTTGTTTTCATAATTATTATATTTAATGTATAATAAATATTTTTATATTTTTTGTAAAATTTTAAAATCATATTTAACACTCAAATTATTTTAGTCTTAATATATTTTAAACTCTTAACATTCTTAAAACTTATTATATATAATAAAAATAAAATTAAAATTAATTATAAATCATTCAAATTTTATATAAAACTAACACCAAAGTTAGGGTAAAATATAAGTTATGTTTTAAATGATCAAAAAATAAAATTGAAAATCTACAAACATAAAAAAGAGAAATATATAGATATTTTGTGTTTTAAAATTAAGAAACAATTTCTTTTTTGTTTTTTGATAATAATGTTCTTGTTCAATTTTTTTTTTTAACGGAGAGACATAAAATCAACCTAAAACATTAAACTAAAGACACAGGGAACTACTAGCAAAACCTTTAGCTACTCTCTCATTTTTTATTCCATTTTTCAATTAGTTGTTTATTTTATTTTATTTTAGTTTATAATCTTATTTTTTTTAATGGTTTAGTCTTTAATTATTAAAAAAAATATTTTACTTGTTTACGTTATTCCATTTTAATTTCTATTGCAAATTCTACATTTTTATACTATTGAATTACAATTATCTATAGTGATAGTCCCTACGGTGACAATAATCTCTAGTACTTGTATTTATTACTTGTCAACTACCCGTACATTTGCGAGAAGTACGGGTGTTGGTGTATTTCATCACACTCTGGAAGCGACTTAAACCTACTTAAAAGTATCATACATAATGAGGCTACATATTGATATTGAGGCATCAAAGGTTTGTAAGAGGTTGAAAACCATACGAGGACATTTACGCTGAGTAGAGTTCTTACTTTAATATTATTGATTAGAGATTATCAAAACCCATTGTAGCATAAATAAGATAATTTGAAATTTAAAAGTAATCAAGTCCTACCTAAGTTCCTAGGATACAAAGGGAGATTTCATTGTCTCACACAAACTCTCATGGATGACCAATCACTCAAGTCGGCTATAGTAGTTTGGGGCGTATGTCCATAATTTAGCCAAACAATTTTAAGGAACACATTCTTCAGAAACTATCAGGATAGGGTGGGAATTTACTATGATCATAAAAACCCCACTTGAAGGCCACATTGTTTTGGAAATTAAATTTGATGGCTGCAATCGAAACTAAGTAAGGGCACTCATAAAGCCTAAAATTCCTAGGGAAGACTTTTGAACAAATTTAGACAGTCTTGGTTTGAGACGTCTATCTAAAATATACATATAAATTCAAATAAGGGTAAAGAACTTCCGTGGCTCTCTAACTATACCCAAAGTGCGCAGTCCGCCCCTGGTTTTCAAAATTACCCTTTTACGCCCCATATCTTTACCTTTTATGACACCGTTAGCCCTTTTTCCATTTTTCTGTCAGTTGACCGTTAGTCAACGCCACATGGCGCCACGTCTGTGCCAACTCAACGCCACCTCACCGCCTCTGTCTTCGTCAGCATCGTCCCTAACTTAAAAAAAAAAAACCTTTGAAGATTTGAAGGCTTCAAACCTTCATCAATGGAGGATTCAGAAGAAAAAAAAACAAAAATGTTAGCAAAAATCTAAGCAAAAATCTACAATCACGACTCCTCTTTTATCAATCGAAACTTTAAATCAAAATCATAAGAATCATCAATATAGTATCGTCCCTAACTTAAAAATTAAAAAAAAAAAATTGTTTGAATGCTTCACTTCACCCTCTGTGCCAATTCATATGTTCGGAAGAGAAGATATACACAAATCAATCATAAGTGCCTCAACCTTTGAGCTTTTTTTTTCTGGGTCAAACATTGTTGATTTAGGTAGAAATTAATGTTTCAACCAAACATATACACAACATTGAGGCTCGGATATAACATTAAGCATGCTAGTGTCCATAACCCACATGGCTGCAAACCCATATAAATTCCATCATAGCCTCTATATTCTTTATCTTTCATTTTTCTTTCCTTTTCTGAATTGAGTTAATTTCACTATAAGTCCCTCTATTATGCAAAATAAGGCTAGATCAGTTAAGCAAGAGATTGAATAACCAACATGGCTGTAACCGCTACTATTCAAGCTGCCTGGCCAAGATACAGATCTATTTTTTCTCAATGCCCGCCTCACTTACTCAAGGCAAGAAACAATCATCACAGCCACATCATTTTTTTTCTTTTTTGGTTTTACATATGAGAGTAATGATATTTTTACCATAATGTGGTGAGATTCGTGGAAAAATTAATTATCAATCCTTTTTATTTTTCCTTCTAGAGAGACAAGGCTCAAATCTAGTGGTGGTATAGATCAAACACAGAGAATATGGTTTGAATATGTTACTTGTGATTTTGATATAAAGTTTCGATTGATAAAGCTATATGTGTGGATGATTTAAAGCTTTTTTCAGAATCCTTCATTGATGAAGGTTTGAAGCTTTCAAACGTTCAAAGTTTTTTTTTTTTTAAAAAAAAAGTTAAGGACGATGCTGACGAAGACAGAGGTGGTGAGGTGGCGCTGAGTTGGCATTGACGTGGCGCCATGTGGCGTTGACTAACGGTCAGGTGACAGAAAAATGGAAAAAAGGCTAACGGTGTCACAAAAGGTGAAGATATGGGGCGTAAAAGAGTAATTTTGAAGATCAGGGCGGCCCGTGCACTTTGGGTATAGATAAAGGGCCACACGTGGCTTTTACCCTTCAAATAAATGCCCTTCAAATAAATGCAGGGATGTATACCACAGGTAATTATGTTTGTGGAACAATATAAGGAATCCTCATTAAACTTTACTGTAAGGCAAACAATTGGAACCCCAACTTGTATACTTCATTTATAGATTATACGTTAATAAATATTCAAAATATGAAAGAAGATATCATGACAAGACATGTGAAAAAGTGAGCAGGGGTGTGAAGCCTACATGCCTTCGTGACTCTAAAGATACACTTGAACAAAAAAAAAGACTCTAAAGATACTATATAAGCTTGAGGTTATATATCTAAAAGATATGCATGAAAAGATAATGAGACCTATTATTAGAAATATCATGTATGTCATAACACAAATAAAACGAGAAATAGGGTTGGTCACATAGAGATCTCAATCTATCCTTACAATAACCGGTATGAGACATATATACATGCAAAATACACCATGTTGAGCTCCCTAGTTGGTGAAAGAATGTCAATGAAAATATTACATACTTAATTTAAAAGGAAACCCAAATTAAATTCCAAACAACCCTACCCCCTTTTTAAACTAACATAAGGCCATAAGGGTGAGTTTATACTAAATTGTGACACATCTTATGATTCAGATGCATGTATTTATTAGTGAGAAACAAATAAATCTGGTAGCAGGAGAAATAATCTTTTGAATTGTGCTCACCATAAAAAACAACTATAACACTAACACAGCTTCCATTCTAGAAGGACATCTTGAGTATTATAGCTCTTTCTAAATGTAATATGTCTTTCTTTTGAATTTTTAGAAAGAAAAATCTACCGTTAATTGAGTTATTCAACACATACTTAAAAATGTTCTGATTGGTAATTGATCGCTCTAATCTTTGCCACAGTTATCCATCCTTGTCTTAACTTAACTGATTTTAGTATTGCTAATATTTACGAGTAAATATTTATTTCTTAGTCGTTCTAATAGATAGTGTTACTTCGTTCTATTTATATAATTATGCCCGTTAAAAAATTCAAATAACTTTTCGTCTATTAGATTTTCAGATTCTTTGAATCACAACCAATGAATATCATTTATTTATTTACTCAATCCATACATTCTTTTATGTAGAAGTATACGGAATATAGTTTGGTTGTTTCTTCAAGCTAGCTCCCTTCAATTATCTTAGACTCCACTTTAATTTTTCATACGAGGCAAATCATCTACGAAATATAAATTCTTTTGATAATAGTGCCAACTATTTACTCCTACCATTTTTAATTACTAAATCACATGAGAAAATAATTGTTTAGGATTAGTTACCCAAATCGTATTTTTTTTAATACATGGGAAAGCCACTTTGGACTCGGAGTCATTTTGACTCTAATAAGATTCGATCTCAAGACCTCTTAGTCTCGAGTAGCCTAACCACTAGGCCAACTATCGATCTCCAAATCGTATTTAATAATGTTGTGATGCATTCTTTTAAATCTTCAAAAGTCGTCAAGCTTTAAGCTTAGTCTCAACAAAAATTTGCAATACTATTCAGCTTAGTTTATCAATTATGAATATTGGGCAATAAATCATAACTGGATAGTGTATGGTTAATAGTGTACAATTAAATCTAACATCTACCTAATTGAATAAACATAATAAGAAGTCGAACAAGATATTTCTTTCTAATAGCTTTGAAAATGGTATTACTCTAACAGGTTCTCAATTTCAACCTCCTAATCTAATTTTAATCTATTTTAATAATGGAAAATTCTTCCATCCAATATTGGATGATCCTACACCAATCATATTAATACACATACCGCATATTTTAAACTTACAAAAATAACTATCTTATTAATCTAATAACATGTATTTTGTTATAATAATTAATAATTATGATATGAATATTGAACCATCCAATATTGGATGGAAGTCTTAGACTTTAATAATTTTTTTATTTTAATTAATTTATAATTATTTATATTTTTATGTATATGTTTATATTTGAATTTGTAAACAGATGTTCGAAATTGATATAAAAATATTTAATATTTTTATTATTAAATATAATTATATTAATCATAATACATTTTATAATAACACATCTATTATTTATATTTGTACCATAATCTTAAAAATATTAGTTTTCATAATTTTTATCAAAAAAATTAATTGAAATAAATAATATTAAAAAATAATATAAATTAACAATATAAGTAAATTAATTACGATGTCTTATTTAAAATATATGCTGAATAAATAAAATAAATTATTAGAAATAGAGATAATTCCCAATTAATTACAATTCCTCACTTTTCATTCTCAAAAAAAAAGGAGGAAATTACTTCCTACTTACTCACAAAATATGAACTTAATTCCCAATTAATTACTTTTGACATATTTAGCTTCCATCTTTACCCCTTATAAATACTTATTTTCTTTTTTTTCTTAATTCATTATCTCTTATTATTAATATTTTCTTTTTTCATTTTGTTCTCTGCTCCCATAACTCACTCAGACACAACAACTAAACTATACACACATATCACCACTCCTCTCTCTCGCGACAGCTCAACTCCATTTTTTCTTCAATCTGCTCTTTTAATTTCGGAAGTTCACTTGATATTGCTGTCATCATTCATCTATAGCTGATATAAATTCACACGGTTAGTATATGTGACCTAATCAAATTTATTTTAATTTTTTGTGCGTTTTTTATAGTTTGATCAATTTTTTGATTTTCTGTTGTTGATTTGTTGTTCGATTCTATTTTTCTCATGTGTTAAATCATCAATAACAATGGAATTTTAATTAATTGGTGTTGATTGATACATCCAGGTACATCTTCTTTCCCTATGTTCTTCACACAAAATCCTCTGTTTCATTCTGTTTTCTTTTCTAGAATTTGTCTTGTGATTTTGTTTTTCGTTTACACGTAGTTATTCTACACGCCTGTTTGATGATTCAATTGTTAAATTACAATCATGTATTGTAGTTGATTTTATTCACTAAATGTGTTGTGTTTCTATGTGATATTGTACTCATATGAGCTAACCTTGATGTTTTGATTGTTATTCTACATTTATTACTTTATAATTTTTGTTTTTTCTTTTTGTGTTTTTTCTGTACATATAGTTACTGAATAATAGAGTCAAATTGCTTTGGTTCACTATATGTATTGTGTTTATATGAGATGTTGTTCTTGTATGTGATCATTCTTGACTTAATGATCATGAATTACCTTGCTGATTTGAACTTTTTATCTCCTTATATGTGTTTGTCATATAATTTCAGAAAACTTGTTGTTATTTGCATGATTTGTTTGAATGTGAGTATTTTAGGGACCTTTAGTGCAATTATATTCTAATCAGTCTCAACATATTTTATCGTTTATGCTTGATTATCTACTTGTACGTTTTTATTGATCATATTATGATTTTGTAGAAGATGTGCAACTTATGAGAATCTTTATGTATCGATCTTCCGTAATTTTTCACAGGGACATCTGATGCAATTATAATAGTGTCTGTATAATATATATTGTATTTTTTTGCATCTTTGTTAGTTGCAGTCTGCATTATTTTGTGTTGCATGAACACAAAATTAGATGTTTGTGTCTTGCTGCAACCCACAACTACTGTCTGTGGTGTATTAATTTTTTTTTGCATGTTTGTTAGTTGCAGTCTGCATTTGTTTGTGTTACATGAACACAAAATTAGATGTTTGTGACTTGCTGCAACCCATAACTACTGTCTGTGATGTATTACTTTTTTTTTGCATGTTTGTTAGTTGCAGTCTGCATTTTATTGTGTTGCATGAACACAAAATTGGGTGTTTGTGACTTGCTGCAACCCACAACTACTGTCTGTGGTGTATTACTTTTTTTTTAAATTTTTTCTCCTGAATTCTTACCTTTTTTTTGTGATTTCGTCTGTTTTGTAGTTGTTTTCTCCAATCATGGTTATCTTCCAAATTGGGTAGATCCAGCCCGTCCAACGTTTCGAACTTTTCAATTGTCTAGGTTTCGTGGTTAGCTTTGTCGCTTCGAAGTGGCCATGTCTCGATTCTGACTACATATCTCTTTATTACTCAATCGTGAGAGGTACATGTTCTTGCTGCCATTAGCAAACTAAAGGATTTCCATGTGCTCATGCGATTAAAGTTTTGTCAACTACACAAAAACCTCACGCTGACGAATACAGGAAGTGCGATTCTTCTAATGTTCCTGCAATGTCTACATTCGATGCTCCTATACTTGACCAGATGGGGTCATTTTCCGTTCTTCCTCCTACCTGGACAATACAACTTGGGAGGCCACGTACGAAGCGAATAAAGAGTCAAGGCGAGGGTATGCTTAGATGCATGAGGTGTGGTCGTTGTAAGCAATATGGTCACCACAATAGAAAGGCGTGTCGTGCGATCATATGAGACTAGTTAATATTTTTAGTTGTCTTCTACTTTACTTTTTATTATGTCTCTTTAAATACCACTTGTCTGTCTATGTTTTTTTATTATTTTTGTGTAATGAATCCTTAATTTTCTGAAACAATCATGGTTTTGTTATCTTTTGTACTGTTTTTGTGTTGCAGCTTTACACAATAGCAGAAATTGTGTGTTGCTAGAACACACAATTATATTAATCTTATACTGATTGTCAAAGTACATATTCTGACGTCCTTTTTTTGTGTTGCATCAACACATAATAGTGTGGATTGTGAATTATAAACACACACAATCTCACCTGCCCATCCAATGTGTGTCTTTATTATAAACTAACTCATGTGTGTCTTGCTTCCACACATCAGATTTCAACATTGTGTGTTGAATCAACCCAACATTTTGTGTAACACCAACACAAAATTTATAATATTGTGTGTTCTGCGACACACAACTAGGTTTTTATGAATTGTCTAATCACTTTATTACACCGGCACACGGTCTACTCGAACGACTTTAGTTATAATATATGTTTTTATGCTTAGTGTTTGTTAGTATTTATTGTCTAATAGTGTTTAAGGTTTATGGATTATGGTTTAGAGTGTTTTTTTTGTGTTGCATTAACACATAATCATACTGATTATGATTTGTAATCCACACAATCTCACATTCCCATACATGGGGTGTCTTTCTCATAAACCAACTTATATGTGTATTGCTTTCACACAACACATATCATAATTATGCGTTGCATCAACCCAAAATTAATAGTTTTGTGTGTTCTACAACACCAAAATGAGTGTCTTTGACTCACCGACTCACAATAATCCATTTACGTACGATCTGTCTAACCTGCCTCTGTTATGGTTTGTGATTTTATTCCTATTGTTTGTTAGGGTTTCGGGGATTTTGTGGTTTAGGGTTTATGGTTTGTTATTGTTTATTATTGTTTAGGTTTTATAGTTTATGGGTTATAAGGGTTTAGGTTTTGTGTGTATACGTGAATTGTGTGTTGAGGCAGCCCATAAGCTAGATGGTGATTACTTATTTTTTGTGTGTTAGTAACACCTAATACATATACTTGTGTGTTGATGCAACACATAAACACATGTAAACCTTTCTGCTTTTGTGTTTGCTGGAACACCTAACTCATAAAATTGTGTGATGATGCAATACAAAAAGAAGATAAAAACATAAACATAATCATAATCCATATCCTACTTCAACCAAATTTGTTCATTGTACCTGACATGAACTTAAAACTACAAATAAAACTAAATTGACTAATAAACCATTCATCAACTGACATTTGGACTTAAAAAAATATCTGATTCCACATCTAACATATTCATGAAATTTATATATCAATATTAATTTTGTTACACTTGAATTTTAGAGAACTCTTTATTTTGTTGATCCAATCTTGTTCATCCATGATAATCCTCTGTCTCATCTTGACCCGGAATTCTGAATGTGCTATTCTTTTGGTGTATCTGTGTTCTACCTCCAGCTTTTTGTAGATGTCTTGCGCGTACATCAGTATATATGCACATGCATCTTCCTTTCTTTTATGGTAACACACAAGTATTTGCTTTTATGTTACTGCAACGCAAACAAATATTTATGTTGTGTGTTATAATAGAATGTTTTGTGTTCATGCAACACAAACATCTATCTTTCTGTATTGCTGCAACACACAATCTATTATATTACTCTGACACACTAACAACCTATCTATTCTAAATCACGCTCCCTATACTTACCTTTACAACTACACTTACCTCCATCCTTATTTCAATTCCGTGATCCAAGTCGTCAAAATCATTGAATGTGACAACCATATCACGATACTGCGACTTCTAGAAAGGCTTCCTGTAAACATTGATAACGCATTATTAGTATATCATTACATATATAAACTAATCTGTAATTTTTGTATTTAAACTACCTACCCTTTTTTTGTCTCCACGGGGGTATCGAGAGTCATTTTTCTGCCAAAAGTGCGTGGTTGTTCATCACCGTCTAATCTCCTTGACCCTCCTATATGACGTGGTATTAATGGATGATCGTATTTGACTTTATTAGTCTACAACACAGGTAAATAAAAAAAGAAAGGTGAGAATTCAGGGGGGGGGGGGGGGAAAGTAATGCAACACAGAAAGAATTTGTGTGTTGCAGCAAGACACAATTATCAAATTTTGTGTTCATGCAACACACAAAAATGCCGTCTGTAACGAAAAAACCTGCAAATATGCAATTTATAGCTTACCAACTCCATTATAATTGCATCAGAGGTCCCTGTGATATAATATGAAGATCAAAACATAAAGCTACTCAATAGTTGCACCTTTTTTTTACAATTTTATAACCTTAACAATAACTATGTATAGATAGAAAATCAAGCATATATGAAAAAATCTGTATAATCAAATAAAATATAATTGCACTAAAGTTCCCTAAGATATACACAACTTAGCAAATCATGCAATAACTGCAACTTTTTGGTATATACAGAACAGTCACATATAAGGAGTTAATTAGATCAAAACATCAAGGCTAGTTCATGATTATAAAGTAGTTAATGATCACATATGAGTACAATAACATATATAAACAGGTTACACCTATTGAATCAAAACATTTTGATTCCATAATTCATGAACTATATGAGCAGAAAGATTCAAAAATAAAAAATAAAAATTATACAGTAATAATTGTTAAATAACAGTCGAATCAGTAAGCAAGTGAATTGAATAACTATGTGTAATCAAAAAACAAAATCACAATGCAAATTCTGAAGAAAAAAAATCAGAGAATAAAATTGAAGAACTTAGGGAATAATTTGTACCTAGATGTAACGATTCATCACGAATTAGTGAAATTTACGGTGTTATTCATGATTTTTACACATGAGAAAACAAAATTGAAGTATAATTGAAGCAAAAAATGCTCAAATAATTGCAAATTGAAGTGAGAAGTTTATACCTAGGGTTTAATTGTTTGCTCTATATTATGTCTTCTCTGCTCCGATTGTGTCTTCAAGTTCTTCTTCTACTTTAAGTGTTTCTGAAGAGATGTTAATGATATATCAGATTATTGAAAACATTATACGGTTGAATGATGTTTAATGGTGAAGATCAGGGAGTAGTGGAGTGGAGTACTGGTGTGTGTGTTTTGTAGGTGCGTGAGTATGTGTAGTTATGAGCAGGTTTTTGTATTTATCTTCTTTTATTATCCACGTATTTAGTGTGGTTTTTTTTTGTTTTTTTGTATTATTAAGGTGAAAGGGTATTATGGTAATCGGTTTAAAATTTGTGCTTAAGTGGGAATTAATTTGAAGTTATAATTAACTGGGAATTCTTACGCTCTCCGCGTAATTAACTGGGCGTTGTCCCTTAGAAATAAGTTATTCTAGTTAATAGAAATAATATAAAATATTGAATAAACTTAATTAAAAATAAAATTAAGACTAGTCACATGTAACTAACTCAGATTTTTCAATATTAGGTTTCCTAGAATTAAAAAAAGGGAGCTGATTTTTCTCAATTCTAGCTTTTAACTAAGTTCTATCCAAGTAATTAATCCAATTGTTACCAACATAACTCCACTTAATATCTGTCAGTGTCACATCACATGATGCAATTTTGGACATTTTTTTTTTTTGGTAAAAAAATTTGGACTTAGTTACACATGAAAAATATGTTGCCAAAGATACACGACAAAGACAATTGATATTAAATTATTTCTGACGTTGGAAGAAAGGTCCAACTTTAACGAGGTGGGGAAATGGGGGTTGGTTGTTAGACTTGTGATTATATTTAATTGCGTACAACTAACTAAGTGATTTGTCACTAATGATAACTATTTTTTTTTTAATTTTTTTTGTCATACACTAATGATAACTATAGATCTTTGGATTTCCTCAAAACTTTTCTAATGAAATGAAAAATACTAATTCATCTAAAACTGATGGGGATATAAGAGGTGGATAAATAAATAATTCTTAATGAAATAAAAATTAGAAAACCAAGTTAGATTAATTTCAATATTAGATTTTGAAATTTTGGTCTAATTTTTATTTTATCCCAAGATTAATTTGAATATATATTATTAAAGTAAGGGTTAAAAACCACAAAAAAATTTATTAATATAGAGAAGGTTATTTTTAAAAAAATATTTAACAAATTACATTACAATATTGTTTACGAATTGTAATCCGGATCATGAGTCGAAATACCATTTATTTGAATTGTATATTGTAAGATAGTAGTGTGAATGAGATTTTATTTATGAATTTTTTCAATAAAATGTATATTTTTTTTAAAAGATCGTATTAGGGCGAGAATCTTTTAGATAAGAATTCTAAATGGCCTAAAAATTTAAAGTTGAGAAAATTAGAGGTGAAAAGCGTGAATAGTAGTTGTTATGGCAGTTACAATCTAATTTATTTGGCAACACAAAAGTTATTTAGTGCCCGTTTGGGATTGTTTTTTAAAATAATCACTTAAAATGATTTTAGATCCATAGCAATATTTTAGACTCTAAAAATCACTTTTAGAAAAAGCACTAGATTAGTGATTATTAAAATAATTACTTAAAGTGATTTTAGATGTCAGAATATTTTTTAATATTTTTTACAACTATTTTAATTTTAATAAAAAAGAGCTTTTAGCTCCAAAATAATCAATCCCAAACGGACACTTAGTTATGAGATAAGTTTCACATTTAATAGAAAAAACAATATGGAGATCAAATTGTACACTTATTTTATTTTATTAGCTATATACCTTTGTCATATTTTAGAAAATGATAATAAAATTTTAATGGTTAATCATTAAAACTTTTAACTAGTAATTAATCTTAATTTTCTAGGTTAGATTTGAATTGAATCATATACCGTGTATGATTTCTAAATATTAACTTAATATTTTTATTAGCAAACCAACAAAATTCGAGTAGAGGAGCCTCGTGTGCAAATATTTTATTTGCAACTTTTAGTCCCGTGGCATGCGCCCACCAACTAATACTAAACTTTTAAGTAACATCATAATTAACATAAATATAAAATAAAATAAAATAAAATAAAATAATTTATCAATATTTTTCACTATATACTATTAAACACAAACATAAACATGTGAGGCTCTGCTAAAACTCTTCACTTTTCACCTCTCTCTCTTGCTATTTTCTTGGTCTCTCTCTTTCTTTCTCACACGTTAGTATCTACTAATACAAAGAAAACAATAATTATCTCTTTTCTTTCTTCGATCTCTTCGTACGTTTCTTTGTCTGAAAATTCATTTTCTTTTTAGCAAAAATGGCAAAAAATGTTGGAATTCTCGCTTTGGAAATCTACTTTCCACCCACTTGTATTCAACAGGTAAATAACGTAAAAAGATTTATTTTTTCGCATAAATTTTTAAATAGTAGTAAAATTATATGTATGTATTTCCAGCTTTAGAACCTGGACTTTTAAATCCTTTATATGGTTATAATGTTCGAACTAATAATTGTTTATCTCCATTAGTTACTGTTACATTTTTGTAACAGTAACTATAAAAAAAAAAAATCTTAGCTCATGGACCATTTGAAGAGACTTTTAAAGTGTTAAAATCCTTAGCTCAAGGACCATTTGTGTTATTTTTTTAAAGTTAATGTCCTAAAGCGATGATTAACATCTAGTCCAAGGATCATTTAGCAATTTTTCGTTTAAAACGATCTTTTATTTAGTGATTTTGAAAAAAAAAACATTACGATTTAGAAATTTAAGATTTCGAGTCGGAATAAAAGCTAATTTGTAAAAGATTTGATTTTTTGAAAACCCATTTCAAGATTAGATATTTAATAATCGAATTTTTTTTTCTTAAATCGTCCCTGAATTATACTTCATTTTTTCACTTTGGTCCCTATATTTGTACGAATCTTATAACAGAAATAATTGTTAGTTTAAAGATCATTCACGGGACTTTTCAAGTAATATCTTATAGTTCCTTATAATTCAGGGACCATTTAAAAAATTATCTCTTAATTATTTAAATTAGTGAATAATTTTTATTTTTTTTAGGAAGTATTAGAAGCTCATGATGGAGCAAGTAAAGGAAAGTACACAATAGGGCTTGGTCAAGATTGTATGGCTTTTTGTACAGAGGTTGAAGATGTAATTTCAATGAGGTAAATTCAATTTTTTTGATACTATAGGGGTTAAAGGGTAGTTATTGAAACTACAAGGACTAAAATGCAAATTTTTTTTTTTCTTCAGTTTAACGGCTGTTTCTTCACTACTTGAGAAGTATGGAGTTGATCCGAAGCAAATTGGTAGACTTGAAGTTGGAAGTGAAACTGTTTTAGATAAAAGCAAATCGATTAAGACATTTTTGATGCAAATTTTTGAGGTAAAATTGTTTATTTTTGTATAATATAGGGACTTATAGTGTAGTTTTTGTATAATATAGGGACCAATAGTGTAGTTTTTTGTATAATATAGGGACCTATAGTGTAGTTTTTTGTATAATATAGGGACCTATAGTGTAATTAATCAAATTCATTCTATTTTTGCTTCATAGTGTCAAGTGTTGGGTCGTTTCTGAAAATTAACGATTTATATAAAAGTTACATAATATAGGGACCTATAGTGCAAATAACTCATTTGTTTTATCTTTGCTCCATTGTCTCAAGTTCTTGGTACAATTAAAAAAAGAATCAGATTTATACAATTTATGCATAATGTAGGGACCTGTAGTGAAAATAACTCAATTTTGTCTATATTTGCAAAATTGCCTCAAGTCCTTGGTACTTTCAAAAAAGGGTCCATTTATTGATAATGCAATTAACTCACATTTGTTCAATTTTTGCTTCATAGTCTCAAGTTCTCGCTACTTTCTAAAAAAAGAATCGATTTTATACAATTTTTGCATAATATAAGGACCTAAAGTGAAAATAACTAAAAGTTAATTTATAAATGATCAGAAATCAGGAAACACAGATATTGAAGGTGTAGATTCAACAAATGCATGTTATGGTGGGACCGCTGCTTTATTTAATTGCATCAATTGGGTCGAAAGTTCTTCTTGGGATGGTCGATTCGGTTTAGTAGTTTGCACTGATAGTGCGGTATGTATCTCTTTTTATTTGCATGTTTAGTCCTTTTATCTTTTACCTTCTTTACACTTTAGTCCCTTATCTTGTATATGTAACATTTTAGTCCCTTATCAAATTAATTTTGTTGCTACACGAGTCCCTTATCTTTTACCTTTTTTACACTTTTGTCCCTTATCTTGTTAATATAACATTTGAGTCCCTTGTCTTTGATTTTGTAACAATTCTGAGTCCTTTTATCATTCAAACATAACATTTCACTCTCTTTATCTTTGACCTTTTTTGACACTTTAAACCCTTATCATCTTAATATAACGTTTTAGTCCCTTATCTTTTAATTCTGTATTTTCATATTTGGTACTTCAATTTTGACCTTTTTGACACTTAACTTGTAAATCTGGTTATATAACATTTTACTTTACTCTCTATTAATTTCATAACATTGTTAATCCTTTCTTGTATTTTCATGTCCTTTTATCTTTCACCTTTTTACACTTTAGTCCCTTATCTTTAGTCCTTTTCTGTATTTTCATATTTGACCCTTTTGACACTCTAGTCCCTTACCTTGTAAATATAACATTTAAGTCTCTTTAACTTTTGATAACATAATTTGAAAACACGAAAAATCATTGTCATAAAATTAAAACCTTACTTTTCCACTATAAGTGACTAACTAAACTAAACTATCAAAATATGGAAAGATAAAGGACCAAATGACCTATATACCCTTAATCAATTTAAACAATTACCAATATACCCTTTTTGTCACAGGTCTACGCAGAGGGACCCGCTAGACCAACAGGTGGAGCAGCAGCTGTAGCTATATTAGTGGGACCCGATGCTCCAATTTCATTCGAAACTAAACTAAGAGGATCTCATATGTCACATGTTTACGATTTTTACAAACCTAACCTAGCTAGCGAGTACCCGGTAATTTCTAATAATTGCAATTTAAGTCCCTATACTTTTTGCTTCGGAATCTCATGTAAATAAAACTTTATTATTGTTACAGGTTGTTGATGGAAAATTATCACAGACATGCTATTTAAAAGCACTTGATTCTTGCTATGAAGTTTTTTGCCAAAAGTAAATAAATAAATTACACCATTTAATTTTTTTTTTACTTTGTGATTGTTTTTTTTTTTACTGGTTATGTGTGTTTTTCAGGTATGAGAAATTACATGGCAAACAATTTTCAGTATCAGATGCTGATTATTTTGTATTTCATTCTCCATATAATAAACTTGTTCAAAAAAGTTTCGCTCGATTATTATTTGATGATTTTTCAAGAAATGCCAGGTGAGTAATTATTAATTTAAAAAATATCTATATTATTTCCTTATGGTCCCTTAAGTTTTCATAATTTTTTTACTTTACACCCCCGCTCACAAACTTTTACAATTCATTTTATTTGTATGATTTTTTTTAATTAATCATAACCCATCATCCAATTATCCCAGAAACAAATGTAATTTTTTTTTGAACTTATTTGCACTATAGGTCCATACATTATGCAAAAATTGTAAAATAAACCTTTATATTATACAAAATTACACTATAGATCCCTATATTAGGTAAAGATTGTACTATAAGTCTCAATATAATTTTTTTTAATTAATTACCTTTTGTTAATACAAAATAACATATAATTTGTTAGAAAAAAATTTAAATTTTATATAAATAAAATAAATTTTAAAAATTAAGGGGGCTAAATGAAGATTCTGAAAATTCATGCACTTTTGTAGAATTTAGAAGTAAATCCATCCAAGCCTGGATATTTGTATGAATTTTTGTTCTTTACTTAGTTCAAAAAAAAATTAATATCAAGACTTATAATGCATAACTATTATAACAGAGGGACCTATTATGCAATTTTGATCTTGTTTATTCTATTTGTAGTTCAATTGATGCTGCTAGTAAAGAAAAGTTTGCACCATTTGCATCTTTGACTGGTGATGAAAGTTATGAAAGCCGTGATCTTGAAAAGGTTTGTAATCTTTTCGAAATTGCATTTATGGTCCTCTAAAATTTTCAGAATATTCACTTTTGAAAAGGTCCATTCATTATCTTCTAGAAATTGCATATCCTTGGTCTTCTTTTAAGTTACATAATCCATTTGTTATAATAATTTTTTACCCCAAAAAACAAAATTATAGGCTATTTTGCATAATATAATGTATTCATAGTGCAATTAACTCATGATTAATTATTGATTGTACAGGTGGCTCAGCAAGTAGCAAAGCCATTATATGATTCAAAAGTGGGACCCACTACATTAGTCCCAAAACAAGTAGGAAATATGTACACAGCCTCTCTTTATGCTGCTTTTGTATCACTTATCCACAATAAACACACCACACTGGTAAGAAAATCTTATTCTGGACCCATAGTATAATTTTTATATAATAGAGGGACCTATTAGATCAAAATGACGGATTTACCCCTGACCTTTTGTGTTTTTTTACAGGCGGGACAACGTGTGGTAATGTTTTCATATGGTAGTGGTTCAACGGCTACTATGTTTTCCCTTCGTTTTAATGAAGGAAAACACCCTTTTAGCTTATCAAACATTGCTAATATTATGAATATTGAAGAAAAATTAAAGTCAAGGCATGAGGTAAATGTTTTATAATTATTTTTATTTCTTTATTTAGTCCCTCATCTTCACACATTTCAACGATATAGTCCCTTATCTTGCAAAAGTAAAATTTTAGTCCTTTATCTTTTGATTGTCTGACAATTTTTACTCCTTAAAATTTTACGTTTACACGATAAGGGACTAAGTTGTCAAAAGAGTCAAAGATAAAGGACCAAATGTGTTAATATTATATCGTATCGTGAAGAAAGCCTATAAATTTTTTTTTTTAATTTTTTTTTTACAGTTTGGTCCTGAGAAATTTGTGGAAATAATGCAAGTAATGGAGCATAGATATGGTGGTAAAGATTTTGTGACAAACAAGGATATTAGCCTTTTAACACGTGGGACTTATTATTTAACTGAAGTTGATTCAAAGTATCGAAGATTTTATACCAAGAAAGAATAGGAAAATGGAAAAATAGTGAATTGTTATTGAAAATAGTTAGATTTTGTGTACTATGTATGTGTTTTATCATTTATGTATAAGTAGCATATATAGTGAGATTTTTTTTTTTTTTTTTGTGTTTTCTTAATAATATGTAGCCTACTTTGGTAAGATATTGGGCACTTAATTGTATAACATCAAAAAAAGAAAAAAAGAACATGGACTTCCTCAAATGTTTATGTACATCGTCCACGAAATATTTTGCTTGGGTAATTTTGTCAAAACTTTGAAGTTAATTCCACTATATTATGCAAAATAACCTATAGTCATTTGATTTTTTTTTTCAACTATAGTTATTTGAAAGCACTTGATTCTTGTTACCAAGTTTTTTGCCAAAAGTAAATAATTTCACTTTTTTACCTTTTCTTTATATACCTTATAGGGGCCTCATCTTTTGTGTTTTTACATGAACATGGCCTGATCCATTGAAATAAACATCTTAGACCCTAACTTTTATTTTTGTGTCATTGTACTCATATAATTTATATTATTAGGCTTTGGTTTATTTGTATAAATATTTTTTATAATAAAAAATAGGTTGTTTTGTATAATATATGGATTTATAGAGAAATTAATTAAAAAAAACTAATTAAAGGACATATAATGCAATAGTTACATAATATAGGGACCTGTAGTGTAATTTTTCATACTATATTTTTGTTTTTTGTATACTGAAATATAGATTGTTTTGTATAATGTTGGAATTTATAGAGTAATTAATTAAAAAAACTAATATAGGGACAGATAATGCAATTTTTACATAATATATGGAGTTTTTGCATAATATAGGGACCTGTAGTGACACATGTTGCATAATATAGGGACCTATGGTGTAATTAACTAAAAATATATTTCTAACTCCATGCCTGAAAAACCTTATCCTTAATCCAGCTTTGTGTCAATAAATAGGGACCTATAGTGCAGTTTTGCATAATATAGGGACCTAAGTGCAATTAACCAAAAAAAAATTCTAACTCCATGCTTGAAAACCTCCTTCTTAATCTGGGAATGTGTCCAACATTAGGGACCTATAGGGCAATTTTTGCATAATATAGGGACCTGTAGTTGAATTTTTGCATAATATATATTCCTAGCTCCCTAGTATACCTCCTTAATCCGGGATTGTGTCCAAAAATAGGGACCTATTGTGAAATTTTTGCATAATATAGAGACCTATAGTACAATAAACTAATTAAATTTATTCCTAGCTCCACACCTGAATTACCTCCTCCTTAATACGGGCTTGTGTCAAAATATAGGGACATATAGTTCATTTTTTGCGTAATATACGGACCTGTAGTGCAATTATTACATAATATAGGGACCTATACCTAACTCTGCACCTGAATACCTCCTCTTTAATACAAGATTGTGTCCAAAAATAGGGACCTAAATTGCAATTTTTGCATAATATAGGGACCTATAGTTTAATTAACAAAAAATACTTTGTTTTTGTCCATAACAATATCTAGAGATGGCATCTGTGAAGGTTGGAATTTCGAGTTTTCCTTGAAGAAGAAATAAGTGTTTTAATGGGCCAAAAAAATTATTACTTGAATAATTCTATTTTTGACAAAAAAAAAATTATTTTATTTTTTTAGACCTAAAAAAACTAGTAAGGTAAGTAGGCAAGACGATTTTAAACCAATTGGCAAGAACATAAGGATACTAAAGAAAGATATAAAGAAAAATCAACCAAATCCCGAATAAAATATATTTATCATGATTAAAGTTTTGATAAAATTACAAACACTCAAACATAAGCAAATCAAGTAGTAATTTTTACATGTTTTTTTTTTTTTTTTTGACGTGTAAGATATTTCTACTCTAACCCTATCCTCCATCCAATCATCTAACCCCTAGTCGAGAAAATTGCGTAACAAATGTGTCAGACGTTTCCCATTCCTGGTGTGCCCTGTGCCTGGCTTTTTTAGCTAAGTTATCCGCCCGACTGTTGAACTGTCGTGGGATATGCTTAAAAAAGACTGGAGACACCATTGCTGCCAGCCTGTTAATATGCCTAACCCATGGTCGAAGCCTCCAACCTGCAGCCGACACCTGCTGAATACCCCGAACTAAGTCAAGGTTATCCGAGAAGATAGTAATCCCCTCGTTTTTTTCTCAAATTGCCCGCTGTAGTGCCAATACCAGTGCTTGAGCTTCCCCCTCCATACTCGAATTACACATAGAAACTGAGGAGTGATATGTTCTTTGCCCTGTTTCTTTAACTATTTGCACCACTCCGATTCCAGTTGGTAGATGCGGCCGCTCAAACGATGTGTCACAAGTATATACTATCTCCGTTTGGAACGTTAAAACGATTGATGTCGTATTTCCTATATCTCTCGTAGCATTTGTTGCGGTCTGACTTTCTGCCCAGTCTCTGCCAAAGCGTTCATCTATATTCTTGTTTGTTGATCTGATGATGTCATCTGTGTTCATTATATAATTGTTATGCCGATTTTTCATTTTTGATTTGCACAAGTTCCAGATTAGTAAAAGCACATAAGATATTACTACTTCCCGCCTCCATCCTCCTTAAACAAAAGTGTCAATAATCGCCAAAATCCAATCTCCCAAGTCCTCGACCCTTTGACCAATATAGATCTGTAAAGCCGAGCCTACCCAGACAAGCCTCGCTATTCCACAAGTTAGTAACAAGTGTTCTACTGTCTCCGGTTCTATTTTGCACCATTGGCATTCACCATCCACCTCGCAGTGACGTGCAACAAATTGGAGTAGTTTTGTGAATTGGAGTAGTTTTAGTTTTTCCATGTGTGACAATGGTGAGGAAAGCAATATTAAGTATTTTTTTCTCTGTTTTAAAATGTTTTTTCACTTTACTTTTTATATAAATTAAATAATATAATAATTACAAATTCTATAATAAAATTATCTTTCATAAAGTATTTTGATATTTTAAATGTGTATTGAAAATATAAATTTTAATATTTTAATAGAGATAATAAAAGAAAAAATTAAGACAAAATATCTTGAATATTAAGTAGACAAATATTTTGAAACAACAAATTTAATAAGTGGATAAACATTTTGAAACAAAAGAAGTAAAATATTATGAATAGACAATAAAAAGAGAGAGATAATATAGTTAATGTCTTATTAGTATTATTAGTGTATTTATGATATGCCATTTAATAGTTATATAAGACAAAATATTATTCTTTATAAAAGCGTGGTTGAGATAAGATGAATTCCTATTTTTTTTTTCGGTTTAACCATTAATATTGAATTAAGCTATATTTAATTACAAACGGTTAAATATGAGATGTGGCAATACCTAAGATAAAGTAAAAATAGTGATATATGAGTTAGTTGGAATGTATATAGATTAGTCTTGTCATGTCTATGTTATTTCTTGTGATCTTTAGAGCTGTAACACCTAACCGATAGGTGCAATTTTGAGATGTACCATAGGTGGATGTGTCTACTATGGGTACGAAGTATATGGTACCATAGGTGGATCGGTCTACTATGTGTACGGGATATAATGTAATATAGGCGGATCGGTCCACTATGGGCACAGGTATACTATACCATAGGTGGATCGGTCCATTATGGGCACGGGGGGTCCACTACGGGTATTTAGTATACGTTGACGTAGGTGAATCGGTCCACTACAAGTATCGAGTATAGTATTGTATTGTATCTCTAAGTTATGTGGGTGCACGAAATATATTGAGACAAGATTATTGGAAAGGAAACTGTTATAACATTGTATGTTGATTTAACATATGAATGATACGGTTACACTTATGTTGTTTCGTATAGATTTCATGTTCTGGGAGACATTTCGATTTACTGAGCTTGCGTAGCTCATTCGTTTAATTTGTTGTGCAGGGGGGATGGTCTAGGAAATTCCCAAGAGAGACCGTGCGTAGATTATCGTCATAATTTTCAACTCAAGTATTGAACAATTGTATAGGCGGGTCGTGTTTATTTTTTTTATATAATTTAGGACAGTAAAACAACAGACATTACTTAATTTATAATTAATTTTGATGGTTGTAAATATTGGATTTTGTTAGGCCGTCTTATAGGCTTAAGTTGTTTGACTTGAGTCTGCGGCGTGCTGCGTCTGAGATATAGTGGTGGAAATTCGGGGCATGACATTAACACATGGCTTTCACGAGTTATCAAAGCATGATTTATACTGAAGGTCTGCCAATAACCAAAATATTTTGAATTAAATGACCAATAACACAATCATTTGCACAACCTAGTAAATAGTAATACATTTTTCACAATATCTTAATAATTTCATATTTCCAGAACAAGGTAAAATATTTGTCAACAAAACACAATGACAGGAAATTACACAAATTAAATTAGACTGGAATTAATCTCTTTAGTACAATTTCCTAATCAAACACTACTACATTATTCATCATTAACTTAATAAACCCAAAAATAAGAAAATGTCAACACATATACAGACATTGGGCAAAAAATCAAACTTTAACACCCACCAAATGTGAATACTTAACAACGCAATCTTTACAAGAATATAATCGAATTAAGAGCTTTGAAAGACATTAATTGTTGGAATTAACAATTAATATTGAATTATTAAATTAATTTCTTCATGATCTTATGGAAGAAGTGGAATAGTCTTACATTGAAAGATGTGGAGAAAACTTTTAATAAGAAAAAAATTCCATATAAGAAATGGAGAAGATATGAAGTAAGAATATAAGTGATTATGTCTCTATCCATCCCAAAAGAAATAAAGGCTATGAAAGCCAAAAGAGAATAGCCAATGCCCCCGCGTACCACCACCCTGCCCGGCGACGACGTCGTGGGGGGAGTTGGGTAGTCAAAACATGAAAAATGAAATAACTTTTGAAGTGAGACTAGTGATATATGGCTGGTACTTATAGTGTCGTTGGAACTTTATTACCTTCCAACCAGAAGACAAAACGTCCATAAATTAAAGACTCAATAAACTCAAAATATTCTCGAAACAAAACTTAGCAGTTACAAGACTAGGTCCTTAACTGCCATTTACTGTGACGATTCCGAAGGCCATCTCCTCACCAATAATACAAGACCTTTCCGATTTGCAAAAACTACAAAACTAAGAATTCATAATAGAAAAAGACCACTCTTTACTCCTCTCTCGATATTCTGATATAGAGTGGAACCTCTGTTAAAGATACTCTCACGACCAGAATACCTTTTAACGCAAATTATTTATCGTGTAATTGTTTTCTTATCTATATTTCGTGTGAGTTTCGTTATTTTCAAATTATTGTAATAGTGTAGTGTTACTTTAATTTTCCATTATTTTATTTTTAAAATTCCATTTCTCTAGTTTTACAAACCAGTGATTAGTATTTTCCTAACATCAACTTGGTCATAATCAACATCGACAACTTCAAGACCTATTAAAGCGTAGATGATAGTCTAGTCAAAATTTGAATTATATAAATCTGATCAAAATCCAATACTACAACTTTTTATTAAAATTTGACCGGAGTTTATATCCAAGACTAGGGCTGTAAACGAGTTGAGCCGAGCCGAATACTAGATGTACATGTTTGTTTGTTTAATTTCTCGAGCCGAGCTCAAATTTAAACGAGTCGGGCCGAGTCGAGCTCAAATTTTAACGAGTCGAGCTCGTGCTTCCAATGATCCAAATCAGAAATGTTAGAACTTGTTTGTTTGACTTATTGAACAATATTTTTTAAAGTAGAGCACGAGTTTCTTATAAACAATTTGTTTTTTATGGTTGAAATGAGACTTTCATGAACCATTGGTATTTGATAGATGGTATGGTATGCAAATATGAAACATAACATTAATGAAAAGATAAATGTTTAAAGAAATTAAAAATATCCAATTTGATATTGAAGGTTTAATAATATATTTATAGGTATGTAATATATTAATTTATATTTTTTATAATTTTAAACGAGCTCACGAGGCGAGCTCGAGCAGACTTGTTTATTTAACGAATTTAATATGGAGTTTGAGCTTGTTTATATTCGAGCCGATCTCGAACGAGCTTTTCTCCGAGTCAAGCTCGAGCTGCTCGCGAGCGGCTTGGTTCATTTACAGCCCTATCTAAGTCCAAAGACGCTTGCGGAAGCACGAATAGAATATATATTTTTACTCAGATTGGAGTTAATTGGTAAGGGAGGAAACGGTATTTGTAGAGGTAGTTATGGCTTAAAGACGGTCATTCTTCGGTGGTGGTTAGCACTTAGTTGTATAACATGAAAACAATTTAGAAAAATCTTTTCACAGGCTGACAATTAAGATGGGTCGGTCCGTAATTTATTTTAAAAAGAAAATTGGATTATATGCCCAATCAGGTTAAGCAAAAAAAAAAAAAAAAACCTATGGTTTAACGAAAACAGGCTTTATAAACCGCCCAGAATTTCTATCTTTAACATGGTAAGTTTTTGAGTTTAAATATGATACGCATAACGTAAGCTTTATAAACCGCCCAGAATTACTTTGAATACAATTTTAGGTTCTCCTGCTTCTAAATTTGCCAATTCTTTTCTCTCAGTAAAGGCTCTCTTTTTCTTCTACCATTGATAAACAGTTTAACACTACATATGTGTTTTAAGATCTTGTTAGCAATATGGTTAAAGCGAGAGACAAATTAGCCCAGGTTGGGCATTATGAACATGAAGAAAAGGTAACAAGCGTTGCAAAAATATCTAATTATACATCTAAACCCATTGATGCAATCGAAAAATTGGTTATGTTGGAGCTGTGGAAACTGTAGAACTCTCCCATAGCCTTGAAGCTAGAGAGGGAGAAAAAAAATCGGATTTTAATGTCGATGCATTGATTAGTATGAGTAGATTAGTTTAACTCAATCAAGGTTGAGTAATCGATTTTTGGAGGAGAATGTATAGTAGTATAACTACTAAATTTTGTATTCTAGGTCAGTGTTTTTTTGGTATATAAATTGAAATATTTTTTTGTGACAAACTTGTTTGTGGTATTTGTGTTAGGAGTATGCCTCCCGATCATGGCTGTTTAAATCTCTCGAGGTTATGTTTTTTTTTTTTCACACCATAGGGTCTTATATTGCAATTAACTAAAAATTTATTCCTAGCTCCGCGCCTGAATACCTCATTAATCCGAGATTTTTTGACCAAAATTAGTGACCTATAGTGCATAATATAGGGACTTATTGTGTAATTAACAGTATTTATACATATAGGGGATTGTGTCTCGAAATAGGGACCTATAGTTCAACGACCTATAGTACAATTGACAAAAAATATATTTTCCTAATCTACACCTGAATACCTCCTCTTTAATCTGGGATTGTATCCAAAAATAGAGACCTAAATTGCAAATTTTTGCATAATATAGGGAGTTTAATTAACAAAAGAAATACTTTGTCTCGATCCATAACAATATCGAGATGGCATCCTTGAAGGATGGAATTGCGACTTTTCCTTGAGGAAAAAACAAGTGTTTTAATGGGCAAAAAAGTATTACTCCACCTCGAATAATTCTATTTTTGACAAATTTTGGACAAAAAAAACTATTTAGTAAGGCAATTTGAACCAATTGGCAAGAACATACATAAGGATACTAAAAAGAGATAAAGAAAAATCAACAAAAAATCCCAAATAAAATTTATTCATCATGATTAAAGTTTGACAAAATTACAACACCTTTAAACACAAAAATAAGCAAATCAAGTAGATTACTACATGTTCACCAAAACAAAAACTAAAATACACCAACAATATAATTAAAAATAAACAAACAAATACAACAAACATCAAACCCTTCAAGCTACCGGGGTTTTCCTATTTGGCTTAAACACATACTCAATCAACGACTCCTTAATCGACAAAAGCTCCGGAAACTCCTTCTTCAATTTCGACGCATCAAGCTCATTATTACTCCTTTGTGCAATAATCACCTTCGCTTGCTCCTCGAGCGTGAAATTCTTGTACGTGAAACTTGGGTCAATATATTCTTTGTACATTTCAAGAATTTCGTTATGGCTAACCACACCGGGATTAGTGTAATTCCATATTCCCGTAAGGTTTCGTTTCGCCATTTCGATTGAAACGGGGAGAAGTTCATCTAAAACGGTCATTGAGTTTGGTATGTCTACCACTTTATCGTACCTTGTAATCTTTGTGATAAAGTTTCGTGGGTTTGTGAGATCGGAGGAAATAGGCATTCGTACACGCAATGTGCACACGTTTTCGTAGTTTTCGAGTAAATCTTCAACCTATTAATAAAAATTACAAGATATTAATATTTGATCTTTTTGACGATTTTATGACAATGTTAGTCCTTTTTTGCATTTTAATTACATTATTAAAATTAAATGGACATGATACCATATTATTTATGTAAAAAATACTAAAATACCATTACGTGTGTCATTTTGCTATCAACTAATGTTATGTCAACGCTTATAATACAATGAAAATACCTCAAACGAAAGACCAAAATAAACATAAAATCGAAAAATATAGACTAAAATGTTACGTTTCTAAGATAAATAAAAAAGAGAATAGAATGCAATTTTTGAAAGGAAAGGGACTAAATTGTCAATGCAAAGATAAAGGACAAAAGGAGTTATTTACCCAACAGAGAAATCATGTAATTAACCGATCCAAATCCGAGATCCATATTATACAAACGGACAGATCTAATCTCAGACACGTGGGTCTAAAACTACATTATTGTGCAAACACTAAAACTAAATTACTACATGCATTATTTTTTTTTTTTTTTTTTTTTTTTTTTTTTTTTTTTTTTGAATACATGAGAGAGCCACTTTGGACTCGGAGTAATGACTCCAATGAGATTCGATCCCAGGACCTCTTGGTCTCTGCGGAGTAACCTAACCACTAGGCTAACTATCTATCTCCATGCATTATTTTTTAAATTATTAAAGATTAAACAAATAATTAGCATAATATAAAACAATCAAATTACCACATCAATACTAAATAAAACATAACAATATATACATTAGACATATAAATTAGTTTTCTTTTAACTACTCAAAAGTTTAAACGGTTCAAATTTAATCACGTGTTGAATTATATTCCATATAAGATTCTTTTCGGACATAAGAATCTAAAAGATTATATTCGGACATTTTTTAAAGTTAATTCAGACAAAGATTTGATGACTCACCATAGCTTTGGTCTTGGAATAATAAGATCCGATAAAATTTGGTTTATCTTCTTCCTTAAATCCAATACCCGACCCGAGAGGATGAGTCGCATCATACTCAAAAATACAACCCGTTGCATAATTAATCAATACCAACCCATTTTCCCTGCATACGTCAGCAAGCGTCAACGTTCCGACAACGTTAGTTCTGATGGTCTCGACCTTATGTGATTCGCACCAGTCAACGTTGGGTCGACCCGTTACACCAGCAGCGTTAAAGACATGGGTAGGTTTGATCGTAGCAATATCAGCTACTAATGAAGCACGATCCTCTAACCGACCCGACCCGTATATGTATTCTATCTTCTGGGCTTCGCAAAGCTTGCCTAATAAACCACCAATCCAGCCGGTTCGACCGTAGATCAAGAACTTGAATGGACCGGTGGTGGCTTGAGCTGATGAACCGTTAGTTGCGAAACCCATTTTATTTGAAGAGAAAAGGAAAATGTAAATCTGACGAAAGAGAAAGAAAATGAAATGATGAAATATTTGTTGTATGTGTGTGTATTTATAGCATAGGTGGGTTAAGATTGGATCTAACATATGAGTGTGTGCTGTATATTTTTTCAAAAATTATATATTTAATTAGTTTTGAGAAAATTGCAATCTGTACCCAAAACTTTACAAATATTTTTTTTTTTTATAAAATAAAATGTTGATAGCTTATTATTAACAATTTATTAGCTGAAATTTGAATAGTTTTGGTACGATATTTTTTAATGTTAGTATAACTTTTTTGAGTAATTGACTATCTTAGATAATATTTTAAATTAAATATATTATTTAATTAACTTTTAAAGTTAATAATCTTTTTTTATTATATAGAGTATAAATTTTGTAATAATCCTATATTTGTGATGTAAATTGAGACTTTTAAGAATATCTAGGTAGCTAATTGCAAATTGCATTCTAAAATGACGTTTTTGCATAATGATTTTGTTTGGACATGAATGGGTCGGTGAGAGAGGAACACCATTTCATTTGTCATAATTCCTCTTTTTATTTCATTTTTTCTTCAATGATCGGAATATATATGGAGGACAATCTCACCAATGACGCCACGAGCATTTAGGTGATATGTAATCAATCCAAAATTTATGATGGGTTTTCAATAATCGAATGATATTGTTCGACAACCTGCAATTCAACGCAAAAACTAAAAAAATGTCGTATAAATTTTAAGGTTGTAACTCAACTCTTATGTTGACAAAAAAAAAGTAATTTAACTCTTACCGATTGTGAATATTTTGAGTTTGGTTTAAAAAAATCTTTTTTTATCCAACAGATTATAATCTTTTTATTCTATAAACCTAAGTATCTTTACACAATTCACTTTTCTTATTAAAAATCATAAATAAAATTGAACACTATATATATATCCACAATTTTCTATACCGCCATTTGTTATTCAACTTTGGTCATTATCCTATACAGTCCATGACCTATTAATAGTTGTTCATCGAGTCCAACCCGCCCTAAGTGTCTGATATGCCCTTCTGCTCAATGAAAGCTAATTTAAGCCTCCTATTAATTTTGCTGGGATGTAACTAACGTGCCATCAAAAAACTCAAATTTTGTTACCATTTCACCCTGATTACATGCAAATACAGTCTTCTCTCCATTCCAAAGATATTGAATCACGTAAAATCCTTATATTCACTATGTAGCACAACAATCTTACGTTAGGCATACCAAAATTTACTAAAGGAATATTATCTTTCAAGCCAAAAGAGTAACAATGGCGAATTCACTGAAGAATGATTGGATAAAAACAAATGGATTGACACGATTTGAACGTTTTGATGAACAAAACTGATTGGGTTACTAAGGTATATGTAATGGCGTGTTTATGTATATTATTGGGTTATAAACTTCGCAATTTTAGACATGCAAAAATCGTATAAAAATATATTCTATATCTGATGAGTTGAGAGGATAAAATTAAGGGTGTGCTAGTTAATAACAGTGGACTGAAAGTACTGGAATGTGTTGCGTAGCACTACCGAATGGGTAAATAGGCTAAATATGATGGTGTGTATGTATAATTCAGTGGGTTGTGCACCCTGCAATTTTTTTGATGCACTAATACACACGTAAAAGTTTTGAGTTGGGTTAAAAAACATAAATCATTAGAGATTGAGTGAGTTTGTATATTTTGTCGTTTGAAGAATGATATCAAACTTTCCATTATATTGCGCTTTAAATTAGGGATTGAATAGATTTGTGATATTGCAGGAATCCGTTAATTGAGATATTTATGGTATTGAATCTATTGTTTATGTTGAAGGTGAAGGTGGAAGCGGGATAAAGCTAATAGTCTGGATCTTTTAGGTGGGTAAAAATTATGTAGACTCTATGGGGATGGGTTATTGAGTTTTTGGACTTAATTGGATAATGTCTCTTTTAACTATTATATATACTAAATGATACATATTAAAAACACTAAAATAAAAATATATCTTCTCTCTCCACCCTAACCCTAACCAAATTAGAAGTTTTATCTCATCCAGTTTTCAAAGCTATGGAGCAAAGGTCTATCCATTTTTCAAAGTTATTCTCGTTCTAGGTTTCTCATCAAGCCATGGAGATATGGAACCATGGAGCACATCCCTGAAGAAACCATGAAGATCCTGAGTGCAACCATGGATCACAACTATGAAGATATGAAACCATGAAGCACGTCCCTCAAGCAGCCATGAAGATCCTCAATGCAACCATGGAGCACAACCATGAAACAGCTTTTTGAAGCAGACATGGAGCATAACCATGAAGAACTCGAGCGCAGCCATGCATCACATCCATGAAGCAGCTTCTTTCAGTTTTGAGAACAACCATTGAGATCTCGAACTAGCTTTATTTTTATGAGCTCCATTTTCGCACAACAACTTCGATGGATTTGGCGAGAGGATGCTCAAGGTCGTGCCCGAGGAGATGCTTCAAGTTTTTTGGCTCCCGCATGAGATACTGCGACAACTCCACCGTTCGCGGCTCCGCCATTCATGTTCACCATTTTTAAGCAGATGCTTTATCCATTTTTCAGCAACAACTTTGAGAAAGATGCTTCGATGGCTCCCCCGTTCGTGGCTCGCGAGTTTTGAGCTCCATCTTTTTCTAGCAAAATGGTCCTCCGATTTAAAAGATGTTTGTTGTGACCCTGAACTTGTACTATTGGCTAATCATATAAGGTAAAATGGGAATGTTAGGTTTAATTTTCAAGGTAAGGAGGTATAACAACAACTTTTAATTTTTTAAAATAGATGTAAAAGTTGTAAGGATGTGAAAGCTGTAAAATTAGATGAATTTTTTTATAATAATTGTTTCATTAAGTTTGTAATTTTGTCTTTTTATACAAATAAATTTTGTGTTATTATTTCCATTTTCTTGTTTAACTTTTATTAATTCGTGTTTTACAATGTATACTCAGTAGTTTTTGTATCATACTCATACTTAGAGAATTTGTTGAGTATAATCTGTGATTTTTTTATACTTATTGAATTGTCTAAGTACTCAATAAAATATTCAAGCACTCAGTAAGATCTGCAGCGACGTCTGCGGTAGTCGGAACTAAAAGGTATCGATACTTAGTGAATAGATATTCAATGACTCGCTAATCAGGTGATTCATGCTTAATGTCACTTGTTTTTTATCTTTATGTGGGTTTTGTTATTTTAAAGTATTTTAGTATTTGGGCACACATAAAGTTGAGTAGTGGCCTCTTCAAAAAAGAATCTAGCGACATGTTCTCTATAAACCACTAAATTTGTCTCCAAAACCCCATAGATCAATCACCGAAAAGAATTGACTCAAAAAGTTCATATAAACTTAATTTTTTAAAAGTTTAATAATTTTTTTCTTCCTTAGAAGGTCTTGAATATATTTTATTGGCATAAACTTCCTAATTTACCCTAACTTAAATATTTTTTACCAAGACAAAACAAAAGTATAAAATTATAACGAATTTGTGTAATAATAGGAGAAAATCATGTTTTAAGGATCCTCCAATTCAAAATAAATAATCATTTTTTTCATCTGAATTTCAATTTCAAACGATAAAATTCCGGATTCGACGTTACATGTCTGATCTGCCATAAATTCAAGTTTCGAGTTTACAAGCCTAGTGATGAGCTGGTGGCTAAGTGGCGAGGTGAGATGTGAGTGTTTTACGAATAAGTTGCGGGTATTTTCTAAATGGGATGTGCTCATAAGGAGATAAACGTAGTGGCGGATAGGGAATATGTGGTTAGGTTTGTCTTCAAAGAGACCACAACCCATCTTATGAGTGACCAAATAATAGATTACCTCAAATAATAAAAAAACTACATAAAAAGACAAAAAACAAGTGGCATTAAGTATGGATCACCAAATCAGTGAGTCAGGAGTATCAACTAACTAAAGTATCAAAATTTCCAGCTCCGACCACCACCCATCGACCACTGCAAGAGATTTTATTGAGTGCTCAAATATTTTAGTGAGTGCTCGGAGATTTCACTAAGTGTTCGGATAATTTATTGAGAGCTCGGATAAATTATTGAGTGCTCGAGACATTTTACTAAGTGCTCATAAGATCTTATTTTACTGAGTGCTCGAGATATTTTACTGAGTTCTCAAATATTTTACGGGGTATGAATAACACTTAGTACGATATTTTACTAAGTGTCAGGTCTTTTCACAGAGTATACTCAGCAAATTACTGAGTATGCTTAGAAAAAATCAGTGAGTATTACTAGAAAAAACACCACGTAATACAAAAAATGCATATAAAATTATTTCTATTATCAGAAATATAATATTACAACTAAAATTAACAAAACTAAGTACAAAATTACAAATTTATTTTGCTTCAATAAAGGTTAAAAAAAGAAATAACCCATCCAAAAGAGAAAAAAATTGTTGTTTACGTTAGCATGACGTTAGCTTATTTACTAAGTACAAGATTCTTTCTCGTAAGAGCTGAGTTGTTTCTTTTGACCCAAACCACAAAAATCACAAACCGAGAACCTTGTTTGAGGTCAACTTTATCGGAAATCACAAATGGAGAAGACACTAACAGACCACGAAACATCAGAGGAGACATCAACATACCACATACAGACGACAAACACCAAAGAAGACGCAAACAGACCACGAAGCACCAGAACACATACCGGCTTCTACGGAGATCACGAATGGAGGAGACACAAACAGACCACAAAACACCAGTGTTTCCTTGCATGAACCACGAATCTTCCTCGCCTAAACTCTAATCTAACTCACCCACCATCACTGAGCCACGAGTCACAAGCTACTGTCAAAGCTTCTTTTCGAGCCATGTACATTCCATGAAGCACTGGAACCCAAACCAGCTTCATCAAAGATCACGAACAGAGGAGACACGAAGAGACCATTTCATACCGGAGCTTCCTTGCCTGAATCACAAAGCTTTCTCTCCATATCTACGATTCAACTCACCCACCACCACTGAGGAAGATTCTATCACGAGCCACGAGCTGTTTTCGAAGCTTCTCCTCGATCCATGGAGCTTGGATGAAAGCTTGAACTCGAGCCATGGAATCCGATTTGCTTGAACAAAAAAAAACTTGAGTTGAAGCCATGGATGCTGTTTCTTCTTTTCACCGATGGAACACCATATATGCTGCCATTGGGGTTGTGGTTAAGTATGCCTCTTTGATGGATATCGGAGAATCAAAAGGAAAAAAGAATCACCAATGAGGAGGGAGAGAGAGAGAGAGAGAGAGAGAGAGAGAGAGAGAGAGAGAGAGAGAGAGAGAGAGAGAGAGAGATGTAAGAAATCATATATAAGAGAGAGAATGATTGGGGTGAGATATTTTTAGGATTATGGTATATATATATATATATTGACTAGAAAACATTCTAAGCGTATAATAGTTGGTGAAAAAATAGAATATAGTGTAAATTCTTATTAGTGACCTTTAGTAAGAAGAGAAAAACAGGTGGAGAAGCTTGGGTCTATAAAAAGGTTCTACAAAACCCGTTGGAAAAAATCTACTTGAGAGGCTACGACCTATTTCGGTCCACCCCCAGATCACCCATGTTTTAAGTTGAGATAAATAATGATAATTCTTAGATTCCCAATTGAGGCTTACGATATATCTTATAGTTTAACATATTTATTGTTCAAAAAAATAGATATAAGATGTTTTAGGATGGTGGGTTTCACCTAGGACTGCAAATGAGCCGATACTCTTATCAAAGGTTTGGGTTTGAGTTTGTTAATGGTTTATTTGAATTCGGCTCGTTATTTAAACAAGTCAAACTCAAATTTTAATTTAGGCTCATTTACTAAACGATTCGAACTCAAACTTGTATAATCTCGACTCGTTAACCTCGTGAACAATTTGGAAAGGATTCCTAAAAAAATCGTTAATGAATCCGATAGATATATTCAATTTAAAATATCTCTCTCTATCTCTCTATCTCTCTCTCTCTCTCTCTCTCTCTATATATATATATATATTATATATATATATATGTGTGTGTGTGTGTGTGTGTGTGTGTGTGCGCGCGCGCGCGCGCGTGTGTGTATGTGTGATTAAAATTTTATAGAACTTTTACATATGTAATTAAATATAATTAAAATATTCTCTATCTAATATGTTTTTGTTTTTGTTTTTTTCAAGTCAAATTATCTAATGCGTTGTTAATTTTTTACTTAACTTAATTTTAAATCACTGAATATTTCCGAAAATAAACAATATATATCATAGAAAATTAAATAATCCTTAAACTAACAAAAATGACTAACGACGCTTAACCTTGAATACTGAGTCTCGTTTCAAACTCAAATCAAGTTGAAACTCATAAAAATATTATCAAACTAAATTCAAGATAACTAAAATTTAACTCGTCTCGATTGTTTGCGGTCAATAATTTACCTTTTAATAATCTAATGATGTTTGACCAAATGAAAGAAAATGATAAACCACCATGGTATTGTTGAAACATGAAAAAACTTTTATATGAATATTCAGTCAAATTATTAGTTTGCATTTTATAGTTCATGAAAATAAAGTTTATCTTATTTTTTAACAGTAGAGATTTCTAAGTTATAATTTAGATTAATATATTGTAATTTAAACATTTTTATTATAATAATATTAATCTTTTGCTAGTTACCGTTTACCATATTTGATGATTGTTGTTAAAAAATATTAGATATAAGAGGTCTTAAGAGTGTGGGTTCATCTTTTAATAATATGTTTGGCCAAGACAGACCAAACGATTTTGAGATTGAATTTTATTGGAATTAAAATGATTCCGAATCTAAAGTGGCTCTTATATGTATTATAAAAAAATATGTTGGGTGAATGAGAGATAGGGTCTTAGAGACAGAGTTTATTCTCTATAAGGAGGGGAATCAATCTTAATTCTTATGGATGACAAAATACTAGTATACTCTTATTAACACTAAAAGACAAAGAAGTGATGTCACTGTTCATCTCTCCACTACCCACCTACCTCCGACCACTGACCTTCGTCCACCGACCTCCGATCACCTGTCACCGGTCACCGAAAAATCATAGAGTATCAAAATTTTTGATGAGTATCGGAATAAAATATAGAGTACTCTATAAATTTTGATGAGTACTCTATACAATTTGATGAGTACTCCGATAAATTTGATGAGTACTCCGTAAATTTGATGAGTACTCTGTAAATTTGATGAGTACTTTATAACTTTGATGAGTATTATTAAAAATCAAAGAATAGATAGCTTAAATATACGTTATTCAATTTTCAATCTTTGTTATACATTTTCAAATGAATTACAACATAATAAACAATTCAAACTAATAAAAAGGACCTACTCTCTCGCATACACAGTACGCTAATCACCAATAAAGGAAAAAAAACACCAATCTGCTGCATGTTCTCACGCTCGACCGGAGCTCTTCTTCTCGGCGAATCAGTAGTGCGACGGACTAGAGAATCGAAGCTCGAAAGTCGGCAATGGAAGCTCGAAGGTCGGCAATGGAAGCGCGAAGGTCGCTGGTGTCCAGATGTTATAATCTTCTTTGCTAGCTAAGGTGAGGAGCTCCGTCGACGGCTATGACGAGTAGATCTGGTCACGTCTTGAACGAAGAGGACAAACAAGAGAACTATAAAGCTTATCCATGTAGCTCGAGCACTCATCCATGGTCGTTTCCTATGCAAGAAGAAGGTCGAGCATCGCCGAGCACTTCATGTCGCTGAATACACCACGAACTCACGCCAGACTCACGACGGAGGTGAGGGAAGTGCTTCAAACTTCAAACAGATCTTACCTCTGTTGCTGCTCGAACGCCTCGAACGGTGAGCTTCTCCAGATCTGAAGTTTCACTGCGAACTGGAGATCCTTCTCTCGAATGGGGCTAGATCTGAATCAGTGCTTCGAGGATGCATTAAGGGAGACGAGCGACATCAAATGACAAACTACATCGGAGATCTAAGCATTTCGCCGACGATTTTCAGCGTGAGATTTTGACCAAATCAGAGAGAAAATGAAATATGAGAGAAGAGATTCTTTGACAGGAAATGGGAAAAAAGAGAGAGAGTGAGTGTAATTTTAGAGTTAAAAAAATCAAATATATATAAGAAAAATATAAACAAAGAGAGTAAAAATATAATTTGATTTCTAAATTCTAGTGTAAAATTTAATATGAAATCTTTAGTAAAAAAAGAAAAAAAGAATGGTTGGGATTATGAAGAGGGGTATCTTTAAGACCTTATTTTTCATCATCTCAAATATGTTTGACCAAATGTAATGAAATGATAATCTAAGATGGTGATTGTTGGAACATGAATTATTATAATAACTAATAATTTTCTATCTTTTTTGTATTTTAATATATTGTTTGCCAACACGTCTTATGTGAATCAATTCTTTTTTTTTTTCGTCAAACGATTATATATATATTTTTTTTGGACGACGTCAAACGATTATATTAGTTATTCACTTTACTTGCCAGAACTTTTGGTTTTCTATCTTAATCCACTCCTAATATAATGGATGAAATCTGTAATGATGACCTGCCTTTGCCTTAAATCTAATCTCATAGTTTTAATTTATTTTAAAGAAAAAAAAGACTAAATAATCTTTGAATTATAAATTAATATCTACTTTTCTAATTTTAGTCATCTATTAATGATTCTTGAATTAATATATTTGATTGGTATTAAATAATCCATCAAATATTAAAGAAAGGAACGGAGTCATGATCTTTTATTAGGAAGGGCAAGAAGATTGGAAGACAACGCTCACAATTATTTTTTTTAACTTATTTGTACCATAGGTCTATATATTATGCAAAAATTATAAAATAAATTCTTATATTATACATAAATGCATTATAGAATCCTATTAGGGGTGCTCACGGGTTGGGTATCAGGCCTTAGGGGTCGAACTCTACACCCAACGCTAAGCTATCAGTTTTTAATTGCTTAAACCCCAAACCCTATTCTAATTATAGAAATTTCCGCGGGTTGGGTTAGTGCGGGTGGGGTCGGTTTTGAGTCGTGTTCGATTTTGGTCAACATAAAATCAATCTTTCCATAAAAACATCCTAAATTTGTAACTTCTCAAAACTAGTAAGTTGCCAAAAATACTATACAATACATTGATTACAACTACAAGCCAAGGTTTAAAAACTTAAACTGATTATTACATTACAAGTCCCAAATATAAAAAAAAAATATAAATTATATTTTATTCAACCACTAATGTGTAAATTAATTAGCTAAATATACAATTCTAGGTGCATTTGCTTAAATGCTTCCAAAACAAACTTCAAGGGCCTCAATTTTTCTACAATTATACCATACAAAGGAGAAGAAACACTTTAGTATTTGCCTCAGATTTTAATTTCATTATTGGCATAAAAATAGGTCTCAGATTTAATATCTTCATCGACTCTATATAGTTAGGTACAAAAGACTGATTTTAGAACTTACAAGTTACAAATAACAATCACAATATGTTGCCAACTCAACCATTCATTCTTCATACAAGTTATATTATGTAATCATGGGATGAGAAAAGGGAGATGAAAACAATATTGAGTTGAATATAACTTGTAAGTAATAAAAATATGCATTTGTACCTTAGGTTATTGGCTATAAATTTGTTATAGTGGACTCAAGGTTAGTCTCACTCAACTCATCCAAGCCATAATAACCTGACAAATTTAACAAATAACAAAATTTTAGTGTATAAGAAGCAATAATGAGAATTTTCCAATTCATTTCTCACGTACTAAAAATGGTAAAAGGGTTTGAATTAATGTTCTTATACAACTCCCTAGTACAAAATAAGATTATATTACCATGGTTAGACTAAGTATTAAATCCAATAATTAAATAATAGACTTGTCGTTGACAAAAAAAAATAGACTTGTCGCCTTTTACATAGTTAAGCTAAAGGAATTGATAATCTAGAAATAATTGAATAGCTATCTTTAACTCAAAATAGCTATTTGTCCGATGCCGAGGTGTAATTGATATGACAAAAGTCCAGGGTATGTATTCTTAAGCTCCTTTTTTTTCTTTGTATTTTTCATATACTTAATTTCTAAATACTAAATATATAATTTTGTACAGATGCGTTTCCATGTAATGAGCTCTATAAGGTAAATATACTGACCTGATATTTTCTCCAATGAAGGTAAAAGACATGTGATGGAAAACAAACATCACCTCGAAGAATAGAGTAGACAACAAGAATCATATAAACTTGCCCAATTGCTAGGAAAATAAAACTTTACATCAACACCAAAACTTGTCCATATAATAAAAAACAAAAATTTATTAATCAAGTTGAGCTGCTAAAAAAACAAATCTTTATTAATCAAGTCTTTAGACTAAAGATCATCCTCCATTCTCAAATACTCACCAATATCCCAGAAAATTTAAACAAACAATCTACAAAAGCATCAACAATTATAAAACACGCTTAATCAAATAGATCTATACATGGAACCACATAATATAATGATAAGAATATAAAAAGTACAATTTTCAAAAAAAATCACACCTTAAAATAGGTTTTCAAATTATGAAACCCTAACCATGCCTTATATAGCCATTTAAGAACCCATTAAACGAGGATTAAAAACGCGTAACCACGGTAAACCATCAAATCTGAAATCATTTAAACCTGCAATAGAAGAATCTGATATTTAATCACAGTTCAAAAGATTTAGGATTTGTTTAAAAAATTACCTAAAAGGGATAAGAATATCAACAAACACAAATCGGCTATGGTACCCATTTTAGAATAATCAAGTAATCAATCAGATAATCATAGAATAACAAGGCTAGATATGAACATAATTGATTATTGAACACAAACACAATTTTTAACCATTTTAAAAAAGAAGGATGAGATATGTGAGGTTGGGGAAAGATTGTTTCGCAAGAACAAGGCTTGGACATGTGCTAAAAAGTTTATGATTAAGAGATAAAAGAGACAAATTATCGTATGGCAAATGATAAAGCTCCCAGAACCCGATGGGAATTCCTCGCTTTTCTTCGAGAAGTCATGGGATCTCATCGGATAATACATTATACATGTGGTACGTGATTTTTTTGAATCTGTGTTCTTACTCAAACAATTAAATGCCACTATTGTTGCTCTTATTCTGAAGAAGGGTGACCAATGTAATGATTATAGGCCTATCTCTTGTTGCAGTGTTGTTTGTAAAGATATTACATTATTATTGTGGACTGTTTGAAGCTAGTTTTGGACGAATTGGTGGATGAAGCTCAAAATGTGTTTATTTTTGAAAAATTGATGACCGATAATATTAGTATTATGCAAGAGTTATTAAGGGGTTATAATAATAATATTACCTCTTTTAGATGCACAATTATAATTTACTTGTGTAAGGCCTCTGACTCGATCTCGTGGGATTTTCTTCATGAGGTGCTTAGAGGACTTAACTTTCCGAAGAGGTATATTGATTGGATTATGGTTTGTGTTTCCACTACTTATTACTCAGCGGGAATAAATGGTGAAATACATGGTTTCTTCAAAGGAGATAAAAGTGTGAGACAAGGTGACAACCTCTCACTTTACCTCTTTATTTTATGTCTTAATTATTTCTTGAGATTATTGAAAAAAAATACAAACAAAGGGTTCAAGTATCATCCCAAATGTGGGAAAGGGAAAATTACTCATTTTGCGTTTGCCGACGATTTAATGATTCTTTCTAAAGGTGATCACGACTCAGTTAATATTCTAATAGATAGCTTGAAGGCTTTTGTGGAGTGTTTGGGGCTTCATTTGAATGCGCTAAAATTGAATATTTATTATGTGGGTGGGTGCTAAAAATGAAGAGTTTGAGAATATCTCGTAAACAATACAGAAAAAGGATCCATGCCTTTTTGTTATTTGGGTGTGCCTCCTGATACTTCGGTGTGGCTTTTAAGGGATTATTAACCTCTCATTGACAAATTGGAAGGTTATATAAGAGATGAAGTGTACCTTCTCTTTCATTTACAGGATTATTATAAATAATTCGATCGGTTCTTCAAGGGATAATATGTTTTTGGTTTTCTATCTTTCCGGTATTGATATGTGTGTAGGATCGTATTACGAGTATTTGTAAAAAAAATTATTGGGATTAAAACTCGCCACAAATAGATGGAGAACAATTTGTACTCTAAAAGACGAAGATGGGATTGGGTTTAAGGATGTAGGAGTTTGGAATAAACCCTTACTTATAAAAATATTTGTAAGATAGTTGACAATAAGGATTCACTTTGGATCGAGTGGATTCATGGGGAGTACCTCAAGAATGTTAACATTTAGGTGTGGAAAGTTAAGAAATTGGATTCTCCTCTCTTGGAGCTAATTTGGGAGTTGAATGATGAGAAAGAGGTCTCGCTTGAGAGTGGGGAAGAGAGAATGTTATATCTCGATGGTCCACCTTTCCCAACGATCTTCCTATTATTAACGATGTTCCTAGTGGCGAGTTATATGCCTTATACAAGAAACCATTTAATGTATTTCACCGCCGATATTTTATTAAACCATGGACAAATCTTGTATGGGACTGTTGTGTTATTACTAAGCATGCTATAATAGTATGAAAGTGGATACATGAGAGGCTTAAGACAAATGATGGGATGACTTACAAATGGTTTCGAATTGTGTAATGAGGACTGTGATTCAAATAACTATCTTTATTTTGAATGTGCATTTGCGAAATATATTTGGGATAAGATTAAAAAAAGTGGTTGGGAATTGTTAAGGATATGTTACATTGTTGAGTGCTTTGAAATGGCTCGAGAAGTTAAAGGCCCGGAAAAATTGGAAGGAGCTACCATCTATTGTATTTGGAGGGCAAGAAATATTCTTTCCATGAGAGGCGAGCCTTCAGTAAAGGAAGTGGTTGTCAAGGAGATAAAGTGATGTACTTTTTCTATACTCTTCTCTTTGTTCCTTCATCATGCCATCTTGGATGATAGTGAGAGTTTACTTTGTAATTATTTGAGGTAAATATTAGTGTATAGATAGTGGATACCTTAAGCCTTCAAGTCTATGTAGATGATACTCTTGTAAAGTGTACAGTTTCTCCTTTCATTCTAATACAACCGTTTACCCAACCAAGAAACAAATAACAATGAAATTTGACATCAACTCTATCCTTCGATAGGAATGATGAAAAGGAAAAATTTAAACCTTTTCCTTGTGTCAAACATTATTCAAGGATATATAAGTTGATCCATGTTCTTTGTAGGTGATTATTTCACAAGTTGAACCTAAATATGGATGGTTTTTTTATCCGTAAGAGGAGACTAGAATGCAGTGACGGGCTTTTGTGTTTGCAGACTCAAGTACTCAAGTATTACTAGATGGGTAGTCTCTAGAGTGGTTCTTTTTCTTCCCTGAGGTAGCATAAGAGAATTTTCTTGTATGGATTTCGTTTTCATATGTAACGAGATAAAAAGTATAGTTATTGATAACACATTAAACGCACTTCCAATTTTTGTTTGAGTGAACCTCTATCTTGTCGTTTCGATAATTTCCTTGCATATAATTTAACTTCTCTAATCAAGTTAGTATAATATACAATCTAAAGAGTCTACATGGGAGAACAAAAAATAAAGTTATTCAAAGTATTGAAGAATAAATAAGCATGTACCAGTTACCTTAATGTATAAAAATAATCATCAAATTATATAGTGTTAAGAACACTGTATTCATCTATCATATGGTTCCGATATTCAAAGAGGTAGTTTGAAGTAGATAGAAAATTTTGTATGAATGTTAAAGAATGTAAAATGACTTACTAATAGAGGGTAAAGGTAGTTTGACTGAAAGTTGCAAATGATTATATCATCCCTTTCTGTTTCACCCTTGTATCACCCCTTATATGTCACTTTATGTGACACTAACTAAAAGAGAGAAAAAAGAATTACCTGAAAAAGAGAAACACTATGATTGGTGTTTAAAACCTACACATAAAAGGTGATACAAGAGTGAAGGGATTAATTATGATATATAATAGACGAGAAATGTAAGTCGCACCTTTATTTGTGGAGGTGGATTCTAGAGATGTCATCTCACTATTGAGTCATACGAACATAGGTAAGGGACCAGGGGAATAATGAAATCACGTCATCAAGAACGTACTTGGTAGGAACCCATTATTTGTGGCAGTTGACATCGATAGGGGGTGAATATTTATGCGGATATTTTTTGCTAACTGTATGCGAATTGGTTGATTCCGTTGGGACCTATTGATTTATACAAAGAGTAAATACCATTTTTAGGCTAAATGTATTAAAAATTACCCATTTTTATGCTATTTCACTAATTTCAAGAGATATTTCATAAATTTTAAGGATAATTTGGACACTTCAAATATAATTCTTAGTTTTGGATGTAGTCAAATATATATATATATATAGTTTGATTGAAATGTCTAAATTATCCTTAAAATTTATAAAATATCTCACAAAATTAGTATAATGACCTAAAATGGAGACTTTTAATATCTTTGACCTAAAAATGAACATTGTGAAATATTTGGTCTAAAAATATTTTTAATCCAGAGGTAATTACTGGAATTTGCTCTTATACGAATGACGACGTATATTGAACCTTTTGACTTGGGACATTTATTAACACCACTAAAATGTCTTCGGAATCATTTCGAGTTCAATAAAATTCGATCTCATGATCTTTTAATTTTTTCGGAGTAGTCTAACCACTAGACAATTATCGATCTTACTAATAAGTCAACTTTTTACAACCAAATCTTTTGCATTTCATATTACACACACTCTATTATGTACACGTTTATGGAAAATATTAAATTACGTAAAACTTCGCTTTCTTCGACAATGAACGAAAACATATCATTGAAAGCATTTATCAACGTGTAATTGTTAATTCACAATTCATATTTAATACACACGCACATTGAATTATTCTACTTTGCCCCCTCTTTTGGCCGTTGAAAAACCATTTTCTATATTATATATAAACACGAGACACTAATTAGAGCTTTTGTTTTTATTTTTAGTTCAATTTCCTTTCTCAATTATTGAGCTAAAGCTTAAAAATTTAATTAAATACGGCATGGAAAAAAGTTACGGTATGTTTTGACGAATCGACTTTTTCTTTTTTGGCTAATTTCAATACTCATTCGTCTCAAAAATAATATTTATTTTATTAAAAATAATATCCACTTAAAATTTTAAAATACTTTATTTCACTTTTTTTTCACTATTTTCATTATTAAAATATTTAAATTTATGTTTTTAATGAATATTTAAAATATCAAGTCACTTTATTATGGGTATTTTAATAATGTGGAGATCATAATTGTGTGCCCGTTTGGAAGTACTTTTTTGAAGAAGCACTTAAAAGTGCTTTTAGTATTTTAAAAGTTTTTTTTATTTTGAAAAGCACTTTTCTAAGAAGCACCAAATAGGTGCTTCTTAAAAAAAGCACTTAAAATAATTTTAGATTTCAAAATTATTTTTAATAATTTTTTTAAATTTCAGATTTTATTCTAAAAGCGCTTTTTTACTCTAAAATAAGCACTTCCAAACGCGCCCTTAATTTGTATGAAAAACAAAGTAGACATTTTTTTTAGACACAGGAAGTAATGTTATTAGATAAGGGTTTTTGACTAAAAAAGAAAGAAGATAAAGGGTTAAAAAGCATGATTTTTTGTATTTTGTTTTTAACGTATATGAGAGTCGAATTTAAAATTATTTTATCTCTAACAAAATTCGATTCAAGAGCGTTTGGTCTCTACAGAGTAGTCTAACCACTAGACCAACTATTGATCTTAAAAAAGATATATTTATACTTTGGAAAAGAAATAAATATTTCTCAAATAAAAACTAGAGCCAATTAGAGATTAATGCCTATTAAAAAAATTTAAAAAAAAGGTGCCTATAATAAGATTTTTTTATAGAAAACAGCCTCATCCCAAACTACCCTTATAATTAACAATTAAAACAAAGAAATTAGAAAAAAACAAAACAAAAACTAATAAACACACGCGCGCGTCCGTGAATTTTTTTTTAAATCGTCATAACTAATTCTAAAAAAATAAAAAAAAATCAAAAATTTATATATTTGGATAAAGCAAATTAATATTTACGTCTATGATTTTTTTCAGAAATTTTGAATTTTTTGAATTTTCTTGAATTTTTTAATTCGCAGAATATGGAATTCCATGTTTTATCCATGTTTTGATATAAGGAATTTGTTTTTCGCAGACACGAAATTCACTGTTTAAAACATGGAATTCCATGTTCTGCGAATTAAAAAATTAAAAAAATCAAAAAAACCAAAAAATTCAGAAAATTCCGAAAAAAAATCATAGACTTAAATATTAATTTGATTTATCCAAATATGATTTTTTTTCGATTTTTCTGATTTTTTTTGAATTAGTTATGGCGATTTTAAAAAAATTTCACGGACGCGCGCGTGTGATGAAATTAGTGTGGTGGTGGTGGTTGTGATGGTGGAGGTGATGATGGTTGTGGTGGTGGTGGTGGTGGTGGTGGTGGAAATACCTTATTATTTGTTTAAGTTTTAAAAATAAATATTGTATTAAAATAAAATAATATATTTAATAATAAGCATAGTATAGGTATAAAAATATAAAAGGGATGTTTTCTATAAATAATTGTTCTATTAAGCATTTATCTCTAAATAAGAAAATTAGAGGCTTAAAAAAATTAAAGACATCATTAAGGAGGCATTTATCTCTAATTACCCCTAGAAACTAAGACCATTTTGAAAATAAAAATAAAAATAAGACCATGTTTGGTTTGTGAAAATATTTTCTATTTTTATTTTCAGAATATATTTCATAAAATGATTTTTGTTTTTTTTTTTTCAATATTTTCAAAAACGTCAATTTCGCGTTTTCCAATATAGTAACATTTTTATTTGATTTTTTAGAAAACTATTTACATTATCTCTAGCTAGACCTTTTATTATTGTTTTGAAAAATATAGAAAATATCCGTTAATTTTAACGAACCAAACAAAGCCTAATGTCTCCTTTTTACATTTTTAGAATAACTAAGACAAGTTTGCACCGTTCCTCAGGGTGGAGGGGCTACGATCCCACTATCCCTGGATCTTATCACTCGATCTGCCCCTAATTATAGTCCACATACAATTTTTGATGTTTCTCTTATGGATTTGTTAAATTTTTTAGGAATGTTGGGCTTTGTATGAATTCGGGAGTCTGATTATTCATGGTTGTTGGTTGTGCTGGTAAGGTGCTAATATTTTTGGATTTCCACTTCACATGCAGGGGCAAAAACAAAAAAAAATTGTTAGGATGTTCAAGGCGTGAAAAAAAATCCTAACTTATTTGCGTTCTAGGTCCATATATTATGCAAAATTTGTAAAATAGATCCTTATATTATACAAAATTGCATTATTGGCCCCTATATTATGTAAAGATGCATAATATATCTCCATATTATTTTTTTTTAAAATATTTATCTTATAAATTACTATTAATACAAAATAACATATATTGTACTATTAAAAAAATAAAATATCTCTGTATATAAAATAATTATGAATTTAATAAATAAATTATAAATATGAAGTGAACTGAAACAAATATTCTTAAAGATTAGAATGCCAATAGCATATTTATACAAATGAAATCTGGAGCTTAAAGTTTATGGCCCAAAAATCTAGAGTTGTTGCAAAAAAATTCTTTGTTACTTGATAACTCCTCGACAAAAATTCAAAATTCCTAAAGATTTATTTTCTTTTTAATCGAAAATAAGCTCCTAACACACCTTACACTCGAATTATCCAACAGAGACTCCAATCATCTTTTTTTACTATTCCTTCATGCCTACCATTCTTCTTAACCTCGAAAGTCACCTATTTTGACATATTCATAATAAAAGATCAAATACCCTTCTTGTTAAGGGTACTATACGCTAATCAAACGCTAAACTATTGAAAATATTATACATTAAGCTAATAAAAAACGATAAAAATCACGAGCTATCTCACACGAGAACTTTTGTTTAACGTTTTTAAACTTCGATGTTTTTACCTCAAGCTCTTTCCTTCTTAATGTAGCCTTCCCAATGATGTAAGGGGCTTTCCGAATCAACCAATCCGAGATCACCTTATCCAAGATGACTCTAGTGAAAATCAATGGCCTGCTCCATATAGCTTGATTTTTCTGCGATTTATTCTTAGGGCCTGACTAACACAACCTTGTCTCCTATACCCAACTCATCTTTTTCTCTCTTTCTCACACTGGAGTTTTCGAACTCACACAATTCACTACGTTCATACAATGTCATAGGTTTATCGGTCCACTATGGATATTTAGTATATGTTGATGTAGGTGGATCGGTCCACTATGGGTAATGAGTACAGTATTGTATTGCAACTCTATTTTATGTGTGTGCACGATATTGTATTTGAACAACGGTTACTGAGAAAGAGAACTTAATGTTGTATATTTATTTCAATTATATATTTATTGATTGTGATTTTTCTTATGTTGTTTTATAAAGATTCCCTAACTTGAGAGACGTTTCAATTTATTGAGTTTTTGTTGCTCACTCTGTTTGGCTACTATATACAAATGTAAATGGGCAAGAATTGCAGAGAAAGAATCAGACTTAGTATTCATTTTATATATATATATATATGATAATTGGGTTATTTTGATGGTGTTATGTTGTGTGTTACAGGCCTTGCAAACTTAGGTTGTCGACTTAGAACCGGAGATCTTATAAGCAGGGCCGGTCCCGATAATTTGGTGGCCTTGGGCGAAACTTTAAATTTGGCCCTAAAACGGTTAGTCTAGAAAATAATTGAAGGCGCAAATTTTTCGAGGGAATCAACACTTTCCAATATAATATAATAAATAATATTACAGGGAATACAAAATTTGAGTGAAATAGCTAAATGTAGATTAATATTTTTCATTCATTATGTGATGAATAGTCAAATATTTTTAAAAATCTTAATATATGATAAATTCAGTGCACTTCAGGGGCAATGTTGATTGTAACTCCCCATTTTCCTCTCTTCACTTGAGGAGGATTTAGTTTTTATATTCTAAAATGTAAAGTTAGAAAAACCAATAGGGTTTGAGGCATCACCCCCGGAAAAAAATTTAGGCTAATTTCTAGATCATGGAGGGATTTGAGGGGGAGGGGAAACTCTATTTTTTGTAGAGTTTTTTTGCTAAAAAATTTCAAGTAAAATTTGTTTTGCGTCCCAAGACCCGGGTGGCGAGCGCCCCCATCCCCCTATTGGATCTGCCCTTACTCTTAACCCAATCAAGATTTGACCTATAATAGTGAAATAAAAATTAATCTGAATATAACTGTAAATCAAAATATTACAACCTTATACCGAACAATAAAAATATAAATCTGAATTTGATTTATTAAATACGAAATGAAAATTGTACATTACATGTTCAAACAGATTGAATGAATTTACCATTTATAATGTAATATAAAAAAATAATTAACGAATACTAAAATAAAACTTGTATAAAAAATAAACAAATCTAATATTTTTTAAATAATAATTTATAGTCTATTTCTATTGATATATTTTTGATACATACATATTGTACTTAACATTATTAAAATACATAACAAGATGGTAACTTAAAAATCTTATGTTATACTCCCTCCGTTCCACTAAATTTTTCCACTTAGCTTTTCACATATATTAAGAAACATAAAAAAGATATCGTTTCTTTAAATGCCAAACAAAAAAGAAGAGGAATGGTACTCCCTCGGTTTCATGTTTGTCCACATATTAAAATTGTTGTTTTAAAATATTTGTCTACTTAGTATTTTAAGACACTTTTTTCCTATTTTTTTTATTAGTATCCTTATTAAAATATTAAAATTTATATTTTCAAGATTTGTAATAAGAATTATAATTATTACCTTTCTTAATACGTGTGAAAAGTAAAGTGGACAAACATTCTAAAATAGAGGGAGTAATTTAAAAATCGTATGTTACAGAAAAAAGAAGATTTTAACTCAAATTGACAAGAAATAAATACCTTCGTCGTACCTAAAAAGCCAAAATCAAACTTTGTTTTATTTAATAATATGTTAGTAATTATATAGAAAGACATACATATACCTAGAAAATTAAGGGTCCCACTACACTCAAGGCGACCGCCTAGGCGGTCGCCTTGACCGTTTATGGGTCTGGGACGGCTTCACTTATGAGAAAACTTTAAATGATTGCAATCACATCAACTCTGCTCTAGCATATATAATCGATATAAATAAAGACAAAAGAAATAGTATTAATTTATCAAAACTTGGGAAAATCTACTTTGAGTAGTTTAGTATCAATTTAATATAATAAACGTATTTTTTTTAATGAAATAGTAATATTTAAATGATTATTTTTTAAATGATACCCTTCCTTACTTTCTATTTAATGTTTAAAGCTACAACAAAGTTTTGTATTTTTCATTTATAATCAATTCTTTTGAGATATACTCCTAAATTATCTACATTTCCTTATTTTAGGACCAATTATTACTATTTGAGGTTCTCGGTTTGTTTTAGTGGGTCTTCCCCGCCCATAACATATGTATCGTCCATTAATTGTCACGTGTAATATTTGTAGTAAAGAAAAAAAAGAAACAACCTATTACACACTTTTTTTTTTCAATTTAACTTATAACACACAATTACAACGCGAAAACGAGATAACTCTCAACAAACACAAATACCATTGTCTTATTTATATAACCAATTCTATCCAGTAACATAAAAATCATAGTAGCAATTTATACACCACACTAAAAGTCTAAAACTATCTTAAAAAAAAAACAAGATTACTTAACCACATCAAATGGTGAGATTCTCTTGAATCGCAACAAACGTACCGGTTATACTCCCACCCATATCAGGAAACGTTTCGTTCCCTGGAAGAGATTTTACTCTACCCGTTCGATCAACTTCAACGGGATATTTCAATAAGTGACCGTTCATTTGAGTTATTTCATCGGCTGCAAATAATTGCCAGTTATATTCAGCTACTGATCTTACACGTCTCACACATTCAAGACTATCTGGTCTTTCAAAATTGCTCTCGAGAAATCCCATGTGTTCTGCCCAAAGTGACATTCTATATCCATATATCTGCATTTTGCCATTTTTTTCAAAGATATATAGATTAGTTTTTCATCCAGGGTATTTATGGTATTTCTTTTAGTTCATTATAAAAAGATACCACACAAATATTGAAAATTGCAATGACGAGGCTGAAAGGCTCATAATAGCCCTCATTTTTGTGTTATTTACTGGCCTTGAAGGTTCATTTCAGACCATAGGCGAGGTTAGGATTTTTTGTTAGGGGCCAAAAAGAATTAAGTTAATTGCATATAGGTCCCTTAGTTATGCAAAAATTGCAATCTAGGCCTTGAAATTAAAAAAAAAAATTACCCTCATTTTCGTGTTATTTACTGGCCTAAAAATTTCAATTCAGAGCATACCAGAGACAGAGCTGAATTTTTTTGTTAATGGGGCAAGGGTTTTCAATTAACATGCAAAAATTGCATAATAGGTCCTTATATTAGAAAACTTGCACTCTATGCCTTGTTATTATTATCATTATATTAATTAATTACACTAATAAATTCCTATATTATACAAAATAACCTATATTTTATATAAAAATAACAAAATATTCATACAAATAAAATAAATTAAAACCTAATAAATAAATCTTAAAAATTAAAATTCTAAAAATTTGGAAGGCCATAAGATAATAATATAATTTCTTTCTGAGTAATGATATATGTCACCCCTTTTCATGTCACCTTTTTATCACCCTTCTATATATATGTTCTGATTTCCTTGAATAGAAGATAGAGAAAAATTAAATAGGATAGAGAAACCAATTCATTGGTACATGTAGGCATACACGTAGGAGGTGATAAAAGGGTGATAAAAAAGGGTGACAAATATCATTACTCTTTCTTTTAGGCATAAAAATAGTCCCCGCTCCAAGGTGGTTCTACCCAATATGTAATTAAATGACTATTTTGCCCTTTAGCTTGCTAGTTTCCGTTAGTTTTCTAGCCCAGTTGCAGGAGAAGGGTCAAAGGCAGTGGCCGTAGGGTGATATTTTACAAAATTATAGGGAGGTAAATTGCAAAAATTATTCAAATATGATTAAAAATTATTTTACCTGTCCATGAGGACTATTATGTTTGACAGTCCAAGTATTATGAGGTTGATACGCACCCATTGCAATTTCAGTGTCTCTCGTTCCTTCTAACGATCGTTGATTAATATTTGCGGAACCCAAGAGTACAAACTCATCATCCACTATCATACCTTTTGAATGAACATAGATCATGAATCGTCTGCTTTTAAGTGTACGTGCCTAAATAAATAAACCAAACTAATTTAATATAGGGACTTCTACACTCATCCTGCAATTTTTGCATAATATAAGGGCGTATACAGTATTACGACAATTAAGTTTTGAAGGAAGAAATAAATTAAAATTATATATCGGGATTTATAGTGCAATGTTTGCAGAATATAGGGATCTATAGTGCAATTTTTGTAAAATATTGGGGTCTATCGTGCAAATAAGTCTAAACAAACAAAATATAGGGGTCGAATGAAGAAACAAACTAAAACAATATATTGGGATCTATAGTGCTAATTTTTCATCATATAGGGACCTATAGTAGTCCAATTAAGTTAAATGAAATTAAAGACCAAATTTTTTATCAGGACCTATACAACATTTTTTGCATAAAATAGGGACCTAGAGTGCAATTTTCACATAATATAGGGATCTATACTGCAATTAAGCTTAATGAATAAACGGAAAAGAAATTAATATCAGGACCTATAGTGCAGTTTTTGCATATAATAGGGACCTATACTGCAATTTTCACGTAATATAGGGACATACAATGCAATTTCGCATAAACTAGGGACTAAAAATACAATTTTTGCATAATATAGGGACCCAAAGTGCTATTTTCGCATAATATAGAAACCTTGAGCAATTTTCTTAACGCACCTGAGGAGTATTGGAGCCAAGACCCTTAGTTTCTGAGATAGCTCCATTTTCCACGGCCTCACGGTTTCCAAGGCAGAAAAAAATCAAGTAATCTTGTGGTTCATATGTATTTTCGAGCCCTACTTCTACTAATGCCTTGTAAATCACTTCGTACATCATTTGCATTGTATTATACTGCATAATATGAGGACCTTATAGTGAAACTTTTGCACAATATAGGGACCTAAAGTGAAATTTAAGATTGGAGGTGAATGTCATGTACCTGCCAAAAGAGTATTCTTTGAGTGGGCCCACTTGTGGGTACACCCTCGGGCCACATTGGAACTACAATGTACGCTGCGAATCTTTGATTCGCTCGGATTTTGCTTGCGATTTTTAGTGCAATTTCCATTGGTATTAAATTGTTTGCTCCTGTAAATAAATTTTTTTTGGGTAAATAACTCGTTTGGTACTTTATCTTTGTTTATTTTGACATTTTAGTACCTTATCCTATTATTTTGTGAGAAGGCAAGTACTTTATCTTGCAAACTTAACAAGTTAATCCATTGTCTTTCAGTTTTGTGACAACTTGAGTCGTTTTTCGTATTTTTACTTTTTGATAGAAAACATCGAAAATAGTGAACCGACACTTTGAAGGGTATTTTAGTCTTTTAATCACATTAACAATATGACCGTACGTGGATTTGACACATATAATGAAGTGTAAATACACCAATGGACTGGTGTCGTTACATAATAAAAAGATAAGAGACTAAAAGTTAAGTAAGACTGCAGACAATACCGCTTTTGTTCCCTTTTTGGGGTAAATTACTCATTTGGTCCCTTACCTTTGTTTATTGCAACATTTTATTCCCTTAAGTTCCACAAGTTACTTTTTAGTCCCTAATCTTTTGATTTTGGAATAACTTTAGTCCTTTATCTTGCATTCTTAACATTTTAATCCCTTTATTTAATTTTGTGATGATGTTAGTCTTTTTGTCATCTTTGAGTTGAACATATGGCAATAGCAAAACAGACACTTTTAAGGGTATATTAGTCTTTTATCACATTAATAATATGACACATGGATTTCACGCATATAATGAAGTGCAAGAACAAAAATGGACTAATGTGGTCACATAATCAAAAGATAAGGGACTAAAAGGTTAAGTAAGATTGCAAATGATATCGCTTTCATTACCTTTTTGGCTGTATATATCGACAACTTAGTCCTTTAATTTGCAAATGTAACATTTTAGTTCCTTATCTTTCAATTTTGTGACAACTTGAGTAATATTTTTGTTTATTCACCCTTTTGGGTGAATTCATTTGGTCCCTTATCTTTGTTTATTTCTTTAGTAAAGTCGTTTAGCTTCCAAAATTTAAATTTTAGTCCCTTATCTTTTGATTTTGGGATAACACTAGTCCTATGTCATCTTTTAGTAGAACACATGGCAATAGCAAAACGATCCTACGAACTTACGTGGATGTAATGCACATAATTAAAACACAAGGGACTAAAACGTTAATTCTCACCTAAATCTTTATAATTACTCCAATTATACGATGATCCGAGAAAATATTGATTCTCAATATATATAAAATGTTGGGCAGCACGAATCGCCTTAACATATGCAGTATGTATACTCATATCAATCAACATATTCTTCCCACAAACCAGATTCTGTAAAATAGCAAAACAAGGGTAAATACGTCATTTTGATATATAGAGAATTAAAAGTTTCCTCACCATGCTTGTAGCCTTGCTTGGATCTTTCGGGAAACCTTTAACTGAGCTCGAATCAATTGAACGAAAGACCTGCAAATTAATGGAAGTTAGTTTATGAAATTAATAGGATTAATTGCACTATAGGTCCCTATATTATGCAACATTTGCAATATAGGTCCTAATATTATGCAGCATTTGCAATATAGGTGCCTATATTATGCAACATTTGCAATATAGGTCCGTATATTATGTAAAAAAAATGCATTATATGTCCCTATATTAGTTTTCTTGAATTAATTACACCATAAATCCTAATATTATATAAAATTAGTAAATTACCTATGTTATATTATAAGAAAACAAAATATTTGTGCAAATAAAATAAATCAAAGCCCAATAAGATAAATCAGTACGCATAACTTCTTTTCGAGTTAATTGCACTATAGGTCCTTGTATTGTGCAACATTAGCAATATAGGTCCCTTTTTTCATGTAAAAAATGCATTATATGTCCCTAATATTATATATAAAATTACCTATATTTTGTTGTAAGAAAAACAAAATATATATGCAAATAAAATAAATCAAAGCCCAATAAGATAAATTTTGAAAGTTGGGGGTCCAAATGAAGATTCTGAAATTTTGAGGGGTCCCTAAGCTAGTAGCTAGTAACGCGAAATGACATCAACTCTTTTAGTTTTGTTAACGCGCAATGACTAAAATACCCATGTACTGTTTGAGCATCGGTTACATTTGATGCTTATAAATATCGACTATAGAGACCTTTCGTGATATTCTGGAAACTATAGGGACTAATGATGCAAAATGAAAGTGTACCTGGACGTGCCAAGTCTCGGGATGTTCTTCAGGTAGACTAGGTGTTTGATCCGCTACTAATATATCTGGGATTCTATCGAGTCTGAGTAAAGAATCTTCGAATGAAGTTTTCATTTTTTGAAGCCCATGGGCCTTAGCGGCCCGGGCCCAACGCTCTTGAAAGTTGGTTAGGACATCATAAGCGGCGGGACCCTCGATTTTACTATGTAAATCGTGCCATGGTTCTCGTGGACACCCCGGAGCGGGACCCTGTTCATGTTAAACAGGGCCGGTCCTGTAGTAAAGCAAAAGACGCGGCCGCTTAGGGCCCCCGATTTTTTGACATTTTTAGGGGCCCCCGATCATCTAAATATATTATGTGTGGTATATATATCTTTGATTTAAATAATTATATTGATGTAGTATGATTAGTTTGGTGATAAAGTTGTATGTTTTCATTTATATGAAGTCTAGAGTTCGAACCACTAATAGTAATAATATTTTTATTTTATTTATGTAGAGGGCCCCATTTTGTAAGTTTGCTTAGGGCCCCCGAAATGTCAGGGCCGGCTCTGATGTTAAATCACATTAAGAATATGCTAGTGCCAACGGGCCCACATGGGACGTAAGTCTCATGCAAGATGACATTAGCAAGTCCATGGCTGACGTCATCTTGTGTGAGACTCTAAGTACAAGTGGGCCCGTAATCTTCTTGGTAAATTTTTGTGTGGTTCTACGTTACATGGCCCACATGTGGTGTAAGTCTTACGCAAGATGATGAAATGATGACGTCAGCGAGTCCTTCGATGACATCGTCTTGTGTAAGACTAACATCACAAGTGGCCCCATGACCACATTGGGAAATTCTTATGTGGTCTAATTGTAGGGCCCACTTCTAGTGTAAGTGATGTCAACAAGTGAAATGATGACATCAGCGAATTCTTAGTCTAGTTTTGAATTTTGGTTAAAGTTTAGATGAATTACCGTGAAATTAGGATTATGATAGTCATCTTTATGAACGGTTTGTAATGTGCTAAATAATTGATGTCTTGGAGTATCGTATCGTCCTTTGCATAAGTCGAGTCCTCCTACAAATGCGATGATTTTCCGTTTATAATTTCCTGCATCTGCATCTATTATGACCGTCTTTTGATGATGAGTGTAAATTGCTCCTACTTCCTAACAAAAAAAAATCAAAACTTTGCAACTTTAGTCCCCGAAGTTCAGTTAATATATAAAAAATTAAAGCAACATTAACACGATAGCAATGTTTATAAGGTTGTAAATTGCTCCCATTTCCTAACAATAGTAAATTAAATGTAGGGTTTAAATGCAATAAGCATCGAAATTGCAATTTGGTCCCTAAAGTTCAAATATACCGCGGGACATTTCTTTACAATAAAAGCAACATTAACATAGTAGCAATCTTTACTAGATTGTAAATTGCTTCCACTTCCTAACAACAAAAATTGAATTACAAGGGTTCAAAATATCAAATGCAAAAATTACGAGCATTGAATTTGTAATTTGGTCCTTGAACTTCGAGTTTACCTGTTTTTTTGCCCAGCTATGACCTTTTCCAGCTAAGCGAGGACAGAGTAGCACTTGAACCGAAGAATGCTTAAAAAAACGACGTGTTTCCTCGTCATTAGTTGACATAATTCCATCCTATACAAAAAAGGAAAATCTCAGAGGGTATTTAAGTAATTTTACTTGTCGAGCTTCTATACAAAAGATTATCATTGAATAAACTTTATAAGGGTAAATCGGTAAATTCACTTGTTGTGTTTCGAAAAGTCAAAAAAACCAATCAATATAAACAAACCTAAGTGTAAAAAACCTATTTCGTCCTTTGAACTTATTAACACTTTAGTCCCTTATCTAGTAAACTTAACATTTTAGTCCCTTATCTTCTAATTTTGTCACATATAAGTGTTAATCACAAAAATACCACAGAAATCGAAAGATAGGGGGTTCAATTGTTAGTTTAACAAAATAAATGACTAAACTATCAAAATCTACAAAAAAAAACAAGGGACCAAAACATAAAAGAAATCTAACACTCACCGTTTTAAATCCAAGCAAACTTTTCGAAGTAGGATCATCCCACACTAATAATAACACCCTAACACCTTCTTGAGATTTCCTTTTAAGAAGCTCACCTAAATTAGAATCTATATTTGAATCATCTCTCACAAGTCTAACCAAATGATAAACCGACCATCCAGTAATATAAACTAATTTTCTTGCATGAGTTATCGCTTCAAACATATCTTTCCAACACTGTCCATGTTGATATTGAGTCCCATTATCAAGCCATATCCCTGGTAAACTTCCCTCAGGTACATGAGCATCTTGATATAACCTAATTTCACCACCTTTTCTCATCGGAAAATAAGTTCCGAGGACTCCTTGAAACTCGTAACCTGACCCTACTCCGGTTTGATAAAGCGAGATTTTCTCGACCGGAGTGTATTGTATTGATAAGGTTAGTATAGCTCCGGCTTTACATTGTTTACCGTTTGTGGTTAATATAGGATAAGTTCCTTCGATTCTTTCGCCGGAGGTTAACTGTTCGATCGGAATTCCGACGGCTCCCATGATCTGAGAACCGACAATATCACTGTCTTTAACCATGAAATGAACCTCCGACGCGTTATGTGCGACTGGTACGTAGAAATGTTGGTTCCAGACAGGGTTTTCCGTGTTACTTATCACGTATGTTCGACCAATTACTGCGTTTGAGACTGAGATTGTGACGTATGGATCGCTTGTTATTTTATTCGATACGTTTCCTTTACCGAATAAATCGCCTAATCTTTTATGCATTATATCCATGTTTGGGAGGTTTTTCGCGTGTTTTACCCAGATATCGAGGTTTCCATGTAGTAAGAACACTTTTAATGAAGCTGAAGAGGTTTGAAATGGTATGATTTGTACACTTTGTCCATGCACTGATCCTTCAGACATTGAATCTGAGTATCCCATTCTAGCCATACTGTATTTTTCTTGATTTGAACTTCACCAACACCTTAAACTAAAAAGTCAACGGTAATGGTGAATGGTTATTGAATGGTTATAGATCTTGAAGAAGTACAATTCTGAAATTATATACCAACCTTAATGAAATAGGAGGGTTAATGCACAAAACTCTTGTTACGTGGGATTATTGAAAAGGGTGGGACTTTATAAGTGATGAAATCAAGGATTCATGTTAATGAGGCTGCAAAATCCCAGAAAATGAATGGTGAAGGAAGGTATTTTGTGGGAAATTAGAAGTACCCAAGTGAGTAATGTGAATCGAATGTATGTATTTGTAGATTTCTAGATTGAAAAGGATTGTTACTTACAATGATGTAAGACTTGTTCAAATGTGAAGAAAAGTCTCTAGAGTAATAAGATAATGGAAGTGTAGAGGAAGAGGATGTTGAATATGATATGAGCTTTGAATGAGTCATTACAGAACTTTTTTTTTCTTTTTTTTTTGGTCGAATATTTAAGAATTAGCTTTGAGGAATTTTTTCTTGAGATAATTACACCTAGGGTCTTGACCACACCCCCCTCTTCAAGATGGGGACTCGGCCTAAAGCCTCTTCTTACTAAAGACCTTAGCAAGTTTTTAACACATGAACCCCAAAACCCCAATTACTAGCCCCAATTACTAGACTACCCCTCTTTTGTTTTTTCTATACCTATATATACTAATTTCCATTTCTAATTTTCATTCACGTTCTAAAACCAATACCTCACCTCAGCTTCTCTCTCCTCTCTCCTCTCTCCTCTCTCCCACCACCGACACCACCTAAATGGCACCACCACCGCCGATCTGCACTACCACCTCCCTCCTCCCTCACAAACCTCCACCATAGCACCACCATCTCCCTTCTCTTGCTTCCTTCGCCACCATCCCCGTCACTGAAGAAGCTGCACACTCCGGCGAGCTAGGGTTTGCTGGAAACCCGACGGTGCTGGAAACAAGCTCGTCCTGTCACGAGCTCGCGAGAACAGGTGCAGATTCCGGCGAGCTAGGGTTTCGCTGGAAACCCGACGGTGCTGGAACGAAGAAGATCTCCATCTTTTTGCTGCAACGAGGATCGACGTGAACCGGAGATTGGGTGACGCGTTGCAGTGACGCCACACCAGCGCCGGAGATGTCGAGCTCGTGAGGTGCTGATTCCATGGCTGAAGACCCTGTTCGAGGCTGAAGCTGAAGACCTCCATGGCTGCTTCACGCGAGAAGAAGAAGAAGCCGATCTAGCTTTTTTTTTTCTTTGTAAACGGTTGACCAGATCTAGATCTGGTCAAACCAGTTAGTATTTTTTTTTTACATTGTAATTAAATCTGTAATTATGCTTTTTTTTAAATAATACTTGATTTTTTCCAATTAAACTATTGTGTGTTTTTGTGTGTTTTAATAGGACCCCTAAATTTTAAGAGTACTCATAGAATTTCTTAGAGTACTCCGAGAATTTCTTAGAGTACTCCGAGTTTTTCTTAGAGTACTCCGAGTTTTTCTTAGAGTACTCTACATTTTTATACAGTACTCTGTATTTTTCTGGCAGCCGGAGGTCGGTGGTCGGATTTTTAGAATATTCATTAAAATATATAGAGTACTCTATGTTTTTCTCAGAGTACTCTATGTTTTTTCCGGTGACTGGTGGTCGGTGGTCGGTGGCCGGTGGCCGGAGGTCGGAGATAGGTGGTAGGTGGGTAGTGGTAGAGGAGAGAGAAACAGTGACATCACACTTTTTGGCTTTTAGTGGTAGTAAGGGTAGGAGAGACAATTGTCAAAATTTAGGTCCCTAAGAAGAATGCCATTTAAAAAACTACTCTATAGAGAAGACAATTTGTCTCCAAGACCCTATATATAATTCACCCTTTTTTCTTTCATTATTTTGAAGATTCAGATTTGTAAGATTTGGTCTCAAAATAACCTCATTAATAAATAAAGTACTCTAAGTACGATAACAACTATCTCTTCTTTAAAATTTGCCTAAAAAAAATCTCTTCTTTAAATAATATATTTTTCTTTTATTTAAGGGATAATTGGAGAAAAATGTCTCCTTAATTAGGCTACTAATTTTTTTAAGCCTCTAACTTTTTTATTTAGAGATAAATGCCTTCTTAATTAAGTAATTAGAAAAAAACTCCCCTTAATTATTTCTTTTCCCTTTTTACCCAATATAAATACTACTTATTATAAACTAGGTAATTAATTCCCCAATTATTATCACACACTCACACACAGATTCTCTCTATCTCTCTTTCTCTCTCCTCTAACCGTTTCTCCATCTCCATTGCTAAGCTACCAATCTCCATTGCTAAGCTACCAAGCTCACGAAGCTCACACATCTAACTCACGAAAATTACACGATTTCTTCTTCTTCTCTAAAGGTAAACTAACATCTCCTCTACCTCTCATGCTCTCTATCTCTCTCGGCTCTGTTTTTTCTTACTTTTTTTTTGAATTTTTGATTTCATTTTGTTGTTTTGCTGATTTGCAGGTTTTAGTTTCTATATATAAGTATACATGTGTATGTATTCTCTATTCTGAAAGCATTTTGATTCACATTTTCATTCTAATTTACAACTTGTAGCAATTCTACTGTTTTGAATATTTTTATCTTCTAATTGCTTGTGTTGTTATGATTTTGTGTTTATATTCTTAGTTTTGTTCATATTTTGCTTTGATATTAGCAAATTTTTGTGTTTAAGCTCTTTTTGTTATGATAATGTGTTTACATTCTTCCTTTCTTCATTTTTTGCTTAATTTTCTGTAAATTCTGTGTTACATTCTTCATTTTGTTCATTTATTGCTTCTATACTGCTAGATTCTGTGTTTAAACTGTTTTACTCGCAGTATATTGTGTGTTTGAGTTGTAATTCTGTGAAGATGTTTGTGCAGTTGCAGAATTCCATGTTTTGTACAGTATGCAACTGTATGAAACATGGAATTCCATGTTTGAAACATGGAATTCTGTGAAGAGGTTTCTGTAGTTGCAGAATTCCATGTTTTAGACATGGAATTCCATGTTTTATACAGTATCAAACTGTATGAAACATGGAATTCTGCAACTACACAGAATTTTTTCCCTTATCTACTTCTTCCTTTGTTTGTGTTATTGTATTCTAGTACTTATTTCATGAATTGTTTTCTGCAGATGGTTATGGCTGTAGTTAGGTTCGGTTCTCAACGTTCTATGCGTTTGTTTGATCTTTTCCCGACTCTCGATTCTGTTTTTGATTACGTGTTTCCACGATCCCAAGTAGCATACATTTGGTGGTCACAAAGATTTGGTTCTGAAAAGCAACTGTTGGAGTCAACTAATCAGTCACGTCGGTCAATGCCATGAATTGTCAAGTTGCTCTATGATGATTTTTTATGATCATTATATTCTTGTAACAGTTGTTCTAACAATTTTTACAGTTTCTATTGTTATGTTTTGGATCTTTTTTGTTTTTATATTGTGTTGTGATTCATTCCTTTATAATTATTATCTTTCTGTATAGGTTTCGATTCGAGTAGCTTAAGTTGTTAGTGTGCAGGTTAGTAAATTTTCATGTTCAAACATGGAATTTCATGTTTTTAAACATGGAATTTCATGTTTTCAAACATGGAATTCCATGTTTCAAACATGGAATTTCATGTTTCAAACATGGAATTTCATGTTTCAAACATGGAATTTACAAGTCATTTTAATGTGTTGCGGCTTTTGCCTGCTTTTTTGAGTTTTTTGTTGGTATCAAAACTGTTCTAATCAAATCCTTCACAATATGAAATACTAATCAATTTCCATTTCTAATCAAATCCTTCATAATACTTAATAAAACAACAAGTCATTTTAAACATTACAATCTAAAACATTCCAAAATAAGTACAACTAAATACAAAATACTATTTTCAATACAATAATAAAAACGTCAACACATTCATCAATATTCGTTTAGATAACTGATTCTATGATCCTTGTTTTCGTTGAACTGCATTTACACTCTTCAATGAACATAATCCATTGAGGGGCTGCTCATCACCTAGAAAAGCTAGTAGTTTTTCCTTTTCACTGCTTGTATCTTATCATCTTCTTGTTCATCATTCAATCTTCTTCTTGGAGGCATTTTTACTTGTATTTACACAAACTCCAACCACAAGAAACAAATTAGTAGTCTTGACTTGATAACTTTTCTTCTTGGTGCCATTTTCACCTGTTTTTATACAAACTCCAAGCACAAGAAAACATATTAGTAGCCTGAATTGTGTTAATTCCATGTTTAATACAGTTATCAAAACATGGAATTCCATGTTTAATACAGTTACTAACAACATTCTGCAGAATTTTATATTATGCAGTTTTTACACTATTAGGTCCCTAAACTACACATTCTATATATAATACAGTTATCAACACATGGAATTCAATGATTTGATAAATGTATTAAACATGGAATTCCATGTTTAATACAGTTACTAAAAACATTCTGCAGAATTCCATATTATGCAGTAATTACACTATAAGGTCCCTAAACTACACATTCGGTCTATAATACAGTTTTCAAAACATGTAATTTCATGATTTGATAATTGTATTAAACATGGAATTCCATGTTTAATACAGTTACGAAAAACATGCTGCAGAATTCTATATTATGCAGTAATTACACTATAAGGTCCCTAAACTACACATTCGGTCTATAATACAGTTTTCAAAACATGTAATTTCATGATTTGATAATTGTATTAAATGTTTAATACAGTTACGAAAAACATGCTGCAGAATTTTATATTATGCAGTAATTACACTATAAGGTCCCTAAACTACACATTCGGTCTATAATATGCATAATATTTACCTAAATTTCAGTCCCAGACCCCTATTTTGTATATTTCACAGTTATTCCTCAATTTTTTTGAAATAATTGCACTATAGGGCCCTGTTTTACAGATTAAACATATATTAGGACTCCAATCCAATTTTCGTTCCTGTTGATGACAATATTTGATGGCATTCATCATAAAATCCTATTTTAAACCCTAGAAACTTCTAAATTCAGATTTTTATAGAAATCAGGAAGAATATTAGTTAGAAATCAGTAAGATTTGAATAAGAAATGTGTAAGAAATCAAACAAAATCAACATGAATCACACAAAAATAGTTTCTAATCCAAAAAACACTTTCAAAAACCTCAAAATTAACATAAAAATAGGATTATATTTTACTTACTTATGGTTTTCTTTTGGATTTTGGAGTCTAATCTTTAGTTTGATCGATAGATGTTGCTTCCTAGTTTGCTCGCCGGAGTATACTGTCTCTTTCTTGTTCACCGTCGCCGCCGTTTGCCGCCGTTCGCCGCCGATACTTCTCATGCTCTTCGTTTCTTCTACTATGTGTTTTGTGTGTGGTGTGTGTGTTTGTGTGTCGTGTGTGTATATTGGTTTTGTTTTCTTTTTTTTTTTCTTTTATACTTTAATAACTGATATCTATTTTCTTTTTCTTTTTTTTAATTATCATTTGTAAGGGTATTTTGGGGTGGGGCTGTTTTCTATAAAATGTCTTATTGGGGGCACCTTTTTTTAAATAACTTTTTAAATAGGCATTTACCTATAACTGTCTCTTTATTTAATACTATTATTAAAATAGTAAATAAGGGATAATATAAAGATAAAGAAAAAAAGAATAGTATATAATATATTCTTTTTAATAAATTAACATTATTTATAGAACACAGAATTTTTTATTTTTTTTGTCAAAATTTATAGAACATAGAAAAGTAGTATGGTTTTTATCTTTATCGATTGAAAGGTTTTCTTTTGAATATCAACAAGACCAAGTTTGAATTAGAATAAGATAAATAATTTCATCAAGTTGTTTGTTTGGTGGAGTAATATAATATTTGATAATATTTTCTTGGGCTTGGTGGTGTTTGAATATGAACCAATAAACTAACACCATGTTGGGACCAAGGGGGTAGGAAGATTTTAAGACGTGCGCAAAAAGTTGTAAAAAGGTTGTTTTGGAAGTCAGAAAAAGTGTTGAACTGGAAAAGGTTATGAAGAGGGCTATTTTACCCATAAATGTGATGCATTATCTATTTATTTATTATTATCATTTATGATTGACCAATAACCTGTTTAGGTTTCAATATAGGTCAGCCTGGCAAACGGTCTAATCGGTTCGGTTCTAAACAATTCGTATCGGTTTTATGGTTTATCGGACCGGTCCTTCTATCGGTCTTAGCATTATCGGTTCGGTTCTGGTTTACTGAATATGTATAACCGAACCGTTAAGGGGAACCGAGTATTACTAGTTCCAACCAGTCTGGTTTCTTACCAGTTCAGGATCGTTTCTAACTTTTTTTTTTTATGAATTGTTTTCTATATTTGTTTTTTCTAAAGTGAACAATAGGCCATAACATTAGATAGGAATTAAGTACTACATAAAAGTAAACTATTTACGATTGTTAAGATTAGTATACAACTGGAAATGTTTAAAATTTAAGAACAAGAAAACGAAATAAAAAGTAAACGTTTGAAAAACAATGAAACATAAAAATTAAAAATCAACTCTTTACACACGCATTGGAACAAAAAACAAAATGAGATCTTTTCAAACTCATCTCCGTCTGTTTAGTATATTTTTATACAAATCTTTCAATGTCCACTGCAAGCCTCGTATGAGAAGTGATGCCTAAGAATAAAATAAAACTATATATATATATATATATATATATATATATATATATATATATTAATAATTTTATAGCAAAGCATGTTAGCAAAAACATCTAATTACCTAAATAGATGTCTTTCTTAATTAGAAAAATTCAACTATTGCAGTGTAGAATTTTTTTTCTATAGATAACACATTTGCCAAATCATAAACCATTTAATATAAACCATCTGTCAAAATGCATAGTCAATCAATATAAACCTTATTTCAAGAGCAAATTTCATTTAGTATAAACCATTTAACCTATTACATTATCACAACTCAGAAGTTTATACCAAAAACATCATTTTCGAAAAGATTAGGACAATTTATGCAAAGTTTTGCATTTTTCAAAATTTAAATCATCATTTTCGAATAAAGTAGGGGATTTTTTGCAATTATGTGTTACTTTGGACTAAAAAAACACTTACAAGTTTATAAATTGGAAGGTTCAACAAATATTCATTTGAAATTTAATTTATTTTATTTGTAGAAATAATTTATAATGAAAATTAACTCAACAATTATTAATTTTAAGAGAAAAATTGTTTAGTGTGATACATAATAATATTTAAGAAATAAAAATTAATGATAACTTAATATTATATGAGTTAAAAAAATTTGATGTTTTGAAAATAATATTTACTAAAAAAAATTAAGTGTTTGGATTCTTATCACTTATATATAGTAATTAAAATAATTTAAACTACATAACACTTATATTTCATTAAAATAAAATTATAAATGTCTCAATCTCACAATTTAATATAAAAACTTACATAAAATTAGATACATTGAAAATTAGAAAATTTAGAAATTAATATTATTATAAAATTTCATGATAGATATGTATCATTATTTTAAATTACTATGAAATTATTGTACCAAATACATAATTGATATAATTTATTTACTTTTGCTTACATTTACAAAATCTTTGTCGAAGTACTCAAAACAACTTATGTGATGCATTGTCTATTTATTATTATCATTTATGATGGACCAATAACAGTTTATGTTCCAATGTAGGTCAACCTAGTAAACAGTTCTATTAGTTTGGTTTGGACCGGTTCGTATTGATTTTATAGCTTATCGGGGTGTTCTGGTCTACCGGTCCTAGCATTACCGGTCCAGTCCGGTTCTAGTTTACCGAATATGAACAACCAAACCGTTAAGGGAAACCAGGTATACCGGTTCTAACCGGTTCCTTACCGGTTCAGGACGGTAACTAACTTTTTTATTTATAAATTGTTTTTTATATTTGTATTTTTAAAGTAAACAATAGGTCATAGCATTAGATAAGAATCAAATACTACATAAAACTGAACTATTTACAATTGTTAAGAATAGTATACAACAAGGAAAAGTTGAAAAATTTAAAAACAAGAAAATAGAAAAGAAAAAGTAAACATAAAAATTAAAACTTAACTCTTTACACACACATTGAAAAAAAAAAAAAAGATCTCTTCAAACTCATTTTCATCTATTTACAATAGGGTGATTGACCTATAGAGTTTTAAAGACTAGATTTTTGGCATATAGAAAATCGTAGGAATCTTGTTTCTTTAAAGACACCTCAAATATGACCAAATACTAAATTACCTTTACTAACACTAAAAGACAAAAAAAGTGATTTTACTATTCATCTCTCTCTACTACCCGCCTACCTCCTACCACCAACCACCGACCTCCGACCACCGACTTTCGACCACCGATCAACGCCCACCGGAAATAAATTGATGAGTACTTTATAAAAATTTACGAGTATTTCAATAAAAAAATGATGAATACTCTATAAAAATGGTGAGTATCCTATAAAATTAAATGAGTATTCCATAATATTAAATGAGTATTCCATAAAATCAATGAGTATTTTATTACATTTTAAACTAATTACGAAGGAAAAAAAATGAAATAAACTAATTACAACAAAAAAAAACTAAAAACTACCTAAATACTGGCTGGCAATATCAGGTTAAGAAAAAGAACCATATACTACACGTAGCGTATTGTGTAAGCAATTAAGCATTCAAAAAAGAAAAAAAACTAATTACACTGCAAACTAGTCAAGATCTGGTTTGACCCGATCTGGAAAAAAAAACAGAGCCATCTCGCCGGAGTTGGTTTGCAGTTGCGACGTGAAGACTCCGGCCTTGCTTTGCAACTAAACTAAAAATGTTTTGGGGGGAAATAGGTTACTTAAATGAGTTACAAATAGCCTAACCCGTTTTTAGCTAGTGATGGACAAGTTCGAGTCATGCTGGAAGCATATGGCATAACTTCTTCATTTTAACTCCTAATTGACTTCCGTCTTTTCCCACACGTCACTAACTTCAAGATATATCCGAATCAAAAGGAATCTTGTCCAAAGATTTGAATGATAAATAGTGGTAACTAAATCAAGTGATGTTAAGACTTTTGCTGGTAAACGCTCTAACTTCTCTAAAGTGACGTTTTACTTTTTTTACGCCTTGGCTTGATTTTGTCCTGGCCTTAATCACTTCTCCTCATCATCTTGGCATCTTATGTTAATCATGTACCTAAAATCTACACACTTAACACACAATCAAGGAACAAAAATTAACTATATAAATAGCAATATGTCGAAAAAGAGATTGAAAAGTAAGATATGTCGAATAGTAGAAAATTAATCCCTCACTTAGGGCCAATAACCCTAAAAAAGATGTCTCGTGATACAGTTAATTTATCACAAAAAAGAAGATATCACACCTCAAGAGCAGAAGTTTGTAGACCCATACTAGCACTCATTGGACATGTCGATAGGCTAGAAAAATCCAATGATTCTGACTTTAAGAGATAGAAACAAAAAATGCTGTTCTACTTGACGACTTTGAGCTTGATAAAATTTCTAAAGAAAGATCCACCGAAAATGGGCCCTCTAATAAGTCCAATAAGCCCTCAAAATGATGTTTCGTAATACTATAAATATATCATAAAACACGAGATGTTAAGACGCCCAACTCAAAGTTTTGTCGTTCCGACAAAATAAGAACTAAATTAGGGTAAGTCCAACTAATCAAGCAAGGTGAATAACCAAGAGATGATCCCATAACGATATCTAAACAAGTCTTATGAAATAATGTCTAAGAATTCATCTACAAATGATACTTATCATACAAATAATCAACACCGCAATAAAATCAAGAAAATAATAATTAGTTTTGCAATGCAAGAAGAGATCGTTTTGAATTAGTTCAAAATGGTGGTTATATGTTGTTCCTCGGTCCTCCCATGACGTCTAATGGTCCACTCAACTACTACATATCCATTCAACTGATACTAAACCACATAAATATAAATCTTGAGGTCTTAAGGTGTAGCGTAGGCGTAAGGTAGGTTGTGGTATAATTTGGGTAATTTAGAGTGGGACTTTGGCCTTCTCTTTACTATCCATCAACTAATCGCCCTAAAGTTTGATTTTACGCTCATAATCGTGCTCAGTCGTCCTGTTTAATACCAAAGCGAAGCCTCCCCAAGTCCCTAACTAATCATAAATGTGCCATATGCTGGATTTTTATTCTTTTCATATACATACATATATATATATTTTGTAAGTCGAATACGAGATTTTGTTTAATTATTTCTCGTGTTGACTTATTTTCTTGTGTTTCTCTATTTCTTTTTTTTTTCTTTCAAATATTTTTTTCTCAAATCCGGCAAGGATTACACATAAGCGCACAATGATAAAGCGTGAAATAAATATCTACCCACCCAATGTATCCCATGATCACGTACCCAACACCCCAAAACTCAACTCCAATACAACTAGTCCTAGTCATATGGTCAAATCCTAACACTAAAGTGTAAAGGCCTATAACGCGACTATCAAAGAAAATTCTTGAAGGATAGAACAGGTTTAAGAAGGATATTACATTACATATTAGGTTAGAAAACTCAAGGAAACTAAGGGCTAACAAATAAGTGTCTCGTTCATTTTCCCAACTAAGTGGTTTCACTTCTTTTTCATTTTAAGTTAGTAAATGAAGTGTTTTTTCGAATAGGTTGGACCTCACGCTCTATACATCACTCATTCTCACATCGTTTAAACTAATCTGCTTTGCATTGCTTAGTAATTAGTTCTATCTACAATTACGTGTTTCATATAACTACTTTAAGCACATTATAAATAATTCACAAGACACACTTCTTTTCTACCATTAACTTGTCTATAGCACGTTTTCGGGTTCATTTTCTATGTCCTACACATATTCCCTACACTATTTTTTTTCTTTTTCTTATTCAAATTTTATATATATATATGTATATTGTATTTTTCATTTGTCTAGAGCAATAAAACTGAGAAGCATTAAACACATAAATAGAACAAACACAACGAGTACCCCACTCCCAAATCAAAACTGATTAGTGTCCACACAATTCGAAAAAGACTCAAAAAATAGTAAATTTAAGAGTATAGACCTAAACATATAATATACAAGCAAAAGAAAAGGTAAAGAGTACTTACCTTTGTGAGAAATGCTCAATTACCAAGTTAGGGGTTGACGTGATTTATCCACGACGGGGACTTGATGATGCGCTCGTGGACTTCCATGGCCTTGGGTCGATTCGGAATCAAGTGGGTCTACGAAGTATCGAGATCTTCCTTGTTTTTTCATGTCACATTCCTCTTTTTTTGTTATAACTTTTCCATATGATCTTCAAGTGAAATTTTGTTGGCGGTATTGGAAATATCTCGAAAAATTATGCGGTCTAGACTCGAGAAAAAGTGGATTCCAACACCAAAGTGAGAAGTTACGACCATTTGAAAATTTGCCAAAAAAACGACAAAATGAGTTTCGATCTTGTGTTTCTTTCGCAAGCACGTGTCTAAACGGTGTAGCCGGTCAGTTTTGACCGGTACCGCCGATCGGCCAGTAGCTATAATTTTGATATCTTTTTGCTTGTTCGTAGCCGCTAAGAAATAAAATACTTTTTTTCTAATGACCGTGGCCTACAGAGTGGCTACGGTCAAAATATGTCCAGCAACTCCATAGTTTTTTTGGTAGCTGTAGGCAACGGAGGAGGCGACTGTGGCTTACACACACATTTTTTGCATAAATTTCTAGCATGTCTTTCATTTCTTTCTCTATGATTTGGAATCATGGGAAATTTATACTCATTCTTAATGGAAATAGTGCTTCCGACCCATCAGACTATTTGGATTTTCTATTGGAGGCTCCAACATTTTCATGATTCTGTTTCTCTCCGTTTCAACCTTAATTTTGACTCTGAACCTTGACCAACTAGACCTACACATCAGTGAAACTCCAAAACCCTTCTCCTTACACGTAACACACAATAAATAAAGCTTAAAACTATTGAAATTTTATACACTAAATCAATGAAATTACATGAAAGCAAGTAAAATTACATTTAAATCTTAGATTGCCGCCCAAGAAGCGCTTTTTTTATTACTTTGTCAAGTTCGACATGAAAACTTTCCCGAAAATCTGTATTGATACCTTTGCGGCAATTCTCCGCTTCAACTTGCCTCCTTCTTATAATACTTTAGTGGTGAATCGCTCATCCTTAACTTTTCTTGATCGATCTTAGGAACAATGGTGCAATTCACTCAAACAAAATATGGGCCTTAGCATAATTTTGACATTATTTTGAGACATATAGTGCAATTAACTCGAAAAACCTAATATAAGGACCTACATTGTAATTTTGGCATAATTTAGCAACCTATATTGCAATTAACTCAAAAAAACTAAAATATAGGGACCTATAGTGCATTTTTGCATTATACAGGGACCTATAGTGCAATAAAATCACTATAGGGGTTATAGTGCATTTTTTTGTATAAAAATAGGGACCTATAGTGCAATAAATTCCAAAAAATATAGGCCGTTTCCCCAAACCACCCCCTGAGCAAAAATTCATATACCTCATAAGCTTAATTGATGTACTGCATAATATTGTCACGGGATTAGAATATCAAACTTCAAGATAAACTATCCAACCATGATAAAGTGGAAAATCTAACAAGTCTAATATTACACGCACACTTGGGATTATCAGCCCTACAAGAATAAACTATATACTTTAATCACAATTCATGGATAAGGAAAATAAGAAATGTGAAGATCAAGCTTATAATATGCAGGAAAATAAGCCTTTTGAATCCTAAATTTGTTAGAAAAATCGATCAAACTAAAATGCGGAATAAATAAATAGATCGAAAAAGAGTAGTGATACCTCCGGCCATTGATGTCTTTAGAAACTTTTCTTTATGTTTTGTTCTTCCAAACTCTCAAGCATTCAACTATAGATGGTGTATATTTTTTGTGTGAATGAATTGAGTTTAGGGACCAAAACTCTAGTTTATATAGCCAAGCTCCCATCAAGCTTTTTAATGGCAATGAATTACTAGTTGTTACAACCTTTCATTTGCAAATGGTTAATAAAAAAGTGTTACAACTTTTCATTTGCATAAGATTAATGAAAAAAACATTAAGATAAAATTAGTGGATGGATTAATGTTGGATCATGAAAAGTCATAAGTTTATTTTATTCATCAATTTAAAAGAAAAGACAAATAAAATAAAATGAAGTTTTATATTAATAAAATAAAAAAATGACTTATATTCTCCCACTTGATCCAAACATTATACTTGATATTTTAGCTTAATCATAAATATATGAATCATGGCGATAAGTCCTCCAATTATGAGAGAGTAGTATCTTCCATGTATCACAATATATTTATTTCTTTATTTTTTATGTTGTAACTATACTTAATGAATAAACCATATGTTTATTCTTGGTCCTAACTAAATGATTTTCTCAAATAAAATTAAGGTGCGCAATGTATATGAGAAAATATCACAATAGATAATTATTATATTAATGATAGTGTCATACAAATAAACACTACATGATGGGACCAAGCCCCATACTCGCTACATGATCCTTGAATTTCATTGGTGGCATGCCTTTAGTCAATGGATCAGCGATCATTAATTCAGTACTAATGTGTTCAATGACCACCTTTTTATCTTTAACACGTTCCCTTATGGCTAAATATTTAATGTCGATGTGCTTACTTCGACTTCCACTTTTATTGTTTTTAGCCATAAAAACAGCAGCTGAATTATCGCAAAATATTCTTAATGGTCTGGAGATAGAATCCATAATTCTAAGTCCAGATACGAAACCCTTAAGCAATACACCTTGTGAAGTAGCCTCAAAACAAGAGACGAACTCAGCTTCCATAGTAGAAGTTGCAGTCATAGTCTGTTTGACACTCCTCCATGACACAGCTCCACCGGCCATCATAAAAATGTATCCTGATGTTGACTTGCGTGAATCAACACAACCGGCAAAATCAGAATCTGAGAATCCGACCACCTCTAAATTGTTTGTTCGCCTATACATAAGCATATACTCCTTGGTTCCTTGGAGATATCTCATTACTTTCTTTGCAGCTTTCCAGTGGTCAATACCTGGGTTACTTTGATATCTACCCAACATTCCAACTACAAATGCGATATCAGGTCTTGTGCAAACCTGAGCATACATCAAACTTCCGATAGCAGAAGCATATGGAATGTTCTTCATTTGTTCTCTTTCTAAATCATTCTTTGGGGTTTGGTTCAAATTGAATTTATCACCCTTCACTATGGGAGCAACACTTGGTGAACAATCCTTCATCCGAAATCTCTCTAAAACTTTATTGATATAGGTTTCCTGAGACAAGCCCAAGACACCTTGAAATCTGTCTCTATGAATCTTAATGCCAATGACATAAGATGCCTCACCCATATCTTTCATATCAAAATTTTTTGAGAGAAATTGTTTCACCTCATGAAGCAAACCCTTATCATTAGTCACAAGCAAAATATCATCCACATATAAAACAAGAAAACAAATTTTGCTCCCACTAATCTTTTGGTATATACATTGATCCATGGGGTTTTCAACAAATCCAAATGATGAAATTACTCCATGAAATTTAAAATACCATTGACGGGAAGCTTGTTTTAATCCGTATATGGATTTCTTAAGCTTACAAACTAACTGCTCACCAGCGCTAGAGATAAAACCTTCAGGTTGTTTCATATAAACCTCTTCCTCTAGATCTCTATTAAGGAACGCCGTTTTCACATCCATTTGGTGCAACTCAAGATCAAAATGTGCGACTAATGCTAAAATAATGCGTAGGGAACCTTTCTTAGATACAGGAGAAAATGTCTCTGTGTAATCAATTCCTTCTTTCTGAGTAAATCCCTTAGCAACAAGTCTGGCTTTGTATCTTTCGATATTGCCTAATGAGTCTTTCTTGGTTTTAAATACCCATTTACAACCAATTGCTTTAGCCCCATTAGGCAATTCCACAAGTTCCCAGACATCATTGTTCTTCATGGAATTCATTTCCTCTTTCATCGCATTATACCATAAATTTGATTCTTTGCAACTTATGGCTTGTGAAAAGTCGGAAGGATCATTTTCGACTCCAAAATTATAGTCAGATTCTTGAAGATATACTACATAATCACTAGAAATTGATGATTTCTTAAACCTGGTAGACCTTCTTAATGTTGTATCATCATTATCTGTATGAGGTTCAACTTGTTGTTCATAATTACTAGGTTCATCATGAACAACTTGATCTATCAGAATATCGTCAACAACTTGTGGTTCTTCAACGATTGAACGTTCAACACTAGATTGTACTTGAGGGGTATTATGAACAATAATCATTCTATCACTTGAAGTGGAAGGTTGAATTTCTGTATGGTCAATATCAGAAATTACATTTCTAATTTGATCGCTCCCACTGATTAAGTCATATTCAAGAAACTTTGCATTTCTTGATTCCACAAATCTAGTGTTGTGAGATGGACAGTAAAATCTGTAACCTTTAGACCGCTCAGCATATCCAATGAAATGCCCACTGATGGTCCTTGGGTCCAGTTTTTTCTCTTGTGGATTATAAATCCTGACTTCAGACGGGCATCCCCATACGCGCATATGTTTCAAACTCGGTTTCCAACCTTTCTATAATTCAAATGGTGTCTTTGAGACAGCCTTGGTTGGAACTCGGTTTAATATATACACTGCCGTTTTTAAAGCTTCAATCCACAAGTTTTTAGGAAGATTGGAGTTGCTAAGCATACTCCGTACCATGTCCAATAATGTTCGGTTTCTCCTTTCTGCTACACCATTCTGATCCGGTGAACCGGGCATGGTGTACTGGGCAACAATCCCATGCTCTTGGAGAAACTGAGCAAACGGACCAGGTGCTTGTCCATCTTCAGTATATCTACCATAATATTCACCACCTCTATCTGATCTCACAATCTTTATATGTTTTCCACATTGTTTCTCTACTTCAGCCTTAAATATTTTAAAGGCATCTAATGCTTCGCTCTTGTTATGAAGCATGTAGAGATACATATATCGTGAGTAATCATCAATAAAGGTTATAAAATATTTCTGACCATGCATATCCATGTCAGGACAACATATATCTGTATGTATGATTTCTAATAAATCTGAACTCCTATTGGCACCTTTCTTTGACTTGTTGGTCTGCTTTCCCTTAATGCAATCCACACAAGTTTCAAAGTCGGTAAAATCTAGAGTACTAAGTACTCCATCTTTTACCAACCTTTTGATTCTTTCAATAGAGATATGCCCTAATCTCCGGTGCCATAGAGTCGAGGAATCCTCATTTATATTACACCTCTTTGTACCAATTTGGACATGAAAATTATTGTTAGTAGCATTGTTTTGTAAATTAATGCAATAAAGACCTTCAGACAAAATACCATTCCCAACACATTCAGATTTATTGAAAATACTAAAAAATGTCTCTGAAAATGTAAAGGAATAACCCAAAGGTACAAGTCTGGAAACAGAAATCAAGTTTCTAGAAAAACTTGGAACATAAAAAGTCTTTTCTAATTTCAAAACATAACCACTACTTAAATATAAATAACATGTTCCAACGGCTTCCACATGTGAACCCATCTTATTACCGGACAAGATGCATTGCTCACTGCCCACTGGTTTCCTTAGGTTTTGCATACCCTGTAAAGAGTTGGCAACATGGATTGAAGAACCAGAATCAATCCACCAGGTGTTAATATTAACATTAACAGTATTAGATTCATAACAAACTAACGAGGTAGGATTACCTTTATCTTGAAGCCATTTCTGGAATTTAGCACATTCCTTCTTCATGTGTCCTTTCTTTTTACAGAAAAAACACTTAGCTTCTTTCTTAATATCAGCTTGAGGTGCTATTTTACCTTTCCCCTTCTGATTGTTCTTTGGTTTGCCTTTTCCTTGAGTAGCCATCATTGCACTTTCACCTTGTTCCATTAACAACCTTTCTTCTTCTTGAACACACATGGTCATGAGTTCATTAATTGACCATTTATCTTTATGTGTGTTATAGGAGATTTTGAAAGGTCCATATTGATTTGGAAGGGTGTTCAAAATATAGTGCACAAGAAAAGACTCGGAAATCTGTACCTCGAGATTCTTAAGTTGAGCCGAAATATCTCTCATCTGCATGATGTGCCCACGCACACCTCTAACACTTGTGAGCCTAAGTGAAGAGAGCTTCATTATTAGAGTGCTTGCTAAAGCCTTGTCTGAAGTGACAAACTGGTCATCAATGGCTTTAAGTAAATTTTGGACATTATCATGGTGATTTACTGAACCACGGATGCTTGCTGCTAATTTTGTCTTAATAAACATCACACTGAGGCGATTAGATCGCTCCCATTTTTCATAAAGTGCAATATCTGCTGGGGTGCTTTTGTCTGTAAGAGCAGGTGGTTCAGTTTTCCTAATAGCATCATCTATGTCCATCCACCCTAAGTGAAGGAGAACTCTTTCTTTCCATGACTTGTAATTATCCCCATTAAATTCGGGAATGTCACTACGGATATCAGAAAAATTAACAGGTTGTGATGCTGCAAATAAAGATCACATGCTTATTAATAAATAGACTATTAATAAATATCATGTTTCACCAATGCAAATCATGATCTAATAAATCTAAGACATAAAAAATTGCCTGTGGGCTAAATTTTTAATTCAATAAGATTTATAATCATATGACAAAATATATAAAAATATTCTATCATTACTAAATAATAAAACTATCAAATAATTATTAAGTCATAATTCCTGTGGGAAAATTACGAATAATTTGATATTTTATCCTAATTAGTTATTTAAATATAATAATATTCCTGTGGGATAAAATTATTATATTAAAATAAATAATTACAATTTATGTCTAATTTCATTATGTGATCTTATACCATAACACATATTTTATTCAACTAAGATGATGTGGCTATTCTTTGATTAAATAAAATATGTTGATCACTTAGACAATTCTATATACCATACTAAAATTTTATGAGTATATAAAACTATATAACAAAAATAGAATAAAATAAACCATATATTTTATTCACATTTTGTTTACCTAACTATACTCATAAAATAAAAGTACATGAAGTATGGACATAAAAAAAAATATAAATATAAATAAATACCTGGAGGCCGATGTAAAACTTAAGGATAAAAATCCAAAAGTACCATAAGTTTAAATGAAAACTAAAATGTCTCATGAATTCTAATCATCTTCAACTGTAGGACATGTTAGATTCAACACAAAAAAAAAACATTTTGCAAAATTATTTTGGCTAAATTACTTTAGCCATGAACTAAGCAAAAAATATAAAAGTTTAACTAAATCAAAGCAGAGGTATGCCTAAGGCTCTGATACCAAATGTTAGAAAAATCGATCAAACTAAAATGCGGAATAAATAAATAGATCGAAAAAGAGTAGTGATACCTCCGGCCATTGATGTCTTTAGAAACTTTTCTTTATGTTTTGTTCTTCCAAACTCTCAAGCATTCAACTAGAGATGGTGTATATTTTTTGTGTGAATGAATTGAGTTTAGGGACCAAAACTCTAGTTTATATAGCCAAGCTCCCATCAAGCTTTTTAATGGCAATGAATTACTAGTTGTTACAACCTTTCATTTGCAAATGGTTAATAAAAAAGTGTTACAACTTTTCATTTGCATAAGATTAATGAAAAAAACATTAAGATAAAATTAGTGGATGGATTAATGTTGGATCATGAAAAGTCATAAGTTTATTTTATTCATCAATTTAAAAGAAAAGACAAATAAAATAAAATGAAGTTTTATATTAATAAAATAAAAAAATGACTTATAAAATTAACATTGATCCCTATTGTAAGTCTAATGAGCAAATTGCTTACATCAGAATTGTTCTTTTGTTGCTTTTTCGATATATTATGCGTCTTTGTTCTGTATCCAATTAAAAGAAAGTCAGAAATTAGAACAAAGTATATGATAAATTAGATCCATACACCTAGCATTAAAATAAAATGAAACATTACAAAAGATTAATAAATTCATATAATGTTGACATTACATTGACATATCACTATTGTAAACGATTAATATCTTGGAAACTAGTAACAATAACTTCTGTTGAGAAACTTCTGCTATAGGACTCAAATTCAAGCAATTCCTCGATGAAAGTGCATTAACTGTCACTAGAAAAATGATCAGAAAAAAGGTAATACCAAAAATTAATTTACTATAACATTTACCTTATATTACTAGCACAATACATAGTAATTCCATCATGTGAAATATCATAAACGAGATATAATGATCAAAACGACAATTATCGAAGGTTAATTGTACTATTGGTCTTGGTGTAATGTAAAAAGCCACATATACACGTGTTTTAGAAATAAAAAAAAAATACTTGGGATGTTCCAAAAATTTGTAAATATACCTGTGATGAGGTTGATTTGCCAAGTTGATTTATAGGAAAGTTATATCTGTTATTTTTAGAAACACAGGTATATTTAGCAATTTCGTGTACCACAGGGACCAGTGATGCAATAAAAACAGTTATCAAGAGGAATGATGCACAGCCAGGTGGAAAAACTAGAACCACTAATCAGAATAGCCAGGTCAAGCTTGCGTTCATCACTTATCAATGCATAAAATTGCGTTATATTTACTAAGCTTAACATGTTGAGACTAATTAAAAAAAGTGATAATTTGTTTTTGAACAATAAGATTATGACATATCTCATTTATTACTAGGTATTGATGAGTATAATGCGTGTATATTGGTGCTCCTTAATGTAATTTGTTTTATTTTTTTGTTCAAATAATGTATTTGTGTTTGTTTTAGTGTAATGCATAATTAGATTTACTGAGGGTAGATTATTATAGGATAAATTTTTTAGGACCTGATTTGCAATTTCAAAATTTTGTAGGAATGATTTTACAACTTAAAATTTTCCATGAACTGGTTTTCAATTTAAAATTTTAAGGATTAATTTGTAAATTTATAATTTCAGGGACTAATTTGTAATTTAAAACTTTTCAGGGTTGATTTGCAATTCTAAAATTTTCGGAACTGATTTGCAATTTTTTACATTTTCCAAAGGCTGCTTTGTAATTATAAATTTTCCACGAGTGATTTCTAACTTAAATTCTAAGGGTTAATTTGAATTTTAAAATTTTTGGGAAATGATTTGCAATTTTAGATTACGTACAATTTTAAATTTTCCAGTGTTAGATTTGTAATTCTTAAAATCTACCGGCACTGGAGTGCGAATTAAAAAATTATAAAAATTGAAAAAAAAGTCAATTATAGATTAATGTCTATTAAAAAACTTATTTAAAAAAAAGGTGCCTAGAATAAGATTTTTTTATAAAAAACAGCCTCATCCCAAACTACCTCTATAATTAAAAAAAAAAATTAGAAAAAAACAAAACAAAAACTAATAAACAACACGTGCGCGTCCGTGAATTTTTTTTAAAATCGTCATAACTAATTCTAAAAAAATCAAAAAAATAATTTTTTTATATATTTGGATAAAGCAAATTAATATTTACGTCTATAGTTTTTTCGGAATTTTTTAAATTTTTTGATTTTTTTTGAATTTTTTAATTCGCAGACACGGAATTCCATGTTTTAAATATGAAATTCCATGTTTTGAAATACTGAATTTACACGAAATTCACTGTTTTAAACATGGAATTTCATGTTTTAAACATGGAATTTCATGTCTGCGGAAAAAAAATTAAAAAAATTAAAAAAATTCACAAAAAATCATAGACATTAATATTAATTTGCTTTATCCAAAAATACAAATTTTTTGATTTTCTGATTTTTTTTAATTAGTTATGACGATTTAAAAAAAAAATTACGGACGCGCGCGTGTGATGAAATTAGTAGTAGTAGATGGTGGTGGTGGAGGTATTGGTGGTGGAGGTGGTGGTGGTGGTGGAGGAGGTGGTGATGGTTGTGGTGGCTATAGTGGTGGTGGTGGTTGTGGTGGAGGTGGTGGAGGTGGTGATGGTTGTGGTGGCTATAGTGGTGGTGGTAGTGGTTGTAATGGTGGTAGAAGTACCCTATTATTTGTTTAATATTTAAAAATAAATATTGTATTAAAAATTAAATAATATATTTAATAATAAGGATAGTATAGGTATAAAAAATATAAAGGGGAGGTTTTCTATAATTACTTAATTAAGGAGGCATTTATCTCTAAATAAAAAAATTAAAGGCTTAAAAAATTAGAAGTTTAATTAAAGAGACATTTATTTCTAATTACCTCTTGAAAAAATTGAAAAAAATGGAACGCAATTTTAAAAATGTGTATTGTATCATTTTACTATTTATTGAGTATATATCATTTTAATATCATTTTTATGTTTTTGTATTATTTAATTGATATTAGTAATAATAGATTTAATCCACATGGTATTTTGAAATAATATCATATTTCATATGATATTTTTATACCAACTGACACGAATTTGATTTAGAATTTAATTTATTTTATTTGTAGAAATAATTTATAATCAAAATTAATAAAAAATAATAAGTTATAAAATAAAACTTGTTTAGATGATACAGAAAAATATTTAAGTAAAAACATAATGATAGCCTAATAATTTGAGTTAAGAAAATTGGTACTTTGAGGATTATTTTCGATATTTTTTTAAATGTTTAAATTATTTTATTTATATAGTAATTGATAAAAAAAATTAAACTTCTTTTGAAATGACACATTATTCTTGTTTAAATTAAAAAAGTTACATGTCTTAATCTTACAATTTAGTGAAAACTTATATGAAACTAATTATATCGAAATTGTTTAGATCGAAAAATCGAGAAACTAATATAATGTTAATAATTTTTATGGTATTTTTTAACCTCGTAAAATTATTTTAAATTACTATAAATATATAATTGTAACAATAATATATAATGCATATAATATTTGTGTTTATGCATAAATATGATATCGTGGCTAGTAAAAAAATTCATATTGAAATCGTGTTGAAATACATTTTTTTTTGTCATTGAAATAAAAACAGTTACAAATTACGAATACTAACTAATAGAAGAAAATAAATTGAACGAGTTGATGGCCGAAGTATCCTTCCATCCTGAAATATTGATGTTCTTCATAATACACTTGGCAAGTATATCCGCTAATGTACGGAATTTTCCAATACTGAAATCTATTCAACTACCCTTTAACTTCCTCTATAATTGGATTTAGGCTCCAGTGAAGCCTAATTTGATTCTGAACACCTTGAACAAGTTCAAAGTTAATCCGAGTAGAAAGAACTACTCTGTATGCTAAGAGATCCTGCAGATCTCGTAGCTAATAAAAGTGCCCACGCTTCAACTTCAATAACATTTTTAATTTGACATATACATGTCTTTTTTTGGCTAATGTTCCCCATTTTGACAACTCCAATTGCCACCACCACTGTTGGTTTTCATTCTTTTGTGAAAGATGTATCACTAAACCAGATCATATCAGTATCAACAGTAACTGCCGGGTTATTATCTTGATCAAAGCTAACATTATTTCTGACTCGTCCATCCTTATTGATTTTTTATTTTGCAGGATCGAAGAGTCGAGAAACGAGGTCATTCGTATTTGAGTAACCAAAGCAACCGCCCATTTTTTATCGAAAAAACCCTTCATACTTTCTTTCCATATATTCCAAGCCGTTATAAGAGTAATAGCCGTGACTTTATTTTTCTCCCATCCATTGTTTATATAATTAATAATCGTCTCAATCATCTAGTCTGCATATGTCCCTCTATAATTTCTATCACTTTTAATTTGTAAGGACGATTCTGCCCATGCTTGCATACTAAAGGGACATTTAAGGATAATGTGTTCGCTATCTTCCGAATCTAACTCACACCATTCACACATCTTATTCTCAGAACATTTCCTTCTATTAAGATTTTCTTTGGACGACTAAATATTATTACAGATTCTCCAAAAAAAGTTCCTGATCTTTGATAGGACATTAGCGTGCCAAATCATATTCCATAATGAAGTATAATTACTAAGTGTCGAAATATTCAAAACAACTTTAAGTGTGATCTAGTCATTTTGATATATAATGATAAGAAACCGTAAATCATTAGCGGATCTATAATTTGGTCCAACTATAAACTTTACTTATTTTCTTTTCAGATAATATATACAAAAAAATAAGTCTCACGATATATATGGTGTAGCTTGAAACTACTTTCTACCCAATATATCCACATCATCTTGTGTCGATACACAAGGAATTAACCCCCGCTCCTCTATTATTTTAAGGTCGAAATGTATACTCTAGTTAAGATAATTAAATCTTATATAAATGTCCTTGCAAAACCAAACAAAATTAAATCATATCTATCACTAAATATTACTTTAATATATGTAATGTAAGGGTTTCATTTAAAACACCCATCTATATCAAACCAAATCCAATATACTATACTCCCTCCGTCTTAAAATAATATCCACTTAACTTATCATACAAATTAAGAAACCTAATACTTGCATACACCATTATAAATTTACCTTTTATAAAATATCTTGATATTTTAAATATGTATTGAAAATATAAATTTTAATTTTTTAATAAAAGTAATAATGGAAAAAATTGAAAAAAAGTGTCTTGATATTTTAAATAGATAATATTTTTGGGACAATATATTTAGTAAGGTATACATTATTTTTGGAACGAAGGGAGTATTTTATATTCCAAAACAAGATAGGTTGAATAGGTGGGTGATCTTTCACCCTTAAATATATGCCAATTCTCAAAACGATCATACAATTTACAAGAGCCACACATATTAGTGTTTTAAGTTATAACTTAATAAACCCTGGAAAGAAAAATGTTGTAACGTCTTTAATGTTCCTCAACGAGAAATTTACCAACTTTTGATATATGCCAATCACCACTAACTCCAAATATTTTGTATTTACATGAGTTAAGAAAAACCTAAACTTGATGTTAGGCAACATAAGTAAGTTATTACAATATACCAATTCAAAAAAGACATCATTAACACTTTAACACTAAATCTTTTAGTGCTAATTGCAAGTATAATTCATATCACGATACATCTATATTTAGATAGTTTCACTTCTTGCTTGGAAGAAGAAGATGTGTTTTTCTCGTTACCCTCAGAACCTACAAAACGGTAATTACACAGAAGACAATAATATAAGGCACATAATATTTTTTGGCTTAATTTCAATATGATCCCTACATTTTGCAAATATTGCATCAGAGGACCGATATTAGTCAATACATTACCTGAGGACCGCCAGTCACTAGCCTTGAAGTGCTACCCAAGTTTTGTTATTGTGAATTATTATTACGTACGTTATATATTTTGTAGTTCAAATTCTTGTTGTTGAAGAGAAATTGCTAATTGCATATCCAAACTATCAATAATATTTTGTTAAATCATTATTCCAAGATTAAATATCATAAAAACACTAAAAAATAAAAGGGGTTCGAATGTAATCAAACACGGTAAAATTACTTGAAACTCGAATGTTCTTGAGAAGAAAAATCAAAATTAGATAGATAAAACTGAGGAAAAAAAAACATGGTGTTAAAGGTGTGGAGAAGAAAAATCAAAATTAGATAGATAAAACTGAGGAAAAAAAACATGGTGTTAAAGGTTCATAAAGTGAATAAAACTGTAACAAGTATTACAATTATCATGGCTTTTTATGGGTCCCACTGTGGGATCTGGGTAGTATGAGTATTATCGAGTTTAAACTCCTTCAAGTTTGTTGTCAAGTACAATCTGTCATCGTTCACCTATCAAGAATGGATAAAACATTGTTACATACATGCAAAGAGTATCCAACTATCTTTGCAAAATAATTATTTTGCAATTACGATATTTTATTTTTTAATAATTACACTGTAGGTTCTTATATTAAAAAAAGTTGCACTATAGGACCTGAGCCAGGAACTTTTTTTGAGGGACCAAAATTTTACACTGTTCGTTTCTCATATTTTGTATTTCTAAAGAAAGAAGCTCCCTATGAGTGTGTTGTACGATTTTGATCCAATAGAACTTGAAGCTTTGTGATACTAAAACACATGCGTACAAAGGTAAGTAATGTAGGGACCTATAAAGCAAATTTTGTATAATTTAGGACGGAACCAGGATTTTATATTTTAGGGACTAGTGAGAGTTCTGAAAATGTGGGAGGGGTGTAGGTGGTGCTTTTTTACCAGATATGGTGACGACAGATGGTGATAGTGGTGCTGGTGGCGCACATGGCGAGAGAGGTGACGTGTTGGTGGTATTTCTATTTTATATCAGGAAAGGAAGAGGTAGCGGCATGGTGGTGGTGCTTTTTAGATTGGGGAGAGGGGTGGGACTAGGGCAGCGGAGTGGTGGTGGTGTTTTTAAGATCCGAGAAAAATGAGGGGATAACGACGTGGTGGTAATGGTGGTATTTCATACGAGAAAGGGGGTGGTGGCCCGTGGTGATGGAGATGAGTGGGGGTAGTCAGGTGGGGGTGGGTTGGATTGGGTCAGTGTGATTTTTTTTTTGTTATAATAAATAATTTTTTTAATATATCAAGATTGGATAGTTAGGCTCTATTATTTTGCTTGTAAAATAATTTTTATTATATATAGTTACTTTTTATATATATATATATATATATATATATATATATATATATATATATAGTTATATATATATATATATATATATATATATATAATATTGGAGAAGGGCCAACTGCCCGAAATGTCTCCTATTTCCCTCTACATTTTTTAGCTTTTGGATCAAAATTTTATTCTTTCTAGCCATTAGATCTAATTTAATTAATGATCAAGATTGTATAAATTAGATCAACAATCTGAAATGTCTTGATTTCCGTCTATAATAAACAATATGTTGATGGCCAAACTGGTTGATGATGGCGGTGAATGGTTTCCGAGTGGCGGCGGTCTTCTTGTGCAGGCGTGCAGCTTGGTGGGAAGGTGAACGTGAAGAGACTTTTTTTTTTGTTAAATAAAAAACAGGAATAGGAGACATCTTTGTTAGTTCGGATTTTGTGGATCCAGAATGTTATTCAAATAGGTGTTGTAGGATAATTATATAATAGAGATATTATAAATAAAATAGGAAGATCTAATGGCTGAAAAATATAGAGGAGACATCAAGATATTTTAAACCGTGGATTGAATTTAGACAATCTGGGCTATTAATTATAAACGATCTAAAAGTCTAAAATGATTGAAATTTAATCCAAAGGCTAGAAAGTCATTTAATATTAAAATTAATAAAATTGTCTTCGTAACTTAGATCTTAAATTTGATTTATTTTATTTCTAGAAATAATTCATAATAAAAATAACAAAAAATTATCATAATTTTGAAAAATTGTTTAGTTGAATGTAGAATGATTTTTTAGGAAAAATATTAGTAACAATTTAATAATTTGAGTTAATGAATGTGATGCAGTGAAAGATAATATTTTTGATATTTTTAATTTATGGATTCTTTTAAGAGTGATTTATAAAGTAACTGAATTTTTCCAACTTTTATTAATGTGACACTTCATTGTTTCTTGTAATAAACTTTTTATGTGTCTTAATCTCAAAATTTCTAAAATCTAAATATTAGATAGAAAATCCCTAAATGGAAAAATTATAAAACTATTATAACATTAAAGTATTTCATGGTATCTTTTAAACATATACTATTATTTCAAATGATTATAAATTTAATTGTAACAAACTATAAAATGAATATAATTTTATTTATTTTTTAATACATTTGCGGCCGTTGTTAGTAAATAAATTCCTACTAAATCTTTGTCGGAGTATTCATAACAACTTTAGATGGTTAATCACTTTGATCCATGCTAGTAAGAACTCATCACTCGTCAAGGGGTCTGCAAACTATGTTGGTCTAACTTAGACTAATTTCTCAACTAATCAGTATGCACAAATATTAGTCTCAGAATATAGGGTGTATCTCAAAAATTCAATTTCTACCCAATATATCAAAATCGTCTTGAAGAAACCGATTAGACCGATCGGTAGAGTTTGCAACGTCCTTCACCAGTGTTTATAACTCTAGTGAATCTGTCTCGATACACAAGAAATCAAACACCCATGCCTCTACCATGGCCGAAATGTATAATGCACATCGTTGGCTAGAGATCTGGCTCTGATATATATGTTTAGAGCCAGACAAAACCGTAACATATCTATCACAAAGTCTTTCTCTAATACCCGTTGTATCAGAATTTCACTTAAAGCACCCATCGATTAAATTTGACCCAATATAGTGAATGTGGTTTATAACCGAAGTACTAGTGAAACCCAATGTTTTGAAACTTTTGACCCTTAGAAAACACATTCTCATATATTAGGTACCGAAATGTATAATGCACATCGTTGGCTAGAGGTCTGGCTCTGATATATATGTTTAGAGCCAGACAAAACCGTAACATATCTATCACAAAGTCTTTATCTAATACCCGTTGTATCAGAATTTCACTTAAAGCACCCATCGATTAAATTTGACCCAATATAGTGAATGTGGTTTATAATCGAAGTACTAGTGAAACCCATTGTTTTGAAACTTTTGACCCTTAGAAACACATTCTCATACATTAGGTACCAAAAAATCAAATTATGTATACCATGGATATAGCACATGATATATTTTTGAGATTATTATCCAACGGGTTTTGAAAATCCACTCTTCTTAGAAAGACCACTAATACGATTTAGCACTATAAATCTATATTTCACTACCCACGATACCCTCATATGTTTTTATCTACCATATATAATAAATCATCTAATAAATACACATAAATCATTACCCACCTACAAACCCTAACCTTATCTTTTATCTACACCCGTTCCCTTATTTTGAGATTTTTTTTTTGTCCATGGAAGCTGGATCTTGAGCTGCTTTAAAGCTTTTTTGCAGCAACTTTGTTCTTTGAACAAGTTTCGGTTAGACATCGAAACTTCGTCCATGGAAATATTTTCATGGTAGTGGTCAAGTTTCGTCCATGGAAGCTGGATCTAAGGCGACATCATGACGACTCTAATGGCAGAACAAATCAGGTCCATGGAGATCTTCGTTCTTGAGTTTGTAATAGTCATAGAGATCTCATTGTTGCAGTAGTATACCAGTTGAGTTGCAGGAGTTCATGGCAGCCATTGTTCTTTTCTCGCAATGAAGGTTCAGATTTATAAAGCTTCTTTGTCTGAGGTCTTTAACAGCTTCTTTAAAAAAAATCGTTCGAGATCTTGAGCTTCGCAGCAATGGTCCATAGCAATTATGTTGAAAAAGCTTGATTCATTAATGGTGTAATTTTAGATTTTATTTTTTTAGGATTGTTAACTTTGTAATAGGTTAATTTTATTTTATTTTAGTTAATATTGTTTTTTCCTTTATTAGGTGTTGTATTTTTTTTTTTGTTAATATATACATTTTTACGTTTTACTCAGTGTTTTGTAAAAATAATAAAAAAAATTATTGAGTAAATTAAGAATTTGCTGATTATACTCTTTGATTTTTTATTGAATACTCAATGATTTTTCCACCACTCTGTGAAATATCGACTGTAAGTATGTCTCGAATGGCGACGTCTGTGCTGGTGGTGGTCAGAGATAAACAATATCAATACTCAATTATCAATGGTCCATGTCTTTTTCTAAGTATTTTTTAACTTTATATAATCTTTGTTTTTAAAGGTATTGTGGTTTTTTAATATATATGTGATCTGTTTAAAGAAGAATTTAACTATATGTTTTTTTATAGACCACCCGATATAACTCCTTTTTTTCAAAGTAGTTTAAAAAATTAATTATAATCTCTCATTTGGCCTGTGACTAGCTATTGCAAGGTTGAATTGTCTTCACACATATTTTGATAAATTGAGAGCTCGTTAGCAATTGCTTTTTAAAATAATCATTTTAAATGATTTTAGATCCATAAAATTATTTTAGACCTTTAAAATTACTTTTAGAAAAGATACTAGATAAATAATTATTAAAATAACCACTTAAAGTGATTTTAGATGTTAATATATTTTTTAATTATTTTTATAAATGTTTTAATTTTAGGGGTAATTAAAGATTAATGTCTCATAGAGTAGCCTAATATTTTTTTAAGCCTTCAATTATTTATTTAAAAAAAAAAGAGATCATTCCCAATTAATTACACTTCCTCACTTTTCATTCTCAAAAAAAAGGAAGGAGGAAATTACTTCCTACTTACTCACAAATTTTCAACTTAATTCTCAAATAAGCACATGGTCATATTTACCTTCCATTATTGCCCTTATATGTTTTTTTATTTCATTATATATTTATATATTTAATATCTGAATTTATTTTTTCATTTTTTTAAATATTTTTTTTTTCGAAATTTTTTTTCCGAAAAAATATTTTTTTTTTCTGAATTTTTTTTTTTTTGAAAAATATTTTTTTTTCGGAAAATATTTTTTTTTTCGAAATTTTTTTTTTTCGAATTTTTTTTTTCCCGAAAAATATTTTCGAAGATTTTTTCATTAACACACAAGTCCATACTGTTTTGTGTTACTGTAACTCATACATCAAGCGATTGTGTGTTACATTAACACACAATCAGATGTTCAGACTATCTGTACACTATTATCTATTAATGTGTACAAATATTCTGTATATCTTATTCTGTGTTCCTGCAACACACAATTGTTATTTGTGTGTGTTTAAGCAACGCAAAACTGTAAATGATAAACGCATTGTGTTTCTTACCAACACAAAACCCATACTGTTGTGTGTTACTGTAACACATACTTTCAGCAATTGCGTGTTGCATGAACACATAATCAGCCTACATATACATTATGCTATACCTTTGTGTACAAATATTCTGTCTGTCTGATTTTGTGTTCATGTATCACACAATTTGTTATTTATGTGTGTTTAAGCAACTCAATATTATACATATTGGGTGTTCATGCAACACACAACACATATGATTTTGTGTTACTTTAACACACAATTATCATGGAAAAAAAAATTCCGGGGGAAAAAATCGACAAAAAAAAAATTCGAAAAAAAAATTTCCGAAAAAAAAAAAATTTCGAAAAAAAAATATTTTTCGAAAAAAAAATATTTCGAAAAAAAAAAATATTTAAAAAAAAATCTGAAAAAAATAAATAAATATTAAACTATAATTAATAAAATATATAATTAAAGTAATTAATAATAGGTAGAAGGATATTTTGGTAATTGGGTAATATTTTGTGCTTAATTGGGAATTAAGTTGAAGTTGTAATTAATAGGGAATACTTACCTTCTCCGCGTAATTAATTGGGCGTTGCCCCAAAAAAAAATCCCTAATAGAATAATTATTTGTTGAAAACATCCCTTTTATATTTTTTATACCTTTACTATTCTTATTATTAAATATATTATTTTATTTTTAATACAATATTTATTTTTAAATATTAAACACCACAACTACCACCACCACCTCCACCACCACCACCACCTACTACTAATTTCATCACACGCGCGTGTCCGTGAATTTTTTTTAAAATCGTCATAACTAATTCAAAAAAAAATCAGAAAATTAAAAAATTTACATTTTTGGATAAAGCAAATTAATATTTACGTCTATGATTTTTTTTTTTGATTTTTTAGATTTTTTGAATTTTTTTCCGCAGACACGAAATTCCATGTTTTAAACCGTGAATTCAGTATTTCAAAACATGAAATTCCATGTTTTAAACATGAAATTTCATGTTTAAAACATGGAATTCCGTATCTGCGAATCAAAAAAATAAAAAAAAATCAAAAAAAAAAATTCAAAAAACTTCGAAAAAAGTCATAGACGTAAATATTATTTTGCGTTATCCAAATATATAAATTTTTGATTTTTTTGATTTTTTTAGAATTAGTTATGACGATTTTAAAAAAATTTCACGGACGCACGCGTGCAGGGCGGTCCTGGTAATATTGAGGCCCTGGGCGAAAATTTAAATTGGGCCCAAGATCGACTAATTTTGATAAAAAATTAAGATGCAACATTTACAATGGGATGTTTTCAGTACATAATTCAAAATAAATATTAGATTTATGTGAAATAATTAAATATGCATTAATTTTTTTATTTATTATATGTTGAATATTTTAAAATTAAAAAATATATAATTCAAAATATATAACAAATTTAGAGTGTTCGTCGGGGAAACTGTTGATCGTAACTTTTATTTTCCCTCTCATAATGTACATCATTGAGGTAATTTGGACTTGAAGTCGTTTTTAACTCAATAAGATTTCCATTCAAGGCCTCTTGGTTATGGAGTCTCCTCAACCTTTACCACTTGGACAATGTCTCATTGGCAACCTAATCACGATTAACTCTTATAATAGTAAAATAAAAATCAAACTAAAAGTAGCAATAAATCATAATATATCAACCTTATACCATTGACTAATGAAAATATGACTCTGATTTTGATTCATTCAAATATAAATCTAAAATTGCGTGCATTGGTTGTATTTCGACGGATTCGAACGAGTTTAACATATACATAATGTAATATAAATATATTAACTAATATAAAAATAAAATTTAAATAAGAAAGAAACAAATCTAACATTTTTTGAGTAAACTATAAGTCTAATGATATATTTTTCACAAATGTATATTGTAATAAATATAATTAAAAACTAAAAATACTTTATTATATTATTATTTTTAATAATGAACTTGCATTATATATATTTAAAAAAAGTCATACCATAAAACTAGATAATTTTGTAAAGTATATGTTAGATTGAAATAGATTTTTTTTAATTACAAACAAAAATTGATTAACGGAGAAAATATAGTTTTAAGAAAAAAAAAACGTAAAATGTAGTTTACAAAAATGTAAGCATAGAAGGACTCGAAATTGAGTCGAAAGAAAAAATATTAATCATATAAAATGATGTAAAAAATGTAAGATATAGTTTTTTAAAAACAAATTATTAATGATATAGAACAATGTAGAATAAAAAAAAAAGTAAAATATAGTTATTAAAAAAACAAAATATAAATATAAGAAAAATGTAGTTTAAGAAAAATTAAATGAAAAAACTAAACATTGGTTGTGGGGGCTCGAACTTGAGTTAGTAAGAATGTGTAACAAGCACTTTACCATCTCGGCAAAGCATAGTATTTAGTTATTTAACGAACCTAATTTTACTTATCCGAACTTATGCATATATATATACATACACATAAGGAATTAGGGGCCCCCGGTCCGCTCGGGGCCCTGGGCGGTCGCCCTGGTCGCCCAGCCCCTGGGCCGGCCCTGGTGTCTTCTATAATCCAAAACAAAATAGGTTAGGTAGGTGATCATTCGCCCTTAAATAACTGAAATCAAATATCGTCTTTACCATTTTTTCGAATTTTTTTTACCAACTTTTGCTATATGCCAGACACTATCTCTCTTTTTTCGAAAGCATATAATATATTAAAGATACTTAAATATATAACAAATTTAACCCAACACTCAAGGTTATTTATAGTTACTTAAAACGTTAATTAACCGGGCTGGAATATGGCTATTCTAATTAACAAACTAAGTGTTCAAAACCTCCTGTTTGATTACCCACTCAACTGCTAGATGATACTCCTCGAAATAGACAACATATATAAGTTATTGCAACATATATACCAAAACCAATACAAAAAACACATCATTAACCATTGAACCATAAATCTTTTAGCACTAATACAAGCATAATTTCACTCATACATCTATTTTTTCCGACTCTTTCACTTCTTGCTTGGATGAGATAGATGTGTTTTTCTTGTTATGCCTCGAAAGCTACAAAACATTAATTAAACAAGAATATGAAAAATTCCGCTTTTACATAGATAAATATTAGACTATAAGTCCCTATATATCTAATATGCAAAAATTGCAATACAGTACCCGATATCATTCAATATTTTACCCAAGGACCGGTAACTAGCCGTGAAGTCCTACCCATGTTTTGTTGGTGTATATTGTTATTACTGTGAACTTCTTGTAGTTGAAGACCAATTGTTTCCAAGACTTGAATATCATAAAACCGCTACAAATATAGAAGGGGTTCGAATGTAATTAAAAATGAGGAAAATTTCTTGAAACTCGAAATTTTCTTGAGAAGATATATAGATATTAGATATATGGATATGGTGTGAGTTTCATAAAATTGTAATAAGTATTAAACTATCAAGAAAAAATACATATGGCAGTGTGGGCCATGGTATTTTGTGGGTCCCACTGTTGGGTCGGGGTAGTATGATCATTATTGAGCTTGAACTCCTTTAAGTTTGCAGTCATGTACAATGTGTCCCTGTTAACCTATCAAAGAATGGATAACACATTGTTCTATACATGCAAAGAAAACCCCTATATTATGCAAAAATTTCATTAAAGGTCCCTTATATTTTTAATTGATGACACTGTAGGTCCTTGTATTATGCAAAAATTGCATTATAGGTCCGGAGCCAGGGATTTTTTTTGGGGTGTTATGTTTATTGCACTAAAGGCCCCTTATACAATGCAAAAATTACACTATAGATCCTTTATAAAAAAATATTTATGAGCTAACTGCACTATAAGTGTCTATATATTACTTAAAATAACCTATACTTATCATACAAACAACAGAATATATACCATCTTAAAAAAACAATTTTAAAAAAACTAAGGGGCCAAGTGAAGATTCTAAAATATTGGGTACCATAAGGTATTAGTATAATATTTATCTTCTTATGTTGCTATAATGCAAATAATCATTTAACTTTTCTCATACCCAATCGGCAGATTTATGTAATTTGATTAGAAACCAGTATATATAACTCCTCTTCAAACTACACAAATAAGTATAATACAAGGACCAATGATGCAATTAAAAAAATCTTCAAGAAAATTTTAATAACTTCCAATATATTTGGATTTACTAAGCTTAAACATAATGTTGAAGTGATTATTTCTGAAAATTACACACAACTCTCTTCCTTATTTCCATTTAGCAAACAAAATAATGTGCATAATATTAGATAGAATTACATTATGAACCATTTAATTATCTAAATATTAATATACATAAGTGTTTAAACGTAACAATGGAATAATTAAAAAATAAAACACCCATATATAGTCAATTTATTAGCACCTATCTTCAAAAATTCACTAGTCAGATCACCTAATGTTGAAAATGAGTTGAACTCCATAGGAGGTTTGAACGCGACTCCTGTAAAACTTAGTGCAATTACCCTAAAAAAGCTAATATACGCTCTATAATGCAATTCACTCAAACAAAATAGGGACAAATAGTCCTATAATGAAATTTTGGCATAATGTAGGAACCTATAGTGTAATTAACTTAAAAAATCAATATAGGGGCTTATTGTATAACTTTGGCATAATTTTTTGGTACCTATACGTTAAAATATTGGCATAATTAATTTAGGGACCTATGGTGAAATTAACTCAAAAAACTTAATATAAGGACTATAATGCAATGCACTCAAACAAATTATGTAACCTTGGTGTAATTTTGGCATATTTTAGGAACACTAGCGCAATTCCACTCAAACAAAGTAGGGGACTTAGCATAATTTTGGCATTATTTAGGGACATATAGCGCAATTAACTCGAGAAACTTTGTATAAGGACCTATAGTGTATTTTGCATAAATTAATCGTTTCCCCGACACATCCCCCTCCCCCCACAACAAAAATTCAAATACCTTATAAGCTTGATTAATGTACTGCATAAATTGTCACTGGATTAGAATATCAAACTTGAGGATTGACTATCCAACCATGATAAAGTGGAATATCCAACAAGTCAAATATCATACACTTGAGAGTAAACTCAAAATTATCAATCCTACAAGAACAAAATATATACGTCAATCACAAATCATGGATAAGGAACATAAGAAATGTGAAGATCAAGCGTTTACTATGAAGTGATAATAGTACCTTTTGAATTTTAAATTAACATCGATCCCTGTTGTAAGTCTAAGGAGCAAATCGGTTGCATCGGAAATGTTCTTCGGTTCCAATTAAAAGAAAGACAAATTATATGATAATTTGATCCATACACCTAGAATAAAAATAAAATGAAACATTACAAAAGATTAAATAATTCATGTCTAGAACTACTAATCGGAATTAGCCAGGTCGAGCTTGTGCTCACTAATCAATGTATAAATTGCGTGCATATTTATCAAGCTTAACATGTTGAGAAGGTGACAATTTGTTTTTGAGCAATCAGTTTAAGACAGATCTCATTTATAATTACTAGTATTAATGAGTATAATGTCTGGTACATGAGGAAAATTATACAAGGACCCACTTTTATATTTATTAGGGATCGTTTCTCCTTAATATGTGTTTGTTTCAAGTGTAATGCATAAGTATAACTTTTGTTATAGATTTACTGAGTGTGAACTTTGATGGGCTATCAAATTTTCCAGGGACCTATTTGCAATTTTAGAAATTATAGGGGCTGATTTGCAAGTTTAAAAATTCCAGGGGATGATTTCCAATTCAAATTTTTGAGGGATTGGTTTTCAATTTTACAAATTTCAGATCCTGATCTGCAAATTTAAATTTTCAGGGCTGATTTGGAATTTTATAAATTTCAGGGACTAATTAGCAATTTTAAAAATTTCGGGGGTGCTTTGTAGTTTTATATATCCAGGGCTGATTTAAAATTTTAAGGGGCTGTTTTATAATTCAAAAAAAATTGGGGGTTGATTTGCAATTTAGATTTTAGGGGCCGATTTACAATTTTTAAATTTTTTAGGGACTGATTTGCAATTTTTGTTCGTGTTCTCAGATGTCCTGTACTGACAAGAAGTTTCAATCACACAGGAGAATATATTGCTTCTACAAAAATAACTTGATTATTAATATTGTACGTTTTTTAATACTCTTTAGCGTTTGTATTATCCTACTAAAATGTTTTTGTGGATCTTACTATTTAGATCCAACTGATACATCCTTAGTTGATCTGTGTTGGTCCTAATAAAGACTTGTAACAAGATTGAGAAACTCAGAAATGCAGGTGTGGTTTCTCAATTGAAGAACAACTTTTGGACAATCAATGTCTTACCCTGAAAGCTCTCTTTGAGGTTGAGGTTAAGCAAACTCTGTATGAAAACAAATTCTTTTTCTCTACATGCCACCAAGATCATGATGACATTTTGTATGTACCAATTACTTTTGTACTACCTTTAGATTACGAATGCAAGCAGGTTATGATTTATGAAAAGAATAATTGTGTGTTGTATTTCTTGTATGAAATTTTATATCTTTCAAACTCCAAAATACTGTATATTAAAACTTAGATGAGACTAAGCATGAGCAATTTTGTTAGAAATTATATGCCACACTTGGATTGTTGCTCCTTATTGTAATATGTTTTGTTTCAAAATGTAATGCATAACTTTTTTTATTGTTACATAGGAGAGCCACTTTGGCTCGGAGTCATTGACTCGGTTCGAAGCCAGTGAGCTAATGTTTAATGCATAACTTTTGTTATAGATTTATTGAGTACAGACTTTGATGTCCCATCGAATTTTCGAGGGACCTATTTTGCAATATTAGAAATTTTTCAGGAAATGATTTACAATTTTAAATTATTCAGGGATTGATTTGTAATTTAAATTTTTAGGGGTTGTTTGCAATTCTACAATTTCCAAGGACTGATTTGCAAATTTCTAAAATTTCCGGAGACTATTTGTAATTTTAATCTTTCCAGGGTTGATTTGCAATTTTAAAATTTTCAAGGGTTGATTTGTAATATTAAATTTGTGGGGGTTAATTTGCAATTTAAATTTTTCCGGAGCTTTAAAATTTAAAATTTTCCCAAGACTAATTTGCCATTTTACATTTTAGGGGTTCTTTTGTAACTTTTAAATATGTAAGGAGTGAAACGTATATTAAGAAAATAGAGATTGAAGTATAATTTTAAGAATATATATAGTGTATTTTACCATTTATTAAATATTTGTAATTTCAATATTATCTTTTATTAACATTTTAATATTTTATTTGAAGTCTTGTTATATTAAGCCTAAAGGTTTAATAAACGGACTCTAAACCAAAGTTGGAAGTATAATAGTTGTTTGAGCTTTATTCTACTAAAATTTTGATTTGTCGATAAAAATAAAAAAATTATTTTTTCCAAATACAGTTAAGCAATATGAGTAAACTAATGTTAATCCATATAATGTTTTGAAGTCGTGTTATTTTTAATATAATTTTTTGGATCATTTTGGAGGAAAACCTTTGTTCAAAATTTAATTGATTTTATTTGTAGAAATAATTTCTAATCCTTCATTATAAAAGAAAAAATTGTTTAAATGGATATAGAATGATATATAAGAAAAATTGTTTATTGGATAGAAAATGATATATAAGGAAGAAAATTAATGATAACCTAAAAATATGAGAAAATTATCCAAGGAGTCTTGAACCCACCACCCCGGGACCCAACAAGACCCCTTGAATTAACTCTTCTAACTAAAAGCCACAAACTAAATTTAACACTGTAAGCCTAATTTCCCAATTACTATCTTACCCCTTTTTGTTTTTTATTATCCTATATATACCACTTTCTATCAAAAATAATTAAAACCCTAAAACACTTCCCTCTCTCCTCTCTTTCTCTCTCTTCTCTCTCTTCTCTCTCACAACTTTTTTTTTCTGTTACCATGCTTTCTAATGGCAGCCATGGCTGCTGGAATCTCAATCAATGAATGCTCTTCGTCGATGCTCAAGCAAAGCTCCGTCAAGCAAAGAATGCTCAAGCAAAGCTCCGTCGATGAAATTGGAAAGTAGTCATGAGAGGAAAGAAATTGGAAATCCATCTTGGAAGCGGCCCTTGCCATATGTATTGGTGGCAACTATTTCGTCATTCTTACTCGGTTACCACCTCGGGTGTGTTAATAATTCTCTTTTAATTTATTTTTTCTTTCTATTATTAAAATCGTGGTTTACATTTAGGGTGGTTAATGACACGCTGGACAACATTTCGTCGGATCTTGGATTTAACGGGAGTACAATTGCGGAAGGTCTAATAGTGAGTACATGTCTTGGAGATTGATGGGTTTATGGAGAATATGAAGGATAAAATTGATGTAAGTCCTTTAATGGTGATGGAGGATAGTGCAGGGAAGATGCTTGATAAATTGTCACTGGACAATAAATCAGATAGTTCAGATTTTTCAGATTTTTCAAGGCTCTGTTTCCGTTCTAGTTTTCACTACAACTTCAAATTTCTTGGGGAAGTTGAAGAGTTACGTTAGAGAAGATGATGGTGTTTTGATTTTGAAATTGGTTGGTGGTTTATGTATTTGCTATCTTTTGTTTAGAATGGGTTGCTTTGGGATTAGCATTCGTGATGAGGTATCATGCTTTTGTTGAAGGAGATGGTGGTTACTCGAGTAGAAGTAATGCTAAAGTTCAAGATGATGGTGTTAAGTCATTTCAGCCGTTTCAAGTTTGAAGTTGTATATGTAGAATTGTGGATTAGATGAATCCTTGAATTTTATTGTAATTTATCTGTTTAATTGATTGGAGGAATTTCATGGCCGTGTGTCGTGACAGTCAAAAATGTGGATAACATATGGATAAGTACGTCATGTATAGATGCTACATTGATTAAAACGAGCTAGTTTTTGCAAATGAGGATTTTAATAGAAGAATAATCCGTTCTTGTTTTCGGCAGATCATATTTCTCTGCTGATTTAATAAATTTTGTCTAAATGCTCAGTGGTTTTACTGATTAAACGAGCATGCTCAGCACTTTTATTGATTAAAACGAGCATGCTCAGTATATTATACGAGAAATGCTCAGCACTTTTATTAATTAAACGAGCATGCTCAGCACTTTTATCGATTAAAAAAAATTCGAATAATCAGCAATTTTTCCATGCTCAGTACTTTTTTCACGCTCAGTACTTTATGCTCAGTACTTTTCCATGCTCAGTACTTTATGCTCAGTACTTTTTCCGGCGGTGGTCGGTGGCCGGAGGTCGGAGCTGGAATTTATTAATAGTTGATGAAGGAGGAGAGAGAAAAATTGATAAAGGATGAGAGAGAGACTAATAGTAATGGAGGAGAGAGAAGAATCTATTTTTTTGTCTTATATACACTATAAGGGTAGTAAAGGTATTTGTCAAATTTGAGGTCTCTAAGTAGAACAGAGAATCCACTTGGTTCCTATATGGCACTAAGATGGTCCCCAAGACCCCTTGGGTAATTCACCCTAAAAATATAGGTTAAGAAGTTTGATATTTTGTAGATAATATTTGAGATATTTTTTTAAGTATTTGGATTCGTGTTACATATATGGTAACTGATTGAAAATTAAACTACTTTCTAACCACACACCTTATTTTAGTTTGAAATAAATATTATATATGTTTAATCTTACAATTTAATAAAAAATTACATAAAACTAAATATATTAGATTTTTTAGATCAAAAAATCAAGAGATTAATATAATAATAAAGATTTTTGTGGAATCTTTTTACTATTTATCATAATTTAAAAATTACTATAAATACAATTGTATAAAAATATAATCCATTAATAAAAAATATCTTACTAGAAAAACTTATTTGTTAAAAACATCCCCCAATAAAATTATTTATTGAAAATATCCCTTGACAAAAATATTTTTATATAATATTTTTAATCACTCTATTATATATCGTTTAAATTTAACCATCCTATTACAACTTCTCACCACCACCACCACCACCACAACAACAACAACCATCACTTACCACCCCTACAACCACCACCACCACCACCACTACAACCTCAACCACCACCACCTACTACTAATTCAATCACACGCGCGCGTTCAAGATTTTTTTTTTTAAATCGTCATAACTAATTCTAAAAAGGATTAATGCCCAAGAAACCCCTCAAGTTAGAATTAATTTTCTCTCACCACAACCATCATCTTTTTTGCCCATAAAAAACACCATATATTTTTCTTTTTTTTGCCTATAAAAAGAGTCGTTTGAGTGATGAGAAATTTCCAATGACTCAGATTTTGAGTTTTTGGAAGCTTCCCAAAACTCACTGTTCTTTAAAATAGTCACTGCCTTTTACCGGGATTGTGAACAAGGCTGTAGGGTTTATTAAGTATTAGCCCTTCTAAAAAAATTAGAAAGATAAAAAAATTGCATTTTTGGACGAGACAAATCAATATTTATCTCTATGATTTTTTTGAATTATTTTGAGTTTTTTTATTATTTTAATTTTTTCGCAGACATGAAATTCATTGTTTCGAATAGTGACTTTCATGTTTAGAACAGTGAATTTCATGTTTGCGAAAAAAATTCACTATTTCGAACAGTAAATTCCATGTTCACAAAAAGAAATTCTTACAAAAAAATCATATGCGTAAAGATTAATTGCTTTGTTCAAAATTCATATTTTTATTTTTCTGAATTTTTTTGGATTAATTATGACGATTTAAAAAAATTACCAGAAACACCGGTATGATGGAATTAGTAGTAGATGGTGGTGGTTGTGGTTATGGTTGTGGTGAGGTGGTTAAATACATGGTGGTGGTGGTTGTGGTGATAGTAATGATGGTGGAAATGCCCTATTATTTATTTAATATTTAAAAATAAATATTAAATTATAAATAAAATAATATATTTATTAATAATAGTATAAGTATATGGGACAATTACCCAAGAGGTGTTGAGGAGCATCTTAGTACCATAGAGGAACCAAGTGATTCCTCTCTCCTACTTAAAGGCCTCAAAATTGACAAATGTCATTACTACCCTTCTAGTGCATATAAGACAAATAATAGATTTTTCTCTTTCCTCCATTACCATTACTCTCTCTCTCCTCCATTACCATTAATCTCTCCTCCTTCATCATTTTTTCTCTCTCCTCCTTCATTAACTATCAATAATTTCCAGCTCCGACCACCGACCACCACCGGAGAAAGTTTTGAGCATAAAGTACTGAGCATAAAATACCGAGCATAGAAAAAGTTCTGAGCATAAGCATCAAAACAACGTGCTGAGTATTCAATTTTTTTTTGTTAAGTCGCTTTACCGAGCATGCTCGTTTGCTCAGTAACTTTACTGAGCATGCTCGTTTGCTCAGTAACTTTACTGAGCATGCTCGTATGCTCAGTAACTTTACATACACAAAATTAATTACACCAATTACATACAAAAAAAGTTCTGAGCATTTCACAAAACTTCTGAGCACAAAATTAAAACTTCTGAGCATTTCAGAAAACTTTTGATCATTTAACAAAAATTCTGAGCAAAACACAAATCCGGCATTTCACAATTTTTCTTGAAAAAAAAGTAATCTAATCTACCACAAATCTATTACATTTCTGGAAAAAAAGAAGTAATCTAATCTAGCTTTACGATGTGGAAACTTCTGAGCGCAGCCTTTCAGAAACTTCTGAGCGCAGCCTTCCAGAAACTTCTGAGCGCAAAACCGGCGGATCTAAGCATCTTCATGGCCAAGTTCAGCAACTCCACTGACGCCAGATTTATGATCTTGAACGCTCATCTTCTTCACACCTTCAAATCTTCATGAAGCTATTTTCTTCACGAATCTTCTACGATGGCCATGGCTTCTTCACATATGATGTGGTGATGCGGTGGTCATGACTTCTACACGGATCTGCCTCAAGTATGGACGACTGAGCGAACGGAAAACTACACTTGGTTCCGGCGGTGGTCTTCATCTTCTTCATCATGTCCACCACGCAAGAGAAAGAGATATATGTTAAATGAGGGAGAAAGAGAGAGCAGGCAATTAGGAAAAAAGAGAAGAGTGGAGAGGGAATGTAAATTAGGGTTTTAAATTTTATTTTTGAATAAAATCAGTATATATAGGAAATAAAAAACAAAAAAGGGTAAAAAGGTAATTGGATTTTTGGCCCATAGTGTTAATTCTGGTTTGTGGCCTTTAGTAAGAACAGTTAATTTACCCGGTCTTGTTAGGTGTTGAAGTAGTGTCTTCAAGACCTCTTAAGTAATATTCTCTGACTATAAAAAGATAGAGGAAATGTAATGTATAAATATTTATTTTATGAAATAAATTATTAATGATTGTTTTAAAATTAGATACTTTTATTAAGATTTTTTTCAACAAAAACCTCCAAAAATATATAATGAATATAATATATTTATTTGTGCATACACTAAGATGGTAGTTCGTAAGGGAATTTCTTCTAAATCCTTGCCAGAGTATATAAAACAAGGGGTTATTGTTGATAACATACTCATTAAACTCTTTAATTGTTATTTTAAGCCTCTAATAATTTATTTTATAAAAAAATGTCTAATGAAGTAATTATTTATAGAAAACATCCATTTTATATTTTTCATACCTTTACTACCCTTATTATTAAATATATTACTTTATTTTAATACAATATTATGTTTGAAATATTAAACAAATAATAGGGTACTTCTTCCACCACCACCACAACCACCACCACTACCTCCACCACAACCATCACACCTCCACCACCACAACCATCACAACCACCACCACCACCATCTACTACTACTAATTCCATCACACGCGCGCGTCCATGAATTTTTTTAAAAATCGTCATAACTAATTAAAAAAATCAGAAAATTAAAAAAATTGTATTTTTGAATAAAACAAATAAATATTTACGTCTATAAATTTTTTGATTTTTTTTGAATTTTTTGAATTTTTTTTATTCTTTTCGCAGACACTGATTTTCATGTTTAAAACATTCCATGTTTTAAACATGAATTCCATGTTTTAAACCGTGAAATAAACATGAAATTCCGTGTCTACGAAAAAAATAAAATAAAAAAAAATTAGAAAATTCCGAAAAAAATCATAGACATAAATATTAATTTGATTTATTCAAATATATAATTTTTTTTTTAAAATTAGTTATAACGACACGGACACGCGCGTGTTTATTAGTGTTTTTTTAATTGTTAATTATAGGGGTAGTTTGGGATGGAGCTGTTTTCAATAAAATATATTATTCTAGACATTCTAAATAAGTTTTTTAATAGGCATTAATCAACAATTGATTCATAAAACAAACAATTGTATGTGTGATTTAGTTATTTTGAACTCTAGTGATAACCAATCATAAATCGCTAGGGGATGGACAAACTATACTTGGCCAACTGAAAACTTCACTTCTTATTTCCAAATAATATGTGCAAAACATTAGTCTCACAAAATATGGTGTAGTTCAAAATTTCCATTTTTACGTGATATGTGCATCATCTTGAAATGTATACCACATATCTTTGATGAGAAAGCCAAGTCTGATATACATGATCCCGCAGAGCCAAAACTTTACCATATTAATCACGAAATATATTATCAATACCCCATTATATTATAATTTTACGTAAAGCACTCATCTATAATTCATATCATAAGACATCTATCTTTCGATACTTTCACTTCTTGCTTGGAAGAGGAAGATGTGTTTTTCTCATTATGCATAACAACCTACAAAACAGTAATTATACAAAAGACAATAATATAAAGGCACATAATATTTTTCGGATAATTTCAATATAAATCCCTACATTATGCAAAATTGCATTATAGGTAATACTTTACCTGAGAACCACTGGTCACTAGCCTTGAGTGCTACCCAAGTTTTGTTGTCGTGAATTGTTATTAAATTTTTTGTTGTTCAAATTCTCGTTGTTGAAGAGCAATTGCTAATTGCAAATCTGAACAATCAATAATATATTGTTAAATCATTATTCCAAAATTTAAATATCATAAGAACTCTAAAAAATAAAAGGAGTTTGAATGTAATTAACACTGTGGAAAATTACTTGAAACTCGAATCTTGTTGAAAAGAAATATCAAAATTAGATAGATAATACTGAAGAAAAAAATATGATCTCAAAGTTTCATAAATTGAATAAAACTGTAACAACTAACAAGTATTGAAATTATCAAGAAAAAGTATGGCCTATGCTTTTTGTGGGTCCCAGTACTGTGGGGTCTGGGTAGCATGATTATTATCGAGTTTGAACTCCTAAAAGTTTGCGGCCATGTACAATGTGTCCTCGTTCACCTATCAAAAATGGATAAAACATTGTTACATGCAAAGAAAGTCCAACTATCTTTGCAAAATAAGTGTTTTGTAATTAACATATTTCGCATTATTTTTTTTGATAATTACACTGTAGGTTCTTATATTACAAAAAGTTGCATATAGGACTGGAGCCAGGAACTTTTTTAAGGAGACCAAAATTTTACACTATTCGTTTCTCATATTTTGTATTTCTAAAGAAAGAAGCTCCCTATGAGTGTGTTGTATGATTTCGAGCCAATAGCACTTGCAGCTTTGTGATACTAAAACACGTGCGTACAAAGGTAAGTAATGTAGGGACGTATAGTGCAAATTTTGTATAATATAGGGTGTAATTTGGATTTTATATTTTGGGGACTAGCGAAAGGGTTCTGAAAAATTTGGAGGGCAAGGTGACTCCGTCCTGATATAGGGGGACTATAGTGCGATTAACTTAAAAAAATGTAGGGAACTAATGTGCTTTTTGCATAACAGAAGGACTTATAGTGCAATTACTTCACAAACTAATACAGGGACTATAGTGCAATTCACACAACAAAATAGGGTCTAACATTGCAATAAACTTGGACAAAAAACCAATCCATGGTTGTGCATCGTTTAGTGCATTATTGTTCCGTTTTGATTTTGGGATGCTTTGCTTTAGTGTGGTTTACTTTCCTATGTTGTCTATTTTCCCCCTCTACTTGAGAAACCGACTGAATGATTTTATTGATTCTGTATTTGAATCAAGAACACCAGAATGAGTATTTGAACAGGAAAAACTTGATTTTGTTCAAACTGTTCATTTGGCGCATCTCTTGTTAACTCCATAATTTGTTGGGGTGCATACTTTCTGACATTTTTTATTTTTCTCTATTATGCTGCTGTAATTGCAGAAACTACGTGTGTTGAAGACGAGCATACTTGCTAATCATTGTCGGATCTACCTTCATGCATGTTGCATCTTGATAACTAGAAAGTTTTTGAATCTACAAAAAAAAATTAAAAAACATGAACATCTTATTAGTAGGTAACATTTTAAGCAAGAAATGATTCATGAAATGAAGAGTGATTTAACTCTCGTGCTACTTCTACGCTTAATGTACGAAGATCAACGTTTGTTCTAATGAGAGGTGGCATGATGAGAGGTGGTAGCTATCATTTTTCTACAGACCGAAGATGTGGGAGGGGTGTAGGTGGTGACAGACAGATGGTGATAGTGGTGCTGGTGGCGCACATGGCAAGAGAGGCGACGTGTTGGTGGTCTTTCTATTTTTATATCGGGGAAGGAAGATGTAGCGGCATGGTGGTGGTGCTTTTTAGATCGGGGAGAGGGGTGGGACTAGGGCGGCGGAGTGGTGGTGGTGTTTTTAAGATCCGAGAAAAATGAGGGGTAACAACGTGGTGGTGATGGTGGTATTTCAGACAAGAAAGGGGGTGGTGGTTCGTGAGAAGAGGATTGAGTGTGTGTTGGACTAGGCCGTGGTGAATGGTGATGGAGATGAGTGGGGTAGTCGGGTGGGGATGGGTTGGGATGGGTAGGATGTGATTTTTTTTTTTTTTTGCTAAGCTGTGATTTTTTTTTTTTTTTAGTTTGTTATAATAAATAATTTTTATTATATATCAAGGTTGAATAGTTAGCCTTTATTATTTTGCTAGTAAAATAATTTTTAAGAATATTTTAATTTTTATTATATCTAGTTACCTTAAATATATTTATTAGTTAGTTAATATTAAAAGTAATAAAATTGTCTCATTAATCAACTCAATTTGAAAGTTAATATCAGTGATACAATCAAATTATTTTGGATTATTCTTACGTAGACTTCTTACAAGTTACTAAAAAAACTAGATATTAAATTTGATTCATTTTATTTGTAGAAATAATTCATATAAAAATAACAAAAAAATATTATAATTTTGAAAAATTGTTCAGTTGAATATAGAATGATTTTTAAGAAAAAATATTAGTAACCATTTAATAAATTGAGTTAATGAATGTGATGTAGTGAAGATAATATTTTTGATATTTTTAATTTATAGATTCTTTTAAGAGTGATTTATAAAGTAACTGAATTTTTTTAAATTTTATTTAATGTGACACTTCATTGTTGCTGGTAATAAACTTTTAATGTGTCTTAATCTCAAAACTTTCAAAAATCTAAATATTACATAGAAAATTCTAGATGGAAAAATTATAAAACTATTATAACATTAAAGCATTTCATGGTATCGTTTAATTATATACTATTATTTCAGATGATTATAAATATAATTGTATCAAAATATAAAATGAATATAAATTTATTTATTTATTACTACATTTGCGGCAATTGTTAATAAATAAATTTCTACTAAATTTTTGTCGAAGTATTCATAACAACTTTAGATGGTTAATCACTTTGATCCATGCTAGTAAGAACTCATCAATCGTCAAAGGGTCTGTAAACTATGTTGGTCTAACTTAGACTAATTTCTCAACTTATCAGTATGCACAAATATTAGTCTCGCGATAGGGTGTATCTCAAAAATTCAATTTCTACCCAATATATCAAAATCTTTTAGAAGAAACCGATTAGACCGCATCGGTAGAGTTTGCAACGTCCTTCACTAGTGTTTATAACTCTAGCGAATCTGTCTCGATACACAAAGAATCAAACACCCACGCCTCAACCATGGCTGAAATGTATAATGCACATCGTTGGCTAGAGATCTGGCTCTGATATATATGTTTAGAGCCAGAAAAAACCGTAAAATATTTATCACAATTCTTTCTCTAAACCCGTTGTATCAGAATCCGGTTTAGAATATCAAACTTTAGGATCAATTATCCAACCATGATAAAGTGGAAAATCCAACAAGTCTAATATTACACGCACACTTGGGAATATCAGCCCTACAAGAATAAACTATATACTTTAATCACAATTCATGGATAAGGAAAATAAGAAATGTGAAGATCAAGCTTATACTATGCAGGAAAATAAGCCTTTTGAATTCTAAATTAACATTGATCCCTATTGTAAGTCCAATGAGCAAATTGCTTACATCATAAATGTTCTTTTGTTGATTTTCGATATATTATGCGTCTTTGTTCTGTATCCAATTAAAAGTAAGTCAGAAATTAGAACAAAGTATATGATAAATTAGATCCATACATGATACACCTAGCATTAAATTAAAATGAAACATTACAAAAGATTAATAAATTCATATAATGTTGACATTACATTGACGTATCACTATTGTAATCGATTAATATCTTGGAAACTAGTAACAATAACTTCTGTTGAGAAACTTTTGCAACATATGGATTCAAATTTAAGCAATTCCTAGATGAAAGTGCATTATCTGTCACGAAAAAAAAGATCAGAAAAAAGGTAATACCAATTTTTTTTTTACTATAACATTTACCTTATATTACTAGCACAATACATAGTAATTCCATCATGTGAAACATCATAAACGAGATGTAATGATCAAAACGACAATTATCGAAGGTTAATTGCACTGTTGGTCTTGGTGTAATGTGAATAAGCCACATGTACACGTGTTTTAGAAAGTAGTAAAAATACTTGGGATGTTCCACAAATTTGTAAATATACCCGTGATGAGGTTGATTTGCCAAGTTGATTTATAGGAAAGTTATATCTGTTATTTTTAGAAACACAAGTATATTTAGCAATTTTGCGTACACAGGGACCAGTGATGCAATAAAAACAGTTATCAAGAGGAGTGATGCATAAAATTGCGTTATATTTACTAAGCTTAACATGTTGAGACTAATTAAAAAAGTGATAATTTGTTTTTGAACAATAAGTTTATGACATATCTCATTTATTACTAGGTATTGATGAGTAAAATGCGTGTATAGGGCATGCATGTTCTTATAAATACATGTTCTCAGTTGAAGAACAAGTCTTGTAAAATCAATGTCTTATACTAATAGCTTTCTCTTGGGTTGATAAAACTTTTTAAGATAACAAATTCTTTGTCTGAACATACCACCAAGAAGATCATGATAATATTTTGTATGTGCCAATTATTTTTTAATGCCTTCAATTAAGAATGCAGGCAAATTATAGTTTATGAAAATAATAATTGTCAGTTGTATGTCTTGTGTGAAACTTAATTTCATTCAAACTCCATGATACTGTAAATTAGAACTTAGATGAGGCTAAGGTTGAGCATGAGCAATTTTCTTGCAAGACTTTTTTATTTATCAGGTATTGGTGCTCCTTAATATAATTTGTTTTAATTGTTTGTTTAATAATGTATTTGTGTTTGTTTTAGTGTAATGCATAATTAGATTTACTGAGTGTAGATTATTATGGGATAAATTTTTTAGGACCTGATTTGCAATTTTAAAATTTTGTAGGAATGATTTTACAACTTAAAATTTTCCATGAACTGGTTTTCAATTTAAAATTTTAAGGATTAATTTGTAAATTTATAATTTCAGGGACTAATTTGTAATTTAATTTTCAGGGTTGATTTGCAATTCTAAAGTTTTCGGGACTGATTTGCAATTTTTTTACATTTTCCAAAGGCTGCTTTGTAATTATAAATTGAGTAAATAACACTTTTGCCCCCGGGTTTATACGCGATTGACAGGTTGCCCCCTAAGGCTTAAAATGCGCCTCGTTGCCCCCTATAAGTTACTTTTGTGACCCGTTACCCCCTGAGTGCGTTTTCCGTCCATTTTCTCCGTCAAATATGACGTGGCAATTCCATGTCATATTTTTTTTTTAATCCTAATACTAATTAATTATTTAATTAACTTAACCCCTCTTTTTAAAAGGGTAAAATAGGTTTTTTATAATAATTTTAATATTATTAATAAAACAATAAAATAATAAAACCATCCCCCCACCCCCCTCCCCCACCCCCCCCCCCCCCCGAGACACCCCTACCCCCTTCTTCTTCTTCCCCATGCTTCGTCTTCTTCCATTCGACCTGGTTCTTAAAAAATAAAAAGAATAAAAATCAAGAGCTTGAATCATAAGAGCTTTCGGTAACCCTGAGAAATCATTACCCGTAACCTTAACATACGAAGCAAGCGCAACACCAAAATAGCCACTCACTATAAATGCTAAAGCAATAGCATACATGAGAAAAGCCATTACTGAGCCTTCACATCCTCGTGGGCAAAGCTTAGCCATCAATACAGTAAAAGGTAAAATCCTGAAGAACAATGCAACTTCCGCAACACCCGAGATAATTAAAACATACATTGAGTCAGATACCCCAATTATTCGGTAAAAACCCTTTACAAACAAAAGATCCGAGATCATTAGACCCGCCATTGCAAGTTGAATAGCTGAAAGTAATCTCCTCGGAGAGATTGATTTCAGTTTTCCGTTATAAAGAACGCCCCATAAAAGCATTACTCCTTGTCCTATAACCTTTGAAATTCCCAAGACAGAGGATTCGATATGTAAGTGTTGTGTTTGATAGTAGAACATAGTCCCAACGAGAGATGGGATGATAGCATAAGATGCTGAAAACCAAGCTATTGAGTAACAAATCTTGATTTTTAAGAACCATTCGGCAATTTGATTTTATTTTTTTTAAGAACCAGGTCGAATGGAAGAAGACGAAGCATGGGGAAGAAGAAGAAGGGGGTAGGGGTGTCTCCGGGAGTGGGGGTGGGGGGGGTGGGGTGGGGGCGGGGGAGGGGGTGGGGGGATGGTTTTATTATTTTATTGTTTTTATTAATAATATTAAAATTATTATAAAAAACCTATTTTACCCTTTTAAAAAGAGGGGTTAAGTTAATTAAATAATTAATTAGTATTAGGATTAAAAAATATATATATGACATGGAATTGCCACGTCATATTTAACGGAGAAAATGGACTGAAAACGCACTCAGGGAGTAACGGGTCACAAAAGTAACTTATAGGGGGCAACGAGACGCATTTTAAGACTTAGGGGGCAACCTGTCAATCGCGTATAAACCCAGGGAGCAAAAGTGTTATTTACTCTTATAAATTTTCCACGAGTGATTTCTAATTTAACTTTAAGGGTTAGTTTTGAATTTTAAAATTTTTGGAAAATGATTTGCAATTTTAGATTACGTACAATTTTAAATTTTCCAATGTTAGATTTGTAATTCTTAAAATCTACCAAGACTGAAGTGCAAATTAAAAAATTGTAAAAATTGAAAAAATTGAAACGCAATTTCAAAAATGTGTATCGTATCATTTTACTATTTATTGAGTATATATAATTTTAATATAATTTTTATTTTTTTTATTATTTAATTGATATTAGTATTAAGAGATTTAATCTGGTCTTTGAAATAATATCATTTTTCATATGATATTTTTATACCAACTGATACCAATTTGAATTAGAATTTAATTTATTTTATTTGTAGAAATAATTTATAATCAAAATTAATAAAAAATAATAAGTTATAAAATAAAATTTGTTTAGATGATACAGAAAAATATTTAAGTAAAAACATAATGATAGCCTAATAATTTGAGTTAAGAAAATTGGTACTTTTAGGATAGTATTTTTGATATTTTTGAAGTGTTTAAATTATTTTATTTATATAGTAATTGATAAAAAATTAAAACTTCTTTTGAAATGACACATTATTCTTGTTTAAATTAAAAAAGTTACATGTCTTAATCTTACAATTTAGTGAAAACTTATATGAAACTAATTATATCAAAAAAAATTTGATAAAAAAATTGAAAAACTAATATAATGTTAATAAATTTTAGGAGTTATTGTTGATAACATTCTCATTAACCTCTCTAAATTTTAGGGGTTATTTTTTATATTATAAAAAAATACCTAATAAAGTAATTATTTATAGAAAACATCTCTTTTATATTTTTCATACCTTTACTACCCTTATTATTAAATATATTATTTATTTTAATACAATATTAATTTTTAAATATTAAACAAATAATAGGGTACTTCCACCACCACCACCAAAACCACCATGTATATAACCACCACTACAACCACCACAACCATCACCACCTCCACCACCACAACCACCACCACCACCACCACCACCTACTAATACTACTAATTCCATCACACGCGCGCGTTCGTGAATTTTTTTTAAAATCGTCATAACAAATTCAAAAAAAAATCAGAAAATTCAACTTTTTCGATCCGAAAATTCCGATTTCGGAACAGATTTTTAACGTTCCGAAATTCGAAATTCCGATTTCCGATTTTTCTGAAAAAATAGGATCGGAATTGGAACTACATAAAAATTTCCGGAATTTTCGATCCGATTTTATTTTCGAATTATATTTTCAATATTATATTTTATATTTTATATAATAAATATGAAGATAAAGAAAAAAAATATACAACCGAAAGTGTTGTAAAAATTCAGAAAAAAGAAAAAGAAAAAAGAAAGTAAATATTGAAAAACAATGAAATATTCTTATTATGTTCGAAAAAAAAGGACAATGAAATGAAACACGATAAAACCTAAAAGGGATCTTTAGTTTATAAGGCCTAAACGTTATAACGTTTGTAAACAAAGTCCCACCACCTAAACCCCAATTACAACTCAACTAGAATCAATAAAACACCCAAAATACCCCTATACACTAACCCACATTGAAATCCAAAAATCCTACCCAAAAGTTCCATTAAGAGAACCGAAACCCCCCACCCCCCATTCACTCTGCTCTCTCTCTCTACCCGGCGAACTGACGAGATGCAGAGCCCCAACCCCCCCCCCCCCCAATCGGAGCTTCATCACCAAGCCCCCCCATCACCAAGACCACCATAACCCCCACCGTCGCGGGAGAACCCCCACCCCCACCCCGTCGCGCCGCAATAAACTTCGAAAAAGATCTGGACCATTGCACCCTAAAATTTGTATTAATACTTTACTACATAAAATTGTAACATGATTAGAATAGAGGATCAACTATCCAGCGATGATAAAGCGGGATATCCAACAAAACCCTTAAGCGGAAGCATTTCATACCTTTTTTCATAGTCAGTTGAATGAAGAAGTCGGAGTTATTGAGGTGATTTGTTGTGTGTGTCGTTGAATACCTTTAGGTTTTGTGCAACTGGGTCTTAGGCTATGCTATTATTTGGTGGACTTTCAAATTGGTATAACTATACATGGGTGATTGACGTTCATCCATTGATTTATATTCTCCGATCTTGATATTTGATTATTTAATGGCTTTGGTTGATTTTTTGATAGTTTGTGTTGGTTTCGTCCCTCATGGTTCTGGTTTTGTTACTTTCACCTTTGCTGGTGAAAAAATTTAATAATTTGAGGATTAAAACTCCACGTTACGCATTACATTTTCAACAGTAGCAAGAATCTTTTCTTTGTTAAGAATCATATTATTTTCGGTTGTTTTACTTTTTGTTGATGCTAAATGATAGTCGACCTTTTTCCCTTCTTTTGAAGACTTGATATTTTCTTCTCTATGTATCATTTGACTTGGACCTTTGGGATTGGTTAGGTGTCATGGTTGTGCATCGTTTGGTGGTTTGGTGTAATGTTGTTCTGTTTTGATTTTGCGATGCTTAGCTTTAGGGCTCGTTTGGAAGTGCTTATTTTAGAGCAAAAAAACGCTTTTAAAATAAATTTCAAAATTTAAAAAAATTATTAAAAATAATTATTTTAAGTGTTTTTTCCAAGAAGCACCTATTTGGTGCTTCTCATAAAAGTGTTTTTCAAGATAAAAAAAAACTTTTAAAATGGTAGAAGCATTTTAAAGTGCTTCTCCAAAAAAGCACTTCCAAGAGCACTTCCAAGTGCTTCTCATAAAAGTTTGGTTTGCTTTCTTATGTTGTATTGTTATTATCTCTATTTTCAGAATCCACGTAAATCACAATATTTTTAATATCATCTTTGTGTTAGAAAAAAAATTATCTACACCATCCAAAGATAAATAGCATAAATCATAAAACTCTCATATGATTAAAACACTTGAGCCAATAAATTTACACCAAATATCCCGAATGTATGCTTTCTTTCAAATTCAAGTCATCTCCATATTTGGATTATAAATCTGAATATTTAGCATAAACAGAAGTTATAATACAGTAAAACAACCGGTAGAGACTATAATTGTAGTCTTAGTGAGAGTACTGATTTGGAACTCACATCCAAGGAGAGTGATATGAATAAATTTATTGTTCAACAAGATTCGCAAAATGAGATAGCTACAACCAAATATAAGATTCTTATTAAAGAGCCAACAAGTTAGACTGTTTTTTCAACTAATAACTTTGTGTTCAACTCCAAGTTTACTGACAGATTGAGGAGTATCAGGGTTTGAGATAATTCACCCTTGACTTGAGAAACTGACTGATGATTTTTGTTGATTCTGTATATGAATTAAGAACACCAGAATGAGTATTTGAACAAGAAAAAAATTGATTATGTTCAAACTCTTCATTAGGTGCATCTCTTGTTAACTCAATAATTTGTTTGCGTGCAGACTTGCTGTAATTGCATAAATGACATGTACTGGCCACGAGCATACTTGCTAATTATTGTTGGATCTACCTTCATGCATGTTAAATCTTGCTAGCTACAAAGTTTGAGAATCTACAATTTTTGTATGAAAGTAAATTAACATCTTATTAGTGGTAACATTGTAATCAAGAAATAATTCATAAAATTGAGTGTGATTTTCCACGCTTAATATACGAAGATCAACGTTTGTTCTAATGAGAGGTGGCAGCTATCGTTGTTCTACATACCGAAGATGTGAGGGTTGCTGGTGATGCTTTTTGACCAGAGATGGTGACGAGCAGATGGTGATAGACTAGTAGTCGTGTTGGTGGCGCACATGGCGAGAGAGGCACGTGTTGGTGGTCTTTCTATTTTATATCGGGAAATAGGAAGAAGTAGCGGTATGGTGGTGGTGCTTTTTATATCGGGGAGAGGGGTAGGACTAGGAAGTGGTGGCAAAGTCTTTCAGATTGGGAAGAGGGGGAGTGCGATGGAATGATGATGGTGGTGTTTTTAAGATCCGAGAAAAAAGGAGGGGGTAACGACGTGGAGGTTTTAAACACCAATAAAAACGTTTCTCTCTCTTAAAGGATTATTTTCTCTTTCCTTTGTTTAATGACACATTAGATGACACATAGGAGGTGATAAATGGGTGAAGCAAAAAAAGAGTGAAATATAGCAGTGCTCATACTAATATTTCATACAAGAGAGGGGGTGGTTAGTGGTGGTTCATGAGAAGAGAAATGAGTATGTGTCAGGCAAGTTCGTGGTGAGAGAGATGAGTGGGGGTAGTCAGGTAGGGTGGGGTGGGTTGGATGTGATTTTTTTTGTTATAATAATTTTTTATTATTATATCAAGATTGGATAGTTAGGCTTTATTATAACTTTTAAGAATATTTTCGTTTTGATTATATCTAGTTACATCTAATATATTTATTAATCAGTTGATGTTAAAATTAATAAATTATCTCATTAATCAAGTCAATTTTAGTGTCAAGGATATAACAATGTTAAAACTATTATACGTACAAGTTAATGAGAATCTAAATTTGATTTATTTTATTTGTAGAAATAATTCATAGTAAAAAATTATCATAATTTTAAAAAAATAAAAATTATTTAGTTGGACGTAGAATGATTTTCAAGGAAAAAAATTAGTTACAACATAATAATTTGAGTAATGAATGTGATATTATAAAAATAATATTTTTGATATTTTTTAAATTTATGGATTCTTTTAAGAGTGATTTATAAATTAATTGATTTTTTTTAAACTTTTATTTAATATGACACTTCATTGTTGTTTGAAATAAACGTTTAATGTGTCTTAATTTCAAAATTTTCTAAAATCTAAATATTATATAGAGAGTATTTTAACATTAAAGTATTTCATGGTATCCTTTAATTATACACCATTATTTCAAATGATTAGAAATATAGTTATATCAAAATATAAAAAGAATATAATATATTTATTTTGGAATACATTTGCAGCCATTGTTAGTATAGAAATTCCTACTAAATCTTTGTCGGAGTATTCAAAACAGCTTTAGATAGTTAATCACTTTGATCCATGCTAGTAAGAACCCATCAATCGTCAAGGGGTTTGCAAACTACGCTAGTCTAACTTCTCACCTTATCAGTATGCACAAAATATTAGTTTCACGATATATATGGTGTATCTCAAAATTTTAATTTCTACTCAATATATCAAAATCGTCTCGGAAAAACCCATTAGACCGATCTGTAGAGTTTGCAACGTCCTTCGCTAATGTTTATATTTCTATCGAATTCGTCTTGATACACAAGGAAGCAAACTCCTGCTCCTCTACCATGGCCGAAATATATAATGCACATCGTTCAGTAGAATTGTGGTTTTGATATATGTGTTCTGAGCCACGCAAAACCGTAAGATATTTATCACAAAGTCTTATTCTAATACTCGTTGTATCAGAATTTCACTTAAAACACCTATCGATTAAATTTGACCCAATATAGTTAATGTGGTCTACAAGTGAAATACTAATGAAATCCATTATTTTGAAAGTTTTGACCCTTAGAAACACATTCTCATACATTGGGTACCCAAAAATCAAATTATGTATACCATGGATATGGCACATGATATATTTTTGAGATTATTATCCAACGGGTTTTGAAAACCCCTCCTCAAGATCCAAGTACCCCATCTACTCTACTCTTCTTACGTAAGGTGACTAGTACGTTTTAACACTATAAATATATTTTTTCACACCCACTATATCCTCAAATGTTTTTTTATCTATTATATAATATTAAAAAATTGAATACGTGAAATTCTTTAGATTAGATAATTTAAAAACTAATATAATATTATAAAATTTCATGATATATTTTAACTATATATATTATTTTAAATTACTATAAAATAATTATATAAAAAATATATAATGAATATAAAGGCCCATTGGAAGTGCTTATTAGAGAAAAAAGCTCTTTTAGAATAAAATTTCAAATTTTAAAATCTAAAATTACTTTAAGTGCTTTTTTAAGAAGCATATATTTGGTGTTTATCATAAAAGTGTTTTTCAGCTAAAACACTTTAAAAGTTCTAAAAACACTTTTGAGTGCTTCTCCAAAAAAACACTTCCAAACGGGCACTAATTTGTTTACTTTTTGCTTACATCTAAGAAATATTTGTCGAAGTACTCAAAACAACGTTAGGTGTGGTTTAATCATTTTGATCTCTAGTGATAACAACCTGTAAATCGTCAATGTATCTGCAAACTACACTAGTCCAACTATAAACTTTACTCCTCTCCTTTTAGACAATATACACAAAAACTAGTCTCACGCTACATGATGTAGCTCAAAACTTGTTGGCATATAGCCTCCCTTAATAGGTTGTTTTAATGTGACAAATCCTCTTGTGTTTAGTGTGCTAATTACTTTTGTTATATACATTCTATCTTGCACTCTAATTCATCAAAAAGCACATTCTTTATCATTTAGATCAAAGCTTTATTGTTTTATCTTAAGAAACTAATTCTCATACAAATAGTTTTAACCTTATCTTTGTGTACATTGAGAATTAGCTTTAGTGATCAACTACAAAGTTTATAAGAATGATGTCCTCTACAACTCTCGTGAAGAAGGTTTTCTGATCCGAGCATCACAGTAAAAGATATACTCCCTAGAAGGTGTTTTAGACCTTTGGTGCGGTAGCCGGAAAGGTATACCGGCGGATTGAGCGGTATACCGCCCGCAGCAAGTGAAATAAGCGAGAGTTCATGCGGTACACCGCACGAGACCCGCGGTGCACCGCAGGTTAGGGTTTTCTGCAGCAAAATGAAGACAAAAATGCATATATCCGTTGGGGATATTAATATATCTGTTGGAGACAATTCTTATGACCGTTGGGAGCATTTTGCAGCTATATATTGAAGGTCTTTCAAGGCTACAATTACACCTTCAACCCATATACACTTAGGGGCTTAATTGTTTTCATCCAAGAAGGTGTCAAGAGCTATAATTGTCATATCTACTCATTCAAGGAGTAAATCAAAGGAGCTTCAAAGTTATTATCTACTCAAGAGAAGTTTTAAGCTTATAGTTATATCATCTCTTTAGGAGTTCATTAGCAAAGTTGTTTCACCCTTTAAACACTTTGTATTTATCCTCTTAATTCTAGTTCTTGTAATAGATAGGTTAAGAGAGAATTCGAGTATCGGGAGTATACTCGGTGTCCTTGTGTTGTGATTACACAAGAGTTTCCTTCGTGGTTTCGAAGAGGTTGTCCTTCGTGTTATCGAAGAGGTTGTAAGGGTTATTGTGTTCTCGACCCGGTTAAGAGAGACACGGGAGCTTAGTGAAAAGCTTGAAATCCTAAGGAGGCTTCCTTAGGTAGTGGATGTAGGGAAACCGAACCACTATAAATCGTGTGTATCTTTCTATCCCTACTCTATTTACTTTCCGCACTTTATATGTTTGATAATATGCTAGTATAAATATTGTGATATTGATTATCTAGTTTATCTAACATATTGTCATCTAGAGTAGTAAGAGATTAGAAACTCGTTTTACTTGTATCACTTATATATCGAACCTCTTAGCTTATCTTTTGCATGATCCCATAAGTGTTTGATATATTAGTTGACTTAGAAGTTTTCTCTTAAACTTATAATTGTCCAAAAGATTTTTAATTAGGCATTTATCTTATTAGTAATCCTATTCACCCCCCTCTAGGACTTTCAAAACTTTCATTTCTACCCAGTATATCCACATTCTCGCAAAGAATCCTATTAAACCGATACTTAAAGTCTGCAACGTCATTCATTAGCGTTAACTTTTCTAGTGAATTCGTCTAGATGCACAAGGAATCAAACCCCCGTTCCTCTACCATTCTAAGTCTGAAATGTATAACCTATATCTTTGACATGATAGCCGACTCTGATATACATGTCCCTGTAAAGCCACACAACACATACCATATTTTATCACACAATATATTTGGGTGATTGACCTATTAAGTTTTGGAGACTAGTTTAATGCTCACAGGGACTTTGTGGCTACATTTTTCTGCTAAGAATCCACTAAAATGTAATGGGTCAAAAATACCCCTAAACTATATGGATAAATCGTCCAACTTTTTCATTTCTATTCATTTCCTTTCTTGCTTTACCCCCCTCTCTCTGTTGAAGCCATGTCAGATCTACATCAAATCCGAAGTTGTTCACCTTCCCCCTCACAAGATCTTTAATTTAGGGTGTGAAACTACTTTAATGAAGTTTTTGGATCAACAACCATTGATCTAAAAGTTTTTTTTCTTTTTCTGTATTTTTTTCCTTAACATTTATTTTGTATTCTTCTCTTATAAATGTATTTTAAAATAAAGTGTTGTTGTACAAATATTGTTTATCAAATATTGTATATTTTTGTCTAAACTATATTTTACCACATGTGTCCACTAAGTCATGTATTCCAAAAAGCATGGTCATTAATCTCTTGTCACTTTTTCCAGTCATTATAATTTTGTTAATAATCAGTATTGTTTAGGCAATACCCAGATATTTACTACGTATACTCAGAGATTGTTGAGCATATTCAGTGAATTTTAAATAATACTCAGTGATTTCACATAATACTCAGTGGTTTAATGTTAATACTCATTAATTAGTTGTAAATTTAGTGATTTTCAATTACTCAGTGATTTTGTGTTAATTCTCAAAAAAATCACTTGGTAGTTAACAAATTCACTAACGATGCTCAACCAAAACACTGAGTACTCAATAAAAAATCACTAAGTATTATGCAAAATCACAGAGTATTAACATAAAATTACGAAGTATTATATAAAATCACTGAGTATTATATAAAATCACTAATTATTAAACAAAATCATGAGCATTAACATAAAATCACTGAGTTTTAACTCATAATCACTAAGTATACACTATATTATTGAGTTATCACACAAAATTAGTGAGTATTATGCAAAATCACTGTACTAACATAAAATCATTGAGTATTACACCAAATCACTAAGTATTACGCAAAATCACTGAGTATTACACAAAATCACTGAGTATTACACAAAATAGTATTACGCAAAATCACCAAGTATTACCAAAAAAATCACCGAGTATTACACAATATCACTGAGTATTACACAAAATCACTGAGTATTAACATAAAGTTACTGGGTATTCGATGAAAATAACAAGCCAATGAACGTAACTTCCTCCTCATCTTCAACAAAATTTCAACCTCCGTGAAACATCAGATCTCGTTGGAGCTTCTTCTCCATTAACGAACCATTTTGATCCTCCATTATTAAAGTCGCAGCACACCACGTGAGAAGAGGAGAAAGGTTGTTGGGTTAGGGTGGGGAAAGGAGAGAGATGAGAGATTTTCTAGGGTTTTAAATTATATGTATATAAGTAAGTATATATATAGTAGTTAAAAAACAAATGAGAGTATAATGGGTAGTGGGAATATAGGTGTATAGTGTTAAATAGTCTAATTGGAATTTAGTAAAAAGAGTATATTAGTGAATGCGGTTGGGTCTTAAGGAGAGGTCTTTGAGACACGTTGGAAAAAATCTCAATATTTTTCCAATACTCATTGGGTTAGAATTTCACTTAAAACCCCCATCTATGTTAAGCTTGACTCAACATTAATAATGTTTTTTTAACAAAAATACCAATAAAACCCACTATTTTGAAAGTTTTGACCCTTAAAAATACATTCTCATACCTTAGGTACCCAAAATATAATCGTGTTTGCATGGATAGCACATGGGACATTTTTCCTTCTTTTTTTTAAAAATTAGATTGTAATGTTAAAAAATGATCATAACTCTCATTTTAGAGGGCTAACGACTAGCTTTTATAAGGTTGAAATATGTGAGACATATGAAGATAGATTGAGTATTCTATAGTCCAAATAAGATAGGTTAGATATATCTGGTGAGATGTGAGGCACTGGTTATTTATTTCGAGAGGGATGAGAACCACTACGAGTTCCCTAAAATAGCTTAAAAAGACGAAGACAAGAGTGGCTTGGAAGAGACAACATGTCAGCTAGTTTTGTGCTATTATCCATTCCATCTGGCGGGCATGAAACAAGCAAGCTTTTTGGAAAATGGTTTATACCCATGAGGTTACTCTCAAGGAGGTTATACTTAGTACTCTACATAGTCTATTCGCCTTGTAATCACATCTTCCATTTTTCTGGAGATAGTGAGATTCTCCTAAATATCCATTGATGTATTTGTAGGATCAAGGAGAGAGTAGGACTTAGCTTAGCATTTTCTTTGGGTAATATTTTTGTATCAGTTTCATCAAATATACATTTACAATCATTATGATTGTCTTTTATATAACTGATTCGCATAATTAAATATTAATACGCTTAAAATATGCAACTTATTAAAAAACACAACAACCCATTAACAACTAGATCTTTTAGACAACAGAAAAAACAATTGAATATTTTAGAAAAATTATTTTAAGATTGTGGACATTTCTGTTCTATAATCCCACAAATAATTATTACAAGATATTTATTATATCACAATTAAACACCACTTAACTATAAATTGAGACTTTTTATAATTTTTAATACATTTGAAGCAGAAACTAGTAAAAAATCCTTCCTAATCAAAAACTGATTAATATAAATTCGCTCACCCTGATCTTTAGTGATATCAATTTTTAAACCATTTGATGGAAGCGCATACTGTATTGTTTCTTTAAACTTGTCCGCTATCCATTTACCAATTGATTTGTACATATATTCACTTACAAACATATATACTCCAAAATAATGTCACTATTCTTGTTTAAGATTTTAACACGTTCTTATAGTCATTAATTTATACACCTTTTCAAAAATTTAGCTCCGTCACAAGTAATTATACATATTTCTGTAAACAAAATAAAAACACGAGGCCTATCACCTAACAAGAGACTATAAATAATATATATACAATTCTTGTAAAAGTTTCACTTAAATAGTTAATACATTCACAAAACCACAAATATATCTATCACACGTATTTCATATCAATCACCAACTTTGACTATAAAATTGTTAAAATTTCCATCTACATTAATTTCATTTCCATATTTGACTCAAACCATTTTAACTTTTTTTCTTCTTTTTCCAATTCTTTTACTAAACAAATAGATATTCATATATTTGAGTTTTCTATTTCCTATCTTAGTACATAACAATCACGAAAATGGATTTAGTAGGTTAATTAAACAAAGTAATGGGACACGTTAAAAAATCAAAATAGTAAAATCATTTATTACTCCATAAATCGCATCATTATAACATTTTACCAACTTTGACCACAGTAAAAAGGTGACAAAACGCTTTGAAATTAACGTCAAAACACTTATTAAAATCTCATTTCCTTAACATCACTAAAATCATACAAAATCAAACTAAAAATGACGACTTTAACATCCACGGCTGAGATACCGACGGACACCACCACCCCCACCACCACCACGACGGAGGATCGGAACAAAGAGCCAGAAACATCATCGGAGATACCGATGGTACACAAGACAAAACTCATCCAATTCTTGGGCCGTACCACTCCTATCATTCTCCAAAATGATAATGGACCTTGCCCTCTTCTTGCAATCTGTAATTAAAATCATCTCCTCTCTTCAGGGTTTTACAATTACGTGAATTACATATACATATACATATGTGTATGTATATGTGATTGATGAATTTTCAGCTAGGGTTTAACAATTTTACAATTACATGTAACAGGTAATGTACTGTCATTAAGAAATTGCTTGGAATTAAATTCAGATGGAGCAGAAGTTTCACAAGAGAAGTTACTTTCACTAGTTGCGGAAAGATTAATCGATTCAAATAGTAATATCGAAGTAATATATTATAATCTCAACTTCTTAATTTATATCAATCGATTAAATTATTCATAATTACAGAACAAAGATGAACAATTTCTTGAAAATCAACGAAAGAATATTTCCGATGCAATAGATTTGTTACCTAGACTTACAACAGGGATCGATGTTAATTTGAAATTCAGAAGGTAATTTTTGTATTTCATTTATATATATATATATATTTTAATTTATAAATTAAAGAATATTTATTTATTTGTTATTTCAGGATTGATGATTTTGAATTTACACCTGAATGTGCAATATTTGATTTATTGGATATTCCGCTTTATCATGGTTGGATAGTTGATCCTCAAGTATGATATTCTAATTCTGTTACAATTTTATTGCACTATAGGTCCCTAAATTATGCAAAGATTGCACTTTAGGTCACTGTATATGTAGTTTGAGTTTATTGCACTGTAGGTCCCTATTTTTATGCAACTATATGTCCCATTTTATATTTTTTTGAGTTAATTGCACCATAGGTCCCTATAGGTCTCTATATTAAGTTGTTTGAGTTAATTGCACTATAGGTCCCTAAAGTACGCCAAAATTGCACTATAGGTCTCTATATTAAGATTTTTTTCGAGTTAATTGCACTATAGGTCCCTAATGTATGCCAAAATTGCACTTTAGCTCTCTAAATAAAGTTTGAGTTAATCGCACTATAGGTCCCCAAATTATGAAAAAATTACACTATAGGTCCATATATTAAAATTTTTGAGTTAGTTGCACTATAGGTCCCTATATTAAGCTTTTTGAATTAATTGCACTATAGGTCTCTAAATTATGCCAAGTTGCACAATATGTCCCTATGCATAGGTCTCTAAAGTATGACAAAATTACACTATACGTCCCTATATTGAGTTCATTGAACTTTATGTCCCTAAATTATGCCAAAACTAAACTATATTAAGTTGATCCTATATTATACTCTAATCCAGTGACTATTTTATGTAGTATGGCAAGTATGAGTTTATTGCACTATAGGTCCCTCTGTTAAGTTGTTTTAGTTTAGTGCACTATAGGTCCCTAATTATGCCAGACTAGATTATAGGTCTTTATATTCAGTTTTTTAAGTTTATTGCAGTATAGGTCCCTAAATTTGCCAAAATTACACTATAGGTCCATATATTGTTTTGAGTGAACTGCACTATAGTCCATAGATTAAGTTTTTGAGTTAATTGTACTATAGGTCCCTAAATTATTCCAAAATTACACTATAGGTCCCTATTTTGATTGACATGGTTGCACTATAGGTTCATTATTGAGTTTTTTGAGGTAATTGCACTATAGGTCCCTGTATTATGCAAAAAGTACACCATAGGTCCCTAATTTAATTGCACTAAATCCCTACATTATGAAAAACTGCACTATAGGTCCATATATTAAGTTCTTCTTAGTTAATTGCTGCACTATAGGCCCTATATTAAGCAAAAACTGCACTATACGACTATGCGTCCATTTTATGAGCCCTTTTTTTTTTGTAATTACACAAGAGTCCCTATATTATACAAAAATTGCACTATAAGTCCCTATATTAAGCAAAAACTGCACTACACGACTATACGTCCATATATGAACTGTTTCTAGTGTTAATTACACAATAGTCCATATATTATACAAAAATTGCACTATAGGTCCCTAAATTACTTACCTTGGTTTTTCACATATTTTATAGGATCATGAATTGGCAAGTGCTATTGGATCAAAATCATACAACACTTTAATGGGAGAGCTTGTTTCTTTAGAATCACAAAATATAAATAAAAATCAAATAAATAAACCCGAAAATGAATCACAAAAAACTACTGAAGAAGAAGAAGAAGAAGAAGTAGAGCTTATAAAAGCTTTGAAATTATCCGAGGGTAACTTAGTAAATTCATCACCAGATGTAAAAGAAAACAACCCTGAATCAATTGTGGGCCCTCCTGAGATTGCCGAAAAAAATGAACTAGTGGGCCCGGAAATTAATTCATTAGTAAAGGAGGAGATTAATGATATATTGGAACCAGTTGTGAGTACTGATTTGTTAAGTGGTGGGTCCCACAATGTTGTTGATGATAATAGTGAAGGTTTGAGTTCTGTTGTAATGGATGCTGAGGTGGCAGTTTTAGATCATGTGGACCCGGAGGGGAGTGGTGGGCCCCACAATGTTGTTGAGAATAATAGTGAAGGTTTGAGTTCTGTTATAAAGGATGCTGAGGTGGCAGTTTCGGATCATGTGGGCCCGGAGGAGAGTGTTTTATTAGAGTCTGGAGACTTGTTAAGTGGTGGGACCCACAATGTTGATGATAAGGAAGGTGATGAGGTGACACTTTTGGAGCAAGTGGGCCATAGTAATAATACTACCTTGGACACAAATTTAACGTGTCAAATGACTATGAAAGAAGGTAAGAATACTATATATATATATATTTATCTTTTGGGAATATTTGCATTTTAACCCCCTAAGGTTTACAAAATTTTTGTTCTACCCCACTATTATGCTTTTTAACTCGCATTTTACCCCTAACATGCAAAGTTAAAAACCATAAGGTGGGTAAAAGTAAAACACGGATTTTTGTAAACCTTAGGGGGGTAAAATGCAAATAACTACTAACTTATATTGTAACATGTAAAAACCCTATCTTACCCTTTTACTTTCTATTTTCTTCAGGTCATGTGATACGTGAATTTTTGAAGAGTAGTGCCAATCAATTGACTGTAAAAGGGTGTGTGATTTTTCAGTTAATTTTTTTTTCGCATTATATAAATAAGGGATCTATAGTGCAAATAACTCGAAATAAATTTAACCCCAAACAAAAAATTCTGGTTTTGGACCTTTCGTGCAATTTTTGCATCATATAGGGACCTATAGTGTAGCTAACTCAAAATATAAGGGACCTGTAGCTCAATATTTGCATAAATGAAGGGGCTATAGTTCAATTTGGCATAATTTAAGGGACCTATAGTTCAACTAGCTAAAAAAAATTTGGCATAATTTAAGGGACCTATGATTCAATTAACTAAAAAAAAAATTGGCATGATTAAAGGGACCTATAGTTCAATTTGGCATAATTTAAGGGACCTATAGTTCAATTAACTAAAAAAGAATTTGGTCCATCAACAAAAAAATTCTGGAACCATAGTGCAATTTTAACATAATTTAAATGGACCTTAAGTGTAATTTTTGCATCATGTAAGGGACCTATAGTGCAATTTTTGCAAAATATAAGATTCTAAATTTAATTAAATTGAATTTTATGCAGATTATTTTGTTTACTAGATGGGATTAAGGAACGGGAAATATGTGTATTTTTTAGAAATAATCACTTCAATACTATGTTTAAGGTTAGTAAATCTATTCATATATAAGTTATGATTTTTTTTAAATTTGAAAGATTGTTTAATTGCATGATTGGTCCCTGAGTTATGTTTTATGTGCAGTTTGAAAAGGAGTTATATATTCTTGTTACTGATCAAGGTTACATAAATCAACCTGATTTGGTATGGGAGAAGCTGAATGAGGTAATTATTTGCAATATGGTCCCTCAAATATTCAGATTCTTCACTTGGATCCTTTGATTTATTTGTTGTTTGTGTGAATATTTTGTTGTTTGTATGATAAAATGTAGGTTATTTACCTTCATATAGGGACTTATACTGCAATTAGCTCATTCACATTAGATGTCAAGGGACCTATATTGCAAATTTTGCATAATATAGTTTAAAATAGTTTTTTGTGTTTTTTTAAGTTTATGGGACCTACATCTATAATTAAATGAATGTAAGGACCTATAGGGCAATTTTGCGTAATCTAAAGGATTTATAGGGCAATTTTTGCGTAATTTAAGGGACCTATCATGCAATTAACTTAAAAAGATTGGTCCGAAAAAAATTCCTGGCTCTGGACCTATAATGCATATTTTGCTTATTTTAGGGACCTTGAGCGTAATTAACTCAAAATTCAAGGGACCTACAGTACAATTTGTGCTTACTTTAAGGGACCTGTAGTGCAATTAACTCAAAATAATTAGGTATTTCAACAAAAATTACTGGCTCCGGACTTATAGTGCAGTTTTGTGTAATATAGAGAATTAACTCAAAATGTAAGGGACCTATAGTGCAATTTTTGCATAGTCTAAGGGGACCTATAGTGTAATTTTTGCATTACACAAGGACCTATAGTGTAGTTTTTGCGTAATATAGAGAATCAATTTAAAATATAAGGGACCTACAGTGCAATTTTTGCATAGTATAGGGGTCCTATAGTGTATTTTTTGCATTACACAAGGACCTATATTGTAATAAACTGAAAAAAATCTCCCCACACCAAAACTCCTTGCTCTGAACCTATAGTGCAATTTTCACATAATATAAGGAGCTACATTGCAATTAACTAAAACATTTTATCTTTCTTACTAGGTGAACGGTGATACATTGTACATGACTGCAAATTTCAAAGAATTCAAGCTCGATAATAATATTAACCATTCTACCCCTACCCCTAAGTGGGACCCACAAAATGCTATGGCCAACACAGCTGTATGTACCTTTTCTTTTTCTTTTTAATTTAATATTTATTATTACTTTTTTATTCAATTTACTAAACTATTTTTTTCCCCAGGATTATATATCTAATGTTGATATTTCTTCTCAAGAAAATTCGAGTTTCAAGTAATTATTTTACCTTTTTCTTTTTACCATTTTTATTAATATATAATATATAAATGATTTAATTGAATAATATATTATTTTCAGTTCGGATTTTCAATTAGCAATTGCTCTTCAACAACAAGAATTTGAACATCAAAATAATAATAATAATAATAATAATTCCCAACAACAAAACTTGGGTTCAAGGCTAGTGACGGGTCCTCAGGTAAATATTAAATAATATAGGGACTAAATAGTGCAAATTTTGATATATTATAAGGACTTATACTGTAATTATTATGTTTTGTAGGTTCAAAGGCATAATGAGAAAAATACATCTTCATCATCTAAGCAAGAAGTAAAAGCGTCAAAAGATAAAGATAGATGTATTGTGATGTGAATTATGTTTAAGAAAAATAATAAAAAAATAGTGATGTGTTTTTTTGAATTAAATATTTTGGTATATTTTGTTGTAATAACATTGAGTTTTTAGGTTTTTCTAAATCTCATGTAAATAGATAATGATGATTGGTATATATGATATGATATACCGGAGATTGGTAAATTTTACGTTGAGGAAACGTTAAAATAATTTTTTATATTTTATATTTTTGATAAGAAGGAGGCGCTTCAATTCCAGGCTTCCTTTCTCATTTCATTATTTAGAAAGTTTAGACAATGGTTTTAATGAAATATACACAATTGAATGGGTTGTGGTCTAAGGATTGATAATCTTAATGGGATTATTATGAACATCAATGAACATCAAATTCAAATTAAATTGCACTATTGGTCCTTGTGTTTATCGTAATTTACCTTCCTGCTTCATTGTTTGAATTGTTGATATGAGGAAGATGATATGGGGTGGGTGGGGGTAAGGGGATAGGTTTTTAAAAAATAAAATAAAAATAAAAGGAAAGAAGATGATAGGGGTGGGTGAGTTAGGGAATAGGTTTGTGAAAAGAAAAAGACAACTAAAAAGAAAAGGAAAAAGAAATCAAATATAATTAATTTTAATATAAAAAGTCCTAACTACTAACGAGAAATAAAAACAAAGTTAGGAAAATTATTTAGGTAATTCAAAAGTTAGAGAATCACTTAGAGAAATGATTTTTTTTTTTTTTACGAAATAAGGACTTATATTAAAATAGAACAAAAGGTAAAGGGGATCACCCATTACCAGGGCTCATTCCATAAAAGTCAGTACATAAAATGTTAAGTAATGTAAGGGGGATTACAAAACTAATTACAAGATAAACATAAATTAGAATTTTTTTTAGCTAACTAATCTACCACTTGATTAGCAGTCCTTCGAATCCCACATATTTGGATGTTGCTATGTGTTTTTACCAAATTTTTAATATCCTCGAGGATATGTCTGACCTCCATGGACAACTCGCGCTCGTGAAGTAAATGGCTTTAAGGACTGCTTCAGCATCACTTTCAATCATGGTGCAAAAAGAAACTTTTTCAACGACAAAAAGGATAGCGATCCTTAGTTCCTTTGCTTCGGCTTCAAAACTGGAACAATCATTAATTTCCATGGCAAAACCTGTGATTAAATTACCTTTCCAATTGCGAATGGCAGCAGCAACAAAAGCTTTTCTTAATTTCAGTGATGCATCAATGTTTAACTCAAAAGATGACTATGGAGGGGTCGACCATGTGCTTTATACTTGGAAGATCAAAATACAAATATCTTTCTTAATGTTATATTGTTTTTGTATATTTTTTTTTGTCTAAGGCATTTCTATGTATAATCTAGTTTTATATAACATTTTAATAAAATTGTGAAATTAAGACATATTTATTTTTTATTTTAAACAAGAATGTAATGTAATGTTAAAGAGTTATTTACGAAATTTTTAATTATCATTATAAATGATAAGAATCCAAATATTTTTAAATATAAGTGATAAGAATCCAAATTCTTAAAAAAAATGACAAACACATTATTTTTAAATATTAAACCCTTTAACTTAAATCATCAAATCCTCAATTTCTTTTAAAAAAATATCATTTTATATCTTACTAAACAAATGTTCATTTTAATATTTGTAATAATTTTTTATTAACTTTCTTTATAAATTATTTCTACCAATAAAATGTGAGATTTTCTTATAAATCTGAAGTGCTAATGGAGTGATTGAAATAGTAACTCGACTAATAGAAAATATTTTTTCTAATCTCAAATTCTTCAATATAATGTTAGTTAACCTAATTTATTTTATGAATTTTTTTTTAGATCATTATCATAATAAAAAAATAATTACATTAGCCAAAATAAACTATTTTTGCTCATAAATAATAAATAATAAATACCTTCCAGTTTCCAGATATGTTGGATTAAAATAAGTATAAAAGCAATAATGATTCTTTTGTCTCATGGCTTAACAATTCTAATTTTTATACTTTCTTTGTTGTGTCTATGATCTTCACTTAAGCTTTAGTATTATTAATTTGGGTTAGCTTTTTTACTTGCTTTGATTTTTTTCTCCTAGTTTTTGTTGTTTTATCATCTTTTTCTTTCATCTAATCTTACATGCATTGAGATTTTTGAGTTTATCATCACCGGTTATAAAGAGTCCTCCAAATCTTTGATCTTCCAAAAATTTGTTTTTTAATCACATGCAAAAAAAAAAGATCGATGGCCTTGAAAAAAAGTCGTATGCAAATTTCTTTTTAAACTTTATTTAAATAGATCGATAGCCTAAAAATAATTCCATGGCTGTCTTCACAACTATGTTTTGATCAAGAAGAAAGTCAACATGCGGTGTCTTCTAGTCAAGCTTCTCTTCTTCGTCTAATCTTTGATTCTACTTACCCTTTTCGCTTTACATGTCTTCCTTTTGTGATTTTGTTACTTATGATTCCTCGTTTTACTGGTTGTAGTTAGTTTATTTTAACTCTTTTCTATCTCTGTTTTATTTGCCTTCTCGCAACTGTGTCCTCCTTGAGGTGGCTTTCGAAATCTTTGGATGTGGTGGTTTGTTGACTGGCGGCTGGCGTGGCTGCTCTTTACGTCCTTTCGTTTATGGCGTTTCTGGGTCTTCATTTAAATTCATCATCCTCCTCCTCCTTCTTCTTCTAGTACCTACCGGCGTGGGTATTGTCTCCTTTGGGAAGCTATATCCACTTGTCTCCTATTAGGCCGTACGATTGGGTTAACTTCCACATTTTGAGCTGCATGGTGATTGATAATGATGATTTTGGAATTTCTAATATGTGTCAAGAATCTGTTGGTATTAATTTCAACCTATTCAGGTTTATTATCTTTTATTGAGCTTCCATCAAGCTTTACACGGACCTTTATATGACTAGCCTAATTATTAAGTTACATAACGAATTAGCTTGCCCTATATTATATATATATCTTAAGGGAATATTTGCATTTTAACCCCTTAAGGCTTACAAAATTTGCGTTTTACCCCTCTAGTATGGTTTTTAACTCAGCATTTTACCCCTTCAATGCAAAGTTTGGGTAAAACATGAATTTTTTAAACCTTAGGGGGGTAAAATGCAAATAATTACTAACTTATCTTGTAAAATGCAAAAACCCTATCTTACCCTTTTTACTTTCTTTCATTTTCTTCAGGTGATGCGATACGTGAATTTTTGAAGATTAGTGCCAATCAATTGACTGTAAACGGGTATGTTTTTACAATTTTATTTCATTATTTTTTGCATTATATAAATAAAGGACTTATAGTGCAATTAACTCAAAAAAAATTTACCCCTAAAAAGGAACTTCTGGTTTTGGACCTATAATGCAATTAACAAAAATTTCTGTTTCGGACCTATAGTGTAGCTAACTCAAAATATAAGGGACCTTTAGTTCAATTAATTAATTAATTTGGTCCCCAACAAAAATTCCTGGATCCAGACCTATAGTGCAATGTTTGCATAATTTAGAGGGACCTATATTGTAAATTTGCACTAATTTAAAGGACCTATAGTGCAATTTTTGCATGGTATAAGATTCGAAATTTAATTCTATTGATTTTTATGCAGATTATTTTGTTGACTAGATGGGATTAAGGAATGAGAAATATGTGTATTTTTTTAGAAATAATCACTTCAATACTATGTTTAAGGTTAGTAAATCTATTCATATATAAAGTTATGCATTCTTTTATTTTTTGAAAGATAGTTTAATTGCATAATTGGTCCCTGAGTTATGTTTTATGTGCAGTTTGAAGAGGAGTTATATATTCTTGTTACTGATCAAGGTTGCATAAACCAACCTGATTTGGTATGGGAGAAGCTGAATGAGGTAATGATTTGCAAATGGTCCCTCAAATTGTTAGAATCCTCACTTTGAGCCTCTGATTAATTTGCTGTTTGATGAATAATTTGTTGTTTGTAAGATATATATAATATAGGTTATTTAGCTTAATATAGGGACTTATACTGGAATTAGCTCATTAATATTATATATAAGGGACCTATAGTGCAATTTTTGAATAATATAGTTTAACATAATTTTTTGTGTTTTTTTTTAAATTTATGGGACCTATATCTGTCATTAAATAAATGTAAGGACCTAAAGGCAATTTTGCATGATATAAGGGATTTATAGGGAAATTTGTGCATAATTTAAGGGACCTATCATGCAATTAACTTAAAAAGATTGGTCCCAAAAAAATTCCTGGCTTTGGATCTATAATGCTAATTTTGCTTAATATAGGGACCTTAAGAGTAATTAAATCAAATATAAGGGAGCTACAGTAAAATTTGTGCTTCCTTTAAGGGACCTGTAGTGCAATTAACTCAAAATAATTAGGTCTTTTAACAAAAATTACTGGCTCCGGACATATAGTGCAATTTTTGCATAATATAGAGAATGAACTCATAATATAAGGGACCTATAGTGCAGTTTTTGCATAATATAGAGAATTAACTCAAAATATAAGGACCTATAGTACAATTTTTTTATAGTCTAGGGGTCATATAGTGTAATTTTTGCATTACTCAAGGACCTATATTGTTATAAACAAAAAAAGAAACCCTTCTCATCAGAACTCCTTGCTCTGGACCTATAGGGCAGTTTTGCATAATATAAGGGATTTAAAGGGCAATTTTTGCATAATTAAGAGACCTATCATGCAACTAACTTACATAATGCAAATTTTTGGTCTGAACAAAAATTCCTGGCTCCGGATCTATAATGCAAATTTTACATAATATAGGGACCTTAAGCGCAATTAATTCAAAATACAAGGGACCTACATTAAAATTTGTGCTTACTTTAAGGGACCTATAACACAATTTTTGCATAATATAAGGACCTACATTGCAATTAACTAAAACATTTTATCTTTCTTACTAGGTGAACGGCTATACATTGTACGTGACTGCAAATTTTAAAGAATTCAAGCTCGATAATAATAATAACCATTCTACCCCTACCCCAAAGTGGGACCCGCAAAACGCCATGGCCAATACTGCTGTATGTACTTTTCCTTTTCAATTTAATATGTATTATTACATTTTTATTCAATTTACTAAACCATTTTTTCCCCAGGATTATATATCTAATGTCGATATTTCATCTCAAGAAAATTCGAGTTTCAAGTAATTCTTTTACCTTTTTTTTTTTTAAACCATTTTAATTAATATATAATTTATAAATGATTTAATTAAATAATATATTATTTACAGTTCGGATTTTCAATTAGCAATTGCTCTTCAACAACAAGAATTTGAACATCGAAATAATAATAATAATAATAATAATAATAATAATAATAATTCAAAACAACAAAACTTGGGTTCAAGGCTAGTGACGGGTCCTCAGGTCATTATTGAATAATGTAGGGACTAAATAGTGCAATTTTAGTGTATTATATAAGGACTGATAGTGTAATTATTATGTTTTGTAGGTTCAAAGGCATAATGAGAAACATACATCTTCATCATCCAAGCAAGAAGTCTTGGAATATAGCAACCAAAGTCGAGAAGAAAGAATTGGACGCAATAGTAGTACAGGGACTAAAATGCAAATAGTGCATAGTTAGTATAGTTAGCTTGAACTCCAAGTATAGCTTAGCTGTAATTAGTTAGGATGTTTAGATTAGTTACAACAATAAAGTCAAAGATGCTTCTTAGACTAGAATCAAGTGTATAAATACATAAACACATTGTATAATCAATAACTGAAATAAGCTACTCGTTTTACTCTCTCTTCTTCTTCTTCTTCACTTCCTTTCTCTGTTTCTCTGCAACTCCAAGCTTTCATCAATAACTCCTTTTATAACTTTATCAAATTTGACATGGTATCAGAGGTAGAATCTTCCGCATAGCTACTCGATCTCTAATCTTCTTCTCTTTCCTCATTCTATCCTTTTCTCTGCCATGGCGCAACCTACTTCAATCACTGAAGACTTCTCAAGCCCCTACTACCTCCATCCAAGTGAGAACACCGGAGCATCACTTGTTTCCGATGCTTTAACCGGTGATAACTACTTAGCTTGGTCAAGAGCCATTGAAATATCCTTAGCTGTCAAAAATAAGCTCGGATTTATCAATGGCGATATAACTCAGCCATCTCTCACCGATCTTCATCTTTTCACTGCGTGGAACAGAGCCAATAACTTAGTTCTATCATGGCTGCTTAACTCCATTTCAAAAGAAATTCGAAGTAGCTTACTCTATGTAAACTCGGCTTATGATCTCTACAATGAAATTAAGACTCGTTTCTGCAAAACTAATGGAACTCGCATCTTTCAGCTTGAAAAATCATTGAGCTCAATTGCGCAAAACACAAGCTCAATCTCTGAATATTTCAGTAAATTCAAAGCTATTTGGGATGAATATTCTCACTCTCGTCCTATGCCGGTATGTTCTTGTGGTTTCATGAATCAATGCTCTTGCAAAATTTTTGATTCTCTAATTGAACGACAACAAGCTGATTTCGTTATGAAGTTTCTCCTTGGCTTAAATGATTCATATTCGGTTGTTCGAAGTCAAATCTTACTTATGGATCCATTACCTAACATCAATTCTGTGTTTGCAATGTTAATTCAAGAGGAATCTCATCAAACTATCTCTCATTCTATTGAAACTTCGGCTTCACAAGCTTTTGCTGTTCGAAATCAATCACGACCTTCATATTATTCTGAAAGAAAAAGAGTTTTATGCACTCATTGTGGTTACACAGGACATTCAATTGATAAATGTTTTCAGCTCCATGGTTATCCTCCTGGTTGGACTGGTCCTAAGGGAAAGAGAAGCAATAATAATCAAGCTAAAGCACACAATGTAACCTCAGCTGAAGATCATGTTCTTGAAACAGAAACTCAACACACTCATACTCATGACTTCACCCCTGCTCAAGTTGAAAAACTCATGGCTCTTGTTCACAATTCTTCTCCTCATAATGCAGCTGTTCATCATGTTTCAACACAAGAAGGTAACAATCTTACTTCAACTTGGATACTTGATACAGGTGCTACAGATCATTTGATATATTCAATCTCTTTATATACAAGTAATATAAGATCTGACAACACAATTATAACCTTACCTAATGGAGAAACTGTTAAATCCACTCACAAAGGAGATATTAGATTGAATAATGATATAATGCTACAAGATGTACTGTGTGTTCCTCATTTTAAGTACAATCTTCTATCAATTTCCAAACTAACTAATAATTCTTCTATTTCTGTGGTTTTTCTTCCTTCTCATTGTGAATTGCAGGCTCTCCACACCAAGAAGATGATTGGGACTGCATTTGAGAGACAAGGCCTTTACTACTACACATCTTCAACACCTCAGCCTACCTCTTTTTTAGCTTCTTCAAATAATTTTGACTTGTGGCACTCAAGGCTTGGACATCCTTCCAATGCTAAGTTACAAGCTCTTCAAACTATTGACTCTTCTATCTCTTTTCTATCCTGTAACATTTGTGATATTTGTCACTTTGCAAAACAAAAACGTTTAGTTTTTCCATTATCTTCATCTACTAGCTCATGTTGTTTTGAACTTATACATTGTGACATTTGGGGTCCCTTTAGAGAAATATCTCATTCTGGCCATAAGTACTTTCTAACCATAGTTGATGACTTCTCTAGATGCACTTGGACCTATCTAATGTCTTCAAAATCTGAAGTACACACTCACCTCACTTCATTTTACAACATGATCCTAACTCATTTCAAAACTAAAATACAAATACTTAGATCAGATAATGGACAAGAATTCTTGATGCCCTCTTTTTACTCTTCTCTTGGCATTATTCATCAACTTAGTTGTGTAGAAACCCCACAACAAAACGGTTTGGTAGAAAGAAAACACCAACATCTTTTATCCACTGCTAGAGCTTTAATGTTCCAGTAAAAAATGCCTTTAAAATACTGGTCTGAGGCTATTCTTACAGCTGTTCACATCATTAATAGACTACCCACCCCACTTCTCAAAAATCTTTCTCCTTATCACATTTTATACAATAAACCACCTAAGCTTAACCATCTTCGAGTCTTTGGGTCCTTATGTTTTGCATCTACACTCACAAATGGTAGATCAAAATTTGATCACAGGGCTATTAAATGTGTTTTCCTCAGTTATCCTCCTGGAACTAAAGGCTATAAACTCTTAAATTTATCATCAAACACAATCATCATTTCAAGAAATGTGGTATTTCATGAGCATATTTTTCCCTTTGCTCAAATCAATACACCATCTATGCCTCACTCCTTCATGTTTCCTCCCTCAGTTCAAACATTTCCACTCACTCACCCCTCTCAAAATTCATCTATACCTATTCAAACTCCCTCACCATTACCCACACAGCCTCCACCAAGAACAACCAGACAAAGACAACCTCCCTCCTACCTCAAAGACTACATCACTTCACTCTCTCTATGCAATTCTCAATCACTTCAAGGACAGGAGGGCCCTCTCACAAAAGGTATTCTCTATCCACTTGAAGATTTTTTAGGCTCTAATCAGTTGACTTCTAGCTATAAGTCTTTTATTGCTGCTATAAGTGTTTTAAATGAACCTAAACCTTTCAAACAAGCTTCCACATCCTCTGAATGGATGAATGCTATACATCAAGAACTTAAAGCCTTACAAGATAACAACACATGGACCATAGTTCCTTCAAGCTCAGCTATGTCTCCTATTGGTTGTAAGTGGGTTTTTAAGCTCAAATATAAGGCTGATGGTTCACTTGAGAGATACAAAGCAAGGCTTGTAGCTAAAGGCTACAATCAACAAGAAGGTCTTGATTTTTTTGACACTTTTTCACCTGTTGCAAAAGTTGTTTCTATTAGAATTCTTGTTGCTCTTGCTTCTATCAAAGGCTGGCACTTACATCAATTAGATGTTAATAATGCCTTCTTACATGGTGATCTATATGAAGATGTTTATATGACAATACCTCCTGGTTTAGATGCACATCCTAACACAGCTTGCAAGTTGAATAAAAGTCTTTATGGACTCAAACAAGCTTCAAGACAGTGGTTTGATAAGCTTGCTAAATCCCTTGTATCTTATAGCTTTAAGCACTCACATAGTGATTACAGTCTATTCATTAAACATACTTCTTCAACATTCATTGCACTCCTTGTTTATGTAGATGATATAATCATAGCTAGTGATTCAATGGAAGAAGTAACTAAGCTTAAACTCTACTTACACTCTGCATTCACTATTAAAGACTTAGGTCTCCTAAAGTTCTTCTTAGGTATTGAAGTTGCAAGGTCTTCCAAAGGAATTTCTTTATGCCAGAGGAAATTTGCACTTGATATATTAGAAGAGTGTGGTGTTTCTGCTGCTAAACCGGTTTCATTTCCAATGGAGTCTACATTAAAACTTCAAAATGATGAAGATGATCTACTTGAAAATCCCACTTCTTATAGAAGATTGGTGGGAAGATTGCTTTACTTAACAATAACAAGACCAGACATTACTTTCTCCGTTAACTGCTTAAGTCAATTTTTGTCTAAACCTTCCAAGTCTCATTGGAATGCAGCTCAAAGGGTGTTAAGATATATCAAAATGACACCTGGTCAAGGTGTCTTTTATTCATCCAGCTCGGAAATCAAACTCAAAGGCTTTTGTGATAGTGACTGGGCAGGGTGTCTTGATACAAGAAGAAGCATCACCGAGTTTTGTGTTTTCTTAGGTGATTCTCTCATCTCTTGGAAGAGCAAGAAGCAGTCTACAATCAGCAAATCCTCAGCTGAAGCTGAGTATAGAGCTCTCGCTGCTATAACTTGCGAAATTCAATGGCTTGTTTATGCATTGAAAGACTATAATTTTGATCATCGTTTTCCTGCTCTAATTTTTTCAGACAGTAAATCGGCTATTGCCATGTCTACAAATCCGGTTCAACATGAAAGAACTAAACATATTGACATTGATTGTAAAATTACACGTGAGAAGATAGCTTCAGGAGTTATAAAATTGTTCTATAATCCATCAAGGCTTCAACTTGCGGATATATTTACTAAGCCACTTGGATTATTACAATTCAATCATATTCTATCCAAGTTGAACATTATTAACATCCATGTTCCACTTGTGGGGGACTCTTGGAATATAGCAACCAAAGTCGAGAAGAAAGAATTGGACGCAATAGTAGTACAGGGACTAAAATGCAAATAGTGCATAGTTAGTATAGTTAGCTTGAACTCCAAGTATAGCTTAGCTGTAATTAGTTAGGATGTTTAGATTAGTTATAACAATAAAGTCAAAGATGCTTCTTAGACTAGAATCAAGTGTATAAATACATAAACACATTGTATAATCAATAACTGAAATAAGCTACTCGTTTTACTCTCTCTTCTTCTTCTTCTTCACTTCCTTTCTCTGTTTCTCTGCAACTCCAAGCTTTCATCAATAGCTCCTTTTATAACTTTATCAAATTTGACAAGAAGTTAAAGCGTCTAAAGATAAAGATAGATGTATTGTGATGTCAATTATGTTTAAAAAAAATAAAAAAATAGTGATGTGTTTTTTTGAATTAATATTTTGGTATATTTTGTTGTAATAACATTGAGTTTTTAGGTTTTTCTAAATCTCATGTAAATAGATAATGATGATTGGTATATATATGATATGATATAGAGTAATGATATTTGTCACCCTTTTTGTATCACCCTTTTATCACCTCCTACGTGTATGCTTACATGTACCAATGAATTGATTTCTCTATCCTATTTAAGTTTTCTCTATCTTCTATTCAAGGAAATCAGAACACATATATAGAAGGGTGATAAAAGGATGACATGAAAATGGGTGACATATATCATTACTCTATGATATACCGGAGATTGGTAAATTTTACGTTGAGGAAACGTTAAATAATTTTTTATATTTTATATTTTATATTTTTGATAAGAAGGCGCTTCAATTCCAGGTTCAATTAATTTATAAATATTAAATAATTTTAAAGATTGTTCAAGTGGTATCTAAAGTTTAGTTGACAAAAAAAAAAAAAACAAATGCTCCTAAGTTTTCGAATCATCAAGGATCCTTCAAAAAAAATTGAAATATACAGAAATTTTGGTTTCTTTTTATTATAGCTATGGAGGAATAATCAAGCTTCCTTTCTCATTTCATTATCTAGAAAGTTGGTTTTAATGAAATATACACAATTGAATGGGTTGTGATCTAAGGATTGGTTATTTTCAATTAGATTGATAATCTTAATGGGATTATTATGAATATCAATGAACATCAAATTCAAATTAAATTGCACTATTAGTCCTTGTGTTTATCGTAATTTACCTTCCTGCTTCATTGTTTGAATTGTTGATATGAGTAAGATGATAGGGGGTGGGTGGGGTAAGGGGATAGGTTTTCAAAAAATGAAATAAAAATAAAAAGAAAGAACATGATAGGGGTGGTTGGAGTTAGGGGGTAGGTTTGTGAAAAGAAAGACAACTAAAAAGAAATCAAATATAATTAATTTTAATATAAAAGGTCCTAATTACCCCTAAAACTATCTACTTGCGAGAACTAACAAGAAATAGAAACAAAGTTGGAAAATTATTTAGATAATTTCAAAAGTTGGAGAATCACTTAGAGAAATGATCTTGGAAAATAAAAAATACAAATATCTTTATAATATTATATTGTTTTTTTTTATATATTTTTTTGTCTAAGGTATTTCTATGTATAATTTAGTTTTATATAAGATTTTAATAAAGGGAAAATGACCCAAAAAATCAAAATAATATTATTTTCAGCCCAATAACATCAATGACAAAATTTCTGCCCAATAACATCATTAACTAAATTTTGTCCTTGATGGGAATCGTCCTTGACGGGAATCGTCCTTGACGGGAATCGTCCTTGATGGGAATCGTCCTTGACGGGAATCGTCCTTGATGGGAATCGTCCTTGACGGGAATCGTCCTTGACGGTAAACATGTAATCTTATAATAGTAAATTAATGGATGATTCTTTGGGGCAAGTATAATATTATTTTGATTTTTTGGGTTATTGACCCTTTAATAAAGTTGTAAAATTAAGACATATTTATTTTTTATTTTAAACAAGAATGTAATGTAATGTTAAAGAGCTGTTTACAATTTTTTTAATTATCATCATAAGTGATAAGAATCCAATTTTTATTTTTATAATAGATGATAAGAATCCAAATTCTTAAAGAAAATGACAAACACATAATTTTTAAATATTAAACCCTTTAACTTAAATCATCAAATCCTTAAAAAAAATTTAAAAAATATCATTTTATACCTTACTAAACAAATGTTCATTTTAAAATTTGTAATAATTTTTTGTTAACTTTCTTTATAAATTATTTCTACAAATAAAATATAAGACTTTCTTATACCCTAAAGTGCTCATGGAGTGATTGGAAAAATAACTCGACTAATAGAGGATATTTTTTCTCATCTTGAAATTCTTAGATATAAAGTTAGTTAACCTAATTTATTTTATGAATCCTTTTCTTAGATCACTGTCAAAAAAAGAAAAAATTACATTAGCCAAAATAAACTATTTTTGCTCATAAATAATAATGATAAATGAAATAGTATTTTCTCCCCCTAAGTTTAGTAGTTTCATCCAAATTATTTCAAGATATTAATGAAAAGATAATTGTCAAATTGCAATGTTTCATTTTATAGAGGTGTTTTTTTCCAAAAGTTTTAATACTTTGATAGACGATCGTATCATTGCTATCTAGGGCAATTGCGTAGATTCCCGCTTGCTCCAATTTACAAGAAAAAGATGTAGCATATAAGTTTTTTTTTGTATGATGTTAATCAATCTGGTTAGAAACTTTAATGTGATTAGCCATCGTATACGTGATTCTTGATACCATTCATCCCCAAGTAATTATTACATAAGTTCATAAATTTCATGAAGAGAAAATTGATCATTCCATTTCATATCCTCATAAATACCTTCCATTCGCAGCTTCCAGATACGTCGGATTAAAATAAGTATAAAAGCAATAATGGTTCTTTTGTCTCATCCTCTTTCTTAAATCCTGTTAACGAGTTTTACAAGTCATTCTCTGATAGAACTCTGATCTTGATGTTCACTTAAAGAACAGACGTTCAACGTCTTCCATATTATTTCTATATTGATCACATTCATGTTTAGTTGTATATTTTCTATGAAATAAATTATTTCTAGTGGAAATCGCATTTCTGCAACATTTTCATCCAAAAATTTGGATCTTTTTTGGAATATTAGAACCCCAAATGACCTTTCATATGATTTTCATACACTTGCAAGGTCTGACATGAATATTGAGACTTATTAACCTTTGCATTGTTACAAATGGATTTGTATCCAAATTTCGTTGTATAAAACCGCGATTTAGTAATTGATTATATCAATGTATCAAATTGATAACTTGGGTGAATATTAAGCCGAGAAACATAATTTGCAACAACATAAGGAAACAATTTGTATAACAACTGGGGATTCCATCAATATGTATTTCTATTGAGAAACCGATAAACCTTGGTAATGTTGCAATCTGGTGGTTTCTCAATATCCATTGATTCGGAGAGCTATTTTGATTCCTAAATGTTTTCCTTCCCAATAAGTTATGTAAAATCTTTATTAATTGCATCTCTAACTTTTAAAAGACTATCCATGTCCCATGGAGTTCATTGTTTCAGTTATGCTTCCCAAAAGTTAGGGCATCCCTTGATACTTTCCCAGGCTATCGACCCTTCAGATTTAATAAAAGTTCATTGTATCTTGAATGACATTGGATGGGATGCCTTTGGTATGGTAACACCCAAAAGATTAGATGAAATTGGAAATTTTCGATTTTCGGCTATTCCGACCCAAAAAATCCATATATGGAAATGACTTTTTACATTTTGATTTTTGATTTTGAAAGTCCATTGTATTTTGATGCAAAGACTCGCCCTTGTCGAGACCTCTAGTCGGCTTATCTAAAGGAATTTTTTTAATGTTCATCTTGATATCAAAAGGCATATGATCGAGATACAAATATTGATTCAATCAATCAATTTATCATGAAAACTCAACTTTTTCAGGTCTCACAACAAAGATTTATGTATGACTTGATCGTAAACGTTTGTCAAATCGAGTTTACTCGAAACACAATGATTATTTGTTTTCTAGTACATCTTCAAGAAGTGTGCAATCTTATTAAGAATCAAGATATTAACCTAGATATTTCTCCCTTTAATAAACTCTGTTTGCAATTGGAGCAATAATATCATCCAAAAATGGCTGAAGTTTGAGTGCTATTTTAGAGATAATAAATACGCAAAGTTAACACAAACAATATGTCTAAAATTTCCTACCGCTTCTTGAATATCTACTTTTAGAATAAAGAATATAAGTGTGTCATTTCGCCTTTATTTAAAAAAAAATCATGCTCCATTGCAAGGACATCAAACTGGACGCTATCCCAGTATTTTTGAAAGAAGAAACCATGAAGACCATCAACGCTATCCCAGTATTTTTGAAAGAAGAAACCATGAAGACCATCAAAACCTGGAGCCTTAGACGATGACATAATAAAAAATGTCATTTAAACTTTATCCATATTTGGTTCACATATGAAATTTTCGTTTATTTGACAATAATACTACATGGAACCTCATTTGATGTCTCACTATAATCCAAGAAATTATGTCTGCATAACATGAGGATTATAGTAATTCTGAAACATGCATTTAATGTTACTTTCATTGGCATTGCCGAATTTCATGAGAATCCTTGAGATGAACGATTTTGTTCCTACAATGCTAATCATTGTAGTCGTATAGAAAAACTTAGCATTTTTGTCCATTTTCCTTAACCATTTGAATCTAGTACGATCCACCCAGTTTTTTCTTCTCTTGTCCAAACAATATCCAGTTGTTTTTTGACAATTTGAGTTTGAAGAATATAATCATCAGTAGGTAAATCATTCTTGATTTTTGTTTAACTCTTTTGCAATTTATTAATCTTTGCACGGTTATTCTAGAATGGTCTTTTACTCAAACGTTCAAGAACCATTCAAGCCGTTTTTTCTCAAAATAAAGCTCTTTATATTGGTAGTTGCATCCAACTCACCCCAAGATAATTTAATAAGATCATTACAACTACTGTTATCACATAAAAAAGATCCAAATCTAAATTGTTTTTTGAAATTCGGGCTTTCCTTATCTCTAGATACAATCAAGGGAAAGTGGTCTGATCCAATAGTTGGATGGACAATAAGTTGTGAATAGGGAATGGATGCATATAGTATTGACTATATAAAACCTTATTAAGTCGTTTCTTTACGATATCTTTAACCTTACACTTCTAAGACCACGTATTAAAACATCCTTTAGGAGGAAGGTGGACAAGGAAAAATAGATTAATAATCTCATTAAAGGCTTATAATCGGTTGTTATGAACATCTTAAACACCATTATTTTCAGACAAACAGGTAAATTTATTAAAAATTCCAATTTTGAGTCTATGGTCTTTATGGGTTTGGCTCTAATTAGAGTCTTTGTTCCAAAGTTTCTTATGATCATTAAAGGAAGTAGATGCATGAACAAAGAAGACAAACCAACACAAACCATCATTGTCCATAACACGACAAGTTTCAAGGTTACGATAAGCTGAGACAATAACAAGGTTTACAATGCTTCCATAAACTAAGATACCACCATACTTACTAGACCTACCAACCGGGTTAACAACAATATCATCCATCAAAAGGAGAATATTTAACCCAAGGTTCAACTACAGTAGATGACAAATTAGTTTCAAATTAAAAAAGTAGACAGGGATGATATTTAGACATGGGGGATTTGAATGTTTTAGTTGTCAAGGGGGCCCTCACGCCTTGAAAAAATCATGTACTACAACTCATTTCTAGTCGACGACTTGTTTAGGGACAAAATCGTTCTCCCTTAAGTTATCCGCATGGATCACATTTCCTTACTCACGTAAGTGCGGGTCAACTTCAGTGGAAGAGGATCTGGATCCGATGTCTCAATACTCATGGGGTTAAGGATAAGATTACTTCTTGGACGACGATGATGTAAGTGGTAAAGCCACAGAGAATGAGGTATTGAAGATTCTTCGATTGATACATATTGTATATGGAGGGAAAGGAATAATAGGGTGTTTAAAGTTGAATACAAGACGAAGAATATTATTTTCGTTATCATTTCTATGGGTTCGAGAATCTTTGGAAAGATTTAAGAGGAGTAGAGTGAGAAGACGTTAGATCTTGTTAGGGTAGATGGAGAGTTGAAGAGGTTTATTCTGATGTACTTGTTATGTACTTAGACGATTGAGTTGTATGTTTTTTTGGAGTTTAGTTATTTGAATGAGTTATAATGGGCTGGTCCACTATGGGTTGGCTTAAAATATAATAGGTTGTACTATTGGGCTTTTCCAATAGGTAGATGTAACCCATGAAAAGTGCTACTTGTTAATAAAAAAACTTCCGTGGAACCATTACAAAACATCGACGCCAAGTAATCACCCCTAATATAACCCATGTCGTCCACATAAGTAGCACCGATCATTATTGTTTTCTCTATAAATTTCCCTTTATTCGTGTTATCCCACTGTCTAAATGTATTCGTATATTAGGAATAACTTTATCCAAATAAGCCTTTTTCTTCGTTAGTGTAGTAACTGATCCTGATCCCTTAGATATAAATTTACGAGACAAATGTCATTTCAATGGATTTTGTATTGGAATAGGCTAACCCCCCCCCCCCCCCCCATATCTATCGACAACATAGTTTGTGTGAGCGAATGAGTAGTTGGAATCTTATGAAGAATCTTATTAATGGTCATTGTCTACTTCCTCTATCAGACCCTCCCAAAAAAAAAATTCTTCATCTCATCATGCGCTATTTGGGATTGTTTTTGGAATTCATGCCTGGCAAATATAGGAAGAAATTCCCAAATGTTTGAAGAGTAAAAAACTTGAATATTCATCTACGCTTTTTCCTATGATTTCTTCCCATGGATAGAGCAGTTGATGTTAGTACAGACCATAGCAGGAATCACATCTACTTATCCATTAACTTTCTTATTAATGGTGGATGTATCCATCTTACCTTCATTGATATTGATGTTCTCATTCTTAATAAAAATTCCTACGATGATTATCATTAGTAATAAGAATTTAGTAATATAATCACTTTCTCCTTAACCTAATATTTTTATTTGATGTATCCTTTATTATGATATATAAATCTAGTCATGATACATATTTTTAGGGTTACAGTGTGCTTATTTGAGGGATTATTCCCTATACTTTGATAGTTTCTTATTTCTTGTCTAGTTTTGTAGATTTGATACTTTTAGAGTTATTTGTGCATAATTTGTATGTTAAGTGGACATATCTTAGGTACTTGGATGGTAGCAGATCCTAAGACAAAGATAAGAAGTCGAGAAAGGAAAGCAACCCCAAGTCAAGGCGTTAAAGGACCAAAAAGCCACTTTCGGAACGCGAGAGCAGTTACCAGCCAAACCAAAAAAAAAAAAAATAGGCAAACAATTTATATTAAAAGCCATATAATTAACATATATATTCAATATGATACCTGAATAAAAAAATCGATATATACCTTGATGATGGAAAATGTATGTCGAGTTCGAGGGAAAAGTAGACGAAAAATTACTCAAACAGATTGAAATTGAACAAGGTTTTTATTTATGATTATTGTTTAAGTTTTAGGATAGTAAAGTTTTAATTGAAATATTTAGGTTAAGGATTTTTAGATTTTATTTGTTTTTTTAAGTTTTTTATAAATATGTATAGTGAAAAATAAGGCAAGATTTCCTTTTGTTTTAAATTTCAAGTTGTAATTGTATCTTTAAGTACAATTTTGTAGTTGCATAACTACAATTTTGTAGTTGCACAACTACACTTTTGTTATTTCACAGCTACACTTTTATAGTTGCACAACTACACTTTTATAGTTGCACAACTACACTTTTGTATTAGTACAACTACATTTTTGTAGTTTCACATCTACACTTTTGTAGTTACACAATTACATTTTTGCACAACTGCAGTTTTGTAGTTGCACAACTTCACTTTTGTAGTTACACAACTACACTTTTGTAGTTGTACAATTACGTTTTTGCGCAACTACACATTTGTAATTTCACAACTACACTTTTGTACTTGTACCTACAACTACAATATTGTAGTTGCAGATATTCGACAAAATCCGTCGGAGCTGGAAAAAAAAATCAGAAATAATTTGTAAAAAATCACAGTGATATTTTTATCCGATAATTGTAAAAAAGTTAAGAAAAAAAAAACTCGTCGGAGTAGACCAGCGTTGACTGGTGGTCGTCTGAAAAAAAATTAAAAAACTAGTCGGAGTCGACCATCGTTGACTGTCGGAGTTAACTGTCCAGAAGTTATGGTGATGATAAAATAAATAATTAATTATAATAAATTTAAATTAAAAAAGGTAATTTAGAGAAAAAAATTAGTAGTGGCCTAAATTTAGAAAAAAATGGTAAATAAGACCAATAATAAGAATTAAATTATTATATGACCTAATCTTTAAAAAAATATGTGTATTTAGATCTAAAAACAGATTTTTTTTTTTAATTTTGAAGTGAACTTAATGATCATATATTTTTTTGTTTGTAAGGGAATTGTATAGTTGGATATTTTTTTTTTCAAGAATTTATAGAGTTTATTTTTAAATATATTTTCTGGATGGGCTTAAACCACCCTCTCATAACTATGAGTTTATCACTGATTCGAGCCTGACTCGAAAAAGAATTCATTTGAATCTTTTGAAAAATTGATAATTCCCAATTAGTTACAATTCCTCACTTTTCCTTCCTAAAAAAAAAAGAAAGGAGGAAATTACTTCCTACTTACTCACAAATTTTCAACTTTTTTTGGTTCCAAATCTTACTTCATATAAAATAAAACGTTGTTACAAAGTTAACCTATTCCCGAGGGAATGGTTTCGTCCTTAATTATCTTATCTAGCCTACTCGATAACGTGTCTAACCACGAGCCTAACATGTTGACACTAAGCTTATGCTTGGCTACCCCGTCGGCTAACTTATTTCTACTATGATTAATCCATCGAAAAGTAGGTTTACAATTTTCAGAAACTAAATAGATAATCTTAATAATATTACAAATAATGTGAGAATTAATTGGCAGCCTATTTTCTAAGGAAACATAACTTGGAGACAATCGCTCTCGATGATTGCACTTTGAGGAGTAATATGTTGAGCTAAAAGACACGCTTAAGTATCCCAAAAGCTTCTGCTTCCTTTGGACATTCAGCTGCAATTTCCCACGCTTTGCAATCTCGCGCCCTACCTGTAGAATCCCTAGAAACACAAGATATAGCACTTTTATTATTTCCAAAAGGTGCATCACAGTTTATTTTAATAAAATTACTAGGTGGAGGGGTCCATTTCATATTGATCTTATTAATTTATTGCTTACCATTTTGTTGAGGCTGGTATTAATTTCCTCAGTAGCTATTTTATCTAGATCCTTATTCATATTATTGGTTTCGATGTCAATTTTCTTATTGATATTATCCTTCAATGAGTTTCTTACATCATTAGGATAATTAGTATTTTGATATTCTTCCCATTCATTCCTCTCATTTTGTAATATTCTCATAGGATCAATGTTCCTGTTTTTAAACTTGAAAGCACATCTTTTCTTCCAAATATGCCAAAGTATTGTGCATACTTGTTCCATCATTAAATTGTTGCTATTTTTTTATCTCCTTCCCTTTGTTCACTAAACTTTCCATCCACTAATCCACTTTCGAAGTGGACTGGTTGCAAGTTAGCAAGTCAAAGGGGGAAGCAAACCAAATAGCTCTCGCATATTCGCAATTTAATAGCATATGTTATGTATTCTCAACTTCTTTATTACAAAGATCACATATAGGACTTTTAATAATTTTCCTTTTATACACATTATCATTGGTAGGAAGAAGGTTCCTAACCATTTTCCAAATGAAATGTTTAATCTTTGGGGATACTTTGAGGTTCCAAACCAACTTCTAGATTGTAGAATCAACTATATGAGAAGAAGTAGCTTTAGTCTTGCTTTTACTTTTCTCAGTTTCTTCTTTTTTATGTTTAAGGATTTGGTAGCATTTTTTAACCGAAAATATTCCATCCTTATCATGAATCCAGTAAGGAGTGTCTTTACCTCCAGATAGAGGCAAGAAAGTATTAAGAATAGAAGAAGCTACATCTTCATTATATATACTTTTAATTAAATCTATGTTCCACTTTCTCTCATTATGAATAATGAGATCATTTAATTTTTTTATATCATTTCTATTTGGTTTAATAATATCCTCTATTAATCCATTTATCAGAATGTACATTTATAGAGTAACCATTTCCAATTTTCCATCTAATATCTTCTTTTATAATATCTCTCCCACTAATAAGGCTTCTCCAGCCCAGGAGGGTTTACTTCCCAGTTTAGCTTCCATAAAGGACTCAAAGGGGAAGTATTTTCCTTTTAACACTTTATATAAAAGTGAATTATTATTATTACAAATGTTCCATGCCTGTTTGCTTAGAAGAGCTAAGTTCATGAGATATAAATCTCTAAAGCCTAAACCACCATGGCTTTTACTTTTTGTTATTGAATCCCAATTACCCCAATGCACTTTATTATTTCTATTACTACCCCACCAAAAAATTTCAATTTGGGAAGAAATCAGGTCACAAATTCTTTTAGGGATAGTATACGAGGACATGAAGTAATTAGGTATGCTTTGTAACACAGATTTAATCAAGATTTCTTTACCAGCGAGGGTGAGGAATAAATTTTTCCAGCTTTCTATTCTTTTTAAAGTTCTTTCTACTAATAAATTCAAGTCTTTTATCTTTGATCTATCCCATTCTGTTGGTAAACCCATATAATTGCCTAAATTATTCGTTATTGGCATATTACGCTTTCTAGCTAAAGTTTTTTGTATAAAGTCAAGAGTATTTGGACTAGATTTAACTCCACACTTGTTCAAATTGAGTTTCATACCTGTAGCATAGCTATACTTATTAATAACATCATCAAAACCTTCAATTTCTTCCATATTCGCTTTCATAAAAAATATACTGTCATCAGCGAACAGTAGATGTGTTACTGAAGGGGACATTCTCGCTATTTTAATCCCATTCATGATTTCATTTTCTTTTTTATCAGCTATAAGAATAGTAAGTATTTGAGTAGCCATACAAAAGAGGAAAGGCGAGAGGGGGTCACCCTGTCTCAGGCCTCTTTGTGGCTTATCAATTTTTATAGGGGAACCATTTAATAGATAAGAATAAGTGACAGAGGTTACATATCTCATAATTTTACTAATCCATTTATCATTGAAACCCAATCTGTACATAATTTCTTCCATAAAGTCCCATTCCACATTTTCGTAAGCTATTTGAATGTCTGCTTTAATAGTTAAGTAATGGGTTTTTGTTTTTCTTTGCTCCTTAATATAAGTAATTATTTCATGAGCCACTATAATTTTGTCTTGGATATGCCTTCCTGGGATAAATGCCGATTGGTTTTCATCAATAATACCATTCATCACCGGCTGCAATCTATTGACAAGCACCTTTGCTATGATTTTGTAAATGAAATTAGAGCAACTAATTGGTCTAAAGTGTTTTATATTAATAGGTATTGGGATTTTAGGTATAAGGGATATATATGTATGGTTTACTTACTCAAGGGTCCCTCCATTATACCAAAAATTATTAATGAGTCTTATTACATCACCTTTAATATAATCCCAATATATCTTAAAGAATATGCCTGGATATCCATCAGGACCATGAGATTTGTTCAGACCTGAACCATCAATAGCTCTCGTAATTTCCTCAATCTGTAGAGGTAAGTTTAGGCTAATGTTCATATTATCGGTTACTATAGGGGATATGAGATTCACTATAGAGTTAAAGTCTATTTTTCCAATAGTTTTCAAGATATTATTAAAGTAACTACTGATTTCATCTTGTATATTAGTAAAGTTATCCACCCAAGTACCATCATCTTTAGTAATTCTTTCTATTTTATTAATTTTCCTTCTTTCTTTAGTTGCTGCATGAAAGAAAGAGGTATTTTTGTCCCCCTTTTTAAGCCAGAGAACTCTAGATCTATTAGCCCAAAAGTCTTCCTCTTTCTTCCATAAGTTTTCTATATTTTTTAAAAACAAAATTCTGATTTTTTTAAATTTTTTTTTTAGAATTTTTTTCGATTTTTTTTTAAATTTTTTTTAAAGTTTTTTTCGAATTTTTATTTTCAAAATTTTTCTTTTTCGAATTCTTTTTTTCAAAAAAATTTTCTGATTTTTTTTAAAATCGAAATTTCGGGTTATGTGTTGTTGTAACACACAAATATAGAAATTTATGTGTTCCTGTAACACACTAAGTCATAAGAGCGATCTAAAGGATTCTCATCTTTCACAAAATTGTTTTTTCTATTTATTAATCGCATATACCCTATTTTTATTCGTCTTCGACTATCTTGATATTTTTTTTTTTGTGCAACACTTTTGTTATTTTTGTATGTTTATGTTTTAGGGTTTTGTGTGTTCCTAGTCACACAAAACTTGATTTTGTTTATTCTAATTCTGTGTATTCCTGAAACACACAAATCTCAAAATTGTGTATTCTTAGAACGCACAAATATAAGTTTTTTGTATTCATTGAACACACAAATCTCAAATTTGTGTATTCATAGAACACATAAAAATCGAATTTATGTATTCTTAGAATACACAAAACTTGATTTTGTTTGTTCCAATTCTGTGTATTCCTGGAACACAAAAATCTATGATTTGTGCATTCATGGAACACATAAAAATCAAATTTGTGTATTCATGTAATACACAAAACTTGATTTTGTTTGTTCCAATTATGTGTATTCCTGAACACACAAATCACAATATTGTGTATTCCTGGAACACACAAATCTCAGAATTCTGTATTCATGGAACACATAAAACTCAAATTTGTGTATTCTTGGAATACAAAAAACTTGATTTTGCTTGTTCCAATTTTGTGTGTTCCTACAAAATACAAATCTTAGAATTGTGTGTACATGGAACACATTAAAAAAAATTCGGGGAACAAAGTCAAAAAAATTTGGAAATAATAAATTTCGGGAAAAAAATTTTGAAAAAAAAAAATCGAAAAAGAAATCGAAAATAATAGATAAAAATAAAATAAAATAAATAAATATTATTATAATTAAAGTAATTAATTAACTGCCTATGATTATTATTGTAATTTTCATTTTTTTTGTACTTAAGTAGAAATTAAGTTGAAGTTGTAATTAACTAGAAATTTTTACACTCTCCGTGTAATTAATTAGGCATTGTTCCTTTGAAAAATGAAACAAATAAGTTTAAACATTTAATATTTTGCTAGTTTAAATTATCAAGTTAAATAAATAAGTTTTACCACATAGTTATACTTGATAAAAAAAAAATCTAATTTCCGACTCTTTTGATTTGAATTCACCTTCTTTAAATTTTATGTAAAACAAATATGGTTGGACATTCAATTTTCAATTTGTTGCAACTTGTTTAATACCTTGTCACATATATTTTTTATTAAATTAATGTATGTATGTAAATTAATATACTGAAGATTTATTAAAAACCTGTTTGGAAGTAATTTAAAATAAAAAATAATTTTTAGAATCAAATTAAAATTGAAAAAATATTATTAAAAATAATTTAAAAATTTAGAATCACTTTAAGTATTTAAAAAAAACATATTTGGTATTTTTTTTTTTAAAATAAATTTCAAAATCAACATTTTTAAATATCTAGATGTATTTTTAAGTGATTTTTAAAATGTATTTCTTAACCGGCACTTAATGTCCTTTTGAAAGTGTTGTTTTTAAAACTTATAAAAATATTTTTAAATCTTTAAAAGTGTTATAGATCTTAAAAATCACTTTTAAAAAAATTACTAAATATGTGCTTAAAATAAGCACCTAAAATAATTCTAAATTTTAAAATATTTTTAATAATTTTCACAAATATTATTATGTTATTTTAAAGTGATTTTCACTCTAAAATAAATACTTTAAACGAACCTTTTTAATAGGGTTTTGTCAATGTTATTAACATAGAAATATTCTATTAAATAAATTCTTACGTTAAAAAATAAAATGTTATTTTCTTAGTTTTAAAAAGAATTTGGGAGACTTCGGACTTATGTCAAAAAAGCCATCCATCACTACAAGAAATAGTATCTTTAGCGGCAAAAAATTTAACACTAAAAATCTTAATTTTGCCGCTAATAGTCGTTATTTTTCGCCTCTATAAGTTTCTCGCTAAAGATACCTTTAGTAGCAAATTATTTGTTTTTGCTTCTATTAACTTTATCTTTAGCGGCAAATATTGCCGCTAAAAATATAATTAGAGGCCATTTTGGTTTTTAAAAATATCATTAGAGGTCATTTTAATTGTTGTCGCAATAGCTTCCCCGCTAATAATATCATTAGAGACAATTTTAATTGTTGCCGCAATAGCTTCTCCGCTAATGCTACTATTTCTTGTAGTGCATGCATGTCATTATATGATTATACTTCACCCTCATAAATATATTTATCTTATTTGTTCGGAAGGTACACTCTTATATTATAAAGAATTGAAATATGAAAAGATTTGCATATGTCGATAAATTGTGACATGATGTCGACTCTTGAGCTTGAAAAAACATGTCTTTAGAATAACAATATTTTTATAATTTTTCAGTTTTTTATATTTAAATAGGAATTAAGTTAAAGTTATAATAATTAAGAATTTTTATATTTTATATATAATTAATTAGACGTTATCCTATTATTTTAACTCTAATAAAATTCAATCTCAGAATCTTTTAGCTTCGCAGTATAGTTCAACTATATATCGATCTTTAACACAGAGCTATTACTTGTAGCAAATAATGCATTTCTCCACAAAATATTCACATGGTAGGATCAAGAAGTGAGCATTTTTCAAAAATCCAAATGATTTCGCATTTGTATCGTATGGTCAGTTTTTGCGTTCAGAAATATGACGATGACATGAAGAACTAATTGATTTTTGTAAAAAAAGATGTGCAAATGTGATACACATGCAATTTAAATCAATGAGAGAGAACCGACCACAAGAGTCACTGATTGTTTTCTTCCGAGTACATTTTTATTTTTTGGTCTAATTCCAAGTGAAACACTGATCAAAGTCATATGCTCATGCTAGTAGAGTATATGTAAGGGGACGCCCAAAATTAGTGGTTAGAATGATAGCACCATTTTTGAGAAATTTGGAAGTTACTATAATGCCTAGCACCGATTATTGCGTCACATGATAGTTTGAATTTTATTTTTCTTTCTTCTAAAATTACATCATTGGTTATAAAAATACATCCTACCTTCTTATAATTTACTAAGATTTAAGAACAATAAGCAGATTAAAAAAAATCGTCTGAGAAGCTAGTAAAAGTTAGACTGATCATTAAGTTCGCTGAAAATTGTTGTAGTGAGTTGAAAAATTGACTTAAAGTTGTGAGGAAAAGTTTAAGAAAGTTTCTATAATTTTTTTATTAATCATATTTTGATACAATTAGTTAAAGTATTTTAATAATAATATTTTTATTATATGGATTATTTTGTTTAATATGTAATGATAATAAATTATGGGGCAATACCTAATTAATTACACAAAAAATGTAAAAATTCTCAATTAATTAAAACTTCAACTTAATTCCTACTTAATCACAAAAAAAATGAAAGATTACAAAAATACCCATGGACAATTAATTAATTGCTTTAATTATAATAATATTTATTTATTTTATTTATTTAATTTTTTTTTCGAATTTTTTTTCCCCGGATTTTTTTTTCTTAATTTTTTTTTCCTAAAAATTTGTTTTTTCCCCCGATTTTTTTTTTCAATATGTTCCATAAACACACAATTCTGAGATTTGTGTGTTGCAGGAACACACAAAATTGGAACAACCAAAATCAAGTTTTTTGTATTCCAAGAATACACAAATTTGAGTTTTGTGTCTTCCAAGAACACACAATTCTGAGATTTTTGGAACAACCAAAATTAAGTTTTTTGTATTCCAAGAATATACAAATTTGAGTTTTATGTGTTTCATGAATACACAAATATGAGATTTATATTATAGTAATACACAATTTTGCGATTTGTGTGTTTAGGAATACACAAAATTGGAACAAACAAAATCAAGTTTTGTGTATTACATGAATACACAAATTTGATTTATATGTGTTCCATGATACACAAATCTGAGATTTGTGTGTTCCATGATACACAAATCTGAGACTTGTGTGTTCTAGGAATACACAGAATTGGAACAAACAAAATCAAGTTTTGTGTAATCTAGGAATACATAAATTCGATTTTTATTTGTTCTATGAATACACAAAATTGAGATTTGTGTGTTATATGAACACACAAATCTTATATTTGTTTGTTCCATGAATACACAAATCTTATATTTGTGCGTTCTAAAAATACACAATTCCGAGATTTGTGTGTTCCAAGAATACACATAATTGGAATAAATAAAATCAAGTTTTGTAACACAAAACACTAAAACATAAACACACAAAAATAACAAAAAAATGTTGGACAAAAAGATAATATATCAAGATTGTTAAAGACGAATAAAAATAGGGTATATGCGATTAATAAATAGAAAAAAACAAATTTTTTAAAAACTTTCGATTTTTTTTTTAAATGAGAAATTTTTAAAAAAAAATCGGAAAAAAAATTTAAAAATTAATATTAAAAAAATAAAAAATAAAAAACAATAAAAAAATCATATAAGGGTAACATTGGAAGATAAATATGACAATGTGTTTAAGTGGTAATTAAGTTGAAAATTTGTGAGTAAGTAGGAAGTATTTTCCTCCTTTTTTTTTTTTTTTAGGAATGAAGAGTGTAGAAGTGTAATTAGTTGGGAATTATCTCATAAACCATTTCATAAGTTAAATAATAATAATATTATTGTTCGTATAAATATTATTTTTCATTATTTATTTAGTAGTTTAATTAGTTTTTAGGATTAGTATTTTCTTTTTGGACGCAGAATTAGTATTTTAGTAAAAAATAATGAATCTTCATTTATTCTCCATACCATATATGCACTATATTAAATGATTATACTAACATCGTTTTGTAATATGAAATATTATTTGACGTTTAAAGAATAAACTAAATTACATATTTACTCTGTCTTGTTTGTATACTCTCTACTATAAATTCTCTATCTAAACTAAGAACCGTGTAATTTCTCCACTATAAAAATATAAATGACTTCATAAGGGGAAACTGAAAACCCCAACTAAAGAACCATTGGTTTTTCTTGACGAGCACACACAGGAAGAGAGGCCTCTTCCACCTTTGGGTGGTTTTGCAAGTACGTGTGGTACGACGGGAAGAATGATCAGTTTAGGAGCGAGAAGTATAAAAAAGCTAATGTGAGTATTTTTCTTTAAACAATTAACTTTTATACTAATTAATGGTTTGAAAATTATTGATATTTGAAATTTATTTATGTAACAAGATATTCTTTGTGAAAGGCTGAAAGGAAAAGTGACCGAGCCACAGTCTGGTCATCCGAAAGGCCTTCCTCTACCGAATTGATGCAGCAAGATCAAATATATGACTTGAAAGAAGCAGCTAAGGAAGGTATGGGTCCACCGATGCGGAGGTGGGCGCTCGAAGTTGGTCATCCTACGGAAAAAACATGCATTTCCGAGGTAGATCCTACGGTTAAACAAAATGAGGATCGACTCAACATGATGATGGGATCTATGAACGAGTTTTACGCAGCTCAAGGCCTCCCCCTGTCGATCTTACATCGAATATATCATCGACTACCTCCAAAGCTAGCACGACTGCCCCTCGTTACTCAGTCAACCATATAGACGCGGCTATGGAGGCTTTGAATAGTTTGAGAGTCGGAGCTGGTCTTGGCCTATTCATCCTCCCAGAGATGAAAGAGCAGAAGAAGAGGAAGAAGAGAAAGAAGAAGAAGATACCGATCGGTTGTCTGATCCTTAATAAGTGGTATCTTGACTTGTTTTGGATGTATTGACTTTATTTCAGATATATTTTTTGACTTTTTGGTGTGTTTTAATTTTTATTTATTTTAATTTTGATTTTAGATAAATATTTGATTCTTTAATTATTTATTTAAATATTTGTAATTAATAAAATTAAAATTAAACATTAATATTAAATTTTGGATTAAAAATTCAAATTTAAAAAAAGAAAAAACCATTTTAGCGACGACATTGTAGTTGGAATAGAGGGGATAAAATGTCGTCGCAGGTAATATATTTAATTAACGACGATTTACTTGTTGTCGCAAGAACAACAATAAAGCGACTGCATGAAGTCGTCGCTATTCGATGTTATTAGAGACGACATTATGTCGTCGCAAATAATAAATCATCTAGCGATAATTTTTGTAGTCGCAAATCACGCTTGGTCATTCGCGGCAACATTAAAAAAAATTGTTGCGAGAAATATAATTAACGACGGTTCACTAGCGACGAAATATAGGCGACGACATGTTGTCATGGAAGACCGAAACGCTCTATTACGACGACTTTCAATATCATATGTCTTCACGAAAAAACGTACGCGGTAGTGAGCATAGAAACTTATCATGGAAATAGAATTTAGGCTATAATTAGGTTCAGATCTCACTAAACAACAAGGGGTTGGATACAACGCGTTTCCTACAATGCCACTCATACGAAGGGGACCTTTATCCATTTGGGAAAACATGGCAGGCAGCCAAACGATGTATATCTAAAATAATGGTGCTAGAGCCCATGGCCTAACATAAGCTAAAGTTAGCAAGATACCGTAATTAATGAGACTATTAATAAGATGGTTGTCTAACTCAAGATATTAGAATCTTTTAGCACCACTAATGACCAAATTTTGTTGATTTTAGCCCGACTATCTGAGGCCTAACCGAGACTATATTCGTTCTCCTTCCTGTTTTGTTAAAATATACTCTGGATACATATATTTTATTGTTACCCTGTATTTAATGTATGTCTAGGAATTTCGGCATCGTTTATCACATATAACTTTTTTCTGAATCGTTTATCACATGTAACTTTTTTCCGAAGTTCATCAAAAATGTCGGAGTAGGTTACGGTATATTTCTTATTAATTTTGTAGAGACAAAAATACTTTTATATATTTTTTTAGTTATTCAATTATTTATCATTCAATTTTAATCACCCAATTACAACCCCCACCATCATTACCTCACCACCACCACCCACCACCCTATTGCTACCACCACAAGCACCACTACCACCACCACAACAGTAACCATAACTACAACCACTATCACCTAATACTTATTACACCACACGTGCGCGTTCGGAGATTTTTTTTTAAAAATCGTCATAACTAATTCAAAAAAAACCAGAAAATAAAAATATTGCATTTTTTAACGAGAGAAATTAATATTTACGTAATTTTTTGAATTTTTTTCCGCAAACACGGAATTCAATGTTCCAAACAGTGAATTTCAAGTTTACAAAAAAAAAAATCACTGTTTCGAACATTGAATTTTATGTTTGCGAAAAAAAAAATCATAAAGGTAAATATTATTTTGCTTTATCCAAAAATGCAATTTTTTTATCTAGTTTTTTTAGAATTAGTTATGACGAGCTGGAAAAAAATTCCCGAAGCGCGCGTGTTGATGGAACCAATAGTAGGTCGTGGTGGTTGTGGTTGCGGTGGATGTAGCAGTGGTTAAATATATGGTGGTGGTGGTGGAAGTGTCCTATTATTTGTTTAATATTAAAAAATAAATATTGTATAAAATATAAAATAATATATTTGATAAGAAAGATAGTAAAAGTATATAAAGATAGAGGGGATGTTTTCTATAAATAATTATTTCATTAGACATTTTTTTAAATAATTTATTAAATGCTACATTTAACAATTAGGAACTTTTATTAATTTTCTTTTAACAAATACCCCTTGTCATTACTCTATACTTCTTGTTTTTAATTAAAGAAAATAACTTGCCATAAACCCAATAATTAATAAATATATTAATTAGACAAATAAGTATTCATAATCTAAGTTGGAAAACATGGTATCAAAAATTTTGATTTTGTCTAACCGTACGTTGTCACTTTTCATGTTAATTGCTGTCGTGGCAAAGGTAAAAATAGTATTTCACAAAATTATTAATTTAATTCCTAACTTAAAAAAAAATATTAAATAAGTTCAAAAGATTCACAACACCCTCCCCTCTACCCCCCCCCCCCCCCCCCCCCCTTCTTCTTCTCTCCTTCTCCGCGACATACACATCAAACCTTAAACTCATCTCTACATATCATTATCCATTGTCATTCACACGACTACTCCATCAACAAACTCATCTCAAAACTCTACACCATCATTAACCGCCACCAACAAAAAGATCATTTTCCACCATCATTAACATTGTTATGCCATCAACAACATTGATACGCCATTGATAGTGACTGTAAATTTCTCTTCACTCCACAGTCCCCTATCAAAATTATTACAAACGTGCACAAATTCCTTATATATTAAAGTAGACGTAGGTGCGCCTTTATTTTTACAATTTATCATGCTTTCCATAATCATATTCTTGATATTATGTATACCTTTTTATGGAAATTTGATTATTATACTTAATCTAGATCTTTTGTAAATTGTAACTGGAACTTATATTGATTGTCCAATTTAGAATGAGAAATTGAACCAATATATGTGACTAATCAAGTCGGAATAGTTTTGTAGGGCTCATGATAAGCTAAAAAAGTAATGAGAATAGCGATGTCATATGAGTTTTGTGGGCCCAATGATTGCTGAAGCAATGATGTGTTAAGAATAGACAGGATCGTTAATGATGTTGGTGGTGATGGTGGTGTGTTTATTTGTATATATGTATGTATTCGTATGTGTATACCTATTAGAAAAGAAGAAAAATGAGTAGGTTGGAGGGGAGTGGATGATTTGTGAGACTTTTAAAAGATTATGGGAGTTCTGTTTATACTTTTTACAGTGTTAGGGTTAGTTTTATGATTTTTGTGCAATTAATTTTTTTCTAATCACAAATTACCCTGCCATGTAGCCATTTAACATGAAACACAAGACGAGTACCAACGGTTGGACAATATGAAAGTTTAGATACCTTGCTATCTAAATAAAAAATATAGGAGTTTACTTGTCAATTTTAGAGTGTTAGGTAGACATTTTTCCTTTTAATTATGCAAGAAGTTTCGCTTATAATAACCATAATCATGGATACTATAATTAAAAAACAAAGATCATCAAGCTATGATAAAATCATGAATAATAAATCCAAAATCTTATCAATAAACTTAATTGTTTTTTATTTATTTACATTTTTTTTATAACTTGAGTGTATTTTTTTTATACTTTTTAGAAAAAGAAACAAAATCTTGATCAGTTAAGTTAAGGTAGTTTAATTGGATTGTTTATTCATATTTAGATTTTTTCTTATTAACGAATACTTACAATTGTAAATTCACATAGTTAATATTAAAAAGAAAAATCTTTTTCAGAAAAATGAAGGTGGAGGTAGTAATAGGGATAGAAGCAAAAATGAAGGGGGTGATGGTAATGAAAATAAAAATATAGATGGTAGTGAGATGAGATGAAAGTGATAGAAATAATGATAGAGTTTCGATGAAACAATGAAAAAAGAAATAGTTGATTTATTAAATAATAAAAAATTAAAAAGTAAATGGTAGTGTTAAAATATAGTTGGTGAAGTGTTTATTGGAAAAAAAAAAAGTTGAATTCAATTATAAAATTAATAAAACGAACAGATTTTTAGTAATTTTAAATTAAGATTGGAGTTTAACAATATTTTTATATAATAAGACATATTTTTGGTCAATCTGTAATAATATTTGAAATTTGGACAATTAATCGCTTGTATAATTTTACTAATGAGAAATTATCTTAATCTACATAAATATAGAGTCGTATAAGTTACAAAGATCCATAATTTCTACAAGTATTTGATATTTGTTCGTAGTATGAGAATCTATGACTTCTAAATTTTGATGAATCTGCTAAATTGGTTGTTGTCTCGATCGAAGAAACGGTTGGCTAGCTAGAATCTCAACTTAGTATTAAATGATAAGTATGTTAACGAACAAAATAAAGTGATAAGTATGTTAATTCACAATTGTTGACTCTAACTTGAGGTCAAACAAATGTAGCAACACCCACGTGGGAGATAATAAACCATGCAGCGTAGAGTCTTGCAAGTTCAAGCAACCGGACTTAGGCAATACTCTAAGGCTTTTTTTTTTTGTCAAAATATTCTAAGGCTTCGTTTGGTCACATTCTTTTCGTTTTATTGGAAATTGTCACAAACATCCTTTTGGTTTTATGATACACAAATAATCCTTTACTCATGAGTTATTAATCTATCAGTCCCAAATATACAAAACCTACTCCCACCAAATCTATAATTCTTTTACTCTTTTAAAAAGTTTATATTTTTCTATTTTACTATTTCTACCTTTAAATTATAATAAATAAAATAAACATGACTTTTTATATATATATATATATATATATATATAATATTTAAGTTATACATGGTAACTAAATAAAAAAAAGTATACGTTGAAAAAAATGAAACATGAAAATCAAAACTCATCTCTTCGAGAATGTTGTTGTAATTCTCCGCCTTGAAGGTCTTAAAAGAGATACTATTATATTGGCGAGTGCTTTTGTATCCGCGTGGAGAAAAGAGTGAGATGAAGGGTTGATAAAATCAGCAAATAGTGTATTAATAAAGTGGACTAAACTGGACTGATCAAGTTAAATGTGGATGGTAGCTAAGATTTAGGGAGATCGAGAGCCTGGATACGAGGTGTATTAAGAGATGAAGATGGTGCTTTTATCGCGTGATCTTTGGGGTCAAGCGTGTCGGACTCGCCATTCCGACCGGAAGTACTAGCGCTACATTATGGTTTGCTGGTGTCTCCTAGTGTGTGATAAAATTGAGAAATAAATAAAAGGATCCACAGACCGCAAATGCACGAGTCATTCCAAGTAGTAGATAAATAATAAGGGATTTCGTTCTCAGAGATTTCCAATATGTTTAAAGTATAATTAGAACTAATTGCAAATACAAAAATAAAGGATAAAAGATATTTGTTTGGTTTTTTTATAAGCTACTAAACGCAAGAAAATAAAGTGAAGACTAAACGATTAGACGCAGATAAAAGGTATATTTGAGTCTCGCTAGGGAATCTCCTAAATTAACCATCTAATGCATTCGTTTTAAGGGTAAAGCGGGTAATTGATATTATACGGGCCTCTACAATCTCATAACTCCCGTCAGGATGGACTAAGGAGATATCCTACGGTATTACAAAACCATTCAGGAGGATTATAAGCTACGTTCAGATGATTAAGTGAATTACCCAATTGGCTACGCGGTTAGTCAAGCCCGCCATGATCATTGACGCACCTGACACGTTTCTATAGTTCCATGATTAAACCCCCGTCAAGGTGATCACCGCCACTAGTGAATAGGCTAATTACTACTACCTACCCTTGATTCGTGACGTCAATGATAGTAAATAAATATAAAGATAGAATCCATATGTAATTACGCGACTTATTTTAAATTAACATAATCCCAAATTAGAAAGACGTTAAATTAGAAACTAGGGTTCATCCCCAATTACGAGTCTCAAGAAATTTAAGTTTAGCTCATAATTAAATACAAAAAGGAAAAGAAATTAGAAATATACAAGTTTCCTAAAAACAGAAATAAAAATAGGAAGAACCTAATTACAGGAGTGAAAAGAACTGTTGTTGAAGTAAGAAAGACTTCTCCAGCTTCTGCTCTTGCCTCTTTCTTTTGACGCTCTCTAAGATGATTTAATTTGAAGAACAAATTAGAGGTACTGTATAATGAAGTCTAAAAGGGATTATATATATGGTGAAAACAGATTATGTCTAATCTTAGGCTTGATTAAGTAAGTAAAAGCCCAAGACCAATTGGTAATTCCTAACCGTTGTACACCCTTCAGTAAAACCGCCGTAACTTTTGCAACTTATGTCCAAATCACCTGATTCCAGTTCTCAACTCTTGTTAACTCTAAGACGCAACTTTCTATTTCAAATCTCAAAACCTAAATTAGTTCCGAAGTGGCTCGAAATCAGCAATTAGTAACATTTTTATAGATTTTCATCTCTTTTAGTCAACTCTTCGGGTGATACTTTCTCGCCTTTGACCTCTCCACTTGATCTAAGACTTTAATCTTCACTTCTCCTCCTCATCTTGGTGCTCCATAGCATCCATGTACCTAAAGCTTTACACTAATAACAAACAAATTAACGCACAAAATCTCTAAAAATTCAAATAATATAATTACAAGGGAACAAAGTGCAATATGACAAAATAAGCTCAAAATTCCATCTAATAAGTCCAATTTCTACCTAAAATGATGTCTCCTAAGAGCATATATTTAGAATAAAACGAGATACATCATTTGCGATGGGTAATAAATCGGGGCATAAAAGACTTGTATATTGAGATCGACTCGAGTGAGCTTCACACGCTAGTGATGGACGGTTGTAGCTTAAAGAGTTGGAATTGCCATATTGGTCGTGATTGTCAAGAGATGCTAAGAAATCAACCGATTTTTGAGATACGAACACTTGTGCGGATTTGGTGGCTAGGAAGGGTGTGGAATTGAACAAAGATCCTCGTGTATTTGAAGATTCTCCAGATTACTTGTGGGATAGTATAACAAGAGAGAGGAGTAGTTGTGCAATTCCTAGACTAGTTTTAGACTCTCAGTGAGAGTGTAGTTTTTTAGTTTTTTCTATTCGACTTCGGCTTTATGCCTCATATGTATGCATAAAAAAAACTCATCTCTTCACTTTTGCAGGACCAGACAAACAAAAAAATCAACGTTGAAAAACAATAAAACCTAAAACTAATCTCTTCAAACTCGCAGAAAAGAAAAAGAAAAGAAAAGAAATCACTTCACCCTCACTTTATTTTCACCAAGCTGCTCGCTTTCTGCACAAGAAAACCGTCATCACTCGAAGTCCATCATCAATCCAGCTTGGCTACGCCATCAACAATTGCACAAGTAAACCGCCGCCACTGAGACACCATTCCCCACCACCATCAACCCGGCTTGGCTACGTCGTCAACAGTCGAAGAACCCAAAAACAGAAATGGAGTGCCTCGTGGTGGCGCAAAGTGGTAATGCTGCCCTTAACTTAGGGTTTCACAAGCAGGCGATATCTCATGCAAAAAGGCTCAGGCGTTGGCCATGGCGTAGGTAGTTTCTTTGTCTGGTTGTTTGATGTGGGTGGTGGTGGCGATAGGTGAGAAGAAAGATAAAAGAGATGCGAGAGTGGTGGTGTATCAGATACGAAAGGAAGGAGAGAGAACGTGGGATCAAAATTTGTGCCTAGAACCCCTCCTTGAACATGAGTAACCTAGTTCTGATTTACCATGATAATATACATGGGAAGACATGTATATCTCCATGAGATTAGTCGGGTGCGTGCAAGCTAACCCGAATCACTAATGTAACCAAAAAAAATTGTGCCTAGATTTTGTGTGTATTTTTTTGTTGAACAAAGTATAATATGAGTAAGAATAATAAGGTCAATAAAAATAAAGTTAATATTAATTAGGATGTGTATACATAAATAATTTAGAGGGGAGATTACGTGACATTTATATATATATATATAAATTATAAAAGAAAGATCAATAGTTGAATGTGTCATGTGTCATTTGATTTTTGTCATATATTATTTTATTTTTTCAATTTTTCATTTGACTTTGTTATATAATGTACTTTTATTATTTTCTTTACTATAACATGTATATTTTATTATTTTTTCATATAAAATTTGTAATATAAAATATTTAAGATAAATTTTTATAATTAAGGTAGCACGTCAAAATTTTATTTTTTCTTTATATTTTATTTTTTAATTTTTTTACTTGAATTGTCTTCCCGTGCATAGTACGAGATCCGAACCTAGTTAATATTGTATAAGGATACTATATAAGATCGATAGTCCGTCTAGTGATTAGACTACTCCGCAGAGACCAAGAGATCATGAGATTGAATCTTATTAGAGTCAAAATGATTGCTTGTCCAAAGTGAATCTCATATGTATTAAAAAAATGTTATACGTTATTGATTATTATTTTATTAAAATCATATATGGTTAATATATTTATTTTAACAATAATTTATTTTAAATTAATTTAAAATAAACTAAATGAATATAAATAACACAAAATTAATGTAAAACAGTAATAATTCATTTTTTTGACTTATACATGATTCTTTTTTTCAAACACCTATACATTGATCAATTAAAATAGAAACTCATACTGAATTCTGAAGAAACCGATCCTCTTGCCAAGTCAAATTTCTATCTCTTTTTTTTCTGTTAGGTAAATTAGTTAATACTTTCTTCTTCCATTTTTTTTGTTTTACTTTGTATACTATAAAAATTAAAAAAGATATTAATTACTTTTTATTTTTACTATGCTATTTCTATTCCTTCAGTATAAGGTTATTATTGCATATTACTAAGTTAATTAATTAAGGATAATATTAAAAAAATTAAAAAAAAATGTTTTAATATTGTAAAAGATAAACATTACTCCTATTGGATATCTTTTTTTTTTAAATAAAAAATTTATTTTAATCTATTTGACGGGATAGTTATAGGGTGTTTAAAATATATTTTATTAGGTTTCTAGATTTACTAATTGATCTGAAGATCAAGTCTTCTGATTATGCCCAATAATAAGATTCGGTGATCTATTAATTGGTGAATGTTTAGAAAGACCTTTCAACTATTTTAGAATAATTCCCGTCCAAAAAAAAAAAACTATTTTAGAATAATTCTTTTAATGGTAGACGCCTTCGATCCAATTAGGCGGTCACATAATTAAATAAGCAGACTTTTTAGAACACCGTCGAAATATGATTGTTTGGTGATATTAGGGGTGTGTATCGGGTTAGAAAACCCGCGTAACCCGACCAACCCGATTACACTAACCCGAAATAATACGGGTTAGTTTTCTATTGGGTGGGTTGCGGTTTATATTTTAGAAAAAGTATGCACCTTTTGCGGGTTGCGGATTTTAAACTTGAAACCCGCAAACCCGCATACCCAATTACCATGTAGTGTAAATTATTTAAAAAAATGTATTGCTCATTTTATTCAAATAAATTTGTATGGTCATGTGATTTTCACTTTATATTTCTTTTTTATTCCTTTCCTTTTAAATTTTTTAAATACCTTGATTTTTCAAATGAATCTGTTTTCATTTCAGTTATGATATTATCTCAATCTTTTGTCTAATTCATATTTTTATTTTTTTAAAATCTCATTTTATATATTTTAAAATCAGAGATGATTTAAAATGTATATGAGTATCATAATCTATATTTTTTATTGCAACATGCATTTGTAATATATTCCTGCCGAATGATTATGGATACAATTTCGGTTCATTTATTAAACTAAATCACCCGCAATGCACCTGCAACCTGCTCAACCCGAAATTCAATGGTTTATATAATGGATTGGGCGGGTGCGGGTCTTATTTTTCAAAACCCGCACAACAACGGGCAGTTTGTGGATTAAGTATTTTTCATTCAAACCAACCCGCGCACACCCCTAGGTGATATATAGTTATACCCTCTCATGTCCAAATTTAATGACTGCTACTATTACTTAGATTCTCCGAATATAAGTAGTAATAGTAAAAGAAAATGGATTTGGATCCTCTCCTAACTAGCTTCTATACTAACTATCCTAACAACCAATCATAATTAAGAAAATTATATTTTATTATATTTATCTATAATTAATTTTCTAATTCCTAAAATACTACACAATTTGCATCTATTATAAAACTCCTATTATAATCTTTTAATTGATTTACCAACCATTTATAATATATTTTCAAATCTTATTGTTTATAATCTTAATAGCAGTGATATAATTGGTTGTTAGGATAGTTAGTATAGAAGCTAGTTAGGAGAGGATCCAAATCCAAAGAAAATATCCTAAACTTAAGTATTACTCCTATAATACGATTTAGGAACCTTCCCTTATTTGACCAATGAAATTCCCATATATAAGTGGACAAACCATTAAATGCAGGATACAATGCTCTGATATCTTTATGACTTTACTTTTTGTTGAGATAGATGTGTATTTTTGACAATCTAAACTTAGATTGGTAAAGTTTAAAGCTATATATTTATTTAAATCATAATTTTTACCAAGTCAATATTTAAAAATTAATGAGGATAAATATTGAATTTTAATAAATTAAAAATATGATAGAATTGAGATCGATAGTTGGTCTAGTGGTTAAGTTAAGTTACTCCGCAGAGACCAAGAGGTCTTGGATCAAATTTCATTGGAGTCAACTAATCAAAATGACTTCGAGTCCAAAGTGGCTCTCTCATGTATTAAAAAAAGAAATAATATAATTTATCTCATTTACAATTCCTACCGACAAGAATCCTGTTTGACAAATCACCCTCTTCAAAATATTATGAACAAGCAAAAAGTATGCTAATTAGCTTGTTAACGATAACTTGGGCATCCGATTATTTTGAGTTGTTAATATATCTAAAAAAATTCGTAATAGTTACAACAAAATTCTTATAATCAATTGGGATTAGTTCATTGGCAAAGGTGTTGGTCATTTAATTTAGTAGTGTGGGTTCGAACTAAATTAATGATTCCAAGTCCAAAATGACTCTCCTAATTAAAAAAAAATTATTATCCCAAGTAATTAATATATCCTCATATTGTTGTCCAAAAGATTTTAAATATATCAATTTTCTTATAAAATAGTCAACATTGTATATTTGAATAGTTGAATAGTCAACTCAACTAAAAGATTAAAATGTTATGAATAAACAAAGATTTCAACTAACATATAATAATATGCACATATAAAATCAATAGTTCTAGTTTAGGTAAATAAAATTAATACATCCTCATGTTGTTGTCCAAACAAATTTAAATATATCAATTTTCTTATAAAATAGTCAACATTATATATTTAGATAGTTGGATAGTCAACTTAATTAAAAGATCAAAATGTTAGGAATAAACGGAGATTCAACAAATATCTAATAATATGCACATATAAGATCAATAGTTCTAGTTTAGGTAAAAAAAGGATGAACCAGTTAGAGTTAGTTTAACTAGGTAAAGTCTTGGTTATTTATTTAGGCGGTACAAGTTTAAACTGCGTCAATAACATCGAGTCTAAAAAGTGACTCTTCCATGTAAAAAAAAAGAGGTAAAAATCACGCGTGACCCTTTATCTTTGCCAAAAATGCGTTGTAGGTACCTTATCTAAAAAACTATTTGAAAGGGACTTTTAAGTTCAAATTTGTGACACCCGTATCTCTTTTTTAACATTTTTGTCAGTTGACTGTCAGTCAACGTCGCGTGGCACCACGTCAGCGCCACATCAGCTCCACGTCATCATCGTCTTTATTATTTATCCTGATAAAAAAATTTAAACGCTTGAAGCGTATAAATCCATCAACTATGGAAGACCCCAGATAAAAAAATTACAAAAAAATCTCTTCAAACCCGTCTTCCCATACCAAGCCGCTTTTCTGCACAAGGGTCCCGCCACCGGTGTCTATTTTCCACCATCCTATTAACAATCAAAGAACCCAAATCAAAACACAAAAAAAATCTTTTCAAACTCACCTTCCCACACCATGCCACTTTCCTGCACAAGAATCCCGCTGCCACTCGTGTCCATTCTCCTCCATCATCAACGGCTTGGCTACGCCATTAACAATAGAAGAACCCAGATAAAAAAACTCTTCAAACTCATTTTCGCAAAACCTAAATTCAATTAAAAATTGAACTATTTTTAACCTAATCTCATCACTTTTACAATTTTTCTGAATTATCTAATTTAAGTATAATTGTTTATTAATATGTTTATACAGATTCTACAATGATCATTAAGACCGTTGGAAACCTTTTACCATATGAGAAATGATGAGTTGATGAGAGAATAGTCTTATTCTCATCACTTTTATAATTTTTTTATTATATTACAAATCCCACTATGGTAAGATCCGCTGGAAACTTTTTACCATATGAGAAGTAACGCGTTGGAGAATAGCTTTAGAGTTTGTTTGGACTGGGGGATTAAAAGGGATAGAATTATATTAAAGGATAATAATACGTCTAATTTTTGTTAAATATAAATATTTATATATTTATTGTATTGTTTAGATGATTATATTAACTTATAATTTAATGATTTATGCAAATTTTATTTAAATTATAATTTAGATTTTGTAATTTTTAAGTATGTATTTTGTTAAAAATAAAATAATTAAAGAAATTAAATCAATAAATACTTGTTTGGCATAAGTTAATGCTATGGAGGATTTTGGATAATAATCTAAAGAAACAAACACATCCTAAGAGCGGATTTACCAACACGCAATACGCCTTACCATCACTTTCAAGTGGGTAACCACACATCACACCACATACTATACGTATGAGAACCAAACTTCAAGTTTCACCATTGAACACAATAAAACTTCAAAGCCATCTAAAGAAAGAAAGCTAAAAGCTAGAGTAAAAGCAAAAGCTACCTAAGGTGTTTCTTCTTTCTTAGCTAACTTATACCAAACCAAGATTCTTGGAGTTTAAAGAGAGCATAAGCACCAAAACTTTTTTCTTGGTCTCTCTATACCTTTCTAAACTTGAAGAAATGGGCACTTTTACTCCTTCACTTGTGCTCCCTTCAAGACTAAATTCTTCTACACAAACCTCTCTTTTTCCATACATATCAAGAAGGAAATCTAACAAGACCCATTCATTAGTCCCGGTAAGTAATAACTTTATCCTCTTTTTATTGTAAATTTCAGTTTTATATCAAGAAAGATTTAAAGGGTTAGGAATATTATCTAATTTATCTGTCAATTATAGGTCCGATCCTTCTCGTTTCGGAATTATTCATTTCCTTTTTAATAGTTCCTTGAATGAATCTTGAACTAACCCTTTTTTCTCGCCAATCGTCCTTTGTTAAATTCTGTACAAAATCCGTCCACATATGATTGTTAGTTTTCAATTTTTAAGGAAAAAATATTAATGCAAGGATATCGTACATGTCCCATCTCCTAAGGGAATTTTTTTTTTTTTTTTTTGTTCTAAACGCTTATAATCTCCTAAGGGAAATAACATTGTGTAAAGACTACTAGAAAATTTTGCTTACAAAGAAATATTCTAAATTTGTAATATATATATGACCGGATCTAAAAGTACTGGTCCCAAACTTTGTCATGAAACAATTTTTGAAGTACATGTCTCATTTCGGAAATTTTCCATATCTAGAAAGAAGCAAAGGATATTTAAAATTATCTTAAAGGATTTTTTATGATTATTGAAAAGTGATCTGTGATTATAGGTTGCAAGATTGTTTGGACCAGCCATATTTGAAGCATCAAAGTTGAAAGTTTTGTTCTTGGGAGTTGATGAAAAGAAGCATCCAGGAAATCTTCCAAGGACTTATACTCTTACACATAGTGATGTAACTTCTAAGTTAACTCTTGCTATATCTCAAACCATTAATAATTCTCAGGTAATTTTGCATATCTTTTCCAGGAAAAAAACATCATTTTTAACCATTGAGTTAGCGTATGCCTTGTTTTAGTGGCTCGTATAAAAAGAAAAACATTATTTTGAAGTCTTGTTTGTTTATAGAGTAATATCTGGAGCCAAGAAATTTTTGGGATCTAGGATTTAAAAAAAAAAAATAATTACACTATGGTCGTTACATAACTGAACCATTTATTTGTTTTTTTAAGTTTGTCTGTTAAGCACTCGTAATCAAATAACGGACAATTTAATAGAACAGCTCACATATGGTGGTTCAAAGATCTTAATAGTATATTTATTTATTTTAGAGAGACTATTCTTTAAATGATCTTTAACTATAAAGTATGACCTGAAGTCAACCATCAAAAGTTACAGTATTCGAATCTCTCTTATAACAGTTGGGTGTGCGAAACCTGGCCTAGAACCGTGTATCATAAAAAAGAAATTTAAGAAGTCCTTCAGATTATCTTTTAACTAATAGTTTTTTCTTTCTACTATAATATTACAGATACAAGGGTGGTACAGTAAATTACAGAGAGATGAAGTGGTAGCAGAATGGAGAAAAATACAAGGAAATATGTCTCTTCATGTTCATTGCCACATAAGTGGTGGTCATTTCTTCTTAGACTTGTTTGCTAGGATTAGATATTACATCTTCTGTAAAGAATTACCAGTGGTAAACTAATTATTTACTATCCCTTTTCATTAAAATATATTCATTCACTGATCATAAATTAATTAATTGATTTAAACATATAGGTGTTAAAAGCATTTGTTCATGGAGATGGAAATTTACTCAAGAATTATCCAGAATTACAAGAAGCTCAAGTCTATGTTTATTTTCACTCAAACATTCCAGAATTCAATAAGGTTGAGTGTTGGGGCCCACTTAAAGATGCCACTGGGGTCCATTGTGGGGACCACATAGAAGAAATGAAAGAAGAGAAGACAACCAAGTGGGACATCCCTCAACCATGTAAAGAGTCATGCGCTTGTTGCTTCCCACCCATGAGTTCAATCTCTTGGTCACAAGATATTTCTAGCCTTAATAATAATAATAATAATGATGAGGATGTCACCTCACAAAGTATTCATCAACGACTTTGATAAAATATTGAAATGATTAGGTATTATTTATTATTTAATTATTATATTTTGTATTATAGAAAAGTTCGTTATAGGTGTAAATGAAGTAGTATTCTTATTTTTATTGGTTTTACACTTTATTATAATCAAAACATAAAATTGTGGGTTTGGTTTAATTTCTTTGTATATTATGTAATTAATTAAGCATTTATTTATCTATTTGTCAAGTCTTTAAATTTAGTGATAACTTATGAATATATATTGAATATTTAATTTGTGCAATCTATTTTTGACTAAATTGATATATGTATTGGGATGTATTGGTGTATTCATATTTACAATAGTTGATTAGTTTCACCCATTTGTGATGGCTAAAAAGACTTTTCTCCTATTGAATTTTTACATCTAAAAAAATTAATATTAAATAACTATGGATTTGTTTGTGATTGACCATAATATTTTATTAGATTTTAAAATACTTTTCTTTAATCAAAATTAAGATATTTGTAAAAAATATTTAAAATATTTTAACATCTAGATTAAGTGATTTTTTTTTAAGAATCACATATCTAATATTTTTTTATAAATGATTTTAATGGAATATATTATATTTTAGGATTTAAAATCAATTCAAGTGATATTTTAAAAAAACAAACACAAATGGACGTTATATATATTACTAGTTTAAATGTACAATTAAATCAAATTAGATCTTATTTTATTTGGTAAAAAGGTAAAATCCGTAGTATATATTGTAATTGAAAAAATGAAAAATTATGGAATAATTAAAAGAGTTTTATGAGAACTTGAAATATCTAAACTATATAATTATATAAGGGGTTTAAGAAAAATTTATTCAAAAACAATTTTGACCCCTCATTATAATCTCGTTTGCATTCATTTTACAAAGAATAAAAATATGTAACCAGTTGGGTTAGATCAACTGGACAGAGCCTTGCTATTTTCTTCATCCTTTAAAGGAGAGGTATAGGGTTCGAATCCCCTCCCTAACGGGTGTAAAGTAAGAGGTGCAAGATTCAATCCCCTCTTTGAACATGGGTAACCTTGTTCGGATTTACCTAGGAATATACATAGGGAGGCGTGTATATCCCTGTAAGATTAGTCATGGTGCGCTCAAGTTGGCCCGGATCACCCACGTTACCCCCAAAAAAAATATGTGAGAAATTGATGCGATAATTAAAAGACTTTTATGTAACAATAAAGTGATCAAAAAATATATGGACAGTCGAGAGACTTTAAGGTATAATTAAGAGTAAAAAAATAGTATAATATGGAATTATATACGCGTTTAAATTCAAACCAACTAATAGATTAGGTCATTTTAAGTGCATTGTTATCTATTTTATCTTGGAAGAAAGTAGAATTAGACCTAGGAACCCCTTACTCTTTTGAACCAGCTAACACATTGCCTTCCCTAGCATACTGATAAAGGTTTGGAAGGAAGCCCATTATTGCTGTTTCTTGAAGCAAAATAACTTTGTTGTACAAAAGTTCATTCTCAAGGAGTATGTCCTTAGACCTTTCTTTGTCAAGAAACCCAGATATTCTGAACATGGGTAACCTTGTTTTGATTTACATGAGGATATATATAGGGAGGCGTGTATATCTCCGTAGGATTAGTCGTGGTGCGCGCAGGCTGGCCCGGATCACCCACGTAACCCAAAAAAATATGTGAGAAATTGATGCGATAATTAAAAGACTTTTATATAACAATAAAGAGATTTAAAAATATATGGACAATTGAGAGTCTTTACGGTATAATTAAGAGTAAAAAATGGAATTATATACGCGTTTGAATTCGAACCAACTAATATATTAGATCATTTTAAGCGCATTGCTATCTATTTGATCTTGGAAGAAAGTAGAATTAGACATAGGAACCCCTTACTCTTTTGAACCATCTAAATCATTGTCCTCCCTAGCATCTGGATGAAAGTGAGGAAGGACGCCCATTCTTGATGTTTCTTGAAGCAAAATAACTTTGTTGTACAAAAGTTCATTCTCAAGGAGTATGTCTTTAGACCTTTATTTGTCAAGAAACCCAGATCTTCTAGAATAAAACCCATCCATTTTCATACATGAAGGTCCTGTAATATTCTTCCCTTTCTTATGAGGGCTCAATTCTTTATTCTTATAACCCTAACTCCCTCGTTGACTTCCAAAGCATTATTTTTCTTCCAGTCTTTCATTGTGAATTTCCTGATGCTCAATGGTGTACACTTTCATACGTATATGATCTTCTTCAGCTAATTTATCAACCTCAATTCGTCCAAACCTCTCAAATGGCAATATAGAATATTCCACTGTAAATTTTCCCTCCAAAAACATGCTTTTCTCCCATATGCAGAATCTTGCAAAATCCATTTGGTGTGGGATAACCATTTTAGTTTTAAATTTTTTTTGGATGTGTACCTTGAGATCAAATTTAAAGCAGACCATACTAAAGTTTTCATATCTAAATGTTACACAAGCATGTCCATCCATTTTCTTGATGAATAAACCACATGGAATCGACTTATAAATACTGTAGTCAACCGTGTATCTAAGAACCTTTACCTCTCTATCTAATATTGCACATGGAAAGTCAACTTCAGTGAGGTTGCCTATCCAAAAGGAAAATTCTTCAATCAACTTAATATTATTATGAATAATAATCATCCCTTCAACCCAAACCTACAGTGCATAGATAATAGGTCCAGTTTTTTTGAAATGAATGTTCTTTAGCCATGGATTAAGAAAAACATGAAACCCTAATAAAAATCCAGGTCATTTCTGCTAAAATTTTGAAAAATCAAACCCAAATCTAAACGGTAAACTTAAAGACATTTGAAAGATTTATTCAACATCCACCTCATGCTCGAGGCCCTATTCTCTAAAAATGTAAACTTAATACACACGATCTGAAAATATTGATCATCAACCACCTTTGCAACCAAAACCCACTATTCATCTACGAAGGAGATACCATGTATGGCTTAGTGAAGTCCACTACTGTTTCCCAAAGTATAACTAGGGAGTTGGAGTAAACTTTGAGAAGATCATATTCTTGGAAGCCTAAAAGGTTTCTCAAATCCCATTCTTCAAACCTTAAGAATAGGCCAAAGGTCTGCTATTGGAGTGAAGGGAAACCCAATAAATCCACGTTGTACCATCACTAAAAAAGAGTAAAATTATTCCTCATGCAACTCATAGCCGACCTACTAGCCCAACTACCAAGATTTACACCTGATAGTCAAAGCCAAAACCTTCCCCAAGCAGAAAAGACGAAAGCAAGAAGCCAAGAAACCAAACAAAGGCCCAAATTAAAGAACCCACCAATCTCAGGTAACCGGCAAAAACCAACAAGAGTAAAGAGAAGTATGAAGACCCCATATAAAGGTGATGCAGAAAGACGAAGCCAAATATTTCTAGATCCCATACCCAAATACATACAAGACTTCAGAATAATTGTGAGAACCAATCCCAGATGAGAAACCCAAACTAGAGGAAAGATAACCCCAAACCTCAACCCCAGAATCCTAAGAATACTCAACCAATGAATCACAAAATTCAAACCCAAAAGATCAGAGGAAGTTTTTATAGAGACTTAATACTAGTGTGCAAGAAATCACATCATAGCATAGCTGACCTCCATCTTAGCAAAGAAAAAACCAAGGTCATAAAGAAAATATATAGATAATAGAGAACACATCTCCTCATCTCCAAGCCAACACCCAATTAAAGAAAAATCAGGCAAAGAATAATCCAAATCCTTCCTAGTGAACCCCCAAGCAACAATTCCAAGAGGAGATAAGACAAAGTACACATAACCATCACTGAACTCTTGTTGTCTCAGAAATATAATTCATAAAGAAGAAGTTAACAAAAGCCAAAGCTCAAAAATATCCCAGAAAAAGGACAACCCAAGACCTCCCAAAAGATAAACCAGAACTTCCTCAAGAATTAAAAAGAAACAGAAAACCCCCTAAGGAAAAAATAAAAGACAAGATAGTCCATGTGAAAACCCAAAGCCAACGACTATATATGAAGAGCGCTAGCAAAGTATAATTTGCAAAAGAACCTAGCCCAAAAGTGGATAATAAGCCACAATTATTCATCATTGAGCCACAACTTGCTTGAGAAAGAAACCATCTTTCTTAATCTGGTGGTGAATAATACCAGAGACCTCAAGAGCTCTAATAATCTCCAAGCCATACATACCCAAAAAACCACATAAGCGCGAAAGACTATTAACAACCCAATTCACGGCATCCCAACAGTGAATAGTCTCAACGACATCCAATGCGAAAAGCAAGAGGAACGAAAAGGCCTCACCTTAGCAAACGATATTTTGAGATAAATCCTTTCGCAAATGATATAGTACCCTTAACCAAAAATCTTCACAAATGGCGAATGCGACGCCTCTTTTATTAAATAACAACAGATCATAAACTCATTTTTCGTTGAGGAAATCTTCCAAAAATTCAAAGGAATATGAAAACAAATATTCCTCTCCTACAATTATCAGGATACCAAGGATGAATCGGCATAGAATATGTAAAATCATTAGGGTTTTTACAAGGGTATAAAGACAGTGGAGGAGGAGGAGCCTTAACTGAGAATAAAGTAATATTATATATTTTTCTTTTTCGTACTATCTTTATACCATTATGTAACGTGACTTGATTAGATATGAATTATAAATTTATTTATTTATTTCAATATAAATTTATTGTATTTTCAACAAAATCAAACCACATAATAGGTTAGTCTAAAAGTGATATGATAAATGGTCGTATATAATATTCATAGTCGCTTATGAGCTTATGCCGGAGAGGCGATCGTTTTGGATTTTTTATTTTTTGACATGTTTAGGGATCCCCGATCATTTAGATGTAGTATGTGTATTAAATATATACCCTAATTTAAATATTTAAACTAAAAATAATAACAATGCTCCTGACAACAGAAATTAAGAAAATGATTCATTTTCTTTCATTAGATCATGAATCGGAACAACACTAGCATTTGTTATATTATTTATTTATAATATTTTTATATAGAGAATTTTTTTTTCATCGGTGTTCGGGTCAGCTTTTACGCACCATGACTAATCCAATGGGAAATATGCACGCCTCCCCATGCATATTCTCACTTAATCAAAATTAGGTTACCCATGTTTAAGAAGGAGATTCAAACCATGTACCTCTTGCTTTACCTCATTCAACCAATTGGACTATTATATAAAGAAACTTTATATTTATAAGTTTGTTTCACACATCCAAAATGTGAAAATCATATAACATTACTCTTTAAAGTTGTAAAAATATCCTCATTTATCTTTTGAAGCTCCTTTTTTTTTGTTTTAAATACTTTCATTAATAACCTAAACGATTACTACCTCCATTCCATAGTAATGGACTTTTTAGAGTTTTTCACATATATTAAAAAATCTAAAAAATAGGTAAAGTTTAGTTTAAAATAGAGATAATATCTTATTAAGTCCAAAAACACAACATCCCACCTCTATAGAGTCCAAGAATTTTTCCACCCCCTTGAGCGTCCAATTTCTTTTTTTTATTCCATCGCTACCCCTATTACTTGCCACTATTATATTATACAATATTATATAAATTAGTAACTGATCCCTTATATAACACTAATCAAATAATATCCCTTAATATTAGCTAATATTTATAGTAATATTGTTAGGTATTCCACGTTTGAAGATACACCATCGTCCATTCACGAAATTGAGTTTACTCTACCACTCATGAAGCAATTAACCCGCAATCAACAGTTTTAAGGTATGCATTAGCTCTAAAAAAAAGTGTATTATATTACGTTTCTTGCATTACGCAATGTTAACAGGTGTATATATCATCATATTAGCATTTCTTATTCTTGTTAAACATGTCACGATATTATACATTTATGTAGGTTTTTGCTATACTTATGGCATCCAATGTGCTTGTTGTTTTCCGTTCCTTGGAGGAGAAAGCATTGAAGCTATTCAGATTGTTCGATTCGTATCAGTCGGTTAAGGATTATGTGTATGAATCATGGCCTACCTTGGTCGGGAAGAATATTGGTCGGGAGAAAGCATTGAAGCTATTAATTTTAATTTCGTATTCCTTTCTGTCTTGATCTTATGTAATAAGTGATTCCCAGGAATCACATATAACAATCTTGTATTGTTTTTCATCTGAGAATAAATGTGTTTTCACTTTAATTGGTTCAATTTTTATGTCTTGTAGCTGTCGTTTTAGTTTTAATTCCCACACACCGACATTATAAACTGGCACACCACCAAGATCAAACCTATAACCCACCTCCACATGTTCTTATTTATTTATAGTATTCGACAACCCATTAGTCTTAGGTTACACCCCATCAGAATTACACAAATAACCCACCAACTCATCTGCCAGTTTAAACTAAACAATTTTTAACCAACTCATTGATTTTGTAGTACAACCCATCAGATTTACATGCGCAACCCAATACATATTGTATCTTACTTCCATCAAATTTAATACTAAATCCAACCCATCAGTTTATACATCCAACCCATCAACTTTCCAAACATAACCCATCGTCGGCAGTGGGTTGCTGTGGTATCTTCGTCCTAGCCATTTTCTATTATTCCGGTGGTGTATCGAGATGAGGGCTAGGGTTTAGTGGGTTGAATGTTTGATAGACGGTGTGTTGTTCAGATTTTGATTTTTGTGTGACGCTTGTTTTTTTTTAATTAATGGTGTGTGATAAATTTTTGCATGAAATCAGCGCATTTGGTTATGGTAACTGAAGAGACAATTAACGCTTGAAGGAGGACAATTGAGTCTTTTGTAATGGGTTGGACCTGATGGGCAATGGTCCAACCTCTAAGGACTCTATTAAGAAATCACCCTTTAAAATAACTAATATATCTATAATTATAAAAGAAAAAAATTAAATATTTAGTTGTTAAGAGATTTAAAAAAAAAAGATACAATAGTAAAAAGATTACTTATTTTGCTTTGAATCATTAAAAATGATATATATTATGAAATATATTTTTTTAGCTAAAAAAACTATTATTATAAATGAAGATATTACAAAATAATCAATCTCAAAAAAAAAAAAAAATTCACTTTCTATCATTCTGGCCATTTGGACCGGATATGAATCTACAGAATTCCGAGTAAATTGCCTCGGAACTTGTATCTCCAATTTGAGCATATAAGTATATTGTTGTATGATTGTATCATCCAAAATGAGCTCCGATCTCCATATTAACAAGGCTATGTGACTTGAATATTGAGCGTATTGTTTTAGCATCAATAGAGTTACTAAAGAACGAAAACATAATTTTATTTTATTTTGTCAATATTTATAGATTGAATTTAAGAAGTATAATCAATGTATTTTCAATTTCATCATATATTTAAAATTGCTTCTTTCTTACATTGAAGAATGACGATTTATAAGATAAATATAATACAAAACAATACAAAAAAAAATATAAAACCCCGAAGAAGATAAATATATCATAAAACCCTTGAGATGAAAAGATTTAATCTTTTGCGTTAATGAAAGTTGACATTAGCTTGATAAGTCATTCCAGCTTGCCAAGTTGAAGGACAAACATTTGTAGCTATAATTGACTCATGGTTTGTGTAAGAAGTAACCTTGAAAGAAAGTGCTTGACCACCTAATGCTGAAAATGCTTGATAAGAAGCTCCCCAATTATGAGTCATACTAATCCAGTTTGTTTTGCTTCCCTTCACAGCCATGCTTGAAATATCACCCCCTCCATTAACATTCATCACATATACCAATAGCCAATATCCATTTCCTTGGAAACTGAATCTAATTCCTCCTTGTCTCGCACATGGAACCCTACGAGGAACAAGTTGGAAGAAAAACGATTTATATTTGTGAGGGTTGTGAATTTCACGTCATAATTCATGTTAAATTGCCAACTCAATTAAAAATTTGAACCGTTCAGAAAAGACTGAGAATATATTATATGAGATTTATATTTCAACAATTCATTTATGTTTAAGAAAATATTAGATCAATAACTCGGTTTATCTTTTTGGAAAAGTGAATGTAATCTATATTTGTCTGTTTTAAGACTCATTTATCAAATAAAATTAGCTCCATTCAATTTAAATTTTCTTAGCACTATATTTAGAATACTTTTCAGAGGCATGACAATGTAAAATCCGAATGTGAAACAACCTTAGGAAAAGCTTTTATCAAGATATTAATTACCATACCTGCGATATGAAACTGGGACAATTCCACCTATATATTGAGCAATTTTCATGAAAGCGGGTTTGGACATATCAAAATGTTCACGAGGAGGATTGCACCAACCACCATCATTGTTAGGCTTACCCCAATTAGGTGGACAAAGATTTGTTGAAGTTATAGTAACTGCAGGTGATCCTTTGTAACAATATTTTGAATTTACACAACGAATTGAAAAACATTGACCACATGAATATCCATTCTTGAATATTACTGTACTTAAAGCTGCAGTTGCTGTTCCATATCCACTATTGAATAAGTTTCCAAATCCACAAGCTCCTCCTGCAATAAATAATAATATAATTCTTTTTATTAGCTAGGAAATATGTAGAATTTATATAGCTAGAGTTAGGTTGATCTACATAATGGTGCTTAGTTCGAGACATTAATTGTCCCGTTTTTTTGGGGGTTAAATTTCTACTACCTTCATTCCATAATAATAATCTATTAAGAGGTTTTCATACTTATTAAGAAATTTAAAAAGTAGACAAAAATTTGTTTAAGATGACCCACTTATCCCAAATTATAAAAAAGAGAAAATTAAATATTTAATTAGTAAGAAATTAAAAAAAAAAAGTAGAATGGAAAAAAATTATTTATTATGTATTGGAACTTTAAATATAACAAATATTGTGGACCAATTTTTTATTTAAAGAAACTATTATTATGAAATGGAGGTAGTATATACTTTGGAGAAAGAGCGAAGAATTTCTTCGGAAGCTTTCACCAATGCAGCCGAATTTGGAAAATATTAGAAGGGAACTTCAAAAAATCGGACTTTAATAATTCAAAATATATCAATTATTCTTTCATACTTCATAAAGCTTAAATTAAAGAAAGTATTTTGAGTATTTTCCAAAACTCGGGGTTGGATTTTCTTGGCCCAAAAGTAAATATGTTTCTGCATGCAAAATGTTCAGATCAATTATTTATAAGGTTATGACACAAAAAAACGCACCCATTGTTTCAGACGCAGTCTCGTCTCCATAGAATGTGGCGAAAGCTTGTCTTGGTGCACCGGCCCTAAAAACCACCGACGAAGGTGTAGCCCCGTAATAACCGGCAGCTATGGATGTGCCAATTACCGAGAAAAGCCCGATAAGAAAGAAGCATAAGAATCGACATGATTGACTTGAAGAAGAGGCCATGGCTATTGAAACTCTTCTTGATGTGTTAGATAAAACTTGCAAATACATAACTGAGTTGCATGTCTTTTATATAAGATGTTTGGTGCATAGAATTGGACATAGTGCGTTAGTGATCCTCACGAACAAACTATTTTTCGAAGTCAACTTGTCTATTTTAAAACTTGTTAATGGAAATTATATTTTATTAAGCCGGCCTCAATAGAATTACTAATATACGTGTCCAAATAAAATAGAAGATAGAATTACAAACAAAATTGTTCAAATAAATATAACAAATGAAAAACATTGAAATAGCTGACAAAGGTTCATAAATATAGCAGTTTTCAAGGAATGAAGATTTAGTTCATAACTACCTAAACAAAACTAATGAATAATAATTATTGAATCTTGTTTAAAAGATAAAATAAAATGAAGGGAAAATGACCTAAAAAATTAAACTAATAATTTTTTATGTCCAATTAAATCAAGATAAAAAAACCGGCCCAATAAAATCATGAACTTAATTATTTAATAGCCTATTTGACTAAACTACCCTTACTTAACTTTTATACTACAAATTACTTAATATATATACCCTAATTATTATAAAATCTTATTTCATTTCATTTGTTGTTTCTCTCTCTCTCACACTCTCTCTCTCTTCTGATTTGCAAGTGAATCAAGTCCAGATTCTAAGATGAAACCGATCTCTCATCACTTCCATCAAACACCTCGTCTCTGTCTCTCAAATTTTGCTCAAGAAGTCGATCATCTGGTCAGTGCTTCGAGAAAATGGAGTCGCAACAAAGGCGACTGTAATTGGAGATTACTATAGACATAACGGTGATGGTGATGGAGATATTGATTATGGCGACGATGATGAAGAAGAGGATCAGATCTTTTGATTATATTATACAAATTTTATTGCTATTTTATCTGACATATGACTTCGCCGTAATGCCCTCATCAAAGGTTTGTATTGTATCAACATCTCTCTAAATCTCTCTAATATGATCAATCTAAAACCTTTGTGTTGTATCAACATCAAAGGTTCTGAAAATTGAATTATTGTTTACACAGTGATACCACTTCAGCATCTAGTAAGCTTTTGTTTACATCTTGTGAGCCGATCTTTTGAGTTCCAGGTATAAATAATAATAATAAATTATTTAATCCCATCAAACCGTTTAGGTGCCTCTCTCGATTGGTCCGTAAGGGTTGTATCGCAGCTGAGCATGGCTACTTTCTAAGGTATGTTTTCTAATCTTACAATATTTTTTGTGGTTCGTTAGTAATGTTTAGTAAAGTATGTAAAAAATTGATTAAATCCTTAATGAATGGTGATGGGATTTACATCCCATTGAGCGGGTGATGGGATTCATCCCATTGAACCCGTGATGGGATTTACATCCCATTGACCGCGTATGATTTAGTTAAAGATATTTGGAGACGACGAGCAGTCGTGGTGGAAGTTATGTGGTGCAACAATGGTTTCAGAATCGAAGGTACATTACCGGTTCATAGTTTTCCTTGCTTTGTTTTATTAAAATTATGTAAATTTAGTTTTTGTGTTGAAAATTTGTCCTCTATGAACATTAGTGAGACACTTTTTTTTTTAATTTAATGTGAACTTTAGATTCGTTGAGTATAAAGTCTGTGTTTTTTCGTTAAATAAGTGTAAATTACTTAATTGCACCGTTGGTCCCTGTCAAGTTCCTTAGAGTAATTCGTCTCTTAGGTTTAATTTGCTGCTAAGATATTAATTGCTAGGCAAGTGGTAACGTAGACATGGAGATAATAGTCTATTATACGATGGAGTTAGTGTTTCTAGTGGAAATGTTTTAGCAGCACAGGTGAGTCTGAGTCACTTTTACAGTTATAAATATAATCTCGCAACAAATCAGTAACTTCTTCATATATTTCAGAGAAGAGGAGTAGTTGAAGGTATTGATTTTGCCTCAAAGGTGCTGAATATTCACAATACCAAAAGAGTTACAAAAGAATATAAATTCTTCTATCATACCAAAAATCTCCTGATAAATCATATACATTACATAATATTTAACAAAATAAATAAAAAAACAAAATCCAAATATAATTTACCTTTTTAATAATCAATGTAATTGATTTTCATCTTCATCATCTATTTCATCAAGTATTACATATTTTGCAGCTTTATTTCCTCCTCCTATTGCTACTATTTCATCTTCACTTCTTTTATGTAGCTTATTATATCTAAAAGAAAAAGATAATTAATTAATTTTATTTTAACTTTTTTTTTTAAAACAAGAAAAAGAAAAAAGATGAAACTTACTTGTACCAATTGAATAATCCAACCCCAACCATTATTGTAGCAAGTCCAATACCTTTTAAGAATGTAAACTCATCGTGAAAGTAAAACACTGCCACCTGTACATTCATTCATCATTTAATTCAATTAATATATATAGGTCTCTATATTATGCAAAAATTGCAGTATTAGGTCCCTATATTATGCAATAATGTGGATTAATATTGGCAAAACATTTTTGGAAAGAAACTAGTTAATTGCAATATAGGTCTTTATACTATGCAAAAATTGCACTATATGTCCCTATGAGAAGAGGAGTAGTTTCCACTTCTTTTTAATAATTGAAACATTTCTCAGCAAATTTGAGACCAGTTTCTATATTGATGTTTCAAGTAACACAGGGACCAGTGTGTAATTTACCTGCAAAAACATGTGATGTTTTTGATAGTGGTAAATTCTTATTTGAATATAGTTCTGACTTTGAGATATTAGTAAAGAAACAAGTAATTGTGCTGCGAAATCCACTAAAGTAGCTTTTGACTCTATTTTGAAAAATATTGCAGATCAGTCCATCTGTGATACGAGTATTATGAGATAGTGTTGTTGCAGATTCGATGAGTCGTAACAAGATAGTACAATTGACGTTCCAAGAACTAAATGATGCTGAATCTAATGGAAATTCGTATGAACAGTTGCTGGGTTCCAAGTGTTTATCGATTTTTAATCTGTCTAAAGCATGAAGAGAATGCCTGAAACTTATGTAATACTTATTCTATCATTTCCTTTTCCTGATTTATAATCTGCTTTAAGAAGAAACTATCCTGTAACTTTTCTGTTTTATCCTTTGGGTACGCTAGCTGCTGTTTGTATAATTTGTTTTACAATTTCATACTGTGTTGATTAACATAATCAATCTTTTTTAATTACTAACGTATACAAAATCAAATCTAATTAAATTAACGGATTGTCATGTCTCGTGAGAAATGCCTTGATAAAAAAAAATTGAGGCAAAACATTCAAACGTGTGTTGAGTTTGTTCTTTAGAGTGGAATTAAAACATTACCCTTTTGCATATTCGTGTGTATTGTGTGAGATTGAGATTATATAGAAGATATATGTTGAAGAGGCAATTGGACATTCATGGTTACGAAAGCAACATATATTTCATTTTAAAGTAATATTTGAGGAAACAATGACAAGGAAATGAACACATGTTAAATTCTGTTAAACGTAATAACTAGGATGAAACTAAAAATTAAAATTCCCCTCCTTTTTAATCAAAATAAAGTTAATTACACGAGTAACACATTAAATGATTGAAATTCTTTCTTATCCCAGAGAAGCCATGCACAAAGCTTCTCCCATAAACTAATGAAAAAGCACCTTTGATTTGAATTGAAATTGAACAAGGTTTATATTATCAGGATAACAACATTAAGAAGATCAGATCAAGGCAGTTGTACAACTCAATCCGTTTCAAGAGGTTATGGTATTGAGATTTCCAGCCAGTGGAGCATTATTCAAGTATGTTTCTTCTGTTAACTCACCAAAATACTCCATTATCCCATGATCTGCATTCCAAGTTAAATAGTTCAATAGCTCTTCAAAATGGAAATAAACTCATGTTATCTATCTAACTTAGCAAAAAGAAGACATAAAGACCACCTCTTTACCTGATTATTCGCGGTGACGGGATTATTCGCGGTGACGGGATTATTCGCGTGACGGGATTTTTCGCGGTGACGGGATTTTTCGCGGTAACGGGATTCCTCGCGGTGACGGGATTTTTCGCGGTGACGGGATTTTTTGCGGTGACGGGATTTTTCACGGTGACGGGATTTTTCACTGTGACGGGATTATTCGCGGTGACGGGATTTTTCGCGGTGACGGGATTCTTTGCGGTGACGGGATGCCTCGCGGTGACGGGATTTTTCGCGGTGACGGGATTCCTCGCGGTGACGGGATTCCTCGCGGTGACGGGATTCCTCGCGGTGACGGGATTCCTCGCGGTGACGGGATTCCTCGCGGTGACGGGATTTCTCGCGGTGACGGGATTTTTCACGGTGACGGTATTTTTCGCGGTGACGGGATTTTTTGCGGTGACGGGATTCCTCGCGGTGACGGGATTTTTCGCGGTGAAGGGATTTTTGGCGGTGACGGGATTTTTCGCGGTGACGGGATTCTTAATATATTTTTGCTCACACCTTCAACACTATGAATACAGTCTGCATTAAACCATCTAGTAACATTATAAATTCAAAATTGTACCTGCAAACATAATAAGAAGACATCTGGTTTATTGCTCATCAATTTTAATGTTTCAAATACACACGTGACCACATGTGATATGGTCCATTTTCATCATTAAATTGTATAACTGCTAAATTGCACGGTTATAACTTACTCTATGAAACACATTATTAAATTCTCATCATCACCAATTCACCATACATTATCTATAAAACCTAAAACCAAGTTATTGTCGAAGATAGATCTTAAGCCAAGTCGATCAGTTAGTACAAGTACAACACAAGAAAAGAAAAGTAAAGGAAAATGAATACTATAAATATATTGGAATTCTTATTTTAATACCCAATTCCATGATTTTTACTAAAGTAATTAACCATATACCAGAAGCTAAACAAAACAAAACAAAACAAAAGAGTATTTGTTCTTCTCCAAGTTAAAATGTTACATTATACATCAATGAATAAATTAGCGCTGAACCTTCTTTACTTTTTCTCTCTCTATCTCTCTCACACGTGTGAAGTTCAAAGAAAGATTTACAGCAGAGTATACAACACAAAGTGGAATGAACAAAGAACAAGGTACATATAAAAGCTTCTCTCAAGTGGTACCAATATCAGGAGCCAAAGTTTTAGAAGGTAAATTTATTCCCCCTCCTTTAATAGATAGTGGGACCCTTTAATGAAGTGGCTCTACTCACAAGATTAGAATCTATAAACACAACTATCACAGTGATGTCATCATGAAAATGTATTCTTACACCTCTTTCTATTTTCTTCAAATCTGAATATCTCATTTCTCTTTTCTTTGCTGCTTCAAGTAATGCTGTTTTCACTAATTTCCTTGCACTTCCTGTTAATATCATTTAAATTTTAATCAAACAAATAAATATTATAAACCCAAAGATACGATTATTATAAATCTAACATTGTGGGGGCTATTTTGTACAATATCTACTGCCTTCTGATTGGTCAGATGCTCCCAAAGACACGTTCCTATTTTTTGCATTTTATTACACCACATTAATCTATACTCTTCAGAATTCTCACATTTCACTTGTGTTTGTGCTTGTACTTTCATCTTCATAAATTGCTCCAAAGAACCTTCTAGACCTCGATCAATCTTGCTCCTTTTGAGTGAAGTATTAGTAAGCTCTGTTCCAAATGCTCTTTTCTTGGGCACATTGAAATTAGTTAAAAGGATTTGTAGTTTCATTTTTTTGATTTTTCTCTCAATCCTAACCATCTAAAATGCAGGTTTTCTTGTTACAGGGTGATGAGTCTGCATATAATACAACATAAACTTCATTTTTAATTATCTTCTTAAAATGCATATAAAGCAGAATAATCAATTAATCAATCAATCACCTTCTCGATAAATTTCATCGAAGATAAGACGTTAGCAATATCGTATAGCCTTCTCACTTTAGTTGTAGTTAAAAAGTAACACAAGTGTTGGTTAATCAAAGCCATTTGAGGTGTAGAAACTATGAGTATTAGTTAATTACTTCTGTTCATTTGTGGATCTGCACCATTCTTGAGAAATATCTTAGCAACCTCTTCAAGAGATATTGTATCCATCTTAAAAAACAAAAGTGAAGCAAAATCAGATGGTAATAAAATGGTAATTTTTATATATAAATGATTGAATTTTCTTTCTTTACTTACGTTACTACAGAGAAAAAGCTTAAGAAAAATTTGAGTGAGAAGGGCTAGAGACTTTTCCTTCCTGTTATCTGATTGATTAAATCAAGGAATTTAAATAAGTTAATATAAATGAAATTACATAATTAAAAATAATTACCAGGTTTTGTTGCTGTAGATATTGGAACAAGAGTAGTTTTTTGCATACCTAAGACCATCAGATGCAAGTATGAGAAACTGATCGTGTGGTTGTAGTTGATGCATACAAATCGATGGATATGCACTTAATTAAGTCAAATCCTACCTAAACAATCGATAAGACATATCATCAGAAATTTACAGAATATAATCTCAATACAAAGACATTATTTATATATTTACATAGTAGAGAATATACCTTTGCCCCCAAAAGGTACGCTTGAACAACAGAATGTCCAAAAGGATCGATTAGTCCCATCAGTAGTGATTATTACATCTAAGTTGACTCTAATTGAATGATCAGTAACCTGAGAGAAGTATAATGGGATTCATCCCATTAGTGTATTAATCTTGATGTATTCTCAAGCCATTTGACTATCAGCTTTCAAACTTCAAGCAAACTTATGTCTTCTTAATTACTTGGTAATATATACACAGTTTAATCTACACAACACGTGAATCGTAAATAGCGTAACAACATGAGATAAACAACTCTAACAGACACAGGGCATCATAATATCCACTTATCCAGGTCAAATTCATTACTAACTGAAGACTTGCTTCATCCCATCATAGTGTAATTGTAGGAGGAGGAGGAACTAACCATGATAACCATGAATCTCAGGAAGTATAATTTTTAAAAGCTGAAGCTTCTGTTTTTCATCCCCAATAGTTCTAAGTTTGGCAACTGATTTGTTATGAAATATGAATATCAGTAAGTATCTTCTCAATATAATTTGGATTCTCTTTAGTAATAGGAAGCAAGGGTGGACCAAAAGCCTGAAGGTAACAAACACCATCACAATCTAATATAACACAAACAAAAAACAACAAACTTACAATCCCTTTGATGGTACACATATTAACAAGGTCCCTGGCAAATGCTACTCGTTTGATATTTGATCTAGAGAAACTCACACACGTCCAATAATTCACTGTCGCACCATTAACCATTTTCTATACACAACACACATATATTTGATCTTATAACATGAAAAACTTTTATCCCATCACCTCCGCCATATCCCGCCGTAATCAATTGAAGTAAAGCCACTGAATAAAGTTACGGGCTGTTGATGAGCAGTTGGGCAGATCGATGGCGGAGCGAGGCTTCAATTTGGGCTTTAAAGGATTGGAGGACAGTATCAATTCAATTTGGGCTTTGATACTAATCCCATCAATCCCAAATTCAACTCAAGAATTGAAACTCAAATCTGCTTCTTCGTCTTCGATCGATTGCAGCAGCGTTCTTCAGTTTGTTTTTGTGTGTGTGTGCGTGTGTTAGTGGGTGAGAAAAGTGAATGGTGTATTTTTTAATTTTAAATAGTATGTTATGTTTTTTTAATGGGAGTGTAAGGGTATATAGGTAATCTAAGTATACTAAGTAAAATGATGATTCCTTGGGACAACTATAATATTAATATTATTTTTTAGGACATTGACCCTAAAATGAAACTACTTTTAGGTATGAAATGATTCGGTATTCAAATGATAAAAAATGATAAAGTTTTGTAAAAAATCCTTTTCCTTCTTTTTTCTCTATGATTTTAAAATAATTTATTCTAAGAATCTAATTAGTTTTTTCATTTTAAAGGATCCAACTGTTAATGAGTTGTGGCTATTTATAGCGAGTCATGTCTGTGTTTACAATACATCAGAGAGCCATTTTGAACTATGAGTTATTTTAACTTTAATAAAATTCAGTTTTCAAACCTTTTAGTCATTATAGCACTTTGATCATTATAGAAACTATCGAGCTTATCACGTGTGTTTTTTTAATTAGTTGTGCACGTAACAGCCGTCACTTTCCTTTTATCCCATCCATTCTTTGATTAATTGATAAACTTTTTGGAGAAAGAAGTTGCAATGATAAGACAAGGAAAAGAAAATTTGAGGATGATGGCAATATAAAAGATGATAATCTAGTGATTTATGATACGGCTGAATTTATTTGGTTTAGCGATGCCTCGTTTACTAAGAAATGGGAGCCTGCAGGGGTTGTGGCAATTGGAATTGATAGTGCTAGTATGATAAAACACAGGATGGGGAGCAGATGTTTTATTAATAGTGTTATTGAAGGAGAGGTTTGTGCCCTCCTTATCGCCTTGAGGACAGCTAGGGCCCTCAAGGCGCGGAGTAGTTCATTCTATTCAGATAACCTTGAGGTGGTTCAAGGTATTACGGCAAATAAAAAGCTCCATTGGGGGTTAAACTACATAATGAACGAAATCAAAGGGTTGCTTGATAATTTTCCGACATGGAAAATTTCATACGTGAATAGAAGTGGTAACACCATTGCCGACTATTACGCGAAATGTATCAGGCTTAATAGGGATCTCTCAAGATGGACGAACTACTCGGTGGTTGGATAATTCAACTTTTTTAGTAGAATTTGTAACTAACTTCTTCTTTTTCTTAATGACAAAAAAAGTATGTCATTTTCAAAAATCGATGCCCATTTTTTTGGACAATGTTTTTGGGTTTGTTGCCTTTTGGAATTAACACTTTTAAAATATAATATAAAATAATTATTTTTATATCAATTTAAATAATAATAAAATGGTGTAAATTTAAATATAATTATCTATAATATTTTAAAATATAATATAATATAATTTTTATTGTTAAATAAGATTGATATATCATTTTTTGGAAAAAAATAGATGAAAAATCTTTCATTTAACATTTAAATAGAGAAGATCCAATATTTTTTATATACAAATATTAATTCTTTTGAACTCTGACTACAAGATAGGTAAGATCGATAGTTGGTCTAGTGGTTAGACTACTCCACAGAGACCAAAATGTCCAAGAATCGAATCTTTTTAGAGTCAAAATGATTTCGAGTCCAAAGTGGCTCTCATGTGTATTAAAAAAAATACAAGATAGGACATAGTATATGTACATGGTTCTATTAAAACACAAAATTTATATAATTAGTCAAATTCATCAGATCCTACACATTTGAAACTTATTAATTACCAAACCAACTTTGTAAGCTTGATATAATCTATTTTTTTCTACGATAATCTTGAATCACAAAAGCATTCCTACTGAGAAGACTATTTGAGAAGAAAAAGATACTAAAGATAGGATAAAAAACGAATATAATAAAGAGGAGCGGATAGATCTAGAATAAATTGGTTAACTTATGGCGATAAAAGTACTAATTTTTTTCACTTAGCTACGATTCAAAGAAGGAAAATTAATCGGGTAACCAGAATCAAAGACAAAGATGGGATTTGGAAAGAAGATACAAAAGATATTAAAATCTGCTTTCAAGAGTTTTATAATTGCGGAAGAACCAACTACAGAAGATAACATTAAACTAGTTGCTGATTTCATCAAACCCAGAATTACGGTAGATATGAACTCAGAATTAACAAAAATACCCACTGTAGAAGAGATTGAACTTGCGGTAAGGGAATTATCTGCCTCCAAAGCACCTGGTCCAGATGGTCTCGACGGTAAATTTATAAAGAATTATGGGACACTGTTAAGGACACGGTGATTAACATGGTTATGGAGTCCTTTAATAGCAATTTACCCCTTGATAATATTAATGATACTCTTATTACATTAATTCCCAAAGGTTTAATTTAGGAGAAGCTACAAAATTATTGCAAAAATTCTTTCTAACAGGCTTTGTTTGATTATGGACACAATTGTCTCGCCTACTCAATCAGTTTTTATTAAAGGTAGGACTATTCAAGATAATATCATTTTTGCTCAGGAAATTTCTTTCTTTATGGATAGGAAAAGAAAAAATAACAAACATATGGCGGCTATAAAGATTAACATGGCAAAAGCCTACGATCAGGTTAGATGAGATTTTTGTCTTAGAAGTGCTTAATAAGCTTGGGTTCTGCAAAAAATGGATTAACTGGATTATGAATTGTATAAATACGGTTTCCTTTAATATTAATTTAAACGGTGAAAGACTTGATAAATTTAGTCATGGGAGAGGACTTAGACAAGGGGATCCATTATCCTCTTTCTTGTTTTCTATTATTACAGAATCTTTAATTATCATAGTGGAAGCTTACGTTTCTAATGGTAGTATTAAAGGTATTCAAATTAATCGTAATTGTCCTATTATTTCTCATTTGCTCTTTACAGATGATTCGCTTTTTTCTTGGAAATCAAAAATACTGACTTAAACAGATTTAAAGAATGTTTAGGATCTATTGCCCAGGATCTGGTCAAAAGATTAATTTTGACAAGTCAGCTATCTTGTTCAGCTAAGAAACTCCAGATGATCTGAGAACACATTGCTCTTCCATTTTGAACATTAAAGAGACCTTTGATTTGGGGAATTATCTAGGAATACTCTTATGCCATAAAAGGTCTAAGGTTGATTCTCTCGAGTGGATTGCAAAAAAAACTATTTAAAAATACGGAGGGATGGAAAGCTAAACTCCTTCGGAAGGAGGAAAAGAAGTTCTTATCAAAGCTATCCTACAGACTATACCTAACTATTATATGTCGATTTTTTCTTTCCCGGTTTCTTTTTACAATAAACTAATCTCGGCCATCTCTATCTTTTGGTGGAACTCATGTGAAAAAAATAGAATACACTGGATTTCTTGGGAAAAGATAGCTATAGAGAAACTCATAGGAGGATTAGGCTTCAAAGACTTTAAAAAAATAAATACGGCTTTTCTGGTTGCGCAAGCTTGGAGAATTATGAATAGCCCTGGAAACCTGGCAACAGAATTACTTAAAGGTATATATTTTAATAAATCTACATTCATGAATACAAAACTGAGTCAGAACCGAACTTGGAGCTGGACGAGTCTTATGGAAGGAAGAGATATGTTGAAAAAATATGGATTGTGCTCAATTGGAAATGGGAAAAACATTAATATATGGGAAGATAGGTGGATGGACACTAGATGGAAACTAGGAAAACCCACACGATGCAGCCTAAAACATGTTAGCGAAATAAAAGTATTTAGGAAAAAAACACACTATGATTGGCGTTTAAAACCTCCACCTAGGAGGTGATATAAGAGTTAACCAAAAAGGGGTGACAAATATCATTACTCAAATAGAATAATGATATGTGGCATCCCTTTTTGGTTCACTCTTGTATTGCAAAATAAATCATTTATTAGAACAAATTTTATCTAATTTTATTTTGATGATTTTTTCTATTTAAATTAATAACCTATCTATTTTTTTCTATACATCTGAGGTCTAAAAGACCGATAAGCCTAATCTAGCTTACAAAACTCCTGAAGGAGTGTCCAATATATTCCTTGGGGTGGCCCACCCACACTTATCATTCATGATTAGTCTCTTTAGCTCTTCTGGTGGATCACTGTAATTAACCGCATCGCCCTCTAATCTTGCACCCATTTTAGCCATGAAGTCCGCACAAGTGTTCGTCTCTCTATACCCATGAACGAATTCGTAACCCGGATGACTACTCATGGAATGTAGAGATATTCTCCATAGTCACCCGGGTTACGAATAATTTATCTATTTTTCCCCCTTAACTATTACTGCATCAAAATTATAAAAAAAAAAAAGTAGATTTTTTTTTCAAATGAAAAAGTAGAACATTACTTCCTACATACATCTATTACATTATAATCAAAACAAACACTTAACTTTTCTCAGAATCCTCAACTTTTGCCTTTCTCACTGTAAACAACCTCACACATTATATATCATATGAAAGCCACCTCAATCTTTACATAGTATACGCACAAACCCCTCAACTTAACATTCATCGCCTCTAGTCCCTGCAATAAAGCACTTAGACTTTGACAACTTCTCTAATTTTCCAATTATCACTCAACACCTCATTTGCTGCAACATTTCAAAATTTAAATCTACAATTGGAACTTTTATGATTCTCACTAAGTAAGTACTACACCTCGATGCGATCTAGCAATTCTAGCTAGCTTGCTAAACCCGGCAAATCTTGGATATTCATAAGTTACAAGCCTCTCCAAATATTCCAAAATTTATATTATGTGGATTAGGAGAATAGGTCATAGAATTATAAATTAGTTAGTCAGACTAGCTATGTCGCTTGTTATACTTGTGGATTGGGTTTGTACCTCATTTACTAAGTTCAATTATTATTTTGTTATTTGATCTAGAACCGACAGAAATTGGCTAACTATTTCTTATGAATATAATAATCTTAACGTTTTTCAAAAAGAAAACATATATTTAGATTTAGATAGTCCAATCATTTTATTTCTGTGTTTTAAATATTTTATTTTCTTTTTAATATAACTTTTTACATAGCAAAAATAAATAAACGGACTGAGATTATTAAGAAATACTCTTAACAATCTGTTTCATCATAGCATTAAAAAAATGCTCATTTCTTCCCTTAGGAGAATGATGATATACAAGATAAATAAAAAGAAAAACTTGAGAAAAATTCAAAAAAGATAAATTAAAATAGAAGGACCACTCTCCAGTGATTACGAAATCCTGGGATCAGATAAATATCACGAGACTTAAGAAGGTAAAATGCAGATTAATGGAAATTGATGGATTTAGAAGCTTGATAAGTCATTCCAATTTGCCAATTTGAAGGAGCAACATTTGTAGCTATAATTGTCTCATGATTTGTGTATGAAGTTAGCTTGAAAGACAGTGATTGACCTCCTAATTGTGAAAATGCTTGATAAGAAGCTCCCCAATTATGAGTCATACTAATCCAATTTGTTTTGCTTCCCTTCACAGCCATGCTTGAAATATCACCTCCTCCAGCTACATTCATCACATATACAAGTAGCCAATATCCATTTCCTTGGAAGCTGAATTTTATTCCCCCTTTTGGCGCACATGGAACCCTACAAGAAACAAGTCGAGAATAAATGCGCGCGTTTTATTAGTAAATGTAGTGAATAACTATCAAAAGCGAGAGTTATATATATATATAAATATAGTACCTTCGGTATGTGACAGGGACAATTCCAGCTATATATTGGGCAATTTTCATGAACGCGGGTTTGGACATGTCGAAATGTTCACGAGGTGGATTGCACCATCCACCATTGTTATTAGGCTTACCCCAATTAGGTGGACAAAGATTTGTTGAAGTTATGGTAGTAGAAGGTGATCCTTTGTAGCAAAATTTAGAATTAACACAACGAATTTGAAAGCATTGACCACATGAATATCCATTCTTGAATAATACTGAACTTAATGCTGCAGTTGCTGTTCCATAACCACTATTGAACAAGTTTCCATATCCACAAGCTCCTCCTGTAACACAAACATTATAATGAGTTATAGTTAGGGATCAAAATGAGATCTAATTAACCAAGACGGATCGATTCAAGAATTTTTTCTCAATGGGGGCTAAAAGTTTCAAGATTGAGTTTTGTCTTAGGCTAACCAGGATATATGGTGGTTTTTTGTTTTGGTTAATTTTTATCTATGTCTTTCAATGGGGCTAAAAATCACTCAGAAGATATTTATACTATATATATCTCCCATTGGGATATTAGGGAGGGGCCAAAATTATTTGTTGGTTGCTAAGGTGGTTCTAGGCAACAACTTCGATTTTTATTCGTTGAATTAAGTGCTATGTAAATTTCTATATTAATCAATAATGGTAGGATATGTCCCAGTATCATGCAAAATAGTTTATATTACTGAATCATTGTACTATAGGTTCCTATATTATTAAAAAACACATAAAATAGTTGCACTATTATGTCCTTATGTTATGCATAATAACCTTTTAATAGTTGCAATAGCTTTATAGTGATAAATATAAAGACTTGCATAGCTGCAATAACTTTATTTTGATAGTTGCAATAGCTTATAACATCGTTATATTTTTTTTATGTAATAGCTTTATTTTAGTTGCAATAGCTTTATAGTGATAAACATAGTGATAAATAGTGCACTATATGTCCCTGTGTTATATAGAAATTTAATAGAGTAGAGTGTAAAAAGACTTGGCAACTACTAAACAATGAGGAATAAGCTTATAACAATAAAAATATGCAGTACCCATTGTTTCAGAGGCAGTCTCGTCACCATAAAACGTGGCGTATGCATTTCTTAAAGCGCCGGTTTTAAAAAGCGTTGTAGGTTTAGGTGGCGTAGGCTTTGGCTTAGGCTTAGGCTTTGGAGTAGGCTTAGCCGGGGCGTAATAAGATGCTGTTGTAGTTGTGATAATTAATCTGGATAACAGTAGGATGAGAAAGAAGGGTAAGAATGTAGATGATGCACGTAAAGAAGCCATATTAGAAGCTCTAGTTATGTGTTGTGTTGTGTTAGTAGCTAGCTAGAAGTTGTAATGCTAAATTGAGTTGCATGTTTAGCTTTTTATAGATATTTAGTTACTAGGTCAGTACGTGATCTCCACTAACATTGTTGTTTCTCAAAGTCAACTACCAATTGAATATGATAGGTAAGGAGATTGGTAATTATGAAATATGGTTTCATCCCAAAGGAAAGCCTAGAGGTTAGTGGTTAAGGTGTGTTTGACCTATATTATTTTTTTAAGTTCAATTCATGCAACCTAACTATTACAAGTATTCCTTTGAATAAATTAGTGTCTATATTAGTACATATCATTGCACTTACAAAATTTTATCAACTAATGGATAGACTTTATCGATCGTTTAGGGATGGCAACAGATCGGATATCCGTGAAAAATAGCATAACTACATCTACATCTATTAAGAAAAACGATAACCAAATCCGCATCCATTAACTATCGGATTTTAAAATTATTTACCAAATCCGCATCCGCGGCGGATACGGTTTATCCACGGTTAATCCGCATCCGCAATCATTCAATAGGTTTTAATTAAAATAATCTAATAAAATATTTTTAAAATTATAAATTAGTTACAGAATTATTAGGAGACCATAAAAAATTATTATGCAATATAGTGATAAACTAGAAAATAATCAGTTATATATTTTATGTATGAAATAATTTTATTTGATCGATATTATGTAGAGAATTTATACATATAGAATAACTTTATATAAAGTATATATATTTTTATATTTTTATATTTTATATTTTATTCAGATATCGGATTATCCGTCAGATTATTGTAAAAAACCAAATCCTAACGAATAATCCACCGATTACCTTTTGTGAGAACCAAACCCTCATGGATGCACCATCGGTTCCACTAACGGATTTTTAATCAGATCGAATATCCACCGGTTACGGTTAATATTTGAACTATTGTCATCCCTACGATCGTTAATGATTATGGCGTTTCCATGTAAGTTAAAAAATTCCTTTTAATTTTACGACACGTATTCAAGTATACCAAATATTGAGAATTTAGTTTGTTTTGACGAAAAACATTGAAATTATAGATCTTGAAATTAGCTGAGATTTAATAATAGTTTACTCGTTGATATACCAAAATATCGGATTAAGAAATTTTTACCATCCTGATTTTAAAAAGAGAAGAGGTTATTGGAAATAACCTTAACAATACAAATCTAAAAGTAATGAGATGTATCATCCAAAATTATATTACTCAATGACGTGATGTAAATTAGTTGGTATAAATTGTAAATTTATTGATTTTATTGATATAATTAACGATTTTTACCAGCCAATTTACGCCACGTTATTGAGTGGTATTTGAATGATATAATTTTAGATGGGTCATATCATTACTCCCAAACGAATCATCTTTATGGAAAAGCTAAATATACGGAATCGATAGTAAAATTTTGTATTACTCGTTAGAGGTAAATCAGAGGGTATAGAAGGGTTGGCTCGTGTATTACTCATATAGGCGAACCGAGATAGTAGAAACAAAGAAACCAAGATGCCGTGTAAATTGAGTCAAAAATTATTATATAGGAAGAAATACTCGAGCAATGAAAACATTAGACCTTACTATTAAAATTATTTAGTCTTCTTAAGGTACACTTTTTTTGGGATTTTTAGCCCCGATTTTGTTTAACAAATATATAAAAATTTACCTACCAAATTATCATTTTGAACTGATCTAACTTAGTATTTTATTAATTTAATTCATATTAAGAAAATTAATGGGATAATAATAATATGCATTTGACTTACGATGTGCATTTGATACAACCTCCTAATGGGATGGAAGAGCTACTACATCATTACAAGAATTCAACCTATATGTATATCTAGGTGTGTATATTTTCTATAAGAATTGTTGTAATTTCTTATCAAGATTAACCTTCAAATCACAATACTCAAGTAACTAAAACCAAAGAAAATATGCGAGAAAGTAAGAACACAGAAATTTATCTATCGTGGTTCAGTCAAAATAGACCTACATCCACGTTGAGCTCCGATGAGAGTTGCTCAGCCACTAGAAATCACAAGGGATACAATTTTTCAGATCACCTTACAATTACAAACCACAAATCAATTGAATACCGCTTCTAATCTAATTCTCGAACCCTAAAATACTAATAAGGCTATCTAGTGATTAATCAAGATGATTATCATAAATTACACGAGATATTACAACCAAGAAGCTATCTAATTGATTACAAGAAGAATCAGAGATTGATCTTCTAAGAATTAGGGTTTCGTATGAAGAGAGAGGCGAGAGAGTGAAACGCGTGAGTTGAGAGAAGGGTTATGACTTTGGTCAAACCCATATTCCTTATATAAGAGTCATAAGCCAAGATCAAGTGAGAGCCGTAGGATGTGAGTAAAGATCAAGCGCCCAGATGAGGCCACATCATTAAGTAAGAAACCAATCAAATTAAAACACTTCACCGAGAATATATAAACATAACATATATATATATATATATATATATATATTCTTCAATCTCCACCTTGAAGTGTTCATCCTCCACCTCCACCTGAAACTGCACCCCTTAGTGATTTTCAGCAACTTGAGCCATCTCCATCATCTTCTCAGCCCAATTACCTGCACAAACATCAACCAATAGAAAGCAAATCCAAGCAATGCTTGAACTTGACATCGGTAACTATTTTTGTACCAAAATCAGCAGGATTATCCTCAGTAGCAACTTTTAATAACTTAACTTCACCACTAGACAGTATATCCCTTATATAATGATATTTAACATCAATATGTTTGGTCCTTTCATGATATACTGGGTTTTTACTCAGTTGAATTGCACTTTGACTGTCAGAGAATATAGTAGCCTTACCCTTAACAACACAAGCTTCTGATAACAAGTTTTGAAGCCAAATTGCCTCTTTTGCTGAGTCAGTTATAGCCACATATACAGCTTCAGTAGTAGACAAAGCTACTAAAGGTTGAAGTTGTGACTTCCATGAAATACAGTTTCCACTAATAGTGAAGCAATAAGAGGTTGTTGACTTTCTTGAGTCTCTATCTCCAGCAAAGTCAGAGTCAACATATCCAACTAATTCAAAAGGTATGTTATGATTCCCATAACACAGTCCAACACCCAAAGTACTTCCAGCATATGCCAGAACATGTTTAAGAGCACACCAGTGATCCCAACCAGGTTTTGACATGTACCTGCTCAGTAAAGATATAGCAAAGGACAAATCTGGTCTAGTGCTAATCATAGCATACATAAAGGACCCTATAACATTAGCATATGGAACTGAGTTCATTTTTACAATTTCAGACTGTGACTTGGGGCACAATTGTTTAGTCAAAACAAAATGACCAGCCACCAGAGTCATAACAGTCTTGCAATTCAAGCTACCAAATTTTGAAATTACTTTTCTCAAATAAGGTTCCTGGTGAAGCTTAATCATGCATTTACTCCTATCTCTATCAATAATCATGCCCAAGATTTTCTTAGCTTTTCCAAGGTTTTTCATATCAAATTCCTTACTAAGTTTTTCCTTTAACTCAGATATATACTTAAGGGACTTAGAAATAATGAGCATATCATCAACATAGAGCAAAACATATACATGTTGATCAGTTTTAACAGATAGATACAAGCAAGCATCATATTCAGATCTCACATAGTCACACTTAAGCATAAATGAGTCAAATTTCTTATACCATTGTCTAGGGGACTGTTTTAAACCATAGAGAGATTTTTTCAGTAAACACACATGATTAGGAAGTTTAGGGTCAATAAAACCCTCAGGTTGTCTCATAAAGATAGTTTCCTCAAGGTCACCATGTAAGAAAGCAGTCTTAACATCAATTTGCTCAATTTCAAGGTTATAACAGGCACCAAAAGCTAACATAGCCCTAATAGTTTTAAATTTAACCACAAGAGAGAAAATTTCATTGAAATCAATACCTTCTCTTTGAGTATAGCCTTTTGCAACCAACCTAGCCTTATACCTTGGAGGATCAATTTCAGAAATGCCCTCTTTGAGCTTGAATAACCATCTACATTCCACCACCTTTTGTTTAAGAGGTAGCTTAGTAAGAACCCAAGTGTTATTCTCATGTAAAGACTGAATTTCTTCCTTCATAGCCTTTTCCCAATGTGCACTATCCTCTGCCTCCATAGCATCCATATAGGATGTTGGTTCAGAGTTGGTAACTTCCACTGAAGAATTCAATGCAGTGTAAACAAGGTCTGCATAGGAGTATCTGGATGGTGTCTTGGTTTCCCTTCTTACCCTATCTCTTGTAAGTTGATAGGTTTGAATTTGCCCTGTTGAAGACTCAGGGGGATGTTCTTCACCCTCATTCTCCTTAGTAGCTTCAGCTTCATCATGGGGAGGGTTCAGATCATCCCCATGGTTACCAACTGGACTGGAAGACTCAGGCTCCACCTCTTTCTTAATTCCCACAACTTGTTGAGGATTTGCAGGTTCAGGCAAAGCATCATCACCTGTAACTGCACCAATTTTAAAAGGAAATGTTAGTTCATCAAAGATTACATCTCTACTAACAATAACTTTGAAACCCCTACTATCTTTTTCCCACAGTCTATAACCTTTTACACCATGTTGGTTTTGATAACCCAACATAATGCATTTGATAGACATAGGATCTAACTTACCCTCCTTTGTGTGTGCATAAGCTGCACACCCAAAGGGTTTAAGGAATGATAGATTAGGTTTCTGCCCCTTTCAAACTTCCATAGGAGTCTTAAGGCCTATAGATGTGTTTGGACTCCTATTAACAAGATATGTGGGTGTATAGAGGGCTTCTCCCCAAAATTCTTTGGGTAAGCCTGAGGTGAAGAGCATACATCTGACTTTCTCAATAAGGGTCTTATTCATCCTCTCAGCTACACCATTTTGTTGTGGTGTATGCCTAACTGTCCTGTGTCTCAAAATTCCATTAGTCTTACAATATAAATCAAACTCAGTGTTACAAAATTCAAGCCCATTATCAGTTCTTAAAACCTTTAAAGTTAAACCAGTTTGATTTTCTTCGAAACACTTCCATTCTTTTATTTTTTGAAAAGTTTCATCTTTAGTTTTAAGTAAAAAGGTCCAAACCCTTCTACTGAAATCATCAACTAAAGAAAGGAAGTATTTGAAATGACCATGAGCATCATACCTCTCAGGACCCCAAAGGTCTGCATGAACATATTCAAGACAAGCCTTGGAATTGTGAGTTCCAGGCTTGAAACTTACCCTATGTTGTTTACCCAACACACAAGTCTCACAGAAAGGGAGGTCCCCAATTGTGTCCTTTCCAAGCATACCTTGTTTGCTAAGGACACTGAGTCCTTGTTGACTCATATGCCCTAGCCTTAAATGCCACTTTTCAGTGGTAGCCTGAGATGAAGCATTAGTAACAGAATTCACAGAACCAACTATATGAGTACCATTAAGCACATATAAACCAGCATGTTTAACGCCAGATAATAACAATTTACCACCCTTATAAACATGAATCACACCTTTAGACACATTGGAAACACAACCAAGATCATCTAAAGCACCCAAAGAAATTAAATTTCTTTTCAAATCAGGAATATATCTAACATTTGTTAATTCAATACATTTCCCAGAATCCATTCTCAATTTCACTTTTCCTATACCTTTAACCTCACAAGTGTTATTATTCCCCATATATACAGTTTCATTGTTCACATAAGACAAGTCATGAAATAGTTCAAGTATGGGACACATGTGAAAGGTACAACCAGAATCAAGAATCCAACTAGCATGCTCAGACAAGTTACTAACATTTAACACTTCAAACACATCATCAGTGGTCTTAGGCTTACTAGCAATATTTGATTCATTACTGTTCATCTTGTTTTTCAACTTAAAACAGTTTTTCTTTAAGTGTCCAGCTTTCCCACAGTGAAAACACTTCCTAATTTCTTTATTTTTAGAACTAGTGGTTTTCTTTCCTTTTTTTATTCTTAGCTAAGTCAAGATTTTGAGTAGTATCTGTTCTAGGGTTAACATACATATTAATTCCAGTTCTCTTAAGTCTTAAGGGACTTAAGTTCATTTTCTCGAGTTTTCAGGGCAGTAACAACTTGATCATAAGTAGGGACAGTACTAGCATATTGAAAAACATCTTTCACAACTTGAAAAGATTCAGGTATAGCATTTAAAAGGATCATACATTTACTAGTGTCATCTAAGGCCATAGTAGTTCCTTTCAGAACAAGACTCATCTTAGTAAATTCATCTAAATTCTCATCAATAGATTTAGAAACATCTATTTTATAATTAAACAAAGAACCTTTCAAGAAAGCAAGATTAGGGACATATTTAGAGGCATAGAGAGTTTCGAGTTTACCCCACAGCTCAAGAGCTGTATCAGCACCATCAACCTGTCGCATGACAGAGTCAGAGAGATTCAAGAAGAGAATATTATAGGCTTCTTCTTTTATTTGTGCTTCTTTGTCAAGTTCTCCCTCACGCCATTCTTTAATGTCAGCAATAAGCGCACTTCCCACTTTGTGATCAGAGAGTAGAACCCTCATCTTTTTCTGCCAAACCCCAAAATCCATCTTACCACCGAACACGGACATATCGATTCGTGTAGAGGTAGTCATCGTATTATCGAATCAAGAACGGAGAGATACCGAATTAAAACCCACAAGATATATTAGGCGAAACCCTAATATTTTCAAGAACAGCGATTTGAAACCTTAATCTGATAGCCCAAGATAAATACTCCAGCTCTGATACCACTGTTGTAATTTCTTATCAAGATTAACCTTCAAATCACAATACTCAAGTAACCAAAACCAATGAAAATATGCGAGAAAGTAAGAACACAGAAATTTATCGTGGTTCAGTCAAAATAGACCTACATCCACGTTGAGCTCCGATGAGAGTTGCTCAGCCACTAGAAATCACAAGAGATACAATGTTTCAGATCACCTTACAATTACAAACCACAAATCAATTGAATACCGCTTCTAATCTAATTCTCGAACCCTAAAATACTAATAAGGCTATCTAGTGATTAATCAAGATGATTATCACAAATTACACGAGATATTACAACCAAGAGGCTATCTAATTGATTACAAGAAGAATCAGAGATTGATCTTCTAAGAACTAGGGTTTCGTATGAAGAGAGAGGCGAGAGAGTGAAACGCGTAAGTTGAGAGAAGGGTTATGACTTCGGTCAAACCCATATTCCTTATATAAGAGACATAAGCCAAGATCAACTGAGAGCCGTAGGATGTGAGTAAAGATCAAGCGCCCAGATGAGGCCACGTCATTAAGTAAGAAACCAATCAAATTAAAACACTTCACCGAGAATATATAAACATAACATATATATTCTTCAATAATAATCGTGGTGCGCGTAATTTTTTCCGGACACCCATATTAAAAAAAAAAAAGAAAAAAAAATTTAACCCATAATTAGTTCAATTTATTTCTTGATGAATTGTATATTTGGAATATACCTATTTATTCCCTCGATATATTAAATGAAAATAAGTCAACTATTAATTTATTTTTGAAAATTTCAAAATAGCTGCTTGATTTCTTATAAGACAGTACTTTTTGTTTACTCTATACGTGCCGCAACAAAAGGTTGTTAGATAGAATGAAATAGGTAGACGTGCGCACGGGTTATATGGAAGAGCATGACCGTACGGTTTCAAAATGCATGTATTTGATTTGATTGATGACTTAAGGGCAATGACAAATGGGTCTTCAAAACTTATTTTTAATACCCAAATTAGAAAAAGCTAAAATATAAATATTAGTGATAATTTAAGGGTCAATTACCCAAGAAGACTTGAGAAAAATTAATGTGCCACTTAGGAGCTAGTCAATTCCTCTCTCCTTCTTAAAGGCCAATAAAATGTCCAATGTCATAACTACCCTTCTAGTGCATATAAGACAAAAAAATAGATTCTTTCTCTCTCCTCCACTACCATTATTCTCTCTCCTCCATTACTATTAATCTCTCTCCTCCTTTATCATTTTTTCTCTCTCCTCCTTCATTAATCATCAAATAATTTCCAGCTCCGACTACAACCGCCGATCACCGCCGGCCACCTCCGGCCACCGCCGGAAAAAGTTCTGAGTATGGAATAAAGTTCTGAGCGTAGAGTAAAGTTCTGAGCGTAGAGTAAAGTTCTGAGCGTAAAGTGAAGTTCTGAGCAAATAAAGTTCTGAGCGTAAAATAAAGTTCTGAGCGTGAAATAAAGTTCTGAGCATGAAAAAAAGTTCTGAGCGTGAAAAAAAGTTTCGAGTCTGGAGTACTCGGCATGGAAAAAGTACTGAGCATGGGCTACTGAGCATGAAAAAAGTTGCTGATTATCGGAAAAAGTTCTGAGTGTCAAAAAAGTTGCTGAGTATTCGAATTTTTTTATTGACTGGTTTTACTGAACATGCTCGTTTGCTCAGTAACTTGCTGAGCGTGCTCAATAACTTGTTGAGCGTGCTCAGTAAATTTACTGAACATTTCTCGTATAATCAGTAAAGTTATGAGCATTTAGACAAAATTTATTGAGTTTCATTATTATCTTAATTTAAATTTATTTATATGAAAAAAACAACTCAAGAAGATCCAAACTAAAACAATTTAGTTAATTACCTTAATTAATTACTATTACACGACAAAAGTAAAAAAATATTACAATTACTTAAAAGACAAATTATTAGTCAATGGAAGAAAACAAATGCACTGAACAGTTCCTAGATTTCCAACAAACAAATTAACACTGACATCCACGCTCTTCTTATCTTGTGATGCCTAAAAGTCCAAATAATTACTATTTTTTTACACATGTTTTCAACTGATATAGTTTGAATAAACGTGGAAAATAATATATATCTTACTTTATTCACTCGAATTGGTTTTCCATATAGTTTAATCATATTCAGTATAGAGATTTCACTGAATTGAAAGTAAATTTAGTAAATTGCACAACAGTCCCTTCTTAATTTAATTTAGTAAATTGCACCACAATCCCTTCTTAATTTAATTTAGCAAATTGCACCACAGGCCCTAGTTATGTCCACTAACTCTGCACCATCCATGAGCTCCTCGCATGGAAGCTTCGAAAAGAAGCTGAGGCGAAGCTCCGATTCGATTACGAACCAAGCTCTAGCGGAACTCCATTTCCGATCTGCTGGAAGGCGGAGAACTCCCTTCTTTGCCGAAGAAGAAGATCGATCTACACAAGAAATCCGCGGCTACTCGGACAGAGATCTGAGCACGAAATACTTTACATAAAAAATTACGAACTCCTTTCTCGGCGAGATCTTCTCCAGCAAACCCTACCTCAGATCTTCTCCGGCGACGGTGTTCTTGTCAGATCCGACAACGGTGCTTCCATGGTCTTCACGAACATCACCATAGATCGACTCACCAACTGTGCTTCAACGGACTTACATGGCTTGTTTAATCTATGATGGCTTCCATGGCTTATTTTGATAAGAGAGAGGCTTTTACGTGAAAAGAAAGAGAAGGAGAAAGAGAGAGGATAGTGATTAGGGTTTTAAAAATATTTTTAAGTATAAATTAGTATATATAGGAAGTTAGAAAATAAAAAAGGGTAAAGCAGTAATTGGGAAAATAGGATTATAGTGTTAAATTTAGTTTGTGGCCTTTAGTAAGAAGAGACAAAAGAGGCGGTCTTGTTAGGTCTCGGTGTAGTGATTTCAAGACCCTTTGGGTAATAATCTCATAATTTAAAGACTTATCATATTTGAATAGAGAGACTCTGATTTTGTATTTTTTATCAAATTTAACAACATATGTACATACTTATAACTTATGAACAAAGTCTTTAAAGTAAAATCATTTTTTTAAAATAATATGTTAATACATATATAATAAATAATCAATAATTTTATATTTTTAATAATTTATTTAATATAAAAATTAAAATTTATAATTACTCTATTAGTGTTGACAATGTATAAAAAACCTTAATTTAACAATGAGTCTCCAAATTAGGTCTTTAAATCTAATTTTAGAGACCTAACATAAAACCCTCATTGGCGATGCTCTAACTACGCATTTAATGATAGGTGATAAAAAATGTAGCAATATAATATGGCGCAATGACTGACTTCCCACGTAAGAAAATAAAACCTAACCCTAACTAATATATTAGAACCCCCCAAAAAAAAAGACCAAAAATCCATCCTCCTCTCTTATACACAATGGAATTTAAAAAACCAAAACAATAACCTATTAGAATTTAGAAATAAAAAACACTTCATGTTTCTCTTGCATTCAATTCTTTGTTCTTTCTCTATTCCAGATTGGAACCAAACCAAACCCCAACATCGCCGCTCCTCTGCACAAGAAACCCTCCTCTACCCCCCTCTCTCTGCTCCTATTGTTGTGGACCTTCATGACCATCCACATCCTCTCTCTCTCTCTCTCTCTCTCTCTCTCTCTCTCTCTCTCTCTCTCTCTCTCTCTCTCTCTCTCTCTCTCTCTCTCTCTCTCTCTCTCTCTCTCTCTCTCTCTCTCTCTCTCTCTCTCTCTCTCTCTCTCTCTCTCGTTCCCTGCTCCCGTTGTCGTGGACATTCACTATCTTAACCACCATCAGCACCATCACCAATGCCACCCCCATCTTGAAGAAAACCACCGCCGCCTGGACCCCTTCGCAACCCTTCGTACACCGGCGTTCGTGGACCATACTCCACCACAGTTTGTGAGCCATTCTCGACCATCTCTCCAGCACATGAAAGCCGCCGTGTTGCTCCCCTGCCTCCTCCGCGCCGATCCGTTGTTCAGACCAGGTTTGTTCGAATCAGATTTGTTCAGATCTGCAAACATATTTTTTTGTTCTACCGACAGTGTACAACTTCTTTAGATCTGGTCACGTCTTTTTTTACCACTGAGAGGGTGAAACTGTTATCATGAGTACAACCCTATGGTACATACCCTTTCTACTTTCCTTTTTCATTGTTTTTGTTAGACATAAAAAATGTTTCATTAATTTTTTTGATTTGTAGATGGACAGCCCCTGGGGTACAGACCCTTTGGACCCAACAAATGTTTCATTGCTGGCAACTGCTGGAGATGGCTACAATCCATTAGGGTATAGCCTAGCGGGTACAACCCATGAGGGATACTTTTTTTTGTTTTTTCTTAATCTATGCCATTGTGAAGTCTGATTGGGAGTGAAGTTAAAGCTATTTTTTGTTTTTTTTGTTCCTATGCAATTGGATTTAGGTTACAACCCATTATGGTTCAACCCATTGTTCCTCTGTGAGTGTCAGTGTGAGTGTGAAAGGATTTTTTTTTGGTTTTTTGTTCCTATGCGAGTCTAAAGGGATTCTTTTGTATGGTATAAACCCTTAGGTACAACCCCTAGGGTACCGCCGTCGGACGTTGACATGGACAAAAACCGACAAGGACCGTTCCTTCTAGACTTGGACATGGACAAAACGTAGGTACGTATCCCACAAAAAATGTAGGTTCGTACCCACAAAAATGTATATTAGGTAAATTTAAAAAAATTAAAAAGCCAAAAATTAAAACAATAAAATAATAAAAAATTAAAAAGGGTATAAAAGTAAAAAGCCCAACCAAATAACTAGATTAGGTTTTATCTAAAATGTTTATCTAACTGGGTCTTAAATAGGATTTGGGTGGATTTTTGTACTTCTAGCTGTAATTTCCTCATATAATATTAGGTGGTTTATCTAAAAAGCTGATGCAGAAAAACTATTAGTTAATATATATATGAAACGGGAGGAGTGGTGGCACTTCACTTTTAAAAATGAGGTAGCGCTATTAAATATATAAAGAAAAAAAAATTCTTTTACAAAACAAACAAAATTAATTTTGAAAAAAAAAAAAGACAGCTGCTCACAGTACTGATCAAAGCGACCTCCATAATCACTATCTCCATCCTCACACTCATTGTCCACGGCCATATTCACGCCCAGCCATCTCCATCATCAGTAAGATTTTTTCTTTTTCACTTTATTCTGTTGTGTCTTTTTTTATTTACTGTATGACATACTGTTTAGGGTTTATAATAATTAACGGAAAAACCCATCTTGTTCACGAAAGGATGGGGCCAGATGAACCAACAGTTTGTGATTAATTATAAAGGCATTCATCAGTTGCTTCAGTTTTTTTTTTTGTTCTAAAAGCTTTCATTTGCTTCCGTTTGTTTAAAATTGGACAATTTTGTAATTTGGATCATACTTAATTGGAATGTAGCGTTGGAAAAAAAATGTACCAACTTATTAATTGGGACATGGAAGTTTGGGAACTGATCAGTCCCCAAGCATTCACATACAAGCATTCATATTTGTCTCCACCGATCAATTGTATACTCGCCAATAATATTTTTTTTCGGACGGAGGCTTTCTTCGTTGTGAAAATATTGGAGTTGTATATATTTTGTTCCGACTACAATGTACCGGCTGAACGGAGAAGACTGGACTTCTACAAGCAGATTGAGATACAATCTAAGGGACACAATAACTTCTACTACAATCCAGGTTCATGCTGGGATAATCAAAAAAATATCAAGTGTCTAAATTTGTTTAACTTCATATCTATTCCTAATTTTCTAAATGTTAATATATGCAGTAATCAATTTGAAGATGAAAATTAGATATTTGTAATATTTTCAGGTGTATCCGAAGTCCTGGACACAATTTACATGCCATTGGAAAATGTGGGAAAAGGAATATACGCTCCAAAAATTGGGCTCGTCGGTACCTTTGACAACAGTTTTATCTACGTGTATACTCGCCAATAATATTTTACTATATTGATCTCATATTTTTAATCTAATAATGTAATAATATGAAGTATCTAAAAGAGTGGTCTCCGAAATACTTGGCTGCATAGGACAAGCGGGAAGGAATTACCTCAAGCTCCGTGACTTATTCTTTTTATCTCATCAGTTCACTAACTTTACAATCAGTGATTTTCTTATCTGGTAATTTTGGTCTTACTTGAACTTATCAATCAATTCAATTGAGTGGCTCATGTTGTGAATATTAATTTAAGGTCTAAAAATTTGAAGTGTTCATATTTATTAAATCTAGAGATTATTTTTAATATATGGATACATCAGGCCTATAAAGTAAAATATTTAAGCTTAAAAACAATATATTATTGGTCTGATATTTTTTGTCTCAGATTCAGATTTGGTCATTATTACATGCGAGGAAGATTGGCATATGGGAACATTTGGTGTATTTGCATCTGTATTGGAAACCCGATATATGTTCTTCATGTCCGTCGAAAGCAGATGCAAACGTACCTCTTTCCAGAGGGTTATCCGAAGAAAATGGTGGGTCTTCATCTTTCGAGAGACGTAAATTATGGTTGTGATTACACTATATCATTATTAGACGAGCTTGTTGTCTATCTAATATCACAGTGTAAAAGCAAGTTTCTATCTGATATTCACGGAGGTTGGTTTACATGTACATATATGTTTTCTGGAGTGAGATAAACTCAAGTGCACATGGTGGAAAGTCTTTAATATAATCAAATTTTGCAGAAAATTTAAAGCATTATTAGTTTAAAGATTGATGGTTGTACAAGGTTTGTGATGTGCAGTTCAAACAGTAAAATTGCTGAGAATTGGGATTTGCTTATGGTGATGAAGTGAATCATACTGAGATAGTTATGTTAGAAAGTTTGTGATAAATTGCAGTTAGAGTTTTTACTTTACATTCTAGTCCCTCTAGTTTTGTAAATCTCCTTTTCTACGATCTTTGAGGTTCCTATATTATAAAGGGATGCTCTTGAGTTGTAACGGTTTTGTGTTGATCATTAATATACTGAAGCAAAATAAAGTATTCAACTCTGAAAAATGTTTTCACTTTCACAATCAAATTGTAATCTTGTGTGAATAAGACATAAAAACAGATAAATTTAACATCAGATTCTTTTGCAGATTATTTCATCCAAATGAACAGGTCACAAGTTTGAAATAACTAAGATGAAGAATAATTAATTAAAAGCATAGTTGAATATCATCAATAGTAAGGGAATACAATGTGATCGTATATACTAAACTAATAAAATATAAGCAATACACTGTCATATATAAAACAACAACCCTTACAAACTAGTAATTTTTGATATATATCACCCAAGTTATGGGTTTTTGCTTATGTTTGTAGCTCTATTCAATGATTTTGACAGATGTGATATACACTGCAGATTCTCTTGTTGATGGAAAGAGTGTTAATCGTAGCTGATGTGAATGTTAATACTTTGAGTATGGAGTTACGTATCAGATCGCAGTGTATAGCTAAAGACCACTGAGATGATCCATGTTTTGTTCGGGATGTCTTCTTGTACACCTAGAAGGCACTCATTTGACTTGCACAAACTAGCAGAGGAGATGCAGTTTACCGGGAGACAGCCTTTAATTCAATTATGGACCATTATAGGCCCATTGAGGGAAAATGGTCGCTCACTCGGGTCGATTTGTGGTGACCCTTTTCTGATTTGGTGAAACAGCAATGTCACAACTAAGACAAGGATGGAAGAAGCATGGACCTCTTTAACTGCAAAAGAGCCAAATGCTTCCACCTATGCCGAAGGCTGTGACCGAAAATACATAAATCTAGAAGGCTAAAATAATCCAATGAAACGGTAACCAAATAAAAGTAACAGATATAGATAAATATTCATGTAAAGTTTACAGTAATTCAGGCTATTTATGTCCTTACCATTTTCTGAAGACAGATTAACCATTTTCTGCAATGCAAGCTATAAGCTATAAGTTGCCTGAAGACATATAAGAGATCATGGAAACAAAACATTTGTCATGGAGACCCGGGTTACTAGCCTGCTGCCTGACCACATAGACGAGCAAAATAAAGTATTGAACTCCAATATTTTCACAACGAAGAAAAAATAAATAGATATACCTGCATCCGTCCGAAAAAAAAGGAAAAACAGTGCAATTTAACTATTGAACCAATTATAATATAGTAATTCTAGAGCTCTTACTGCAACAAGTTCTGAGTTTTGAAAATTTTGGTAGACAAACTAGGCATCTGGAATGGCTGTGGAGAATGAATTTAAGTTAAAATTATTGGAGTTAAAAGCTAAACGAAACTATCGCTCATAACATTCAGGATTATCACATCAATTTATCCGCCAAAACCATTTAGATTAGGGTACCGCACCTTATACAATTGATCGACGGAGACGAATATGAATGCTTGGGGACTGATCGATGGCCATGGAAGTTTGGGAACTGATCAATGGCCATGAATATGAATGTTTGGGCTTGATCGATAGCCATGTTTAGGGATGCTTGAGAGCTGATCTCGATGGCCATGGATATGAATGTTTGGGCTTAATCGATGGCCATGAATAGGGGTGCTTGGGTTTCATGGCCGGTGAATATGAACGCTTGGATGAATATAGTGTAGATTATATTTTTAATTACTAATGTTTTTTTTCTTATATTAAGCGCTACCTCACTTTTAAAAATGAGGTGCCACCACTCCTCCCGTTTCCCCCCCCCCCCCCTCTCTCTCTCTCTCTCTATATATATATATATATATATATATATATATATATATATATATATATATATATATATATATATATATATATATATATATATATATATCACTTCTATGTGTTATTTTATTTGAAATTAAATGAAAAGAATTAAGAATTAAGAATTAAGAAAAAAATGTTTTAATTGGTGTTTAAAACCTTTAAATAAGATGATTTATTGTATTACTTTAGTCAAAACTGAACCACAAATTATTTAAAATATTTTAAAAATACATAGAATATTACAATAGTTGATATATCCAATTTTTATTGATTAAATCTTAAAACATTAAACCTAAAATGTCTTGAAAAACAGGTACTATCAATACAATCTAGGACTCCTTGTAATAATGATAAGAGAATATTTCAAAGAAAAATTTCTTAAATCTTCAAAAAAATAATTCTTCAGGATATTAAGATTGAAGTCGATAACTTTGTTCTGGTAAATATGATGATAATACCACCAACTAGGGCTGCAAATGAACTGATACTCTCGCCAAGGGCTTGAGTTTGAGTTTGCTAAAAGTTTGTTTGAGTTCACCTCGTTATTTAAACAAACCAAATTCAAACTTTAAATTCAGGCTCGTAACCTGAATGAGACAAACTCAAACTTGTATAAGCTCGACTCATTAAGCTCGTGGACAGTTTGATAAGAGCTAGTTAGTAGGTTTGGTAGATATATTCAATTAAAAATTATCAACTTTATATGGATGTGTGTGTGTGTGTGTATATATATATAAACTTAAAACTCCATAAAATTTTTGTATATCTAATTAATCTAAACTAAAATATTCGATATCTAGTAAGTATATTTTTTTGGTCAAGTCAAATTATGTAACATATTGTATATTAATTTTACTTAACTTCATTTTAAATCACATAAATCTCAAATATATATATATATATATATATATATATATATATATATATATATATATATATATATATATATATATATCATAGAAAAATAAACGAGAATTAAATGAGTTTAAAATGAACCAATCCAAGCCGAACTCAAGCTTGAAAAAAAATACGTTCGCTAAGGGTTTGTTTGAGTTCGCCTCGTTAGTTAACGAACCAAGCTCAAGAAAGCTAAAGTTTGGCTCGGCTCAAACTCAAACCATGCTCAAGCTCAAACTTGCTAAAATATTAGCAAACAAATTCAAGAAAGCTAAAGTTCGGTTTGGTTCGATTTGTTTACAGCCCTACCACCAACCATTATACAAGTTGGAAGGTATTCTAAAAAAAATTCTAAATATTACATCTACCTTTAACTGAATGGTTTATATCCCAAATAGTTTCAAGATCGATACTATATGAGATGTATAATTCAGCGCATAAATCATTCATCTATAAAGATAGATGGAACATTTAGGGTTTGTTTGGATTAATGGTATTGAAAAGAAAAAAAAGGAAGAAATTTTTTTTTAATATTTTTTATCGTTTGTATTGCAGAATTTTTGAAAGGAAAGTAATTTACCTATAAGTCATATTTTAAAATTACTCTAAATCGCTGAATGGGAAAAATGATTTTAATTAATTACTAACTGAAAAAAAAATTTAATATCTTACAAATAATGATAAAAATAAAAATATGTTATTACATTTATTTTTCTTTCCTTATACTTTTACAATGTAACCGATAATATTTAAAAAAAATTATAAATTTTTTCTTACTAAAACTTTTTTTTTTTGTTACATAAGAGGTCCAAAGACCAGGAAGAAAAACTTCCTAACGATTAATGATTGTCTGGAACAATTCTAGGCAAAGCCCAGCGGCATCTATCTTTCGTTAATAGACGCCAAAGCCCCTCCGGAGGTTGATAATGGTTGGTCGGGCCCTCTTCACTCCTCTAATCTTAACAAACAAAATTTTTCTTGCCCTTTTTTTCTTTTGTAATTTTTTTTTCTTCTTTTTTAATTACTTCTTTCTTCCTGAATATAAATATAACTTTAATTGGCTTTTAGAAAAGCATCCAATGTCTTTTTTTTTGTCGAAAAAAAGCATCCAATGTCTGGTAGGGTAATAATTTTTTTCATACACCTATAAAATACTTATTCATTACCGCTATAAATTATATTTCTAATAAATAATATGTATATTAAGTTAAAAGAATAATATATATTATAAATTTTTATTAATATATACAAAGTTCATGTAATTTTTTTAGTAAATTATGAATATAAGATCAATCTAATTCATACATCAAATAAGAAAGGAATGTCATATTAAGATATATTTTTAAAAATGTCTTAATTATCTTATTAACAGAAAATAACAAAATGATAAAAATAATTGAAATATATTCCTTATACTTTTATACTTTTATATACATCAAGCGCATCTAACTTAAATTTCATAGATATACAATTTATTTAATTTTTAAAATATAATTTCACATTAAAAATTCTCTCTTTTGTATATTTTTTTCTTTTAATATAAATTATTTTTAATGATATTAAAATTTCAATATAAATTTCACTCAAACTTTCAAAATTACAGAATTTTAGAAGGTTATAATCAATTGAGTACAATTGTCAAAATCACAAATTTTGACCATAAAGAGAGTCTTTCTCAAAAAAAATTAAGTAATGTGTTTTTTCTATTTTTTTTTTTTGTTACAGAGGAGAGCCACTTCAGACTCGGAGTCATTGACTCGGTTCGAACCTGCACCACTAGATTGGATGACCAAGGTCCTGGCAAGTGAGCTAATCCCAGCTGGTTTTGTTTTCTTTATACTTTCCTCATTAATTCATTTATAGATGGTAGAAGATTAGTTTGTATTTGTATTAATATGAGGTAGTTGTTTTTACCTTCTTAGTTGCTATTTCTAATCTTTTAACTTAGGTAGGTAACTCTCTTGTATAGTGTACAATTATTTTTCTATTTAGGGTTACGTTTACCTAACCAAAAAAAAAACCTATTTTTATTTAATACTCCCTCCGTCCATTTTTATTTGTCCACTTTTTTAGTGCACAAATATTAAAAAGAGCATTTAATACTCTTCTATTTTACACAATTGCCCATAATTAATATACATAGGGTCATTTATTACAACACTCTTTAACTATTTTATTAGGGGTATTCTTGGAAAAAGTAGAGAAAAAGTGTCTTGATATTACAAATTGGACAAATAATATTGGACAAATAATATTGGACACCTTTTAGAAAGATGGACAAATAAAAATGGACGGAAGGAGTATTTATTTATTTATGATTGTACTCTATTTATAACATTATACAATAACCCATATTTATTAACCTTCTTCACAATTCAATCATTCATTGTCGTGAGATTGTGGTGCATGGATTAATTATAGCAGTTTCGACCTTGCTCCGTTCTCGCTTGTCACTAAACAAAGATTTAATGAAAATAATGGCGAAAGCTCGTAACATAACTAAGTACAGAACAAACATTGGAAACTTCTACGAAAAAAAACACTTGATACAAAAATTTCGACAAAAGAAGATGAAAAAGTGATAACAACCTACAACCTACAACCTAGGTTAATTACATAGTAGCCTATCATGAAGAACTTTGTACATTCCATCTCGCAGTTTCGACCTTGCCCCTTTTTGTCTCATCATCAAGCCAAGGTGTAATGCTAGCTCCATTAGTTAAATGATAAATACTTGTATCTTTTCCATCACCTTAAGTATCATAGCATGAATCCTCCAAAAAGATATATACGATTAGACTTATAGTTATTATTATTTGAACACTCAACCACAAATGATGAGTCAAAGCCCAAGATTATAGCTTTGTTTCACAAATTCTTAATCTCCACCCACTAAACACCGATCACGAAGGCGTCGATAAAGCAAGTATCATTAATATATTATTAACTAAAACCTTAGAAAAATTGGTCAGATTTTCACCGTGTTCGGGAAGAGAGGGGGAAGGGGGGGTCATGTCCGAAATGCCCCGGACAGCTTGGCTCTTCACTGTACAGGAGGAAATGCACAGACTCGACACAATGTAGATGGTGCCATCTCATGACAGAATCTGTTCAAAACTTACTCCTTAGCTTTCAATAGGGTTGGAAACGAACCAAGCTGCTCGCGAGCAACTCGAGCTCAACTCAGAAAAAAGCTTGTTCGAACTTGTATGTTTTTACAAACGAACAAAAAAGTTTGTTCGAACTCGTTCGTTAAAAAACGAGTTTGTTCGAACTCGTTTATTAACTCCTCGTTTATATTTATGATAAGTAAATTAATGCTTTATTTATCAATAAATATATAATTTCACCTAATATATTAACTTGATTATTTTTATTTCTTTATATTTTAATTTTTTTCCACTAAATCACACTTTATACATCAAACCACACACTTTGCCTAATACCAATAGCTCATAAAAGATCTGCTTCAACCATAATAAAATGAATTGTTTGTTAATAACTCGGCTCGATAAAAGCTCGTTCGATATATTCACAAACAAGCTTTAGAAAATTTCACTCGACTCGTTAGAATTTGAGTTTGGCTCGACTCAACTCAAAAATCTTAACAAACAATCTTGCACATCTATTATTAGGCTCGACTCAGTTCGCTAACATCCATGGCTGTCAAGTATGCCAGGTAATTTGGGCAGGCACTCATCTACAAATTAGACTCCAGGATAGTCCCACTTTGGATCCCCGAGAATGGTTCCAGAACATTATCAAAACATACACTAAAGGAGGATAGGATGGTAGAGTTGTCTCGACCTTGCCCTGCTTAAAAATTTGGAATATCTAGAAGGTTAGATGAAAGGAATTTACAAAAATAAAATAATAGAGGTTGGTACTATGATTAAAGATACTAAAAGTGCCATGAGCGAATTGTTAGGCCAGAACTGGAGAGCTTTGGAAGCAAATGTCCCTTAGGCCAGTAATAGGTCACGGGACGAGGAACAAGCTATGAATTGTGACTCAAATATTGTCGTCTTATGCGACGCTTCTTTCAGTAATGTCTTTGAGGCTACATGTATTGGTATTGTGGAGATAGACAAGCCCTAGGGACAAAAGATCGGTATTAGATAAATAACCCATGTGGAATCCGTTATCGAGGAGAAGCCGAGACCATCTTGGAAGTTACGAGATATGCAACAACTTTCCAAACAAGGAGAAAACCATTTTTTTTATAACCTTGAGGTCATCCAAGATACCAAACGACTCTCATTAGTAAGCTGGAGAATCCATCCAATGATGCTTAGGAAGAGTAGGGAGTTGGGTGCAACTTTTTGGTCCGATCTCTTTCAAGCACATCCCGAGATAATTTAATGGATGGAGACAGTCTTGCAAAATCTGCTAGATAGAGAGCTATTATTGACTCAACGATTCTGAATCATGACTTGATTGACAGTTTCAGCGAACTGAGATTAGATAAATCGCTTCTAGATTGGGCCTGGCCCGTTTGGCAAATCGCAGTTCTTTTCTTTCCAGTGGCGGAAACGCCTCATTGCCTCCTTGTGCCGGCGGTTCCTCGCTCATCAATGTGTCCGCAGAATTATCTCCATCAGGTGGCGGTAGTACTGGTATTCCCATCTTGTCCGGAGGAGCCTCCGGCGTTGGATTGAAGGGAGAAGCTATTTTGACTGATAACTACTAGTTATTCTAAAGAGAGTTTTTTTACTAAAGTATTGACTAATTTGTAGTTTTCTGTTACATTTATTTTTCTTCCCTTATATATTTACAATGCAACAAAAAATATTTAAAATCTTTTATAATTTTTTTCTTTAAAATTTTCTAATCTTAACAAAAAATTCTTTCCTCTTTTTACTTTTATAATATCTTTCTCTCTTTTTTCTTATTATTTTTTTCCTTTTAAATACAAACATAACTTTAATTGTCTTTTACAAGAGCATCCAACTTGTCTGGTAGGGTAATAATATTTGTTTTCATACACTTATGATAATACTTATTCATTATATCTATATATTATATTCCTAATGAATAATATGTATATTAAGTTAAGAGAATTATATATTTAAAAGATTATTATAAATTTTATTAATTTATATAAAGTTAATGTAAATTTTAGTAAATTATGAATATAATATCAATCTAATTCATACGTCAAATAAGAAAGGAATGTCATTTTAAGATATATTTTAAAAATATTTTAATTATCTTATAAATAGAAAATAACAAAATGATAAAAATAATTGAAACTTACTCCTTATACTTTTTATATACATCAAGCTCATCTAACTTAAAATTCATAGATACGCAATTTATTTAATTTTTGAAATACAATTTCACATTTAACATTCTTTCTTTTTTATATATATTTTTCTCTTTTAATATAAATTATTTTAATAATATTAGAATTTCAATATAAAATTTCACTCAAACTTTCAAAATTACAGATTTTTAGAATGTTATAATCAATTGAGTACAAGAGCCAAAATCACATATTTTGGCCCCTGAGTCTTTCTCTTTTATATAATTTTAAATTTTTAGGATTGTTAGTTTGATTCAAACTGCGTATAACATTTAACAAATAACACCTAAAGTTAACGTAAATTAGTGGAGAAAAATATAAAATATTGGTTTTGGAATTTTGTATATTGTATTTAGAAAGCATCTAAAGAAACAGTTATCAAAGAAATTAAGTGGTGTGTTTTTCTCATTTTATTTTCTTTGTTCCCTCATAATTCATTTATAGATAATGGTTGACGATTAGCTTATATTGTATTAGTATGAGGTAGTTGTTTTTAGCTTTTTAGTTGCTATCTCTAACCTTTTAGCTTAGGTAAGTAACTCTCTTGTATAGTATACAATTATTTTTGATTAATACAACCGTTTACCTAACCAAAAAAAAACTATTTTTATTTTATATATATTTATTTATTTATTATTGTACTCTGTTTATAACATGATACAGTAACCCGTATTTATTTACCTTCTTCACAATTCAATCATTCATTGTCGTGAGATTGTGGTGTATGGATTAATTATAGCAGTTTCGACCTTGCTCCATTCTCGCTTGTCACTAAACAAAGATTTAATGACAATAATGGTGAAAGCTCGTAACATAACTAAGTAACATAACTAAGTATAGAAGAAACACTGGAAACTTCTTCGGAAAAGAAAACACTTGATACAAAAATTTCAACAAAAGAAGATGAAAAAGTGATAACAAGTTTAACAACCTATAACCTAGGTTAAATACATAGTAGCCTATCATGAAGAACTTTGTACATTCCATATCGCAGTTTCGACCTTGCCCCTTTTTGTCTCATCATCAAGCCAAGGTGTAATGCTCCATTGGTTAAATCACCTTTAGTATAGCATAAATCATCCAAAAGATATATACGATTAGACTTATAATTATTATTTTTTGAACACTCAAACACAAACGATGAGTCGAAGCCCAAGATTATAGTTTTGTTTCTCAAATTCTTAATCTCCACCCACTAAACACCGATCACGAAGGTGTCGATAAAACAAGGATCATTAATATATTATTAACTAAAACCTTTATCGACCATGGTCTTGGTTGCTAAAGATTAATTTACTTATTTTTTGTTTCTTGACGGCTAACTATTAACTACGGTTGTGGTCTGTAAAGATTTTTTATTTTTGTTTTGTAAGGACTAACTACCGACCACAGTCATTGTTGGTAAAGAAAGATGAAATTAATGTTTCATTTTATGCCAAAAAACCTATTAGCGATCATGTGTGGCCGGTGTTGCTCCCTCTTTAGTCATCACACAGGATGACCGCTAGAGGCCTGGTCGCTGAAGAGTGAAAATGTAGTGGTATGGGGACCGAAACCCTATTTTTTTAAAGAATTTTTCATAAAAATATTGGTCAGATTTTCACCGTGTTCGGGAAAAAAAGGGGAAGGGGGAGTCATATCCAAAATGCCCCCGGACCGCTTGGCTCTTCACTGTATAGGAGGAAATGCGCAGACTCGACAAAATATAGATGGTGCCATCTAATGATAGAATCTATTCAAAACTTACTCCTTAGCTATCGATAGGGTTGTAAACGAACCAAGCTGCTCGCGAGCAACTCGAGCTCGATTAAGAAAAAAGCTTGTTCGAACTCGTATGTTTTTACAAACGAACGAAGAGGTTTGTTCGAACTCGTTCGTTAAAAAACGAGTTTGTTCAAACTCGTTCATTAACTGCGCCTTTATATTTATGATATGTAAATTAATGTTCTATTTATCAATAAATATATAATTTAACCTAATATATTAACTTGAATTTTTTTATTTCTTTAGATTTTAATCTTTTTCATTAATATCACACTTCATACATCAAACCACGCACTTTGTCTAATACCAATCGCTCATAAAAGATATGCTTCAACCATAATAAAATAAATTGTTTGTTAATAACCCAGCTCGTTAAAAACTCGTTAGATATATTTACAAACAAGCTTTAAAAAATTTCACCCGACTCGTTAAAATTTGAGTTCGTCTCGACTCAACTCGGAAATCTCAACAAACAAGCTTGTACATCTAGTATTAGGCTCGACTCAATTTGTTTACATCCCTGGCTGTCAAGTATGCCAGGTAATTTTGGCAGACACTCCTTTACCATTTAGAATCTAGGATAGTCCCACTTTGGATCTTCGGGAATGGTTCCAGAACATTATCAAAACATACACTAAAAGAGGATAGGATGGTAAAATTGTCTCGACCTCGGTTTGCTTAAAAAATTGTAATATCTAGAAAGTTAGATGAAAGGAATTCACAAAAATAAAATCATAGAGGTCGATACTATGATTAAAGCTACTAAAAGTGCCATGAGCGAATTGTTAGGCCAAAACTGGAGAGTTTTGGAAGCAAACGCCCCTTAGGCCAGTAACAGGTCACAGGATGAGGAACAAGCTAAGAATTGTGACTCAAATATTGTCTTCTTATGTGATGCTTCTTTCAATAATGTCTCTGAGGCTACATGTATTTCATTGTGCAGATCGACAAGCCCTAGGGACAAAGGATCAGTATCAGATAAATAACCCATGTGGAATCCGTTATTGAGGGAGAAACCGAGACCATATTGGAAGTTACGAGATATGCAACAACTTTCTAAACAAGGAGAAAACCATTTTCTCTGATAACCTTGTGGTCATCAAGATACCAAACAACTCTTATCAGCAAGCTGGAGAATCCATCCAATGATGTTTCAGAAGATTAAGAAGTTGGTGCAAGTTTTTGGGCCGGTCTCTTTCAAGCACATCCTGAGACAGTTTAATGATAGGGGAATAGTCTTGCAAAATCTGCTAGATAGAGAGTTATTATTGATTCAACGGTCCCAAATTATGCCTTGATCAACAGTTTCAATGAACTGAGATTAGATAAACAACTATTTCGAGAATTCTTTTTTCGTGTTCAGTCGTTTTTCTTTTCTAATCAAAAAAATCACCATTTTAATCATATAGTGTTTAAGGAGTGGTTTTAAATTATTAGATATTTTTATTGTAATGTTTTTTGGGTTAATGTTCAATAAACCCCTGAAACCTTGTTCACTATTTCGTAAAAAATACTGTACTTTTTACCCTCCTAAGATATTTTGAGTTCGCTCCCAAAATTCATAATCTGAGTTTTTGGGATTTTCCAATAACTCAAAATAACAAACTTAAACTGTATTTTTTATGGACAAAAAAGAAAAGAATAAATTGTATCATGTATGTGCTTTTTATGTGTATAAAAATAATGGTTGTGGTCAAGGAAAATTAATTTCCATGTTTTTTTATGAATACATGTATATTAACAACACCTATGTTATGCACATAACTGCAGCCCAAACAACATTCATCCACGTGTCATATCGGATCGTAGATTCTCCACATAGCCCACAAGCTGACTTGGCATTTTTTGCTCTTACCTGGCATATCCTTAAACACCACAAAAAAGATTCCAACTGATATTTCTCAAAAACAAAACAACAGCTTCACAATCACCTCAATTTCCCTCCACACAATCTTAAACTTTCTTATCTTAATGAGTAACAAAAAAACCTCGTGTCTAAAATTCATAATCCGCCACCATTAATTCACTTCCACCACCACTACAACCACCGTAAATGGCCACCAAAATGGGTTTCACCATAACAACTCCACAATTCTACACAGCTCCCTTCAAAAAACCATTCATTTCTGCTTCTTCTTCTCCTAATTTGCCACCATTATCATCTTCATCTTCTTCTTCGAGGATTCAATTCATCAATATTTGCAACAAACACTTACCTTTGAGACGTAAACTCTTGTTTCTTACTCCAAAAGCCGCTACTGATCAACCAGGTTAGTTCACTTACCAGATTAATTTCAAATTAGACAACTTAATTTACCCCTTCACGAGTAACCGATTAACAATTGAAACCTCGTTTCGTTTCAGGTTCAACCAAAGAAGATGAAGTTCAAGACAGTAATGTTTTGCCATACTGTAGCATAAACCAGAAAGAGAAAAAATCTATTGGTGAAATGGAACAAGATTTTTTACAAGCGCTTCAGGTTTCGTACCATGATTTTTCATTTACTATTATATTCACTAGGGGCGGACTTAAATACATTTTTTTTTCTTTTTTTTAAGAAGTAGCCAGGATTTTTTATTGAATATCTTAAGATAATTTTACAATAAGTCCCTATATTTAGCAAAATAAGTTATATTTTTAGTATTAACTGGCATCCACTACAAGAAAGGTTATCTTTAGCTCCAAAAATATTTGCCACTTAAGATCTATATTTAGCTGCTAATAAGCATTAGCGAACGTTGCCGCTATTTAATAGCCGCAATAAGTTCGTCTCTAAAATCACTTTTTGTAGCCAGTTATTTTTTTTGCCTTAATTGACATATTTTTAGCAGATATTGTCGCTAAAAATATAATTAGAGGTCATTTTGGTGTTGTCTCAATATATTGCCGTTAAAAGTATTATGAGAGGCCATTTTAGTGTTATCGCAAATATATATTGTCTGATAGTATTTGCTGTAGTGATCATTAGCCCTATATCATGCAAATTAATTTATATTCAACAAAAATCACTTAAAATATTAAACTAAAGTTAATTTTACTTTACAAGTTAAAAAAAAAACATGATTTTTAAAGTTTTTAATAAGTTTGGTGGGGCCAAGTAGAATCTCTCAAAATTTTAAGGGGCCATAAGCTATTTTTATAGGGGTAAAATCAGCATTTTTCAAAAATCAATTCGCCCCTGATATTTGCTAATAGTTTTGCACTTTATTTTTTAATATTGTTTATGGTTTATTGTTTATGGTACAGTCCTTCTATTATGAAGGAAAGGCGAGTATGTCAAACGAGGAATTTGATAACCTTAAGGAAGAACTAATGTGGGAAGGAAGCAGTGTTGTCATGCTAAGTATATATAACTTACCTTAAATTAATCCTCATTTTCTTGATTAATAATGATGTAATATTTTATAATATTGAGCTCATTGTGTAGGTGCTGATGAACAGAGGTTTCTAGAAGCTTCCATGGCTTATGTAGCTGGCAAACCGTTATTGTCTGATGAAGAGTTTGATAAACTTAAAATGAAACTTAAGGTATGTGAACTCTAAATTATACTTAATGGTATGTTAAATTTAAGAATCTTATAACTTTAATAGTTGTGAATATGTGTCGAGATAATTACATTTACTGTGACGTTATTACTGAACATAATTCCTACACTTTTGCAAATGAAAAATAATATACTAAAAAAGAAAAATTAAATATAGGGATCTATAGGATTTTAATCAAAAAAAATAATTAAAAAAAAAATTAATATAGGGGCGAACAATGCAATCAACTTTAACAAAATTAATAAAGGAACGTACAGTACAATTTTTGCAAAATATAAGGATGTATATAGTGCAATTAACGATTTTTTCCGCTGATAATTTTTCTCACATTTTGCCCTTTCTCGTAGATGGATGGGAGTGATATTGTGGTTGAAGGTCCACGTTGTAGTCTCCGTACTAGAAAGGTTGGTGTTTCTTTATCCTTTCTCATATGGGGACCTATAGTGTATTTTTTGCATATTATAGGGACCTATAGTGCAATTAACTCGTCTGCATAAGTCTTTCTCCTACAGGTTTACAGTGATTGTGAGGTGGACTATTTAAGGATGTTCCTATTGAATGTCCCGGCAGCTGTTGTTGCATTGGGATTGTGAGTGCCACGACTTTTCATTTTCTTTTTTAAATCCTCTGTTTTTGCTCATATTTATAAATGAAACCCATTTCGAAATTCGGGAAAAAGACATTGTTGCCCTTTCCTATTTCACTTATTTGTTCAAGTCGTTAATATTTGACTAATCGATCATATGTCGTGTTAGGTTTTTCTTCCTCGACGATTTGACCGGATTTGAAATCACATATCTTTTGGAGGTACAAGATTATAATTTTTCTTTTTCTTCGGAGGGTAAATTCGCTAAATGATCCTTTAAGTTTCAAAGTAATTTTTTAGTCCTTTAAAACACCAAGGACCAAGTAATCACAAAGTGAAAAATTTGTGGACGTTAACCGATAGTCCCTACTAAATCATGAAATTCCAAAACATAAGGATCATATGAGGAATTAATGCTTCTCAGAAAATCTTAGGGATGTTGTATGATCAAAGTAATTAGTGCCAAATTATTTTAAGCGTAACGATTATGTATTTTAATTTTAACTCGGTGGATAATGAATATTACAGCTTCCGGAGCCATTCAGTTTTATATTTACGTGGTTTGCGGCTATTCCCGTCATATTATATCTATCCTTTTCACTTACAAAGCTCATTGTGAAAGACTTTGTCGTACTAAAGGTAATATCTATAGCGACAATTTATATGTGCCGCTAATGAAATTAATGAGTTTTACTTTTGTTAGGGTGTTTGTCCAAATTGTGGTACCGAGAACCTTTCTTTCTTTGGAACTATTCTCTCGATATCAAGTGGAGGTTCTACCAACAAAGTTAAATGCTCAAAGTAAGTCTTATTTAATTTTTTTTATAGCTTTTGTGTTTATATGTTGCAATTTGAGAATTAAACCGTTGTAATATTTTTTTTCAGTTGTGCAACGGTGTTGGTGTTTGATTCGAGTACACGCTTGATCACATTGCCTGAAGGGGGTAGCGCATGAGTAAAGGTGCATATAAACTGTAATCTAGGGCCTAGGGACTTTTAAATAAAAAATTATCCCATAAATTGTTTTTTACAATATATCGTATGGTCCCATTAGTTTCAGAATCTTCACTTGGCACCTCACCTTTTCAATATGAACTTTAATAGTTATAAAGTTGGTGTCATAATTATCTTTAATGTGAACTTATTAGTAAATAGTATGCATGGTTGATTTGTTTCCGGTAAGTGTTGTTTATACACTGTTGAAACTGATAAATCATAAACTCAAAAGAATTATTATAAGGACTATAATGCAATTAACTAAAAAATAATTTAGGGACTTAATGTGCATTTAACTAAAAAATGCAGAATAGGGAATTGTAGTGCAATTTTTGCATAATATATAGGAACTTATTGTGCAATTAACTCAAAAAATGCAGAATAGCGAATTATAGTGCAATTTTGGTATAATATAGGAACGTATTTTGCAATTAACTCAAAAAAATGCAGAATAGGTAATTATAGTGCAATTTTTGCATATATAGGGGCTTATTGTGCAATTAACTAAAAAAATGCAGAATTAGAGATTATAGTGCAATTTCGCATAATATCGAGACCTACACTGTAATATTCGTTGCATAAAATAGGGACCTACCATACAATTTTGCATAATATAGGGACCTATAGTGCAATATTTCTTGCATAATATAGGGACCTACCACGCAATTTTGCATGCTATAGAGATTTATATTGCAATTTTTGCATAATATAAGGACTTATATTACAATTCATGCATAATATAGGGACCTATTGTGCAATTCAGGGGGTTGCGCCCGAATGGCTCCGTCCCTTATAGAGCTAGAGCATGCATTGACATCTGTATTTGTTAGTAAGAATGTTCATATAAGTAAAGAACTTGGGAATGTTTGTGTATACAGACCAACCACGGAACCTGGAGCGATGCAAAATGTCTACCCAATGCGATGAGCTAGTGTATATTGGCGTGTGACTTAATTGAAATGAGTATTTACTCAAGATTGTTTATATCATACTATGTAGATGTAGAATAAACTATGTTCAAATGTATATTTATACACTTCTTTGATCAGATATGATAATAATTGAGTTACAATCTTTGTCTTGTGGACTTATAGATTTATTTACAAGGTTGATAATTAGTTCAATGATAAGAGTTATTCAAGGTAATAATGAAGTATTCGAATCAAATCTACAGTTTTTTTTTCTTCTTTTTTTGGTCAAAACTAAAGAGTCATGACTCTACTTTCCAATGCTACTTTACTCGTTTAATAACTAAAGAGTAACCTTTAAGCCTATGATCATATTAATTTCATTTAGAATCTAAATAATATTTACAGTTGAACTCTAAACTCACATATATGACTCAACTCTCAAGTAATCTCCGACTAAAAATAAAAAAACTTTAGTAATCCCGTTGGCGACTTTTGAATGTAAGAAACAAAACTCATAATAGGTCAATGGGAGGGTCAGAGCTGGTTTATCTTTTCAAATATCTTGCCCTCAACATAAAATAGAAAATAAAATCCAAAATCCACATCACCCCCACTTTATTTCATCTCATCACTATTCCTCTCCGTTCCTAAATTCATGTGAAGATTGGATTCTATCCATAATTTTTTTTTGTTATTGTATATATATCAGAGTTAAATATATATATTTTTAAGTGAGTGAAAAAATTGTTATATAATTTTATATGTAATGCATCTTATTTATAACTACAAGATTATGGTTACAGTTCTAGATATTAGTTAGATTTTAGGGGTATTAGTTTAAAAAGGCCACAATTAAAATAATAACAGGTTCAACTCACTTTTATAATATTTGTGGTACTTAATGCCCTTAGTAATGAACACGCTTGTGATTAAAAACAAGTAACAACCCTTTTCGTGAATCCCTCGACAAGCGTTGATCAAGGGAACGTTTTGTTTATCACCTAGGGAATTTCAAATGGAATATTTGCAAAAAACAACCCAAACAACACGCTATTTTTTATCAATGCAAGCAATCAAAGAAGATTACAATTACTGCAACATGAAGAAGAGAGTTAATCGGCCGACGGAGACAACTTTCTCGCCGTTAGAGGGAGAAAAAGTGTCATTTCATAATAAACAGCGGAAAATTTTATGGGATGTGCCACCTTTGTCTCATCTTGACCCACGTACTAATAAATGTGAGCAAGAAGTAAAAAGGATAATTAATTTACAAAATATTGCAAATTAGTTACCAGACGCGTTAACTGATATTAAGAAAGTAACTAAATCTCATATACCAGCTGCAAATACACCAACACGGATTGATATTCCTGAAGGACAACCTGACAATATGTTAAATTTGGGCATTAAACGTGGACGTCCTATTGGTGCAAAAGATAAGAATCCTCGAAAGAAAAGGGTTCAAGAAGCAAGTGCTCCCAAAGAGATAAGTCTTATAAAAAATGTGACTGATGAGTCTAAAGAAAAATCCCTCGTAGAGATAAAGGATGATGAGTCTGAAAATAAAAATGTGACTGAGGAGTATGAAGAGGTCTCTTTGAATTATCTGAATACAGGAGAAAGTTTGGATAGAAAGAAATTCATTATAGATAATGTATTTTCATATGTAATATCCCTAGACATTGTGAATGATGACCCCGAACCAAAAACGGTAGAAGAATGTCGACGTAGGAAAGATTGGCCTAAATGGAAAGATGTTATACAAGCTGAATTGAAATCCTTAGAAAATCGAAAAGTTTTTGGACCAATAGTCCAAACACCTAACGATGTAAAACCAGTTGGATATAGATGGGTATTTGTACAAAAATGCAACGAGAATAGTGAAATTGAAAGATATAAGGCACGACTCGTGGAACAAGTTTTTTCACAAAGACCTGGGATTGACTATAATGAAACGTATTCCCTAGTAATCGACACAATTACATTACGATACTTAATTAGTCTAGCAGTCACAGAAACACTAGATATGTGTCTTATGGATGTTGTCACCGCATATTTGTATGGGTCATTAGATAGTGATGTTTATATGAAGATCCTTGAGGGATTCAAAAGAAATGATACAGATAATCAAAAGCCTCCTGGTTTATACTCAATCAAGTTACAAAGATGCTTATGTGGATTAAAATAATCTGGGAGAATGTGGTATAACCGACTCAGTGAATATCTTATTAGGGAATGATACATCAACAATCTAATTTTGTCCTTGTGTTTTTATCAAGAAATATAAAAATGGTTTTGCCATAATAGCAATATATGTGGATGACTTGAATCTCATGGGTACTCCAGAAGAGTCTACCGCGACTGCTAAATATCTAATGGGAGAAATTGAGATGAAAACCCTTGGAACTGCCTACAAATTGAACACTTATCATCCTGGATCTTTATCCATCAATCAACATATACTGAAAAGATTTTGAAATATTTTTATATGGATAAGGCTCATCCGTTAAGTAGCCATATGGTTGTTCGATCACTAGATATAAATAAAGATCTGTTTCGTCCACGAGAAAAAAAAGAGGAATTATTAGGTCCGGAAGTACCATATCTGCGTTCCATTGGAGCATTAATTTACCTTGCAAATTGTACAAGACCTGACATAGCATTCCCAGTTAATATATTGGCAAGGTATAACTCAGAATCAACAAAAAGACATTGGAATGGAATTAAGCATGTCTTGCGTTATCTTCATGGAACAACGGATATGAGTTTGTTTTACTCAAAAGATTCAGAACAACAAATAGTGGGTTATGCTGATGCTGGTTATCTTTCAGACCCCCATAAAGGTAGATCTCAAAGTGGTTACATGTTTACTTGTGGTGGTGCTTCAATATCATGGAGATCTGTGAAACAAACTTTAGTTGTCATTTCATCTAATCACTCTGAAATATTGGCACTACATGAAGCAAGTCGAGAATGTATAGGGTTAAGATCCCTAGTTCAACATATTCGAGAAACGTGTGAGTTATCCTCAATAAGAAATATACCAATGATAGTGTATGAGGATAATGCTGCCTGTATCACACAAACTCAAAATGGATACATCAAAGGCGACCGAACGAAACATATTTCACCAAAGTTTTTCTACACACACTAGCTACAAAAGAATGGGGATATTGACATTCGACAGATTCAATCATGTAGCAATCTTGCAGATTTATTTACGAAATCATTGCCAACCACAACTTTTAGAAAATTGGTCCACAATATTGGAATGCGACAGCTCAGAGATCTCTTGCCAGCATCAGGGGGAGTATGAACAAGACACTGTACTCTTTTTCCTTCGACCAAGTTTTTATCCCACTGGGTTTTTCTTGGTAAGGTTTTAACGAGGCAGTATTTGAAGATAACCTATGCATATGTACTCTTTTTCCTTCGACCAAGTTTTTATCACACAGTGTTTTTCTTGGCAAGGTTTTAATGAGACATGTTTCATAAGGAATGGACATCCAAGGGGGAGTATTGTAAATAATATATTTTGTTATTATTATTAGTGGATGTCATTTGATTTTCTAGCCTTTTCCCATCCCTTCTTTATGAGTATAACTTATTGTATGAAATGGAGGGTCATATATCTCCTATAAATATATGACTTTCATCCCTTTGTACTTAAGACACTTGAAGAAAGAATAAGAAAACTCTCTCCATATTTCTCCATCTCTTTATTTTATATTATCCTAGTTTATAACATTATTCATACTTATTTAATAATAACCAAAAACTTGGTTATATTTTAAAAATATAAAAAAGTAACATATTAAATAATTATATTAACTGTGAATAGTTTAAGTGACCCATGATAATCTTACCACATATAAAAACTATCATACTCAAACTTTTAAATCCAAAATATAATATAAAATCATTCATTTTATCCTATAAAAATATATAAAATAATTGGATACACTATATTAAAATATGATTATAAAATATTAAATATTCTCCAAAATAGAAGAACTGAATTGTCATTTAACTAGTCATATATTGTAGAGATTATTCCCCAAGAGGTCTTGAAAATCCCTTATACAGACACAAACACGCCTATAGTTTAAGTCTTCTCCAAAAGAGTATAAACCATTAAGATTAAATTAAAATCAAAATTCCTATAGTTTTAATACCCCAATTACTCACTATATATACTACTATATAATACACATATTTCTGCACACTAAACACTAAAATAAGCAACCTCTCTTTTCTCTCTTGCAAAACCTCTCCATCTTCCTTCCCCTACCAACCATGGCCGTCAACCAAAAACAACTCCAAGGTTGGCTCCTTTTTTCGAGATTTGGCGCCAACTTCTTCATTTGGAAGGTGGTGAAGACCTCCGGCGAGATGGTGAAGATCTCCAACGTTGGTGTTGCTCTGATGGCTTGAAGACCTCTGTCGGAACTTAACGGATTTATCCTTCACGAGTAGATAGTGAAATCTGTTGGTCGAGCTGCCATGGAAGAAGCAACTCCGATCTCTGGTTTTTCCAGCAGCCATGGATTTCCCCCGCCGTTCATGAGAAGTAAAAGCCGAGAGATCTAGTGTTCGGCCGTGGAGAAGAAAGCTTCGTCCACGAAGAAATCAAAAGAAAAAGCAACGTGAGAAGTAGAAAATGGGATTTCTAGTGTTTAGTAGTGGAGAAGAAAACCTCCCCTCCTTCACCATTGAAGCAACATCTCAGTTCGTGAGGCTTCGCCGGAAGCTGCTCACTTCGCCAGCGTTCGCCATGGAAGCTTATCAATATAACGGTTCTTTTTCTTTTTGTGTTTGAATTCTAGTGCAACTTTTCAATTTTTTATTTTCTTTATGTTGAGTATGTTCTGAAAATTTATTTCTTGAATTTCTTATTGTTATTTTTAGGTGTAATATTATTTTACTTAAAATAGAGTTAATTTATATGTTTTTATTGTGCGTTATTCAGTATTTTATTATAATACTCAGTGTTTTTCTTTGAGCACTAAGTGTATTTCTCGGAGTACTCAACGTTTTCTCTAAGTACTCGATGTTTTCTCTGAGTACTCCGTGTTTTTCTCTGATTAATTAGAGAAATTTTTCGATACTTAGAAAATCCCTTCCGATACTCAGTGTTTTTTCTATACTCACATAAATCTACCTGATACTTAGTGTTTTTTCGAATTCTCAGTATTTTTTTCGATACTCAGTGTTTTTTCTCCGATACTAAGTGGTTTTTTTCTAAGAGTACTCAGTAAAATTTCTAAGTACTGAAAAAAACACTGAATATCGAAAAAAACAATGAGTATCACAAAAAAATAACGAGTATCACAAAAAAAAATTGAGTACTGGAAAAAATAGAGTATCGGTAAAATCTCTGAGTACATTGCTGGTGGCGGCCGGATTGAACAGTACCAATACTCAAAAAATTGATACTTAGTGAATTGATACTCAGTGACTCACTAGGTTGGTTATCAATGTTTATTGTCACTTGTTTTTTGTCTTTATAGTTTTTGTTTTGTATAAGGGTATTCAGTATCTGGTCATCCATAAAATTAGGTAATGGCATCTTTAAAGAAGAATCTATGCACATTATTCCTATAGGTCATAAACTTTGTATTCAAGATCCAATACGCTCAATCACCTTATATTGTATCATATTTACTTTAGGGTCTGTTTGTACTTAGGAGGGGAAAAATATAAAGAAAAATAAAAATAAATTATAAAAAAAGGAAAGACATATTTTTGTTTGGATTAAAATTAAAAAAAAAAAAGATTTCATAAATATTTTTAGATATATTTTGTTTGGATTGAAAACAAAACAAAACAAAAGGAAAGAAATAAAAAGTTAATTTTGACCTATAATCATTAATAAAATTCCTTTCTCTCTATTTGACTCCAATTTAAAGTGATAATAAAAAATGTACATAGGAGTGATTTTTGAAATGATTATTTTTCATTGTTTTCATAAAATTTTCTAATACAAACAATGCAAAAAAAAAAAATCATTTCTATTTTTTTCTTATCTTTCCGTTTCTCTCAATCCATACAGACTCTTAGAATAAAAGATATATATATTTTTAATAATATATTACGATAATTAAGATAATTTATTTAATTTGAAAGAATATTTAAAAAATAATAATTTCTAAAAAAAGATAAAAAGTTTCTAACATGATAGATTTACAAATTTTAATATTTTTTTCTCCAATAAATAATATTAAACAATGTGTTCACAAAAACTATAATTAATATTTATTCAACACTAATGTATATATATGTTAGTGATAATACTTTTTAATGTAATTCTAAATCATATTCATATTTATAAATTTAATATACATAACTCCTTTTAACTCATTTCATCTGCAATATCTAGCATTATCATTATTAGAATATTTTTGGTAGTTTAAATTTGAATGTCTTGAATAAAACTTTATACTAAATTTATATTAATAAAAATTAATATATTTAAATAGGTGCAGAATTATAATTGAGATAAAATAAAATCTGTAGCGATTTATAATCTATGAAAATTTGTGGAACACCTCTAATACTTTTTACCATTTGGATTGTTTCTATTTATAAATAACTGAAATATTTTTAAACTATATCTTAATAATACATGTCACGGTTATTTAAAATAAAGATTAGATTTGTTCCAGTCTCACAATTAATCAAAATTTACATGAAATTAATATTATTTTGTAAAATATCTTAGTATTCTGACTATAAGAAGATTGTTATCTAATTATTTAGTGAGAAGTAAAAAGAATAAGAAAAAAAATACTAAATTATTATAAAATATTATTACAATTTTCATGTGAAATTAATAAAATTATTATTTTCATATATATATATATATATATATATATATATATATATATATATGCGTGTGTGTGTGTGTCACTCGCATATAATTTAACGATTAAAATGGAGCAAAGGAGAAATGCCCTAACAAAAAAATTAACGACAATAATGTTTTTTTCCAATACATGGGAGATCCATAAAAGGATTGTGGAATATTATCTAAACTAGAACATTATCAACTAAACTCGGACTATGTATTAATCTCAGTGTCTTCCATTCCATCCGGTCCCGCGTGAGAATACTCCATAAACCTTTAGGAGATCATTAAGCCGACCTAGTTGCTCGTCTTGTGTCATCCTTACCCGCGCTAACCAATACATACACGAGTTACTTTCTCTGAAAATCCCTTTCAAAATAAAGGATTTGTTTTGTGCAAGACCCTCTCGAATCTGTTGGACCCAAGTTGCCGTTGGGCCTCTTCCATGCTCAATCTTTCTAATAATATCTATTGCTTCCCAAGAGTCTATCTCTATCTCCACCTCCTTCATCCCTAGTCCTTCCACCATATTAAGTCTTTCGCAAAGCGCAATAAGCTCGATGATAACAGGTATATCATAAATAATTGTCACAGAGAATCCACAAATCTAGTTGCCTTCCCATCACGAAATACGCCACCTCCACCTCCAACATGACGCCACTTATTACAGCTTCCATCGGTATTCAATTTAACTCCTCTGAGTGGTTTACTCCACCCAATGAGATTAACAGATTCACGTTTAAGCGATGTTTTACCTGATACAAGGCACCAAACTCTAGTATAATTATTCGCCAAAAATTGTGCTCTCTTTACCATCGTTTTTTCCATCGGAAACTCGGTACCATTGAACACCACGTTATTTCGCTCCTTCCAAATTGTATCAACCATCGCACCAAAAAAGACGCTCCATGAAACTCCGGTGAAAAGGTTTTTGCTGGACACATTCCTATTCCACCATCTGTTGTCCCTTGGCTCCGGTGCAACAGGTATTTCTGCTGAGATCACAACACTTCCTACATGCTCATGAGCTAGACTAGACACTGTTCCCAAGGTACTACTGAAGCGTGGCAAATCATCCTCAAAATACGTGAAATATTCAGCACAAATCGTTTTGTCTTCCTGTTGCTGCAGAATTATGGTGGAGGCTATGTTATAGATATCGGTTTTGTGGCCTAGGCGAGCGACCAGGGCCTAGCGCCTAGGCGGGATTACACGGGGCCTAGGCGGGATTAGAGGGTTTTGAATCCCATTGTGTAATTCTGTATATTTAGTAACATATATATGTAGAATTTATAATAAATTTAACTATTTAAGCCATAAAATTCATCTAACAACACTATATTATATATAAAATTACTAAAATTTGAGTTATAGTATCAATTCAAGAATTCTAAAGAATAAAAAAATAAAAAGAAAGCCTATACAAATATTTTCTTACAATTAATTGGCGCCTAGGTGACCATTTTTCCATTAATCGGTGCCTAGGTGGGTTAGGCACCTCTTCCACGATGACTAAAGCGCTAGGAAAAAACGCCTAGAATATTTACTAGGCGTAAGTGGCTGATGGGGGAGTTGATCCCTAGGCAGCGAGATCTACAACATACGCTGGAGGTCCCTATAACAGTAGAAAAATCATCTTCCCAGCTGAGAACTTGAGAAGAACCACGGTATTCGGAACTCTTTCTTCAAACAACTTCCATTTTAATAGCACTCCAAATAGCTCTAGTCTTGACATAGTCCTTAAATAAGTGTATAGCATCTTCTTCCACCAAGCCACAACACAGACACAATCCTGAAATCATCATGCCCTTTTTGTTAAGATTTCTACATGCCGCTCGTCTCTCATAAATTCCTCGCCAAATCAACACTTTAATACGTTGCAGACACTTTACATTATCCCAATTGACATCACAATGCATCTCATTAGTTTCATAATCCCATGAAGCCAATTTTGTCGTTTGTATCCCATGGATCTCATGTAGCCAAGAAATCATATCTTGACCCTCAACCCCTCTTGCAATCTTAAATCCCGTGATCTCTAAAAGTTTAGAGGCTGGGGAAGATGTTGGAATTTATCCCAATCACATGAGCCATCACTTGAAATATAATCTTCCACGTTCTTAAATCTTTCATCCTTCTCAACAACTCCAATGACATGACAGATCAACGGACAGTCCCCTAACCATAAGTCAAGCCAAAAGCACACATTTTTACCATTATATACAAGTCACCGGGATTCCCATCTTACCATGGCAATGCTTTCCACGATAGCTCTACTAATTCTCGAATCATAAGCTTTGGAGGAGTAATGAAGATAATTCCTCTTGAAATATATTTGTCCCATAACAGTATCCCATAGAGTCTTATCATCATGAATCGCTTTCCATCCCAACTTAACCAAAAGTACCTTCTTCATATCTTCTGCTAAACGAAAACCAAGACCCCCCGCACTCTTTGGTCTACAAACATCTCTCCAAGCTATCAAATTAATATGTTTTTGTTCTTCTATAATACCTCAAATAAACTATCTTCTAATTATATTAATCTCTTGACACACATAGTTCGATAACTTCTGCACTTGCATGATGTATATCGGTGTGACACTAAGAACGGATTGCGCTAGCATTATGCGACCCGCTAGTGACAAAGAATTCCCCTTCCATTTCGCAAGCATCCCACGAAATCCATTAATACGTTCGTCATAAAACCAGTTCGGTCTTCTCCAACAAGAATGGGGATGCCAAGATATTTACCCAGTCCTTCGCTTCTTCTATAGTCGCTCCTAGTCGTAATGTTAGACGTCACTTCATCATCCACATTCCTCAAGAAATAAATCATTAATTTCTTCTTGCTAATTGTTTGGTCCGCATTCTTACAATGGGTACTATAATAGTGCACCAGTTGTCGAATAAATTGTCAAAACAGGATCCTTTGGGGAAAAAAAAGTGTACAAGTCTAAAAACACCATAAATTGAAACTACACTATTACGAATTTCAAAAGATAGAATAGGAGCCAAGGAAATCATAAGTGAGTTTGCATATTAATCACCAAATTAATGCATGCATTGATACCCGTACGGACATACGTTCTCATATAACCTTGCGCACACAACTACCTATATACTCTTTGTTCTCTAACAACCTTTGTTGTGGTATAAGAATGTCTTTTATAAATTTAAATATCTAGATATATTATAATCAAATCTGCACTTTCGAAATTTCAAAACTAAATCAGTAGCTTATATTTTTATACATGGGATATATTACAATGTCAACAAATATCTTGAACTAATCTGTTGATCAAAAAATATATATCTTGAACTAATCCATTGTTTGTTGTACTAGCACATCAATTTCCCTCGGAGACCATATGTAATACTTTCTGCCCAATGAATGAAAAATCGTGGATGGGTGGGGAAAAAGAATCTAGAAGCTAAAAGTTAAAAAATTGGTTAGGTAATCTGTACTAAAAATATATATGATTAATTAATGTATATGCATGTGTTATTAACAAAATTATAATTCAGGAAAAGAGCTAAATATTTTTAGAGTTGTTATAAACATATTTAGTGGACATTCATTCCAGCTCATGGGTTGGTAGTCAAGTCCATGAACACTAGGGTTTAAGGTTACCTATTACCAATAAATAGGAGCTTCCACTATATAATCTTGACACTCTCTGGTAATAAACCAAAGGCTATTCTTTCTTTCTCTACCGTTCACAACACGTTATCAGCACGAAGTCTCTACCTTCCAAGCATAGGTAATTCTAATATTCAAACTAATTTTTTTTAAACATAATTTTTACTTTTGTCGACCAGAATCATTAGTATGTTTTATGTTCATTTACCTTCACCGTTGTGAAGTGCTTGAAAAAAAAGTTCAAATGAATTCCTTTTATGAATTCAAAGAACTTTATTACATTGAAGCAATTTAGACATAATGTCAATTTTTATTTATCACGATTGTGAAATAAAAAAAATTGACCAATTGTCAATACGTTGGACAATTATACCATGTGATGTAGTGTGCACTTCATTTTGTGCATTACTTTTTCACCATTCATTACTAAAGAAGAAGAAATGAACTAAATACGTGACACAATAGACTCATGGATAGATTCATAATCTAACAACCAAAGTGCAACCAAATACTCACTTGACTTCTCTCTAGTCTTTTATAATCTCTTATAATATCTGGTGGGATGCTTGTACTAAGAAAAGAATTCATTAGATAAAATGGAAAAAGATTACTAGAGCTAAAAGTATCGGGGATATTGGTTTTAGAGATTTCCAGAAAATGAATATGCCTTATTAGCCAAGCAAGGAGGATCATTGATAATCCTAATTCACTTGTTGCTAAAGTACTTAAAGGTATTTACTCACCATATAATAGCTTTTTCAATACTAAACTTTCAAATAAAAGATCGTGGAGCTGGGCTAGTATTTATAAAGGGATCCAATTTATCAAGAAACACTCAATATGGAGAATTGGGAATGGTTTAAATACCAATATTTGGAACCAGAACTGGATTGGAAATAATATTACTTTAGATAAACCTGTTCGTTGTGAAGTTGATAGAGTTGCTTAGCTATTTAATGATGATATGACAGCTTGGAATGTTGAATTACTTAGACAACTTTTCCCGCCGAATATTGTTAGTGATATCTATAAAATCCCTATTCTACTCCTCAGTGAAGATGATAAGTTTATTTGGCCGTTTACAAAAGATGGACTATATAGTACAAAAACAGGATATCATAAATTGGTTGAGAATGAAATACAAAATGAAACACAATCATCAACTCAAGGAGAACATAATGATAGTAATTTATGGAATATCATTTGGAGGTCAAATGTCATGAATAAAGTAAGAGCTTTCGGTTGGAAAATATGTAATGGAGCAATCCCCACCAAACGCAATCTAAAAGTTAGAAAATGTGTTAAAGACGACATTTGTGAGTGGTGTGAGCTTGGTAAGGAAGATATTGAACATATTTTTATTAAATTCCCATTAAGTATGGCTATTTGGGCCAACTCAAAATTACAAATTCATATAGATAAAGACAGAAATTACCAACTGGGTAATTGGCTAACCGAATCGTGCAAAAAGTATGTGAAAAGTGGATGGGATCGAAAATAATTTATTGCATATTTTCTCCTCACTATCGGGAACATATGGAAGGCTAAGATGAAGGGTTTTCATGAAAACACGTAGTGGGTAATCAAAGACATTCTTTACAAAATTCATTCTAATATGAAATATCTTTTTGGGCAAAGAAGTGATGAAGAAGGAGAACATGTTAAAAGAGATGAGAAAAAGAAAAAAGGTGCTAATAGAGTTAACATAGATGATAATCCAGTATTGAGGGATGATTTAGAATATATTTTCATGAGTGATGCATCTTTTAAAAAAGAATATGAACCATCATCCATAGCTTCAATATCAATTAATAAAGAAGGTAGAGTTACTCACATCTAGAACCATTGTCAAAAGTTATGTTGAAGGTGAATGCTGGGCGGTCCTTTTAGCTATGAGAAAGGCCGCTATATGTAATCTTCTGAGTGTTTTTTTCTACTCCGATAACCTTGAATTGGTTCAAGGTATCTCTAGACGCACAGGTCTTCAATTGCAAATTTATCCGTTCATTGCCGAAATGAGGAGCTGGCTCTTGAAGTTCCCTTCTTGGAAGGTTAACTTCGTTAAAATAGGAATCTTAATAGCGTTGTGGATCTACTGGTTAAATGTACTAGATGAAACATCGACCCCTCATCTTGGAAGGATGTCTCTTTAAAGGATTTTTATATTTTTCTAAAATATCTGTATAAACGATCGTGATTATTGATTTACTTTGTTTTCAAAAAAAAAATCTCTTATGAAAAAAGCGATAATTAAGCAATGCAAAGCTGAAGCAGTGTAAATTGATCTGCTGGCTCTAACATTTTCATTAACATTTTGTCGTGATTTTAGTATTATATAATTTATTTTAGTGATATTTATGATACAGTAATATTTATTTCGGCCATGATTTTTTTTTTTCTTAAATCACGTAACTTTTGCCGTCAAACAAATGCTACAGCATTTGCATGATTTTTAAAAAAAAAATCACGTATCAGTTAGCCATGTTTTAATATATTTTTTTATGAGATTATTACCCAAAGGGTCTTGAAATCACTACACCGTGACCTAACAAGACCGCCTCTTTTGGCTCTTCTTACTAAAGGCCACAAACAAAAATTAACACTATAAGCCAAAAAACCAATTACCTTCTTACCCCTTTTTATTTTTTATTTTCCTATATATATATTAATTTTTTTACATTTTATTCTAAACCCTAAAGAAATCACTCACCACTCACGTCTCTCATCCTTTCTCTCTCTCTCTCTAATCAGCTTTTTTATTTTTGTCTGCCTTTTCTTTCACAGTTCAACCATGGACGGCATACTAGAAACAGCACTCCGGCGAAGCTGTGAGCTCGATTTCGAAGATCCAACGTGAGCAATAGATCTTGAATAATATGATTGCAGCAATTTTGGCAGAAAGGAAGAAATGATTTTAAAAGATGCTCATGGAAATGCATTATTATTCTTCCGCCGAAGGGTAAGCTTTTATCCATCCTTTAATATCATTATTGAACTTGCGATTAAAGCTATTTGTTTTGTTTAAAATTGTGTCTGACTTAGTTTAAATGATGTTAAAAATGTGATTTCATGTATTGGTTGCAGATGTAAAAAGTGGAAAAGCTAGGCCAAGCAAATTTCGTTGACTTTTCTTGTGATGCTCACCAAAGACCAAGTTGAGGCATCTATTGTTTTCTTTAGATTTCAACCGCTGTATTCTTTTTTTTTCTTCTTTTTTTAAGTTGTATTTCTTTATATTTTACCAACAAGAATTGCATTTCTTAGGTGCTTCAATAACTGATTACATAATGAATATTGCTATTTAATGTTATTAAATGACTGAATCAAGAAATTATTTAAACTCGAAAGTTTTGTCTAAATGCTCAGCAGTTTACTGATTATACGAGAAATGCTCAGTAAATTTACTGATTATACGAGAAACACTCAGCAAGTTACTGAGCACGCTCAGCAAGTTACTGAGTAAACGAGCATGCTCAGTAAAGTCACTCAACAAAAAATTCGAATACTCAACAACTTTTATCGACACTCAGAACTTTTTTACGATACTCAACAATTTTTTTCATGCTCTGTAGCCCATGCTCAGTACTTTTTCCATGTCCAATACCCCATGCTCAGAACTATTTTTTCAGACTCAGAACTATTTTTTCAGACTCAGAACTTTTTTTCCAGACTCAGAACTATTTTCCAGACTCAGAACTTTTTTCCATGCTCAGAACTTTTTCCGGCGGTGGCCGGAGGCGGTCGGCGGTGATCGGTGGTTGTGGTCGGAGCTGGAAAATATTTGATAATTAATGAAAGAGGAGAGAGAAAAAATGATAAAGGAGGAGAGAGATTAATGGTAATGGAGGGGAGAGAGAGAGTAATGATAGTGAAAGAGAGAGAAATAATCTATTTTTTTGTCTTATATGTACTAGAAGGGTAGTTATGACATTGGACATTTTATTGGCCTCTAAGAAGGAGAGAGGAATTGACTAGCTCCTAAGTGGCACATTGATTTTTCTCAAGTCTCTTTGGGTAATTGACCCTTTTTTTATACTTCCATCTTTAAATGCATTTCTTTTTATTTACTGTTATTATTATTTTTTCTAAAAAAAAAATATACCAATTTTAATGGTATTAGTATATATAGAATACACGCTATATATTTTATGTTTATATCCATTGATATAACACAACATATTAGCTAAAATAGGACAAATATACAAGTTGTATATAAATTTTATGCATATCCCCAGATATAACATAACCTATGGGAAAAATAGAGCGTATACACAAGTTGCATACGCATTTTATGTATATCCGCTGATATAGCATAACCTATAACGAAAAAATATTAGACATAACTTTATGTAACTTATGCGAATGGATAGATGTCAATCGGAGATCGTATTTCGGTTAACAAATAAAACAAAATATAAGGTAATTTAAGATATATTTTATGTGGATATATCACATAACCTATCAATTAATTTGATTCATTCGCACAACCTAAGAAATAAAATATGTTTTTCTGCTTAAAGCAATTGTGAATACCAGATCTGGTACATCCAACCTAATAGAAGGATTTGGAAAAGCTCGTATTGTGCTTCTAAATTTTACATTTATCCAAAATTCAAATGATATTCTATGAATAAATGTATGATGATGTGAATTATATATGAAATTCCCAAAAAATTAAAAGTATATTTCGTAAAAACATTGAGTTCAATAAGAGATATTTTGATTATAGCAAAATAAAACTACTAAATTTGAAATGTGAATTATTTTGTGAATCTATCACTTATATTTGGAAAATATCAATGTATATTATATTTTGCAAATATTATCATATGTATATTTGGCAATGTAAATTCTACTAGAATTTTCACGAGCGATAATATTAAAGATCGAGATTATCAAATGAAATTTAGCAAATTAGCTATGCACAAACAAAGATTTATCCTAAATCATTTTAATATTGAATCGTCTATTTTTCCAAGACAAAATTAAAGGATAATACGAGCCTAGCACATTTATTTACTGAGTCGTCTGTGACGAATTACTATGATCATTGCTTATTACAATATTTCCTATTGGTAAATGACCAAAAATAATTAGGGGCAATGCCTAATTAATTACACGGAGAGTGTAAAAATTCTCAATTAATTACAACTTCAATTAATTCCTACTTAAACAAAAAAATAGAAGATTACAAAAATCCCCATAGACAATTAATTAATTACTTTAATTATAATAATATTTATTTATTTATTTTCATTTTTATTTTTATTTTTTTTATCTTTATTTTTTTTAAATTCAAAATATTTTTTCAAATTTTTTAACTTTTTTTTTTGGAATTTTTTTTAATGTATTCCATGAACACACAATTTTGAGATTTGTGTGTTGCAGGACACACAAAATTGGAACAACCAAAGTCAAGTTTTTTGTATTCCAAGAATACACAGAATTGAGTTTTATGTGTTCCATGAATACACAATATGAGTTTTATGTGTTCCATGAATACACAAATCTGAGATTTGTGTGTTTCAGGAATACACAATTTTGCGATTTGTTTATTCAGGAATACACAGAATTGGAACAAACAAAATCAAGTTTTGTGTATTACATGAATACACAAATTTGATTTTTACGTGTTCCATGAATACATAAATATGAGATTTGTGTTGTTCCATGAATGCACAAATCAAAGATCTATGTGTTCCAGGAATGCACAAACCTGAGATTTGTGTGTTCCAGGAATGCACAAATTTTGGATTTGTGTGTTCTAGGCATACACAGAAGTGGAACAAACAAAATCAAGTTTTGTGTATTCAAGGATTACATAAATTCGATTTATATGTGTTCTATGAATACACAAATTTGAGATTTGTGTGTTCCATCAATACACAAATCTTATATTTGTGCGTTCTACGAATACACAATTATGAGATTTCTGTGTTCCAAGAATACACATAATTGAAATAAACAAAATCAAGTTTTGTGTGACGTGGAACACACAAAATCCTAAGTAACAAAAAAGTGTTGCACAAAAAGATAATATATCAAGATAGTTAAAGACGAATAAAAATATGGTATATGCGATTAATAAATAGTAAAAACCAATTTTATTAAAGAAGATAATCCTTTAAATCGATTTTATGACTTTGTGTGTTACAGGAACACATAAATCTATATTTGTGTGTTACAAAACACATAACCCGAAATTTCGATTTTAAAAAAATTAGAAAAAAAAATCCAAAAAAAATAGAAAAAAAAATCCAAAAAAAAAATTCTAAAAAAAAATTCTAAAAAAAAATTAAAAACAAATTCGAAAAAAAAAATCTAAAAAATAATTTTTAAAAAAATATTAAAAAATTAAATTAAAAAATTAAAAAATTAAAAATCACATAAGGGCAATAATGGAAAGTAAATATGACAATGTGTTTGACTGAGAATTAAGTTGAAAATTTGTGAGTAAGTAGGAAGTAATTTTCTCTTTCCTTTTTTTTGGGAAGGAAAAGTGAGAAATTGTAATTAATTGGGAATTATCCCAAAAGTTTATCCATCAAGAGATTTTGATTGTGCAATTTCTATTACAATTGCTTCATCTACCGTGCACATATATGGATTATGAGAACATGTTATATATGATATTCTCAAGAATAAGGGAAGGAATAAATAATATAACTGGAATATAAGAATACACCATTTATATTGATCCTCGTATACTCATTCAATGATTGAAAATATTGTAAAGGTGTGGTGATTAATCACAATAACCAGTTTTTAATGCTCCTGATTAAATTTATATCTCAAAAGAGCTATCTTATAAAATTAGACTATTGTACGCTTAAAGCGCAATATATCTATTTGGTTTCAAAGATAGCATAAAGGAGCAACAACAAGAGCAAGTTGTTAATTATGAGACTTTTGACATCTTATAAATGTCAAAGTAGTGTATATAACTGAGAATTGAAATACTCTCAATGAGTATCAGGTACCTGATTATATATTGATATCTCAATCAATTATTTTACTACTTTAAATTATTGGAACCTAACTAAAAATTGATCATGATCGAATATTTATATATGCGCGCAATAACTATTAATATGTGAATACAATTGAGGATTTTTTTTTAAAATTTAAATGTCTAAATAAACTGACTGGCTATTAGTAGAAAGACATAAATAAAGCAATTTTTTTTTAAATTTCACTTGTACGACGTGAAATTTTCAAAATTTTGAAAAGAATGTGCTACAAGGGGGAGTCACTATATAAGATAGTATGTTGTAGCACACATAATATATTTATTAAAGAGATATAGTCTCCGGTGGTGGATGCACTTTTATTTGCTAATATTTTTATGAAAGACTTCATATAAGTCTTATGTCGAGCATTTTAAATCATTATATAAGAATGAAGCGTCAACCAAATTTATGTCGTACTATTTATTACTCCTATTAAACGTCTAAACTTATACACCATTGTGTTATACTTACACCAAGGGGGATACATTTACGCAATGCACTCTTTTTCCTTTAGCATAGGGTTTTTCCCACTGGGTTTTCCTTGCAAGGTTTTTAATGAGTCAATTTATTTAAGCGTATTGAAGAATACTATATTCTTTTTTCCTTTACTAAGATTTTGTCCCCTTGGGTTTTTCTTAGAAAGGTTTTAATAAGGTATGTAAACATAGTCCAATAATATGCTACTTGTATCCCTCAAGACAAAGAAGGCTACATCAAAGATGATCAAACCAAACTATCTCTCCAAAGTTATCCTTTAGACATGAATTCTTGAAGAAATGTGGGATAATGTTCATCAAGTTTGCTCAAGTGTCAATTTGGACGATATATTTACAAAGGCATTACCTACATCTACATTCAAGAATTTAATACACAAGATTGGCATGCATCAATTTCAAGATCTTTCTTGAGAGACTGACAAGAGGGGGAGACAAATATGCACTACACTCTTTTCCTTCATCAAGGTTTTGTCCTAATAGGTTTTCTTGATAAAGGTTCTTAATGAGGTAATGTACTCTTTTTCCTTTACTAGATTTTTTCCTACTAACTTTTTCTAGGAAAGTTTTAACGAGACATATTTTTAGGGACTGAATATCCAAGGGGGAGTGTTATAAACCCATTTAGTGGATATTCATGGGCTACTAGTTAAGCCCATAAACACTAGAGTTTAGGGTTACCTATTACCAATAAATAAGAGTTTCCACTATGTAATCTTGACCCGGTCCTTGGAGAGGCGGCGACCATTCTCACTCTTTGATAATAAACCAAAGACTACTCTTTCTTTCTCTACCGTTCACAACAAGAGTGTGGATTAATGTTTTTTTTACTCACATTTTTTCCAATGTTTCGTCTTGTGAGTAATACTAAAGTCATAAACCAATCTACATATATGAAAGTTTCTCGATTAACATGATAAATTATGTGTTTAAGGTTTCTGGTCAAGAATCTCTTCCCTTCATTAGTTGGAAAAGACTTTGCAACCCTCAAATGAGCTGGTGATCAATACACCTCAAACGATTTTTTAAATTTATGTACAAATAAAGGAATCTTTGCCAGAGGCCGTGTCGAAACAAAATCATTACAATTTACATCATCGGTCCTTATGTGATGTGAAAATAGCCATATGATACCCTCAAGTTTCAAAAAATATGTTATACAATAACGTAAATCTATCCTTCCAAATAAGTATATTTGATACCTCCTTAAAAACAAATGTGTATTTGGATATTTTACTTAATACAAGGGCCATTTTATGTTGTCATGTGGATTTAATTATATATTAGGCCTCCCTTATAATGTGCATGATCATTGTTAGAATTTCGTTTAACAATTCTGACGTCCTTTTTGTATTATTTTGTAAATACTTTTTTCCTTGTTGCTTTGAGGTTTTTAATCTGTTTCGGTGTTAGATATGGAGTTAATAATGCATCATTTAAACCTTTTCAGTTTTTATGCTTAATTCATACTTGTGAAAAGTTAAAATTGGGGTCAAACATCTTTTATCTCTTTCAAAGTATATTAACTCACTACAAGAAATAGTATCTTTAACGGCAAAAAATTTAACACTAAAAATCTTAATTTTGCCGCTATTAGTTGTTATTTGTCGTCTCTATAAGTTCGTCGTTAAAGATACCTTTAGTAGCAAATTATTTATTTTTGCCACTATTAACTTTATCTTTAGCGGCATATATTGTCGCTAAAAATATAATTAGAGGCCATTTTGGTTTTTAAAAATATCATTAGAGGCCATTTTAGTTGTTGCCGCAATAGCTTCCTCGCTAATGCTACTATTTCTTGTAGTGACTGGTACCCTTTTCAAATTTACTCCTAACATGTTTCCTATTTTAATCTTTACAATATTAAAAACCTTTGGTTTAACTTAATTCTGTTCAACTATTTTAATTGATTCATTTTTTATAATGTATTGTACTGCTACGCGCATTGTTTTTCACGAAAACATAAGTCTTTGCAAAAGACCCTATATGTCGTCGCAAAAGGTCTGTTTTATCTTAGCAAGGACATATCCTCGCTAAAGATTCGTCGTTAAAGGTATGTTACGCAACGATATATGCGCGTCCTCACGTGAGTCAACCTAGCGAGAAGTCCTCGCTAAAGATAGGGCTTTTGTAACGGTCAGGTCTTCGCAAAAGGTGTGGTCAAACGCGAGAGATAAGTTGTCACGGTTGACCTCCTTGTCTTTAGCGAGGACGTTTGGTTGTCTTATGCGACGACCAATATCCTCGCTAAAGAGTTTTTTTTTCAATATTTTTTAATTTTAAAAAAAAAATTATTATTATTTTTAAATTTTTTTAATGTTTTAATTTTATATTATATATAAATAAAGCCGAAACTACCTCTTATAGAAACGACTTGACTGTAATAATTTCTATTCCATGTTCATTAATTAACAAAATTTACATTATCTAACATAAAGTATAAATTTTATTATTAATTTAATTAAAAAATATTTTTAATAATTTAATAGAATAAAAGATAATTTTTTTATTAAATCTATTGTTAGATTATGAATTTAAATATAAGTGATAAGTATTTAATTGTAAATAACCGCTGAATAATAACTTATTCGGTTAAGGAACGATGTATGAATGAATCAAAGTAGGTTTAAGATCTTAATAAACATAAACAGATCAATTAAAAGGTATTTAGATTTGAATTGTTTTAAAAAAACAAAAAAATCTTATTGATATAGTATTTTATTGAACCATATTAAATACTAAGTATAGACAAACACTTTTTTATTAATATGTAATAAAATTAAAAGAACTAATTATAAATGAATCTAATTGTAGTTATGATCCAAAGCCTATAAATTTTTGTTTTTTTTTTAATTCTAGGTGGGTTCTGGTGGAACCTTAGGTCCGCCACTGCCGATATATTCCCACAATATTTAAAAAAGAAAACAGTGACGAACATTTTGTCTTTTGGGGTATGAGTGTCTTCAGAAATTTCGCATCTACTCGGATATTATTAACCACTTGTGTGAGACCAGTACAATCCAAGTTCATTGACTCCAATACAATACAAGTCAAGTCAATTAACCATAAGGGTGTGTTTTTATATATGTATATAAAGATGTTTAATTTTATGATATAGATGTGTATAGATGTATGTATATACATATGCGTGTAGTGAATGTATATGCATGAGAGTAATTTGACCATGAAAAGAGGCAAAATCAGGCATATATTATACATATTAAGAGATTTAGTATAATTATATGTGTAAAAAAAAATTTGCATGGGTAAATTTTTTAGCAAACTCCATTTTTAGACTAAATTTTTTAAATATACCAGTTTTAGGTTAAAGGTATTCAAAACATTTCTTTTTAGGTCATTTTACTAATTTGTGAGATATTTTTTAGATTTTAAAAATAATTCGGACACTTTAAATATAAATCATAGTTTATGATGCATCCAAATAAAGATATTATTTGATTTGAAATGTCCAAATTATCTTTAAAATGTATAAAATATCTCACAAAATTATTAAAATAACAAAAATTTAGGCGTTTTAAATACGTTTGACCTGAATATTATACTTTTGAAACATTTAGCCTAAAAATGGATTTTGCTTGTAAATTTTTGATGATGGATTTATGATGGCCCAATAATTTTGTGCTTACTTTCTGCAAATTTATAATTGTAGGTGGATTTTTTGTGTGGGACATATTTTATTACCATTGAACAAAACAATATGATATGTGTTTTACCATATAACACACGAGGACGGAGCCAGCAATCACCGGTATGGAGGCTAGGGAGGTTTGGAGGTAACGCTCTGAAAAAAAAAAGTTAAACTTATTTGGATTATAGGTCTAAAAATTATAAAATAAACCTTTATATTATATAAAATTGCACTATAAATTTCTATAATATGTTAAAATTGTACTATAAGTTTCAATATAATATATTTTTTAAAATTACCCTTTGTATAATATAAGATAACATATAATTTGTTTGAACAAAATAAAATATTTTATATAAATAAAATAATTATAAGTTTAATAAAATAAATTTCAAAAGTTAGAGGGCCAAATTAAGCTCCTGAAAAATTTAGGGGGGCCAAAGAATTTTTTTTGAAAATTTAAAAGGTAATATAGTTTATAATTATTATTTTTTTTGTAAAGAGAGTTTTTTTTGTAAAAGTCGAGGGGGAGAGAGGACATGGTACCAACTAGGGCCGCAAATGATCTAATACTCTCGCCAAGGGCTCGAGTTTGAGTTCGTTAAAGGTTTGTTTGAGTTCAGCTCGTTAGTTAAACAAACCAAACTCGAGCCAATTGTTGATGGATGCCTATTAAAAAACTTATTTAGAAAAAGGTGCCTAGAAAAAAATATTTATTAAAAACAGCCTCATCCCAAATTTACCCTTATGATTAACAATTAAAAAATAAGAAAAAAAACTAATTATCACACGCGCGCGTCCGTGAATTTTTTTTAAAATCGTCATAACTAATTCAAAAAAATCAAAAAAAATTATATTTGGAAAAATCAAATTAATATTTACGTCTATGATTTTTTTCGGAATTTTCTAAAATTTTTGATTTTTTTGATTTTTTTTTAATTTTTTTTTCGCATACACGAAATTACATGTTTTAAACATGGAATTTCATGTTTATTTCACGGTTTAAAACATGGAGTTTCATGTTTATAACATGGAATTCCATGTTTAAAACATGAAAATCCGTGTCTGCGAAAAAAAAAATCAAAAAAATTCAAAAAAATCAAAAAATTCAAAAAAAAAACAAAAAAATTCATAAACGTAAATATTAATTTGCTTTATTCAAAAATCCCAGCTTCATGGGACCGAGAAGGTTTCGTCCATGGCATCATCAGGAGCACCTTCCCTTCGCGAATAAGATGAAGATGAATCCACTGAAATGTGCCTTCGGTGTCTCAGCTGGTCTCTGTTTTTCAGAGAACTATATGAGAGTGTGGGACATGATATTCCTCGTTTCTCCGATCAACAACTGAATCTAGTATTTCATCCTTTGATTCAGGCGAGTGGAACTCTTCGAAATGTGTTTGCTTTAGAAAGCGGTGTAGGAGTCGTCTCTGATATGGGTTGAGACCTGAGTTGGTTAAAGTCTTCTTAGGACTCTGCTGGAACGCAAAGACTACTCGCTCGCGGTACTGTTACAATTTTTTTAATCTTCTGATTTTTTTTGAATTAGTTATGACGACTTTAAAAAAAAATTCACGGACGCGCGCGTGCGATGGAATTAGTAGTAGTAGTAGGTGGTGGTGGTGGTGGTGGTTGTGGTGGTGGAGGTGGTGATGGTTGTGGTGGATGTAGTGGTGGTTACATACATGGTGGTTGTGGCGGTGGTTGTGGTGGTGATGGTGGTGGTGGTGGTGGTGGAGAAAGAAGTACCCTATTATTTGTTTAATATTTAAAAATTAATATTGTATTAAAATAAAATAATATATTTAATAATAAGGGTAGTAAAGGTATAGAAAATATAAAGGGGATGTTTTCTACAAATATTTATTTCATTAGGCATTTTTTTATAAAATATTTTATTGAAGGCATAAAAGAACAATTAGGTAGTTTAATGGGGATGTTTTCAACAATAACCCCACCAAACTCAAGCTTTAAATTTAGGCTCGTTACTAAACGAGACGAACCCAAACTAGTATAAGCTCGACTCATTAAACTCGTGAACAGTTTGATAAAAGTTCTTTAAGAGCTCGTTAATAGGTTTGGTATATATATTCAATTAAAAACTATCAATATATCTATATGTATGTACACACACACACACACACACATATATATATATATATATATATATATATATATATATATATATATATATATATATATATATATATATATACTATGTTGTAGATCTCCCCGCCTAGGCGTGTCTAGGCGCCGCCTAGGCATCAACTCCCCCCTCAGCCGCTTACGCCTAGTTAAAACTCTAGGCGTTTTTTCCTAGCACCTTAGTCGCTGTGGAATAGGCGCCTAGCCCGTCTAGGCACCGATTAATGGCAAAAAATGCCCGCCTAGGCGACGATTAATGGAAAATCATGCCCGCATAAACCTTTTTGTTATTTTTCTTATTCTCGAGAATTCTTTAATTGATATTATAACTTAATTTTTAGTATTTTTATATTTAATATAGTGTTGTTAGGCGAATTTTATGACTTAAATAGTTAAAATTGCTATAATTACTACATATATATTACTAAATAAACAAAATTACACATCGGAATTCAAAACCGTATAATTCCGCCTAGGCCCCGTGTAATCACGCCTAGGCGCTAGGCCCCGGTCGTCCGCCTAGCGCCCAAAACCGAGATCTACAACATAGTATATATATATATATATATATATATAATTCAAAACTACGTAAAAACTTTGTATATCTAATTAATCATAACTAAAATAATCTATATCTAGTAAGTATTTCTTTTTCTTCAAGTCAAATTATGTAATGTGTTGTATATTAGTTTTACTTAACTTCATTTTAAATCACAGAAGATCCCAAAAATATATATTATAGAAAAATAAACGAGACTTAAACGAGTCTTAAATGAACCAATCTGAGCCAAACTCAAGTTTGGAAGAAATAAGTTTGCTAAGGGTTTGTTTGAGTTCCGCTCGTTAGTTAACGAACCAAGCTCAAGAAAGCTAAAGTTCGGCTCGGCTCGGTTAGTTTCAAACTCAAACCAAGCTCAAACTCACTAAAATATTAGCAATCAAACTCATGAAAGCTAAAGTTCGGTTCGGCTTCGTTCGTTTGCAGCCTTCGCACCAACTATAGGAGTAACGTGGCTCCGCCCCTGATGACACAATTATTCCTTCTATCTTTAAATTTTAGTTTACTTTGACTTCGCACATAAAAATATCATTAATTAACACTAAAATTTTGATAATATCTTTTATTGAGTATCTTAATATTTTAAATATTTATTGAAAATATAAATTTAGATATTTTGATAGGGGTAAATAAATATAAATAATTAAAAAATATATTTTTAAATGAATAAATAATTAAAGATAATTATATAGCCTAAAATTTGGAGATAAAGAAAATATTAGACCCTGTTTAATTCGTGAAAATAATATGTATTTTCTGTTTATTTTCCATATTTTTTGAAATACGAATAATATTCGAGAAAATGAAAACAGTGTTTTGAAAAATTAAATAAAAACACTGTTAAATTGAAGACGCGAAATCAACAATTTCTATATTTATTGAAAATATTAAAAATAAAAACAAAAATTATTTTCTAAAGTATCTTAGAATATTCATAGTAACTTCCAAATTTCTCAAAAATAATGCTCTCATTTTAACCATTAACTTTGGGTGTCCACTTATGATATACAAACCATGAGTATGAACCATTGATTCATGTGGTCAGTCTTCTCTTTTATATTTATTTAAATTGTATACGGTTAATTTAAGAAATTAAAATATATTTAGTTATCTAATTTTAACTTTTTAATTATATATAAACTTATTGTTTTTAATAAAATATAAACCCTTTTTTATCCATACAAAAATTGGGTCTAAAACCATCAATCTGACTATCTGAGTAACTTCCTTCAAGAGCCAACCCTGATTCATATGTATCACCTTTTTTTTGATTTCTTTTTTTAATTAGCTACATCATGTCATCATCATATTTCTGAACGCCAAAACTAACCATACGTACAAATGCAAATTTATTTGGAGTGTTTGAAAGAAGTTCACCTCTTGGTCCTATATACATGAGAATCTTTTGTGGAAAAATGCAATATTTGTCATGGTGATAGCTTTGTGTTTGGATAGATAGGCAAGGAGCCACATGGTATACGATGATGACATGATCTAAAGGAAAGCCGCCAGGAATTTTCATTGACGAAGAAAGAAATAAAAAAGGTTCTAAGAGCAAGAATTAGTTATAATATGGATTCATATTATGTAAAAATGGTATCATAAATCTCTATATTATTCAAAATAATTATATGAGACAATTGTTGATTGATGCCTATTAAAAAACTTATTTAGAAAAAGGTGCCTAGAAAAAAATATTTATTGAAAACAGCCCCCTTATAATTAACAATTAAAAAATAAGAAAAAAACTAATAAACACGCGCGCGTCCGTGAAATTTTTTTAAAATCGTCATAACTAATTCAAAAAAAATCAAAAAAATCAAAAAAAATTATATTTGGATAAATCAAATTAATATTTACGTCTATGATTTTTTTCGGAATTTTCTGAATTTTTTTGATTTTTTTTTATTTTTTTAATTTTTTTTTTCGCAGACACGAAATTCCATGTTTAAAACATGGAATTTCATGTTTATTTCACGGTTTAAAACATAGAATTCCATGTTTAAAACATGGAATTCCGTGTCTGCGAAAAAAAAATTAAAAAAATTCGAAAAAACTAAAAAAAATCAAAAAAATTCATAGACGTAAATATTAATTAGATTTATTCAAAAATATTTTTTTTTTAATTTTCTGATTTTTTTTGAATTAGTTATGACGATTTTAAAAAAAATTCACGGACGCGCGCATGTGATGGAATTAATAAAGGTATAGAAAATATAAAGGGGATGTTTTCAATAAATAATTATTTCATTAGGCATTTTTTTATAAATAAGATTATTGAAGGCATAAAAAAACAATTAGAGAGTTTAAGGAGGATGTTTTCAACAATAACCCCTAATTATATTATTGAATTATTTCTATATATCTAAAGTTTAAAGACCGGTAAATAAATAAACTTAAAAAAACTTATGGATTAATTGTTTAAATTAGTTTAGGCGTGAACACCCTTATCTCGCGTGATAAGTCGTCATAGGTCATCCGACAAATATGTGCATATTGAGTCAGTTCTCATAGTAACAACACCGCCTTAACTATTTAATTCGCACATACATTTGATTCTCGATAAATGTGATTAATCTCGAAATTTGAATACCTCAATATTTCTCTACAAGACATTTAGTGTCGCATCAACATGATATCTAAGATTACTATCGATTTTCAATAGTGCACATGACTCCAGCAAATCCATCTAGATGGATACCGTCACGTTTCCTTACTATTTGAAGTCCAAAATCTATAGATTTAAACTTGGCTTGATACGGCGAACTCGAATTACACCCAAGAAAACCTCCTAAATATGACCCATTTTCGAAAAACTCGTCCAATATCCGCACTCTCTTCTAAACACCTATAGACATTTAATCTAAGCACATTGGCTTACTCCACTTGAGCAACACGTTCTTTGATGAGATTATTAAGGCACCATCGTACTCATTACCCTATATAATCCGACGAAATCTCGTGCAATGTGCATTATTGGAGCTCGAAACTTTCTTGTTGTTAAATCAACTCAACTAAAAGTCTGAAATAATAAGAGAAGGCATTATATTAGTGAGATATTATACTCCAACACTTGTCGTAAGTTGTGACTCACCTGAACCCATTGTCAACTCGTTTCTATCTAACCACATAATCCACATTGTAGCCGCTTCATTTCCAGGACCGAACTAGATATGACCCCAAGTCCTTTTAAATAGCATTTTCTTTTTAGCGTGAGAATTTAGTTAATAGAGTATTTAATCATTGAAATTCGGCAGAACCTAAGTACCTAATTAATACCTTATGATGAACCTTTAAGAGTATCAGCATATCCACTTACATACACTAATTCAATAAAAGTTACACTCAATGAGATTCTAATATAGCTTTCGGAAATGCGCAACCACTTGCGTCTTTCGTAATGAGAATCCAAAGGTAATATGATGGATCCTCCATAATGCTCACATTAGTTTCCTTCTTCGCTCCTTCTTTAGCCAAGCATATTTGCACAATGGTTAATTTCTTTATAGATGTGATTCACTTCAAGACTCGAGTAGGCCCGTAATAGTTCTATGCACTCGCATCCTGTATGACAATCTCAATTACCTAAGCTTCCACTGCCCTTTACTAGCTCATGGAGCTCCTTTGAATCGGTCTCGACATACATCTCTTTTATTCCTCTCCTTAATGCCCATTTCAACCCAAAACACAATGCCAAAAGTTCCAATGTTTAAGGCGACTTACGTATACAGCTACCCGAAATCTCGGCTACAAAGGTCCCCTCTTCATCTCTCAATGTATATATGGGGAAGGAATGAGGTGGAAGAGGCCGTAATCGGCGATAAGAATTAAACAGCAGGAAAGGGGTGGGGGGTGTTGAATCAACTAATCAAAAACTAAAACCTTATCTAGGTTTTATAAAGTATGAAACCTCTAGTGACGACTAGGTGGTCGGTAAAGATGAGGTAGGTGGTTGGTAAAGAATGCGACTTAAAATAGGCGAGCAAAATTCGATCGTTAATATTTTGGTTAATTATAATACTCGATCACGTAGGTGGTCGATAAAAGTTATATTATTAATTTTTTAAATTAAATCTTTAACGACCTCCGTCGTGATTGGTAAAGATGTCGCTTTTTCTTTTTTTATACCTTTAAGTCGTTTATTCAAAAAAAAAAAACTTGCACAATTTTGTTTTCAATCTCAGAAATATGTCCTTTATACTGTCTTAGGAAGGGTAGAAGAACTACAAGATATACCTTAATTAGCTATGTCTAAGAATGATATCTTTCTTTACTGTCAGTAAAACTAGGGATGACAATGATTATGGTTTAAAACCGAAACCGATGAAAATCCGAATCGATTATGTAACCATGTTTAAAACTGTTAGGTAATGATTTTGAAAAGTGTAACCGATGGTTAAATCCGTTAGGTTATGGTTTCAAATAAAATAAAACCGAATAACCAAAAATCTGTTTATTATCATCTAATTTTGTATATTTTATAATAATATAGATAAAAAAATATTTTATATCAAAACTAAAATCGAAATAATTAATTTTAACAATTAAAAAAGTAACAAATATGTTATTTAGTTAAAGATCAACATAATATTTTATATATTTTGAAACTTTTTCTTGTATTTGTAATTTAATTCTAAGAATTTTCAGTATATTTATAGAGTTATGGTTTATGGTTAAAATCTAAAAACCGCTTAAAAAACTAAATCTGAATTATTTGGTTTTGGTTTGAAAAGTATATTCGATGATTAAATCTGTTAGTATTTGGTTTTTTGATAAATTAAATATCTATGGACATGGTTTTAGATTTTTTTTTTAATAAACTGATCAGTTGCTATCTAAGTAAAACAATAAGAACGTCTTTAGATAAATCGACTAGAAGGCAATCATTAGCAGTAAATTCCAATAATCGAAGAAAGAGATACCAAAATGAAATAATTACCTAGTATTTTAATTCTATATATAGAGGTTGGAAAGAATTGAATTTCCACAGCAATCTTCACTTACACATTCTTCTTTTACATCTATTCAGAAACAAATAAAGCTAATGGCTTCAGTCTCCATTTTTTACGCACTTCTATGCATACTTGCTTTTCATTTTCACCAAATAGCTGCAATTGCAAATGACGCCACTTCTAACACCAATTTCCAGAGGTATATAGTTCATGTGGAAGATCCAGGTGATCAAATTTCCACCCTTTCGGAAAATCTTGATAGCTGGTATAACTCATTTTTGCCACCAGTTACTGCAAGCTCGAATGAAGAAACCCGAATGATTTACACTTATCACTATGTTTTTAAAGGTTTTGCTGCAAGATTAACACCTGAAGAAGTTAAAGCTATGGAAAAAAAGGCGGGTTTTTTATCCGCAAGACCAGAAAGTGTTTACGAGCTGTATACAACTCATAGTCCTGGTTTTCTTGGGTTGAATCAAAATATTGGTTTATGGAGCAATTCGAATTATGGTAAAGGTGTGATTATTGGTGTGTTGGACACCGGAATATTCCCTGACCACCCTTCGTTTAGCGATGTAGGAATGCCACCTCCACCTGCTAGATGGAAAGGAAGATGTGAATTTAATTCTTGTAATAATAAATTAATAGGCGCAAGAACGTTTTTCTCAGGTGATACCCCTATAGATGAAGATGGTCACGGCACACACACGGCAGGAACAGCCGCTGGAAATTTTGTAAGAGGTGCAAATGTTTACGGGAATGCAAATGGAACTGCGGTTGGTGTAGCCCCTCTTGCTCATTTAGCTATTTACAAAGTTTGTTCGGATAATTGTTCTGAAAGCGATATATTAGCTGCAATGGATAGCGCAATTGATGATGGTGTTGACATACTTTCTATTTCGTTAGGTGGGCGCCCTCGGGCGTTTCATAATTCAAGTATCGCAATTGGTGCTTTTTCTGCAATGGAGAGGGGGATTTTCGTGAGTGCTGCAGCTGGAAATAGTGGTCCATCTCATTATAGTGTATCAAATGGAGCACCGTGGATGCTCACAGTCGGTGCAAGCACTATCGATAGGAAATTACAATCAACCGTTGTTCTTGGAAACAATGAAGTATTCAATGGCGAATCGGTTTTCCAACCTAGTGATTTTCCCTCGACTCAGACCCCTCTCGTGGGCGATTTGAATGCACCCTATTGTTTCCCATCATCGCTGAACATAATCGATGTGAAGGGAAAGATAGTGTTGTGTAAAATGGATGAAGATAAAAAAATATCACCAACCGGACAAGGTCGAGCGGTCAAAAATGCTGGTGGGGCAGGGATGATCTTTATGAACTCACCTCGTTATCTCAACACAATATCTTTGGAAGATCACGTTTTACCCACGTCACATGTTACTTTATCCGATGGAGAAAAGATAATCGGCTATATAAAGTCAACATCGACACCTACGGCTACGTTTCTGTTCAAAGGAACAATAATTGGCGATAATCGCGCTCCAGTAGTGGCTGCGTTCTCTTCACGAGGGCCTAGTCGCCCAAGTCCTGGAATATTGAAGCCTGATATAATTGGCCCTGGAGTGAACATACTTGCAGCATGGCCTTTCTCTATCGAGCGCAACACAAACACAAAATCAAATTTCAATATAATATCGGGAACCTCAATGTCGTGTCCTCACCTTAGTGGTGTCGCAGCTTTGTTGAAAAGCGCACATCCTGATTGGTCACCAGCGGCTATAAAATCGGCTATAATGACTACAGCTAATGTTGTCAACCTTGGTAACAAAGCCATTGAAGATCAAAGATTCCTTCCAGCTGATATATTTGCTATTGGAGCAGGTCATGTTAACCCCTCGAGAGCGAACAACCCTGGACTTATATACGATATTACGCCTGCAGAATATATACCTTATTTGTGTGGCTTAAACTATACAAATCAAGAAGTGTCAATAATTCTGAGTCGAAGGATTAACTGCTTGGTTGAATCAACTATACCTGAAGCACAACTAAACTATCCTTCGTTCTCTATTGTTTTTGGATCAGCGGTTCAAAGCTATTCAAGAACAGTGACTAATGTTGGTGATGCAATATCTTCTTACACTGTTAAAATTGCTACACCACCAGGTGTGGATATAAAAGTCGAGCCTGCGACACTAAATTTCTCGATGGTGAATCAGAAGATGACTTATCGGGTTACATTTACCCAATTAGGCGTGCATGCGAGGAATGTTTTTTCTCAAGGACATATAAGATGGACTTCTACCAAGTATTCTGTGAGGAGTCCTGTAGTTATTGTATTTGCTTGAAGTAGTGGGAACAGAGAGTTTCAGGAGCCTATAAATTTCTATAGAGCTTCTGTAAAATTACTTGTTTTCTTGTTTTCCTGTTTTCTCATCCTTACCGGTTGACACTTTCCAATAAATGGTTGCATTTTGTTGTTCCAAATTCTTATGTCTCTACAATAAAAATATTTTTTTTTTTGATTACATCGGAGACCCCATGGGTCATGTTACAAAACACAAGGAATCACGCTAAGTTATTACATCAATAAGAAGAGCGGGATTATATAGAACTCTTGGGGTCTTAAACCCCATACGATCTTTGGTTAGCAAGGTCCATACGCCATCTGGAGGGTCCTCCAACATCTCAAAATCATCCCTATTCTTCCAGCTCGTCTTCGCCAACCAGTCGGCACACGCGTTCGCCTCTCTATATATGTCTCTCACGTTAAATCCCTTATTTCTACCTAGTATAGCTCGAATAATTTTAATCCATTGCGCTCCCGGTCCTCGTCCATCTTTTACACTCTTAACTAAGTCAATTACTTCCCTCGAGTCTACTTCAACTATTGCCTCATGAAAGCCCAAGCTCTCTAACAATCTAAGACCCTCGCAAAGTGCTATAACCTCCACAATAATCGGAGATTCGCTATAAATTTTCATGCGAAAACCGCTTACCCAATCTCCATTCCCATCTCGAATAATCCCACCACCGCCACCTATTTTCCTCCAGTTACTATAGCTACCATCCGTATTTAATTTAACACCCCCGGTGGGCTTAGACCAACCAATCAATGAAATTGAGGAATTCTTCTTTGCTTTCGTACCAGGCAATTGTCTCCATGCTCGAGTGATCGATGTAGCTCCATGCTTTGCTTTCTTCACAATCATCGCTGCGTTGGGGAAGCTCTCACCATTAAATACTAGTTGATTACGTTGCTTCCATATAGTGTCAATTAGCGCTCCAAAAAATACATTCCAATTAACTCCGCAAAATAGCAATTTATTTGAAATGTTTTGTTCCCACCAACCACGATCCGTAAGGCTCGAAAAACTACTGTCTCCGTTTTCAATCTCTTCTTCCGGGTGTTGCAGCTGTTCGCCTCCTAGTTGTTGGCGATGGCGCTGCTCCTCGTTGCCGTCCCTCTCTTCGTTAACATGTCCAGCTGTGCTCCTACTGGTGATCTCGGTCCTGAGATGCGCTTCTTCACCTTCCACAGCAGCTCGCGGTTCAGCAGGGTGGGTATAGGCTTCAATTTCACCCTCCAAGGACCTGCAATGCAATAAAGAAGAGTTAGAAGTTAAAACCCTCCCCCCATCCCCCAAGTCACTGATCCGTCCAGGGGCACTAAACGAACCAAACAAAACATCTCCTGGAGTGTCCCCCCTGATCCCAAGGTCTTGACCAACAACAGGTATCCCTATTAAACCCAATTTAATCAAACTATTTTTAATATATTCCCATATATTTCTAACAACACGACAATCCCGAAATAAATGAATCGCACATTCAATCTCAAGGTTACATAAAGGACAAAGTGGAGAAATATCCATACCTCTTTTAGCAAGATTGCCACGCGTTGCAATCCTATCTCGCACCGCTCTCCATATAAAGACTCGAGTTCTTTGGGTCGATTTCAAGCTCCAAATTTTCTTCCAAATGGGTTCTATTAAAGGTTCACTCGGTGAGTCCCGCCACTTCACAGATCGTACCGAAAACACCCCGTTCACTTCATGCAACCACGACACCAAATCCTTGGAATCCTCCTCTACTTCCGATCTAGCGTCCGCAATTTCCATGAGTTTGGTTGGTGACAGTAGGCTTTGAAAATTTATCCAATCCCATGATCCATCTGGCCTAATATAATCGCTTACGCTTTTGGCCAAATCGCTTGCTTCAAACACCCCTGTGACATGATCTATGAGGGGCGAATCTCCCACCCACAAATCGCACCAAAAGGACACATCCCTCCCACTATGTATTATCCATCGAGACCCTCTTCTAACTACATCTAGACCTTCCGCGATGGCTCGACACATCCTCGAATCGGTTTGTTTGATTAAATATTGCATAGGGGGTCCTTTAAAGTATTTTTGTCTCATTACAACAGGCCACAAGGTACAAGTATCATGAATTACCTTCCAACCGAGTTTCCCCAAGAATGCTCTATTCATATCCTCCGCATATCTAAAACCCAAACCACCCTCTTCCTTTGGTCTACACACATCCTTCCAAGCCACCCAATTAATACTCTTGTTATCCTCCGACGAACCCCAAATAAATTCTCTCCTAATTTTATCAATTTCCTCGCAAACATAACTTGGTAGCTTCTCCACTTGCATGATATACATAGGGGTAGCACTAAGAACCGCCTGAGCTAGCGTAATACGACCCGCTAAAGAAAGTGTGTTACCCTTCCATTTTGCTAATTTCCCGCGTAGTTTATTTATAAGCTCCCCAAAAAATCCCCTTGGTCGCCGACCCGAAAGGATATGGACACCTAAATACTTGCCAATCCTATCACTCCGTTGATAACCACTAGAAAGTGTTATGTCTCTAGCAACATCTTCTTCCACATTTTTCGAGAAATATATAATCGATTTCTCCTTGCTAACTGTTTGCCCCGCCTCTTGACAGAAGATATCTAAAGATTCCTGTAACAGTGAAAAATTATTTACGGAAGCTTCTGCAAAAAGAATAAGATCATCTGCAAAAAATATATGTGAGATAGGAGACCCCCCTGAATTGAGATAAATCGGTTTCCATGCTCCTTCACTCACGAGTCCTTGAATGAGTAGTGAGAGGCGTTCCATACATATGACAAATAAATAAGGCGAGATAGGGTCCCCTTGGCGAATTCCTCTCTCAGGCTTAATCGTCTCTAACGCTTCCCCTCTCCACAAAATGCTTAACTCATTATCCTCCAACCCCGATATGACCACCGAAACCCACATAGGCGGCAATCCTAAAAGCTCCAAAGACTCCTTAATGAAACTCCACTTGACCTTATCATACGCTTTAGCTAAGTCTACTTTAATCGCCATGTATCCCTTCCTCCCTTTGGCATGCCTCATAACGAAGTCAATTTCATTAACCAAGACTATATTATCAATGGTGGATCTATTAGGCAGAAAACTACTTTGATAGGGTCCGATACTCTTTTCCAACAGAGGCCGCATACGATTCACCAAAACCTTCATACAAATCTTGTAACAAACATTAATCAAGCTAATGGGTCTAAACTGAGTAATGAGCTCTGGATTATCTATCTTTGGGATCAGGTGAATGAGGGTCCCTAACACCTCCTTCGGAAATCTCCCGGACTCTAGCGCACCCCTAATCATATCGCAAACTGAGGGACCCACTAAGTCCCAACATCTCTGATAGAAGCCCGCTGTTAGACCATCCGGCCCAGGAGCCTTATGTGGCGAAATCTGAAAAACTGCTACACGAACTTCCTCATCTAAAACCCCGCTACTCAACATCTCGATGTCACTAACTCCGAATCTTACCAGATGAGGCAATCGCGAACCCATACTAGAGTTCCCTTCTTGCGAAAACAGACCCTCAAAGAATACTCTTACCCATCTATTCTCTACCTCTCGGTCCTCAATCCATTCCAAGTTCACATCTCTAATCTTAAAATCCTCTAATTTCTTCTTCTTAACTTGTGCGGTACAGTGGTAGTAACGTGTGTTACGCTCCCCAGAGTTAACCCATTCGGTATGTGCTCTTTGAAACCAAAACAACTCCTCTTGCTCAAGTAAGCTTTCGAATTCACCAACTAGTCTCAACTCTAAGCGGATAAGTGATGAATTATATTCCGATTGAAGTGCTTTCTGAATACCTGCTATTCTTGCTGATAACCTCCGTTTCTTACGAAAAATATCTCCAAAAAATTCGAATTTCCATACCTCCAATTCTTGCCTCATGATTTCAATGTTTTCACTAAGTGTCCTCCCCTCTACCCTCCACTTCTTTTCGACTAGTTCCCTGAAACTCTCGTGATGAAACCAAGCCGCCTCGCATCTGAATCGTTTCCTCTTAGGGCGCTTAACTATCTGAGCATTTAACGTAACCAAGATAGGAGCATGATCTGAATGAACTCTAGGAAGGTGTGAAACCATAGACGATTCAAACATCTCAAGCCATCTTCTGTTTCCATAAGCTCTATCCAGTCGCTTGAGTATTCGCATACCCGAATTCCACGAGTCACTCCATGTGTACCTCGGACCTACGAACCCCATATCTTCCAAACCACACTTATCTCTCCATCTCTCGAATCTAACCATACTCCGATTAACCCCTGTAACTCCTCCCACTTGATCTTCTGGAACCCCTATCTGATTGAAATCCCCTATGACAAGCCACGGTTCCGATAGATGAGCTGCCGCCTCGTCCAAAGACTCCCAGAGGGCATCTCTAATCCAACTTTTCGGGCTCGCGTAGACTGCAGATAACAACCAAGAAACACATGAGACACCAGAGATTCTTAAATTAATTACCTGTTTACTAGCCGATAAAAGCTGGACCGAAACTTCCGATTGGTTCCAAAGAACCCAAATACCGCCTACAAAACCAATCGCGTCCACCCGAATGGACTTCTCCATGCGAAGTGTTTTGATAATGTTAGTAGCCTCCGCTCCTGAAGCTTTAGTTTCCACAACAATCGCGATTACAGGTTTATGTCTATCGATTAAATCCCTGAATGCTCTCCTAAAACCATCACTATTAGCACCTCTACAATTCCAAAATAAAACATTAACTGGATGATTGGTACTCGACCAATTTCCCCGAAATTTGTTATTAATTGTATTATTCATAAAAGATAAATAAAAGGAAATAAAATAAGCTATTAAAAATAAAGACAAAAAGAAAATAAAACAAACCAGTATAGAATGCTAAGATTCCATGCGTGAAAGTTGGTCTTCAAAGTCCATTACAGTAGCTCCATCTCTATTGCTCCCATGATAATCCACACCAATAGTCACCAACTCTTTTTCATGACACTCGGCCATATCAAAAGAATTTGGACAAATTGCAAAAGACTGGTCCAGTACCTGTACTCCAAACTGACTCGCCTGAAGTTGTGGCGGATCAGGTGGTTCAGGCCCAAGGCTGGAGCGCTCGCCTGCTGGGTGGATTCGGACTCCATCCATCGTCCCGTGAAGCGTAGCGGAATCCCTACCATGACCTGTTGCTAAATTTACACAATTTAAAATATAATGTCATCATTTTATATTTTTAGAATATTTAAAATTCTTAACTCTTCTACACAATATTTTTAGAAATAAATCATCTTAATCTCTTGCACAATCTATATGGTATTACACTCAGACGTTTAGGAGACTCTAGTGTACCTCAATGATCTTGCCATGGCTCCCCTATTTTTCCAAAATTAAAAAAATTACATTTTAAGTAAAAAAAATTGATTATAAGTTATTGATCTTTCTTAATTTTTTCAAATTTTTTATTTTAATCTTCCTAATAATAAATTTATATTATTAAACAAATTAATATAAAACTTATTTATAGCGCAATCTTTACCTAATAAAGGGAATATATTTTTTGTATAATATCAAAATTTATTTTACAATTTTTGCATAACATATAAGTTATTGCGGTTTTATTTGTCTAGCTACTATTCATTGTAATATTGTTTTTGAAAAATTTAAATCCCCCATGGTTTGTATCTCACGTATCTAAGCAACATTGCAACTAGGGATGGCAGTGGTTACGATTTAAATCTGAAACTGACGAATTACCGAACCGAATAAAAACCGATAATGTAACTGTGGTTAAATCCGTTAGGGTTTGGTTTTAAAAAGTGAAACCGATGGTTAAATCCGTTAGGTAATGGTTTTAGATTTAAAAAAACCCGAAAAACCGAAAATTCGTTTCATATATGTATAAAAAAATCTGATTTCATTTTACCTACGAAAGGCTAAAGCCCATGCCTTTTTATATTTTAAAGTCCATAAAGTTGAATGTGAAGAATTTGAAAGTAAAGTTTATGCAGAATCTCAAAAGAAAACAATTGGATAAAAGAAAAAAAAGCTGACTAGTGATGTTGGACACATATGACTAAGGTAACCACTGACAGATAATACTGAAATGTTTTTGGTCGTTCACTAAGACCATCATACATCTTGCATCAATATTATTTCTAGTTGCATCAATATAACTTTTTCACAAAAATGAAACGAGTCGATAATACTGAGCAGCTACATGTAAAGGTTATGGTGAGGTGTTAATAATATTGCAATTACTGGATATATATTTGAATTAGATGCAGTAACTAATATTCTTAAAGGCTCAGAAGCTCTTAAAGTGAATCATTTCGGATATGACGAAGCTTACCTTGGTGTTACATCTCATCTCTATGACTGGTAAGCTGGTGAAGATATTTATTGGAGAGCTAAAGATCAAAAGTCGAGAATCTCGGACAAATTCTTGTTTTGAAGTTGCATTACAGAGACATAAAGAACAAGTTTCTATTGAGGTGAGTTAATTTTATTATTAATCCATGTGTTTATGCGAAATTGTCTAATATACCATGTGTTAATTCTAAACATTGCATTCCTTACAATGTTAGTGTATAACATGGGTATATTTGGGTAATTATGATAACAAAGGGACCAAATGGTGCGATATATTTGTTTTTATATAATTATTTTTACCCCCTTGACATTTTATCTCATATTTTCAAGCACTACAGCTAAGCGAAATTGATGCTAGAATCATGAGGACTCTAACTGAGATGCAGCAATATGAAGCTCGAGCTTGTTTCTTTGTTTGACTATCGGTCAATCTTAGTGCCTTTAGTGAAGTTATTTTTGCGGGTCTGCCTTTGATACTTTTTGTCTTGTAACTGAATCCATTTTCCATATTGTGTGTTTTTTATTGAATAGAATTCTATTTTTCTAGGTGCATTTAGAGGATTTGGCTGAAAAAGATGCAACAGAAAAATCTGATGCTACTGAACGATTTTTATCTGAAATGAGTCTTGAGCTATGTGAAGAAGCTATGGAAAAATCTCATGTTCACTTTTGATTTTCGTTGGATATAAGTCTTGACTCTTGAGCTTGGGCAAAACACGACCAACTAATTCCAAGAGCTCGGTTAAAGATGCGTTAGTCCACTTGTTCTTCACCTTTATGTGCATTGGCTTGGCAATGAAATTCAAGGAACTCATTACCGTAGATCCAGGGTATAATTCGGTCTCCAATTCCTTAAAAAAAATTCAAAACTGCCACGACTTGTTTGATGCGCGTCTCTCATCTCGGTATCACCCGAATGACCACCAACATCGTAAGTGGGTCTTAAATCGCCATACACATTCAACATTTCATTGTCTAAATTTTTCTCGAGAATTTCTTTGAAAATTTCTAAATTTTTACCGTGTTTTGTCCATACCTCATACTTGGAAATGGGCCCGAACTGTAAAAGGTGACCCCTAACCTTATGTGAGAAATCGATGATTATTTAAACATTGATTACACGGGCAATACATATAACTAATAAAACCATCTTGTTTTTCAACAAAAGTGATAAATTCTTCTAAACCATAAATATAATCCTCCGTAACATAATCACGCATTTTAATCCAAGTCTTATCAATACCCGAAGCGATCTTTTAATAACAATTTGATATAACTAAACACCTACAAAAATATAAGAGAAAAATGAAAAATGAACTATGCATATTTTACATCACACAAATCATAAAGGCAATCATAAAACAAGTGTTTATTAACCAAATCAAATCATATATCAAGTAATACACAATATAATCAAAAAATTAATTTTTTAAAAGATTGAATTTTAGAAAAATACCATGATTTTGTTGGAGAAATTGAAGATTGAGCATGCCCCACGTTAAATATGGATCCGGAGATGGTGTAAGATGAAGTGGAGAAACAAGTGGTAAAGATTAGAGCAAATAGGACTTAGGGTTTTAAGAGAAAGTGGTAGAAAAAAATTTGGATGGTATTTTCAATTCTGAAATTATTGTTGTCTGCAATAAATACGCTACCTTATTAGCGACGACAGAGGTCGTCGTACGTAAGAACATTGTCGTCGTTCTATCTACTTAATACCGATGACATAAGTCGTCGCTACTTATTTATATCTTCCGCGACTATACTTTCAAACTCAAAAACAAAAAGTTATAAATAGCAACGACTTTTTAAATGTTAGCGACGACTTTTTAAAACTTATCGACGACATCGTGGCGTCGTCAAAGGGAAAGGGTATTATCGACGACATTGTTGCGTCTCTGATGCAATTTCGTCACGAGAAGCGCTCTCTGTATTAGTGATAATATCTAGAACAAAGATAAATGGTTTCTAAAAAAATAGATTTATAAATGTCAATATTTTTTTTAAATAATATTAAACAATGTAATGATTTTTTACAAAAACTATAATTAATATTGATTCAAATTTTTATAAGTTAGTGACAATACTTTTTAATACATTTTTAAATCATATACATATTTATAGTTTTAGTAAATTGGTATATATAGTTATAAGATAATTCTTATTGTTAGTATACCAAGATATTCTAGAACTTTATATTAGTTTCATGTATATTTTTATCAAATTGTGAGACTGAGACAAATCTAATTTTTATTTTAAATAACAATGACGTGTCTTATTAAAAAATATTTCAAAAATATTTGAGTTCTTATATAAGTGAAAAGTATCAAAACGGTAAAAAATATTAGAGGTGTTCCACGAATCTGCATAGATATCAAACAATTTCAACTCAAAAGTCTTGTACACGTCACTAATTTCAATTTATCTCAATTTATAAGTGGACACCCATTAAAAAAATCTCTTATAATTATTGCAAATTTGTCCTATGTTTAAATATACATAATATTTTTTTTTTGTCATATACATAATATTTATTAATATAAGCTAAATTTTATAGTTTCATTTAGGTCCTTCAAATTTTTATTTTGAATAACAATGACGTGTATTATTGAAAAAAATATAAGTTCTCATATAAGTGGAAAGTATCAAAATGGTAAAAAATTATAATATTCGGGATGTTCCAAGAATCTGCATAGATATCATACAAATTCAACTCAAAAGTCTTGTACACGTCACCAAATTCATTTTATCTCAATTATACTTAGACACCCATTTAAAAAAATTCTCTTATAATTATAGCAAATTTGTAGTATGTTTAAATATACACGATTTTTATTAATATAAGTTCAATTTTAAATTTTCGTTTAGGATCTTCAAATTTAAATGACCAATCTTGATCAAAATGAGAATTTAGGTCTTCCAAAATGTCGAATGTGTTGGTGTGTTTGATTGAGAGGATGAGATGTGGTGATAGGGTAACTTTGTTGCGAGGATGTGGTTGTCTGGATATTTGGAGAGAAGAATAAAGAAAAACAAAATAGGAAAAAATACTAAATTATTATAAAATATTACTAAATTTTCCATGTAAAATTTATAAAATTATTATTTGATGATGACGAGGAGTTATTTGACGACACATTGGATGAGTACGCAGATCTTCAATTAGAGAAACGTATCTACATTGATAGTGATGAGGAAATTGTGGACACAAGTGGTTACGAAATAGATTAGAGAAGTTTATTATATTTTTTATTGTTTTGTATTGACAATGAGCGTTTTTTGAAATTTGATATTTAAGATTGTGGCTTTGTTTTGATTATAGTGTTTTGATTATATTAGTGTGATTTAATTTACAACAGGTGTTTAAAAAAATTGTTCATTATAAATATATAAAAAAAGGAAATCTTTTTTGGCACTACAAAGTAGTCGATAAAAATGATAAAATAGTCGCTAAAGACACTAGTCAATGGCGACTAGTTTATTCGTATAAACTAGTCGCTAATGATTATACAGCATTCAAGACTACAAATGTAGTCGAGAAAGATGAATTTAAAATTCATTGATGAAAAGGCGGTCCAATTTCCCACCCAATCGAGTACACGCGTTTCATTTTCCTCATTCGCGACTACAACGTAGTCGCGAAAGATGCACGTGGCGGTCTACTTTCCAACGCGTGGCCGTCAACTTTATTTCTCGCGACTACAATTCACTCTTTAGCGACTACAAAAAAGTAGTCGCGAATGAAAAGTACTATATGTACTACCGGAGAGCTCACATTTCTCATAACCCACACTTTATAACACGAAAACCCAAAGCTCCCATATTTTCTATGCAAATCCGGCGACAATCGAAGGCTAAAACAACATCAAATCCTATTGAAATGTAAGATAATCATTATATTTCAAGTTTTTCTTCAGATTTTCAACTTTTATCACAATTTTCAATTTCTACCTACTTTTTTTTTGTTTGTGTTTATGCTTTAATGTAATTGTCATGGATTCAAGTTGGAAGGAGCTACTATTTCATCCAGAAAGGTATGACTTTAAACCATAACTTAGTGTTTAATTTTTGTGATTTCAATTTCAATTTTTTTTCTTTCATTTTTGCATGTAACTATTATATCAAAATTATAGGTGTGAATTATAAGTGTGAACATGTAACTATTAACACATTTAAAGAGTTAGAATTGGAATCATTAATTGTAAGAATTTTATAAGATTTTTTACCTAAAAAATTAGGATTTCTATTAGAAAATTGTGTATAATTAATATGAAATGTGGGTTAAAATGTAATCTAGAATACATGAATTTCTTAATGTTTTAAAAATAAAACACAATTTTAATATCAAATTTAATAATAAAATAGAACTTAAAAAACATAATAAACCAACTCAAAAAATTTTACAGTTTTTTAATGAAAATGTTTATAAACGAATCTTGGATAATATAAACAACATACACTCATTTTAAAACGTTTTTCAAACAAATTATTCAACATTTAAACTTACTATTTTTTGAAATGAATTTAAACTTATTCAAAACTTAATAAAATAGACATTTCCAAACTTTAAAAAAAAAAACTTCAACCATAAACCCTACGCACTAATCCATAGCTCTAAACTTCAACCCCTAAACATAGAACCTAAACTTCAACACTAAACACTAATACATAAACCCTAAACCGTAAACTTCAACCCTAAACACTAAACCCTTAACCATAGACCCTAAACTTCAACCCTAACAGTTTCTTGTATTATTTAGATAATATGTCACAGTCATAGTCACAGAGGGGTAGAAAAGATCCACGGGTGGGTAGTCGACCATCAATCTTGGTAAGTAATGCCGAATTACAAGCACAAATCGATAAATTAGAAGCAGAATTAGCTGCACAAAGTAAAGTGTTCCATTTAAATGACTCAAGGTATACACATTCAATATTAAAAAATCGTATAAGGTTTGTACATAAGGATTTATGCATAACAAAATGGTTCAATATATAATTTTAGATATGGATAATGTGACATATCTGGACAACACCCTCCACTCGATGAACCCACCAACGAATCCCAATTTTATCAACTTAGAGATAGAGGCTGAAGCTCCACCCGGTGATGATGCCAATGACATAGACACATTGCAACCTAAACCACGGACTCGAGCTCTGAGGTCATTAGCATGGGACTACTTCGTGAAGGACAAACCCACCGTAGGTAGGGCGGATGTAAGGTATGTAAAATATCTTATGCTATGGTTGTTGATAAATCTACTACTAAGTTTATGAAACATATTAGATCAGTTCATAAGGTAGGTCCTAGTAACCTTACTCAAACTACCATTGACCCCGTGACCTAAAAATCATTTACGCCGAACATAGAACTGACACGTAAGGAGATGGTCATATACATATGTTTTGACAGTCAATCGTTTAGCCACGCCTCGAGTCAAAATCTTGTTAGGTTTATTAGAAACTCACAAAACCCGTGTTATGAGCCGATCCCGAGAACTACACTAATGCTAGTCATGAAAAATACTGTCCCCGTTTAGCTGATTGCATATTCCACTTCAGCGCCGCAATAAAATATACCCTTCGTTATTATCTATATCTTATAGAGATTACACCTTCAATTATAATAACAAAGATGTAAAAACGAAGGACTTAGTGTCTCCAACTTGGTTGAAGTCTCCCCCAAGTCTTCTTAAAATTTGAAATTTGGCAAAACCTAAATACCTAACTACCTTCTGATGAACCTTTAAAAGTATCAGCAAATCCACTTACATACACAAATTCAATAATAATAAAAAGAACATAATTAGTTATGTGAATCAAACTTCATGTGCATACAAAGTATAATAAACAATCTAACCGGTCAGACACTTATTATTTCTTCAGCACATAAAGGAAAAGTTTAAGGTTTGATTCTCCTTCATAACATATGTAAAATAAGAGGTACAAGACTCGAACCCCTCCTAAACATGTGTATTCTAGTTCTGGTTTACTTGGAAATATACATGGGAGGCGTGTATATTTCCGTGAGATTAGTCGTGGTGCGCGCAAACTGGCCCCAATCATCCACGTACCAAAGAAAAAGAAAAAAAATTATTAACAAGCTGATTCAACCTTGTTTTTTTTCTTGAAAAAAAAAACAAATTAAAGCTCAAATTAAAAGAGTCGAAAGTTAGATAGTTTTTTATCAGAAAAGTTATTAATTTAAACAAGCTCGTATACAAGGTGTTTGAGCTTGCTAATTTAATTTCTCAAAAATATTTAAAACTCAACTACTAGATGATTAAACTCGTTTATCTAATTTTTCAAAAAAAAAATCGAATCACCTGAACTCTTTTCAAGTAAGGCTTAAAGGGTTCCAAACAATTTTTCTTTTTATGAAGTGAAATGTTCATAACATGATTTTAATATTATTTCTTTAATTATTGGAGGTTGATAAAGTTTAACCATCTTATACTAAATTCTCAAAGTATACTAACATATCCTTTTTAAATGAATAGATTTAGTTAATGTCGAAGTTACATGATTAAATTGAGAAGTATACATCCCAAACAAACTCGTCCCAAAAGGGGTTGCTCCAACCATTAATTCTTTGGACCAGTAGTTGTTGGGAGTTATCAGAATTAATTTCAGGTCAAGCTCAGATCAACTATTGTGTAGATCGGATCATACATATAAAGTGATGAGTGAACCTACAGTATTTATATCTATGATATTATTGGAGCGTGGTGGACTTAGTCAACTGGTTAAAATCTTATGAAAAAATTCCAACAATCGAAGAAAGAGATAAATTATTACAAAATTCCAATAATCGAAGAAAGAGATAACAAAATGAAATAATCTCCTAGTATCTTCACTCTATATATAGAGGTTTAAAAGAATTGAATTTCCATAGCAATCTTCACCAACACACTTCTTCTTTTACATCTATTAAGAAACAACCGTTTGTTATCTAATAAAGCTAATGGCTTCAATTTCCATTTTCTACGCACTCCTATGCACATTTGCTTTTCATTTTCACCAAATAGCTGCAATTGCAAATGACGCCACTGCTAACACCAATTTCGAGACGTATATAGTTCATGTCGAAGATCCAGGTGATCAAATTTCGACCCTTTCCGAAAATCTTGATAGCTGGTATAACTCATTTCTGCCAACAGTTACTGCAAGCTCGAATGAAGAAACGCGAATGATTTACTCTTATCACTATGTTTTTAAAGGTTTTGCTGCAAGATTATCACCCGATGAAGTTAAAGCTATGGAAAAAAAGGCGGGCTTTATATCCGCAAGACCAGAAAGTGTTTATGAGTTGCATACAACTCATAGTCCTGGTTTTCTTGGGTTGAATCAAAATAATGGTTTTTGGAGCGATTCGAATTATGGTAAAGGTGTGATTATTGGTGTACTGGACACCGGAATATTCCCTGATCACCCTTCGTTTAGCGATGCCGGAATGCCACTTCCACCTGCTAGATGGAAAGGAAGATGTGAATTAAATTTGACGGCTTGTAATAATAAATTAATAGGCGCAAGATCGTTTGGCTTGGGTGATACCCCTCTAGATGAGAATGGTCATGGCACACACACGGCAGGAACAGCTGCTGGAAATTTTGTAAGAGGTGCAAATGTTTACGGGAATGCAAATGGAACTGCGGTTGGAATAGCCCCTCTTGCTCATTTAGCGATTTACAAAGTTTGTTCGATTCATTGCGCTGAAAGTCAAATATTAGCCGCAATGGATAGCGCAATTGGTGATGGAGTTGATATACTTTCTCTTTCGTTAGGTGGGCGCCCTCGGGCGTTTCATAATGATAGTATCGCACTTGGTGCTTTTTCTGCAATGGAGAGGGGGATTTTCGTGAGCGCTTCAGCTGGAAATAGTGGTCCATCTCATTATAGTGTATCAAATGGAGCACCGTGGATGCTCACGGTCGGTGCAAGCACTCTCGATAGGAAACTACGATCAACCGTTGTACTTGGAAACAATGAAGTATTCAAGGGTGAATCGGCTTTCCAACCGAAAGATTTTCCCTCGACTCAGACACTTCTTGTATTACCCGGTATGATGAACGCGAGCGATTTTGATGCACCCTATTGTCTCCCATCATCGCTACAAAACATCGATGTGAAGGGAAAGATAGTGTTGTGTATCTTAGATAGAGGAATATCACGAACCGGACAAGGCCGAGCGGTTAAGAACGCTGGTGGTGCAGGGATGATTCTTATGAACTCGGCAAATTTTAACAACACGTTATTTGCAGAAGCTCATGTTCTACCTGCAGCCCATGTTACGTTTTCCGACGGAGAACATATAAGCAACTATGTAAAGTCAACATCGAAACCTACCGCTACGTTTCTGTTCAAAGGAACAGTAATTGGCGATAATCGCGCTCCAGTAGTGGCTGCGTTCTCTTCACGAGGGCCTAGTCACTCAAGTGAGTCAAGTCCGGGAATGCTAAAGCCTGATATAATTGGCCCTGGAGAGAACATAGTTGCGGCGTGGCATAAATCTATCGAGCACAACACAAACACGAAATCAAATTTCAATGTATTATCGGGAACCTCAATGTCATGTCCTCACCTTAGTGGTGTCGCAGCTTTGTTGAAAAGCGCGCATCCTAATTGGTCACCAGCGGCTATAAAATCGGCTATAATGACTACAGCTAATGTTGTCAACCTTGGTAACAAAGCCATTGAAGATCAAAGATTCCTTCCAGCTGATATATTCGCTATTGGAGCAGGTCATGTTAATCCCTCGAGAGCGAACAACCCTGGACTTATATACGATATTAAACCTGAAGATTATATACCTTATTTGTGTGGCTTAAACTACACAAGTCAAGAAGTGTCAAAAATTCTGAAGCGAAACATTAACTGCTTGGTTGAATCAAGCATACCTGAAGCACAACTAAACTATCCTTCTTTCTCTATTATACTTGGATCAGCGGTTCAAAACTATTCCAGAACAGTGACTAATGTTGGTGATGCAATATCTTCTTACACTGTTGAAATTGCTGCACCACCAGGCGTGGATATAAAAGTCGAGCCTACTACTCTCAATTTCTCGACCGTGAATCAGAAGATGACTTATCGGGTTACATTTACCCTCGTGCATGCGAGGATTGATTTTTCTGAAGGGCATATAAGATGGACTTCTACTAAGTACTCTGTGAGGAGCCCTGTAGCAATTTTATATGCTTGAAGTAGTGGGAACAGGGAGTTTAAGGAGCCTATATATTTCTATAGAGCTTCTGTAAAATTACTTGTTTTCTCATTCTTACCGATTAACACTTTCCAATAAATGGTTGCATTTTGTTTTTTCATATTTTCTGTCTCTACAACGAAAATATAATTTCATCCATTTATATTTTCTCCGATAATATTGTCAAATAGATAACTCTGGATGCTCAAGGCCGGTGCAAGCACTCAGCGACATGAAAACAGAGTAAGTGGTGTAAATTAAAATTGTCCATTTTCTGTTGGTGCACAATAATGAAAAAATAAAATTTAATACTTTTTTTTTACACAAATACTAAAGAGATAGTATTACAATATTACAAAAAGTTTAATATAAAATTATCTTGGTATTAAAAAAAACGATACTCTCTCGTTCATTTTTGTTTGTCCTACTTTTTATAGCACAAAGATTAAAAAAGACACTAAATACACTCCCTCTTTACTATATTGTCTTTATTCATTGAGTAGAATGTCATTTAATGCATCATTTCTTTTAACTAATTAACTAGTGGTAATATTGGAAAAATAGGAAAAAAAATGTCTTGATAATATAAAAGGGACAAATATTGTTGGACACCTATTTTTAAAAAGAATGACAAATAAAAATGGACGGAGGGAGTATTAGAAAAAGAAAATTAACAAATAAAAATAGAAATTTTATTTCGGATAGAATATGGCGGTTGGTGTCGAGAGTATACTTCCCTTATTATTGGAATTGACTCGAGTGAATTGTACGCGTTAATGAAAGGAGGTGCGAATTGTACGGAGTTTTTTTTTTTGCATACATAAGAGGCTTTAAAAAGCCGTTAAGAATATAAAATTACAAGCAGAACAAAAGTTCTTATTGGGAATCTAGTACAACTCCAGTAGTTGCACATTCGCTCCTGTCTCTCGTAATGAAATTCCACTGGTACTCTGGAGTGTCTTCAAATTCCACCGATTGTGTGTGCATATTTGCTCCCTCCTTTGCTAATACATCTGCACAAAAATCGCTTTCACGGAATATATGATTAAGTTCAAATTTGGGATAATTTTGCAACATAGCCCAACATTTCCGTGCAATTGAAAGATAATGACTACTTAATTTTCCACCGTCCTTCATTAGCGCATGGAATTTCCTCGAATCCATATCATAATGAGTTTTTTGAGCTCCCACCTCCCTTCACTGACGCGTGGAGCTCTTTCGAATCCGTTTCAATATTCATCTCTTTATAGCCTTTGCTAATAGCTCATCTTAGACCAAAATGTAGTGCAAGCATCTCCGAAATAAGAGGAGAATCAAACAAACATGAACCCACAAAGCCTGCGATGCAAGAACCATTCCTATCCCTCAAAATAGCCTCAATACACGCGACACCTTTCGTCGCGACAAAACTTTCGTCCACTTTTAACTTAAATCCTTCTATAGGCTTTATCCACTTAATCATTACATTCTTAGCTAATTTAACTAAACCCCCATCGAAATCTTTCCCCCAAGCTAGGATAAAAATACTAGCTAAAGAGAGAATGTCCTTCTTAAGTTCTAACATATGAGGCACTCTTGTCACCTCATTGAATAGCATTTGATTTCGCTTAATACATATCTTCCAAATTGCAGCTACAAATATATAAGGCCATTTTATACCCGCAACAATTGCTTTGGATTGGAGATGAGCCTCGGGCCATGTCTTAACATTTATAGGAGCTACAGTCCGATCCTCCTCGCCATACACTGCTTCATGTGATGTAGCAGTTCTTCTGCGCCGTTCTAGTAGCCAAGCATTGTTCAACAGCAGCAAGTTATGTCGACCCTCAGCCTATATTCTCGCCTCAGGAGCGTTTTGAGTTGATTTAGAACTTCCGTGAGACAAATAGACTTGCAGATTGGATGGCTAAATTTGGTACGACTAGTGCGGAGGGGCTAATCCTGTATAGAGATCCACCAAATGGTTTATGAAGGCTATGGTCAAAAGAGGTCTATGGGTAGGTCGTGCGTAGAACCCTCTTAGTTAACCAATAATTAATAGAAAGTTCTCACTTTCTGGTTGTTTGATCTCATTTGTAACTAAAAAAATAGATTTTTTTTGAAATAAATCATCTTATGGTATTAGACTCACAAGTTTATGAGTCTTTAATGTATTGGAATGATCTAGGGGAGCAATGTTGTGGTTAGCGGGACATATCCCCCAATTATTTAAAATAAAATTATCTTTTAAAGAAAAAATTAATTATAAATTATTGAGCTTTTTAAAAAAAAATTGGACTTTTTTTAACTTCTCTAATTTTCAAAATTTATATTATTTAACATGTACTATGATTATTTTTTATAATTAAATCAATGTTATTTTAAATAATATAAAAACTTATAGGATAAATATTTTCAAAATAAAATTACATAAAACTTATAGTATAATCTTTACATAATGTAGAGATATATAATGTAATTTTGTATAATATAAGATCTAATTTTGTAATTCTTTATAAGATCTTATTTTGTAATTCTTTATAACATGTAGACTAACAGTACAAATAAGTCGGAAAATTAAATTCTACTCCTTCCTCGTTGAGGTTATTGTGGTTTCATTTGTATTGCCATGGTTTACTATTTGTTGTAATATTGTTTTTGAAAAAATTAAACCCCCCATGGTTTGTATCTCACATATCTTTTTTTTTTAAGTAGACTTTTATAAGAATAAAAGTCAACCATGGGGAATTAACCTATAATGGTACAGGCAAACGCAATAACATCATTACATATAATAGAATAAAAGTCTAAAGGTAAATTACAACACCAATCAACAGAAAGAATATGGTTAGAGAAAGCTTTTGCGAGCCAATCAACTATTTTATTAGCTATCTTTCGAATCCCACTGATCTTGATATGTTGGTGGGCTTGAGCCATGCTTTTAATATCTTTCCGGATAAGCCTGATTTTGTAAGAGTAGTACACGCTTGAAGATTGTATGGCTTGAATGACTGATTCTGCATCTAAAATGACCTCGCCTTTTCAACCAGCGGTTCTGGGAAAAATCAAGGAGGCCATCGTCTTGGGTCCCCTAATAAATGTAATTTTTAGGGCTTCTAGATTTTTTTATGTATAAAATATTATAAACTATAGTAAAAAAAATTAAAAAGACCCAACTTAATTTACTAGCCTAACCCAAAAGAAACAAAAAAAACCTAACAACCTTTTAACGTTTTTTGTTTGTTTTAAAACACAAAAATTTAAAACAACTTGTTGACCAAGTCAACAAGACAAATGGATATATATCACTACTCCCTCCATTCCTTAATATATGACGTTATAGAGGATTTCATATATATTAAGAAATCTAAAAAGTAGCAAATGTTTAGTTAAAAATTACTAAGATATCCCTACTTTTAAGAGAGAGAAAATTAATGATTAAGTGTTAAAATATTTTAAGGGAAGGATAAAATAGGAAAAAGATCATTTAATTTGTATTGAAACTTGAAATGTGACATATATTGTTGAACAAATTATTTTGGCCAAAACGTCAATTATTATGGAATGGAGGGAGTACTTAAATCTTGTTTTCTGCATAGGCATTCGTCCATAAAAAAAATCTTATATTCAATAATAGAATTTATATAGACTATAGTCGAAGTGCGGTTAATTGGAACAAAAAAGAAGTGGTGCGCGTCTCCTTTAATAATCAAAGGCATATATAAATCTTTTTAAGGGCCTCTTTCTTGGACCCTTAAAATATCAAGACCGGTCCTTATGGCAACTATAGTTTTCCCTAACTTGAAGGATGCGTCTACGTTGATCTTGGTGTTTTGTTATGATAGGGGAGACTAGATAAAAGCTGTGGAACGCCCAGGAGCCTCAACCACTATGGATTTTAAGGGATCAGAGTCTCGGCTTCATATCCAAATATTTCTTTGCAAAAAAATTATTAATAAGGATTAAGCAAGTATCAAAATTGTTAGGAATGAATTTAGAGATAATTTTATACTCATATGCCATTATAGTTCAAAAAACAAAAAATTAATATGTATAAGTATGTTTCAGTCTTGTCTCTCTTTGAATGGAAGGTATCTAACATGAGGCCAGTTTAGCTGTTAATATATAAGTTAAAGATGTGGTCAATACAACAAGGGAGAAGCCCCCGTGACGCCCCTATCTTTCCCCAAAGTGTAGAAACCGTCCCTTATCTTTTTTTTCCCAAAAAGAGCTCTTTAGGAAACTTTTTTTTTGCTAACGGTGACTTTTTGTTTGTGCCATATATATCTCTTTAACTTTTAATACTAGAAGGTTAACCTTGTATGCCCACAAAAAAGAGTATATTTTTCTAAAAAATTAAATTGTTACCCGCCAAATAAAATAATAACTCGTCTAATTTTGGAATACACTATGTGGTTAGGCGGATTTTTTAACTCTGTGTACAATCATAGTTTCAATATTTTATCCTCCAATAAATAATATTAAACAAAATCATATTTTCTATAAATATTATAGTTATTATTAATTTAATACTAATTTATATATGTTAATTAAAATACTTATTTAATCTAAATTTAGATTATATTCCTATTTATAGTTTTGATATAATTAATATGTATAACCATTTGAAAGAATGTACACCTCAAATGTCTGAGCTAGCGCTTTTCGCCTCAGGCTATTTGAAGGTTCTTCGTTTCTTTTCGCTTTTTTGCTTTAATAACCGTGGTTGAGACACTCTGTTAATTTAGATAGCTTGTTTTTTTAATTTATTAAGTGCTTAATATCACTTAGTACCAATTAAGCAGTAAGATCTACAAAACAGTCTGAATAAACAAAACACTTAATGAATTTTTTCTCCTTTTATCCTTTTAACTCTTTTATATATATACCCTTTATCAATTCATTTAATTATTTATCTCATATTAATAATCGTGTCAACTTCTCCACACATGTCTCACCTATTGTTTCATTGTACAGGCTTCTTTCATTGGCACTCAGGTAATCTTTGTTTGATTTCTATCATATTTATTATGATATTTTCATAAACATGTTTATTTATTTTGAAAATGTTTTTGTTGTTTATTGTAAGAATATGGTAATAAAAGTTTATGTATAATCATCATCATCATAGCTGTTTTTTGGGTATATTTTCCAGTGAATCATCCCTCTTAATTGTTCTTAACAAAAGGTAATTTTTTCTTTTTTAATCTATGATTTTGTAATTTAGGGGTTTTAGAACATAGTAATTATAAAATAGATTTTTCATCCTATGTTATTATTTGTCACATTTTTATTAAAATTTTGATTACAAATTGTGATATTGCACTTACTACTATAATTACTATTTCACGATATTTTTAGGATAATTGATATATGAATTTTTTCCAAGTGAAAACTGTCAAAAAGATATGAAGATATGAACAGTGAAGATCTATACTACGTTATCATTCTTTGGTATGGAAAAAGGCTCATACTTGTATAGATTAATGACTAAACAGATGTTTTTGGAAAAAAAAATGACCAACTGCATGCTCTGGTCAATATATTTAGTTGTATTCAATCAGTAAATAACAAACCATTTTTATGATTTTATTTTGTTAATAAAACTATTTTTATATTAACGTTTTTTTTCTTTGTTTTGCAACTGAGGGTTAAAAGGGAAGATCAAACTATTTTTTCCTTGTTTTGCAACTATTTTTATATGAAATTTATTATATCTTAATTTTTTTTAATAACGATAACAATACTCGCTTAATTATTTTAAGTCAATTTCACCATAATTTTTCATCAATTTACTCATACTTAAATTTTTATTAAGTATTCAGATCAATATTTATCAAGCAAACAATTTACTACTTAATAATTTAGAAGGTGGAACATGTATATATTTAAGAGAGAGTGGTCAGAAATAGTGTGAAGAACTATTTATAGATGGAGAGTAGCCAGTAGACTAGCTATTACGTGGCTGTGATCAGGGCAACAAATCTGTAGACAACAAATTCGCAGCACTAACACCCATGCACGTGTGACTTAGCCATTATCTTCATATGCATAGGTGTTAGTTCTTTAATAACTAATAGGACCACTTAACATTTAAATGGTATAACCCTATTCACCCCACCGATGTGGGAAACTAACTCATCCCCATATGCAAATCTTGTGGACAAATAATGGTGCCAACATCTTCTTCTTTTCTTACTTGGTTGAATTATTTTAACACTTGAATATATAGGTATTGTCAATGTCTACTATGTTATGTCTAAACAAGTATTCTGATCGTTCCTAATCTGTTGTACTATTTTATCACCTTCTGGCTTATAATTCATGTAATCAAATACCTTGAAAATAGTTAAAGGATTACTCTATATGCTTATTCACACTTCAGATATTTAATACCACTTAAGCGGTAAGTTCTACAAATCAGTAGGCACCGTCTTTTTTAAAGAACAACGAGTAACGGGAAGCTTTCCATTACTCAACAAAGGACTCTTTTTATGAACTTAAAAAGGAAAAAGTAAAATATATGTGGCCTTTTATAGGCAAAAAAATGATAATTGAGGTAAGAGAAAATTAATTTTAATTTGAGATGTCTTGGGCAATAATCTTTAAAAAAACCACTTAATGATTTTTTTCTCTTTTTTATCCTTTTAATTTTTTATCAATTCATTTAATCGTGTCAACGTCTTCACACATGTCTCACCCTATTGTTTCATCGTACAGGCTTCTTTCGTTGGCACTCAGGTAATCTTTGTTTGATTTCCATCATATTTATTTGATATTTTCATAAAAATGTTTATTTATTTTGAAAATGATTTGAGAGTTTTTGTTGTTAATTGTAAGAATATGGTAATTTATGTATAATTATCATCATCATAGCTTTCTGTATGTTTTCTAGTAAATAATTTCTCCTAATTGTTCTTAACAAAAGGCAATTTTTTCTTTTCTGAATCTATGATTTTGTAATTTAGGGGTTTTAGAACATAGTAATTATAAAATAGATTTCATTCTATGTTATGATTGTCACATTTTTATTAAGAGTTTGATTACAAACTGTAATATTGCACTTACGACTATAACTACTATTTCACGATATTTTTAAGATAATTGATTTACAAATTTTTTCCAAGTGAAAACTGTAAAAGATATGAAGATATGAACAGTGAAGATCTATACTACGTTATCATTTCTTTGGTTTGGAAAAAGGCTCATACGTGTATAGATTAATGACTAAACAGATGTTTTTGAAAAAATAAATGAACAAATGCATGCTCTGGTCAAATATATTTAGTTGTATTCAATCAGTAAATAACAAACCATTTTTATGATTTTATTTTGCTAATAAAACTATTTTTATATTAACTTTTTTTTTTCCTTGTTTTGCAACTGAGGGTTAAAAGGGAAGATCAAACTATTTTTTCCTTGTTTTGCAACTATTTTTATATGAAATTTATTTTATCTTAATTTTTTTTAATAATGATAACAATACTCGCTTAATTATTTTAAGTCAATTTCACCATAATTTTTCATCAATTTGCTCATACTTAAATTTTTATTAAGTATTCAGATCAATATTTATCAAGCAACAATTTACTACTTAATAATTCAGAAGGTTAAAACAGCTAAAATGTCATATTCAGATCTCTCAACACGTTCAGTGATATTCACATACGTATTCAAGATTTAGTACTTGTTGGAAAAAAAAAACGACACCTTAATCAGTCTCATCATCATCTAGATAAACCTCTCCTGGACATCCAAAAGCGAAAAAGGCTGCACACTCTACTTTCCCGAACCCATCAACACCCCAATCATCACCAAAACTATTCTTCACTAAGAAGTAATCTATTCCATTTTCCGTTCCTTTCCCTATAATAAGAACGCATTGTGCAAAGGATTTCTCAGATTCAGAATTAACTTCCCGTGGTTGAGGTTTACGCCATATTCCCTGAAGAAAAAAATTGATATTTATTTTTGAACAAATAAATTGGTAAAATGATTAAATAATTATTATTTTTCTAAAAAATACCTTTATTAATTCCATACAGTCCATGTCCATTTGGAATGCTCCCACTACCGGTTGTCTACTTATCAATTTCTCGACTTCATGGATGTTTAGTGTCGTTCGAAAATCCTTAATCTTGTATCTCTTTTTTCCCTAAACAAATAATAAATTATACATTATTTTTTCATAAAAATAAGAAACAAATATTTCAACTTTCCTAAGGGTCTGTTTAGATTGAGAAAAATGGAAAGAAAGTAAAGAAATAGAAAATTTTATAAAAGAAAAGAAAAAAATGATTCCAAAAATCACTCTTATATCCATTTTCATAATCACTTCAAATTAGAGTCAAATGGAGAGAAAGGAATTTTATTAATGATTAAAAGCTAAAATTATCTTTCCTTTTGTAATTTTTTTCAATTCAAACAAAAATATCTAAAATCATTTATAAAAATTTCTCTTTTCTTCTTTTTTTTTAAATTTTTTCTTTTATTTTCCTTTATTATTTTTTTCCCTACTAAATACAAACCGACCCTAAAAGTATGAAAGGTAAAACAGAAAACAAAAATTAAACTTACGTCTAATGATGGAGGAGTATAATTTGGCAAATATCCATCTTTAGTCTCGAATATTGGGTACTTTTTGCCTAAATCATACAAACCATATGTCTTTATATAATTCAACATCTCCTCTATTGTTGTTTGAGTCGCCGTTTTCTTTTGTAACAAAAGCTCAAGCTCTATTTTCTTAGCATCCTTAAGCTTATCATTAAGCTCATTATCAACTTGGTCGCGTAAATCCGCAACTTGTTGCGTGTATATATCAGGAAACTTCTCTCGAAAATCGTGTATTGCGTGATGAATTGAAGGGTGTATACGAGTTTCATTGTTATAAATATAATACGATGCGTAAATTGCTTCAATGATTGAAATGTACGTAGAAGCGTCTGTAAGTGTAAATAAGATTTTAAAGTAATTAAACTTTAATATTTATTTTTTAAACTTTCCGACACTAATATTGATTAAAAACATGTAATAGCAAAACTTACTAGTTGAGTGTTGTTTGTGCACCTGCTCATGTAGAAAGGGACATATTTGAGTTATATATTGAGAGGAGATACTCTCGTTACAATAAACCCTTCCGAAGATATTCAGCCTGAAAAAATATAATATTTAAATCTTAAGTTTAATATAATATTTATACTTGTAAATAATGTTTTAAAAATACTTACAGAAAAAATAGTATAAACAGATCTAAAGTTTTGTTTCTCTTAGAAGAGCAATTCTATACGGCCCATATGCTTTATTCATAGCTACGCTATCAAATATTTAACATAGGGACCTATATTGCAGTTTAAGTATTTTATAGGGATTTATAGTGCAGTTAAGTCAGGGATCTATAGTGCAATTTTTGCATAGTAAAGAGACCAATTCTAAAAATTAACATATGGACCTATAGGTCTTATCGTACAACTTTTAGCATAGCAAAGGGACAATTAACTCAAAAAAAAATAACATAGGGACCTATGGTGCAATTTTTGCACAATATATGGACGCAAATTTTGCATAGTAAAGGGATGCATTTGATAGGAGTGGAAAAGTTATTAATGCGTACACAAATCACAGAAACAAGGATCCAAATAAAATATCACAAAACCAATAAAAAATCAAAAAATCAAAAAATCCAAATAAGATTAACTTACGAAGATGACATGTTGTGGTGGGCGATAATTGATTAGCAAAGTGGGAGCTTTCTTTTTGGACTCACCGACGAAAATAGAAAACTTAAACAATATAAAAGCGGAATGAGACAGAATAGAATAAAAAAGCAAATAGCACGATTTAAAACCCTAGAAAATCGAAATCGAAACCAAAATCAAAGATGAGAAGTAAGAGAAGAAGATATAATGGTCGGGAGATGGATATGGCTGAGGCGTAGAAGGTGATTCGTAAAACCAAAGTGGCGTTGCGTGAGAGAGATGTAGAGAGTTGGGGGTTTAAGAGGCGACGTGAAGCCGTAGCAGCTTAAAAAAAGAATATTTCAAATTAATTTAAGAGTAAATACTAAATAGCATTTTTGCCCCCGAGTTTTCACCTGATTGACCAGGTTGCCGTTTAATGTTTTTACCCCTAATTTTTATTCTTGTGACCTTACTACCGTTTTCCGTCCATTTTTGTCGTTAAGTCTTTTCGATCTCAGTCTTTTTTTTTTTAATTCTAATCCTAATTAATTAATTAATTAATTAAGTTAAACCAAGGGTAAAATAGGTTTTTTATTAATAGTTTTTATACTATTAAATATAAATAATAAAATAAACCCCTCACCCCACCCCCACCGAGACACCCCTACCCCCTACCCCCTCCCCCCTCTCTTCCCCTTCTTCTTCTTCCCCGACACTTCTGGTTCTCATGGATTTAGTGTGTTATACGAATGAATTAACAGATAAACGTAGTAATAATAGTTCAATAAATTAAAGACAAGAAAAGTAAATAATAATGATTGATTGAGGAGAGAATGATTAATTAAACTAAAAGGAAAATTCTTCCATCCAATATTGGATGAACCTACACCAATCATATTAATACACATATCTCATGTTTTAAACTTACAAAAGTAATTAGGTTAGTAATCTAATGACATGTGTTTTGTTATAATAATCAATGGATGTGATGTGAAAATTGGACCATCCAATATTAGATGGAAGTATTACCCAAACTAAAAACAATTAAAGATAAAAAAATAAGATGAGAGAGCATATCTAGGTTTTGCTAGTATGCATTAATCTTTCTATTTTTTTACTAGTTAATAAGGATGATTAAAGTTTTTAAATAAATAGTCAAGATTTTATATTTTTCTTAACCCCCTTCCGGGTGGATTTAGATGCCGACCTAACAATTACCTTTATGATGGGTATCGTTAGAGGCCTTGAAAACAGCTTTTTGACTTAAGTTTAAGAAATGTTAGTTTTAAGTTCTAGTAATGGAAAATCAGGGCATGATAAAGGTATTGCCAGCAATCTTCCAGGTTGAAATCAATGATCAAGGTGTCTTTTTCTTAAAATTTGATTGAACGAGTGATCATATTCAAAAGAAACATTAGTAAACATTTCGATCGGATCTCTATGTACTCTTTCCTTACGGATCTTTTCTCTTGTATACCCCACTATCATACACTATATTTATGCAAAAGCGTGAAACACTTTCACGAGAAGCAACTGTCAACCTAATAGAAAAGGAAAAATGAAAGAAAAGTAGACTTGCATGAAGAGTTTTATTGGAACTTGAAGTTTAATAACGTGAGATTTTAGTTAGTAAATTAAACTACCGGTTAAGCTTCCATCAAGCCAACTACATACACATATCAAACACCTTTAATAATCACCAAATTTTAAACACCAAACATCTTTAAATTTTATCGCCAAATTAAAGATAAATAGTTCAAAAAAATATACCATTCAAAAAAAAAAAAAAAAAATGGAGACCACGATGGTACCAAGAGTGGAAAGCTTGGCCGGATTAGATTCAATACCGAAAGACTACGTAAGATCGCAAGAAGAGCTGAACACGATTACCAACATTTTCGAAGAAGCGGAAAACAGTCAAGGGTCTCAAATCCCGACCGTAGATTTAAAAGATGTCGATTCGGACAACAAAGAAGTACGACAAAAATGCCTAAACGAGTTGACGAAAAATGCAATGGAATGGGGCGTAATGCACCTTGTTAACCATGGTATTTCCGATGAGGTTATTAACCGTGTGAAGGCTTCCGGGGAGGCATTTTTTGATCAACCAATTGAGGAGAAGGAGAAGTATGCTAATGATCAAAAATCAGGTATTATTCAAGGGTATGGAAGTAAATTAGCTAATAATGCTAGTGGTCAATCGGAATGGCAGGATTATTTCTTTCATTGTATATTCCCTGAGGATAAGCGTGACATGAAGATTTGGCCCAAGAACCCAAGTGACTACATGTAAGTCTTTCTATTTTTAAGTTCGGACTTGTAAAAATTGAAGTTTGGAATGACTTTGGATCCAGTTTTTTAGTTTTCTACTTAGAAACGAGACAACAAATAAAAACTCATTGCATATATAGTAGTGTTTTAAGGTAAGATTCCTAATCTAGCGGTCTAAATGTATTTTATGAAAAAATTCCAGATGAGTTTTAAGACCTCTAGAACAGAAATTTGACCTTCAAACCCTATTTATAATGGTGAAGGGATGAGTTTTGCTTGTTATCCCGTTTCAAAGCCGAAACTCACAAACTGGCCCAAACTGCATAACTTAACCTTGATTTATGTTGGGTTTTATATGTTTATACATGTTTTAGTTCTGCAACGATCGAGTATGCTAAGCAACTAAGAGTGCTGACTAGTAAAATACTCTTTGCACTATCTCTTGGCATGGGATTAGAAGAAAACAGGCTAGAACAAGAAGTTGGTGGCATAGAAGAACTCTTTCTCCAAATGAAAATCAACTACTACCCAAAATGCCCTCAACCGGAGCTAGCTCTCGGAGTTGAAGCTCACACGGATGTGAGTGCACTCACCTTCATCCTACACAACATGGTCCCAGGTAAGGGTGGACCTACATGCAGGGGTGGAACCATGGCCCCCTGATTTTTTTTTTTTTTTAATTTGACCTTATAAATTTCTTTTATATTAATACCCTTATATATGATCGAACTTTTCAAATTTTTCACTTGGTCATTTATCTTTTCAGAATTTAATTATATTAGGAATATTGTCTAAAAAGATCCATAATTCCTTCATAATTTTTCCAAAATATCGAGTGTTTATTTTTTCAAAAATTTATTTTAAAAAAATTACTATAAATTTTTTGGAATAAATATTTTAAATTGTGAACATTTTGAGTGAAAAATTAGTTATATTGATATCTTTTTTTTTTTTTTTGGACAACAGTTATATTGATATCTTGTTGTTCGATTTAATTTGTTGTCCATATAGTAAAATATTGATTATTTTGCATAACATATGTGTAAAGTAATGATATACACCATTCAAATTTATACTACTAAATATATCATTTATGATATGCCCTAATTTGATTTGAATAGTATATTATCATTACTTGTATATTGCCTAATATAAGGATTCCTCTACTTTTACGCGAGACTTTTTAAATAATTTCACTTTTATTTTTACGCGATACCTTTTATTCAAATCGGTTATGATTAATTCGGATTTTAGGTCTACAAGTTTTTCAAGATGGGAAATGGATCACATCAAAATGTGTGTCGGATTCAATCATCATGCATATTGGAGACACTTTAGAGATTTTAAGTAATGGAAAATACAAAAGTATACTTCATAGAGGGCTTGTAAATAAGGAAAAAGTGAGAATTTCTTGGGCTGTTTTTTGTGAGCCACCAAAGGACAAGATTATCTTGCAGCCATTACCGGAGACTGTATCGGAAACAAATCCACCCCTTTATCCACCTCGTACATTCGCTCAGCATCTCAAGTATAAGCTTTTCAAGGAGGCCAGAGAAGAAGAAGTTGTTCTTCTTAGCTCTGCCCTTGATCATAAGCTTTCCAAGGGGACCAAAGAAGAAGAGGTTGAACTTTCTAGCTCTTCCCTTGATCATAATCTTTCCAAGGAAAACAAATAAGAAGACGATGATCTTCCTGCCTCTCCTCTGGATCATAAGCTTTTGAAGGAGGTCAAACAAGAACATGATGATATTTCTGGCTTTGCCCCTAGTCACGGGAGCATGGACACTATATAATTGCATTAGCGGTCCTTAGGTAATATGAAAATAACCAAAAATACCCTCACAATACGATAATATGCTATACATTAACATCATAAATCTACCCATCCATATAAGTAATATTTAATACTTCCTTAAACATAGGTTTATTTGGAAATGATGTATAATGTGTATGATAGTCGTTTGAATTTCGTGTATCAATAATTCTTAAAAATCGTGTCGTGTATTATTTTGTGTGCCAATGATGGGTATTATTTTTTAAATGATTTGTTCCTTATTGTATGAATATTTTAATTTATGATTGGGTCTTACACATGGAGTTTTCTTAATACAATGGATGTCATAAGATTATGTTAAAACAAGACTACATATCCCCAACGAGGTTTCTATAAATGACTCTGGGATTCATCCACATACCACGATCACGAATTAGATCTTGCCAAATCTCCTAGGTTTCCTCAGTAAATATAACACTCCCATGCTAAGATGCACCCATTCTGGCCAAAAAATACGCACACGGATTCGCCTCTCTATAAATTCCCCTTAGCTCGAACAAAGGGGCCCGTCTTAAAACAATTTGGATGTCATCAATCCATGCTACTCCGAGACCACAATTCAACTTCTCACTTTTAACCTGTGTTAGCGCCTCATGAGAATCAACTTCAATAAATAAATATTTGATTCCCAACTATCCTACCGACATCGCATACTCATGAAGAGCTATTAATTCCACAACTACAGGAAGCATGTGACACGTAATCTTTGCAAAATCACCTATCCAATTACCATCGCTATCCCATATTAGACTTCCAATCTCACCCAACTGGGTACTTGAAAAAACAATCCCATCTACAATTAGTTTCAACCCTTTTTCTTTTGGTTTAATCCACCATACAAGATCCACTTGGTTGGAATGTGACCCTATTCTAGTCAAAACTTCTCTTCAAGCACACATATAGTACCTTTCCAAATTCTTTACCTTAAAAATTACACTCGACTCACTCAGTACGGGCGCACCATTAAACTCACAATCGTCCATGCATCCCACAATGTCCCAATGATTGCTGAAAAGAAGATATTCCAAGGTAAGCCTAAAAAAAGATCATGGTGGCTAAATTGTTTCACCATCATATTGTATATGATTACTCAAGACCCTGCGTAGAGCCCACAACCCTGTCGCCTCTTTCATATGCAACTTCGGTGGTATACCTAGTTTTAGATAAAGCAATTCGAGTTTTTTTCGTACATTAAAGGTTTTAAAATCCGTTAGTTAACTAAACAACTAACCAAAACCCTCAAGGGAAATCTAGAATATCTCTCGGATACGCGCATTCAGTTTTGTCATTCGTAATAAAACTCTATAAATAGTTCGAGGGTCATCCAGTATCTGTACACAATCACTTATTTTAGCACCTTTCTTCGCCAATGCATCAACACATAAGTTAGCTTCCCGATAAATGTGACTTAATGCAAATTTTGGGTTTGTTCCTAAAATTTCTACGCATTCGCGACCGATATGACAATTCCAACTCTTAGAATTCCCACCGCTCTTCACTAGCGCATGAAGTTCTCTCGTGTCGATTTTGATATCGACCTCAACTATCCCCTTACTAACATCCATCCATTCATAGCAACCCAAAATAAAGTGCTAATACTTCTGATAAGGCTAGGGATTCCTTCATCAACGTCCCAGTGAAACCGACTATAAACATACCATCACTATCACTCAATAATCCGAGTTCTATGACACCACGTCCAAAATTTTAATTGATTCTCAGGATAAACCCGGGAACCCTGACACTTTTATATAATTTTTTTATTTGTCATATATATACATTCATCTTATTTACATCCCCTCATTCACAACCTAAATAAATGTATCAAATACACTATATGGAAGGTAAGTTCACTAATAGTAGGTTGTGAAGGTGTGCAAGAAGTAAATTACGCAAGAATGCTTGAGAGATGATTGTAATAAGAGTTTTATGGCTTTATAATATAGTGTATGGTATAAAATCATCAACAACATTATTATACTTGTTTCGTTTTTAAAACATTATTACATTTTTTTCTACACAAACTAAGAAATATCATTTATTATTTATATTATTATTAAAATATCTTTCAAAAATGTAACTTGATATCTTAGGTATATTTATTAGAAATATAAATTATGATATTTAATTAAAGATAGAAATAGTATAATAAATAAAAAATGTTTTATTTTTAATGAGACAATCTTTTATGAATAACTATTATTTAACAATAATTTTGTCAATCATTATTGTTTAATAGTGACAATTTTTGTAAAGTACTATACATAACTTCAAAATATTAAGCTATATTAGATAAAGGAAGCGAGAGGTATAAGACTCAAACTTATCTCTGAATATGGGTAACCTAGTTCTGATTTACCTGGTACTATATATAAGGAGACATGTATATCTCCGGTAGATTAGTCGTGGTGCACGCAAGTTGACCTGAATTATCCACGTACCAAAAAAAAGGTTCACGTTCACTTCTCTTTTTGTTTGGGTTAGTATTCTTTTTTTTTTTCTTTTGATATGTGAGTGGTTCGGGCACCACGATTACTTTCACAGATATATACATACCTCTTAGCTGCATATTTCTTAGAATTAGGTTACCCATATTTTAGGAAAAGATTCCATGTGTTTATTTCTATTTTCGTATAAATGATGGTGACATGGGCACGATTTGTCACTTACCAATATAATTAAAGGTTAATATTCAATAAACTCCTGCAGACTTGTTCATTATTCCGTAAAGGACACTGTCTTTTTTACCTTCCTAAGATATCTTAAGTTCGCTCCCAAAACTCAAATCTAAGAGTTTACCATAACTCAAACGAATCTTTTTATATAAAAATAATATGTTTATGATTTAATTTTAATTTGAAAAGTTTCTTAGGCATTAACCATAGATATATTTAGTTCATAAATCAACGTCACAAATTTATAAATTACTCATAAACTCCACCATCTTTCATAATTTATAAATAAGACCTATAACATTTTTATATACAGACTTAACAATTAAATAAAGTTCACGAAAACACTAGTCACATATATTTCAGGATATCACGGTGTGTGGTGATAACTTATATGAGACAACAAAATGGTGGACCAATAATTTGCGTTGTACGGACCTCCATGCTGTAATGTTTGGATCATTAATAGAGCAAATAGTGTTGCATATGGTTAAAAACTATACTGGTGTGTGGGACAACATTATAAGTGGCAACAAAAAGAGTTTAAATAAAATAGAGATATATGGTGATAGATCAATCCTAATCAATGATAGAAAGTAGACAAAGATGGTATGCAAAGATAAGTACAAATTCCAGAAGGGCTGGTTTTGATTAATTCGAAATATTGATGGTGTGTGGGTCACTGGATTCCCAAGGAAAACATGTTATTTCTTGCCGACAATATTTGAGTTATTTGCTTCCATAATGGATTAATTATATTATTAGTAAAAACTGTGGAGTTACAGAATTATTCAAGTGAAATTTTGATAGGGAGTGACCGAAATTATATTTAGTCACTCAATATATATAGAGGCTGCAAAGAATTAATCTTAGACAACAATCTTCATCGACACATATTTCTTCTTTTACATATATTAAAAAACACAATTTTTTATATAATAAAGCTAATGGCTTCAATTTCCATCTTTTACTCACTCGTATGCATACTTGCTTTTCATTTTCATCATATAGCTGCAAATGCTAATGATGCCACTGCTAAAACCAATTTCGAGATGTATATAGTTCATGTCGAAGATCCAGGTGATCAAATTTCGACCCTTTCGGAAAATCTTGATAGCTGGTATAATTCATTTCTTCCTGTAGTTACAGCGAGCGTGAATGACGAATCACGAATAATTTACTCTTATCACAATGTTTTTAAAGGTTTTGCTGCAAGATTGTCACTGAATGAAGTTAAAGCTATGGAAAAAATGGCGGGTTTTATATCCGCAAGACCAGAAAGTGTATATGAATTGCATACAACTCATAGTCCTGGTTTTCTCGGGTTGCGTAAAAATATTGGTTTTTGGAATGATTCGAATTATGGTAAAGGTGTGATTATTGGTGTGTTGGATACCGGAATATTCCCTTACCATCCTTCGTTTAGCGATGTAGGAATGTCACCTCCTCCAGCTAAATGGAAAGGAAGATGTGAATTTAATTTCACGGCTTGTAACAATAAAATAATTGGTGCGAGAACGTTTAGCTTGAGAAATGGATCGGCTTTGGATATAGATGGTCATGGCACACACACTGCAAGTACAGCTGCTGGAAATTTCGTAAAAGGTGCAAATGTTTACGGGAATGCAAATGGAACTGCGGTTGGTGTAGCTCCTCTTGCTCATTTAGCGATTTACAAAGTTTGCTCGGATACTTGTTCTGAAAGCGATATATTAGCTGCAATGGATAGCGCAATTGATGATGGTGTTGACGTACTTTCTCTCTCTTTAGGTTCACCACCTCAAGATTTTCATGAGGATTATATCGCACTTGGTGCTTTTGCTGCGATGGAAAGGGGGATTTTCGTGAGCGCTTCAGCTGGAAATAGTGGTCCGGTACATGGAACTGTATCAAATGCAGCCCCGTGGATGCTTACAGTAGGCGCAAGCACGGTCGATAGGAAAATACGTTCAACCGTTGTGCTTGGAAACAATAAATTTTTCAAAGGAGAATCATTTTTCCAGCCTAAAGATTTTCACTCGACTCGAGTACCTCTCGTATTTCCCGGGTTGAACACGAGTGACTATGATGCGAGATATTGTCCATCATCATGGCTAAACATCATTAATATTAAGGGAAAGATAGTGTTGTGTCTGGTTGATAAAAGAATAACAAAAACTGAACAAGGAGAAATAGTAAAAAACGCTGGTGGTGTCGGGATGATTCTTATGAATTCGATCAGTGATCTCAACACCGTCTTTGCAGAACCTCATGTTTTACCCGCAGCGCATGTTACATATTCAGACGGAATAAAAATAAGAAACTACATAAAATCGACATCAAGACCTACCGCTACGTTTGTGTTCAAAGGAACAATAATTGGCGATAATCGCGCTCCAGTAGTAGCGTCATTCTCTTCACGAGGGCCTAATTTGGCAAGCCTCGGAATTTTAAAGCCCGATATAATTGGGCCTGGAGTGAACATCCTTGCAGCATGGCCTTTCTCTATCGAGCACAACACAAACACAAACACAAACTCATATTTCAATGTGATATCGGGAACCTCAATGTCATGTCCTCACCTTAGTGGTGTCGCAGCTTTGCTGAAAAGCGCACATCCTAATTGGTCACCAGCGGCTATAAAATCGGCTATAATGACTACAGCTAATGTTGTCAACCTTGGTAACAAAGCCATTGAAGATCAAAGATTCCTTCCAGCCGATATATTCGCTATTGGAGCAGGTCATGTTAATCCCTCGAGAGCGAACAACCCTGGACTTATATACGATATTAAACCTGAAGATTATATACCTTATTTGTGTGGCTTAAACTACACAAGTCAACATATGTTTAAAATCTTGAAACGAAACTTTAACTGCTCGGTCGAGTCAACTATACCTGAAGCACAACTAAACTATCCTTCGTTCTCAATCATACTTGAATCAGGTTCTCAGAAATATTCTAGGACAGTGACCAATGTTGGTGTAGCAAAATCCTCTTACAAGGTTAAAATTGTTGCACCACTAGGCATGGATATAAAAGTTAAGCCTAAGAGACTTAAGTTCTCAAAGGTGAATCAGAAAAAGACATATAGTGTTACATTTAAACGATCAGGCACGAAAGTGAAGCATGGTTTTGCACAAGGATATTTGAAATGGAGTTCTACTAAGTACTCTGTGAGGAGCCCTATAGCAGTTTTATTTGATTGAAGTGGTGGGAACAGAGAGTTTCTAGAAGCTTTTCAATTCAGATAAAGCTTCCTTAAATTTAGTGTTTAAATTTTTGATTCCGGTCCATGCACACTTTTAATAATTCGGACCATGTTTGAGAGAAATCTGGGAGAAATGTAATTCCCTAGAAGTTGTTACCAGTAATTACATAGGAGGAATATGATTAATTAGGTTTGAGAGGGTGTGTTAGAAAGAGAAAATCTTTTCTCTTACATAGTCTTTAAATAATGTTAATCATACCCTGATAGTCCCAATCCATCAAGCTACCATCGACTATATATGTATACATATCAAACACCTCTAATAATCACCAAATTCTGAAAACCAAACACACTTAAATTTTGTCACCAAATCAAAGCCAAATACTTCAAAAAGTATTTATATAATATATACTATATAACGTGCAAAAAAAAAAAAAATAGAGACCACGATTGTACCAGGGTCAAAAACTTAGCTAGAAAGCGGACTAGATACAATACCGAAAGAGTATGTAAGATCTCAAGAAGAGCGAAACACGATTACCATCATTTTCGAAGAAGCAGAAAAAACCAAGGATCTGAAATCCCGACCATCGATATAAAAGATATAGATTTGGCCAACAAAGAAGTACGAGAAAAAATGTTTGAACGAGTTGACAAAATATGCGATAGAATGGGGTGTAATGAACCTTGTTAACCATTATATTTCCGATGAGGTTATTAATCGCCGTGAAGGCTTCCGGGGAGGCATTTTTTGATCAACCGGTTGAGGAAAAGGAGAAGTTTGCTAATGATTGAATCTATGAGTATTCAAGGGTATGAAGTAAATTGGCGTATAATACTAGTGGTCACTTGGAATGGTTGGATTAACCCAAGTGATTATATGTAAGTCTTACTATATGTTTAAAGTTAAGTCTAAAAAATAAAGTGAAATTCCAAGTTCTGAATGATGAAAAGTTGTGTAATTTGGGTTCTTTGTTAGTTTTCCGCTTAATAACGTGACAAATTGAACGTCACGAGAGTATTTATAAAAGGCCAAATTTTTTATAGTTTAGAGTTCTTACATGCATATTTCGATAAAACTTAGAGCTGTGTTTCAAGGCCACTAGACTAGGGACGTGGCCTTAAAACAGCATAGGTCATGTCAATTAATGGGGTATGCTCGTTAATAGATTTACAAACGGAAACTCGAAAACGAATCCGAAAACCACAGTTTTTGCATAATATAGGGACCTATACTGCAAATTGCAATTAACTCAAAGATAAAATGGCTACGTCGTTGTTTTGTTTTATATGTCTTAACATGGTTTTTTGGTCCTGCAACAATGCAGTATGCTAAGCAATTGAGAGGCTTGACAAGTACAATATTGTCTGTACTTTCTCTTGGCCTGGGATTAGAAGAAAATAGGCTAGAAAAAGAAGCTGGTGGAAAAAAGAACAACTTCTCCATAAAGCCGGAGCTAGCTCTTGGGGTTGAAGCTCACAGGATGTGAGTGCACTCACCTTTACCCTCTGATATAGGTTATAGAGACATATAATGCAATTAACTACAAAAAATTTGGGCTCGGAGGCAAGAATTTCCATTAGGGGTCTCGGAAAATTCAACTTATTTGCACTTTTTTTTTTGTTATTGTTGGAAAATAACAATATCACTGGTATTAAAAATAGAGTAATGGAGTTCCAAAAAAAAAATCAAAAGATAATATTCAATTAAAGTAATACTACACTATTACAATAAATTGAAAAATAACGAAACTTACATGGAAAATACGAGAAAAGAATTATTACATGGAATGTAAAATGGTGTTAAAAAGATATTCCGGTCGTGCCGGTTATCTCTAACAAAAAATTCTACTCTATAGAAATATTATATCAGAGAAACCTTTTCTGATTCTTAGTTTCGTTTTACATATGCTATTCTATAAATTCTCTAGAATAGTTTTTTCCTTTCTTTCTAGAAGTATTTTTTTTCCTATTCTCTTTAGAATATTTTTTCCATTCTCTCAAGAATACCTTTTTTTCCTCTTCTCTTGAAATGAATGTGACAAAGTCACTATTTATAGAAGAAAAGACAAGACAAGAAAACCGTCACATTAATGTTCGTCAATGCTCATTAAAGTCGTCCGTTTTTTTCTTTATCAAGTTTTTGTAACTCCCATAACAACTAATAGATAAAGAACCATTATTCCTTCATGAATAATAAGGAATTATTTGAAATTAAATAATTCCAATAGTTTTTTTTTTCCTCAAATTATAATGTGTGACTAATAACCACAAATAATATTTTTCACTCTTCCAAGAACATGAAAGGATTATTTAAAATAAATTATATTAAAAAATAATTCCAACAATCCCCCACTCATGTTCTTTGGAAAAGAAGGTGATCAGGTTTCCATAAATAGCAGCATTTGGGTGAATTGTACTTAAGTGGCAATATCTTTCGATTTGAATTGCCACGTAGTGAAGTGAGGCAACCACCAAATTCCCGTCAAGTGAACGTACTCTTGAACTTGACGGTTTTCGATCGAGACCCCCACAACACATACTCTACCCGGCTGATAGTTACAGATTCCTCAAACATCACCCTTTCTATGCACATAGGTGATCTCCAAGAGCGTCTAGCCTTATTAGGCGACTTTCTCGGATTTCGAGATCATTAAGAGCAATAAAGCTCAGCTTCATTATGTGTCTCGCTAATTCATCAAGTCCTTTCTCTTTAGGACCACCCTTACGGGCTATGAATTTGTGGTGATTCTAACAACTCATCCCTTGGGAACATCAAGGATGTCTCCTTGTAATCATATTATGAGCAATATACAGCAACCTCGACGGTGAATTCATCAAATCCGTCTCAAAAGGACCACCACACATGGCTATGAATTCATTAAGTATGAGGAATATATAACAACCTAAACGGTGAATTCATCAAGTCCGTCTCAATAGGACGACCACACATGGCTATGAATTCATTAAGTTTTAATTTGCTCATGTATGCACAATTTACATTATATGGATGAGAAGTTAGTGAATCATATATATCAATAGTACATCTCTCGTACTTTATTAAACAAAAAAATAACCCAATGGTCACCACTGGAATCTCTTTACAATATGGACAATACCAAGTTGGGTTTTATTTATTAAGAGCATCATAATCATTATTAGGATACTATTTCATTAACATGGCGCCCGTTTAAAAAACACAAAATAATTTCCTTAGTTTTCATACTTTATCCCCTTAATCCAAAACCACCAACCCTTCATGTTGCACCATATAGATCTCTTCACATAGATCTTCATTCACACATATATTTAATATCCAATTGATATATATTCATGTTTGTGAATGAAATTTAGGGCAACAAGAGTTAAAAAGTGGTAATAGAAAGGGCCAAAGTAATCCTTAAACTCATAAAAACGTGGAAACTTAAGGACTTATCCATGAGTCGATTCACTTTTCGACTTGTATGAGACTAATAGATATTGTTGGGTCATTTCCCGGTGACGTACTTATTCTCATCAGAATCATCACCCTCATGCCTTTTCTGAACCGTTTTACAGATAGTCTTTATTGACTTCTCAACGGCACACATATAAAAGGTGGGGTTCGTCACAATACCTAAGATCCATCCCCTAACCACTGAATTAGCTTTCTTGAACCCAACTTTTAGAGCCAGAAACCTAGCATGGAGTTCTTTGGTATATGAGTGTCCAGGTTAGCTTGCGTATAACTCGAATAATCCTAAACTAAGTTACCCATGTTTAGGAAAAAATTCAAACCATTTACTTCTCATAAGAAGTACAAGACACTATCCATTACTCTAAATGGTTGACTTATTTGCCTTATATGTTGATATATTATGCAAAAATTACAAAATAAATACTTATATAAAATTATATTATAGATCTTTCTATTATATTAGGTAAATATTACAATATAAGTCTCCATATCAAAATATAATTCTATAATTCCATATATTATACAAAATAATATATATTTTATTATAAAAAAACAAAATATAAATATAGTCATTATAGGTCTAACAATATAAATTCTAAAAATTAGGAAGACCAAAATGAAAATTCTAAAAAATTGGAGATCAATAACTTATAATTAATTAAACTTTTTTTAAAGATATTCAAAAAAATTCAGCCCCATAATCATAACGTGGCTCCGCACGGTCTTAGAGAAGCAAACGAAGGAACATCCAAATGAATGCAGCCTTGGGAAATTTGGTCATTGAATCTTTGTAGGCGATGATATTTTCCCAATCTTCAAAATTAACATGTATAGCCGCGTTAAGTTGAACACTCTCAAACATAGTAAATCCCTGCCTGATAGTATTTTTTGATAATCACGAGGGTTTCCCCAATATCCTTTAAAGCTTGGATATCAGTTTAGATAAAATCAACCCCACACAACAAGACTTTCCCTAGTACCTTGGGCTCATTCAACTATTACTATCATAAGATCGGGCATTGAAGTCGCTTTCTTTTAGTTCGGATAGATGACCTTGAACATTGTTCTTGGAAAATTCGAACTACAAATGCCGGTTTAGGAAGGTTAGTCTAGTTGTCTAACCAGTAGAAAAACCCTAGTGAATATAATTGCTTCAAAATACGGTTAACTTGTATCAATTTCGTACCTGACAGGGCAATTCTTATTATAAAAAATTGGATCTAATACTAAAGGTTTGTCGAATCGGTTCAACGAAAGGACGATACTATCCTAAATTTAGATGTTCTGCACGGAAACAATACATTCAAAGGAAGTTGTGATTTCAAATTTATTATATATATATTAATTATTCATTTAGGTGCTTCACCTATAAAAATTAGAATATTATACTATCCTAAGTTTTTATAGAACATATATTATTATATTTTTATATGAAATGAGGTGTCATTTTAATAAATAGTTAAAAAAATTCCAGTTATTTTATAAATAAAGATAATTCAAATATTAAAAAAAATATCCATAAAATTGTCCTCAAATCTGCAAGAATATTACGTTTTATCTCCAACTGCATAATATCTCGATATTATAATTATCTAATACCATATTTACACCTTATTTTGAACAAAATTTCGTTTTTTTTTTGTTGATTTTTTATATACTTATTATAATGAAAATAAGGTTTTGTTCTTTTTTTATAGACAATCATAAAACAAATAACAACAAATAAGGTTTTGTTTAAAATTTTTAAATTTTTGAAACAAGTCTTTATCTCCAGAATTGAATGTTAAACTATCCAAAGGTTATCAATCGATTGATTAATCAGGATTAAGGAATAATGCTTTGTTTGTATTTGGAAGAAAAAAAAGTAATAAAAAAAAGAAAAGAAAAATTATAAAAGAAAAGAAAGGAAAAATTATGTTTGAATTAGAAATTTTTATAAAAGAAAATTTAATAAATGATTTTGGATATTTATTGTTTGGATTGAAAAAAAAAAAAAAAAAATTAATTTTAGCCTCCAATCTTTAATAAAATTCCTTTCTCACTCCAATTTGGAATGATTATAAAATTGGTTAGAAGAGTAATTTTTGGAATAATTCTCTTTTTTTTTTTTCATAAATTTTTTAATACAAATCATGTAAGAATTAAAAAATCATTTATATTCATTTCCTTTCTTTCCAATTCTCTCAATCAAACCGAAACTAAAACTCTCTCCTTCCCTTCTAACTTGTGATTTACACCAATCAAATCTTACTTTATATAAAATGTTACTTATCACATTTTCTGTCACCTTATCATTATTGATCAATATTTTTACTTACCTAATTCTCTTTATCTTCTTTCCATATCCAACTTATTTCTTTATAAACTTAACTACTAATCAATCATCATTGCCAAATGTATCATTTTATCATTAACAAAATTAACAAAGATCATTTCTACCAATTTTTGTATTTATCAAAGCTTTGAACAGTAGTTTTGAATGCGTCCAAAAAAAAAGGCAGTAGTTTTGAATAATTTCCAAAGGCAACTGAATCTTGAGAGTCATTGTTTGAGTACATCCTCTTTCATGGGGACGTAATTCGAAGATTAAAATGGGTGAATTAGTGAAAGACTTATTTTATTAATCAAAATATAAATCACTTATTTCATTATCCAAAAAGAAATATTTCTGTTTTTTGTTTTCATCCTTTGTCATATAGAAATGGGTGGCGACTGATTAAAATTACCATTAAAATGGATGGATAATCATTGTATTTTTCAATTATTGGACCTGAAGAAATTATATATATGGTGTTGTTGAAATGACAAAAAAGAAAATTGTTTTATGATAAAACAGAAAATGGATTGTTGTAAACATAAATAAGTTATATAGAATCAACGTATTTTCTAAAACTGTTGATTTTATTTTATTTCATATTAGTTGCATTATATGTTGTTGTATGGAGAAGAATTGAAAAAAGCAAGATAAAAGAGAAAATAGAGTAACAGATTAAACTTCAAAGTGTATTTTATCAGCATTAATGATAAAAAGAAAAAAAAACTTTGCAGAAGAAGATGAGATGAATGATGTGGAAAATCATCCATGAAGCTTTATTATTTCACTGTCATGTTTAAAAAGTAATATTCAGTTATAAATTTTTGACTCAACACTGATATTTAAAGCTTCGGGCAATGAAGAATTGGTGGAATTAGATACATTTGGTTAAAATGAAAAATCAATGGTAATAGTTATGGAGAAATAAGTTAGAGATAGGGAGATAACAAAAGAAGATGAAGAGATTAGGAAAGAGAATGCAAAATATTGATAAGTAATACAAGAAAGAGAGAGAAAATAATTAATAAAGTAAAAAAATATTTTATTTAATTATTAAATTGTAATAAAATTTGATTGTACAATACTGTCTGTACTCTCTCTTGGCCTGGGATTAGAAGAAAATAGGCTAGAAAAAGAAGCTGGTGGGAAAAAGAACAACTCCTCCAAAATAAAATTATCTACTATCCAAAATGCCCTCAGCCGGAGCTAGCTCTTGGGGTTGAAGCTCACACGGATGTGAGTGCACTCACCATTATCCTCTAATATAGGTTATAGAGACATATAATGCAATTAACTACAAAAAATTTGGGGTTGGAGGCAAGAATTTTCGTTAGGGGTCTCAAAAAATTCGACTTATTTGTACTCATTTTTTTTGTTACGTGGGTGTCTGGATTAGCTTGCGCATAGCTCGGATAATCATGAACTAGGTTGCCCATATTTAGGAGGAGATTCAAACCATGTATCGTTCATAAGAAGTAAAAGGCCTGCCTAATTAATCTACCCTAACTTGACTTATTTGCATTCTAGGTCCATATATTATTGCATTACAGGTCCTTTTATTAATACATATAAGAGCCACTTTGGACTTGGAATTATTTTGACTCCAATAAGATTGGATCCCAGGACCTCTCGGTCTCTGCGGAGTAACCTAACCACTAGATCAACTATCGATCTTACATTACAGGTCCTTATATTATGTAAAGATTACACTATAAGTCTCCATATCAAAATATAATTAATTATTAACCCTATAAGTTCATGTATTATACAAAATAATACATATTTTACTATAAAAACAAATTAAAATATAAATATAATAATTATAGGTCTTAAAAATTAAGAGGACCAATATGAAAATCTAAAAAATCGGGAACCAATAACTTATAATTAATTTAACATTTTTTAAAGATATTTAAAAAAAAATTCAGCCCCATAATCATAATCCGCCCGGTCTTAAAGAGTTTGGGCCTCATGAAGAAAAAGAAGGAACATCCAAATGAATGCAGCCGTGGGAGATTTGGTCATTGAATCTTTGTAGGTGATGATATTTTCCCAATCTTCAAAATTAACATGTATAGCCGCGTTAAGCTGAACACTCTCAAAGATCGATAGTAAATCCCTTCCTGATAGTATTCTTGATAATCACGAGGGTTTCCCCAATATCTTTCAAAGCTTGGATATCAGTTTAGATAATATCAACCTCACACAACAAGACTTTCCCTAGTACCTCGGGCTCATTCAACTATTGCTATCATAAGATCGGGCATTGAATACACTTTCTTTTAGTTCAGATAGATGACCGGAAACATTGTTCTTGGAAAATTCGAACTACAAATGCCGGTTTAGACAGGTTAGTCTAGTTGTCTAACCAGTAGCAAAACCCTAGTGAATATAATTGCTTAAAAATCATTGTTATATGTCGTCTTCATTTGTTTCACCTTTATTTTACCTTTTACGTGTCACCTTATGTGGTATTAGGAAAGATAAACAATTTAATTGGTTTTTAAAATCTTTACATAAAAGATTATTTAAAGGTGAAAAAAAAAAGATGATATATATCTTTACTCTTGTTTCAAAATATGGTTAACTTGTATCAATTTTGTACATGATAGGGTGATTCTTATTATAAAGAATTGGATCTAATACTAAAGGTTTGTCGAATCGATTTAACAAGAGAATGATACTATCCTAGATTTAGATGTTCTGCACATCCCAAGGAAGTTGTGATTTCAAATTTATTATATATATTAATTATTCATTTAGGCGCATCACCTATGAAAATTAGAATATTATACTATCTTAAGTTTTTATAGAACGTATATATTATATTTTTATATAAAATGAGGTGTCATTTTAATAAATAGTTAAAATATTTCCAATTATTTTATAAATAAAGATAATTCAAATAATATAAAATTATCCTCAAATCTGCAAAAAATTTAAGTTTTAAATCTCAAACTACATAATGATCTCTTATTCTAATTATCTAATATCATATTTACACCTTATTTTGAACAAAGTTTTGTTATTTTCTGTTCATTTATTATATACTTATTATAATGAAAATAAGGTTTTGTTCTTTTTTTTTATACAGACAATAATAAAACAAATAACAATTAAGGTTTTGTTCAAAAATTTTAAATTTGTGAAACAACAAAAGTATTTATTGCCTAAAATTAATGTTAAACAATCCAAAGGTTACAAGTATAACCCCACCAATCTACATTTTTTTTATAGATCATAACTTTTCGTGGATAAATTTCAAAGGAAATTGGTTGCTAAATTTGAATCTCATAGGAGAAGCCAACCACGCTACCTTAGCCGAAGGGCATTCAAAAAGCAAGTGTTCGGTCGGTGATTTCATCCATATTATTATAGATACAACACGTTTTTGTTTCTTGTACTTTTCAGGTAAACAAATTTGTACCTGTAGGAAGCAGATTCTTAACAGCTTTCCATACGAATTGTTTACTTTAGGGAGAGTTTATAACCCCCAAAATCATTTTCCAAACAATAGGATCATTGGAATGTGATGCAGATGGTGTATTTTGGTTTTTCAGTTTCAACTTTAGCTCGCCTTCTTCTTTTAAAAGATGGCCAGCTTTCTTTAATGAGTATATACCATCCAAGCTTTTGGCCCAATACCAATAATCCTGGATAGGGATTAAAGGTATAAATATTTTTAATATTTTTTGTACATGATTATTATTATTGTAGTTTCTTTTCAATATCTATATATTCCAATTCCTATCAACCTTGTTCATAAGATCACTCGCAGTAATAACTTCATTAGTAAGGGGTGGAGTAAAATCATAGGATTCACAAATCCATCTATGTTTATTAAATAAGATATCTTTTCCATCTCCGATTTCCATTGTAAGTCTTTAAACACTAATTCCCTTCATATTAAAAGGCTTTTCCATCCCCAGGATGGAGAGTTACCTAATTGAGCTTTAGAGAAAGAGTCATTACAAAGAATTTGTATTATTTATTAAGTTCCACTCCTGTTTTCCAAGAAGGCTATATTCATAAGATGGATATCACGAAAGCCTAAGCCTCCATTGTATTTACTATGTGAGACATTTTCCCATTTACACCAATGTGTATTTTTTAATTTCCATCTTTACCCCACCAAAATTTCGCAATTATGGGAAGATATAATATCACAAGTTTTTTTGGTAACAGGTAAGATGACATATAGTAATTAGGAATGCTTTGTAAAACCGTTTTTATTGAAATTTCCTTACATCCACCAGTTAGGAAGATATTTTTCCAATTGTGAATTCTTTTAACTACTCTTTCAGTTAATTTTTCTAGGTCCTTGACTTTAGACCTCCTCCATTCTGTTGGAAGGCCTAAATATTTACCAAGGTTTTGAGTAACTTTCATATTAATTTGGTGCGGAAAATTGCTTGAATATGGTGTGGGGTATTTTTACTAAATTTCACCCCACATTTATTGAGGTTAAGAGTTAACCTTGTAGACAGAGCATACCTCACAATAATGTCATTAAAGATATTTACTTCCGCATAAGTAGCACTTAAAAAGAACATACTATCATCAACAAAAAGTAAATGTGTCAATGTGGGACAATTTCTTGCTATTTTAATACCTCATACAAGCCCTTATCATATTTGTTTTTTACTAAGGCAGATAGAGTTTGAGTTATGATACAAAAGAGAAGGGGTGATAGTGGGTCCCCCTGGCGTATGCCCCTTTCAGGTTATTCTAATTCATAAGCCTTACCATTAATAAGTAAGAGACCATGGAAACGCAATTCATAATTAAACTACACCGTTTCTCATTAAAACCCATTTTATCCATAAGTTTGTGGAGAAAATCCCTCTCCAAAAACTCATAAGCTTTTTGTATATCCGCTTTAACAATCATATAATATTTTTTAGTGGTTATGTTCTCCTTCATATATTTACCCACCTCATGCGCAATCATTGAATTTTCTTGTATATGCCTATCAGGCACAAAAGCGGATTGATTTTCATCAATGATAAAACACATTAAAGGTTGTAGTATGTTAACAAGTATACGAGCAATGATTTTATAGATAAAATTAGACACGCTTATAGGTCTAAAATGTCTAATATTTCCTGGTTTTTCAATTTTGGGGATTAAGGAGATATAGGTATGGTTAATATCTTTTAAGCTCTTATTATTATACCAAAAGTTATTAACCAATTTAACCACATCAATTTTAATAATTTTCCAATATTTTTTAAAGAAATATCCTGGATATCCATTAGGTCCCGGAGCCTTGTTGGCCCCTAGTTCTTTAACAGCCTTCTTAATTTCACAAATTCTAAGGCTATTCGTAAGCACATTATATTCATAGAATTAGTAATAAAAGGTTCAATAATATCCAGTATATTATAGAAATTTCTTATTCCTACGCTTTTATAGACATTATTAAAGTAGTTTAGTATATTTTCTTGAACATCTTTAGTATCTGTAAGCAATTTACCTTCATCGTTTTGAATTCTATTAATTTTATTAATTTTCCTCCTTTCTTTAATAGTAGCATGAAAAAATTGAGTGTTTTTGTCCCTTTTTTTAAGCCATTTAAGTCTAGACCTTGAAGCCCAAAAATCTTCTTCTCTTTTCCAAGTAATCTCAATTTCCTTAACAATATTATTATACTTATCTTTATCTTTATCACAATAGGAAGTAGTGTTTGTAATAACTTTAAGTTGTTCCATAAGTTCATCAATTCTTTTCTTACTGTTTTTTAATTTTCTTTTACTCCAAACTGTTAAGAGCCTTTTACACATATTAAGATTAGCAACTAAGTTATTTTTAGTAACATTTTTTAATAGTATTTATAGATTTCCATACATTCTTAATAATGTCAAGGCAATCTTTTTCCTCCATCCAATGATTTTCAGAAACAAACCTTTTCTCACATTTATCATTTTTATCAGTGAGGTGTAGTAATAAAGGGCTATGAGCAGACCCTAGTGCTGGAAGTAACGACACCCAAGCATCATGGTATTTCATATTCCATGAAACACTACACAAGCATTTATCAATTAATTTCTTAACGACGTTAGTACCTCCTCTTCTATTAGAGACCAGGCAAAGAGCAACCTTTACTAATAAGTTGTTCCAGTTTATTAATAAGAATAAACTTATTAAAATATTTCATACTCTTATCCAATTTTTGAATACCACCAAATTTTTCACTAAGGTATCAAGTGTTATTAAAATCACCCATTAGATTCCAAGGGATAATCATATTAGGTTTATTGTGAATAAAAAATCTTGGGACGAATTTAACTTGAATCAAATAACTCTTAGATGTAATAAAAGAATACAAACTTAATAATTGAAAGTTAAAAAATTTTATCTAGAAAACTTGAAAACCATACTTAAAAAAACACGAATAAATCATTTATCACTAATGGATAAACTAATAAACGATAAACCATGTTTTTGTGAATTAGTATAAAATTTTGTTGGGTTCTAGTTAAAAGAAGGAAGGAGTTGATATGGTAGTTTCTGGTTAGTGTAAAATGTTAACTAGAGAATAAGGGGTTAAGTTTTGTGTCAAGATTACCTATGAAGAGATCAAAAAATTAATATTTTGTATTGCTAATGATAAAATTCCTGGACCTGGTGGGTATTATTTGTTTCTATTCAAGAAATCATGGAATGTGATAGGTGGGGAAGTTATGTTTGCGGTCCGAGAATTTTTTATTGCATGTGTTTTACTTAAGCAACTAAATTGCACCATCATCGCTCTCATTATGAAAAAAACAAACCCTTGAAAGTAGAAAACCATCGACCAATTTTATGTTGTAGTGTACCTTATATAGGAATCACACTGACTATTGAGGATAAGATGACACCGATATTGGATTCTTCTTAAAGGCCATAAACAAGTTTACATGTGGCTAAATACTACCCTCATAAAGACAACATCCACGTAAAGATAAAAAAGAAGTAGAAAAAAAATCAATAGGAAAATGCTTAGAGAATCATTGAACACTTAAATGTTTATCCTTATCCACTGATTATCGGCTATCATCGCCAGTGTGCCGTTCCTGACATCACCGCCAAGACCACTTAGAGAGTCAAAATCATTGAGTAGAAAAGTATACGAGCAAAGTGTATGAGTATGCTAAAAACATCTATAATTTAAATTTGAAAAGTCACTGAGTATACTCGGAATCTTTGCACGTTGTCTTTTTTATGTGTTTATCGAGTGTGTGTTTATTATTACAAAAGACTTAAAGGTATTCCAACAATTTTCTTAAAAGTTAATAATTAACAAATTAATTAATTACATTATTTATAAATTTATATTACAAAAAAAGAATAGAAATACATTTGATAATAACAAAATTACATTAATTTAAGATGAAAATCAACAAAATAAAAAGATAAACACATCGATGATGTCATCATGGCATCATTGTCTTCCCAAACCCATCGATCTGATTCGTAACTCCATTAATGGAGGTAAACAAAGAATGCAGATATGAGATTATCCCATAAGGTCCCAAACACATAATCCAGCCCGTCGTTCTCCACCACCATATAAATCAACCCCCATCGTGCTTCATCACCACCACTGAGACTATCACCCAAACACACTACAAAAACTAACCACCACCGGTGAGACCCAAACACCACATATCTTGAACAAAAAATCACATTCTCGAAGCTTCCAAGACGGCGGAGCAACTATGGTTTTGTTTTAAACAGTGAAAAGCCCCGTGTGGCCCCTTATCTTTCCCGAAAATGCAGCGGAGGTACCCTATCTATAAAATTCTTTAACACAGACCTTTATGTTCCATTTTGCGACAACTATAACCCGTTTTGAACATTTCTGTCAATTGACCGTTAGTCAACCATGGTGTATCCTAGAATACCCGAATTATCAATACGAAAAGTGTCAATAGGGAACGTGAATTATCATACACCCGAATATAGTTTGAGGAAGACCCAAATTATCAACACAAAAAGTGTCAGCTGCCAAATTCCCTTCAACTGAAGAAGCATCAGCATAGGATAAAACAACGAGACAGAGGCTATTCGAGTCACAGGAAACAGGTATATGTAAGGTCTAGGGCTCGACTTCTGCAAACAAGAGAAGAGCATGGGATAGGATTTTAAGAAGAAGAAAGCATATGGTTATATGTGAAAGTGGTGCTTGGTGTTTTCTTGCAATGAAGCCATGAGAGTTCCCTGTATCCAAGACGGTGGAACATCCATGATTTTGTTTCAAGCCTCGCCCAAAGCCATGAAACTCGCCTAAGTTTTGAGTGTATGAAACATGGCCGTGAAGTTATTTTTTCCAGAGGGTGGGGAGGTTGAAAGTATTTTCAAAAGATAGGGTTTTTGTTTTTAGGTTATATATTTTGAAACCGGTATAAAAAGATATATGTTGGTCAGATGGGTTTTGCCCAATTGTTGACCAGGGTGAGGATGACTCGGTTGCTACATTTATCTAATTGTAAAAACTAACATAAAATGTTCACTTGGTTAAAAATTATTTAAAGTTGGATGAGGAATTGAGTCTGTATTTTGTAAGAAATAAATAAACATATATATATATATATATATATAGAGAGAGAGAGAGATTGAAAAGTAACATTATTAAGTCTGAATAATTCGTGTGTCTGCTACTTCTGAATAGTTTTGTCGTTGTATCCTAAAGGTTGAAGCCAACAAACGTAAAAAATGGTACGTGGCCTAAATACATTAAAAACATCAGACCAGGTCTAAGACTCGACAAGTAAAGTTATTCAATTATTTACATCTTTTGTACTTCTTTTTGTTTGCATTCCTGTTTATACAGATTTTCTGGTTTATACAAACTATAACAGAACAATTTAAAGTATTTATGATTCACATCATATAAACTAGAAAATGTTTTCTTTTTGTTTTATAAACTTTACTTTTGTAAAATTTCGAAGTGTGTGTATACAAAACAAGAAAAATATATCTTCTTCTTTTTTCTCCCATACTATCTTCTAGGCTTGTGTATACATATACAAAATTACTTGCTTACAAACGTAAGACACCAAATATGGAGAAAGAATCTGAACAAAGTAAAAAGTAATCTGAGATGAGTAACACCGCAAGAGAAGAAGAATTGGACACACACTAGCACCCATTAGACATGCTGATAAGCCAGAAAGATTCAATAGTTTTGACTATAAAAGATGACAACAAAAGATGTTGCTCTATTTGACCAATTTGAGTTTGGGAAACATTATGATGGGAGATTCACCAGAAACTGAATCTAATCCAAATGCTGAAACCTATAGTGCAGTAAACGCTTGAAAGCATTTTGTCTTCTTATATAAAGAATTATATTCTGAATTGTTTGGAGAATTATTATATCATATATTCCTACATTGAAAAAAAGTTGACCCGAAACCATTAATGACACAAGTACAACAATACAGGTGTATTCTGCATGAACTAAGCGTTGAAGGAATCAACCTGTTAGAAATATTCCAAGTCGGTGCACTCATGGAAAAGTTACCCTTATTGTATAAAGACTTCAATAACTACCTCAAGCACAAACACAAACAAATTAGTCTTGAAATTTTAATTGTAAGGTTGAGAATCGAGGAAAACACCGAATGGATGAAAATAAAATCAATTCTCGATCATATGAAACCAAGACTAATGTTGTTGAACAACATAAGTCAAACTGAAAGTCAAATAGTAACAACGATAGATAGTTGAAATTCAACAAATCTTATCCAAATGCTGAAACCTATAATGCAGTAAACGCCTGAAAGCATTTTGTCTTCTTATATAAAGAATTATATTCTGAATTGTTTGGAGAATTATTATATCATATATTCCTTCATTGAAAAAAAGTTGACCCGAAACCATTAATGACACAAGTACAACAATACAGGTGTATTCTGCATGAACTAAGCGTTGAAGGAATCAACCTGTTAGAAATATTCCAAGTCGGTGCACTCATGGAAAAGTTACCCTTATTGTATAAAGACTTCATTAACTACCTCAAGCACAAACACAAACAAATTAGTCTTGAAATTTTAATTGTAAGGTTGAGAATCGAGGAAAACACCGAATGGATGAAAATAAAATCATTTCTCGATCATATGAAACCAAGACTAATGTTGTTGAACAACATAAGTCAAACTGAAAGTCAAATAGTAACAACGATAGATAGTTGAAATTCAACAAAGATTGTTACAACTATGAAAAACATGGATATCTGTAAAAAAACTGTCAAAACAAGAAAACACAAGTGGTGGGGGCAAAGGTGTGATAAAATAATAGATAAATAAAGAGTCACACACCCTTGACAACCACGGAACTCACTGCAAGTATCACAGATCGTATGCAAGTTTTAATGATAAGTCAAGTTCGTTCGCAGGGATTGTATCCGTTAAATCAACTTATGTTTAACAAGCGTAGATGAATTTAGATGTTTGGAATAAAATATGAAAGATAAAATAATAAGAATACTATCTAACGCAATTAAATAAATAAAACAATTAAACAAAACAAATAACTAAATATGAAAGTAAGTCAAATAGATTAGGATTACTACGTCTATTACTAAATTGTTATTCTAACCTGTCACATTAAGCATTATATATTAACCAGGATTGCAACAAACCTTAGTGGCTATCTAGTCACACTAGACGATTATGTGGTGTGTCAATAACTAAGAATAATCCTAAGATTGATCAGATCTAGGAAATAGGTCAAAACACATAATACAATATACGCCAAGCTTAACCAATTAAAATAACCAAATAGTATTTAAAGATCAAATAATAATCCAACAATTAAGAGTAAACTTACAGAATAACCGCTTAGAAATATGGTTGAGAATAGATCTATAGCTAATTACTCTAAATATAGAGAAGGTGAGATGTAGAAGAGGGGTTGTCAGGCTCCAATCTTCTTCTTCTTGTCTTCCTCTATAGGTCAACTTGCTTCTTGGATGAATAGCTTGATTCTAAGGATGAATATTTAACTAAAGGACTAAGCTATTGTTTAAACTAAGAAAATATAAGTAAAGACAAAGCCTATACTTTGCAATTGAGCAAGGACATGTTTACAATGATAAGAGGGTGTATTTATAGGTCTCTTGGAAGCCCTAATTCGTTTTCTTGAAGGAGAAGTAAGTAGTGGACTCCAAGCCCAACTCAAATTCGTAACCCTAAAAACATGAAATCAGGTCCGTTTTTCTTTTGGCTCTAACAGTTTCAATACTCATCCGTTTGACGCGTATGAGTACACCAAATTGATCGTCTCGGAAAGCTCTTCGACTTTATTCTTGACCGTTTCTCCAAATTCCACACCGTTCTTGAGATATAAGCTAATTTGTGGTCGTAGGTGCAGAAATTCAGGATTAAGGCAGGTTTTCCTTTTCCATGTTTTTAGCTTTTCTTTCCTTATCTCCAATTACCATGTCTATCTCTTTCCATATCTTGTAGTCTTTGACTTGGAATCTAATTAATCTCCATAATTATCTTTAAAGCTTCACACTAAATAAATAATTAAACTCAATATGCTCTAAAAATAATAATTTACTAATTCAAGACTCAAAATAGGAAAGTGTAGCATTTCTCAAGAAAATCGACTATAATGACTTCTAAATCACTAAAAATGATGTCTCATCCTAATATAAATCTATCACAAATGAGGAGACATCAAGACCCCCAACTCAAAGTTGTATCGTCCCGATACAATAAAGATAAAAACAAAGGGAAGTCTCTAAATACACACCTAGGTCAATTAAGCACAGAAGACAGAAGATAGAAGAATATGGAGAATAGACTCAAAGCAACTACTCAAGAATTTCATGTAATAATATTTAAAACTACATACCTGTACACTTCTCATATCTACAGTCAACACGGTTTGAATTCAAGAGCAGATTAGTTTCGCAATGTAAGAAGGAGAGGAACTTTACTCAGTTCACCAAGGAAGCTATAGATTGTTCATCGACCTTTACTAGTATCCAAAGCTCCACTTAACTACCCTCTATTGGCTCAATCACTTCTCGATTACATAGCAAAGAATCAAAAGGTCTTTAAGGTTGTAATGTAGGCTTAGGGACGGTATGATAAGTATATTTGGATAATTTAGAGTGAGCTTTTGGCTCTCTCCTCACTAGCCATCAACGAATCGCCCTAGAGCTTGAGTTACTCTCATAAAACGTTTCTCACTCAACCCAATGATTTCTTTGATGCACAATTTAGCATCCCCAATAACCCAATTAAAGCATAAGATGTTCACTTAAAAATTCCACTTTGCCGGTCCGAATATATATATTTTCTTTTCAAATCAATTTTTCTTTTGTATAGCTATGACTCTCTTTTTAATGATGAGATATCACACTAATTTTCTCATATATATATTTTTATGCCCTTATTGGCAAAATTAGCTCGTAGCTTCTTTTTCATTCACTATTACCCCGGCAAAGGGTTACAATACAAATCTGTGAATCATCATCAATCTAAATAACATAGCACAATTAATAAGCTCAAAAATCACATCCCAATAACAATTCCCATAATGGTGGACCCACCACCCCAAACTCAAGCTCTAAAACAACTGTCTATGCATCGCGATTCGAGTGCGGGTCATATGGAAAAGTCCTATAATCTAAAGGGATATGGCTTATAATGTGTTTAATAAAAAGGCTTTAGAAAGGCTAGAAGGGGCTGAGAAGGATATAGCACATAAAATCGAAATGACAAGGTGAGAAGGTATAAAAAGGCTTCAAAGGCTTTAAATATGAAAGAACCGCCTTAATCACTTTCTACACTATGTAATTTCGTTATTTTCTTACCTTTAGCACTTTCATCAAATGGGTTTGTCAACTAGCTTGGATCTCACGGCCTACACACTTCTCAAGGTTCCCTGAGATCGAACATACTTTCTATCGCATTGCTCACTAATCTTCTCTTTACTATCAATGTGTGTTTTCCTGCAAATACTCAAAGCATACAAATAAAATAGCTCATAAACATACTACTTACTATCATTAATTTACCGAGCTTATGCTTTCAAGCTATTAAACACACTCTACATACATCTAAACCTTCTCAAAATTTTTAATTTTACCTAAAAACAGAAAAATTGGAGATGAGAGACAACGAATCCCCACACCCCCAACTCAAAAATGAGACGTGTCCCCACGACTCGAAAAGACTCGAAAATAAAATAAAAGAAAATTAAAATTTCACAGATATTGCACATAAAGAAAAGGTAAGGAAGAAATAAAACATACTCTTCGAGGCTATTTACCTCGCCTGATCAATACCCGAAATAGGGTGCAGTGCTCTCCATGTATGAAAACTTCTATGTATCACCACTCGCTTTCCCTTACATCTTTATATATCTATCCCAATCAATCACACTCTAGAAATCTCTTGTTTATCTTCTTCCAATTTCTCTTTGAATAATCTCTCATGAGACAGTTGTTCATCCAGGGATATGTTTTGAACACAGCTACTAGCGTCCCAGAAGCTTTCATCTCCAATATCTTGCTTTGATTCTTTATATCCCATACACTTGATAATATTTCTATTCTCTTTATCATCTCTTTTGACCCCCAACTCAAAGCTTTAAACACTCTTGAAATTTGTAACTCATGATCATAGGTGGAACAAGCTTTATTTTGGTTAGGAAAGGTGTTAAGATGACAATTCTCCATGTGGGTTTGATTGAATCAAGCTTTAATGATGTGGGTTTAAGGATTTTGAGAAGAAGATGTTGAGATTCATGGCTTTGATTCTTGGTTTCTAGGTATCTTGATATGATTTGGGTGCTATGAATATTCTTTGTAATGATGTAGGGAAGGATTGGGATGAGAATTCATGGTGATTTGGTGATGTTTTGATGTTAGGTGAAGGTTTGTTGAAGCTTTAATTGAGTTGGGAGAGTTCTAAACAAAGAAAGAGGTTTAAGGTTTGATAAATTCGGAATAATAAGCATTAGATCTCCTTATAAGCTTGAAACCCTTTCTTTTCTTTCTCTGGCGGCTCGTGCGGACTACCCCTGCGGACCAGGGGGTGTACCGCGGGGTACACCGCGATATCTGATGGGTGAAAATTTTTGCTCACTGGATGAAACCCGTGGTAGGACCCCGTGGTACGGGTTTTTGAGCTGCGGACCATGGTCCGGTGCACCGCGGGGGTACTCCGCGCCTCCTACGTCAAAAAACCCGTGGTAGGACCCCGTAGCACGTGTTTGTGCGGTGCATGGCGCGGTATAGGGTCCGGTATACCGGACCCATCAGCTATATTTTTTTTTCGTTTCTGGATAAAACCCGTGGCTCTACCCCGTGGCACGGGTTTTTACCTTACGGTGCACCGCGGCTGAGGTCCGGTGTACCGCACGTGGCAAAAACCTCCCCATCAGCTAGATCTCGAAAAGTTATGCAGTTTAGGCTCAAAGATCACCTGATTCCGATATCCGAGCGCAAAGATATGACTTGCCGAAGTTTCTGTCCGAAAAAAAATTTGTTCGCCTCCCTAACTCGATTTCTCCAATACCTAAGCATCAAAAACACTAATACCTTTCTCAAATATGCAATATCAACTAAGAACAACTAAATTAAACAAAAATTAAAAACGTAAAATGCATGAATATTAAAAAACTACGGGTTGTCTCCCGTACAGCACTTTTGTTTAACGTCTTTCAAAGTTAGACGTGTTACCTCGATTAAGGCTTGCGTACATAACCTCCCCAATAACGGGTTAGGTCATGCTCATCTACTATCCGAAGTTTGTGACCCTTCTTAGCTTGTATCTCAATCCGTTTTGACGAAATAACTCTCGTAACTACAAACGGACCCATCCACGAATCCTTGAATCCCCGTGGTCTATTCTCTTGTTTGGGGGCTTTCCATGCAACCATGTCACCAACCCCAAACTCACTTTTGATTCTCTTTTTCACGGGTTGACTGTGGACTTTCTTTTTAATTTCTTTTGTCACAACTCGGAGTGTCGGGGCTTCTATACGTGATTCCTCATGCTTTTCATCCACCAAGTGGAATATTTTAGATTCTTTTCCCACTTGGAAAGTCACGGTTCCCCTGTGCATATCAATTATACTGTGACTTGTCGCCAAGAATGGGCGTCCAAGTATCAATGGAACATGTTGACCTGTAATGCTATCAAGGATAACAAAATCTGTAGGTATAGTTAAAGTACCTACTTGGACAAGCACGTCTTCAATGACTCCCCATGGTTTTATCGTTAAATTATCTAGGAGCAGCAAATCAATATCTTTCCTCTTGGCATCTCCCATGCCTAACTTCTCGAACAGACTCTTGGGCATGATATTCCTTCCTGAACCCAAGTCACACATCGCTTTAGCTTTGAAATTACCACCTATATTAATTTGGAGATATAAAGCTCCAAATTCTTGCATCTTTTGTGGTAGCTTCTTTGGAATGGTTGTCAAGCTTTCTTTAGTACGGTCCCTATTCTCAATCTCAACTTCTACACTATCACTTTTTTTAGACAGATCTTCCTTGCAGACTAGTGGTGGTGTAGGCTCTTTATATGCGATTACGTCCTCTATGCATATCGTGCTTTGTTCTTCTAGCTCATTAAGTGGAATTTGTGGTGATTCCACTTCCTCCTCTTCTTGAAGGCTGAACTCTTCAACAACATCGAACCAAACATCGCTATCGATTTCAGTGGCATCATCATCAATTTCTTTACCTAGGCCAGTTTGCATGTATGGGACGTCGAGTATAGGAACAATGATTTCTTCTGGGCTTGACGTTTCAGATTTAGTATCACCACTAGGATAAGTAATTCTTTGTAGATGAAGTGGTGATAGTAACGGATGTGTAGGTGGTGGTTCCACCTTACTTTCTTCTTTTTGCACCTTTTGTGCGGTTGTCTCTTCTTTATCGGTTTCTTTTTCTTCTTCCACATGCTTGAATTCTGGTTCAACCTCCTTCGTAATTTGATTTTTAACAATTACTTCTTCTAAGCTAAGCTTGGTTGGTTCTTCTACGGTTGAAATTTCGAACCCAACATTGCTATAACCCAGTTTCTTATGTAATTCTTGTTGTAACTGTTGATTGATCGTAGTGAGGTCCGTTAATCTTTGCTTCATTGCTTGATATTTTTGGTGCATCGAACGTATTAAGGTTGTATTAGCATCTATCTTTGCCGCATGTTGCTTTTCCATACTCTCCAGATAACTTATACTTTCAAAAACTCGGTGAGATGGAAATGCTTGGCAAACCTGTTCTTCTATGATGCTTCGGATTAACGGTGGAGTCTCTTGCTGATATTTTAGAGAAGAATTGGTCACTTGCGTGACTTGTGTCTCCAAGGCCTCCACTTTTGCAGTTTGCTCATTGTGGAGCTGCACAACATTTTGAACCAGATTCACTAAATTACCCATCAGTCCTTCGAGCTTGGTTATAGCTTCTTCTTGTGGATTATGCATGGGTTGTGGTGGAGCTTGCAGTTGATAGCTCGAACCTTCTTGATAAAAATTTTGACTTCGGGCCCCATGCATATTTGGTGCGTAATAATTTTCCATACCTAATAAACCTGAGAAGAGACTAAAAAGAAAACGCGTAAAACTGAAAACAAATAAAAACTTCTACACTAAATAAACACAAAATAGATTTAACTTAAAGATAAATCCCCGGCAGCGGCGCCAAAAACTTGGTGGGGGCAAAGGTGTGATAAAATAATAGATAAATAAAGAGTCACACACCCTTGACAACCACGGAACTCACTGCAAGTATCACAGATCGTATGCAAGTTTTAATGATAAGTCAAGTTCGTTCGCAGGGATTGTATCCGTTAAATCAACTTATGTTTAACAAGCGTAGATGAATTTAGATGTTTGGAATAAAATATGAAAGATAAAATAATAAGAATACTATCTAACGCAATTAAATAAATAAAACAATTAAACAAAACAAATAACTAAATATGAAAGTAAGTCAAATAGATTAGGATTACTACGTCTATTACTAAATTGTTATTCTAACCTGTCACATTAAGCATTATATATTAACCAGGATTGCAACAAACCTTAGTGGCTATCTAGTCACACTAGACGATTATGTGGTGTGTCAATAACTAAGAATAATCCTAAGATTGATCAGATCTAGGAAATAGGTCAAAACACATAATACAATATACGCCAAGCTTAACCAATTAAAATAACCAAATAGTATTTAAAGATCAAATAATAATCCAACAATTAAGAGTAAACTTACAGAATAACCGCTTAGAAATATGGTTGAGAATAGATCTATAGCTAATTACTCTAAATATAGAGAAGGTGAGATGTAGAAGAGGGGTTGTCAGGCTCCAATCTTCTTCTTCTTGTCTTCCTCTATAGGTCAACTTGCTTCTTGGATGAATAGCTTGATTCTAAGGATGAATATTTAACTAAAGGACTAAGCTATTGTTTAAACTAAGAAAATATAAGTAAAGACAAAGCCTATACTTTGCAATTGAGCAAGGACATGTTTACAATGATAAGAGGGTGTATTTATAGGTCTCTTGGAAGCCCTAATTCGTTTTCTTGAAGGAGAAGTAAGTAGTGGACTCCAAGCCCAACTCAAATTCGTAACCCTAAAAACATGAAATCAGGTCCGTTTTTCTTTTGGCTCTAACAGTTTCAATACTCATCCGTTTGACGCGTATGAGTACACCAAATTGATCGTCTCGGAAAGCTCTTCGACTTTATTCTTGACCGTTTCTCCAAATTCCACACCGTTCTTGAGATATAAGCTAATTTGTGGTCGTAGGTGCAGAAATTCAGGATTAAGGCAGGTTTTCCTTTTCCATGTTTTTAGCTTTTCTTTCCTTATCTCCAATTACCATGTCTATCTCTTTCCATATCTTGTAGTCTTTGACTTGGAATCTAATTAATCTCCATAATTATCTTTAAAGCTTCACACTAAATAAATAATTAAACTCAATATGCTCTAAAAATAATAATTTACTAATTCAAGACTCAAAATAGGAAAGTGTAGCATTTCTCAAGAAAATCGACTATAATGACTTCTAAATCACTAAAAATGATGTCTCATCCTAATATAAATCTATCACAAATGAGGAGACATCAACAAGTAAACCAAAAGGAAGGTAAAAACAACAATATTGATGATTTGAAATTAGAAACCACAATTTCTAAAATCAATTTAGTTGAAAATCTAAAACATTGATATATAGATATTGGAGTAATTTTTATTTCATCTTTCATCTTATTAACTCTAATATTTTTGAAAAACACGCCTTAAAATTTTTCTTTTATTCAATCGCAATCCTAATATATTTATTTTAGGATAACACCTTCCCGAGTAGCCATCTATTTACAAAATTAAATAAATAAATATTTGGCTACAACTTATATAGTAAAAAATAAAAAAAAAATAAAAAAAATATACATAAAAAAAAAAAAAAAAAAGAAATATAAAAGCACACCCAAAACTAGGGCACACCTTTATCATCATTTTTCAATCAAAAAACCCCCCAAACCCAGCTCACTATCTCTTTCTCTCTCTCTTTCCAAAAACAGTAAGCTCTCTATCGAATTTCTCAATTCATATATATTTATTGATATGAATGTATGTATATGATGTATATATATGTATTGTATCATAATTCTTATATTTTTACATTTTCTGCTACTTAATTCTAAGCTCAACTCTAAGTGACTGGTTAATAATTATGTTATTATACTAATTTTTGTATAAATGGAACATTTTTCGTTCAATGTAGTTCGAATTGCTTACGTGGAGTAATTTAGATTCGTTGCTCAATTTAGAGTACTTAATTCGAAGTCGCATTTAATAAAAGCCGTATCGATTAATTATCTTACTTTCGATATTATTCCGTTAAATTTAAATATTTATTTTCGTTCGTGTAAAATCGAAAATATGTGGATAATTCTATGCTTGTGTTTATAGTTTTTGAATAAATGATTCTTAGTTTTAGTGAATTGTGTAGTGTTATGGATCTTCTCTGTGCTAGTTATTTAAGAATTTAGAACATTTAAATTCTTGAATATATATTAAGATTTTACTCATTAAATGGATTATTCTGCATAATTAGGTGATCAGAAAGTGATGTCATCATCAGTAGCTGATTCATCTCATTCTGAGATAAAAAACGAGAAAGGGAATAAGGAAGATCCAGGTAAATGACTAAATTGCCCTTTAATTAAACTATAGTAAATGACTAATTTGTCCTTTGATTAATTGATCTATAGGTATTTCAAGTGTAATTAAGAAGAATGAAAATTCAAACACTCGATATTTTATTATCAAGAGTTTGAATCATCAAAACATTGAGTTATCTGTTACTAAAGGGCTTTGGGCTACACAAGTAATGAATGAACCTATTCTTGATGAAGCTTTTCAAGTAAGTGATCTTCTTTAGCTTGATTATATATTGCATTATGGTCCCTCCAGGTTTTCAGAACTTTCACTTGGTCCCCCAGTGTTAAGCTTGTTTGTTTGTATGAGTGTTTTGTTGTTTATATAATAGAATATTGGTTATTTTGTATAGTGCATATAGTTGGAAAAAATTTAATATATGGACATATTGTATAATTATTGCATAATATAAGGACCTATAATGCAGTTTTTGCATAATATTAACTAAAAATCAAAATAATATAGGACAATTTTTGCATATATAGGAATCTATAGTGCAGTTTTTACATAATATAGAGATTAAGGACCTATAGTACAGTTTTTGCATAATATAGGGACCTATAGTGCAATTACCTAAAAAACAAAATAATATAGTACAATTTTGCATATATAGGAACCTATCGTGCAGTTTTTACATGATATAGGGATAAAGTCCTTTAGTACACTTTTTGCATAATATAGGGACCTATAGTGCAATTAACTAAATTTTTTAATAATGACTCTTTTAGGGGACCCTCAACAAAAAGTTATAGTACAATTTTTGCATAATATAAGGACCTATAGTACAGTTTTTTTTGCATAATATACGAACCTATATTCCACTTTTTACATAATACAGGGACTTAAAACGCAATTAATCATTTATATTTTTTTTACAGACCTCAACAAAAGTAATCTTAATCTTCAGCGTTAACATGAGCGGATACTTTCAAGGGTACGCAGAGATGACATCAGCAGTAGGTTGGAGAAGAGACAATATATGGTCTAATCAAAGTGGGGCCCACAATAAATGGGGTCGTAGCTTCCAAGTTAAATGGCTTAAATTGTCCGATTTACCCTTTGATCAAACTCTTCATTTGAAAAACCCGTTAAATGGGTTTAAACCTGTTAAGATTAGTCGTGACTGCCAGGTGTCAGTTTTGTTATTTTATTATTTATTTTTTATTATTCTTTTTTATTTTTTATTTTTTAATTTATTTTTTGATTGTTTGTTTATTTGTTTAGGAGTTGCCGAGGGATATAGGAGAAGCGCTATGTGAACTTATTGATGGGAATAGTGATGGAGAGGTTGAGTTGAAAAGGTATAGATTTACTAAATGGTCCTTATGTTTTCACTTTGTGACTGTTTGGTCCTTGTATGTTTTTCTTAATATCTATAAGTTTTCCGTTTTGTGTCCTACTTAGTCCTTTAGGGACCTACGTTGCATTTTTTGGTGAATTTAGGGACCTATGGTGCAATATTTTCATAATTTAGGGACCTAGGTGCAATTTTTATGTAATTTATGTTTCAGAGAGACTATTTGGCAGGATCCAGGTATAGGTTTTGGGGGGGGGGGGGGGGGGGGGATTGACCCTGAGTTATGCAAAATTTGCATATTAGGTTACTGTTTATGCAAAATTTTGCACCATAGGCCCCTGTATCATGCACAAAATAATCCTGATTTTTTCCAAGTTAATTGCATCTTAGGTCCCTGAATTATTCAAAAGTTGCACCGTAGGTCCCTGATTATGCAAAAGTTGCAAATAAGTCCCCGTATCATGCAAAAAGTAATCCTAATTTTTTTCCGACTATTGCACTATAGGTCTCTGATTTTTTCCCTGAGTCCCTGATGTTTTTTCGAAAATTGCACTAAGGTCCTTGGTTGTTTTCCAAAAATTGCACGATAGGTCCCTGATTTATGTGTTAGCTGCAATATAGATCCCTAGTTTATGAAAAAGTTGCACTATAGGTCCCTGAGTTATGCGAAAATCGTTAATCCCTAGGTCCCTTATTATACAAAAAGTTGCATTATAAAATCCCAACATTTTTAAAACCTTGTATTATTAAATTAGTTGCATCATAATTCCTTATATATGAGAAAATTCGCTACTTTTTTTGAAATAATTACACTATAGGTCCTTATATTATGTAAAATAACCTATACAGCAAAATCCTAGTTTATATATACATTATTGTACATAATTTTTGTTTAATAAGGGACATAGTGTGCAATTTATGCATACTTTAGGGTCCTATAGTGCAATTAAGTCCAAAAATAAATCAGCATCGATGTGGTTCCTTATGTTTGGAATTTTGTGAGTATTTGCAATTTGGTCCCTTACTTTTACCAAAAGTGTCATCATTAGTCCTTTTGACTTTTTTCTTCCTTGGTTAATTTTGTGACAGGAAAAAGTTAAAAGGACCAACTGTGACACTTTTGACAACACAAGGGACCAAATAGTCACAAACTCCGAAACATAAGGACCATTTGGTAATTTATTTTACCTTTCATTTTATATATAAATACGATGAGCCTTATCTAATCATTTACATTACCTTCACAGAGATGGGCCTGAGCTTGGGCCTGAGCTTGCACCTGGGCCTTATATCGAGCCTTCATTAAGAGCGGACAGCTTAATTGGGCCTCAGGCCCACATGCTACTCGGGTCCCCGGCCCATATGCTAAATATGCCTCCGACCCATATGCTAAATATGCTACCAACCCATATGCTAAATGGGCCCCCAGTCAATATGCTAAATGGGCCTCCGGCCCATATGTTTTATCCATCAATGCTCTATCAGAACCAAGCTATGTATCTTGCTCAGAATATGTGTGGGCCCTACACAAAACGCTCTCGAGGAGATATGGCAATAAGTCCTCATAGTACTATCACTGAAGATGATCTTCTGGAAATGGTAAAAGTGTCTTTTTGTTTGCTATAGGGACCTATTGTGCAATTAAATTAAATTGTTTTACTCTTTCTTAATGTAGACTTATGAAGAGTACTTGGAAGCTCATAGTGGACTTCAGAAAAGATCATATCAGTGTGTAAGTATTCTCTATAATATAGAGACCTATAGTGCAATTTTTTAACTTATTCTGCATAATATACGGACCTATAGTGCATTTCTTGTAAAATATAGGGACCTGTAATGCAATTAACTTCAAAAAAAAAAAAAAAAAAGTAGGGTCCAATAATTCCTACATATCTGGATTTTTGAAAAATGCTGATTTTACCCCTTAAAATTAGCTTATTGGCTTCCCTAAAATTTTGAAAATTTTCACTTTTAACCCCCCGAACTTCTCAAAAACTCGAAAGTCAAGCCCTTTTTTTTGCTTTCTAAAAGTAACCCTAGTTTGTTAAATTTGAACTTTAAAGTCTCAATCTTTGTTGAATATAAATTATTTTGTATAATATAGGGATCTATAGTGCAATTAATTTTAAAATATAACTTATTTTGCATAATATAGGGACCTATAGCGTAATCAATTACAAAAATAACTTATTTTGCATAGTATAAGGACCCATAGTGCATTTTTTTGCAAAATATGGGGACCTATAGTGCAATTCATTTTGAAATATAACTTATTTTGCATATTATAGGGACCTAAAGCGTAATCAATTACAAAATAACTTATTTTGCATAGTATAAGGACCCATAGTGCATTTTTCGCAAAATATAGGGACCTATAGTGCAGTTAATCTAAAAACAACTTATTCTACATACTATAGGGACCTATAATGCTATTAATTTTTTAATAACTTATTTTGCACAATATAGGGCCCTATATTGCATTTTTTGCAAAATATAAGGATCTATAACGCAATTAATTCAAAATTATAACTTACTTTGCATAATATAGGGACCTATTGTGCATTTTTTTTTTTGCAAAATATAGGGACCTACACTGCAATAAATATACCTGGCTTTGCCCCTGCACAACTGATTTTTTTTATTTTAATTTGAATATTTTTTACAGGCTCCGGGTCCCACAAATTGCGTGCAAAAGTCTCCAGCTAGTGAAGGATCTGTTGATCAAAAGTAAGTCTGGGCCCACTTCTTGTTTAAAAATAAATAAAATAAAATTTTATAAACCTATTTTCTATTTATTTTTTGCAGGCGTGGTGGGTCCAGTTCAAAGAAACGCCGTTAAAAAAGAAACGGATTATCCAGCTAGGAAAGAGAAGATCCGGAACTAATTATTATATTACTGTTCTGTGAAAATTAGCAAAAGATTTCAGAATTTATATATAATTAGTTATATTATATTATGTACTATGAATGTTATTATTATTATTACCTCATTGTTGTGTACTATTTTTTGCATGAGCTATTGTTTTATGGGTGCACAGAATTGTATATTTTTGCCCAGTGATAGCTCTGTATAGATATTTTGGGATTTGGGCTTTATATGTGGGGCTGAGGGATTTTTGAGGAAACAACCTTTGACAAGAATGAATGTTTTTGACTGTTACATGCTTGGTTGGTTTTAGTTTGGTAATGCTTTAATATTTACAATAGGGTAAATTAGTAATCCTACAAATATTTGTGGTCTTTACCCAATAAAGCCACCTTTTGGGATGAGTATTTAAGGTCATTATCTATTATTTTGTTTGCACGTTTAAGCCGAAATGAGATTTTTATGAGAACAAAACGAAAGATAGTGACTTTAAATGCTCATATAGATGGATAGTGGTTTTATTGGACTAAAATTTACCCTAGTGTTTATATTAAGCTAAGTTTAAAACTGTTTATGTTAAACATGTATCACGAAGAATATAAGTGATTAGCGGATCCATATAGATTAATCTCTTTCCCTAAAAAAATTCAATAAAATTTCACTTTTATCAACTAACAAATTTTAGATGGTCTATTGATTTTTTGATAATTTGTGCAGATTATCAACTAAGATCATCTTAGTAAAAGAAAAAGAGTTCAATATTCTTCAATTTGTTTATAGACATGTCTTATTAAAAACCTTGCAAGAAAAATCTATTGGAAAAAAATCTATGCTAAAGAAAAAAGTGCAGTGCATGAATATCTCTCCCCGATGTAAGTATAACCCATTGGTATATAACTTGAGACATTAATTAGGAGTAATAAATTATACGATATAAAATTAATCGGTACTTCATTTATATAAAATGATTTAAAGTCCCCGACATAAGTCTTGTATGAACTCTTTTATTAAAATTATTGGCAAGTAAAAGTGCATCTACTACCAGAGACGACGATATCTTCTTTATTAATAAATTATGTGCTACAAACTAATATACTATATAGCGATCCCTCTTTGTAACACATTTGTTACACAATTGTAAAAATTTCAAGTTATACGAGTGAAATTGAAAAAAATTGCGTTACTTATGTCCTTTACTGATGGCCAGTCAGTTTTATATAGATAGTTTAGAAAATAATCCTCGTTTTTATTCATATATTAATAGTTATTATGCGCATATATAAATAGGAGTAATTAGAGATAAATGTCTCCTTAATTAAGCCTTTAATTTTTTTAAGCCTCTAATTTTTTATTTAGACATAAATGCCTAATAGAACAATTATTTATAGAAAATATCCTCTTTATATTTTTTATACCTGTACTATCCTTATTATTAAATATATTATTTTATTTTTTAATACAATATTTATTTTTAAATATTAAACAAATAATAGGATACCTCTACCACCACCACCACCACCACTACAACCACCACAACCATCACCACCTCCACCACCACAACCACCACCACCACCTACTACTAATTTCATCACATGCGCGCGTACGTGAAATTTTTTTAAAATCGTTATAACTAATTCAAAAAAAATCAGAAAATTAAAAAATTTTGTATTTTGGATAAAGCAAATTAATATTTACGTCTATGATTTTTTTTGATTTTTTTTTTGATTTTTTTGAATTTTTTGATTTTTTTTCCGCAGATACGAAATTCCATGTTTTAAACATGAAATTCCATGTTTTAAACAGTGAATTTTGTGTATGCGGAAAACAAATTCCGTATTTCAAAAAAACATGGAATTCCATGTTTAAAACATGGAATTCTGTTTCTGGAAATTAAAAAAATAAAAATAAAATCAAAAAAAAATCAAAAAATTCAAAAAAATTCGAAAAAAATCATAGAGGTAAATATTAATTTGCTTTATCCAAATATATAAATTTTTTATTTTTTTGATTTTTTTAGAATTAGTTATGACGATTTAAAAAAAAAAATTCACGGACGCGCGCGTGTGTTTATTAGTTTTTGTTTTGTTTTTTTCTAATTTTTTTTAATTGTTAATTATAGGGGTAGTTTGGGATGAGGCTGTTTTCTATAAAGAATCTTATTCTAGGCACCTTTTTTTAAATAAGTTTTTTAATAGACATTAATCTATAATTGACTCATATAAATATTTGATCCTGATCAATTTTTAGTTAGGTTTTAATAATTTAAAGTAATGAAATAACTGATTGAGATCTCAATATATAATCATCAAGTACCTGATACTCAGTAGAAATATTTTAATTCTTAGTTATATACACTACTTGATATTTATTACATGTCCAAGTCTCATAATTAAGCGTAAAATAGTCTAATTTTATTAGATAGCTCTCCAGAGACATAAATTTAATCAGAATTATTAATAACTAATTATTGTGACTTAGTCACTACACCTTTGCAATATTTTTAATCATTTGAATGAGTATACGAGGATCAATATAAATGATGTATTCTTAAACTCTACTTATATTTTTTTATTACTTCCCCTATTCTTGAGAATATCATACTTAACATGTTTTCAGAATCCATCTTTGTGCATGGTGGTGAAGCAATTGTAATAAAATTGCACAATCAAATATGTTTAATGGATGTAATTTTTGGTATTTGATCAATACGGAGTATTTATTATGAGTAATGGTCTCAGAAATTCGTCATAGACGATTTAATAAATAAATTTGCTAGACTCGTATATATCCCTTGATCTCGTCATGAAAAAACAGATGATTTAATATCAAAATTATTTGGGATACAAATTTTTGCTTGGGTATAGACAATTTGATAATTTCTATTTGATCATCTAGATTTTTATTTTTTCAATTGTGTATTTCACTAATATTTATATTATAAAAAAACACAGATGATGATGTTGACAAGATAAAAATCAGTGATATGTTACCAAATGTAAGCGATAATGATCCGCGTTATTTTATTCATGATTTCGCATAGGTTCACAATAAATATATAGTCTCCAAAATTTTATAGAGAGTAAACGAAAATCATATTGAATAATTATGTTCGTTCAGAAAAATAATTTTGGTTATTCAAGAACTTTATATATAATTCCATCATCATACATCATGTGAAATTTGGATAAATGCATAAATAAAATTAAGACCATAACATCATAAATATTATTCAAGAAAAAGTTGATATACATATTCAACATTACGAATATAATTCGGATACCAAGAATAGTTTAAATATAACAAAAACAATATGGACGATAGTTATAGCTGAATTTTTTTTTATTGAAAACTAAAAGTGTTAGATATATAAAAAATCGACTCTCTTGGCAAGGGTAACAAAACTCAGATAACCGTGTCATAATAATAACACCAAATGCTCGAAAATCGAGTTACAGATTTCAATCAGTACTTTTCATAATTTTTTAATAAAAAGTTGTCAATAATCATTTTTTCTAAATTTTTTTGTTGAGATTTTTCGAAAAACTATTAGTGTTATTTTTTTATCACTTTTTATTTTTTGTATATAATATTTATTTTATTCAATAAATTAATTTTTTCCTTCTTATTATTTTAAATAAACATATATGAAAAGCATTACATTTATTATTTTTTGGAAAAATATTTTATAGATACACAAGTGTTTTAAAAATTAACAAAATAAGTGCTCAAAGTTTCATAAATAACAAATAAATACTTAATTTTTCATTCTATGTTTTCCCTTGATACCACTATTACTTTTAACATTAACTGGCCACATAACAATTGCGTGGCGCATCCATTAATATCAAAGTATTTTAAAATTTGACAAATAAATGACTGTCAACATTAAAAATAGTGGTGAATACTAAAAGAAGATATAAAATGAAAATTAGAGTATTTATTTGTCATTTCAAAATTGTTAATCAAAAATAAAAATGATTAGTGAACCTGGAGTAATTAATCTCTTCCTAACCAGAGTTAGTACACTTTCTTTTTCATCTACTAAGTAAAACCTTTGTTAGAAAATACACTAAAAAAGAAATTCAAAATTTTAACCACTCCAACTTACTCACAGACTGTATGAGCACAAACATGGAAGTCGGAGATAATGTCCGGGCCGGAAAAATCAGCTCGGAAGATGTCATCTCCAAGCTCAAAGACGACGGCGATTTCGATAAGCTCCGTCTCAAAATCATCCGCAAACTTAAAGAAGATGTAAGTTACTTATATTCATTTACATATATATACATACACATAATATCTCATTAGGGTTTTATTTCATCCCAAAAAATAAAATTGAAATAGATGAAAGATTCGTTCTTTATATAATGATGTTTCTACTTTGACTCCAATTCAATTCTGCAATTATTATCATTATATTCGAAATAACAAGGTCCTTAAATTATAAAAAAATTGCACTATAGGTCCCTACATCTTTGAGTTAATTGCACTATAAGTCCCTCTATTAAATTTTTTGAGTTAATTGGAGTAATTCTCAGTGCGTTCAGGGGCAATCGAGAATTTTTGTTGGGGCCAAAGGGGAATTGAGTAACTACACCAATTTTATGAATTAATTGCACTCTAGGTCCTTCAATTATGCAAAAATTGCACTATAGATAATCCATTTCTTTTTATAGGAAGAATTGCGGAAAAACATTATATCTAAAGTGATGCAAGCATCAGTACTTGATCGTCCAGGTGTCGAAAATATGAAACCTCGGCAACTTTCAGATGCCATACATGAAGAAATTGGGTAAATAGTTAATTAATCCTTCGAATTTTACGAATTACCAAATGGTCCCCGAACTATAGACCATTTACCATGAAAGAACCTCAACTTATAAAATTACCCATATGGTCCTCACTTTTTTTTTCCATCCCTCAGATTATTACTGTTCAGTGCCTAAAATGGTAAAAGGGGATAGTTCAGGGACCATTTGGGAAATTCCCACATTCTAATTTCATAGTTTAATTATGAATTAATCTTTTAGGGAACAAGTAATGCACCAAATTTCGGATAGTGTTTGGGATATAATACGTACCGAAGATAAAATGAAGAGTGAAATTACACAAACAGTCCTCACAATTTATAATAAATTATCAAATCCATTGCAAAACAATGAAACCGAGAGCATGTTTTGTGGGACCGGACCAAACGAACCACCTGGTTTTAGTTTGTCTAAGCTACATGAAGATCAAGAAAATGAGGCTCAATGTGATAATAGTGATGAAGATCTTGATGTGCCTCCTGGATTTGGATGATGAGTGATTATATGATTAGAAAGTTGTATTTGTATGGATATATTTCGATATATTTGTTTTGTTATTGAAAAATTGATTAAATGATTTTTAATTGGAAATTGTTAAACTATATAAGAGAAGAGTAAAGGTAAAAGTTAATTGATTGAGCAAATTTCATTTTTTTTCATAATTTTTTTGATTTACTTTTACTCGGACAAAGAGTTACAATATAATAAACATTGAATAATCATCAAAATATAGAGCATAATACATAAGCTTAAAATTTTTGTTCCAATAATATTTCCCATAATGATGGACCCACCACCTCAAACTCAAGCTTTAAAACAACTGTTTATGCATCGCGATTTGAGTGTGGGTCATATGGAAAGTCCTAAAATCTAAAGGGATATGACTTATAACATGGTTAAATAAATAGGCTTTACAAGAAAGGGTTGAGAAGGATATAAATAATAAATAGACAACAAGCTAATAGGCAACAAGAGGCTTATTAAAGAACCGCCTTAATCACTTTCTAAACTATGTAATTTCGTAACTTTCTCACTTTTAGCACATTCATTAAATGGTTTATCAACTAACTCGGATCTCACGGTCTACACACCCCTCAAGACGTCCTAAGGTCAGACATACTTTTACCGCATTGCCCACTAATCTTTTCTTTACTATCAATGTGTGTTTCCTGTTCATACTCAAAGCATACAAAATAACCGGTTCTATCATTAACTTACTAAGTCCATGCTTTCAAGCTATTAAACACACTCTACTCCCATGTATCAAAGACTCAATAAAGAAATTAAAAACAAGCAAATATTACATACACAGAAATGCTAAGGAAGAGAAGAGAACATACTCTCGAGGCTATGCCTCGCTTTATCAACATCCAAGATATGATTTGGTGGATCTTTCGCGATGTCGCGCTTTAATTGCTTAAGGAGTGTCATGATGTGTACTTGATTAGCTTTGATTTGTGCCACATCATTGGCCAAGAAGGTTTGAGTTGCTTCAACTTTATTCAATTGCTCCTCTACCCTTTCTCGCCAAATAAGATGCTCTTCTTTTGATTCTTCTTGTGGAGGCTTCTTAATTCCTGCTCCTCTTAAAATTGTCTTGATCCAAGTATTGTTGATATTGTTGCTCACTTTATACATCAATTTCTCTTCTTCACCCCGAATCACATTCGCTTATCGTACAAGGCACGTGATCATAGTTGGATATTTCACATTAAATTACGCAAGTGGATGATAAAATAATGATAATAAAAAGCAGGCTAGTCATTATTATAAGTTGATAATAGATCTTTTCGCTGCGGTCGTTTCCTCGAGTCGATCTACACTCTATGCCTTTTATACAGAGTCGGTCTATCAAGGAATGAGCAAGATACGAGTGTTATTGATGTGTATGTATGCAAAGGGACGAGTTTGGGGTGAAAATTGGAAAAATGTTGAAGTTAAAAAGGGATGGACATAAGCATTTTGCGGTACACTGCAGGTATCCGCGGTACACCGCACATATCAGTGGTAAAAATTGGCCAAAACTTCAATTTGGCATAACTTTGCGCTCAAGTATTGGAATTCACTTTTTCTCGAGTCTAAATCTCATATTTTTCCGAGATCTAGAGAACACCTGGTTTGGAGATAAAATGAAAAATCGGAATCCAGCAGTGTCATGCGGTACCGCAACCTACTTGCGGTGCACCGCACCCCAAAACTGTATCGACCTTCGCACAAGACCGTGACACATGGGGGAAACTGTACAAAGTCTCGAAACAGCGCACCCTTACCGTGGTGCACCGCAAGACGCCGCCAGAGGATGAAGAAAAGAGGTTAGCTTATATACACTATGAAATTCTTAAACCTTATACCTCTTTTTTCCCCAAGCTTCCCAAACTCCGTTAAAGCTTTACCAAACCTTCACCTCGCATCAAAACACTACCATATCACATAAATTCATATCCAAATCGTTCCATACATCCTTTGAAACAAGAATCAAACACTATTTTCATTCCAAAACACCTAGAATCAAGAATCAACATCCAGAATTTTCCAAAAACCTTTTCTAAATATTCTTAAACCTTCTCAACCATGCAAGCTTCCATCATATCCACATAATGTCTATAGTTATTGCGGTTCAAAACGTATAGGATTACCCCATTAGAGAGATAGAGAAGAATCAAAGCAAGGTATTGGGAGAAAGCAAGAAGAAAATTGGAGAAAGTGAGAACAAGATATTTCTAGAGTTGTATGATTTATTGGGATAAATCACAAGATAAGGTAAGGAAATGCGAAATTGGCGATACTAGAAGTTTAAATACAAGAAAAGCACTACACCCTTCATTGGGTATTGATAATGCGAGGCAATAGCCTCGAAGAGTATGTTTTCTTTCTTCCTAACTATTTCTATATTTGTAATATATATTTTAGTTTTTAATTTCTTATCGAGTCTTTTTCGAGTCGTGGGGACACTACTTATTTTTGAGTTGGGGATATGGGGATCCTTGTCCCGCATCTCCTTGTTTTTGTGATTTATTGTTTTTATAGTAGAAATCATTTTTTTGATAGAAGGGATTAGATGTAGATTGTGTTTAATTGCTTAAAATAATAAACTTAGTGAGTTAATGATAGTAAGTCATGTATTTATGAGCTGATTATTTTATATGCTTTGAGTGCGAACCGGAAACACACATTGATAGTGTTGCCTTTTAGCTTGCTGTCCATTTATTATATTTATATCATTCTCATCCCATTCTAGCTTTTCTAAAGCCTTTTTATTAGAAATATTATAAGCCATACCTTTTATATTTTTGAACTTTTCTATACGACCCACACTCGAATCGCAATGCATAGACTGTCGTTTTAGAGCTTGAGTTTGGGGTGGTGTGTTCACCATTATGGGAAACATTATTGGGTTGGGTTTTTGAGCTTATGTATTTGTGCACTATATTTTGATGATGATTCACTTTTTTATATTGTAACCCTTTGTCGAGGTAAAAGTAAATAAAAATAATTGAAAAGAAAAAAAATGAGAAAAAAGTAGCATGATATCTCACACCAAAAAGAGAGTCATAACTATAATACAAAAGAAAAATTGATATGAAAAGAATATATGATTTGGACCGGCAAAGTGAAATTTTTATGTGATCATCTTAAATGCTTTATTATTGGGTTATTGGGGATGCTAATTAGTGTATCAAATTTTTTGGGTTGAATGAGTACATCTTATGTGAGTAACTCAAACTCTAGGGCAATTCGTTGATGACTAGTGAGGAGAGAGCCAAAAGCTCACTCTAAACTATCCAAATATACGATCATACCGTCCCTAAGCCTAATAGTACAACCTTATAGACCTTATAATTCTTTCCTATGTGATTTAGGAGCAATTGAACCAATACAGAGTAGTTAGATGGATCATTGAAGACTTTGTTAGTATCAATGAACAATATATAGCCTCAATAGATGAAATAAGTGAAAGACCTCTCCTTCTTACACTGCGAAGCTAATCTAATCTTGAACTTAAACCGTGTTGATTGTTTGTATGATAAGTATATAGGTAATTTAGTGGTGGGTCCTGGGGTGTGATAAAACTAAACAATAAATAAAAGGATCCACTGAACGCAAGTGCACGGGTCGTTCCAAGTAATAGATATGTATTAGGGGTTTCATTCTCAGAAATTGAACTGGTATAACTCAAGTGTTTAACAGATAAGTAGTAGTATTTTCAATTACATAAAATAAAATATAAGAGATTTTTGTTTGGTTTTTAAGATTAATCTACGAGACGCAAATAAATAAACAACTAAAGATTAACAGAAAGTAAATGAATTAAAAATAAGAGATGTGAACGCAAATATGAGAGGTGTAATTGAGTCTCGCAAGGGATCCACCTAAATTCATATAACTAACGTCTCCGTTTAAGGGTCAAATCGGTATTTGTGTACTAGTCAGGACTCTACAATCTCCTAACCCCCTCCCGGGTGGACTTAGGAACTATCTTATGGTATTACAAACCCCTCCTGGGTGTTTATATCTACTTTCAGATGTTGAAGTATTTTACCCAATTGGATACGTGGTTTGTCAAGCCTGTCGGTCATTGACGAATACCACGCTTCTATTACCTAGGTCCGTAATTAAACCCCCCTGCCGGATGATCACTTGCCACGTAGTGAATAACCTAATTACTCAATCCTATTTCTAATTGGCCAGAATAAAAATAGTAAATGAACATGCGATAATAGTCAATACAAAATACCAATTTGAATTAAATTAAATAATCCCAAATTCAGAAAAATATTAAATATATAAATTAGGGCTTATCCCATAATTACGATTCTCAAGCACTAATGATTTAGCTCATATTCAAACTAAAAACTGAAAAGAAATGAAAAGCATTCATAATTCCTAAAACAGAAATAGGATAAAGATCCTAATTAAAGGAATGAGTTGAGCTGTTGTTGAAGAAGAATGACTTCTCCAGCCCTTCCTCTGCCTTCTGCTTTTTTGCTCTCTTCTGACTCTTGGAAAATATGAAGCGTACTAAAAAAATGAGGTTTAAAGGGATATTTTTACTACACTAATTCGGATTGGGCTTTTATTTAATAATATTAAGTCAAATGATAAAAATCCCAAGTCCAAATTAGTGAATCCCGTACCTGCTGTACACCCTTTAGTAAAACAACTGTAACTTTTGTGTCGCACGTCCAAATCACCTAATTCTAGTCCTCAATTCGCGCTAACTCAGAGGCGCAACTTTCTCCTTTGAATCTCAAGACCCATATCAGTACCGTTTGGCTCAGAATCAGCAAGAAGTAATAGCTATCCAGATTTTCTTCCTCATCTTAGTGCTTCCTAGCATCTATGTACCTAAGAACTTTATACTAAAAAAAAAAACTAATGCACAAAAGCTCTAAAAATTCATATAACATAGTTCTAAAGGGAGAAAATGCAATATGTTAGCATACACTTAAAAGTCTATCAAATAAGTCTAATTTCCACCTAAAATGATATCTCCTTAAGGCATATATTTATCACATAACAGGAGACATCATTTAGTTTGTAAATATTATTACATGAAATTTTCTTAGTAGTTGCTTTGAGATTATTACTCACATTCTTCTGTCTTCTTTCCATATGTGCTTAATTGACTTAGGTGTGTATCTAGAGATTTTCCTATGTTCTTATTCTTTATTGTATCGGAACGATACAACTTTGATTCGGGGTCTTGATGTCTCCATATTTGTGATATATTAATCTAGGTTTGAGATATCATTTTAGGTGTAATTGATTAAATGTTAAGGAATTTTTTCTTGTTATTAGATAATTTCTCAATTCATGTCTTGATTTGATGACTTATTACTATTCAAGCATATTTGGTTTAATTTGTGTGTTAATGTGAAACGCTTAAGATTTATGAAATATAATTAGATGCTAAATCAATTCTAAGGAGTAAAGGAAAGAAGATTCAGTAGAAATCAAGAGATAAAAGGAAGCAAAGTTGAATTAGGAAAGAAAAACTACCAAATAAATCTGCCAAATCTACAGCTACGTCAACTAAAATGAAGATAACTGCAAATCGGCTGCGATTTTAGAAGAACCTTTAAATGGTTATATAGATCTTTTTGTTGCGTCCGCTCGATATAAAATGGGCGAAATTTGGCTCACTAACGAAGAAGATATGACCAAAACAGTGAGCAGTGTTTATCATCTCCTATATTTTAGGAAACGAATTTGAATTAGAAAAGGATTTCAATTACTTGCCCTATGCTTTAAGATTTCGACCTAGTAACTACTCGACGGTCGTCATGATTAAGGACTTAATTGTGGTGGGGGTGACCAATCAAGATGTGCACTTTGAGGAGCCTCGGTCGTAACTCGAACACACTCCACATTTTAAACACACCCTTTACTAAACAAACTATTTGAGGATTTTTTTTACTAGTTGTTATTTCCTTTCTAGTTTTATTAATAGTGATTAAAATAGCCATTGTACAAATATCAATTACAATGTTGCCGATGTTATGACTTAAAATAAGAAAACAAGGCAATCATTACACTACTAAAGCATACTATCTTGTTGTTTTAAAATTTTAAAAGTTTTGAATGAAATTTTTAATTGTAATTTTTTTACTTTAATTAATATATTAAGAATAAAAAATAGTTACAAATCATTTTTGTTTAGATAAGGTATAAATAAGATATAACTGAATTGAATAATGAGATGATTATACAAATTGAGTTTATAAACTTATATTCATGCAAAGGTTATATATAAGTTTTCAAGATATTAAATTATGTTTTTAAGTGACACTTTATCTTATTAAAAATAAACCAAATTTGTCTAAAACTTATTGAAAAACTTAGATAATAATAATATAATTTTATAGAATAATGGTATTTATCTATATTTTATCTCTATATATTATAACCTTTAATATATATAATTATATTTCTTATTAAAAGGATATGATAACATACCTAACGAAATTAAATCTAGGGACAAGAGAAGGGGCAGATCCAGAAAACAACATGAAAGGGAGAAGGTGGGGGGGGGGGGGGGGGGTGGGGTGGGCTGCTTGTTATATATAGAGGTTCGGGGGCTATCATTTATAATTATTTTAAGGTAAAGATAACAGAAAAACTGTAATAACCATTGTCAAAATAGATATATAGACATGCAACACTATTTTAATTCCCCGTTCAATGAATTGAATTTACCAATTAGCATTTACTTAAGAGTTATTTAAAATAACACCATTAAAGCTACATTTTAGGGAAAAAACACCATCGCACCTATTTTACATATCATCACTAAAATTATATTATTATTTTATAATTTTATATTCCTATTTTAGTTATTTAAAAAAATAAATACTATAACATAAGTAATGTATTAACGTATTACTAGCCTTATTTCAAAAATAAAAACTTGTATAATGAATTACAATATTCTTATAAGTCGGTAAAAATTGATAAAATTATAACTTAAAATTAAGACTTTTTCAAAATATTAAAATATAAGAATAAAGACAAGTAATGAGAATAGTTATAAAATTATATTAAATTTTTTAAATTTCTTTCAAATAGCATCCTTTTGGAATTATTTTTAAATGAATTTCTATTTTATGTGTATTTAAGTAAAAGTGATTTTATATTCTATGTTTATTTAAGAAAAAGACAAAACAATTGCTATGTTTCCAACAGAGCATAACATCCGCTAAGCTATAAGGTCTTATGTGTACTTTTAATAATGTATGTATGATATAAATTTATAGAAACTAATTATTTTTCAGACAAAAATTACACTTGCATACCGTAAAATTTACAGGTTCGGGGGAATGAGCCCTCTAGGCCTTAGATAAATCCGCCCCTGGACAAAAGATATAATCACATACCTTATGCTGCCCCTTATTAATAGAACTTCTTGTAATATATTAAGTTGTTTAAGTATTTTTAAATATTTGTATGGTACCTCAGAACTGTGTAATCTGAGTTTTTCCCTTATTAGTCGTAAAAAGAATTGTGTGGCTGACTGGGTTGCAAAACACACGCTATTAGGCACGTTGTTTGGCTATTGAAGCATTTCTCCTTAGCTCTCCTTCTTTACCGTGACATTACTGTTAGTGGTGTGGGGTGATGTGCTTTTGTTCTATCTGTTTGTAGCTCGTTTTCGCCTTTATTAATATAAAACATTTGAAAAAAAAAAATCAAATATGGGACAGTCAGGAGGAATTTAAACAAACCTTTACATATTATAGGAGAGCCAATTATAGATTAATGCCTATTAAAAACTTATTTAAAAAAAGGTGCCTAAAATAAGATACTTTATAGAAAACAGCCTCATCCCAAACAACCCCTATGATTAACAATTAAAAAAAATTAGAAAAAAAACAAAACAAATACTAATAAACACACGCGCGCGTTCGTGATTTTTTTTTTAAAATTGTCATAACCAATTCTAAAAAAATCAAAAAAATAAAAAATTTATATATTTGGATAAAGCAAATTAATATTTACGTCTATGATTTTTTTCGGATTTTTTAGAATTTTTTGATTTTTTTGAATTTTTTGATTCGCAGATACGGAATTCCATGTTTTAAACATGGAATTCTATGTTTTGAAATACTGAATTCACTGATTAAAACATGGAATTTTACGTTTTAAACATAGAATTTCGTGTCTGCGGAAAAAAAAATTAAAAAAATTCAAAAATTCAAAAAAAAAATCAAAAAATTCAAAAAAAGAAAATCAAAAAAAATCATAGACGTAAATATTAATTTGTTTTATCAAAAAATGCAAATTTTTTAAATTTTCTGATTTTTTTGAATTAGTTATGACAATTTTAAATAAATTTCACGGACGCACGTGTGTGATGAAATTAGTAGTAGGTGGTGGTGGTGATTGTGGTGGTGGAGGTGGTGATGGTTGTGGTGGTGGTAGTTGTGGTGGTGGAGGTGGTGATGGTTGTGGTGGTGGTGGTGGTGGAAATACCCTATTATTTGTTTAATATTTAAAAATAAATATTGTATTAAAAATTAAATAATATATTTAATAATAAGGATAGTAAAGGTATAAAAAATATAAAGGGGATGTTTTCAATAAATAATTATTCTATTAGATATTTTTTTATTTAATAAATAATTGAAGGCTTAATAAAAATATTAGGCTACTCTATGAGCCATTTATCTCTAATTAACCCATAGTAGAATTATAAAAAAAAAATAATAGCACTTAAAATCAATTAATCTTCTTATTTATTTTCAGAAATATTTGTATCGTTTAATTAGTGATTAATATTCTAATTTTCATTTGTTTGTGAGGCACCTAATGAATAATTTATCTCTATAATTAAACAAGCTGGAATCACATATTTCTTTGGATTTATGTAATGTTCCTATGCACCATATCTAATTTTAGGATATTGGACTTATCCGGCATACCTTTAGTATCAGATCCAATTTTTTATAGCAAGAATCACCAGGTAAAAAAACGATGCAAGTTAACCGTAATTTGAAGGGAAACTGGCATTGAGAGTTAGAATTTTCCGAATCTATCCCAAACTAAATGAAAGTGACTTCAGTGCTCGATCTTGTGATCGTAGATAGTTAAATGAGACCGATGCATAAGAGAAAATCGTGTTACTCGAGATCGGTTTCTCGAATTCAACCTTTGAAGGATGCCGGGACAGCCCCATGATTATCAAGAATATTTTGAGGTGGGGATTTATTACCTTTGCGAGCGTCCAAGTTATTCCGGCATGTCAATTTTGAAGATGGAACCTTTTCAAGATCAATGGAACCTTTATGAAGCAACTATTTTTGTCGTTAGTTTTTAATCATGTCAATCCATCAAAAGCAAATAACCCCAACCTTAATTATAACGTAAAGTAAATTGTTCGCAAGAATCGAGCATACTCTAAGCGCAACTGCATTATCATTCATTTTCAATAATAAATGAATCGATAGGTTAGACATACACCATTGATAGTTGCACCGGCTGGTGTATATGTAAAAGTCGAGCCTCCTACTTTTGTTTTCTTGAAACTTAAACAGAAGTTAAGTTATCAGGTAACGTCCAGTTCGTTGCCTGTTTAATTGAACTCTCCGTTTTCCGAAGAATAACTGAAATGGACACCCGGCCTCTATTCTGTTAGGAGATGCAATTATTTTTAGAACATTCTTATAAGAATAAATATTTATACGTTTCTTGTGTGTTATTTCTTGAGCTAATAAAATATGGTATGTCCTCATCCGGTAAATGACCTATAGTTCAGGGACCGGAAATTTTCACATTCTAGACTCGTGGACCAGTTTCATAGTTTAATTATACATTAATCTTTTAGGGAACAAGTAATGCTACAAATTTCCGATAGTGTATGGAATATAATAAGTTCCGGTGATAACATGAAGAGTGAAATAACCGAAACTATCCAAACAATTTACAATAAAATATCAAACCCAATGAAAAATGAAACCGAGAGCACATCTTGTGGGACCGGACCAAACGAACCGCCCGGTTTTACTTCGACTAAGCTACATGAAGATCAAGAAAACGAGGCTCAATGTGATAATAGCTATGAAGATCTTGATGTGCCTCCCGGATTTGGATAATGAGTGATTATATTATTAGAAAGGTGTATCTGTATGGATGTATTTGGATATATTTGTTTTGTTATTGAAAAGTTGTTTTAATGATTTTAAAATGGAAATTGTCAAACTATATATGAGAAGAGAAAGGGTAAAAGTTAATTAAGTATTAGTATGTATGATGATGACTAATATGTATAAATTATGAATTAAAAGTCAATAATTTCTTGGCTTATTCTTACTAGTTTAGTATACGAATTGAAATGATTAGAAAACTGGCTTGTTCTTTCATCTAGGGAAATTACCATGTCATTTACTTGTTCTTAGCTTATTTTTTACAAGTTTAATATTCTAATAAAAAATAAGCCAATAAAAAAGTTAACAATTTCATTCAGGGAATTACCATGTAATTTACTTGTATTTCCGGGATGAATATTTAGCCCCTACTGAGAAAAATTTCTGGATCTACCTTGTGGATAAGTATTTCTTTGTTCTTTATGATCAAGAAGAATGATTCTCACCTTTGATGATAGTAATAATAATAATAAATTAATATAAATTGACCAATATATGTTCTTGCTGAATGTTTGAATCGCTTCACAGGTATTCACAAAAGCATAGACTTATTAGCTATTAGCTAGTAACTAGTATATAATTAGGCCCATTCAGACTCTTTAGCTACTAGCTAGTATATAATTAGGCTAATTAGCAGTTTCCTTCAATCCAAAAACCTATGTGATACCATTAATCCTTCATATTCTTTACAAACTAAAATTCTAATTACATGCGAATTACCTTAATTTGCATGGTACTAACCTTTCAATCTTTCACAATATTTTCAAGTCCAACACCCGAAACAAAGACTTAAAAACCTATATCGTTCATGTACAAAAAACCCGATCAAATCTTCACGAATTCCGACAAAATAGAGGGTTTGGATGGCTCGTTTTTGCCTCTAACTACGGAAAGCTTGAGCGAGGACCCTCGGATAATCTATTCATACCACAACGTGCTTTCAGTGTTTGCTGCTGACTTTCACCACAAGAAGTGAAAGAGATGGAAAAGAAGAAAGGGTTCATATCTGCGAGCTCGGACCAAGAGTATTAAGTGCACACAACCCATACTCCAGGGTTCTTGGGGTTGCACCAAAACTCAGGATTCTGGAAAGATTCATATTTCGGCAAAGGTGTGATTATTGGAGTGTTAGACACCGGAATATTCCCGGACCACCCTTCATTTGGTGACGTTGGAAGGCCTCTCCTCCTGCTAAGTGGAAAGGAAAGTGTGAATCTAATTTTACTTCTTGTAAAGATAAATTGATTGGAGCAAGAGTTTTCTCGAGTCGATCATTCAACCATACGCCGGTCGATGAGGACGGCCACGGAACCCATACCACAAGTACGGCTGCCGAGAGTTTCGTGGAAGGTATGGCGCCTCTGGCTCACATAGCCATGTACAAAGTCTGTGATGAACGTTGTCCCTGGGTTGACATATTGGCCGGAATGGACGCTGCTATTGAAGATGGTGTTGATGTGATCTCCAGCTCCATTGGTGGTTCCGCTGACACTTTCCACACTATTTCCCTCGGTGCATTTAGCGCGATGGACAAGGGTATTTTCGTAAGTTGCTCGGATTGAAATAGCGGACCATCGAATACGTCATTATGGAACGAAGCGCCGTGGTTTTGACAGTCGGAGCAAGAGTATATAACGAAGTATTCGACGGTAAAACCGCCTTTCAAAGGTCAGATTTCCCAGGGACGATGTTTCCGGTCATCTATCCCGGGTGACTTTTTTGCTCCGTTTTGTGATAGTAGATCGCTTAATAGGACTGATGTTAGGGGAAAATCGTGTTGTGTGAGATTGGTTTTCTCGAATCCTACATCCAATCTTTGAAGGATTCCGAGGCAGCCTCCGTGATTATCAAGAAAACTGGGAGGCGGGGATTTACTACGTTTGCAAGTGTTGTCGAAGTTATTCCGGCGATACACGTCGATTTTAACCATGGGGAAAAGATCATAACCTACATAAATACTAGGATAAATTCAACTACAAAAACTCCTACGCTTCATTCTCGTATAAAGGAACGATAATCGGAGATGTTAACGCTCTGTCTGTTGCTTCATTTTCTTCCCGAGGCCCGAACTCTCTAACCCCGGAATTCTGAAACCTGACAGCATGGCCCGGAGTAAACGTTCTTGCTGCTTGGCATCTTTCCGTTGAAAACAACACAAATACAAAGGCGAACTTCAACTTAATCTCCGGTACCTCAATGTCTTGCCCGCACTTTAGCGGCATAGCGGCACTATTAAAAACCGCACATCCGGATCGGTCCCTGGCCGCTATTAAGTCAGCAATCATGACCAGTGCCGATCAATTGAACCTCGGCAACAAACCCTTCCAAGATCAATGGAAACTTAGTCAATCGACCATTTTCTCTATTGATTCTGGTCATGTCAATCCGTCAAAAGTAAAAACCCCGGTTTAATATATGATATCCAACCCAAAGATTACATACCTTACCTTTGTGGATTGACTTACACAAACCGACAAGTCAGTGTGATCTTAGAACATAAAGTAAATTGTTCTGAAGAATCGAGTATACCTGAAGACCAACTGAATTATCCTTCATTTTCGATTAAAAATGATTCGATATCTCAGCGTACATAAGATCGGTTACTAATGTTAAGCGATCCTATTTCGAAATACACCGTTGAAATTGTTTCACCGGCGTGTGTAAATGTGAGCGTTGAGCCTCCTACGTTTGTCCTCGCCGGTCCTGACATATTTGGGGCCAAAGCGAAATTCATAATAGAGGTCCTATATATATTATAAAACAAAATTGAGAAACTTTTTGTATAGAAAATCATTTTAAGATGAGACTTTTTGAATCTTTTTTAAGAAAATAAATCACTTTACCAATGAGTTAACTCATAATTTATGCTATTTAACTGAATTTAAATATATAACTATATATATATATATATAGATATTTAATTCTCAAAAAAAAGACTTTGAAAATACCAAATTTTTGGAAGCCAAGGCGGTTGCTTTTTGGGCTTATGCCCAGGGACCTCACGGAGTTGAAACAAAAGCTGAGTTATCAGGTAACGTTTAGTTCATTGGCTGTTGAATTGAACTCCCCGTTTTCCGAAGGATATCTAAAATGGATGTCTGGTCCCTACTCCGTTAGGAATCCAATTCCGATAATTTTTAGAACATTCTCTTAAGAATAAACATTTTTACGTTTCCTGTATGTTATTTCGTGAAATGTGCAATATACTTATTACAGGGAAGGGTGCAATTTATGTGTACATTTAGCTTGTTTATAGTTTGAAATGTTGAATTTATTGTCTTCTACATTTCATGCTTTATTTTCAATTTCTTCTTTTCTATAAGACAAAATGGTATTCACAGTGAATTACGGTTGTGTGAACTAAAATGTGTTTCGTGGGTTAGAGGGCTAAGACCGTTTGAGGTGATGTTGTGTACCTGAAGAGAATACGTCCTTAGGGGTTGGATAATGCACCTCTTAATTGATCTGGGTGATTGTGAAGCTTGAATGTGGTGGTTAGGTCTATCATTAGAGGAGGTAAATATAACACCCTCATCTGTGCTGTTAAGAATATCATAGACTTTTCTAGGATTATTCGCTTTTTGTGGGTTGACATGACTGGTACGGAAGACAAAGATGTTAGTCGAGTGAAGTTTCCATTTGTCTTTGATTGGCCGGTTTCCTAGACTCCATTGATCGGTGGTTTTCATGATTGAGGACTTAATGGTGTTGGATGACCAATCGGGATGTGCACTTTTGAGTAGCCTCAGCCGTAATACGAACACAACACAAGAAAACACATCCTTTAATTACGAGGCTAACTATTTATGGAGTTTTTTCACTATTTATTCCTTATTAATTTTAGAGTAATAATATTTGTCATTTTTTTTTGGTTCAGTATCTACGTGGATGTTTAAAATACTAATCAGAGTATTTTTTTTTCCCCTAATTTTTCTCTTTCTTTCTCTTATTTTTTAATTTAATGTCACATATCTGACATAAGGGATGATATAAAGATAAAAAAAAAAGGGTCAATGACCCAAAAAATCAAAATAATATTATACTTGCCCCAAAGAATCATCCATTAACTTACTATTATAAGATTACATGTTTACCCTTACACCATAAGAACTATTCCCGTCAAGGACGATTCCCGTCAAGGGCGATTCCCGTCAAGGGCGATTCCCGTCAAGGGCGATTCCCGTCAAGGGCGATTCCCGTCAAGGACGATTCCCGTCAAGCACGATTCCCGTCAAGCACGATTCCCGTCAAGCACGATTCCCGTCACGGACGATTCCCGTCAAGGACGATTCCTGTCACCGATGAATCCCGTCATTACGCATATAAATCCCATCACTTGTTGTATTGAATTCCACCAATATTTTGACAAAAAAAAAATTCCACCAATACAACTATATCTCATCAACTAACATATAAAATCCCATGACGCATATAAATCTCATCAAAGTTGTATTGAATTCCACCAATATTTTGACAAAAAAAAAATTCCACCAATACAAACTATATCCCATCAACTAACGTATATAATCCCATAACAAAAATAAATCCCATCAACTAAATAAAACCTGTCATTCCAATGTTTTTAAAAGCCTAAACAATCCAACGCTTCTCTAATGCGTGAAAACTCGATACAAAATGCTTGCCCTTTGATAAAAAGATCATGAACTGTATACATAAGAATAAACTCTATTGGAAGTTCATCTGCATTATATAAATCCCATCACTAGATAAATTATCATTACCTGGATTAATCCCATCACAGACCAAATTAAAATAGCTAAATACCTGCATTATATTACACTCCACTGCCTATATTAATACAGATGAGACCTTTATGCTGAGGCAAACCATGCTTAATAAGTGAATCACTCAATGGCTTTATCCATAACTTCAATTTCTCTGACTGTTTTAAGTCCACAAGAGCACTTGCAGCTTGCTGAAAAACAAAAACAAACAAAATTCATGGAACAATACAAAATGCACAAGTATAGATCCTCTATCACTTAATAAATGTTTCTCAAAAGCAAGACCATAAATATTCAAGATATCTTGCAAAAGTACAAAATCTCACAGGTATGGCAGTTTCCACTATTGGCGATTTCATAAACAAATGTGAGAAACCTTTCTAAACAACGAGATTTCCCTCACGCATTAATGCGATTGAACTAATTTTCGATTGGGCTATGAAATATTTCCGTCCACAGTTTGCTTAGCCTTGTAAGTAAAATTTGTCCACTAATAACTCGATTAAAATCCGAGCTAACAGCTTGAAGTTGTAATTCAACTTAATTAACACGTGCGATTATTATTACTTCAAAACAGAAAATATACTTTTGAGTGATTCACTTATTAAGCATGGTTTGCCTCAGCATAAATCGAATTAACTTACTTTTGAGACCTTGCATTTCCACATCCCATAGCCTATGAAATTAAAACGAAATTAAATCATCTCTTAAGCAATAATGGTGAAATGGCCTTGTTATGTGTGGAATTGGTAAGAATGAAGCTCATGGACGAAGCTGGGAAAATCGTAGTAATGAGCTCTGTGATACAATTGATCGAAGGAAGTGTGTTCTTAGATGGAGAAGAATGGAGTTTTAATGGGATGGGTTGTGGTGGATTGCTGATTTGATTTGGGGCTGTGAACGAAAAGAAAAATAGAAATTGGTATATATATTAAATAGTTTGTAATATAGAAAATAAGTAAGGGTAGTTTAGTCAAATAGGCTATTAAATAATTAAGTTCATGATTTTATTGGGCATATTTTTTTGTCTTGATTTAATTGAGCATAAAAAATTATTAGTTTGATTTTTTGGGTTATTTTTCCAAAAAAAAAAATGATAAACATTATTTTTTAGTTTTATCAACTAGTGATTAAAATGCTTTCATATAAATATCCATATTCAAGTAAAGATTTAAATATAAAAAAAAAAATTTAAATATTATATCTAAAGAAGAAACAAGATTCTAAGTATAACGACAATAACCTAAAAAATCAAACATCGCATGACTTAATCACACATCACGTTACTTTTGATACTATATATACTGACATTATCCTAGGACAGTATGGATTATATAAAATCAATGTTTTAAAAATTTAAAAGTTTTGAATAAATTTTTAATTATAATTTATCACCATAATTAATATATAATAAAAAACAGTTATAAATCGTTTTTTAAGATAGGGGTAAATTTAATTTTAGAGATTAGAATTATGAGATTATTATACAAGTTTTCAATTTTTTTATTTTTATATTATATAAAGATAGATTGAATAATTTAAAATTATATTTTAAAATGACACTTCATTTTATTAAAAATTAAAATTAAATTTGTCTCAAAGTCACCGTTAAGTAAAAAACTTACATAAAAGTAGAGATAGTTGCTAAGAAAGGTCTAAACCCAATAAATCGTGATAGTAGAGATAATTGCTAAGAAAGTTCTAAACTTTAAGAACAAAAGAAAAGGTTCCAAACTTACATACAATATTATTTAGTATTATGATATATCCACCTCATACCTCTACATACATTAAGTGATAGACAAAAAAAAAATAGAATAAATTAGTTACTAAATTTTTGTTTCAAATAATATATAATAAAGTCAGATCATTACACTACATTTTCCATCTTCTTTGATCCAATAGCTCTCCACTATCACTATAAAAATAACCACAGCTCCTACAACCTAACACCATCAACATTATCCACATCCATACTTACAAACCCAACAAATTAATATGATTATTAAATCTTGCTATTTGATATTTCTAATTTATTGTTAGTATAATTTAATATGATGATTTATGAAATTATTAAAACGATAAGAAATGTATGTAAATCAAATGCATATAAAATATTGATTAAGAATTGAAAGAACACTATATAAATGGATGACATTATACAAAAGTAAAAATATTAATTTAACCTTTCACGATAAAGAAAGTCAAACAAGTTAAAGATAATTAATATACACGTTATAACTTAAAATTAAATTTTCAAAAAATTTATTAATATTTTGGGACGACGTTAACAAATTAGTAAGCACACCCCAACACTCTTCGTCGTCATTAACACAAACCACAATTTTTGTTCAATTCGCAACCCACAACAATTCAAACATACAAATTGCTAAACCCAACAAATAATTAACTACAGATCAAAAAATTATTCCTGTACGGCGGAACCTGACAAATAATTAAACGTTATCCCATCAAGTAATTAAATATAGCCCAAAAAATTATGTAGGGACAGTTTTGTCATAGAGGGTCAAAAATTTGGTTTGGACCTTTTGTAACAAGTTTGTTAAGTTGTGGCTTGTTTAAGTCAATCACGGTGTCAAATTAATATAATTTTATAGAATAATAGTATTTTAAATATGGTTTATCTCCGTAAATCACATAACCTTATATATATGGGTGATTAACGTATGGAGTCTTTGAAACAAAGTTCATGGCTTATAGGGAACATGTGACTAGATTTTTCTTTAAAGAGTCCACTATCCAATCTTATGGATGACCAAATACTAAAATACCCTCATATAAAACAAAAATCACATAAATACAAAAAACAAGTGACAATAAGCAGGAAACACCAACTTAGTGAGTCATCGAGTATCAATTCAATGAGTATCAACTCGTTGAGTATTGGGTCTGCTCAACTCTGGCCACCACCCACCAAACATCACCGGTGCCGCCATCGGGGGTGTACTCAAAGATTTTACTGAGTACTTAGAAAAAAAATGACCGATTATTGGAAACAACACTATGTATCGAGAAAAAACACAAAGTAAAGGGAATTTTGTTTAGAGTATCAGGAGGGACTTCCCTTAGTATCGAAAACTTTCTCTGAATACTCAATGAAAAACACTAAGTACTTAGTGAAAAACACTGTACTCTTAAAAATACTGAATAAGCGCAACATATGCATAGAAAATAAATTCTATTAGTAGGAAAATAATATTACACCTTAAAAGATTCAAAAATACATTTTTTGAATCCAAAATTAATTAAAAAATAAGACAAACCAAAAGAAAAAGCAAAACAATAAGATCTTCTATCCACGACTCTGAACAAAAAAAAAGAGGAAACTATGATTACAACTCGAAGCAAGTCTATTATAGTTTCGTAAGCTCGAACATAGATGTTCTCTGGGAGATTTACCTTGAGGATCTTCCGTTCTTTCATGATCTTTTTATACACATTACTGTTTGCATTACTGAAGCATGCCACTTGCTCTGTTTGATTATTGTTGCGATAAATATGCTTTGATACAACTATTACTACATCAAAATGTCTGAACTTCGTTTTGGTCCCGCCCACTGATATAATTTCTGCACATATCCAAGAACTTACTAAATTCTTTTACAATGAATGGAAAAGTAATCATTAAATACTATAAAATTACTGTGCGAACCACCTGAAGCAATCAGAGCTGTGCGAACTGTCGAAGATATGGAACTGCGGGACCTGTCCTTCGCCGAAGCTGCCATGGCTGCACTCGAACTCAAAGCTGCCTCACTCTGCTTGGTTTCACCATGCTACGCTTGAACTCGAGCCATAACTTCCTCATGACTATCAATATAAAGCCTTACTCTACTTCCTCATGGATGGAAAATATAAACCTGCTCCGGTGAAAGGAAATGAGAGAGAATGATCCTATTTGAAATAAAATGGGAGAGGAAAGAGAGGAGAGAGATGAGAAAATACGATCTTTAGGGTTAAAAAAAATATTGTGAATGATTTCATATATAGTAAAAAAAAGAGGATATAATGGCTAGGGGAATTTTGAATTTTTTTGCATGTAATGTTAAATCTTATTTGCGACCTTTAGTAAAAAAAATGTACTTGGTAAGGTGATTTGTTCTTAGAAGATGTTTCCAAAACCCATTGAGTAAAAATCTCTATATATAATAAGAGCCAATTGTTGATTGATGCCTATTAAAAAACTTATTTAGAAAAAGGTGCCTAGGAAAAAATATTTATTGAAAACAGCCCCATCCCAAAATTACCCTTATAATTAACAATTAAAAAATAAGAAAAAACTAATAATCACACGCGCGCGTCCGTGAATTTTTTTTAAAATCGTCATAACTAATTCAAAAAAAAAAAAAAAAAAAAAAAAAAAATATATTTGGATAAATCAAATTAATATTTACGTCTATGATTTTTTTCGGAATTTTCTGAATTTTTTGATTTTTTTTTTTCGCAGACACAAAATTTCATGTTTTAAACATGGAATTTCATGTTTATTTCACGGTTTAAAACATGGAATTTCATGTTTAAAACATGGAATTCCATGTTTAAAACATGAAAATCCGTGTCTGCGAAAAAAAAATCAAAAAAATCAAAAAATTCAAAAAAAAATCAAAAAAATTCATAGACGTAAATATTAATTTGCTTTATTCAAAAATACAATTTTTTTAATTTTCTGATTTTGTTTGAATTAGTTATGACGATTTTAAAAAAAATTTCACGGACGCGCGCGTGCGATGGAATTAGTAGTAGTAGGTGGTGGTGGTGGTGGTGGTGGTGGTGGTGGTTGTGGTGGAGGTGGTGATGGTTGTGGTGGATGTAGTAGTGGTTACATACATGGTGGTTGTGGTGGTGGTTGTGGTGGTGGTGGTGGTGGTGGTTGTGGTGGAGGTGGTGATGGTTGTGGTGGATGTAGTAGTGGTTACATACATGGTGGTTGTGGTGGTGGTGGTGGTGGAGGAGGAGGAAAAAGAAGTACCCTATTATTTGTTTAATATTTAAAAATTAATATTGTATTAAAATAAAATAATATATTTAATAATAAGGGTAGTAAAGGTATAGAAAATATAAAGGGGATGTTTTCTATAAATAATTATTTCATTAGGCATTTTTTTATAAATAAGATTATTGAAGGCACAAAAAAACAATTAGAGAGTTTTATGAGGATGTTTTCAACAATAACCCCATATAATAATAGTGATTTACATATATATATTTTGCTGTAAAAAAATACGACTACATACATCGTCAAATCAAATCTGAGTTTGTTAGAAATTTAAACAAACTATTTACATATTATAGAATTATCACAAAAATAATAGCACTTAAAATAATTAATCTTTTAACCCTTTTCAAAGTTCTATCAATTAATTAGTGATTATGTGAGGCTCTAAAATGAATAATTTATATATTAAGAGAGATTTTTGCTTAATAAGTGCTTACTGAAACTATTTAATTATTAAAAAATGTGTAATAAAATAAGGTGTTATTAGAGAAAATATTCTAATAGAGTAGTGTAATATTATTTTAAGCCTTGAATAATTTATTTTATAAAAAAAATGTCTAATGAAGTAATTATTTATTGAAAACATCCCTTTATATTTTTCATACCTTTACTACCCTTATTATTAATTATATTATTTTATTTTAATACAATATTAATTTTTAAATATTAAACAAATAATATGATACTTCCACCACAACCACCACACTACCACTACCACCACCACCACCACCACCACCACCACCACCATCACCATGTATTTAACCACCACTACAACCACCACAACCACCACCATAGCAACCACCACCACAACAACCACCACCTACTACTACCAATTCCATCACACAAGCGCGCGTCCGTGATTTTTTTTTAAATCGTCATAACTTATTAAAAAGAATCAGAAAAATAAAAAATTTGTATTTTTTGATAAAACAAATTAATATTTACGTCTATGATTTTTTTTGATTTTTTTGTTTTTTTTAATTTTTTTTTCACGGCTACGAATTTTCATGTTCAAAACATGAAATTCACTGTTTGAAATAGTAATTTTATTTGCAGACACGAAATTCTATATTTAAAACATAGAATTCCATGTTCAAAACATGAAAATCCGTGTCTGCGAAAAAAAATTCAAAAAATATAAAAAATTCCAAAAAAAAATCATAGACGTAAATATTAATTTGATTTATCCAAATATATAAATTTTTATTTTTTTGATTCTTTTAGTATTAGTTATGACGATTTTAAAAAAAAAATTCACAAACGCACGCGTGTATTTATTAGTTTTTGTTTTGTTTTTTATTTCGTTTTTCTTTTTTTAATTACTATTTGTAGGGGTATTTTAGGTTGAGACATTTTTTAATAAAGAGTCTTATTCTAGATTCCTTTTTTTAATTAGTTTTTTAATAGATATTAATCTATAATTGACTCATAAAATAATTATTTATAAAAAATAACTTTTCTATCTGCATATACTATTAAATATATTATTTTATTTTAAATATAATATTTATTTTTATATTAAATAAATAATAGTGCACTTCCACCACCATTACCATTACCACCACCACGATGACCACCACCACAACCATGCAAAAAAATTAGCCACCGCTACAGCCACCACCACCACCTACTATTAATTTCATCACACGCACGAGTCCGTAATTTTTTTAAATCGTCATAACTAATACTAAAAAAATTAGAAAAATAAAAAATTTGCACTTTTGGACGAGACAAATTAATATTTACGTCTATGATTTTTTTTTCCGCAAATATGAAATTCACTGTTATACACATGAAATTCATTATTCCAAACAGTGAATTTTTTCGCAAATGAAATTCACTATTCAGTCGAAACAATGGATTTCATGTTTCCGAAAAAAAAAATCAAAAAATTCAAATTAATTCAAAAAAAAATTATAGACTTGAATATTATTTTGTCTTGTCCAAAAACACATTTTTTTTTCTGATTTTTTTAGAATTAGTTATGACAATTTAAAAAAAAAATCTTGGACGCTCGCGTGTGATAGAATTAGTAGTATGTAGTGGTGGTTGTGGTTGTGGTTGTGGTGGTGGTTGGGGTTGTAGTGGTAGTGGTGGTGGTGGCAGTAGTGATGGTGGGAAGTTGTAATAGGATGGTTAAGTTTATATGGTAAATAATAGAGTAATTAAAAAAGTTATATAAGAAAAACTGCTACTTTTTACTCCACAAATATCGTTCACAAAAATAATAAACTGCATTCAAGAGATGGCCGCAGCGCCGCCTCCTTTGGCCGGCGGTTCACCCCCGCCTGAACACCCTCCTGAAAACACAACGCAAGCACCGGCAGGGGCTACGTATCCTGCTGTACCATCGACTATGGAGGCCCAATCCAATGACTAATTGATGGAAGAATATCCAGCTTTAAGCGCCGCAGTCAGTGGTGGCCGAGCGGGAAAGAGACAGCGCGCGACTCAGGAAGGTCCCAACTCCTCCGCCGTGACTGGAATCCGTATTGGAGAGCCGATTTCGATCACTAATTCAACTACTAAAGCCTGAGTTAGGCCTAAATTGAGTGGTTGGAAAGGTACTGTTACTAGAAATAATCTTGTTATACCGATTATTGAGGATAGTGAAGAAACTAAGACTAATCGTATAATGGGTGAGGATGAATTCCAAGAATTAGAGGACCTAATTGAAGATGACGAGGAGATTGAAATAAAGGATTCAATCCCTACTGTCATTAGGACTAGAGAAGAAATTCAGGAAGGGATTCGATCGTGGCGCAATAATGCGGTAATTAGATTATTGGGTAGGGATGTCGGGTTTATGTATTTATCTTCTAAACTTAAACAGATTTGGACTCCAGAGGGACATTTTGAACTAGTAGATGTAGGACACGGTTACTATATGGTGAAGTTTGAAAAGAGAGAGGATTTTGATTTTGCTTTATCAGGTGGCCCTTGGATGGTACTAGATCATTATCTAATTGTGAGAGAATGGACTCCAAGTTTCAATGCTTTATCGAATTCAATAACAACAACTACGGATTGGGTAAGGATATCAAATGTTGGTATCCAAAATTATACAACACGTATATTGAGGAAAATTGGTGATAAGTTAGGATGAACTGTTAAAATCGATCCCATGACAAAGGGGAGGCTAAGGGGAAAGTATGCGAGGATTGCGATAGAGGTCGATCTAAAAAAACCCCTGGAACCTGAGGTGAGAATTATATGCAAAGTAGAGTATGAGGGGCTTCACTTGATATGTTTTGAATGTGAAAATTTGGACATAGAAAAGAAAATTGTCCGTCGAATATACCGTCTGGAATGGAGGTAGATAGAAGTAACGCGAAAGGAAAGGAAGGTGTAGCTGAAGAAGTCATAGAGACCCCGAGTATCAAGAGAAAATATGGGGAGTGGATGACGGTAAAACGAGGTAATAGAGGGAATGGGAGAGGAGCTTTAAACAACACATCAAAAACTCAATTCCATGGTGGTTTGGGAACTCGCTTTGAAGTGCTAAGGATGGAAGAAAATGAGACGGAAGCGAGACAAACGGTACAAAGTATATTTAGTGAAGGTCAAAGTTTGGGAACAAAAGCTAATAATAATAAAGGGAAAAGCGTATCATGGGCTAGTACGAATAATAAAAAAGTTGAGGGTGCAAAAGGGCATGGTGTAATTGTCTCGCCTAATTTTGAGCAAAGAAGAGTTCTTGATAATGTAATTGAGGTGTGTAGGTTTGAAGCTGTTGAAGTACAAAATGGTGTAAATTTGGCTAAAAAGAAATCAAGCAAAAAGGGTGCAAAAGAATTAAGAATTAATACTAATTCAGTTGCTAGGGGCGCTGTTGGGGCTTCTGGGGAGTGGGGTTCGAACAAGTCAGTAGGTGGGTCTAGATTGGGGGCTGTAAGGGTAATAGAGGTCAGTATTGAGCAAAATGATAAGGGGGGAAAAGGAATTGGAGGGAAGTAATAAATATTTTGGTCCACTTGATGTTGGACCTACCACTCCCATAGCTGCAGCGAAGAACAGTGCTGCTGCAATTGAATTTATTCCATTAGTCCCTACGACAACTCCTGCACGAACTCAGCTAATGCTATGCCGCCTGATCCGCTGTGGGAAACAGCGGCTTGAGGAGATGGTGATGACGTTATGTGGCTAGAAAGCCAAGTAGCGGAATCAACTGACGAGGACCAACAACAACACGAACAGGGAGCAAGGAGTGCGGATGTTGACGTAAACATGAGTAGGGCTGCAAATGAACCGATACTCTCACCAAGGGCTCGAGTTTGAGTTCGTTAAGGGTTTGTTTGAGTTCGGCTCGTTAGTTAAACAAGCCAAGCTCAAGCTTTAAATTCAGGCTTGTTTACTAAACGAGACAAACTCAAACCTATATAAGCTCGATTCGTTAAGCTCGTGAACAGTTTGGTAAGGGTTTTTTAAGAGCTCGTTAATAGGCTTGGTAGATATATTCAATTAAAAATTATATATGCAAAAAGTCAAAACTACGTAAAACTTTTGTATTATGTAATTAATCATAACTAAAATATTTTATATCTAATAAGTAATTTTTTTTATATTTAATAAATGTACTACTAGTATCTAGGGCTACAAATGAACCGATACTCTCACCAAGGGCTCGAGTTTGAGTTCGCTAAGGGCTTGTTTGAGTTCGGCTCGTTAGTTAACAAACCAAGCTCAAGAAAGCTAAAGCTTGGTTCGGCTCGTTTCGTTTCAAACTCAAACCAAGCTCAAACTCAATAAAATATTAGCAAACAAACTCAAGAAAGCTAAAGTTCGGCTCGGTTCGGTTCGTTTGCAGCCCTAAACATGAGTTCTCGTGCTTAAGGAGTGCCACTATTTCAATAATAATAAAAGAATGTTGCGCGATATTGAGAAATTCTCCAAAATTCGAAGTAAAGCTTATATTCCGTGAAGCGAAATTTTGTGCTGATAAATTAGCAAAAGAAGGGGCACTTATGAATACACAAGGAGTTTATCGATCCCCCAGATTACTTTTGAAAAATTTATGAGTGTGCGACTGTTAGAGTTATACTAGATGTTTAATAAGAACTTTTGTTCTATCTGTAATTCCTTTTCTTAACGGCTTTTTAAAAGCCTCTCATGTATGAAAATCTCTCATTTATGAAAAAAAAAAGTTATATAAATATATTTTTGTCGGGGCTATTTTCAATAAAATAATGGAGCATTAATCCAAAAGGTCCATTACTAATATAACTTGCTTCATCAAGTCCAACCCATTTCTGAATTTTTTAGTACCCTTATTACCCTTAACAACTATTAACTTTATGATTAAATAAAAAGACCTGCCCATTTATTTTAATATTTGAAATAGAGTTGATTGATAATTTTTTTATTCATCATCGGTACTATCTTCTAAACAAACCCCAAACAATAAGCATTATATCACTCCAATCAGTCAAAGAAGAGAAACAATGAAGAAAGCTAAACGGCCGGTGAAACCCAATATTTTGAAACGGCAATCACGCAGAAATGAAGAAGGGCCTTCCAACAACACGGCGGAGCCTAGCACATTGATAACCCAAACGGCGAAACCTTTGAAAAACACGGCGGCGAAAAACAAAACGGCGAAGCCCAGTAATAGCAGCAAGCCAAAGCCCAGAACAATTATAACCCAGATGGCGAAACCCAGTAAAACAAACACGGCGAAGCCTTCGACTACCACGTCCGAGAAATCCAAAAGTTTGAACCCGGCGAAGCCCAAAACCAGTAGGGCAAAGAAGGCAAAACCCAAAGATTTGAACCCGGAAAAGCCCATTACAATTAGTACAACGACTCGGCGACGACAACGAATGGCGAAACTGACCAATAGACCGTCCGAGGCAGAAGAAGGTTCAACTTCAAGTAAAGACATGGAAAATAGCAGCCCAGAAAAGGAATCGGAAAACAGCAGCCCAGAAAAGAAATCGGAAAATGTGACTCTATGTTTTAGGGTTTCCAAAAGTTTGTTAGGGTTTCTATTAGCTACGGTGGGTTGTACGTGAAAATGTACTGGGCTGCGCAACTAACACGGAGCGTGTAGGTATTTAGGACTTGTTCGTATGAAAGTGGTGGGCTGTCGCACCGTCTGTTGGGCTGTGGCTAGTATTTTGGTGGGCTTCGCGCAGAGGTTGTTGGGTTGTGGCTATTAATTTGGTGGGCTGCGCGCAGAGTTTGTCGGGTGGTGGCTATTAATTTGGTGGGCTGATGCGACATCACGTACATTACAAGGAGTACATTTTTAACTGTGTTACTTAAAGTGTTTACCATTTACTCGCACACCAGACAAAATATACTAAGTAGATACACTTTGTATGTGTTAATTGGTTGTGTCAAAGAACACAATTTCGCGCAGTGGACTTGTTTCTAGAGAGTTGTTTCTGCGTTGCTTCGTATGAATCTTTTGGCTGCGTAATACGTCTTAATTGTGTCCAGAAATTAAGATAATTCGTTATGGTAACAAATTAGTTTCGTTATATTAGGAACTAATTGATTCTTAAATAATTATTTTTTTTGTTATGCGGCATGTAATTAGGGAAATAGAATACAGATATAATATATAAAAGAAGACTAAGGTTAATTTAGGTATATCAGATGTCTAAAATAAAAATTTGGACCTTATTCATCCAAACTTTTGGGCTGGACTTCTTGAGACACGATTTGTTGAGTTTTGGACCTAATTAGAAATTATCTCTAAAATAATAAAGATGTTTTTAGTAAATAAATTTTTTAATAGATTGTTTTCAATTGATGGCTCATGTAATAAGCCGCCGCTGGAATTACATATTCCTTTTTTTTTAATACATGAGTGTCCGAGTTCTATACTTTTCACTTTACCTTTTACCTCTTAAGAAAAAAAGAGATATCAGGTTTTAGCCAGTTGTACCAGTTGAACCAACCCAACTGGTTGGAATTACATATTCCTTTGGATTGACGTAATATTCCATCTAATTTTAGACCGATTCGGAGTACCTAGTATTAAATCCCATTTTGTATAGTAAGAATTACTCTGGTCAGGTAAAAAATCGATGCAAGTTAACAGTAGTTCGAAGGGATTATCTTAGGATATGCAACGAGTTAAAAAATACACTTAAACCAGCATTTAGATTTAGAATTTTCTGGAAATAATGTTTTTGGTCATCTATCCGAGACTAAATGAAAGTGACTTCAGTGCTCGCTTCTTGTGATAGTAGATAGTTAAATACTACCGATGCATGAGGGAAAATCGTGTTGTGTGAGACCGGTTTCTCAAATTCGACATCCAAGCTTTGAACGATGCCAGGGTAGCCCCGTGATTAGGGATTTACTACATTTGCCAGCGTCCAAGTTATTCCGGCCGATACATGTCAATTTTGAAGATGGAGAAATATCATCACCTACATAAATTCATCGACCAAAATCACGGCTTCATTCACGTATAAAGGAACGGATGTTTAAGCTCGGGCTGTTGCTTCATTTTCTTCACGAGGCCCGAACTCTCTAAGCCCGGGCATTGTGAAACCCGACATCATCGGGCCCGAGTGAACATCCTCGCTCCTTGGCCTCTTTCCATGAAAAAACTCCAATACAAAGGCGAACTTCCACGTAATCTCCAGTATCTCCGGTACTACTGAAAAGCATACATCCTTATTGGTCCCGAACCGCTACTAAGTCCGCATTCCTGACCAGCACAGATCAATTTAACCTCGGCAACAAATCCTTAAAGATCAATGGAACCTTCATCAAGCAGCTATTTTTGTTTGTTAGTTCTGGTCATGTTAATCTTTCGAAAGCAAATAACCCCGACCTGATTTATGATATTGAACCGGAAGATTACATATCTTACCTTTGTGGATTGAATTACACAAAAGGACAAGTCGCTGTGATCTTATAACGTAAAGTAATTTGTTCGAAAGAATCGAGCATAATTGAAGCGCAACTGCATTATCCTTCATTTTCAATAATAAATGAATCGATTCCTTAGACATACACAAGAACGGTTACTAATGTTGGTGACCCTATTTCGATTTACACCATTGAAATAGTTGCACCGGCTGGTGTATATGTAAAGGTTGAGCCTCCTACTTTTGTCTTCATGGAGTTAAATTGAACTCCCCGTTTTCCAAAGGATATCTGAAATGGACATCTGGCCTCTATTCTGTTAGGAGTCCAATTGCGACAACTTTTAGAACATTCTTTTAAGGATAAATATTTATATACGTTTCTTGTGCATTATTTCTTGAGCTAATTAAATATGCTATGACCTCATCCGGTATATGACCTATTGTTCAGGGACCATTTGGGGAATTCTTAATTCTAGATTCATGGACGGTGGACCAATTTCATAGTTTAATTACGCATTAATCTATTAGGGAACAAGTAATGCACCAAATTTCCGATACTGTATGGGACATAATAAGTTCCAGTGATAACATGAAGAGTGAAATAACCTAAACTATCCGAACAATTTACAATCAATGAAAAATATAACCATGAGCACATCTTGTGGGACCGGACTAAACGAACCGCCCGGTTTTACTTCGACCAAGCTAATGAAGATCTTGATTGCCTCCCTGATTCGGATAATGAGTGACTATATTAGTAGAATGTTGTATTTGTATGGATGTAAATGGATATATTTGTTATGTTATTGAAAAGTTGATGTAATGATTTTTAAATGAAAGTTGTCAAATTATATATGAGAATAGAAAGGGTAAACGTTAATTAATTATTAGTAGAGTAAATGACACTTTTGCCCCCTGGGTTTATACGCGATTGACAGGTTGCCCCCTAACTCTTAAAATGCGCCTCGATGCCCCCTAAGATTTAGTTTTGTGACCCGTTACCCCCTACTGCGTGTTCCGTCCATTTTTTGCCGTTAAAAGTGACGTGGCAATGCCATGTCATTTTTTTTTTTTTTTAAAATCTAGATGTTAATTAATTATTTAATTAAGATTAAAGTAAGGGTATATTAGGTTTTTTATAATAGTTTTAATATTATTAAATAAAAATGATAAAATAAACACCCCCCACCCCCACCCCCACCCCACCGCACCCCTACCCCCCCCCCCCCCTCCCCTTCTTCTTCTTCCCCTTCTTCTTCCCCGATGACACCTGCAAATCCTCTTCCTAAAAAAAAAAAAAAAATCAACTAACAATACATTGTTTAATTGAATCAGCCATTGAATCTGCAGTTTTGAACAATTCAAACCAAGCTCCACGATGTAAAATTTTTAAACTAAACTGTAAAAATAGAACAAAAAAATTTGTGTAGAAGAGATCCAATGGCCAACCCAATTATCGTGCCACATCCATAACCAATCAGAGCAGCATTCCGATCAAACAAACTACTTGAATCATCATCTTCTTCTTCTTCTTCTTCTTCATCTTCTTCTTCTGGCTCTCGTGCTTCATCTTGATCTTCACACATCCTTGTCAACGGTACTCCACATAATGCAGAGATCCCTATGTATGATCTGTTTTCCCAGAAAATTGATTATATGAAAGGTTCATGACTCCGAGAAATGTCAGTTTCGTCAATGAAACTGGAATTTCTCCAACCAACCGATTTGACGAAAGATCATCTGATTCAAGATTGTTCAGATTCCCTAGTAAAGGTTGGATATTGCCTGCAAGGATGTTGTGCAAAGGTTAAGGAACTGGATGGATATATGTTTTCCAATAGAACTTGGAATGTCTCCTTGGAATTCATTGCAAGACAAATCTATGGTTGTAAAGAGACTTAAGTTGCGCTCAATCTGATATTCAAATCCTTTGAATACTAGTGATACAGAAGCTTCATAGAATATGGTTTGATCAGTTGTCGTTCTCTGATTGCTAGCATTCATCATAGCTTCGAAACTTATAAAGTAGGAAGTAGGCAAAAGGCCAATGAAGTCATTGTTAGCAATGAACAAAGCAACGAAGCTAAGAGTGAAACAGGTAATCTTGAGCGGGAGAATGAACAGCAGTTTTAAATCGAAAGAGGATAGCTTCTACCTTCTTGATTGGGTAATCTTGCTAACTTGTGATTGTCAAATAACTTGCGAGTTCTAAGAAAATTCTTTGAACAAATGCAGGCTTTGGTGTTGAAAGAGAAAGAAAACTTAATGGAACTTGTAGATCCAAGATTGGAAAATGATCTGAACAAAGAACAAATATTGACATTGATCAGATCAGGTACTTTGAGTCTTTAAAGGGATTGTTAAAGAGAGCATTGATTTTTTTTTTTTTTTTTTTTTTTAAGAAAAGGAGTTGCAGGTCATCGGGGAAGAAGAAGGGGAAGAAGAAGAAGGGGAGGGGGGGGGGGGGGGGGTGCGGTAGGGTGGGGGTGGGGGGTGTTATTTTATTAATTATATTTAATATTATAAAATCTATTAATGAAATTTCATTTTTGCCCTTGGTTTAAATTAATTAAATAATTAATTGACATCTGGATTAAAAAAAAAAAAAAAATTGTGACATGGAAATGCCACGTCACTTTTAACGGTAAAAATGGACGGAACACGCAGTAGGGGGTAACGGGTCACAAAACTAAATCTTAGGGGGCATCGAGGCGCATTTTAAGAGTTAGGGGGCAACCTGTCAATCGCGTATAAACCCAGGGGGCAAAAGTGTTATTTACTCTTATTAGTAATATGTATGATGATGACCAATATGTATAAATTATGAATTTAAAAGTCAATAACTTCTTGGCTTATTCTTATATGTTTAGTATTCTAATTGAAACGATTAGTAAACTGGCTCGTTCTTTCATATAGGGAATTACCATGTGATTTAATCGTTCTTAGCTTATCCTTACAAGTTTAATATTCTAATTAAAATAAGCAACAATAAGGTTATTAATTTCATTCAGGGAATTACCATGTAATATACTTGTATTTCCGGGATGAATATTTAGCCACTACTGAGAAAAATTTCTGGATCTACCTTGTGGATAAGTATTTCTTTGTTCTTTATGATCAAGAAGAATGGTTCTCACCTTGATGATAGTACTAGTAATAATAAATTAACATAAATTGACCAATATATGTTATTGCTGAATGTTTCAATCGCTTCACAGTATTCACAAAAGCATAGACTTATTTTAGCTACTAGCTAGTATATAATTAGGCCCATTCATAGACTTATTAGCTACTAGCTAGTATATAATTAGGCTAATTAGCAGTTTCCTTCAATCCAAAAACTTATGTGATACCATTAATTTTCATATTCTTTACAAAACATGAATACTTATTACATGTTAATTACCTTAATTTGCATAGTCCTAACCTTTCAATCATTCACAATTTTTGCAACTCCCACACCTGAAGACAGAAGCGTAAAAACCTATATCGTTCATGTCGAAAAACCTAACAAAATCTTCACGAATTCCGATGAAATAGACAATTGGTATAGCTCATTTTTGCCTCTAACTACGGAAAGCTTGAGCGAGGACCCTCGGATAATTTATTCGTACCACAATGTGCTTTCAGGTTTTGCCGCTAAGCTTTCACCACAAGAAGTGAAAGAGATGGAAAAGAAGGAAGGGTTCATATCCGCGAGCCCGGACCAAGAATATCAATTGCACACAACCCATACTCCCGATTTCTTGGGGTTGCATCAAAACTCAGGATTCTGGAAAGATTCGAATTTCGGCAAAGGTGTGATTATTGGAGTTTTAGACACCGGAATATTCCCTGACCACCCCTCGTTTAGCGATGTTGGAATGCCTCCTCCGCCTGCTAAATGGAAAGGAAAGTGTGAATTTAATTTTACTTCTTGTAACAATAAATTGATTGGAGCAAGAGTTTTTTCGAGTCGATCGTTCAACGATACGCCAATTGATGAGGACGGCCACGGAACCCATACCGCAAGTACGGCTGCCGGGAGTTTTGTGGAAGGTGCGAATGTATACGGATTGGCTAACGGCACTGCCGTAGGTATGGCGCCTTTAGCTCACATAGCCATGTACAAAGTCTGCGATGATCGCTGTCCGTGGGTTGACATATTGGCTGGAATGGACGCTGCTATTGAAGATGGTGTTGATGTGATCTCCATCTCCCTCGGTGGTTTCGCTAGCTCTTTCCACGAGAACACTATTGCCCTCGGTGCATTTAGCGCGATGGAAAAGGGTATTTTTGTAAGTTGCTCGGCCGGAAATAGTGGCCCGGATAATACGTCATTATCGAACGAAGCGCCATGGGTTTTGACGGTCGGAGCAAGTACTATCGATAGGAAACTAAAGGCGACCGTTACACTGGGGAATAACGAAGTATTTGACGGTGAAACCGCCTTTCAGAGTTCAGATTTCCCGGAGACGATGTTCCCGGTCATCTACCCCGGATTGCATGAAAGTGACTTTAATGCTCGTTCTTGTGATAGCAGATCGCTGAATAGGACCGATGTACGAGGGAAAATCGTGTTGTGTGAAATCGGTTTTTTCAATTCGGACATCCAAGCTTTGAAGGATGCTGGGGCAGTTGCCTTGATTATCAAGAATACTGTGGAACGGGGATTTACTACGTTTGCAGGCACCCGACCTATTCCAGCTATACACGTCAGTTTTGAAGATGGGGAAAAGATCATAACCTATATTAATACAACGCTAAATTCAACGACAATAACTCCTATGGCTTCATTCACGTATAAAGGAACGGTAATCGGGGATGTTAACGCTCCGGCTGTTGCTTCGTTTTCTTCCCGAGGCCCGAACTCTCTAAGCCCGGGAATTCTGAAACCCGACATCATCGGGCCCGGAGTGAACATTCTTGCCGCTTGGCCTCTTTCCGTCGAAAATAACACAAACACAAAGGCGAACTTCAACGTAATCTCCGGTACCTCAATGTCTTGCCCACACTTAAGCGGCATAGCGGCACTACTAAAAAGTGCACATCCGGATTGGTCCCCAGCCGCTATTAAGTCAGCAATCATGACCAGTGCCGATCAATACAACCTCGGAAACAAACCCTTCCAAGATCAATGGAAACTTAATCAAGCAACCATTTTCGCCATTGGTTCCGGTCATGTCAATCCGTCAAAAGCAAATAACCCCGGTTTAATTTACGATATCCAACCCGGAGATTACATACCTTACCTTTGTGGATTAAATTACACAAATCGACAAGTCGGTGTGATCTTACAACGTAAAGTAAATTGTTCGGAAGAGTCGAGTATACCCGAAGCGCAACTGAATTATCCTTCATTTTCGATTAAACATGGTTCGATTCCTCAGACATACACAAGAACGGTTACTAATGTTGGCGATCCTATTTCGACATACACCGTTGAAATTGTTTCACCGGAAGGTGTAAATGTGAAGGTTGAGCCTCCTACGCTTGTCTTCACGGAGTCGAATCAGAAGTTGAGCTATCAGGTAACGTTTAGTTCATTGGCTGTTGAATTGAACTCCCCGTTTTCCGAAGGATATCTGAAATGGATGTCTGGTCCCTACTCCGTTAGGAGTCCAATTGCGATAATTTTTAGAACATTTTTTTAAGAATAAACATTTTTACCGTTTCCTGTATGCTATTTTGTGAGCTAATTAAGTGTGCAATATACTTATTAAAATAAAGCGTGCAATTTATGTATACATTTAGCTTGTATATAGATTGAAATGTTGAATTTATTGTCTTTTACAATTCATGATTTGTTTTCAAAATCTTCTTTATTTATAAGACAAAATGGATTTCACAGTGAGTTACGGTTGTGTGAACTAAAAAGTCTTTCATGGGTAAAAGGGCTAAAGACCGTTTGTGTGCTGAATATTGTATTCCTGACGAGAATATCAAGTCCTTAGGGTCGGATATATTTCACCACTAATAAAAGTTGCTCAGAGTCATGCTCTCAGTTGATTTGGGTGTTGTGAAACGACTGTGGAGATCAGGTCTGTCATAAAGGTGGTAAATATAACACCCTTATTTGTTTTCCTACAAATATCATAGATTTTCTAGGATTATTCGGTTTTGGTGGGTTATCATGACCCGCACGGAAGGCAAAGATGTTAGCCTAGTGAAGTTCCATTTTTTTTGATTGGCCGGTTTCCTAGACTCCCTTGATTGGCGGTTGCCGTGATTGAGGACTTAATTGTGGTGGGTGACCAATCGGGGTATGTATTTTTGGGAAGACTCAGCTCTAATTTGAACACAATACACGAGCACGCCACATTCAAAACACATTCCTTACAGGCAAACTGTTTGGGAATTTTATCAAAACAGATTATCTTCTGATCACAATTGATACTATAGTAACTTAGGATCGGGAGACACGGTTACTGTCATATGACATGGGTTCTTGTTGTTTTGAAAATTTAAAAATTTTGAATAAAATTTCTAATGATAATCGTTTTCATTATAATTAATATATAAAAATAAAAGATAGTTACAAATCAGTTTTTGTTTAGATAAGCTAGGTGTAATTAAGATATAAGAGAATTAGAATAAGAGATGATTATACAATTTGAGTTTATAAACTTAATCTTCACGAAGGTTCACATATAAGTTTTCAAGATTTTTTTTAATATTTTGAATCATTTAAACATAATTGGAAGATTTTTAAAATATCTTTTGAAACGACACTTCATTTTATTAGAAATAAATTAAATTTGTTTCAAACTCATCGGAAAACTTAGATAAAAATAATATAATTTTATACAAATACCATATATTTTATCTCCATAAATCACATAACTTTATATAAAAAAGGGTTTATTAAAGAAAACATTCTTATAGAGGATGTTAATTTTTTTTATGCCTCTAATCTTTTAATTTAGAAATAAATACCTCCTTAATAAAGTAATTAGAGATAGCATCCCTTAGTTATTTAGGTTTCCTTTTTTGTCCCATATAAATACTATATTTATTAGACACTTAGGTAATTAATTCCCTATTATTAGCTTACACACTCACATACCAAATTAGATTCTCTCATTCCTCTCTCCTTCTCTATCTCTCTCTGTAACGGCTTCCATTAACGCTCACTCATGAATCTCACTCACTGATGAACCTCGCACGGTCTCTTTTTCTCAAAAGGTAAGTACGTATCATCTTCGCTCTTCTTTCACTCTCTCTATCTCTCGCTATATCTCTCTCTATGTCTCTGTTTTTTCTTTTTTTTTCTATTTTTTGATTTCATTTTGTTGTTTTTTTGATTTGCAGGTTTTGTTTGTTATATATATATATATATATATATATATATATATATATATATATATATATATATATATATATATATATATATATGTGTGTGTGTGTGTGTGTGTGTATACATGTGTATGTATTGTGCATTTTGAAAGCATTTCTTTCCAATTTCATTCTTATTTGCAATTTTCAAGCAATTCTCCTGTTCTTAAGGGTTTTCTCTTTCAATTCTTTGTTTTTGTTATGATTTTGTGTTTATAATTTTCATTTTGTTCATAATTTGCTTCACTATTGCTAAATTTCGTGTTTAAACTGTTTTTGTTATGATTATGTGTTTACATTTTTCATATTGTTCATGTTTTGTCTCAATATTGGTAAATTCTGTGTTTATATTCTTCATTTTGTTCGTATGTTGTTTCTATATTGCTAAATTCTGTTTTTGAGCTGTAATGCGGTGAAGAGGTTTGTGCAGTCTCAGAATTCCATGTTTTAAACATGGAATTCTATGTTTTATACAGTACCAAAACATGAAATTCGATGTTTATAACATGGAATTCTGAGACTGCACATACATTTTTCCTTTTTCTTCTTCTTGCTTAGGTTGTGTGATCATATTCTACTAATTTTATGTCATGACTTGTTTTCTGCAGATGGTTATGGATGTAGTTAGATTCGTTTCTCAACGTTCGATGCGTTCGTTTGATCTTTTCCCGAGCCTCGATGTGGACGTTGCCACACCCGAGGACACCATAACGCAAAATCCTGTCGAGCTCCTCTATGAGTGATGTTTTGCTTTTACGATCTTTATATTCTTGCAACGGTCGATGAATATTCACGTATTTGACATTGTTGACATTTGTATTGTTAAGTTTTTGAACCTTATTGTGTTTATATTTGTGTTGTGTTTCATTATGTTAGTATTATCGTCTTTTTATACAAGTTTCGAGCTATGTAGCTTAAGTTTCTTTTTGGGTTTTCATGTTTTAAACATGGATTTCCATGTTCAACACATTCCATGTTCAAAACATTGTCTGCGAAAAAAAATCAAAAAAATTCAAAAAATTTCAAAAATTCCAAACAAAAAAGGGTAAAGCCTTCGAGAAGCCCCTTAACTTTCCCCAAAGTGCGCGATCCGCCCCCGATCTTCATTTTTACCCTTTCTGGCCCTCCATCTCAATACTTTGTGACGCCGTTAACCCTTTTTTTGATTTTCTGTTAATTAACCGTTAGTCAACGCCACATGGCGCCAGGTCATCGCCACATAAGCTCCATGTCACCGCCAACTAAGCATTAAGTCATCAGCAATTCCATGTCATTAGTTTTTTTTTTACATCATTATATATATATATTTTTTAAATCATTAATCTTCTTTTTCTTCAAAATCAAAAAACCCAAAATTAACCTTCTTTTTCTTCAAAATCAAAAAACCCAAAATTAACCTAACGTTAATTCCTTCTTCTTCTTCAAGATCAAAGAACCCAAATTAACAAACCACTCGAGCTTTCATTCTCCACCATCGTCACCTTCCCACGCAAGCCGCTCCCTGAGGAATGAAACCGCCGCCACTCATCACTTCTCCACCATCATCAACCTGTTTGGATAGGCCATCAACAATTGAAGATGGGTAAAGCCCTCCCGTGGTCGCTCTCTGCACAACCAATACCGCCACCACTCGGGACCTTTCTCCACCATCATCAGCACCGGCTTGGAGAAGAACCCAAATTAAGGTAAAATAATTGAATTATTAATTAATTGCACTATAATTTACTGTTTATGCAAAATAGCCTGTTATCAACAAAGATGACCTTGAATTCAAAAAATTAAGGTTGTATTTAGTCAAAAACCGGGACGTGTAGTGCAATTTTTGCATAATTTAGGGACCTGTAGTGCAATTTTTTGTATAATTAGGGACCTATAGTGCAATTTTGCATAGTGGGGATCTATAGTTCAACATTTTGACTATACAACATGATGTTGAACATTTAGCTTCGCATTCTCAATCTCAATGGTACACTCAAACTAAACAGGAAGATTTAAGAAGTGATAATGTGAAAGCTAAAATCCAAGACAAGGAAGGTATCCCACCTGATCAGCAGAGGTTGATTTTCGCTGGAAAGCAGTTGGAAGATGGTAGGACATTGGCAGATTATAACATTCAAAAGGAGTCAACTCTTCACTTGGTGTTGAGATTGAGGGGAGGAATGCAAATATTTTTTAAGACTTTGACTGGAAAGACGATTACTTTGGAGGTGGAATCTTCAGATACAATTGATAATGTCAAGGCTAAGATTCAGGACAAGGAAGGGATCCCACCTGACCAGCAGAGGTTGATCTTTGCCGGAAAGCAGTTGGAAGATGGCCGGACTTTGGCTGATTACCACATTTAGAAGGAGTCTACTCTTCACCTTGTTCTTCGTCTTCGTGGTGGTTTTTAGATGATGGTTTGTCTTGTTTTGTCTATGTGTCAGTGACTGGTTTAAGTTTGTGGTATGTGTGTTGTGCCATTTTTAATGGCCGTTTATTTTAAGTACTGTGGTGTAATGGGGGTGGAAAGCCCCCATTATTTGAATAAATCTTTGCTTCTCGTTTCAGACATTTGCAGATTAATGTATCTCTGTGTGTTTTTCTCATTATCACATCTTTTAGTTGATGTTTGTTTAAATTTCGGTTGAAATATATATTATAATCAATATCAATTTGTCTTTTAAGGCTATGAAATCGTAGTATAGATAGAAACTTAGTAAAATAGTCGAAGCAACAAAGTTAACTAAAGCAACTAAGTTTAGTTAGAGTAAAATACCATCTCGAACAAAAAAAAAAGTTAAAGAGTAAAATACCCATACCCAATAATCCATGTGGTTTTTTTGTAAATAAGGACCCTGTGATTTTTGGTTTTAAAACTCATGATAATTCAAGCCATTATTTAGAACAATTAAGTGGATATAGATCAATGATAGTACGAAATTTGTGATTTTCTATATTTACATTTTGTTTTACAGATTAATAATAAAAGATTATATCTCTTATTTTAAGTTATTGTTGTTAATTTTTGTAAATATCAATCATTAACTGATTAGTTGTCATCGGTTGTAAAAGCATTATTTGACGATTAGAAATATCAAGCATTTGTAATTGATGTGTTGTCACGAGTTTAGGATATGAGGAGATATAGGTGATAGGATCCATCTGCTCTTTATCTCAAAATTGATTTTAGAGAGAGGATAGAAAAAAAATGGGAGATAATAAAGGATAGATAGACATCTTCTTTTAAGAATGTAATGGTTTTTTTGATATTTTGTCATACCATGTGGGAATTTTGTATTTTATCCCTGCTAAGATTTTTGTCCCCATTGAATATCCAACATCCCCTTTGCTATTTATAACCACCACCTCTGACTTGAGATTTAATGTAACAGCAAATCAGCCAACGAAGGAGAAAAATGGGAACATAAAAAAGTGGTCCAATCTTGTCTGGAGATTGAATTTACAAAATTTAACTAACAATGAAGTAAATTATATGATTTGGGAGAAAAAGAAAATAAATATTTGAGCTATAATATCTAGCAAAATGTATCTCATAAAAGACTAGTCTTTGTAATTCCACCCATAAGCAAACTGAAAAACGGATCTTCTTCTTTTTGTTCATCATTCTCCAAGCTCTTAACGCCTAATCCCGATGTATTAGTAGTTGCAGTTATTGGTTTCTTAATAGATATAAATGCAACCTTATCTTTCGATCCACCAAATTTACGTTTCAAAGTATTTAAACTCGACACATCTTCTACTTCTACTTGTAATGATGATGTATGAACTTTGTCACTAGGTGATGATGATTCAGCCGCTATAACTGAAACCTCTTCTTCCTTTTCAACCACCTGCTTTTCATTCTTCTCTACATTCTTTAAACCTATTCCTTGACCTTGCTTAGAAAGGTCAAGATCGTCATTAGGTTCATCAACTACAAGAAGAAATAACCATATCAATATCCTGTTTTATAAATTGCATTATAGATCCCTATATTATGCAAAAATTGAACTGATCCCTAATTATGCAAAAACTAAACTGCAGGTTCATATATTATGCAAATGTTGAACTATAGATCTCCACTATGCAAAATTGTACTATAGGTCCCTAATTATACAAAAAATTGCACTACAGGTCCCTAAATTATGCAAAAATTGCACTACACGTCCCGGTTTTTGACTAAATACAACGAACTAAAATTAAACAAAATTTTGGTGATTCAAAAAGAAAGAAGAGAAAATCAAGACTAACCGGAAAAATGATGCGAACCTGTTCTGTAAAAATAACATGAAACTATCAAATGAAAAACCGGAAAAATGATACGAACCTGTTATGTATGAGGTCAGGTCCATTGGGAACTCTTCTTTTGCTCATGAAATGAAGTTGAACATGATCATGGTGGTCACCATCCAACATTCCACCATTAATAACTTCCATATGCTTCACTTCTTCTTCTAATTCAATCTTGGTTTCGGATCCTCCATTTTGCAACACTCCCAAAGAAAAATACAACATAAATCCTACAAAGATAATTATAAGAGCAAAGGCCTTATAGTTTCTCATATCTCACTTAATTACTAAATACATCTTTGTTGATAACAGGCTATTTTGCATAAACAGTAACTTATAGTGCAATTAATTAATAATTCAATTATTTTACCTTAATTTGGGTTCTTCTCGAAGCCGGTGCTGATGATGGTGGAGAAAGGTCCCGAGTGGTGGCGGTATTGCTTGTGCAGAGAGCGGCCACGGGAGGGCTTTACCCATCTTCAATTGTTGATGGCCTATCCAAACCGGTTGATGATGGTGGAGAAGTGATGAGTGGCGGCGGTTTCATTGTTCAGGGAGCGGCTTGCGTGGGAAGGTGACGATGGTGGAGAATGAAAGCTCGTGGTTTGTCAATTTGGGTTCTTTGATCTTGAAGAAGAAGAAGGAATAAATGCTAGGTTAATTTTGAGTTTTTTGATTTTGAAGAAAAAGAAAGATTAATGATTTAAAAAATATATATATAATGATTTTAAAAAAAAAACTAATGACATGGAATTGCTGATGACTTAATGCTTAGTTGGCGGTGACATGGAGCTTATGTGGCGATGACCTGGCGCCATGTGGCGTTGACTAACGGTCAATTAACAGAAAATCAAAAAAAGGGCTAACGGCGTCACAAAGTATTGAGATGGAGGGCCAGAAAGGGTAAAAATGAAGATCGGGGGCGGATCGCGCACTTTGGGGAAAGTTAAGGGGCTTCTCGAAGGCTTTACCCAAAAAAAAATCATAGATGCAAATATTAAATTGATTTATCCAAATTTATTAATTTTTGATTTTTTTGATTTTTTTGATTTTTTAGAATTAGTTATGACGATTTTAAAAAAAATTCACGGACGTGCACGTGTTTATTAGTTTTTGTTTTGTTTTTTTTTTCTAAATTCTTTTTTCTTTTTCTTAATTACAATTTGTAGGGGTATTTTGGGTTGAGGCATTTTTTAATAAAAAGACTTATTCTAGGTATTTTTTTTAAATAAGTTTTTTAATAAGCATTGATCTATAATTGACTTTATAAAAAAAAAGACATAATCACATACCTGGTCAATTTAAATGGGCTGTCAGGAATTTAAACAAACCATTTACATATTATAAAATAATCACAAAAATAATAGCACTAAAAATTAATTAATCTTTTTAATTTTTTTTCAGATTCTGAAAATTGTGTCACATACTGATTTTTATATTCTAATTTCATATATATGTGAGGCACATAATGATTAAACGAAGCTGGAATCACATATTTCTTTGGATTGATGTAATGTTCCTATGCCGTATGCACCATATATAAGTTTAGGATATTGGACAAATTCGGTATACCTTAGTAGTAGATCCAATTTTTTTATAGTAAGAATCACCCTGGCCAAGTAAAAGATTGATGCAAGTTAACCGTAATTTGAAAGGATTGTCTTGGGATGTGCAACAGGTTTGTCTAAACCAGCATTTGGTTGAGGAAACAATGTTTCCAGTCATCTATCTCAGACTAAATGGAAGTGACTTCACGCCTCGATCTTGTGATATTAGATAGTTGAATGAGACGGATGCATGAAGGAAAATTGTGTTGTGTGAGATCGGTTTCTCAAATTCTGACATCCAAGCTTTGAAGGATACCGAGGCAGCCCCGTGATTAGGGATTTACTACGTTTGCGAGCAATTTATTCTGGTGTTACAATTCTGAAGATGGAGAAAATATCATCACCTACATAATAAATTCAATGACACAAACTCCCACGGGGAATAGAGATGTTAACACTCGGGTTGCTTCATATTCTTCCCAAGGCCCAAACTCACTAAGCCCGGGCTTCCTGAAACCCGACATCATCGGGCCCTGAGTGAATATTCTCGCCGCTTGGCCTCTTTCGGTCGAAAAGAACACAATACAAAGGCGAACTTCAACGTAATCTCTGGTGCCTCAATTTCTTGCCCGCACTAAAGTGGCATAGCGGCACTACTGAAAAACACACATCTGGATTGGTTCCCAGCCGCTATTAAGTGAGCAATCATGACCAGCACCGATCAATACAACCTCAGCAACAAACCCTTTCAAGATCAATGTAACCTTCATCAAGCAACCATTTTACTGTTGGTTCTGGTCATGTCAATCCTTCAAAAGCAAATAACCCCAACCTGATTTATGATATCTAACCGGAAGATTAAATATCTTACATTTGTGGATTGAATTACACAAACCGACAAATCGGTGTGATCTTATAATGTAAAGTAAATTGTTTTCGAGCAAACTGCATTATCCTTCATTTTCAATAATAAATTAATCGATCCTTAGACAAACACAAGAACGGTTAGTAATGTTGGTGACCCTATTTTGATATACACCATTAAAATAGTTGCACCGGATGGTGTATATGTAAAGGTCGAGCATCCTACTTTTGTCTTCACGAAGCTGAATCAGAAGTTAAGTTATCAGGTAGCGTCCAGTTTGTTGCCTGTTGAATTGAAATTCTGGTTTTCCGAAGGATATCTGAAATGGACATCTGGCCTCTGTTCTGTTAGGAGTCCAATTGCGATAATTTTTAGAACATTCTTTTAAGAATAAACATATATACGTTTCTTGTGCATTATTTCTTGAGCTAATTAAATATGTTATATACTAATATAAGTAAAGCGTGCAATTTAAGTTTACATTTAGCTTGTATATAGTTTGAAATGTTGAATTCATTCTCTTCTGCATTTCAATCTATGTTTCAAATTTCTTCTTTATCTATAAGACAAAATGGTATTCACAATGAGTTATGGTTATCAGAACCAAGTGTTTCGTGGGTTCAAGGGCTAATACTGTATGTGTGGTGATGTGGTGGGAGCCACCTCTAGAATTCTATACCACTTTGTTGATTCTGAGTAATTGTATTCCAGACAAGGATCCTTAGGGGTTGATATATTTTCCCACATGTGTGTTACTCACAAATATCAGTTGCTTAGAATCATGCACCTCTTAGTTTATTCTGGGTGACTTGATATTAGGACTATCATGTGACTGGTTGAACACTTTATTGAAACCGATTTGCAGATTACGTCATTTATATTATTAGTATTAAATTACATGCATTTTCTCTTCATACGAGATCTTCACGTACAACACGCATGAGGAGGTAAAATTCCAAAAAATAAATCAAAATGTTCGGTCATAAACAGTATGCAGTATATATATTTAGAGAAATTTTTCCAAATAGGCCTTGAACTATAGGTCATTTATCTTATGAGAACCTGAACTTTGAAAGTTACCCGTATGGTCCTAGAACTTAATTTTTTTCCCTGTTAATTCCAGCGTCATTATGAAAATACCTGCTGCCTGCTGCCACGGAACTTAAACGATAAAATGAATGGAATTCGATGCAGGGACTAACAGTGGTAAAAATACAAACCATTTAAGTAACTTTGAAAGTTCAATTCCTCATCATGGCCTATATAGTTCGGGGACCATTCGGGGAATTTTCCCATATATTTACATTCTGACGCTGAAATTTCGTTCCACATGACTTGTATGTGTGCCAATCTTAATCTTAGGGAACAAGTAATGTGCCAAATTTCCGATAGTGTCTGGGATACACATTCCGGTGATTATATAAAGAGTCAAATTACACAAACCGTTCAAACACTTTATAATAAAATCCTTCGTGGAACTATGAAATTCTATACCAGGTTAACAAGACCCGACCCGCTCATTTGACAAAAAACCCGGACTAAACCTCAACTCTCTCTCTCTCTCTCTCTACTAATGAACACTGACACCTAAACTGCCGTTTTCATCCTTGGAACAAGAAGAACACCTTTGTGCAACTGTGTTTTTCAAAAATCAGTTGAATCTTGAGCAAAAAATTGAATTTTAGTTTCGAAATTTCGAAACGCTAAACCTTAATTAGGGGTGAGCAAAACAAAACAGAAAAACCGAACCAAACCAAAAAACCGAACCAAACCAAAAAACCGAAAAAACCGAACCGGAAAAACCGAAAACCGACAAAACCGTTCGGTTCGGTATAAGCTTTTTAAAAAACCGAAATGTTCGGTTCGGTACGGTTTTCCTATGCTAAACCGAACCGAAAAACCGAACAAAGAAAATATAAAAACTAAAACATTCTTGAATTTAATTTATATTCTTTAAAAGATTATGACAATGGGATAGAAAATGGAGTAATTTTTGAAAACAAAAATGTTCATATATGACATGAATCGCCCCTAAAAATGTTATAATATGCAACATATTTTTACATAAGTCATGAGTCGATACATTTTAAAAAATCCTTCGTTTATTAATATTTGTTGAAGGTAAAAAACATAAATATTAAATTTTATAAATATTCATTCGATATTATTATTCGTTTACGACTTATATAATATTTGAGTTCAAAAAATACAATTTCTTACATAAATCGATAGCATGAAAATCAAACACTTCATATATGGATTTTCTAAAAAATAAAATGTCTCAAATAAAATATATCCAACTATCGAATAAAACATATACCAAAACCGAAAAAAAACCGAACCGAACATATAGCGAACCGAAAACCGATGAAACCGAACCGATGAAAACCGTTTGGTTCGGTACCGACCCCTTTAAAAACCGAATGATTCGGTTTCGGTTTCGGTTACGGCAAAAAATCGAGCCGAACCGAACCGTGCTCACCCTTAACCTTAATTATCTTGGTTGATATTTAACGAATGTCAATGAATAAAATGTCGTTTTGATCATTCCAAAGAGTAAAACAACTTTGCTTCAATATGTTTCTAGGAAAAGGGTCAAAATCTCGAGCTACAAGATGAATTTCAGAAGAAAAAAAACGAGTTTAATATTAATTTTAATTTTTTTTAATTTCGAATTTAAGCAATTTAAAATCTGAAAACAATACATAGATTATTTGTGAAATAGAATATAACTTCAAAAACCGTGATGGTTTGATAAATCGATAATATCTGATCTTCTTCTCCGATCTTCTTTACTTTTACAGCAAACCTTAATTTTTTTTTTTCGTTCCTTAATCCTTAACTCTAATACCTGTTTGTTAGAATTTGAATTGCGGATAAAAGTTAAAATAAACAACAAGAAACGAAAGACACAGATGTATGTGCAATACCAAAAACTAAAAAAACCCACGGGAAGATGAAATTATTTTATTATAGAGAACGGATTATAAAGGAATGTCTAATGACTGCTACCAATTAAGTGGGTAAACTAATAACATATACCATACAATGTTTTTATAGGTAAATTAAGATATAAGGATTAATAACTAAATGAGATGGATTTTAAAAAAAAAAAATTTGAGTCATAAACCTAACAATTAGTTTATGACTATTCGCTGGGTTGACAGGGACCGCACAAAGGGCAAGATGTTATTCGAGTGAAGTTTCCATTTGTCTTTAATTGGCTTATTTCCAAGTCTCCATTGATCGACGGTCGTCATGGTTTCGGACTTAACGGCGACAAGTGATCAATCAGGATGTGTGCTTTTCAGTAGTACAGCTATGCTGCTTAAGTGCACATTCTAATTGGTCACACCACATTTCGATGTGCATTTTTAAGGAGTCTTAGCCATAATTCAAACACAATACACGACCACATTCATAACACAACCCTTACGAGGCAAACTATTTGGAATTTTTTCACTAATTATGGTTTTCTTATAGTTTTATCATAAAATGGTCATTGTATATATATCAATTTTTTAACAAAATATTCAAGCATTATACATAAAAAAAAAATAAGACAAATCCTAACACAATTAATATTATAGTAATGTTAGCCTTTGGTGTTTTAAAAATAAATTTAAAGATTTTGAATAAAACTTTTAATTATAATTGTTTTTATTATAATTAATATATAAAAATAAAAATAGTAATAATTTGTTTTGTACTTAGATAAGGCGTAAATATGATATTAGAGAATTAGATACAAATTGAATTTAAAAACTTAATATTCATGAAGATGGACAAGTTTACAAATATTTTTTTAGTATTTGAATTATTTTAAGATAATTGAAATAATTTTAAACTCTTTTTTAAGTTAACATTTCATTTTATTAAAACTATAATTAAATTTGTCTCAACCTTAATTGAAAACTTAGACAAAAATAATATAATTTTATAGAATAATAATATTTTAACTATGTTTTATCACGGTAAATCACATAACCTCTTCTTATATATATATGATCACATACCTAGTTAAATTTGAGATTGTCAGGATATTTTTTGTTACTTCCTCCGTCCCAAAAATAATGTCCACATTACTAATTATGGTGTCTCAAAAATAATGTCCACATTACTAATTATGGTGTCTAAAAAATAATGTCCACTTACCATTTCAAGACAAATTTTTCTACCCTTTTCCTTTATTACCCCTACTTTTCTTTTAATTTATAATTATTTGAATTATTATTTTATACTTGATTGCATTTTCCTAGGCATAGGAATAGGCGTGCATTATCATTGACATTTATTAGGGGTATTTTTGTACATGTAGGCTTTAATAGTGACATTTCTTAATATGTGTGAAAATGCTAAGTGGACATTATTTTTAGGACGGAGGGAGTACAATAGATGTCAAAATGTCTGGGAAGTAAACCTCCTATGCAAATTAATTAACTAAGCTTGCTCTAGGTATAGCCCAGTCGTACCGGTCTCTAGTTAACAAACGCCATAAATCATCTGGTGGATCTCTAAATGGGATTGGACTCTCCGGACTATTCGCACCAAATTTGGCCATCCAGTCTGTACACATATTTGCTTCACGATAAACCCAAATGAATTTGAAATGCTTCTTCTCTGCCAAGATATCTAGGCAAGCTCCTATGATATCATTCGCGAATCCTCTTGAATTCACACCGCCCTTCACTAGCACGTGTAATTCATTCGAGTCAATTTCATTGGCAAGGGATGTGTACCCTCGACTCATAGCCATATGCAACCCAAAATGTACCGCAAGTAATTCCGCTTCAAAGGGTGTCCGAGTGACACAATTTCTCGCAAACCCTCCCAAATAGTCTACACAACTATTGCGAAACAACCCTCCTACTCTGGCTAAATATCTATCCATATCAAAGGAGCCATCAACGTTTAATTTAAATCCTGTTTTCGGCTTAACCTATTTTACTAGTATATTCTTAGCTGATACAATTAACCCTTCATCCCTGTCGACACCCCATGAACGCACATAGTCCTTAACTGCATTTACTACAATAGTCCGTTACTCACTCACCGTTTTTTCCTTTGCCGGGTGATCGAAAAGTCTAGTATTTCTATCCAACCAAATTTGCCAAACCATCGCCACCATGATGAAACGCAGCTCTAGCCCATGAACTAGCCTTTTGTTAGAGAGCAATTCAGACCACTTGCTAAAATCCTCCCTGCCTACCTGCTGCACCACATGGTTGACATCTGTTGTACTCGATTTTCTCACGGACTTCTGCTGCAGAATTACAATTCTAGGCTGATTCTGAGATTGCTATTGCAGGTCGAGACCCAGCTGATCACATGATTGTTGTCCAAGTTCTCGGCTGGACCTGCTGTCCATATACTCCCTATTGCTGATAGTTCTGGACCGGAGTAGATGACCAACTGACAACTCCCCACACACCTGCCTTGCTATTGTATCTTCATGTCCCGCCACTTGTCATCCATTCTGTAGCTGCTGCTGCAATCCACCCATCCCAACAACCCCTGCTGTACAATTTCTTTCCAAGACTCTGTATCTGCTACATTTTAAGAACAAATGATCCGCCGTCTCCGACACTTAACCACAAATCTGACACACCGAATCATCCGAGATTCCTCTTAAAGCTAGATTCGCTCTGGTTGGAAGACGGTCCCAAAGCACCCGCCAAAGTAGCATTTTAATTTTCTATGGGAATTTGAGCGACCAAATCATATCCCACTTAAAATTCAAGCTATTTTCCGCCGGAACCAACTTATTATATGCTGACTTTACTGAAAACACCCCTGAGGACTCCAAGTTCCATTTAAACGAGCTCTCATTTCCATTCACCATTTCCGAAATGCTACCTTCTGATATTTCTTGACCCGCTAAGATATTTTTACACATCCTTGAATCTGAAGGCTTTACAGCCCGTTATATAAAACCATTTCAAAAATACTTTTGTTTCAACGCTTCAACTCACAACGCCGTATTATTCCGTAGAATTTTCCAACTTAATTTCCCCAAGAGCTTTTTATTGCAATTACGCGCACTTCTAAGTCCCAAACCTCCATTTTTTTAGGACGACACAGCATGTCCCACGACAACCAATGTATTTTCCTTCCCTCACTCGATGAGACCCAATTAAAATTTCTTATGTTTCTGTCAATTTCTTCACACACATGGACCGAAAGTTTCATAGTTTGCATTATATAGGTAAGAATAGCCGAAAACACCGATTGTGCAAGTGTAACTCTACCCGCTAAGGTCAAATGTTTACTCTTCCAATTCGTTAGTTATTCTCCATACTCGAAGTTACGCGCCGAAAGAAACCTCAAGGAAGGCGTTGTGATCTTATCGGTGTAGACCCTTAAAGTATCGTTCAACGTGAAACAACTCCTTCCCACTAGATTACCGGCTCTATCATTTGTGACATATCTGGAAAAATAGATCAACGACTTCTCCTCGCTCATTGTTTGTCCCGTTTCGTCACGGAATATGCTTAAGACCTCCTTGACAAGATCCACTTGCTTTTCTTTCGCTTCCGCGAACAGATCCAAAAAACATATAGGATATCGGAGGACTGTCAGGAATTTAACAAACTATTTACATATTACAGAATTATCACAAAAATAATAGCACTTAAGTTTTAATTAATCTTTTTAGTTTTTTAAGATTCTAAAATTGTATTGATTAATTAGTGATTAATATTCTAATTTTTATATGTGAGGCACCTAAACGAATAATTCATTATATAATAAACCGAAGGTGGAATACATATTCCTTTGGATTGATGTAATGTTCCTATGAACCCTATCTAGTTTTAGGGTAATGGACCGACTCGGCATATACTTTAGATCCAATTTTTTATAGTAAGAATTACCCTGTAAAAAAACGATTCAAGTTAACCGTAATTTGAAAGGATTATCTTGGAATGTGCAACAGCTTAGAAAACTCGCCTAAACTTTGGAGTTAGGATTTTTGGAAACAATGTTTCTAGTCAACTATCTCAGACCAAATGAAAGTGACTTCACTACTCGATCTTGTGATCGTAGATAGTTAAATGAGTTCGATGCATGAGGGTAAATCGTTTTGTGTGAGATCGATTTATCAAATAAGACATCCAACAACTTAAACTCCCACAGCTTCATTCACGTATAAAGGAAAGGAGATTTTTGCTTTATTTTTTTCCCGAGGCCCAAACTCTCTAAGCCCGGGCATTCTGACACCCGACATTATCGGGCCTGAGTGAACATCCTCTGATGCTTGGCCTCTTTTTTATAATAAAAACCAATAAGAAGGCGATCTACCACTTAATCTTCGATACCTCAATGTATTACTCGCACTTAAGAGACATAATTAATCTGTGCAATTTAAGTTTAAATTTAGCTTGTATATAGTTGGGAAAATACACCTGTATCCGTACGTACCTAGCGTTTCAAATTTTGACTTCTGAGTAGCCAAGGTTTTAAAAGTGACAAATCAGTACCCAAGGTTTCAATTTTATGACTCCGTTAGAGCTTGCCATTAGTTTCTTCGTTAAGTGTCACGTAGTGCCTACGTGGCGCATTTGTGGCGCTTGCATGGCGTGTATGTGGCAGATTGTTCACCCGCTATGTAGGCGCCACATGGTATTTACTATTTAACAGAGAAATTAACGGTAGGTATTAACGGAGTCACACAAATAAAATCTTAAATACTGATTTGTCACTTTTAAAATCTTGAACACCCAAAAGTTAAAAACCAGATTTGATGAGTACTCTAAGAAATTATCCCTATATAGTTTGAAATGTTGAATTTATTGTCTTCGGCATTTCATTCTATTACATACATTTTCTCTTCACACGAGATCTTCACGTAAATCACCGCATGAGGTAAAATAAAAAAAAAAATACAAAATGTTAGGTCATAAACACGTATGCAGTTTATATATATATATATAGAGAGAGAGAAATTTCTTCAAATGGTCCCTGAACTATAGGCCAATTATCGTATGAGAACCCGAACTTTGAAAGTTACCCATATGGTCCTAGAACTTCATTATTCTTCCTGTAAATTCCAGCGTCTAACAGACGCAGTCAGATTTTTACCGTTAAGTGGCATGTGGTAAAGATGTTCGAGGACTAAACCGGTAAAATGGATAGTTCAGGGATCATTTAGGTAATTTTACTTATTGATAATTACCAAAACACCTGCTGCCACGTGGACTTAAATGATAAAAATGAATGGAATTCAATGCAGGGACTAGCGGTGGTAATATAAATTTCGAGGACCATTTCAGTAACTTTCAAAGTACAGGTTCTCATCATGGCCTTTATAGTTCAGGGACCGTTCGGGGAATTTTCCCATATATTTACATTCTGACGATGAAATATCGATCCACAAGATTTGTTTATGTGCCAATCTTATTGATCTTATGTATTTATCTTAGGGAACAAGTAATGAACCGAATTTCCGGTAGTGTCTGGAATAAACGTTCCGGAGATTACTTGAAGAGTGATATTACACAAATGGTTCACACACTTTATGATAAATTATCAAAATAATCGCGAAACTATGAAAGTGAATCCTCATCTCATGGACTTGTCGATCCTGATGTGCCTCCCGGATTTGGATGATGAGCAATTATAATATGAAAAAGTCGTATGAGCATAGATGTATTCCTTTTTGTTTTGTTATAAAAAAGTTGATATAATAATATTGAATGGAAATTGTCATATTATATATGAGAAGAGAAAGAGTAAGAGTTAATTACTAAGTTGTATGTATAAATTATGAATTTAAAAGTCAATAACTTCTTGGCTTGTGCTTACAAGTTTAGTATTTTAATTGAAACCATTAAAAAATAGACTTCTTCTTCTATCCAGGGAATTACCATGTAATTTACTGGTTTTACCTGGGTACAGTGCAAATTTGTGCCATACTTTACTTTTTCTGGATTGATTTTAGTAAGTTAAAGGTAGGCCCAATTGGAGAAATAATTAGCCTTTCCTCGGTGTATGATGGTGTTTGTTTCTTTTTAAGTTTTAACCCACATTGAGTAATATATATAAATTAACCCCAGATGTTTTTTTTGTTAATTTTTAACCCCCACTGAGTGATATATATAAATTAACCCTAACTTTTTACCCTTGCAGGCCCGAAAGCCGATGTTTAGCCTTCTAACTTTTATCCCTTACTGAGAAAAAATCCTGAATCTGCCTGTAAATGACTATTTCTTTGTTCTTTATGATTAAGAAGAATGATTCGCACCTTATTGAAATTATTATTATTTCATTATATTTGGACGGTCAATTACATAAACAAACATAAATTGACTAATTTTTGTTCTTGCTGAATGTTTCAATCGCTTCACAGTATTCACAAAAGCATAGACTTATTAGCTAATAGCTAGTATATAATTAGGCTAATTAGCAGTTTCCTTCCATCCAAAAATCTCATTAATTCTTCATATTCTTAACAAAACATGAATTCTTATTACATGCTAATTACCTTAATTTGCATAGTACTAACCTTTCAATCTTTCACAACCTTTGCAACTCCAGCACCCGAAGACAAAAACTTAAAAACCTATATCGTTCAAGTCGAAAAACCCGATCAAATCTTCACCAATTCCGACGAAATAGACGGTTGGTATAGCTCATTTTTGCCTCCAACTCTGGCAAGCTTGAGCGAGGACCCTCGAATAATTTATTCGTACCACAATGTGCTTTCAGGCTTTGCTGTTAAGCTTTCACCAGAAGAAGTCAAAGAGATGGAAAAGAAGGAAGGGTTTATATCCGCGAGCCCAGACCAAGAATATCAAGTGCACACAACCCATACTCCCGATTTCTTGGGGCTGCATCAAAACTCGGGATTCTGGAAAGATTCGAATTTCGGCAAAGGTGTGATTATTGGAGTATTAGACACCGGAATATTCCCGGATCACCCCTCGTTCAGCGATGTTGGAATGCCTCCTCCGCCTGCTAAATGGAAAGGAAAGTGTGAATTCAATTTAACTTCTTGTAACAACAAATTAATCGGTGCCAGATTTTTCTCGAGTCGACAATCGTTTTTGAACGATACTCAGACGCCGATCGACGAAAACGGTCATGGAACCCATACAGCAAGTACGGCTGCCGGAAGTTTCGTGGAAGGCGCGAATTTATTCGGATTGGCTAACGGCACTGCTGTAGGTATAGCACCTCTAGCCCACATAGCAATGTATAAAGTTTGTGACTTATCCGCCAGCTGTCCCTGGGTCGACATATTGGCCGGAATGGACGCGGCTATTGAGGATGGTGTTGATGTGCTCTCGATTTCCCTAGGTGGATTCTCTAGCTCTTTCCACACTGACACTATTGCCCTTGGTGCGTATAGCGCGATGGAAAAGGGTATTTTCGTAAGTTGCTCGGCTGGAAATAGCGGACCGTCGAATACTTCGTTATCGAACGAAGCACCGTGGGTTTTGACGGTCGGAGCAAGTACTATTGATAGGAAACTAAAGGCGAGCGTGACGTTAGGAAATAACAAAGTATTCGACGGTGAAACTGGCTTTCAGAGTTCGAATTTTCCTGCAAAAATGTTTCCGGTCATCTATCCCGGACTAAATGAAAGTGACTTCAATGCTCAATTTTGTGATAGTAGTTCATTGAATGGGACCGATGTACGAGGTAAAATTGTGTTGTGTGAGACTGGTTTTCTCAAATCCGACATCCAAGCTTTGAAGGATGCCGGGGCAGCCGCCATGATTATAAAAAACACTATGAGACGGGGGTTTACTACGTTTGCAAGCGTCCAAGTTATTCCGGCGATACACGTCAGTTTTGAAGATGGGGAAAAAATCATAACCTATATAAATAGAACGCTAAATTCGACGACGGAAACTCCCGCGGCTTCTTTCACGTATAAAGGAACAGTAATCGGAGATGTTAACGCTCCGGCAGTCGCTTCATTTTCTTCCCGAGGCCCGAACTCTCTTAGCCCGGGAATTCTGAAACCCGACATCATCGGACCCGGAGTGAACATTCTCGCCGCTTGGCCACTTTCCATCGAAAACAACACCAATACGAAGGCGAACTTCAACGTAATCTCCGGTACCTCAATGTCTTGCCCACACTTAAGTGGCATAGCGGCACTACTGAAAAGCGCACATCCAGATTGGTCCCCGGCTGCTATTAAGTCAGCGATCATGACCAGCGCCGATCAATTCAACTTCGGAAATAAACCCTTTCAAGATCAATGGAACCTTAATCAAGCGACCATTTTCGCCGTTGGTTCCGGTCATGTCAATCCGTCAAAAGCATATAACCCCGGCCTCATATACGATATTCAACCTGAAGATTACATACCTTACCTTTGTGGATTAAATTACACAAACCGACAAGTCGGTATCATATTACAACGCAAAGCCAATTGTTCGTCGAGCATACTTGAAGCACAACTGAATTATCCTTCATTTTCGATAAAAAATGAATCGACTCCTCAGACTTACACAAGAACGGTGACTAATGTTGGTGCACCTATATCGACATACACCGTTGAAATAGTTTCACCGGAAGGTGTAGATGTAAGGGTCGAGCCTCCTACGCTTGTCTTCACGGAGTTGAATCAGAAGTTGAGTTATCAGGTAACGTTTAGTTCATTGGCCGTTGAGTTGAACTTCGAGTTTTCAGAAGGATATTTGAAATGGACGTCTGGCTACTACTCTGTTAGGAGTCCAATTGCGATAATTTTCAAAACATTCTTTTAAGAATAAACATTCATATGATTTAATTAACCCTGTAATATACTTAAGAAAATAAAGTGTGCAATTAATATATACATATCGCACACAGTTTGGAATAATAATGAATTTTAAGTTGAATTTATTCTTATCAGCATTTCGTGCTTTGTTTTCAATTCATATCTATAATACCAAATGGTATTCACAGTGAGATAGGAGACGATTGTGGGAACTAAATGTTGTGTGAGACAAGGACTATACATCTGGTTGATGCTGTATTAGCGAGTGTTGAGGGCTTAGTTAATATAATAGCTTAAACATTTCAGGATAGTGCAAAGAGACCCCACTGGATTTTTCTTATCTATACAATACCTTTCACATATCCAGGCCCAGGTGTAACATATATATCCAAACAATTCTGAATAATTTTTATTTTTTTGTCAAGGGAAAATTGTGAATAATAAGTAGGCAGATTCACTTGGAAAACAAATTCCTCGAGGCCTGTTGAAATTGTAAATGATGATCCCTTATTACGACTAGCCTGGCTTTATAATGTTTAATGGACCCATTTTGTGTTTAATCTGGACCGGTAATACATTTAAACAACATATATAGTAAAGTCACAATTGGAAAATCAAACTAAACTGCACAGGCATATAATTGTGATCAAACTCATACAAGAATACATCGTTGAAGTCCACTTTAGAATCGTTCAGAAAACATGGCATTTCTCCAACTGTTAAATAAGTAAAAGTTAGTTGATAAGTTAGTTTCGGATTCAGCTCGGAGAAGACAAGTATAGTCGGCTCAACCATCACATCATAACCGGTTGGTCGCAAAATCTCAACCATGTATTCATAAATAGGTACACCTACATTAGTAACTGTTCTCGTATATCTCTGAGGCGTTGAAGAATTTCTAATAAAAAATGAAGGGTAGTTTAGTTGTGCTTCAGGTATGCTCGATTTTCCAAGCAATTTATATTCTGTCGTAAGATGATTCAAACTTGTCGGTTTGTGTAATTCAATCACAAAGGTAGGGAATGCAATCTTCCGAAGAACATGAGCCTCTGTCGTGTGAATCGTACACAAGATCAAATTGCATATAAGAGACACCCTTTCGATTTTTTACGACTTATTCGTGTATTGAAACATGATTTAAAAAACAATCTGCATTTTTTAGTGATTTAAATTGTATTGGTGTGTGTTTTAATGAGTATAGAAATCATAAATATCTGACTTCTTAATGATTAAAACTTATATTTGTGTCTCACAATGAGTATCTTTTTTTTTTGGTGGACCTATATTGCAATTAACTAAGCAACTAAAAAAAATTATTTGATGTTGGACACTCAAACAAAGAAAACAATCTCTGAAATCTGCTTTAATCATCTCGATGAATGCGCAACAGAGATTCATTCACCAAAAGAAGCAAAAAAAACACAAAACTATATAATTACTGAAGTAATCACATAAGCAGAAAAAATTATATACTTATCAGCCTCATTTCAAAGTAATCACAAACACTAAAACTATTGCCAATAATTTTAAAGAAAGGAGCATGTATGTCTCTTAATTAGAGATAGAGACATGTCCAAGTAGTCTTAACAATTGATGAATTAAAAATGTAATAGCTAATATAACAAATACAATGTTGTCGTACATATTCCATTCTAACCTGCTCCTCATGCCTTGTCCCCTAAATATAGAGTTTTCTGTTCATTCTTCTCTTTCAGCCGTTCAATATATTATAATCATCCTTAAGTTCTTCAACATGAATGCTGGAATAAAAACGGGTTTATTAGGATGCTCCCTAATTTCCAAGCTGAAATGTATAGAAAGTAGATTCGTATAAATATTCTTTAATATAACATCACCAAATGAAACACGTTCCTCACATGCTAATTAACATAATCCATCTTATAAGCTCAAGAGACGCCTTAGTTATTGCAAATGACCATCTATTATGCATTAAAAAAAATATAGACTAATACATCATTCTTCTTGAAGACTCTTGTCATCATACGCTTTCGGTGACACAATAATTCGTCAGCATTCTGGCACTTGGACTGGTGAACAATTTTCAATTTCTAATGGTTTTTTTTCCTCTGCATAAGTATCTGAAATTATATTCTTGTATTCTGCAATAAAAAAAGGTTTTTTTTTTTTTTTTATCAACAAAAAAAAAAAAAAAAAAAAAAGAAAAAAAAAAAAGGTTTTTATAACTTCATGTAAGATAATAATATTTACTTTTTTTTTGTTTCACTCCTTCCAAACTGCACCATATCTTGGTACTACAAAGTTTAATATAGTAGCAAATGATTTAGTCTAATCAGAAAATAGTCCACCATAGCAGGATCAAAGTGGACCAATTCCTGAGAAAATGGTCCCTCAAGTTAATATCTACTCTAAAGAAAAAATTGAAATACAAATATTATATTTCAAGTTCAGTTAAGAAATATATGCATAAATATAAAAAGTAAAAACATTTTGTGTTTTCTAGATTTTACTTGCGAAAATTAAATGGTTGTTGAAAGAGAATGATATTTGTGATGATGGTGGTGAAAAAAATATTTTAACTGAAAAACAATAATGGTGTACCCATATTTGAAAATCGCCAGGATTGGATCGGAAAAGGGATTTGTTTGGAAATTTTTAATTTTTTTCGGAAGAACAAAATTCAATCCAATTCTAATCCAAAAAAACCGGAATTAAAATTCCATTCCGATTTCGGAACACTCGAAAATTTTTGGAATTTCGGAATTTTCGGAAATCCTATATTTTATTAGTTTAAATTTCTTTTTGGAAATACTTGGTACATTTATTTTTATAAATTTTGGATAGTTCGAAATTTCATATTTATTATCATTCATAAAGTTAAGATTTGATCATTTTTTAAAACGTAAACAAAATAAAGTAAAATATACAAGTTAAACTTTTAGACATGAAAAACATTATTTTAATTTTTCATTAAATCTTCAAATTCAATATGATGTAAACTATTGAGTTATATTGTTAAAAAATGAAATTTCAACAGTATTAAATCTTTAAATACTCAAATCTTTCACCATCTGAAATTTAATGATTCGATACGTTTATTATAAACAATTTACTAGCAAAAACTTCATTTCCTACAATAAAGTCTAAACACTTACCTGCAAAATAAACAGATAGTGGTACATATTACCATACATAATTTTTAAAAAATAGTATAAATTACATCACGAAATTCTCAAAATATGTATTTATTATAGCAACTTGACAAAAAAAATTATAGCACGAAGTTCTCGTTTACACACGATAATGGCTAGTACCAATCATCGAGAAATCTTTCACTAGTGAGGAAGACTTGCGTGCAAGACCTTATAAGAAAACTAAATTAGATTCATGTTATCATGAAATATTGAATTCATTGATAAAGAAAAAATCATTACAAAGGATTTATATGTTCCACAAGAAATTTAATTCTTAAATACCTTTTAGTTGACACAACCTTACGTGTTTATATATATATATATGTAAATATTTTTTGTAGTATATACGTAAATACACATATATATAACAATATTTTAAAATATATAAATAATATTCAGGAAAAAAGTTTCAGAAAAATAATTGGAAAAACCGAAAAAATATCGGAAATTGATTTCGGATCGGAAGTCGGATATTCCAAAATTCTACAATGGTATTCCAATTTCAATACAAAAAAAGTCGGAAAAACCAAAAATCGGAAATTCGGAAATCAAAAATGGATTTTTTGGATCGGAATTGGCCGAAAATCAAATTTTTCCATTTCAATTCCGCCCCTAGCCGTATTAGTGTTTTGGTGTGGAGAGAACAACAATAAGAGAAGAGATTTGATAGAAGATACGGTTTGAAATATGTAAATTTCTCTATTCTTTTTCTTTTAATCAATTTTTAATATGTAAATTTTTAATTTTTTTGATTTTTTTAAAATTAGTTATGGCGATCTTTAAAAAAAAATTCACGGACGTGCGTTGTATGTATGAATTAGTAATAGGTGGCAGTGGTGGTGGTTGTTGTTGTTGTTTTTAATGTGGTGGTGCTTGTGATGGTGGTTGAGGTTGTAGTGGTGGTGGTGGTTATTGTTGTGGTGGGGTGATGATGGTGGTTGTGGGGTTGGTGAATAGTGGTGGTAGGGTAGTGGTGGTAGGAAGCGATAATAGGAGTATTTTTGTCAAGAAGTGTTTTTAATAAATATTTTTATTAAAAGATATTTTTAGCGAATAAACTTTTTAATAAGTATTTATAGACAAATGGTTCAAAATTTATTTAACGAATTTCAAGTGTTAAATAAATTCTTTTTTATAATATAAATCATTCTTATAAAGAAAAAAGTAAAAAAATGCATAAATATAACACCGACACTTTTCAGCCATCTATTAAATTTTTTATGTTACATTTAATATTTTTGTCTTACTATTAACCTTAAAAATTTGAAATTTCTGAACAAATCTTTAATGAATTTTTATTATAATAATATATAAATTAAAATTAACAAGTCAAACTGGAAAAACTAATTTTGTTTAAGTAAGAGGTACAAATAATATTAGAAAAAAAAATTAACGACATGATTAGAAAAATTTAAATTTAGTAAGTTTGATATCTGTGTAGAGATTTGGGGACAACTCCACTAATATAGTTTTATTTTTAAATTGTTTTCATTTATAGATAAATTAAAATTTTATTAAATTATTATTAATATGACATCTAATTTTTACTTAAAACAAATGTTAAATTTATCTCAAATTTTTAAAATTAAATAAAACTCATATACCATGATTAAATTTAATAGTATTTTTTACTATATTATATGTATTTTAATGTGATACTTTTATTATGAATTAATGCCTAATAATTCTTTCATGTTATTTTTTTTTACCATAGTCATCATTTACAATTCCGTAAAAGACATCATACATTTAGTTTTTTTGGGTCTTTTTTTATCACAACCGTTGTTGACCCTTCTCTATATGGTTAGTTATATTTAAGAATTGATGTCTTATTATTTTTTTTGTTATATAGGAGAGCCACTTTGGACTCGGAGTCATTGACTCGGTTCGAACCTATACCAATAGATTAGATGACTAAGAACCCGTTTGGGATTAATTATTTTGGAGCTAAAAGCGCTTTTTTATTAAAATTAAATTATTTGTAAAAATTATTAAAAAATATTTTGACATCTAAAATCACTTTAAGTGATTATTTTAATAATCACTAATCTAGTGCTTTTCCTAAAAGTGATTATAAGAGTCTAAAAAATTGCTATGGATCTAAAATCACTTTAAGTGATTATTTTGAAAAGCAATCCCAAACGGGCACTAAGGCCCTAGCCAATGAGCTATTTTCAACAGGTTTGAATGTCTTATTATGTTCATGCTTGCTTAACTAGTAAAAAAATTTAGGGTGAATTACCCAAGGGGTCTTGAGAAAAATTAGTGTGCCACATAGAAGCTACTAAATTTCTCTCTCCTACTTAGAGGCCACAAAAATGTTAAAAGTCATTATTACCCTTACAATTTAAAAATCATAAAATATTATAGAGACTCTTCGTTACCCGCTCAAAACACTTCTAACATTACACTCTCTCTCCTCTCTCTTTCTGCAACTTTCTCTCTCTGATTAACACGACACTGAAGCGACACTCAGCACTCCGGTGACCACTGTAACCGCCGCTCAGCACTCCGGTGACCACTGTAACCGCCGCTCAGAACTCCGTTAACATCTCTAAACAACAACCGATCAACGTTCGATCAAAACTCAGAACTGTAACCGACATTTTGAGGAAAAGCAGAGCACCGATCAACAATACAGCGGCGATAGACGGTAGATTACTGATTAAATCGACGAGTTACTGATTAAACTCAGAAAAATGGCTAGTTCATCGCGCGCAAGGAGTTCGAAGAAGGATAAAAAGGTATTAAAGACCTTTGTTTTTTACTTTTTGCTGTGTTTTTCGTATTTTGTTGAGCATTAATACGAACCTTAGGATTATGTTAGGTTTTGATTAATGCTCAGCAAAATAAGAATGTTTAATTTCTGTGCATGTTACGTTTTATGTTTAGATTGTGTTTATTAGGCTTTGCATGTTCTGATTATGTTAGATTTTCTTATGAACTGTTAGATTTTGTTTTTAATCTGAGTATATTTTAGGAAATTCTATTGAAAATTACCTATTTTGGTCATACTCAGTGAAATTGAATAGTTTAGTTGATAACAGTAAGATTAAAAGCTCAGAAAGATTGAAATTGTATGATGTTTGGTTGATAATACTAGTTAGAATGTTATGAAAGATGATAATTATGCTCAATATGTTGTTTATGAGATCATAGATGCAAATACTCAGAACTTTTTGCGCATACTCAGTACTTTTGGCCAAAAACTCAGAACTTTTTGTGCATACTCAGAACTTTTACGCATATACTCAGAACTTTTCCCCCGCATACTCAGAACTTTTTACACATGCTCATTACTTTTGCTCATACTCAGAACTTTTGTTCATATTCACCATGCTTTATTCATAGTGTTATGCCCAGAAATGTTATGTTAAAGTATTGCTCAGAACTTTAATGCTCAGAAACTGTTATGCTCACTAAAATTTGCTCTGCTATATGTTTTTGCAGGAAAAGCAACCCAAGGAAAAGACTGATCTACAATATAGATCAACACTTGTTGGATTGTTCACTATAATAAAGAATGACAAATTCAAGGTAGAGTTTCTCGGGAAAGCCAACAAGACACCCTTCCACCGACTGTGGATGGGTTTATTCGAGAAAAGACAAGAGTACCAGGTTTTTAAGAAATCCGATCTTGTTACTAGACAAGTTATAGAAACTTTCGACAGAGAAAAACAAAGATTCATCATTGCGGGTAAGCGATTGAAAATGACTGCGAAAGAAGTCAAGATTATTATGGGGATAGAGTGTGGGAAGGTTGAGTTGCCTGATTTCACAGAAGATGACCTAAACGAAAACAGTCAATGGTACACAAGAAACTTTGGTGATCTGAAAAAGGGAAAATTAAACCTGAAGAAGCTGGAAGAAAGAATAGAAGTGATACTAGATGGGCCGGTTACTGAGCAAGCTCAGGAGGATATGGCGATATTACTGAGCTTGTACACAGTAACGGCTCTTTTGTTTGCAACTAGAAATTATAATGTTAGGAAGCCCTTCTTAAAGTTGTGTGAAGACCTACACAACATGAGGAAGTACGATTGGGCTAAGGGTGTTGTGGAGGATACGATGACGGGGATAAATACTTTCGAGGACGTGCATTCCGTTATGGGTGGATTGTGTGTACTTATGGTAAGTAGTACTTTGATATAAATTTGTCCTTGCTCAGAACATTGTTCAAACACTCTGAACTTTTTTGCCTATACTCAGTACTTTATCTTTAAACCTTGCAGGCATGGTACTATGAGCATGTTGAGGTCGGTTGTTTGAGGGATGCAGGTGCGAAACCCAGAATTTTAAAATGGGATTACTTCACTGGCTTTAGAAAGGCAGACCCACTTCGGGTCACCGAGGACAAGGTAAACAAAGTATAGTATGTTTTTTTAATTTTACTGAGTATGAAATATTAGTGGTTAATTTTGTTGTGTAAATGTTTATAGGTGCATAGAAGGAAACTAGAGCCAACTGATGAAGAAGAACAATGGCTTGTAGTACCCATAATACCCGAAGCTGAAGTACAGAATCAGGACAATGCTGAGGATAATCAAGCTGTTGATGGTGGTAATGAAGGTGTTGAGCTTGAGGGTGGTAATCAAGCTGTTGATGGTGGTAATGAAGGTGTTGAGGCTGCTAATGAAGGTGTTGGTGTTGGTGTTGGTGTTAATAATCAAGATGTTGGTGTTGTTAATCAAGGTGTTGAGTGTGGTAATGTAAATGTAGATGATGTTGTTCTTAATCAAGAACTTGAGGATATAAATGAAGATGAGGGTGCTGATAAAGATGCTGTTGAGGTTGATAACGATAAAAATGACGATGATAATGAAGTTAATGGAGAAGGTGGGAATGATGAGCGTGAGGATTGGAATGATGAGCCTGTGGATGATTGGCTTAACTCTCATGGGGATGGTGAAGAAATTGATAGGGAAGAGATGGTTAATAATGAGATGGTTGAAGAGGAAGAGCGACACACGGATGTATCGAGTGATCCAGAGGAGATGGTAGTGGAGGACTCGTTAGAAGATGGTCCACCAAAAGGAGGTGAAGACGAGAAGATGGAAAGTGCTGAGTTGTCTGAGAAAGCCAACACAGATGAGCCTGAGGGAGTTAAAACAGGCAAAATGGTGGAAAACAAGGAGGTGGGCTCTTCAAAATACACATCCTGTGGTGCAAAAGAGATGGGATCGGGGTCGAAGAATCCTTTAGTGTTGAGCATGCGTGAGAGAATAAATGATGCCGTGTGTGAAATTGAAAGATTGACAGAGGAGATTCAGAGACTAGAGAATGATAATATGGTGTTAAAGGTGTTTGAGAATAAAAATGTTGAACTTAAGAAAAATAACAAACAACTGAGCAGGAGGCTGGAATCAGTTGTAGAAGAATTGAAGGAGACTAAAAACAAGTGTGAATCACAGGAAACGGAGAACCTTAATCTGAAAAAAGAAAAAAATAGACTCGTTGAAGAGAACAAGAATCTGAGCAATAGACTCAGACAAATAGAAAATGAATATAAAATAATGGAGGATGGACAGGAATCTCTTGTGAATGGATCTTTGGAGATAGAAGAACAAAATAAAAAACTCAAACAAGAGATCGCATCGCTCCAAGAAATTAACAAGATGGTGAGAAGAGGGGAGGTTGAAGTGGAAGAAGAAGATGAGGAGAAAAAAGACGGGGAGGGAGATCAGGTTATGAGTCGGGAGGAGGAGGTTAAACTCGATGGTGTGGTGAAGATGGCGTGTGAAGAAAACCAGGGGACCGCGAGTCAGACAGTTGCGGGACCAAGCAAAAAACAAGAGACAAGGAAAGAATATCGAACATATACTCCGGGATCGATTACCCGGAATGTAAAGTTAAATAAACGATCTGTAAATATCGCTTACACTGATATTGTGGAAGATCAACCGGCTAAAGTAGCAGAGAAAAGGAAGAGAATAACATTACGAGAGAAAAAACCTGCGAAACTTGTCAAGACTAGAACAAAGCCTGAAGAAATCAGATCATCGCAACCACGATTCGATCTTCTGAGTGCATCACAGGACGATGATGAACAGCCAAATCAGACAAAAATGGAGAAGCCACTCAAGAAGCAGGACAAGGGCAAGCAGGTCATGGTAGAAGAGGATAAAGGTCCGAAATGGTTCTATAAGAGTGTTGCAAACAAAGCAGATTATGATTGGTTGATCAATAAGACGAAAAAGCAGCGAATTGACGCAGTATGGGCGAAAGATGCAATTGCTGTATCGGGAAACGAAGCACTGAATGTTGCACACAGATGTGCATTGCCATCTGAGGTATGAATTCTCACCAAGTTAAACAAAACAACACTCAACAAAAAGTTCTGAGTATTTCATATATACTCAGCAGAACCATGGGTATAGTTGAAAACTCAGAACTATTGTTGAGTGCAAACTCAGGACTTTTGTCATGCAAACTCAGAACTTTTTTGTAAAAATCTCAGGTACTTGAAGCTATGCTTTTCATGATAGATGAAGAATTTGGTGATGGAAAGACAGGTCTTCTACACAGAGTTACGTATCAAAACACAGAATGCTACGTAAGTGAATCATATACAATTACATAAAAAAAATAGTTTTAATAAAGTAAACTACTATAATTGATAATTGTATTGTTTTTTTTAACAGCAATACATTGAACGGGATATGGAAGAGTCAAAGAATATATTGGTAAAGGAAGCTTTTGCTAGGAACTGCAAGGAGTTCGATTATACGCTTCTGCCAATTTTCGTAAAAGACGGTCAGAGTGGAAGCCATTGGAGCTTGATGGTGTATGACAGGCAGTATTGTACCTTCAACCACTACAACTCGATATGCAATAAAGGCGAAGGGTCGATAGGTTTAAAGACAGAAATGGCTGCAAAAAGATATCGAGATTACCTAGTGGATTCGGTGCTCAAGGCGAATAATCAAAACCCAGGAGAAGTATACAAACTATTTCACATGGAATCGCCTCAGCAACAACAGGGAAGTTTAGATTGTGGTGTCTTTGTTCTAATATGGGCAAAGAAATTCTATAAGGAAGGAAAATTCTCGAGCCACCCAATCAAACAGAGTGTGGTAAATTCAATGAGGGCCGAGATTGTGAGTAAATTGTTACGCCATGATCAGTTTTCTCAGAGGATCCGTTGTGGTTGAAAATCACTACTTTTTAATCTTGTCATGTAAACTCAAAACTTTTATCATGCTAACTCAGTACTTTTGTCATTCACTATAAACTTTTATCAGAAACTTTTGTCATTCACTATAAACTTTTGTTGGAGACTTTTGTCATCCAAAACTCAGTACTTTGATGATGTAATATTTTGTTTGAACTAATCTTTATCGTATTTTATCGTACTTGTATGTTTATGGTTAAATTGATGTTTATCGTATTTGAATGTTTAGAGCAGATTAATGTTTATTGTTTAATTGATGCTATTAGAACTCTAAATCAACAAAGTATAGAAAATGTAATCAACAAAAAAAGCAAAGTATAGGATAAAACTCAGGAAAAGTCTTAACAAGAGACAAAAACGCAATAAAATCAATAAAAAATGCTAAGTAAAAAGTTCTGAGCATAAGCCATAAACTCAGAAATGTTATGAGTATGTATATTAGAAAAATGTAAAAAAAGTTCATTGTATAAACCCCCTAAGTAAAAAGTTCTGAGCATAAAGTCAAGAACTCAAAAAGTTTTGAGCAAGAAAACTAATAAAAAAGTTCTGAGCATAAGCCATGAACTCAGAAAGAGTTCTGAGTATTGGCTATACACTAAGAAAAAGTTCTGAGCATGGACTGTTAAAACACTATAAGTACTTCGTAAATGAACCAATCAAAAAGTACTAAAGCTTAATACATGATAAAAACAAAAGTTCATTACAAAAGAATCATATGGCAGCCCTGCATGTTGAGCGGTTGTGAGTTCCAATCTTGCGACACCTTCCACATCGCATGAGCCTAACTAGTTTCTCGGTAAATGAACGATGACGCTTAGACTGAGGCCTGCCAGGTGGAACTCTACATGGAGGAGGATGGATAATCACGGAATCATCTAGTGGGACGGCTACCTCAAAAGTCGACATGGGAGGAATATTCTTTGCATAAGATTTTCTGTAGGAATCAACATGAAAATACGACTCAACGTATTCAAAAGGGTTAACAACTCCAGCAGACGACAACGCACATATCGCGTGTTGGCAAGGGAAACCGAGTTCTTGCCATGAACAACAAGAACATGTCCGAGCTACGATGTCTACAACCATAACGGGATTTGACCCGACCTGGTAAAGATTAAGAGTTGACTGTTTAACTGCCCATGTGGAGCTAAGTCCAACATTTGTATTGTAAAGTGTCATAATAGACGGGCATAGTGGCGTGGTCCACTTAGATGAGGTTAGCGAACGATCGTGGTACCATTGCATCAGTTTAACTCGCAACGCATCGATAAGCTGTGAAATGGGAAGACTCCTTTGCTCTAATATCCAATAATTGAAAGATTCAACTGCGTTTGAGGTCATCTCACCGTAACGTCGCCCAGGGAAGTGAGCATTAGCATAGTTCTCCTTCGGTAATGAACTGAGAAAATCGATAATCTTTTGTTTACCTTCAAGAAGCCATATTGCCATAAAGTGGTCATAGTGTTGAGTCGTTGGAGCGCGTGCAACTGTGTTCATAAGATGAACCATTCGATCCTTGAAAAACGTTGAACCCTTCACCGAGACACGAATATTTTTCTCTATATGTTTTGTACAGAAACTATGGCTTTCGTTTGGGAAAACAGATTTCACGGCGTTTAATAGTCCCTTATTACGGTCAGATATGAAAGTAAGTGGTCGACCGCTTACGAGAGGTTTCAAGAATTCCAGGAATCCGGTCCAGCTAACTGTATCTTCACCGGGGACTACACCAAAAGCAACAGGAAATAACCCTGTGTACATAAAAAAAAGAACTGAGTATGGTCAAAAAACTTCTGAGCATGTGCAATTGGCTCAGAAGAGTTCTGAGCAAAGAGCCATGAAAAGTTACTGAGTATAAGTTGAATACTCAACAAGTTACTGAGTATAAGTTGAATACTCATGAAAGTTGAATACAAAAAGTAAAGTGCTAACCTTGGTTACCATCTTTAGCGGTAGCAACAACTAACATTCCCTTGTATTTGGATTTCAGGAAAGTGCCATCCAAAAATAACATCGGACGACATGATCCAAAACCAGCTAGGGATCCACCAAAAGCAAAAAAACAACGATGAAATACACGAGAAACAGGATCACACTCGACCGAAAACGCTGTATCCGGGTCAAGCGCTTTAAGCTTCTCAAAATAAGTCTGCAAACGATTAAACGAGGAATCGATATCGCCGAATAGATGGTCCTTCGCCTTGTTGACCGTGCCCCAAGAAGTTTTGTAAGAAATATCAAAACCGTAGCTCTCTTTTAGAATAAATTGAATTTCTCTTGGCCTAAGAGAAGGATTCGCATGAACCTCGTCTGAAATAACATGAGATAACACGCTAGAGTCCAACCTATCGCTAGACATCTTCTTGTAAACGTGTCCGCATGTATGAGTAGGCCTATAAGTCCTCACGTACCAAAAAGCGTTAAATTTCTCTGGAGAAACATAGACGTACCATTTGCAGCCCTTGCTAACCTTATAAAAGCATTGTGCGCTAATACGACTCTTATTGTTATGAATAAAGTCAAACTCAAAACCTTCAACTGCGGCTTGTTTACAAAGAGTTAAGCGAAATTGTTCGGCACCGTCCATAAAACACTGCCCTTTATATTGTAAACCAGATTTCCAAGAGTCGCTTCTTAAATCCTTTACTTCGTGTGTGAAAAAGGATGGAGGGGGGTCGGATATGAAAGGTTCGGGACTAGATTGTATAGGCGCGGGTTGAATGAGTTGAACAGCTGAACGGGAGGAAACGGTGTAAGGTAAACAAGCTCGTTTGTCGGAAACACAAATATCCATCTTATCGTATTTGCCACGCTCCAAAATCCACTTGATCGTGGTGAAATCAGATTCATTATCTAGTCTGGAATCTTTGTAATCACCAATAGTATACGATAAACTAACAGAACCGTCAAACGAACCCCATCTTTTGACTGCAAAATCCTTTATCGAATTGAAGTCGACCAACTTGTTGAAAGGCAAAAAGACATGGTCTATACCAGCCTTGAACACAACAAGAACATCGAAATCCATATCACCTGGAAAATGAGAACTCAGTAAAACAAACAAAAGTTCTGAGCATAGGCATAAAAGTACTGAGCAAAAGAGTAACTAGTGCTGAGCATAGGCATAACACAACAAAAAGGTACTGAGTATAGTCATGACTAGCACTGAGCGTAAAACAACGCAAAAAAGAAAGTGCTGAGCATAGGCATAAAAAAAAACAAAAAGTACTGAGCATAACACTTATAGAGTAACTATAGGTCCCTATATTCAGTAATCTAGTAAAAAATACAACACTTATACACATAACAAAGTTCTGAGCATAGACATAACACAAAAGTTCTGAGCATACGCATATAGTACTGAGCATAAGAGTATAAACAAAAAAACAGAGCATAGGCGTAAGATAGTACTGAGCATAGGCATAACACACCAGAAAAGTACTGAGTATATGATAACAATAGAAAATACTGAGTGTATGTATAAGATAGTACTGAGCATAGGCATAACTATTGCGCGAGCACAGAAAAACCTATTGTGCTGAGCATACGCATGACACAACAGAAAAGTACTGAGTATATGATAACTAGTGCTGAGCGTAAAATAACACGAATAGAAAAGTACTGAGTATTAAATTAAAAACATGTAATTACTGAGCATGAATGCATGCAAGTACATAAACACGTATTATAATCATAAACGAGCAAAAATCTGCTGAGAGTGTGCAATAAACAGAAGATTGGTGAGATACAACGCATATCGATGAACACAAAGGATGAATAACGATAAACAACTACTCAAACACGAAACAAGTAACAAAATAAACAATTCTAGCAAAAAAAACACAGAATCATAGAAAAATCAAAAAAAACCCAGCTAAAACAAGCAAAAAGGAAGAATACAGTAACTTACGTGAGCGCGAGAGGGAGAATAATAGCGAGAGAGAGAAGAATAACGCGAGAGAGAGCAGATGAAGATTATGAGCGAAAGAGAGAATAACCAAGCGAGACGACGAAGATGAAGATAGAGAGCGAGAGAGAGAAAGACCGGAGCTTTAGTGTCTTAGCATGGATAGAGAGAGAAACGTGTTAATATGTGTTAGTTATGTGATAGTTATGTGGGAGAGTGTGTTAGCGTTTATAATTTATTATATATAGTGTCCAAAAAACAAAGAAAAACATTTGAGGGTAGAAAGGTAATTGCAAAATTAGGGTTCTAGTGTTAAAATTAGTTTGTGGCCTTTAGTAAGAAGAGCCAAAATAGCCGGTCTTGTTGGGTCACGGTGTAGTGATTTCAAGACCCTTTGGGTAATAATCTCAAAAATTTATGCAAATTAAACCTTTTTTATAAAGAAGAAAGGAAAAAGAATGAAATCAAGAAAATATCAATTATGTAAGATATTTTATAGATATGAAATTGACCATTACACACGCTATTTTTCGAGCATTTAAAATTATTTAATTAGTAGATTTAATCATTATTATATATTAGATCGGTTATTAGAAATAGAGTAATGCTATATATTACCTTTTATGCTACCTTATCATAATTTGATTGAAAAAGAAACAATATTAGATTGAGAAAAAAAATAAAGAATTTTATTACTGTAATTCAAAATTTTGACTTTTGTAATTTTTTTCAAAACTCAATTTTTTAGATTTTGATAATTTCTTTAACTCAAACTATTTTTTTTTTCTTTTCAAACGATCTTCTTTTTTCGATGCATTGTAATTTTTTTTTTAACTCAACTTTTTGAGTTTTAAAAAATTCATACTTGTTTTTTCATAACATAATTTTTTAATTTTTTGAAATTTTTCTTTTTAAAACTCAACCTTTTGTGTTTTGAAATTTTCTTTTAACTTAATCCGTCTTTCTTTTTCAAAGCTTTTTTGTCTGATGTATATTATTCTATTGTTATGTATTTAAAATATAATTAATTATTCATTTTTTATGATATTTTTTATAATTTTTTAATGTATCAATTTAAATTTTTTGTCGTTATTTAGAAGCGAACCCAAAATCACTTAAGAACGATAAAAAAACAATACTTTTTACACGATGATACACCAGGTTATGGAAATTTATTGGGTATTGACCATTTTATTACTATGCCTAGAATGCAATCATATTAAACATTTATATGATTTAATTAACCCGGTAATATACTTAAGAAAATAAAGTGTGCAATTAATATATACATATCGCATTTATACAGTTGGAATAATAATGAATTTTAAGTTTAATTTATTCTTATCAGCATTTCGTGCTTTGTTTTCAATTTCTTCATATCTATACAACTGGTTGATCCTGAGGAATACTGTATTAGCGAGTGTTGTGGGCTTAATTAATATAATAGTTTAAACATTTCAGGATAGTGCAAAGAGACCCCATTGGATTTTTCTTATCTATACAATACTTTTCACATATGCAGGCCCAGGTGTGACATATATATTCAAACAATTGTGAATAATTTTTTATTTTTTTGTCAAAGGAAAATTGTGAATAATGAGTAGGCAGATTCACTTGACAAACAAACATCTCGAGGCTTGTTGAAATTGTAAATGAGTGATCCCTTATTACGACTAGCCTGGCTTTATAATGTTTAATGGACCCATTTTGTGTTTAATCTTGACCGATAATACATTTAAACAACATATATAGTAAAGTCACAATTGGAAAATCAAACTAAATTGCACATCTTTATTCATACAGATTAGCATATAATTGCGATCAAACTCCTAAAGAGTACATTGTTGAAGTCCATTTTAGTTATCCTTCAGAAAACATTGCATTTCTCCAACTTTTAATTGTGTAAAAGTCAGTTGATAAGTAAGTTTCTGATTCAGCTCGGAAGACAAGTATAGTCGGCTCAACCATCACATCATAACCGGTTGGTCGCACAGTCTCAACCATGTATGTAGAAATAGGTACACCTAACTAACTGTTCTCGTATATCTCTGAGGCGTTGAAGAATTTCTCATAAAAAAATGAAGGGTAGTTTAGTTGTGCTTCAGGTAAGCTCGATTTTCCGAGCAATTTACATCCTGTTGTAAGATAATTCCAACTTGTCGGTTTGTGTAATTCAATCACAAAGGTAGGGAATGCAATCTTCCGAAGAACATGAGCCTCTGTCGTGAATCGTACACAATATCAAATTGCATATAAAAGATACCCTTTCAATTTTGTACGACTTATTCGTATGGTTGAGAAATTTTCAAAAAACAAAATCTGAATTTTTAGTGATTTAAATTGTATTTGTGTGTGTTTTAATGAGTATAGAAATCGTAAATATCTGACTTCTTAATGATTAAAAATTATATTTGTGTGTCACAATGAGTATTTTTTTGGTGGACCTATATTGCAATTAACTAAGCAACTAAAAAAATTATTTGATGTTGGACACTCAAACAAAGAAAACAATCTCTGAAATCTGCTTTAATCATCTCGATGAATGCGCAACAGAGATTCATTCACCAAAAGAAGCAAAAATAACATAAAACTATATAATTACTAAAGTAATCACATAAGCATAAAAAATTATATACGTATCAGCCTCATTTCAAAGTAATCACAATCACAAAAACTATACAATCACTAAAGACTGAAGTTGCCATTACTTTTCAAGAAAGGAGCATGTATGTTTCTTAATCAGAGATAGAGACATTGTCCAAATAGTGTTAACAACTGATGAATTAAAAATGTAATAGCTAATGTAACAAATACAATGTTGTCGTACATATTCCAACCCAAGTATAAATTCAGACTAATTTTGGCCTCACAATAAACATATTCTAACCTGCTCCTTACGCCTTGTCCCTAAATATAGAGTTTTTTGTTGATTCTTCTTTTTTAGCCGTTCAACATATTATAATTATCCTTCCTTAAGTTCTTCAACATGAATGCTGGAATAAAAACGGGGTTAATAGGATCCTCCTTCTTTCAGGGATATACATTTTTTTACTGGTTTTGGCTGTAGTGATACAAAGAGAGGCAATATATTTGCTCCTAATTAACATAGAAAGTAGATTCGTATAAATATTCTTTAATATATAACATCACCAAATAAAAAACGTTCCTCACATGCTAATTAACATAATCCATCTTATAAGCTCAAGATCGACGCCTTAGTTATTACAAATGACCATCTATTTACGCATTAAAAAATATAGAATAATACATCCTTCTTCTTCAAGACTCTTGTCATCATACACTTTTGGTGACACAATAATGCGTCACATTCTAGCATTTGGCCTGGTGAGCAATTTTCAATTTCTAATGGTTTTTTTTCCTCTGCATAAGTATTTGAAATTATATTCTTGTATTCTGAAACAAAAAAAGGTTTTTATAACTTATAATAATATTTACTTGGTTTTTTTGTTTCACTCCACCCAAAGCACACAATCTTCTAGTCATACATATAAGTGCACCATATCTTGGTACTATAAAGTTTAATAGTAGCAAATGATTTAGTCTAATCAGAAAATAGTCCACCATTCATAGCAGGATCAAAGTGGACCAATATATTCCTGAGAAAATGGTCCCTCAAGTTAATATCTAAAGAAAAAAATTTAACTACAAATATTATATTTCTAGTTCAGTTAATTGCACCAACAATCCATGGATTTCATTGAAATATTAAGAATGATTTTAACCTGCTTGGGCTCTCCATTTTTTCCACCAATGGCGGTAGAAATTATGTGACACGTGACAACTTCATTCCCGTCCGTCACAGGACCAGCTATCTCCTAAGAATCATCATACCACAATATATTAAACTCAGCTAACTTTAGCACTAATGAACTAAAAGTTAAACAAAACTTAGATAAATTAATTCTTTATTGAACACAAATTAGTTTTACAAATCCTAACAGATTAAATCAAGAATTGATCATTAAACTAAAGAAAATTGATGAGAAACAGAAAATTAATAGACCTGAAAAAAAATCAGAGTTATGAAATTTACCATCCCAATTAATCAAGACTCAAATTAGCTGCAAAGATAACAACTTTTTTCCGGGTTAGTAGGGAAAAAACTCGACCTTCTAAAAAAAGCTCATTTTTCAGATTTGTTTTTTTGATACATGTGAGAGAGCCACTTTAAACTCTGAATCATTTTTCAAATTTTCAATCATTTTAAATACAACACTAAATAGTTTAAACTAAAAAACGTAGTTCTTCTCCATTTACAATTCTTTTTTTCCAAATTCCATTTACTATTTACCCAAATGGGATATGTAGTGCAACTAACTTTTCATAATAATATTAATACTTAGCTTTTGAAAATCAAAAGAATTGTAATGAAACATAAGATTTAGATTTAATTAGGGCCTGTAGTGCAACATTCTTTATTATATGCAACGTTGTTGTCTTTGAGGGAGTAATATACAATACTGTTTCGGCTGGCTGCATCTCCTTCTTATTTTCTTTCGTATGTCTTTATAAAATTTAACACCCCCTAAGTTTTGATGATAATAAGTGGAAGAAAATGAAAAAAAATGAAAAATTTGAAGGAATAATCTATTAAAGAAATATAATATAAGGTTAATGTCTAATAGGTTTTTTTTTTTTGCATACATGAGAGGCTTAAATAGCCGTTAAGAAAAAAGAATTACAAGCAGAACATAGTTCTTATTAGCAAGCGAGTACAACCCTAGCGGTTGCACGTTCGCAACTATCTTTTGTAATAAAATTCCACAAATATTACGGTGGTTCCTCAAATTCTAAAGGTTGCATCTTCGTGAGTGCACCTTCCTTTGCTAACTTATCAGCACAAAAGTTTGCTTCACGGTAAATGTGTTCCAATATAAACTTAGGATGGTTATGCAATATTGTCCAGCAGTCTCTTACAATCGAAACGAATTGACTACTTGAGTTCCCACCGCCCTTCACTAGCGCATGGAACTCCTCCGAGTCTAAGTAACTAGGCATTGAGCTCCCACCGCCCTTCACTAGCGCATGGAGCTCCTCCAAATCCGTTTCGATGCACAATTCACTATAGCCTCTTTTAATGGCCCATGTTAAACCAAAATGCAATGCTAGTAACTCCGATACGAACGGAGAAACATACAAGCAAGAACCTGTAAAGCCAGCAATACATATAGGTATTTCACTACAAGAAATAGTATTTTTAGCGGCAAAAAATTTTAACACTAAAAATCTTAATTTTGTCGCTAATAGTCGTTATTTGTCGTCTCTATAAGTTCTTCGCTAAAGATACTTTTAATAGCAAATTATTTGTTTTTGCCTCTATTAACTTTATCTTTAGCGGCAAATATTGCCACTAAAAATATAATTAGAGGCCATTTTGGTTTTTAAGAATATCATTAGAGGCCATTTTAGTTGTTGCCGCAATAGATTCGTCGCTAATGCTACTATTTCTTGTAGTGTTTATACACCCTGGTCTATAAAAATATGGTCTTTTTAAAAAAAAAAATGAGTTATGGAAATATTTTTAAAACTTAAAATATGAGTTTTGGAAAGTTTTTCAAATTTGAATTTTGATAAGTTTTTTTTTATAAGAAAGAAAAGGAAAACAAAATATATGTGATTTTTTATGGACAAAAATTAGTTAAGATGAAGGGAAACTAAGTCTAATTTGAAGTGTTTTTTGGATATTAATTTTATAAAATATATTGGAGAAAATTGCAAACAGAAACGAGAAGTAAACGGAAAAAAAGTAATCGATAATATATTATTTCTACAAAGAAAAGCTATGAAAATGTATATAAATAAAAGAGAACAAGAAAATGTTAATAGATTAAAAAAACGAGAAAGATACAAGTACAAAAATTGTTTATTATAAGGTTCATAATTGTACCATCCATCTAAAGATAAGGTGCCCTTTATATCTAATATTTTTATATGTCGATTAATTCTAAAAATTTGAAACTTTTGAACAAATCTTTAATGAATCTGTTATAATTATATATAATAGGAGTTAACAAGTCAAATTTGTAATTTTCTTTTAGGTTAGTGATAAAAAAAATATTAGATTAAAATAATGAAATGATCAACAAAATTTGAGTTTAGTGAGCTTGATATCTATAGATATTTGTGAACAACTTTTCTAATATATTTAATGTTCAATTTTTTTTCGTTTATAAAGAAGTTAGAAGTTTATTAAATTATTATTAATATGACATTTTACTTTTATTTAAAATAAATGTTAAACTTTTCATAAATTTTTAAAATTAAACAAATCTAATACAACATGAAAGAATCTAATAGTATATTTTACTATATTATATCTTTTTTTAATAGAATAATTTTATTATTGGACTTAAAATCTGATCTCTTCCAATTATAAGCCAATCATATCTTTATTCCTATTTTAGACTTTTTAACCAACATTGACAAAAATGGATTTCTATTATCTACCAACTCTATTAATTCCAATCATAATTAAATAATTAGTTTTTAACATTATCTTTATGAGATTATGACTCAAGGGGTCTTGAACACCCACCCTCTAGTCCTAACCCAACCCCCTTCTTTTGTTCTCCTTATTAGGGACCTCAATAAGATTTTAACACCATAGCTAAATTCCTAATTACATTCCTACCCCTTTTTGATTTTCTCCTTCTATATATAATTATTTATCTCTTTCTCTCTCCTCAAATTCATTTCCCGTAACTCAATGGCTTCTCACCACCCTCTCTCCTCTCTATATGCCCACCACCACCGACCTGTGTTTTTCCGGCAAGCACAAAACCGGAGAAAAACACTGTCAATGTTCGAGATCCACCATCACTGTTCGAGATCCACCATCACTGTTTGAGATCCACCATGAAGCTCCGTCTCCAATCAAATCCAAGCCACTGTGGAGATGCTGAAGAAGGAGGCGTTACACTGTTCGAGATCCACCACCACGCCATGACTCCGTTCGAGCTCCGGTGACGCGCAACGATCATCCAGTTTTGAGCTGCTGGAGTCGTGGTCCTTGTTCGAATCCAAGCCACGCCGGCAAAGCATAGAAATGGAGCTGCATCAGTTCGAGATCTCCTTCCTTATTCGAGATCCAAGCGAGCTCCGGCATCCATGTGTTCGCACCACCACGAGTTGTTGTTTTCTGCAGAAAATTATATCCTTCCTTGTTCGAGATCTATGCGAGCTTCGGAAGCCATGTGTTCGCACCACCACGAGTTGCTGTTTTCTGCAGAAAATGATCTCCTTCCTTGTTCGAGATCCAAGCGAGCTCCGCCAGCCATGTATTCGCACCACCACCACAGCTAGCAGAAGATGAAGATGAAGACTGGTTTTTCGAGTTGCTATTTTCTGCAGAAAATGAAGACTCCGGCATGGCTTTCCAGCATCAGCAGCAGCAGTTCGTCGGAGTGGCTCTCCAGCAGCAACAACTGTTTTCTAAATGATTCGCCATGGAATTTCTTGCTCGCGCGTAGTGTTGGTTTTCTTCGAAGGCTGATTGATTCGCCATGGAATTTCTTGCTTGCGCGTAGTGTTGGTTTTCTTCGGAGGCCGATTGATTCGCCATGGAATTTTGTTTTTTTTTTAAGATCTGGTCAAACTAGTTACTTTTTTATCTTTTATTGTAATTAATTGTAATAGGTTTAGTTTAGTTAGTTTTTTTTGTTTGTTATTAATTAGTTTTTTTTCCTTTTTAGTTGCAATTATTTAGTTATTTGTTTCTGATGTAATAATTCATTGTAGCCGTGATACTCATCTTTTTTTAATAATACTCATCTTTTTCTAATGATACTTATGTTTTTCTAACGATACTCATCTTTTTTTAAGAATACTCATCTTTTTTTATTGAATACTTATCATTTTTTTTAGATACTCATCATTTTTTGTAGAAAACTCATCATTTTCTTGAAACTCATCATTTTTGTGGAAAACTCATCATTTTTTTCCGGTGAACGGAAGTCGGTGGTCGGTGATCGGAGGTCGGTGGTCGGAGGTTGGTGGCCGGTGGATAGTATAGAGAGATGATGAACAATGACATCACTATTATGTCTTTTAGTGTTGGTAAGGGTATTTTAGTATTTGGTCATCTTTGAGATCCCTTTAAGGAAGTAAGATTCCGACTAGTTCCTTTACTCCCAAAAACTAGTCTCCAGGACCCTACAGGTCAATCACCCTATCTTTATTTATAATTTATTTCTCCAATCAAGTAGTAATTCAATTATAAATAAAAACAATGCTAAAAACCAATTACTTAATTGTGATTGGAGTTAGTAGAGTTAGTAGAGAATCCAAATCCGACAAAAATTTCCTCAATAATAGAAATATTAATAAACATCTCGTTTATTCGATCGGATACTCTTTTTCAGTATTGGAACAAAAGAATAAAAGATTCTTGAGCCAATTATAGATTAATGCCTAATAGAAAAATTATTTAAAAAAAGATACCTAAAATAAGATACTTTTTAGAAAACAGCCTTACCCTAAACTACCCCTATAATTAGTAATTAAAAAAATAAAAAATAAATTAGAAAAAACAAAACAAAAACTAATACACGAGAGCGTCCGTGAATTTTTTTTAAATTATCGTAACTAATTCTAAAAAAATCAAAAAAATAAAAAATTTATATATTTGAATAAATCAAATTAATATTTACGTCTATGATTTTTTTCGGATTTTTTTGAATTTTTTGGTTTTTTGATTTTTTTTGAATTTTTTGATTCTCAGACACGAAATTCCATGTTTTGAACCGTGAAAACATGAAATTCCATGTTTTGAAATACTTTAATTTGTTTTCCGCAGACATGAAATTTACTATTTAAAACATGAAACTCTATGTTTTAAACACTGAATTTCGTGTCTACGGAAAAAAATTCAAAAAAATTTATAGACGTAAATATTAATTTGCTTTATCAAAAAATGCAATTTTTTTAATTTTTTTGAATTAGTTATGACGATTTTAAAAAAAATTCACGTACGTGCGCGTGTGATGGAATTAGTAGTAGTAGTAGTAGTAGGTGGTGGTGGTGGTGGTGGTGGTTGTGGTGGTGGAGGTGGTGATGGTTGTGGTGGCTGTAGTGGTGGTAGTGGTAGTGGTGGTGGTGATGGTGGTAGTGGTGGTAGAAGAACTTTATTATTTGTTTAATATTTTAAAATTAATATTGTATTAAAAATAAGAGATAATTCCCAATTAATTACACTTACTCACTTTTTATTCTCAAAAAAAAGGAAGGAGGAAATGACTTCCTACTTACTCACAAATTTTCTAACTTAATTCTCAATTAAGCACATGGTCATATTTACCTTCTATTATTGCCCTTATATGGTTTTTTATTTTATTATATATTTATATTTAATATCTGAATTTATTTTTTCATATTTTTAAATATTTTTTTTTTCATTTTTTTTATATTTTTTTTTTCGAATTTTTTTTTTCTGAAATTTTTTTTAAAATTTTTTTTTTCGAAATTTTTTTCCCGAAATTTTTTTTTCAAAGATTTTTTCATTAACACACAAGTCCATACTGTTTTGTGTTACTGTAACTCACACATCAAGCGATTGTGTGTTACATTAACACACAATCAGATGTTCAGACTATCTGTACACTATTATCAATTATTGTGTACAAATATTCTGTATATCTTATTCTGTGTTCCTGCAACACACAATTGTTATTTGTGTGTGTTTAAGCAACGCAAAACTGTAAATGACATACAAGTCCATACTGTTTTGTGTTACTGTAACTCACATATCAAGCGATTGTGTTTTACATTAACATTCAATTGTTATTTGTGTGTGTTTAAGCAACGCAAAACTGTAAATGATAAACGCATTGTGTGTCTTACCAACACAAAACCCATATTGTTGTGTGTTACTGTAACACATACTTCCAGCAATTGCGTGTTGCATGAACACATAATCAGCCTACATATACATTATTCTATACCTTTGTGTACAAATATTCTGTCTGTCTGATTTTGTGTTCATGTATCACACAATATGTTATTTATGGGTGTTTAAGCAACTCAATATTACACATATTGGGTGTTCATGCAACACACAACACATATGATTTTGTGTTACTTTAACACACAATTATCATATGTACTAATCCTACATCATGGAAAAAAAAGATTCGGGGAAAAAATCGAAAAAAAAAATTTCGGGGAAAAAAAAATCTTGAAAAAAAAATTCGTAAAAAAAAAAATTCAAAAAAAAAATCGACAAAAAAAAATCGAAAAAAAAAATATTTTTTGAAAAATAAATTTAAAAAAAAAATTTCAAAAAAAAAAAATTCGAAAAAAAAGTATTTCGAAAAAAAAAATTAAAAAAAATCTGAAAAAAATAAATAAACATTAAACTATAATTAATAAAATATATAATTAAAGTAATTAATAATAGGTGGAAGGATATTTTGGTAATTGGGTAATATTTTGTGCTTAATTGAAAATTAAGTTGAAGTTGTAATTAATAGGGAATACTTACCTTCTCCGCGTAATTAATTGGTAGTTGCCCCTAAAAATAAAAGGGTCAATGACCCAAAAAATCAAAATAATATTATACTTGCCCCAAAGAATCATCCATTAACTTACTATTATAAGATTACATGTTTACCCGTCAAGGACGATTCCCGTCAAGACGATTCCCGTCAAGGACGATTCCCATCAAGGACGATTCCCGTCAAGGACGATTCCCGTCAAGGACGATTCCCATCAAGGACAAAATTTAGTTAATGATGTTATTGGGAAGAAATTTTGTCATTGATGTTATTGGGCTGAAAATAATATTATTTTGATTTTTTGGGTCATTTTCCCAAAATAAAATAATATATTTAATAATAAGAATAGTAAAAGTATAAATAATATAAAAGAGATATTATTTTTTTTATTAAATAAATTATTGAATGTTTAAAAAAGTTATTAAAAAATTCTATGAGATGTTTTTTGTAATAACCCAAAAATTCTTCTCACGGTCTCCACAGTGAGAAGGAAAAACCATCGTTACACTATTGTCTATTGCTACACCTCCGCTACAACCCTGTCATCAACAAATCACTCCGCCTTTCACAAACTTCAACACCATACACTTCCTCCATTATCTCCACCAGTACACTTGCTCCAAAAATCGGTCATCTTGGTCTTGCTCTAAAGAAATCGGAGAAGGTAAAATTCAAGAACATCGAGCATACTAGAAACATTTCTCTTGATGATCTTATGGAGATCTCTCGTGTAAAGGTTAGATCGATGGAAAAGGATGTGTTTTGTACAATTAAGGACTTCTTAACACCCTTGTTTTAACCTTACTCTGCCCTGACCAGGCCTCTCCATCACAGGTCCGATCTTTCACCTCTCTCCCTGATCATCTCCAGAAAAAAGCAACACCACCCTCTTGTTTTTGTTTTACAGATCATATATGATTTACAATTACGCTTGATAAAAAGATGAAACTGGTACACGCAAACCATTTTAAAACTTAGAGAAGTTGGACTCAGGTTTCTGTATATCTTATGCTTAGTTTTTATTTTCTATTGAAGTAATTTTATTTTCTCGTTTGTTTTTCCATATACGAGAAAATAGCTTTTTTATATGTTATAAGATGTAAATTCTTTGTGGAACAGAAACTGACGGAATCCTTTAGGGAGAATCAATGCCCTACACAACCGGAGAATGCTCACAAAATAACATGTCTATATTTGTACCTCTAGTGATTTTTGATATTTCTTCAACATATAATTTTTGTTGGGTTTTTAACAGGTTATCAAATGGTTTTTTCTGTTTATGGGACTCGATCTGCTGCACATATCTTTTCAAACTTTCATGGATTGGCGGATTGCTTTTAAAAAAAATTGAAACTAAAAATGTGGTTGAAGATTTGGTGTATTGTGTGATTAGGAAGTAAACCAACCAAAATAAAATTGATTGAATTGGAAAAATGAAATGATGAATGACATGATTTGTTGAAGATCTGGGGCAATGTCATATTTCTTGGGTAGCTAATCACTTTTTTTGATTGTTTTAGGAATGTGATATTTTAAGAATGGAAACGATGGTTTCAATATTTGAGAAAAAACAAATCTTCACAACTATTAATGTAAATCAGATTCTAAGGTAAGCCAATACATTCTAAACCAAATTCTACTATTTATTTTGAATAATTGAGCATGTGTTAGTGTGATGTTGATAATGATTAATCAAAGGAGACATATATGCGGGCTTTTGATGGAAGAATTATCATAAAGGCACATCTTGATTATTTTATAAGCACTTCCTTTAGTTTAAATGATGCTTAGTCTACAAATTAGCCTCCTTTTTATTTTCTTGGTCAGGATATGTGTAGTTACGTAATATTTTTTTTAGATATATTTTTCTTGACTTTTTATCAAATAATGATAGTTTAACTAAATCTAACTTAATTGACCTAATTTAAGAGAAATATCAGCTTTTAGATCTAATTCTAAAATTATTCCGAAACATGTAATAGTTACCTAGTGTATAGAATAATAGAAGGGGAGAACAAAAAAGAAGGTATATTATAAATTTGATCTGATTGCACCCAAAGTTATAATTACTAATTTAGTAATTCCTCTTTATCTTTACGAATAGTCTGTCTTTCTATTACTAAACAGGTCTTATTTATGTTTAATCTTGAAAATTTATTCATTAAAACAACAAATATAGTACATTACAATTGGACAATCATATAAATTTTAACATTAGTTTAGTATATACCAAACCAATAGCCTAGATCAATCATACACATATATTTGATTCTCAGAAGATACTTCGGTATATAATTGCGATTGGACTCCTAACGGAGTACTTGGCAGAAGTCCATTTAAGATACCCTTCAGAAAAAGTTGTGTTCTCTCCAACAGTTAAGGGAGTAAACGTCAGTTGATAAGTGAGTTTCTGATTCAGCTCGGAGAAGACAAGTTTAGTAGGCTCAACCGTCACATCATAACCATATGGTCGTACAATCTTAACCTTGTATGTGGAAATAGGATCACCGACATTAGTAACGGTTCTTGTGTATGTCTGAGGCGTTGAAGAATTGCTAATCGAAAATGAAGGGTAGTTTAGTTGTGCTTCAGGTATGCTCGATTCTTCCGAGCAATTTACCTTTTGTTGTAAGATGATTCCGACTTGCCGGTTTGTGTAATTTAATCCGCAAAGGTAAGGTATGTAATCTCCGGGGAGTATATCGTAAATTAGGCCCGGGTTATTTGCTTTTGACGGATTGACATGACCAGAACCAACGGCCAGAATTGTCGCTTGATTAAGGTTCCATTGATCTTCAACGGGTTTATTTCCGAGATTTAATTGATCGGCGCTGGTCATGATCGCTGACTTAATAGCGGCCGGGGACCACTCAGGATGTGAGCTTTTCAGAATTGCCGCTACACCACTTAAATGCGGGCAAGACATTGAGGTGCCGGAGATTACGTTGAAGTTGGATTTCGTATTGGTTTTGTTTTCAACGGAGAGATGCCAAGCGGCAAGAATGTTCACTCCGGGCCCTATGATGTCGGGTTTCAGAATTCCCGGGCTTATAGAGTTTGGGCCTCTGGAAGAAAACGAAGCAACTGACGGAGAGTTAACATCTCCGATTATCGTTCCTTTATACGTGAGTGAAGCTGTAGGAGTTTTTGTTGTTGAATTTAGTGTTGTATTTATATAGGCTATGATTTTTTCGCCCTCTTCAAATCCAACATGCATCGCCGGAAGAACGTAGACGCTTGCAAATGTAGTAGATCCCCGGCTCATAGTATTCTTGATAATCACGGCAGCTGCCCCAGCATCCTTCAACGCTTGAATCTCGGAATCGAAAATACCAATCTGACACAACACGATCTTGCCTCGCACATCGGTATTATTCAGAGATTGAGTAGCGCAATATCGGGCATTAAAGTCGCTTTCGTTAAGTCCCGGATAGATGACCGGAAACATTTTCGACGGAAAATCCATAGGCTGAAAGGCAGATTCACCGTCAAATACTTTTTTATTCCCTAATGTAGCCGTCGCCTTTAGTTTTCTATCTATTGTACTTGCTCCAACCGTCAAAACCCACGGCGCCTCGTTTGATAACGAAGTATTGGATGGACCGCTATTCCCGGCTGAGCAACTTACGAAAATACCCTTTTCCATCGCACTATACGCACCTAGGGCAATAGTGTCCGTGTGAAAAGAGCTAGAGGAACCACCGAGGGAGATCGAGAGCACATCAACACCATCCTCTATAGCCGCGTCCATTCCGGCCAATATGTCGACCCAGGGACAGCTGGCAAATGAGTCACAGACTTTGTACATGGCTATGTGGGCTAGAGGTGCCATACCTACGGCAGTGCCGTTAGCCAATCCGAATAAATTTGCTCCTTTGACGAAACTCCCGGCAGCCGTACTTGCCGTATGGGTTCCGTGGCCGTTCTCATCGATCGGCGTATCATTGAGCGATTGTCGACTCGAGAAAACTCTTGCCCCGATCAATTTGTTGTTACAAGAAGTAAAATTGAATTCACACTTTCCTTTCCACTTAGAGGGAGGAGGAGGCATTCCAATGTCGCTAAACGAAGGGTGGTCCGGGAATATTCCGGTGTCTAAAACTCCAATAATGACACCTTTACCAAAATTAGAATCTTTCCAGAATCCTGAGTTTTGATGCAACCCCAAGAAATCAGGAGTATGGGTTGTGTGTACTTGATATTCTTGGTCCGGGCTCGCGGATATGAACCCCTCTTTCTTTTCCATCTCTTTCACTTCTTCTGGCGAAAGTTTAGCAGCAAAACCTGAAAGCACACTGTGGTATGAATAAATTATCCGAGGGTCCTCGGTTAAGCTAGCCGGGGTTGGAGGCAAAAATGAGCTATACCAACTGTCTAATTCATCTGAATTCGTGAAGATTTGGTCGGGTTTTTCGACATGAACGATATAGGTTTTTAAGTGTTTGTCTTCGGGTGTTGGACTTGCAAAGATTGTGAAAGATTGAAAGGTAAGTACTATGCAAATTAAAGTAATTAGCATGTAATAAGAATTCATGTCTGCTAAGAATATTAAGAATGATTGTTATATCTGATGTTTTTTGATTGAACGAAACTGCTAATTATATACTAGATAAGTAGTGTATGCTAATTATTATTTTACATTTATTAATCAAGACGCTTTCGTGAATTCTTTGAAGCTATTGAAACATTCAGCAAGAACAAGTATTGGTCATTATTTCCTTATTTCTATATAATATAATCATTGTGAGAATAGTGCTTCTTGATCATGAAGAACAAATAAATATACATATACAAATGCTTGTTCTTAGTTTGGAGCTCCATGAGAAAAGTTCAAGGATTAACATTTTATAGTTGAAGAAGAAATATTCATGAAGAGACTTTTCTTTGTAGATATATATATATATATATATATATTAAAATGTGAGAATTATAATCATTTTCATTTGATGTGGTCCAAAAATTATTTTAACTAAATATTAACAGTGAACTAGTAAAAAGATAAGTTTGTGATGAATCAAGTTTCATGTACGTTAACAAACGTTTGTGTTGAGTCCCCCTCTAAATGCAAGCCATAAGATGATTGTTGATCCTGGGGTGATGCAAGGGCTCTATACTACATTAGCTCACGGCCTCTAAACACCTTTTTTAGAAAGGAACCGTACGTGTTTTTTGTACAAGTCAAGCCGTGTTCTAGCTACCTGGGTTTTGAAACCGGGTACCCTGTTTGTGAAGAGCCTCGTGTAAATTTGCAGTGCTTGAATTGGCGACCCGGTTTTTGAGAAATTTGGTTCCCTGTTTTATTTACTGTATCAAAACATTTTTCAAGTCCTTCGTCGGCTTGCTCATTACTCGCAAACACATTAAAGAGACAAGTTTCGATGCGATATAAAAACAGTTGTGAATCATCTTTATGCATACACTGTTCTCAAATATTGCTTGTCCCTAAAAACTTGGTTTGCACCCATTTTGATCCATAACGATTCCTTTTGAACTCATACACGTCATAGTATTTTACATACCCCCATTGTTTGCCATACGTAATCATCCATGCAACTTTTGTTGGTTTAGAGTTCCAAACTAATTCACGACAAATTTGTATAATATGAATACATACCTCTTTCGAAATAAGGAAAATTGAGAGCCAAAAAACACTGAATTTTTTTGCAAGACCAACCAAATCGACTTCAATTATCCCGTCGTACCCTTCCACATATGGACACAACTAGTGAGTTTTTCTTATAATGGATCATAGTCGTGCTGTTTTAATTCATTATCCGTCAGCGGAATCCCAACATATCAAAACAACATGCCATCCTTTTTAAGTTGTGTCGATTCATCAATAATTTTCAACTTGTCCAATTTTTTATACCCAAGTAAATGTTGAATTTCAATATTTGAGGCAATTCAACCGTGCATCTAAAAATCTTATAGAAGCAGAGTCACCTCTAAAAATAAGAATAAAATCATCGGTAAAAGTAAGATGTGTGATTTTCAAACATTCACACTTCGTGTGATACATGAATGGAGCTCGTGATGTGGCTTTATGGATAAGGCGTGAAATTTATTTCAAGTACATAGTAGATATGAATAGAGATAAAAGATCACCCCGTCTAAACCCCTTTTTCCTTTTTACAAACCTCTGAATTCCTACATTTATTGCAATCGAGTATGACGGTGTTGTGATGTACTCCATAACCTAATCGATGAATTGTTTCGGGAATTTCAACCCTTGTAGTTTTTTGAAGAAAATACCAAGTTGGTTTTGTTTGTACGTCTTGGCGACTTTCTCTTAACCACATAACCTCTCAATAGATCTTGCATTAGGTGAAGCTTATATGTCACGACGCTTTTTGATAGTTTATCTGTTAACTTATCAAGAACAGGTACACATCTTTTCAGAAAAATGATCCTTATCACGTTATAAATGATATTGCAACATGAAATAGCTCGATAATCACACACGGTATCCGCATTTCCATCTTTGGAATGAGTACAATTATAGTGTGATCAAGTTGCTTAAGGAGAAATCCTGAATTGAAAAAATTTCTAACCGCCTAAATCACCCCTTCACCTACCACATCCAAGTGTTGACCATATTTACGATGTTAGTCGGTGACTCAATTTAATGAAATGATTCGGATATTATATTCAAGTTGTAAAGATTAACGTAATATATTCACTTGAGCCTGATGGAGTTTGAACCTGGACCATTAGATTTGTTGAGCTTTTGGGCCTTAGGTTCTTACCATTTGGATCAGCCCAAACTTTTGTTTTTATTAAGTAAACGTTGTATCTTATATTAATACAACGGATCTCCAAATTAAACATCACAACTTTTGGCAAGCCACCTTTTCAGTTTCTATAAGTAGTTCGCCAACTCAAACATTTGATTCATTCATTTTTTAAAGTATCAAGCATTAAAATTATAAGAGAGAGATAGAAAGAAACAACTTTATTAAGTTCGTCGAAATTTTTAAGAATTCGTGTGTCCGATTCTTTTGAATAGTTTTGTCGTTGTATCCTGGAGGTTGAAGCCAGCAAACATAAGACACATGTACGTGGCCTAAATACCTTAAAGACAACGGATCCAATTTGAGCCTCGACAAGTAAAGCTATTTATTTATTTACTTTTATTCTATTTTATTTCTGCAATAGTTTTTTATATTGTTTTATTGGTTTATACGAATTAAAACACAACAATTCTAAGATTTAATAAATAATTTCAATGAATTCCCATCAAGCCCCAGGGCTTCGTCGAATCTGATTCTGAATATTGCATGTTTTATATCTTCATTGGAAATGTCGGCACAAAGATCACGAGCTTGCTATTTGCTCAAGATAGCTACCAAAATAAACACATTTTCATCAACTCAGAGGGTGTCATCTTTCTTCCCCAATAGTGATTTAAAATACTCAACAAACGTATAATGATCTTGTTCAGTCAATGTGTGTTTAGATACAGATCTTTGTAATTGGTGAAATAAAATTTCTCCTAATATTTATTTTTAAAAAATCATGAGTAGATTTTGTATATCTAACACTTTTCATATTATATCAACAATCAGCTTTTTTTTTTGAAAAAACTTATTTTGACATTAGAAAAGGGTGATCCCTTGCTATAGTAATGTCACAATTTCCTCCATGATTTCCAGGTTATCAATATATGTTTGAACTTTGATTTTTTCTTCTTTAAGACCAATATTTTCATGTGTTTCTTTTTTAGATATGTGCAAAATATTTCTTGTTCAGGCCTCAAAGATATTTTTTCATGGTGCGAACTTATTGCAAAGAACAAATTTCTTCATCCTACAATATTTTTTATTCCACCCCCTGGCTGCCACATTACTATATTCTTCATGCTTGGTCCATTGATTGAAGAATCGAAATGGTATCTTTTTCACCTTGTAATAATAAGGAGACAATGCAAGGGGATGATAAAAAACTTGATTTATCGGTGCAAAATATAGATCAGTGAGATGGACGGGAAGTAACCAAAGTTTTATTACCCAAAGTATGATCCATCTTTGTCGAGACCATTGTATAGTGACATATGATTTTTTAACCCATCCATTGAAGATCGGAGAATCCTAAATACAGACAATGTTTTGCGAAATCACGAATTTCATACGATGTAACTTCGGCTCCGTTGCCATCTTCATGAAAGTGAAGTACATTAGTGAAGTCTCCAAAATCAAAAAATGTCAGGCATACTACCTTGGCTCATGCCAATGGCGAGTACAAGGCCCACTTTTGATTAAATGCAAAAATAAATCTAGCGTGAAGGCGGTGTGAGATTGTATATAATGAAAATTCTACATCCTTCATTCACATCAAAGTTGTCAAAAATTTCCATCCAAAGAGTCGTAATGAATGAAGTGCTCGATTTTCCTTTAGTTACAATGTGTTTCTAGGATGCCAAGGATATCCACATATTTGCTATTGACCAGAGAAACTATACCATCTTTCTTCGAGCGATAAGAAAGCTCTTTGTATTCTATGATGTAATAATCATCAACGAAAGGGGGGTTTTGTTCCCTTCATCTTTCCCTATACATGTTAAGAGGAGAATTTGTATCTTGGAATTTCACTAAGAAAACGTGCATAACCAGATCCACTATGGAATATGAGTTTATAGTTGTAGACATAGTTGTCGAGAAAGTCGAATGGTTCGACACTTCTTAGAGGATGCTCCTAATTGGACAAAACATGTGTTAGCTATTTGCATACATTGCGATAGTCAAAGTGTCACTCGAAGGAAAATAAACGAGATTTATAGTAGTAAGTCTAGATACATATGGTGTAGACACAATACTGTCAGACAACTTCTATCATACAGAATTATCACAATTCATTACTTTTGATCACAAGATAACAACAGTTATACTGACCAAAGTCTACAAAGACAGAAAGTAATGATATTGTCAAGGGAATAGTTTTAAGCTATGAAAACTAAGTTGACATGGAAACCCTGCCTAGTAGAGTGAAGATCCCACAAATTAGGTTCAAAATATAAAATAGATCAAGTACATCTCGAGGAGATCTTTTCTACCCATCCCTAGGACAAAGTAGACAATGTTACCTATAAAAGTAAAGGATGAATTGAATTTTAAATAATTCTTGTATCTTTGATAAATAAATTGTTAGAAGTATTAGAGTTTGAACTCACCGTCATTTAGTTGTCATTTAGTTACCCAACAGGTATCTGTAAATGTATAGATCATTTGATTAGTAGGTCAATTTTTTTATATTTTTTATAATTAAATTAGTGAAAGGAAAACATATATTTTTTGATAATCCAAAGTGCTTCTATCGTAACCTCCAAACCAATGCACCTTTAGTCAAGGGCGTGACCGTTGGGCCAAATATCAATATTGGTATTATTGACGTAAAATAATGTATTAGGCTACGTAGGTTGGATAATATGTGCATCACAGTTTATATTGTTTGTTGGTTTTACTTTTTCTAATATATCAACAATTACTTTGGATTTGGAGTTATTTTGACTCGATCCCTACACCGTAGTTGATTAGAAGAAACAAGATTTTGATCCAACTGGTTTGGTTTATACATTTAGCACAAAACATTATTAAAAGATATTCTGGATTTAGTTAATTTCTTGGTTCAAACATTTCGTTGTTAGAAACGAGACCCTTAGATTTTTCTTAACCCTACAATCGCGCCTGTAGTCCATATATGCTCAAACAATTGCGATGAATTTTTCATTTTGTTCTTATTATTGGTGAACATGTGTATATTGTAGACGGATGATAAATGCTTGACGAACCAATTCTCGAAGGCTTATTAAATATAGTTAAGGTATCGTGCAAACAACACTACTTACCCCTTTCTTTGTCCATTTCAAGAGGTGGTTTCATATATACATATACCCTTTTACCAAGATCACCATGTAAAGTGTTGTAGATTCATTTGATGGACAACATAGCGATGTGAGGTATGATTTTTTTAAAAAGAGAGAAGGTTTCTGATGAACTAATCCTTCAAGTTGAGCAATTCACTTTTACAACTAGCCTCGATTTATATCTGATCGTTTAATGAACAGGTCTTATTTATGTTTAAATTTGATACTTTATTCATTTAAATATCATATATAATTGATTACATTGGAGAATCAAATAAAATGGAACAATAGCCTAGATCAATAGTACTCATATAATAAATTATTAGAAGAAGTCCATTTTAGATATCCTTCACAAAACATTGTTTTCAGTCCAACGGTTAAGGGAGTAAACGTCAGTCGGAGTTGACAAGTGTAGCAGGTTCAACTGTCACATCATAACCAGTCGGACACACAATCTCAAGCGTGTATGCGGAAATAGGATCACCAACATTAGTAACTGTTCGCGTATATGTCTGAGGAGGTGTTGAAGAATTACTAATCGAAATTGAAGGGTAGTTTAGTTGTGCTTCGGGTATGCTCGATTGTTCCACGCAATTTACGTTTCACTGTATGCTCGCATATAAGGTTAATCCGTTAACCTTATATAATAAATATAAATTTGAATTTTAGTGAAGCTAATAGATTTTATAGACTAATTCACTTACCCTAAAAATAGAGATAATGACACTTAGGGTTTTGACCACACCCCCCTCTTCGAGTTAGCACCCCCACCTAGAGCCTCTTCTTACTAAAGACCTAAGCAACTTTTTAACACATGAACCCCAAAACCCCAATTACTAGACTACCCCTCTTTTGTTTTTTCTATACCTATATATACTAATTATTCCCATTTCTAATTTCAGCTCATTATAATCTCACCTCCCCTCCTCCCCTATTTCTCTCTCCTCCCCCATCTCCCAAACCGCCACCACCACCTCCATCAACCACCACCGGCATGAGAACAGAACCATGGCGGCGCTGCTTCTCTCTCCATGATTTGCTGCTGCTGCTTCTTCGTCGATCTAGAACAGAACGATGGCGGCGCTGCTTCTCTCTCCATGGTTTGCTGCTGCTGCTTCTTCGTCGATCTAGATCCGAACCATGGCGGCGCTGTGGAGTCAGACGAAGACAGATGAAGATCGGGTTTGCCTCGCCGGAGCTCTGCTTCCGTTTCGTGATGCAGAAATCGCTGTGAAGACGGGGAGAGCTTCTGCCGCCGAGCAACCACCACCACGCAGCTCCTCCATTGCTCAGCTCTTCGCCAACGGAGCTCTCTTCCACCGACGAACAGCCTTGAACTAAACTTCTTCAATGATGCAGATCTGGTTCGCTGTGTGCGAGAATGCTGCAATGAAATCGGAGGTAGAAGCTCCTGCTCGTCATGGTGGTGGTGGTTCCGTGAAGACCTCCGACGCTTAGCAGATCAAGCCCCCCCCCCCCTTTTTTTTTCTTTGTAAATGGTTGACCAGATCTAGATCTGGTCAAACCAGTTAGGTTTTTTTTTTTACATTGTAATAAAATGTGTAAATGTGCTTTTTTTAAATAATACTCAATAATTTTATTTTTTTAGCATTTCCGATTATACTCTTTGTGTGTTTTAATAGTACCCCAAATTTTAAGAGTACTCATAGAATTTCTTAGAGTACTCCGAGAATTTCTTAGAGTACTCCGAGTTTTTCTTAGAGTACTCCGGGTTTTTCTTAGAGTACTCTACATTTTTATACAGTACTCTGCATTTTTCTGGCAGCCGGAGGTAGGTGGTCGGATTTTTAGAATATTCATTAAAATATATAGAGTACTCTATGTTTTTCTCAGAGTACTCTATGTTTTTCTCAGAGTACTCTATGTTTTTTCCGGTGACCGGTGACTGGTGGTCGGAGGTCGGTGGTGGGTGGTTGGAGGTCGGTGGTCGGTGGTCAGTGGCCGGAGGTCGGAGATAGGTGGTAGGTGGGTAGGTGGTAGGTGGGTAGTGGTAGAGGAGAGAGAAACAGTGACATCATATTCTTTTGTCTTTTAGTGTTAGTAAGGGTAGGAAAGACTATTGTAAAAAATGAGGTCTAAGAATAACAACTTTCAAGACACTACTCTATAGAGAAAAAATAGTGTCTCTAAGACCCTATATATAATTCACCCATAATACTAACGAATATTTCTTCAGTCTCCATCAATTATTTGTTAGCGCAATAATACAAATTTTGTTATTTATATTTGAGGAAACTTTTTCACATGCTTTCATTTTTTCTTCACATTTTTCCGTTGACTCAAAGAAAATGCTTAACAATTTTTAGACGCATTAGCATTTGAGTTACTAATGTCAGTTTCCCATTTCTATTATTTATGTGCCGTGTAGCTCAAAACAACCAACAAGTGAACGTTTGAAAAGCTCCGCATATTTCTCAAAGCATAACAGAGAAAGAAAAAAAGAAAAAAAAAAAAAAAAAACTGCAGCTCCATGGCAGCGGCGCCGCCAACTCAGGCCGGCGAGAAGCCTTCTCCTGGCCGAGAGCCTGAACCTATGGAAGAGACTAGTCACGTGATGGCTGCTGCAACTGATCATAGGGCTCCTCATGATCTTCATATGGAGGATTTTCCACCGCTATCATCGAATGATCATGCGATTCGAACAAGTAAAAGAACAAGGGCCAATCTAGAGGAATCTAATGCTGAAACTGAGATCATAGCGACGGAAAAGATGCCTACTGCTGCAGCCATACTTCAGAACAAAATTGTTCCTCCCTCCGCGCCTAAAGGTAACAATTCAGGAACGTTTATTAGACCTAATTTAGGTGGTTGGAAGGGGACGGTAACGGGTAACAATATAGTTATTCCGATTATGGAAGATAGCGAGGAAACTAGGACTGGGTTTATAATGGGTGAGGAAGATTTCTTAGAATTAGAAAATTTAATCGAAGATGATGATGAGGAACTAATAACGGATTCAATACCTACCGTCATTAGGACTAGAGATGAGATTCAGGAAGGGATTAGATTGTGGCGAAACTCAGCTGTGATTAGGCTTTTAGGAAGAGAAGTCGGATTCACATATTTGCTCTCAAAATTAAGACAAATATGGGCGCCGAAAGGACACTTTGAACTTGTTGATGTGGGCCACGGCTACTACATGGCTAAATTTGAGCAGAGAGGAGACTTTGATTTTGCACTTTCAGGGGGTCCCTGGATGATACTTGATCATTATCTGATTGTTCGTGAATGGACACCGAGTTTCAATGCTGCATCAAACTCAATAACAAAGACCACCGCATGGGTAAGAGTGTCTAATGTCGGTATGCAAAATTATACGGTGCGTATATTGAGGAAAATTGGAGATAAGCTTGGTAGAACAATTAGGATTGACCCAATGACAAAGGGTAGACTAAGGGGAAATTATGCTAGACTGGCTGTTGAACTTGACCTGAAAAAACCTTTAGAACCCGAGGTGAGAATTGGATCGGATATATGTAAGGTGGAGTACGAGGGGCTTCATTTGATTTGTTTCGAGTGCGGCAAGTTTGGGCACAAAAAGGAAAATTGTCCGGTTATCGGAATTGATCATATGGAGGATGACCGGGCTATTGACAAAGGGAAGGCGATTGTTGTAGAGAAGGAAATAGAAGCTCCGGCCCCTAAAGAAAAGTATGGGGAGTGGATGACGGTGAGGCGAGGAAATAGAGGCAATGGGAAAAATGCTATAAACAAAGCTTCGAAGGTCTATTCTAATAGTAATCTCGGAACTCGCTTTGATGCACTTAGGGTGGAGGAAATTCCAAGTGATTTAAGATTTAATGCGCAAAGTATCATGAATAAAGGACAAAATTCGGGTACGAAATCTCTTTTTAACAAAGGAAAAAACATATCAGGGACCAATGTGAGTAATAAAATAGTTGGGGTCTCAAAAGGTCATGGGATAATAATTTCTCCAAATTTTGAGCAACGCCGGGTCTTGGTGGATGAAGTAGAGGTGAATGATATTGGTCAATTAGTGGAGCAAAATGGGGCGAGTAAAGGGAGCAAGAAGGCAGGAAAAAAAAGCAAAAATGGAGTGAAGTCAGGGGCTAAAGTGAGCAACGTAGCTGGAGTAATGAACTTGGAAAAGGGTGAGGGCAGTGGGCCCTTGGTAGTGGCGGTTGATAAAGGGAGCATGGAGGGATTAATTGATGTTAACATCATGGATGCAAGAAATGGCCACAGGGACCTGATGGCAATAAAAGAAAAAATTAAAGAACTTGAAGCAGGTCCCCCCACGCCCCAGCACAAAAGTCCAGCGAATTTCCCAACTATTGACTTGGACCCACCAGGTCATAGTGAAGAGCTGATGGACAGCATCACAGCAGCTAAGCCTCTTGACCCACTATGGGACGCAGCAGAAAATGGAGACAGGGACGATTCATCATGGTTGGACAGTCAAGTTCCTGAAACTGGAGCTGCTTCGCGCGAGCAAGAACATTTACCGCGGAGCTCGGATGACGATGTGGATATGGAGACTCGCGCCTAATGCGCCAAGAGGTACATCGTGTCTAATAAAAAATTTTATTTAATGTGTTTAAGCCATGTTTCAGGAAATTCTTGGGAAAGAATTAAAAATCCCATTAATATATTAATATGGAATTGCTACGGAGCAGCGAAACCTAGATTTAGACAAGTAGTTCGGGATATGATGATCAATAATAACGTGTGGCTTACTGTAATTGTTGAACCGCGGATCAGTGGGGTAACAGCGAATCCTGGATCGAAGGCCATCTTCGGTCCAAGGCACGAATCAATGGTATTGAATGGCCGTTGGTATTTATAGTTGTTCTTTGGACGATTTGGGTCAAACGAAACACGATTGTGTTCAATGAGAGGCAAAATATTCCCCATGTATTAGAGCTCAAAAGAGACATCTTTTCTTTAGCTAGTAGCTTCATTCTTGCATGGGGAAAATCTTTAGACGGTGGTTTAGTTAAACTAGCTAGTAATATTATGGTGAAGTGGACTAAACCGGACAAGGGCACTAAATTAAACATTGATGGAAGTTTTATTAAAGCGAAAGGGCTAGCTGGTATTGGTGGTATTATAAGGGATAGACATGGCTCTTGTATCTCGGGATTTATGGGTTCATGTGATGTTGTATCCCCCTTTATTTCGGAATTACTTGCGCTACATTTTGGTCTTAGATGGGCTTGTAATAGTGGCTATACTGAGATGGGTATTGAAACAGATTCGGAGGAGCTCCACGCGCTAGTGAAGGGCGGTGGGAGCTCTACTCGTTATGAGATTGACTCGGGGAAGCTCCATGCGCTAGTGAAGGGCGGTGGGAGTTTAGGTAGTCGGTATGTTTCAGTTGCAAATGAGTGCTATGCATTACTACGAAAGTTTCCGAAAATTGAATTAGTCTGAATATATCGTGAAGCTAATTCTTGTGCCGATAGACTAGCAAGAGAAGGTGCCATATCAAACACTCAACCGGAGGTATTCATTGATCCTCCGGAGTTTCTTTGGAAGTTGATTACACAGGATAGAAGTGGTCGTGCAACGATAAGGGTTGTACTAGATAGTTAATAAGAACTTTGTTCTTGATGTAATTCTTTATTCTTAACGGCTTTATTTTAGCCTCTCATGTATGCAAAAAAAAAAAAAAAAACAACCAACATGTTTTAACACTTTTATACCTATTTAGATTTTGGTAAGTTTAATACATTATTTAGATTGATCCCTTACCCTAAAATTATTATCAGTGATAATTACTTGTTTTTGCTCTAATAAGTAAATTATTTTATAAGAATGAAAATATTATAATTAAATTTTGTAAAAATCAAATATGTGTTTAATATAATGAAAAAGAAAAAATTCTTTAAATATATTATACCCCATAAAAGCTACAATTTCACTAAAATCCTTTTTACACTTTATTAAAATAAGGATGGTTGATTAAAAAATTAAAAATTATATATTTTTCATAAAAAGTCCAATTCTAGATAAATTCATCAATATTTTACATATAAAAGTTTGATGAATTATTCATTAGATTTTTCATGGGTTAATTTAGATTTTTTATAGGCAAATATTGATGGGTAAAAACTCATTGACCTTTTATAGGTACTAAATTTGATTCCGAAACTTTTTGGGTTATTATTTCTTAAAATAAATTTTGATGCCTCTATTTTTTGTGTAACGAGAAAATGCACAAGAAGAATTTTAAATTGTTAAGCATGGAATATTGTAATTGAATTCTCAGAAGAAGCTTGAAATTTAGAAATACTCAAGATCTGTCTTTTGGCAAAATCACAATGAGAGATGTGCATGGTTGAAAATAACTATGTAATTATCATGAGACCTTTTGCAGAGAACACTTCTGAACAAGCCTTCTATTTGTAAATTTTTTAAGAGTATTTTGTAGCAGAACAATATAAATCCCAGTTGTCTTTTGTTAAAATAGAAAAAACTTAAGTAGCCAACTGGGTTGCCAAACACATGTTTGAAAGCCCAGTGTACATTGTTGGGCTTTTACGGTATCGCTCAAGGCGGTGTTCAAGAGCTAATGTCCTCGAATATGGTGGTATCGGGATGTTACCTCGGCAAAATACTCGACAATAATCTTATGAGCATAACGAGACCTCGTCGCTAGATCATTTTGTCATGCCAATATATAATGCTACAGACGTCAATGTCAAAGCATTTCTGAGCCTATCAATACCCCATTTAATTTACATGGTTGGGGTCGAGCGCTCATTTGGGACTGACTAGAAAATTCACCTGACTCTTAATGTTGACGTGAATGTCAGATATAATTGTTTACCCTTCACGCTATCGTGGGACACGTGTTTATTCTTGATTGGTCAAGCTATCATAATTTCCTTGGTAGTTGTGGAGGAATCATGTACGTCTTAACAAATTTTGATCCGTCTAGGTTATTATGACATGGGAAAGGAGAACAATCACTTTTCCCTTATATGTATATGGGTCTCTTCCAGGTTTTTTTTTTTTTTTGTTGTTTTAAAGCATACTGCTTTAATGTCTCGTAATGGTAGTTCAGTGGGGTCTCCAAATTTCATGGCGAAGGGGGATCTGAAGTGCTCGACCTTCGTCTTCAGACTCTATGGCACCTCAGCCTGAGGATTCAGGCTCAGATGTCTCGATATGGACTCTTTTTGTCTTTCCTAAGAACAGTAATCTGTGGTTAGCTTGACCTCATCTTCTTTGAGCGACAGTGATTCTTCAATCGACTCTTTCCCCTCTAGCGATGTCATTCCTCCTTGAGAGGAAAAAATTCCCCTAAGATCGTACAACCGAAGTCATGATATAAATCCTTAAATCAAATCAAAATAAGTTAAGGTATAAACGTGAGCAGAGAGCTCAAAGGCCACTTCAAAGAGACGATAAAGTCAAGGAGACTATCAGATTTATCCTCTCAACGATTTAGCATGGCAGTTAGCGTTATCAACAGTAACCTCGGGCTTATGGTTCAAGATCAAACAACTATATGTACATATGTCAAAATATTAGACATCAAGAAGATAGTTATCAAACTACCCCGTAGATATATGTAGAGTGGTGATATTGTATAGAAAGTTACTAAATGTAATCCAAACTTCTATACTTTAATTACTTTTTAATAAAGATATTTATTATTATGCATAATATCTTGTCAAACTCACTTAATTATCATCAAATTAAACTAGTTTTATAAACATATTTTCCGTCTTATAGTTTTCGTTCTATCATATTGACGTCGTCTGTGAGAAACGACTAAATATTCACCCATTGAGCAACCACACATCACTGTAAGAATCAACCAGAGGAATCAAAGACGCAAGGAGTAGCAAAGTAAGGAAATGTTAATGCTCCTTTTGGAAAAATTCTGACATAAATACCCTTCAAACACAAGCATAATATTTTTGTAAATGGAACAGGCTGAAGTTATTGTAACATTGGAAACTGGGAAAGAAGCCAACTATCTTTTTTGAGAAAGTGATGACGCACATACCCCTTCTTTGTCAATTTCAAGAGGTGCTTTCATATATATACCCTTTCACCAAGATCACCATATAAGATGTTGTATATTCATTTGATAGACAACACAGTGATGTGAGTTATGAATTTTGTAACAAGAGAGAAGTTTTCTGATGATATAATCCTTCAAGTTAAGTAATTCCCTTTTACAACTAACATGGCTATATATCGATAGTTTAATGAACAGGTCTTATTTATATTTAATTTTGATACTTTATTCATAAAACATCATATATAATTGATTACAGTAGAGAATCAAATAAAATGGAACAACTGATTTATTTATAACAAACGGATAGCCGAGATCAATAGTACTCATATAATCAATTCTTAGAAGACACTCTTGTAAATAATTGCAATTGGACTCCTAACAGAGTACTTGGCAGAAGTCCACTTTAGATATCCTTCAGAAAATGTTGTGTTCGCTCTAACGGTTAAGGGAGTAAACGTCAGTTGATAAGTCAGTTTCTGATTCAGCTCGGAGAAGACAAGTGTAGTAGGCTCAACTGTCACATCATAACCAGCTGGACGCACAATCTCAAGCGTGTATGTGGAAATAGGTTCACCAACATTAGTAACTGTTCGCGTATATGTCTGAGGCGTTGAAGAATTAATAATTGAAATTGAAGGGTAGTTTAGTTGTGCTTCGGGTATGCTCGATTGTTCCAAGCAATTTACTTTCCGTTGTACAATGATTCCCACTTGTCGGTTTGTGTAATTTAATCCACAAAGGTAGGGTATGTAATCTTCCGGTAGAATATCGTAGATTAGTCCGGGATTATTCGCTCGTGGTGGGTTGACATGACCGGCACCGAGGGCGAAGATATCTGCCGGCTGAAGTTTCCATTCATCGTCGATCGGTCGGTTTCCGAGGTTTCCTTGATCAGCAGTGGTCATGATCGCCGACTTAATGGCAGCGGGTGACCAATCAGGATGTGCGCTTTTGAGGAGTGCCGCTACACCACTTAGGTGGGGGCACGACATTGATGTACCGGAGATTATGTTGAAGTTGGATTTCGTATCGGTTTTGTTTTCCACAGAATGATGCCAAGCGGCGAGGATGTTCACACCCGGGCCAACAATATCCGGTTTTAGAATACCCGGGCTCTGGATATTCGGGCCTCGAGAAGAAAATGAAGCCACAGCAGGAGCATTAACATCTCCAATTATTGTTCCTTTAAATATGATCGTAGCCGTTGGTGATGTCGTCGAACTTACGTAGGATTTGATTTTTTCTCCGGCTTCGAAACTGATATAAACAGAGGGAAGGACCTGAGCTTCCGCTGATGTAGTATATCCCCAGAATTGACCATTCATCAAAATCATGGCGGCACCTCCGGCATCCTTCACATCTTCTCCTATTTCTTTTTCGGATCTACCTACCTCACATAACACAATCTTCCCTCGTACATCGCTGTTATTCAACGAACTTCGCAAGCAAATCCGAGCATAATAATCACTTTCATTTGTTCCGGGATAAACGAGTGGCAACATTGTTGACGGGAAATCCTTTGGTTGGAAACCCGATTCACCGTCGAACAGTTTGTTATTCCCCAACATAGCAGTTGCTATTAGTTTTCTATCTATAGTGCTTGCACCGACGGTTAAAATCCAGGGAGCCTCGTTTGATAAAGTCCAATAAACCGGACCATCATTTCCCGCCGCGCAACTCACGAAAATCCCCTTTTGCATCGCGCTATATGCACCTAGGGCAATACTATCATCATAGAAACTTTGAGATTCCCCACCCATAGAGATTGAGAGAATGTCAACTCCATCGTCTATAGCAGCATCCATCGCTGCCAATATATCGCCCTCCGAACAGCAGGCTTTGTAAACCGCCAAGTGCGCTAGTGGTGCGACTCCAACCGCAGTGCCGCTAGCTAACCCGAACACATTCGCACCATTGACGTAATTTCCAGAGGCCGTACTTGCAGTATGTGTTCCATGGCCATTAGTATCTAGGACTGACCGGTTACTTCCACTTAGAAAAGATCTTGCACCAATTAATTTGTTATTACATGCCGTGAAATTGAAGTCACAACTTCCTTTCCATGTAGCAGGTGGAGGAGGCATTCCAACGTCACTAAATGAAGGGTGGTCAGGGAATATTCCGGTGTCTAACATTCCAATAATCACACCTTTACCGAAATTTGCATCGTTCCAGAAGCCAAAATTCCGATGTAACCCCAAGAAACTAGGAGTATGTGTCGTGTGCAAAGACATTACTTTCTCGGGGCGAGCAGAGACAAATCCTTCTTTTTTTTCCATCTCTTTTACTTCTTCGGGTGATAGCTTAACGGAAAAACCTTTAAACACATTGTGGTATGAATAAATTATGCGAGGTTGATCCTTGTTGCTTGACGGGGTTGAAGGTAAAAAAGAAGAGTAGAAGTTATCTAAATCATCTGAATCTGTGAAGATTTGACTATCGGGTAATTCAACATGAACTATATAGGTTTGTAAGGTTGCTAGTGTGGTAAATGAATGAAGGCTAAGTATGCAAAGGATGGCAAGTTTGTGGAGAAATTCCATGGTTGTTTGCTAGTAGAAAGATTTTTGTTGAAAATTGAGATTTTTGTTATACGAGTTGGATATGAGATACTTGTTCATTATATATAGTACTGCATATTAATTCTTAGATAGCATAAATGATAAGTTGATTTGTTTGTATTAATTTTAAGAGGTATTTAAATCCTTATAAAATGGTATATTATATTTGATATAAAAAACATCGAATTATTTGTCATAAAATTTATTATAACAAATAATTAAATAAAAGGTTACAAATATAGATAAAAAAAGTTCCCAAACATAAACTAATAGTTAGAATTCTTGTCTAATTAATATGAAAAAAAAGATAATAAATTTATAAGACATATTAGAAAGCTCGAACGCCTTCCTAAATATGGATAACATAATTCTGATTTATCTAGGAATATACATAGGGAGACGTATATATCCCTGTAGGATTAGTCGTGGTGCGCACAGCTGGTCCGGATCACCCAAGCATCCATAAGAAAAAGATATATTAGAAATTCTTATGGATATTCGAGAAATTCAAGAGATTTCATTGAACACGTGATTAATTCTAGCCTATTCAACGAGTCAAATAAGTTATTTCAAAATGATCTCGATAGAAAAATTGGAGTGAAACTAAGAATAAAATCGCTAATACAATTCTTGTTTTTCTTAATAAAAATGTTGTATGCTTAAATAAATATATAAGGGGCCAATATAAAGTTTCACTTTAGCCCTCAACTATGCTACTACCGGTTGTGCATGTTTCTCAAAAGTTAATAGAAAAATTTAGCAACCCGAAGTAGAAAGAGTCGGGACAGCGGACTGGGTTGCCAAACAGATGTTCCTTAGCACATTGTTTATTAATTGGAATACATGCATTTTTCCCCAGTTAGCCACTTTAATTTGTAATGAAGCCGAGCCCTCTGGAATGAGCTAAAACCTTCTAACCGTTTCTATTTATCTATATTATTATGTATTTGAAAAAAAAAAGTAGAAAGTGTGAACTAGGTAGCTAGGTCAGCTACATATGCTAGTTTTTTTTGTGCAAATGCTAGCTTTAGTTTACATATTCAATGCTTGAGATTCATATAGAGATGAGATCATTAGAATCCTGACATCAATTTAGGAAATTAGCATTTTCATTTAGAGTAATGATATATACCACCCAAATTCATACCACCCAAATGTCATCCAATGATGTGGCGTGATTTGGTTGGTTACAAATTTTTAATCAAATCAAGGAAATAAATGCATTAACAATTTGTAACCAATCAATTCACGCCACGTCATTGGGTGACATTTGGGTGGTATGAATTTGTGACTTTAATTCACGTCGAGAACTTTCTCCTTTAATAGTTTTGTGACTTTAAACCCCAAAATTTACCCTTCACTACACATTCTTTCCCTTCCCACCCTAATCCTTCACAATAATCACTTAAAGTGATTTTAGATGTCAAAATATTTTTTACAAATATTTTAATTTTAATCAAAAAGCACTTTTAACTCTAAAATTAATTAATCCGAAACGGGATCTTAGTTGTATAGTTTATTCATTTGATATCATTCTATCGCTATTATTGATTCAAATTTGTTAACTTGCCAACTCAACTAAAAGTTCGAACTAAGTTCGAACTGGTAGAAGAAGGCGGAGAACAGATTATAGGAGATTTATACACCAACACGCCCCCTCACGTGCAGGCTTAGACGAGATGTGCATGCTTAGCAGAGGAGATAGATTGATCTAAGCAATGCACGGAGCACGGAGAGGAGATGGATAAGCCATGCACGTGGAGATATCGAGGTAGGTGGCGGTGGAGAGACTCGAACCCAGGATCTCAAGTACCTGGAGCTCTGATACCATGTTAATTTGCCAACTCAACTAAAAGTTCGAACTAAGTTCGAACTGGTAGAAGAAGACGGAGAACAGGTTAAAGGAGATTTATACACCAACAAAATTTACAACTAAAAAGTATTATTAAAAAATGAAAACTCTTCAACTAAAAGTATATATAATATTTACTTTCGATTTATGTAAATATGTTTAGACTTAATCTAAAATATTTTATTTTCAAATTAAAATAGAATAAATATCACTTTCTTGTAATATATGATTTTTTAATAATAAACTAAACGAATAAGAATATTGTTTTCTCATAAATATCATTAAAAATATTATGATCAATATATATATATATATATATATATATATATATATATATATATATATTATAAATAATAAATTTAATACAATTAAATATATTGTGATATATATAATATAATATAATATAATATATAATGTTATTAATGATACTTATTCATTTAGTTTATTAGTAAAAAATAAGTATGGCGATTCAGCTAGGGTTTATTAATCTTACTATCAAAACGGGCTCGAGTGAGTTGTACGCGCTAGTGAAGGGCGGTGCGAACTCAAGAGGCTTTACGAATAGTATACTTGGGCTTTGTAGAGATATCATGAGGTCTAATAAACAGTTTGAACTAGTTTGGATTTATAGGGAAGCGAATAAATGTGCAGATTGGCTTGCGAAGTTTGGTGCCTCGAATGCGGAGGAACCGATGCCGTATAGGGACCCACCAGATGGGTTTTGGAGATTATTAGCACGTGATCGGTATGGCTGGGCCATACCGAGAGTAACTCTAGTTAATCAATGATTTGTAAGGAAGCTTGCTTCCCGGTCTTTTGACCTCATTTGTAACGAAAAAAATCATATATTACAATAAAGTAACATTAATTCTATTTTAATTTGAAATAAAATTCTTCAGTCAAAGTCTAAGCATATTTACACATATCTAATGTAAATATTATATCCCTCCTAACGGGTATAAAGTGAGAGATACAACGTTCGAACATCTCTTATAATATGGATAACTTAGTTTTGATTTACACAAAATTATATATAAGAAGGATTGCATATTTTTTTAAGTTTTGTCGTGGTACGCATAAACTGGTCCAGACCACTTAAAGAAAAAATAAATATTATATATACTTTTTAGGGTCAATGCCCTCTTAAATCAAAATAACAAACTACCTTCCCATTTAGATTACACAATATTTTAGGTTCAAACATTACAAAAATACCCTTATTGTAGTTGTTATTCCCATTTAAATCAAACATTATCTAAACATGAAAGTTCATCTATATTTTTAAATAATAAAAAACATTAATTAAAAATCATCACAACCACCACCACCATCCTCACCACCCCACCCCCACCCACCACCACCACCCCACCCCCACCCATCACCCCCCACCACCACCCACCCCCACCCATCACCCCCACCACCACCACCCACCCCCACCCACCACCCCCTACCACCCACCACACCACCACCACCCCTCACCACCCCACCCCCACCCCACCCCCACCCACCACCCCCACCACCACCACCACCCCATCCTACCCCCACCCACCACCCCCCGCCACCCCACCCTATCCCACCACCCCCACCCCTACCACCCCGCCTATACCACCACCATCTACTACTACTAATTCCATCACACGCGCGCGTCCGTGAATTTTTTTTAAAATCGTCATAACTAATTCTAAAAAAATCAAAAAAATAAAATAATTGCATTTTTGGACGAGACAGATTCATATTTACGACTATGATTTTTTTCGGTTTTTTTTTATTTTTTGTTTTTTTGGTTTTTTTTTTTGGTTTTTTTTTTACTTTTTTTTTCAAATGGGATTTGTCCCATCTCTAATTTTAAGATTGTGATGAATTTGTTTCATCTCCATTCTAATATTGAGATGGGATTTGTCCCATCTCTATTGCATAACTAAGATGGGATTTGTCCCATCTCTATTGTAAAACTAATTAAAGATAGAATGTGTTAGAGATGGTGATGTGCTGTTTCGTGACGTAAAAAATTAAGATGGGATTTGTCCCATATCTGGTTTGTCCCATCTCTGTTTTCAATCAGTATGAATAGTTTCTGCACAACAACAAATTGATCGTTTGAAGAGTGTTAATTTTTTTAAAATCATCATAACACTAATCTCAATAAGAAGATGAAATAACCATACAATAGTAGCAAAATCAGCTTCACCAAGCATTAAACAAGACTTCTGATTGCCAAAAGTGTATCTGTATTCTAACAAGCAACTCTCAAATCTATCCACCGACCAATAACATAATCCTTGATCTACTGGAATGAATCGAAAAAGTCAAAGAGATACAGAGCAAGTTGATCACCATATTTAAATTCAACAATAGGATTTGATGCCATTATACAAAGCCTGAAAACAAAAAACACAGAACATGAATAATCCCACCTATGAATAAACCACACCAAAAACCACAAAAACCAAACCCCAGTTCGTCCCATCAATAAACTGAAGAAACATTGAAAGATTGAAGCTAAGTAACACTAAAACTAGAGAAGGAACTCGCAACTAACTCTAGAAACTCAGGTAAGAATCAAAAAAAAAAATTGCAGCGCAGACCTTGAATAAACAATCAAAAGCAAAAAACACATAAATGTCTAATCAAGCACCGAAACATATTAAAATATGCAAAAACTATCAACAACTAACACAGGACCCTACCAATTCGTCAAATTTATGAATTGAAGAAACATTGAAGAAACAAAAAAACGCGAAAAACTAAAAACTTAAGATCTGTAGATAGAGAAGAACAAACCTGGAAAATTGAAGATATCGAAAGAAATTGAAGAATAAAGAAATATGAAAAATTTGCAGGAATAGATGATGCACAAATAGATGATGAAAAATTTGCGAAAAATTGAACAAACTCTCATCTGCGACGTAATTGACAAAGACGATGTATTAATGGAGTGAATTTGCTTCAATTGGAGATAATATCTTCTCAATTGAAAATTAATGGACTCATTAATGAAGAAAATCAATTTCACTTGTAAAGAAATCATTGAAACTGGGTTTAGATTAATGAACAAAATGAATTTAAGGGCCTTTATATACGGCGGCGGCGAGAAATTAAAAAAAAAAACAAAATGTTGACTTTGACTAGAAGGGTACCAATGTAATTGTACAATATGAATTTGATTTAAATGGGAAACAACCTAATTTATTTGGGAAGAAATATTCACCTGTCAACATTTGGGCATAGACAATGTGATTCATGATTTAAATGGGCATTATCCCTACTTTTTATTTGAAGAGATTTCATTTTTTAATAATACTTTTGGAACAAAAATTGACGATGTATTGGTTAAGAATATTAGATGCATTAGCATTTGAGTTGATTAAGTCCGTTCCATATTTCTATTATTTAAGTCTCGTGTAGCTAGAAACAACAAATATGTTTTAACACTTATATACTGATTTGAATTTTAGTGAACTAATAGATTTTAAGGACTAAATCAGTTACCCTAAAATATTATTAACGATAGATATTAGATACGTGTTCTAACTTCTAACGAATGTATTTCTTCCGTCTCCGTTCAATTATTTGTTAGCGCAATAATACAAATTTTGTTATTTATATTTAGAAAACTTTTTCACATGTTTGCATTTTCTTTTCACATTTTTCCGTTGACTCAAAGCAAATGCTTAGCAATATTTAGACGCATTAGCATTTAAGTTACTAATGTCAGTTTCCCATTTCTATTATTTATGTGCCGTGTAGCTCAAAACAGCATATATGTTTTAACACTTCCTTAGCTACTATTTAAATTTTAGTGAGTCTAATACATTATTAAGATTGATTCCCTTACCCTAAAATTATTATTAATGATAGAAAATTGTTTTTGCTCTAATAAGTAAATTAGTTTATAATAATAATAACAAAAATTATAATCAAATATGTTTTTAATATAATGAAAAAGAAAAAATTCTTAAAAAGAGCGGTATACTCAATAAAAGCTACAATCTCAAGTAAAAGAAAATTTACACTATTAAAATAAGGATGATTGATTAAAAAAAAAAGTTAAAAATAATATATTTACCATAAAATGTCTGATTCCATATAAACTCATCAATAATTTACATATAAAAAATTGATGGGTTAAAATTCATTAGACCTTTTATTGGTAAATTTAGATTTTAGATTTATTATAAGCAAATATTGATGGGTAAAAATTCATTGATCTTTTATAGGTATTAAATTTAATTATGAAATTTTTTAGGTCATTATTCCTTAAAATAAATTTTGATGCCTTGATACAATTAATAAGGCAACTATTTCTTATATAACGAGGAAATGCACAAGAAGAAATTTTAATTGTTAAGTATGGAATATTGTAATTGAATTCTAAGATGAAGCTGAAAAAATAAAAATACTTATGAATTGTCTTTTGGCAAAATCACAATAAGCGAGGTGCATGGTTGAAAATGATTTTCTAGTTATCATGAGACCTTTGGCAGAGTACACTTTTCTGAACATGCCTTTTATTTGTAAAATTGTTAAGAGTGTTTATTTTATAGCCGAACAATGTAACCACGGTGGTCTTTTGTTATAAGAGAAAGAACTCAAGTAGTCGACGGGGTTGCCAAATACATATTTGAAAGCCCAATGAACATTGTTGCACTTTGTTCGTATTCTTCAAGGCGGTGTTCAAGATCTAATGTCCTCGGATATGGTGGTATCGGGATGTTACCTCGGCAAGATACTCGACAATAATCTTACGAGCATACCGAGACCTCGTCGCTAGATTATTTTGTCATGCCAATATATAATTTTACCGGGGTCCATGTCAAAGCAATTCTGAGCCTATCAATACCCCCATTTAATTCACATGGTTGGGGTCGAGCGCTCATTTGGGACTGACTAGGAAATTCACTTGACTCTTAATGTTGACGTGAGTGTAGGTTATAATTGCTCACCCTTAACGCTATCGTGGGACACGTGTTTATTCTTGATCAGTCACGTTATGATAATTTTCTTGGTAGTTGTAGAGGAGACATGTACGTCATAACATATTTTGATCCATCTAGGTCATTATTACCCCAGGAAGGAGAATAATCACTTTTCCTCTATATATATATGTGTCACTCCGGCATTAAGTACTCTTCCCCTTAATAGGTTTCTTTGGCATCTTTTGTGTTAGGATCTGGTGATCGAGTAACTCCGCCATCGCACCTTCCTTGGTGAAGAATATTCTCTTCTAGGTTTATATTTGTTGTTTTAAAGCTTACTGTTTTGATGTCTCGTAATGGTAGTTTAATGGGGTCTCCAAAGTTCATGCTGACGGGGGAGTTGAAGGTGCTAGACCTTTTTCTTCGGATTCCATGGCACCTCAGCTTGAGGATTCAGGCTCAGATGTCTCGATAGGGTCTCTTTCTGCCTTTCCTGAGAATGGTACTCTCGTGGTTAGTTGGACCTCCTCTTCTTAAAGAGACAGTGTCTCTTTTACCGACTCTTTCCCCTCGAGGGTTCTTAGTCTTCATTATTGAGAGGGAAAAACAACCCTAAGATCGTACAACCGAAGTCATAATAAAACTCCTTAAATCAAAGCAAATGAGTTAAGTTATAAAAGTGAGTAGATTGCTCAAAGGCCACTTCAAAGATACGACATAGTCAAGGAAACCACCCGATTTTATGCCCTCAACGGTTAAGCATGGAAGGTGGCGTGATCAGCGAAACCTCGGGCTCATGGTAGAATTCAAACAACTACATGTACATATGTCAAGATATAGGATGTCAAGAAGATAGTTATTAATAACTATCCCTTAGCTATGTGTAGAGAGGTGATATTGTATATAAAGTTACAAAATGTAATCCAAGATTTTACGCTTCAATTACTTTTGAATAGAGATATTTATTTATTATGCATCTTATCTTGTCAAACACACTTAATATCATCAAATTAAACTAGTTTTATTCACATATTTTCTGTCTTTTAGTTTATGCATTATCATATTGGCGCCGATTGTGGGAAACAACTAGTTTTTCACCCATTGAGCAACCAACACCACTAAAAGAATCAACCTAAGAAATTAAACACACACATAGTAGCAAAGTAAGGTAATCAACGCTCATTTTGGAAAAAATTGACAGACAAAATTGCTATAGGGGTAACAAAAGTACTCTTCAAACACAAGCATAATATATTTGTAAATGGAACATGCTAAATTTATTGTAACATTAGAAACTTGGTGTTAGAGATATGACCTAATTGTTCTTTGTAAGGCCTGGCGCATTAAACTAATAAACCTAGCTCCATGACTTCCCTATAAATACACATGTAGTGTGTATTATTATTTACACCCTTTAGAATATATCTCCTTGTAATTTCTCTTTCATTATAGTAAAACTCTTCCCTCTTCCCGTGGGTTTTTCCCTAATTGGGTTTCCACGTAAATCTTGTGTCAGTTACTTACTTGTGTGCAATATTTATTCGATCTTATTCTATCAAATTGGTACCAGAGCTTAGGCTTATCTTGCACAACAAGTTTTGTATTTTTCTACCTAATAATTGAATATTCAAGAGTTATCCAAGATTTAGTAAGCCATAAATCTTTATTTTTATTTTAGTAATACTTTTTCCCTTCAAATTTTTGCTTTTATAAAAATAAACTGGAAAACGCAGAACTAAAATTCAATATTTCAGCCGAGTTTTAGACTTTTTTGCCAGAATAATATTGAATCAATATTGTTCTACTTAACAAAATGATCGCAGTGGTATAAAATCAAACAAGTTTCATCAAGAATCCGCGGAGATATTAAGGTTAGGGTTTTTGCAAGTTCTTTTAATTCTTAACTGATTTTTTACTCATGAATCCTACATAAATAGAAGAAATTGTTTGTCTATTATCGTTCTTCTCGTTAATACAAAGAAAACGACATCCATTTTGTTGAAGTTATTGAAGAATCGGTAAAGCTACAACCATGTCAAATTTTTGGGCTTTTCAGGTAGGGTTTTTCTCTTGCTGTGTGAAGAAGACAAAGGCCACAAACGTGTACTTCGCGGCGCGTCACTTAGTCCGTGCAACTAGCTACTGATTTAAAAATATCAATCGATGTTGTTCTGCTACCTCTTGCTGCTCATCTTTAGTATATTAATATATTAGTATATTATTATATTAATATATATAAAATTAGTTGACCAACTGCCATTCGCTTTGACCAGCCGCTGCTGACTTGACGTTTTGCATTGACTTTCTTAACCCGACCCTTTAGGTGGTTTTTTGACGTCCTGGATCCATTTTCGAGGCCGATTTCTCCAAATTCTGATATTTTTTGATATTTTTCGATTATTACAACTTTAAAATTTGAAATTCCGTTATTTGATCGCAAGATGAGATTCTTATTATGGAAAGTTAAGATGCGAGTTGTACTTGCTTAGATGGATTTCGATGAAGCACTATTGCGACTTAATAAAATGCCTTCAACTATGACCGACGTAGAGAAAAAGCAAAAAGATCTTAAGGCTCTATCACAGATTCAACTCCATCTTTCAAATTAGTTATTACAAGACGTCTTGAAAGAGAAAAAATTTGTTGGTTTATGGTTGAAGTTATGTCTTTAAAAGATCATTTATCTATACTTAAGGAAATTGTTTACGATTTAGAAGCTTTAAAAGTCAAGTATGAAGATGAAGATTTGGCATTAATTTTATTGTGTTCGTTATCTCCATCGTAATTAAATTATAGAGATACAATATCATACAGTCATGAAACCTTATTTTTGGATGAAGTATATGAAGCCTTATTGGTGTCGCCTAGGGTGTGATAAAAATAAGATAAATAAAGTTAAGAAAACTACGCACTCTCACCCTAGACAGACACAGTACTGCAAGTATTACAGGACGTATGCAAGTTTTAGTTAGTAAGTTAAGTTCGTTCTCAGGGACTTAAGTGTGCTAGTCGGATGGGTAGTAATAACGAGTAAAAGTAAATAATTAAAAGACAATAAATTAAAGCAATAGAATTCGAAAATAGCAAATTAATCTAAGAAATTAAAAGACAATAAAATAAAATACTAAGAATATGAGATGAGAGATATAGCTTAGGTTTTGCTAGTATGCACTAATCCTTCTAATTCTTTCTAAAGATCTAGTTTATAAGGGAGAATATTAACTCTTGGTATACTTAGTCAGGATTCTAAATTCCCATACCTTAGACCTTGAGAGCGACTAAGGGGGCTACGGCACAACCAAGACGAGGTCTCAAATAGGGTTATCAAGCGCTACCAAGGCCCTAAACAAACACTACAATCAATTGGTGATATGATGATTAAAACAAACCCTAATGACTATCTAGTTAGAATCATGTTTTGTCAGAACTAATATCGACACTAGATGTTATGTGGTGGTTCAATAGTTAAACACCCAGCTAAGGTGATCATCTAACTACTATTAAAAAAAATCCTAAAGTGATCAGTTCTAGGAAAGACAATAAATCAAAACACATAATCAAATATAAAGGTAAGTAGCTAATATCAAATTAAAACATGTAATTCCCAAAGAAACTTAGATAGAAGAATTAGAATTCATAGTTTATACATGATGCAAAACCAAAGCTATGGGAGGTTTAGTTCATACCTGATGGAAATAAACTAAAAGAAATTACAAAAGACATCATCTTGCTCTCTACAATAAACTGGAAGAATAAAACCTTAAGAACTAATTACTATGAAGCAAGGATGATTTTACAAGTGATATAAGGGTGTATTTATAGGTGTTTAGAAGACCTAATTCGTTTTCTTGAGGAAGGGATAAAGTATTGGACTCCTAGCCCAACTCAAATTCGTATGGAAATAAAGATAAACACTGCTGGACCGTTTTGAGCATATCTTCCTCGTTATTGGTCGGTTTTTGCTCCATAATATACCAAAAGAATCCTCACAGAATTATCTACGTACCTATGAGAGGAAATTACCAAAATCGACTTCCTTGTAGGAGTAATCACCACTTCTTTAGGCGTGTGCTGCAGAATCCCAGATTTAGGCAGCTTTTCCTTTTCCATCTTTTTAGCTTTTGTTTCCTTATCTCCAATTACCATGCTAATCTCTTTCCATAAGTTGTAGTCTTTGACTTGGACTCTAATTAATCTCCATAATTATCTTTAAAGCTTCACAGTAAAATAAACAATTAAACCCAATATGCTCTAAAAATATTATTTCACCAAATCAAGACTCAAAATAGGAAAGTGCACTAATACTCAAGAAAATCGACTATTATGACTTCTAAAACACTAAAAATGATGTCTTATCTTAACATAAATCTATCACAAATGAGGAGACATCACTTATACTCTAAGGAAAGAATGAAGCGCTTATTGGTGAAACCGAGACCCACACAGATGGCTTATTTGTACGAGAAAAATCACATAAGTGGAAATCTGGAGGTGATGAATGGAAGACGAATAAAGGAAAAAGTAGTTGCGTATGAAGGTGAACCCAACTCAATAGAAGAATGGATTATGGCTGCACATTTAATATGTGTCCCAATCGGAATTGGTTTTCTTCATATGAAATAGTATCAAAAGGTGTCGTTTTAATGGGAAATAATGCCTCATGCAAAGTTACTGGAATCAGTACAATCAAAATTAAGATGTTTGATGGGATCATAAGAACACTTGGTAATGTGAGACATGTTCCAGAGTTGAAGAGGAATCTTATATCTTTGAGTAGTTTGGACTCAAAAGGGTACACATACACTAAAGAAGGTGGAGTTCTAAAGATTCGCAAAGGAAGTCGTGTTGTGATGAAAGGACAAAAGAGGGCATCAAAATTATATATTTTGCAGGGTTCCATAGTTTTTGGTGTTGCAACTGTTATCTCATCTTCTTTTTCCAAAGAAGATACCACTAAAATTTGGCATATGCATCTAGAGCATATGATGGTATGGATGAGCTAGATAAAAGAGGAATTATCGATGGACATAGTCTGGGTACTTCAGCCTTGTGAACATTGTGTCTTTGAAAACCATAAGGGAGTTCGATTGGAGAAAAAGATTCACAACACTAAAGGTACACTTGAATATCTTCATTCAGATATTTGGAGGCCCCCAGTATCTTCCGTGAGAGGTTCTTACTACATGTGGACTATAATTGATGACTTCTCTAGAAATGTTTGGGATCTTGAAATGGAAGAATGATGCATTGTCAACCTGTAAAGAATGGAAGATTATGATCGAGAAACAAACATGAAATCAAGTAAAACGCCATCATACTGATAGTTGCTTAGATTTTTGCTCTAATGAATTCAATGCTCTCTGTAAGTCCAAATGTATTGTTATACCCTCAACCATTCTAGGTACAACTCAGCAAAATGGCATAGCAGTACGTATGAATAGAACGTTTATGAATAAAGTGTGTTGCATGCTTTCTAACTCTTGTTTATAAAAGATGTTTGTGCCGAAGCCACTTCTACAACTACTTATTTTATCAACATTTCTCCATCAACTGTCATTGACAACAAAACTCCGCAAGAGGTATGGTCTAAAATTGCTCCAAAATATTTTGATTTAAATCTTTTTGGTTGTCTAGCATATGCAAATATTGATAATGGTAAACTGGAACCTAGATCAAGAAAGTGTATTTTTCTTGGTTATAAATCTGGTGTTAAAGGTTATAAAATGTGGTGTCTGGAAACTATAAAATAATAATTAGCAAAAATGTTATTTTTTATGAAAGTGATATGCTTTCTAATTTATCTTCTAATGATAATTATGATAAAGATTAGAATAAATTAAGCACAGAGGTTAATTTTCTAGTGGAACCACAACCTATGCCAGAAACTACATCTTAGAATGATTCAGACATGTATGGTGGTGATATTCCTTTACCACAACCACCATAGTATTCTATTTCAGCATATAGACCAAGGAGAAATATTAATCCCCCTCAGAGATTTGCCGCAACCGATTTGGTTGCTTATGCTCTAATTAGCACTCATGATAATCTGGTTGATATGATGGCTAAACCAGTTCCAATATCTAAATTTGAGTCTTGCTCGGACGTAGTTGGTATTTACCATTTGAATTAAACCCTTCAGGATTTTTGGAAGATGAGAGATATGTGAAGATTGGTGATCTATTCTCTTGACTTCTTAGCGGGTTTTTCATCAAGATGAACATATTTTTTCAAGGTGGAGATATCGTGAGGTTACCGGAATATGGGTCAAGGTGGAGATTGTTAGAGATATGACTCAATTCTGCTTTGTAGAGTCTGGACATTAGATTAATAACCCTAATTTTCTAATTTCCCTATAATTAAATACACATGTAGTGTGTATTATTATTACATTCTTTAGAATATAGTTCTTCTTATAATATTCCTTTTATTATAGTAAAACTTTCTCATTTTTCTGTGGTTGTTTTTTTATTTAGATTTTTACGTAAATCTTGTGTCAGTTACTTAATTGTGTACGATATTTATTCGATGCTATTCTATCACTGAGAAAGTATCTTGGTAGATAATGTGACGAAAGAACAAAATCCAAGCACATGAATAGTCATAGTAAGTCAGACTATGAAATCACAGTAGTGAATAATCCAGAGTACCAGAATAAAAATTCGGGATGATCATAATGCACGAGGCATAGATCATGCAATAGATCCAAGGTACACAAAAATTTATTCCTTACATGGAATTTGTATTGATGCATAGGCTATATCTTTATCCTCGCCCACTTTAAGGGTTATTAAAAAAAGTGATCAAAACGTAAAAATAATGATTTAAGTTAAGCTAGTTTAATGTAAATTTCGATGGACATATGTATGGTTCATATCTGTTTCGAGACAAACCAAATTCTCCCGCTTTACGTCCCACTTTATATTTGTCTAATGATAGTCAATAAACAAAGTTTCGATTCATCATATCGATAGGTTAATGAGTCAAATATTGCCACAGTCAAATATTGGTTAGATCTTTATTCTCACCACAGAACATCGATTCAATATCCAGATATTTTGTATATATTTTGCGTTACAGTTTATATAATTTTTTGGTTGATATATTCTTTTTTTTAATATATATCGAAGAATCACTTTAGATTTGGAATCATTTTGATCGAACCTTGCACCATTCATTATAAGAAACAAGATCCTGATCCAACTGGTTTGGTTTATACATTGAAAACAAAACATTAAAAAAAGATGTTTTGGTATTAGTTAATATCTTGGTTCAAACATTTCTTAGGTAGAAACGAGATCCTTAGATTTTTCTTGACCCTACAGTCGCGCCTATAGTCCATTTCTTAAACCTTCAATCGCGCCTATAGTCCACATATGCCCAAACAATTGCGATAAATTTTTGATTTTGTTCTAGTGAGATTATTGTTGAACATGTGTATATTCTTAGACGGATGATAAATGCTTGACGAACCAATTCCTAAAGGCTTATTTGATATAGTTAAGGTATCGTGTAAACAACCCTACATACCCCCTTTTTTGTCAATTTCAAGAGGTGGTTTCATATATATATACCCTTTCACCAAGATCACCATGTAAGGTGTTGTACATTCATTCGATGGACAACATAGTGATGTGAGTTATGAGTTTTGTAACAAGAGAGAAGGTTTATAATGATCTAATCCTTCAAGTTAAGTAGTTCCTTAGCATGGCTTTATATCGATCGTTTAATGAACAGGTCTTATATATGTTTAAAATCTTGATAATTTATTCATTTAAATATCTTATATAATTGAGTACATTAATTAATCAGATAAATAGAACTGATTTATTTATAACAAACGGATAGCCGAGATCAATAGTACGCATATAATCAATTCTTAGAAGACACTCTTGTAAATAATTGCAATTGGACTCCTAACAGAGTACTTGGCAGAAGTCCACTTTAGATATCCTTCAGAAAATGTTGTGTCCTGTCCAACGGTTAATGGAGTAAATGTCAGTTGATAAGTCAGTTTCTGATTCAGCTCGGAGAAGACAAGTGTAGTAGGCTCAACTGTCACATCATAACCAGTTGGACGCACAATCTCAAGCGTGTATGTGGAAATAGGTTCACCAACATTAGTAACTGTTCGCGTATATGTCTGAGGCGTTGAAGAATTAATAATTGAAATTGAAGGGTAGTTTAGTTGTGCTTCGGGTATGCTCGATTGTTCCAAGCAATTTACTTTCTTTTGTACAATGATTCCCACTTGTCGGTTTGTGTAATTTAATCCACAAAGGTAGGGTATATAATCTTCTGGTAGAACATCGTAGATTAGTCCGGGATTATTTGCTCGTGGTGGGTTGACATGACCGGCACCAAGGGCAAAGATGTTTGCCGGCTGAAGATTCAATTCGTCGTTGATCGGCCGGTTTCCGAGGTTTCCTTGATCAGCAGTGGTCATGATCGCCGACTTAATGGCAGCGGGTGACCAATTGGGATGTGCGCTTTTGAGGAGTGCCGCTACGCCACTTAGGTGGGGGCATGACATTGATGTACCTGAGATTATGTTGAAGTTGGATTTCGTATTGGTTTTGTTTTCCACAGAATGATGCCAAGCGGCGAGGATGTTCACACCCGGGCCGACGATATCCGGTTTTAGAATTCCCGGGCTCTGGATATTCGGGCCTCGAGAAGATAATGAAGCGACAGCCGGAGCATTAATATCTCCAATTATCGTTCCTTTAAATACGATCGTAGCCGTTGGTGATGTCGTCGAACTTACGTAGGATTTGATTTTTTCTCCGGCTTCGAAACTGATATAAACGGAGGGAAGGACCTGAGCTTCCACTGATGTAGTGTATCCCTCAAATTGACCATTCATCAAAATCACGGCGGCACCACCGGCATCCTTCACATCTTTTCCTACTTCATAGTTACCTGCCTCACATAACACGATCTTCCCTCGTACATCGCTGTTATTCAATGAACTTCGCAAGCAAATCTGAGCATGAATATCACTTCCATTTGTTCCGGGATAAACGAGTGGCAACATTGTTGATGGGAAATCCTTTGGTTGGAAACCCGATTCACCGTCGAACAGTTCGTTATTCCCCAACATAGCAGTTGCTATTAGTTTTCTATCTATAGTGCTTGCACCAACTGTTAAAATCCAGGGAGCCTCGTTTGATAAAGTCCGATAAAACGGACCATCATTTCCCGCCGAGCAACTCACAAAAATCCCCTTTTGCATCGCGCTATATGCACCTAGGGCAATACTATCATTATAGAAACTTTGAGGTTCTCCTCCACCGATGGAGATTGAGAGAATGTCAACTCCATCGTCTATAGCAGCATCCATCGCCGCCAATATGGCTCCCTCCGAACAAACGGTAGTACAGACTTTGTAAACCGCCAAGTGCGCTAGTGGTGCAACTCCAACTGCAGTGCCGCTAGCTAACTCGAACATATTCGCACCATCGACGTAATTTCCAGCGGCCGTACTTGCAGTATGTGTTCCATGGCCATTAGTATCTAGGACTGACCGGTCACTTCCACTTAGAAAAGATCTTGCACCGATTAATTTGTTATTACATGCAGTGAAATTGAAGTCACAACTTCCTTTCCATTTAGCAGGCGGAGGAGGCATTCCAACGTCACTAAATGAAGGGTGGTCAGGGAATATTCCGGTGTCTAACATTCCAATAATCACACCTTTACCAAAATTTGCATCATTCCAGAAGCCCAAATTCCGGTGTAACCCCAAGAAACTAGGAGTATGTGTCGTGTGCAAAGACATTACTTTCTCGGGGCGAGCAGACACAAATCCTTCTTTTTTTTCCATCTCTTTTACTTCTACGGGTGATAGCTTAACGGAAAAACCTTTAAACACATTGTGGTATGAATAAACTATGCGAGGTTGATCCTTGTTGCTTGACGGGGTTGAAGGTAAAAAAGAAGAGTAGAAATTATCTAAATCATCTGAATCTGTGAAGATTTGACTATCCGGTAATTCAACATGAACGATATAGGTTTGTAAGGTTGCTAGTGTCGTAAATGAATGAAGGCTTAGTATGCAAAGGAGGGTAAGTTTGTGGAGAAATTCCATAGTTGTTTACTAGTAGAAACTGTTTTTGTTGAAGATTGAGATTTTTGTTGTACGAGTTGGATATGAGATACTTGTTCATTATATATAGTATTGCATATTTATTCTTAGATAGCATAAATGATAAGTTGATTTGTTTGTACATTATATATTTAATTTTAAGAGGTATAAAATTTAAATCCTTATAATATGGTATATTATATTTTATATAAAAAATACCAAATTATTTTCCATAAAATTTATTAGAGTAATGATATATACCACCAAATTCATACCACCCAATTACCACCCATGACGTGGCGTGAATTGGTTGGAAGTAAATCGTTAACCAAAACAAGAAAATAAATAATTAACTAATAGTTAGAATTCGTGTCTAATTAATATGAAAAATAAAATAAAATATATAAGACATATTAGAAAGCTCGAACCTCCTTTTGAATATAGATAACCTGATTCTGATTTACCTGGGAATATACATGAGAAGGAGTGTTATCCCGTAGGATTAGTCGTGGTGCGCACAGTTGGTCTGGATCACCCATGCACCCATAAAAAAAAAGATATATTAGAAATTCTTATGGATATTCGAGAAATTCAAGAGATTTCATTGAACATGTGATTAATTCTAGTCTATTTGACGAGTCAAATAAGTTATTTTAAAATGATCTCGATAGAAAAATTGGAGTAAAACTAAGAATAAAATTGCTTATAAAAATTCTTGTTTTTCTTAATAAAAAAGTTGTATACTTAAATAAATATATAAGGGGCCAATATAAAGTTTCACTTTAGCCCTCAACTATGCTACTACCGGTTGTGCATGTTTCTCGAAAGTTAATAGAAAGATTTAGCAACCCGAAGTAGAAAGTGTCGGGGCAACAAGCTGGGTTGCCAAACAAGAGTTTCTTAGCATCTTATTTGTTAATTGGGAATTGGGATACCTGTATTCTTTTTCAGTTAGCCACTTTAATTTGTAATGAAGCCAAGCCCTCTAGAGTGGGCTAAAACCTTGTAACCGTTTCTATTTATCCATATTATTATGCATTTGAAAAAAAAAGTAGAAAGTGTGAACTAGGTAACTAGGTCAGTTACATGCTAGTTTTTTTTTTGCGCGAATGCTAGCTTTAGTTTACATATTCAATGCTTGAGATTCATATAGAGATGAGATCATTGGAATCCTGACATCATTTTAGGAAATTAGAATTTTCATTACATATAGCATTCCCGAATCGAGAACTTTCCCTTAAATAGTTTTGTGACTTTAAACCCCAAAATTTACCCTTCACTACACATTCCTCCCCGTCCCACCCCAATCCTTCACTCTATCCCCACCTCAGAATCAGTTGACACCCAATATGTTATAAGCTACCTCATTTAGTATGTCAACCTGAAAATATGGACTTCAATCAATCTCAACTTTCCTATAAGATATGTCGTATAACTCGGTTTCGGGCTTGAGTGGTTAACTAGGGCCTAGTTACTAGGTGGGATTAGAATGTGTCTAGGTCGGATTATTTGGTTTTGAATCCCGATATATAATTTTATTATATATATATATATATATATATATATATATATATATATATATATATATATATATATATATATATATATATATATATGTATATATATATGTATATATATATGTGTGTGTGTATGTGAGTGTGTGTGTGGGTGTATGTCTAGTAACTATAATAATTTTAATTATTTAAGTCATAAAATTCATTTAACTACAATATAGTAAACCTAACAATACTAAAGCTAGAGTTATAATATCAATTCAAAAATTCTCAATAGTAACAATAAAATGAGAGATTAGGTGACCATTTTTGGATTTAATCAATGTTTCTTCCATGACACTTAAGGAACTAGGGGAAATGGCCATCACTTTTACTAAGCATAGGCGACTAAGAAGAGGTGTTGTCGCGTAGGAGGTGCATGGGTGCGCTATGCGAGGATTTCTACAATATAGCCTAGAAGAGAGAAATGTGTTATTACATGAAATTCATGATCTGAGAAGGAGATTTAATATAATTTACCTTGATGGAATCATAACATGCGTTGAAGTTGTATTAGACGGTTACTTTGAGGGAGACAAGTATATCACATATAATTAAACGGTTAATCTAATGTAATATTATACCCCTTCTAACGGGTATAAAGTGAGGGGTACAACGTTTGAATCTCTCTCATAATATGAATAACCTAGTTTTGATTTACCTGAAAATATATATGAAAAGGAATGCATATTATTTTTAGGATTAGTCGTGGTGTGCATAAACTAACCAAACTATTTACGTACTATGAAGAAAAAATAAATATTATATATACTTTTTACTTGAAGAGTTTTCATTTTTTAATATTACTCTTGGAACAAAAATTGACGATGTATTAGTTAAGAATATTAGATGCATTAGCATTTGAGTTGATTAAGTCTGTTCCATATTTCTATTATTTAAGTCTCGTGTAGCTAGAAACAATAAATATGTGAGCCAATTAGAGATAAATGCCTATTAAAAAACTTATTTAAAAAAAAGTGCCTAGAATAAGATTTTTTATAGAAAAATGCCCCATCCCAAACTACCCTTATAATTAACAATTAAGAAAAAGAAATTAGAAAAAAACCAAAACAAAAACTAATAAACACACGCGCGCGTCCGTGAAATTTTTTTAAAATCGTCATAACTAATTCTAAAAAAATCAATTTTTTTTTTTATATATTTGGATAAAGCAAATTAATATTTACGTCTATGATTTTTTTCAGAATTTTTTGAATTTTTTGATTTTTTTGAATTTTTTAATTCGCAGAACATGGAATTACATGTTTTAAACATGGAATTCTATGTTTTCCATGTTTTAAACATGGAATTCCATGTTTTGATATAAGGAATTTGTTTTCCGCAGACACGAAATTCACTGTTTAAAACATGGAATTCCATGTTTAAAACATGGAATTCCATGTTATCTGCGAATTAAAAAATTAAAAAAACCAAAAAATTCAGAAAATTCCGAAAAAATCATAGACGTAAATATTAATTTGATTTATCCAAATATGATTTTTTTCGATTTTTCTGATTTTTTTTGAATTAGTTATGGCGATTTTAAAAAAATTTCACGGACGCGCGTGTGTGATGAAATTAGTAGTAGGTGGTGGTGGTGGTGGTGGTGGTGGTGGTGGTGGAGGTGGTGGTGATGGTTGTGGTGGCTGTAGTGGTTGTGGTGGTGGTTGTGATGGTGGAGGCGGTGATGGTTGTGGTGGTGGTGGTGGTGGTGGTGGAAATACCCTATTATTTGTTTAAGATTTATAAATAAATATTGTATTAAAAATAATATAATATATTTAATAATAAGGATAGTATAGGTATAAAAAATATAAAGGGGATGTTTTCTATAAATAATTGTTCTATTAGGCATTTATCTTTAAATAAGAAAATTAGAGGTTTAAAAATATTAAAGGCATCATTAAGGAGGCATTTATCTCTAATTACCCCTAAATATATTTTAACACTTTTATACCGATATGAATTTCAGTGAACTAATAGATTTTAAGGACTAAATCATTTACCCTGAAAATATTATTAACGATAGATATTAGATACGTGTTCTAACTTCTAACGAATGTATTTCTTCAGTCTCCGTTCAATTATTTGTTAGCGCAATAATACAAATTTTGTTATTTATATTGAGGAAACTTTTTCACATGTTTTCATTTTCTTTTCAGATTTTTCCGTTGACTCAAAGCAAATGCTTAACAATATTTAGACGCATTAGCATTTGAGTTACTAATGTCAGATTCCAATTTCTATTATTTATGTGTCGTGTAGCTCAAAACAACAAACATGTTTTAACACTTCCTTGGCTACTATTTAAATTTTAGCGAGTCTGATACATTATTTAGATTGATTCCCTTACCCTAAAATTATTATTAATGATAGAAACTTGTTTTTGCTCTAATAAGTAAATTAGTTTATAATAATAATAACAAAAATTATAATCTAATGTTTTTGATATACTGAAAAAAAAAATTCTTAAAAAAAAATAGTATACCCAATAAAAACTACAATCTCACTAAAATTATTTTTACAATATTAAAATAAGGGTGATTTATTAAAAAAAAAGTTAAAAATAATATATTTTTTTCATAAAATGTCTAATTCTAGATAAACTCATCAATAATTTACGTATAAAGTTTGATGGGTTAAAATTCATTAGACCTTTTATGGGTTAATTTAGATTTTTTATAAGCAAATATTGATGGGTAAAAACTCACTGATCTTTTATGGGTATTAAATTTAATTCTGAAACTTTTTGGGTCATTATTTTTTAAATAAATTTTGATGCCTTTATACAATTAATAAAGCAACTATTTCTTATGTAACGAGGAAATGCACAAAAAATTTTGAATTGTTAAGTATGAAATATTGTAATTGAATTCTCGGATGAAGCTGGAAATTTAGAAATACTTAAGAATTGTCTTTTGGCAAAATCACAATGAGCGAGGTGCATGGTTGGAAATGATTTTCTAGTTATCATGAGACCTTTGGCAGAGTACCCTTTTCTGAACAGACCTTCTATTTGTAAAATTGTTAAGAGTGTTTATTTTATAGCCGAACAATGTAACCCCGGTGGTCTTTTGTTATAAGTGAAAAAACTGAAGTAGTCGACTGGGTTGCCAAACATATTTAAAAGCCCAATGAACATTGTTGCACTTTTTTCGTATACTTCAAGGCGGTGTTCTAAAACTAACTTCCTCGGATATGGTGGTATCGGGATGTTACCTCGGCAAGATACTCGACAATAATCTTACGAGCATACTGAGACCTCGTCGCTAGATTATTTTGTCATGCCAATATACAATTCTACCGGCGTCCATGTCAAAGCAATTCTGAGCTTATCAATACCCCCATTTAATTCACATGGTTGGGGCCGAGCGCTCATTTGGGACTGACTGGAAAATTCACTTGGCTCTTAATGTTGACGTGAATGTCGGTTATAATTGTTTACCCTTAACGCTATCGTGGGTCACGTGTTTATTCTTGATCGGTCACGTTGTCATAATTTTCTTGCTAGTTGTGGAGGAGACATGTACATCATAACAAATTTTGATCTATCTAGGTCATATTATTACTTCAGGAAGGAGAACAATCACTTTTCCTTTATATATATATATGTGTGTGTGTGTGTGTGTCACTCCGGCATTGGGTACTCTCCCCCCCTCTATAGGTTTCTTTGGCATCTTTCGTGTTAGGATCTGGTGATCGAGTAACTCCTCCATCGTACCTTCCTTGGTGAAGAATATTCTCTTCTAGGCTTGTATTTGTTGTTTTAAAGCTTACTATTTTGATGTCTCATAATGGTAGTTTAATGGGGTCTCCAAAGTTTATGCTGAAGAGGGAACTGAAGGTTCTAGACCTTTTTCTTCAGATTCCATGGCACCTCAGCTTGAGGATTCAGGCTCAAATGTCTCGATAGGGACTCTTTCTGCCTTTCCTGAGAATGGTAATCCCGTGGTTAGTTGGACCTGTTCTTCTTAAAGAGGCATTGCCTCTTTTACCGACTCTTTCTCCTCGAGGGTTGTCAGTCCTCGTTCTTGAGATGGAAAAATATCCCTAATATTGTACAACCGAAGTCATAATAAAACTCCTTAAATCAAAGCAAATGAGTTAAGTTATAAAAGTGAGTAGATCTCTCAAAGGCCACTTCAAAGATATGACATAGTCAAGGAAACCTCCCGAATTTATGCCTTCAACTGTTAAGCATGGAAGGTGGCGTGATCAGCGATAACCTCGGGCTCATGTTTTAAATTCAAACAACTACATGTACATATGTCAAGATATAGAACGTCAAGAAGATAATTATTAATAACTATCCCTTTGATATATGTAGAGAGGTGATATTGTATATAAAGTTACAAAATGTAATCCAAGATTTTACGATTCAATTACTTTTGAATAGAGATATTTATTTATTATGCATCTTATCTTGTCAAACACATTTAATTATCATCAAATTAAACTAGTTTTATTCATATATTTTCTATCTTTTAGTTTATGTTCTATCATATTGGTGCCGATTGTGGGAAACAACTAGTTTTCACCCATTGAGCAACCAACATCACTGAAAGAATCAACGTAAGAAATTAAACACACATGGAGTAGCACATTAAGGTAATCATCGCTCATTTTGGAAAAATTCTGACAGACAAATTTGCTATAGAGGTAACAAAAATACTCTTCAAACACAAGCATAATATATTTGTAAATGGAACATGCTAAACTTATTGTAACATTAGAAACTTGGTGTTAGAGATATGACTCAATTGTTCTTTGTAAGGCCTGGCCCAATAAACTAATAACCCTAGCTCCATGACTTCCTTATAAATACACATGTAGTGTATATCATAATTGACACACTTTAGAATATATCTCCTTGTAATTTCTCATTCATTATAGTAAAACTCTTCCCTCTTCCCATGGGTTTTTCCCTAATTGGGTTTCCACATGAATCTTTTGTCAGTTACTTACTTGTGTGCAATATTGATTCGATCTTATTCTATCAAATTGGTATCAGAGCTTAGGCTTATCTTGCACAACAAGTTTTGTATTTTTCTACCTAATAATCGAAGATTCAAGAGTTATCGGACATTTAGTAAGCCATAAACCTTTATTTCTATTTTAGTACTATTTTTTTCCCTTCAAAATTTTGTTTTTACAAAAAAAAACTGGAAAGCGCATAACTGAAATTCGATATTTCAGCCGATTTTTTGACTTTTTTGCTAGAATAATATTGAATCAATCTTGTTCTACTTAACACAATGATCGCAACGGTATAAAATTCAACAAGTTTCATTAAGAATCTGCGGAGATATTAAGGTTAGGGTTTTTGCAAGTTTTTTAAATTCTTAACTGGTTTTTTACTCATGAATCCTACATAAATAGAAGAAATTGTTTGTCGATTATCGTTCTTCTCGTTAATACGAAAAAACGACATCAATTTTGTTGAAGTTGGTGAAGAATAGGTAAAGCTACAACCATGTCAAATTTTTGGGCTTTTCAGGTATGGTTTTTCTCCTGCTGGGTGATGAAGACAAAGGCCACAAACGTGTACTTCGCGGCGCGCCACTTAGTCTGTGCAACCAGCTACTGATTTAAAAAAAATCAATCGTTGTTGCTCTGCTACTTCTTGCTGCTCATCTTTAGTATATTAATAAATTAGTATATTATATATTAATATATATAAAATTAGTTGACCAACTGCCATTGGCTTTGACCAGCCGCTGCCGACTTGACGTTTTGCATTGACTTTTTTAACCGGCCCTCTCGGTGGGTTTTCGACGTCCTGGGTCCATTTTCGAGGCCGATCTCTCCAAATTCCGATATTTTTCGATTATGACAACTTTAAAATTTGAAATTTCGTTATTTGATCGCAATACGAGATTCTTATTATGGAAAGTTAAGATGCGAGTTGTGCTTGCTCAAATGGATTTCGATGAAGCACTATTAGGACTTAATAAAATGCCTTTCAACTATGACCGACGTAGAGAAAAAGAAAAAAGATCTCAAGGCTCTATCACATATTCAACTCCATCACTCAAATCAGATATTACAAGACGTCTTGAAAGAGAAAATTTTCGCTGCTTTATGGTTGAAGATATGTCTTTATAAGATCATATATCTATATTTAAGGAAATTGTTTATGATTTAGAAGATTTAGAAGTCAAGTATGATGATGAAGATTTGACATAAATTTTATTGTGTTTATTATCCCTATCGTAATTAAATTTTAGAGATACAATATCATACAGTCATGAAACCTTATTTTTGGATGAAGTATATGAAGCCTTATACTCTAAGGAAGAATGAAGCACTTATTGGGTGAAATAGAGACCCACATAGAAGTAGGGATGGCAACAGATCGGATATCCTCAAAAAATGGCATAACCATATCCACATCTATTAAGAAAAACGATAACCAAATCCGCATCCATTAACCATCGGATTTTAGATTAATTTACCAAATCCGCATCCACGACGGATGCGGATTATCTGCGGTTAATCCGCATCCGTAATTGTTCAATAGGATTTTAAAAAAAATCTTATAAAATATATTTAAAACTATAAAATTAGCTATTTAATTTTTGGGTGACCATAAATAGGTATTAGAAAATATAGTAATAAATTAGATAAACTCAATTAGGTGCTTTATGTATGGAATAATTTTATTTAGTCGATATTACGTATAACTTTTATATATAGAATATCTTTATATAAAGTATATGTATTTTTTTTTCATTTTTTATTTCTAATACTTTATTCTGATTTTGGATTATCCATCGGATTATTATAAAAAACAAATCCTACCTTTTTCTGAGAACCAAACCCTCATGGATGCACCATCGGTTCCACTAACGGATTTTTTATCGAATCGGATATCCATCGGTTACGGTTAATATTCTAACCATTGCCATCCCTACATAGAAGGCTTGTTTGTACGTGAAAAATCGCATAAGTAGAAATCTGGAGGTGATGAATGGAAGACGAATAAAGAAAAAAAGCATATAATATATGAGTATCGCATATTGCATAACAAGATTAAGAATTATACTCCAAATCACAACTGATACCTAGATAATTATGGCAAAGCTGGTGTCGTACAAAATGATAGTGATGGAAATTTTTTAGCTGCGTGTGAAGGTGAACCCAACTCAATAGAAGAATGTATTATGGATGCACTTTTCATATGTGTCCTAATTAGAATTGGTTTTCTTCATATTAAATAGTATCAAAAGGTGTCGTTTTATTGGAAAATAATGTCTCATGCAAAATTACTGGAATCAGTACAATCAGAATTAAGATGTTTGATGGGATCGAAAGAACACTTATTAATGTGAGACATGTTCCAGAGTTGAGGAATATTATATCTTTGAGTAGTTTGGACTCAAAAGGGTACGCATACACTGAAGAAGGTGGAGTTCTAAAGATTCGCAAAGGAAGTCGTGTTGTGATGAAAGGACAAAAGAGGACATCAAAATTATATGCTTTGCAGGGTTCCGTAGTTTTTGGTGTTGCAATTGTGATCTCTTCTTTTTTATCCAAAGAAGTTACCACTAAAATTTGGCATATGCGTCTAGAGCATATGATGGTATGGATGAGCTAAATAAAAGAGGAATTCTCGATGGACATAGTCTGGGTAAACTTCAGCCTTGTGAACATTATGTCTTTTAAAAGCATAAGGGAGTTCGATTCGAGAAAAACATTCACAACACTAAAGGTACACTTGAATATCTTCATCCAGATATTTGGGGGCCCTCTACAATATATTCCATGAGAGGTTCTAACTACATGTTGACTATAATTGATGACTTCTCTAGAAAGGTTTGAGTTCTTGAAACGAAAGAATGATGCATTGTCAACCTATAAAGAATAGAAGATCATGATCGAGAAACAAACATGAAAGCAAATAAACACCTTCATACTGATAGTGGTTTAGAGTTTTGCTCTAATGAATTCACTGCTCTCTGTAAGTCCAAATGTATTGTTATACCCTCAACCATTCCAGGTACAACTCAGCAAAATGGAATAGCAGAACGTATGAATATAATGATTATGGATAAAGTACGTTGCATGCTTTCTAACTCTTGTTTATAAAAGATGTTTGGGCCGAAGCCACTTCTACAACTACTTATTTCATCAACATTTCTCCATCAACTGTCATTGACAACAAAACTCCAGGTATGGTCTGAAACTGCTCCAAAATATTTTGATTTAAATTTTTTTGGTTGTCTAGCATATGCGAATTTTAATAATGGTAAACTGGAACCTAGCTCAAGAAAGTGTATTTTTCTTGGTTATAAATCTAATGTTAAAGGTTATAAAATGTGGTGTCCAGAAACCATAAAATGAAAATTAGCAAAAATATTATTTTTGATGAAAGTGATATGCTTCCTAATTTATCTTCTAGTGATAATTATGATAAAGGTCAGAAGAAATTAAGCACAGAGGTTAATTTTCTAATGGAACCACAACCTATACCAGAAACTACATCTTAGAATGATTCAGACATGTATGGTGGTTAGAGGTGTGCGCGGGTCGGTTTTGTATGAAAAATGCTCAACCCACAAACCGCCCGTTCTTGTGCGGATTTTGAAAAATAAGACCCGCACCCGCTCAATACATTACTTAAACTATTGAGTTTCGGGTTAGGCGGGTTGCGGGTGCATTGCGGGTGATTTAGTTCGATAAAGAAGACGAATTTGTATCCATATTCATTTGGAGAGTCAAATTTATATTACAAATGAAAATTATAACGAAAAATATTGTTTAGGATACACATATGCATTTCAAATCATCAATGATTAAAAGCTATAAAATGAGATTTTAGGAAACTAAATATATGAACTGAACAAAGAGTACAAATAATATCATAATTGAAATGAAAAACATATTCATTAGATATAATATTATTGAAATATTAAGGGATTTCAAAATATTTTTAAAAAAGGGGGAGGAATAAAAAAATGTAGAGTGAAAAGTACATGACCCCCACTATTTTATTTGAATAAAATGAGTAATACAATTTTTTCTAATTTTTATACTACAAGGTAATCGAGTATATGCGGGTTTGCGGGTTTCAAGTTTAAAATCCACAACCCGCAAAAATGTGTATATTTTTTCAAAAATGTAAACCGCAACCCACCCAATTAAAAACTAACCCGTATAATTTCGGGTTAGTGTGATTGGGTTGGTCGGGTTATGCGGGTTTTCTAACCCGATGCACAACCCTAATGGTGGTGATATCCCTTTACCACAACCACTACAGTATTCTATTGCATCATATAGACCAAGGAGAAATATTAATCCCTCTCAGAGATTTGCCGCAGTTGATTTGATTGCTTATGCTCTAATTAGCATTCATGATAATCTGGTTGATATGATGGCTAAACCACTTCTGATATCTAAATTTGAGTCAGGTTTTTTAGGTCTCACTTACCGAATATGGGTCAAGGTGGAAATTGATAGAGATATGACTCAATTGTGCTTTGTAAAGTCTGGACATTAGATCAATAACCCTAATTTTCTGACTTCTCTATAATTAAATACACATGTAGTATGCATTATTATTACACCCTTTAGAATATAGTTTTTCTTATAATCTTTCTTTTATTACCGTAAAACTTTCTCATTTTTCTGTGATTTTTTCTCTACTTGGATTATTACGTAAATCTTGTGCTAGTTACTTACTTGTGTACAAAATATTTATACGATCCTATTCTATCCCTGCGAAAGTATCTTGGTAGATAAAGTGACGAAGAACAAAATCCAAGCACATGAATAGTCATTGTAAGTCAGACTATGAAATCACACTAGTCAATAATCCAGAGTACCAGACTAAAAATTCGGGATGATCATAATGCACGAGGCATAGATCATACAATAGATCCAAGGTACACAAGAATTTATTCCTTACATGGAATTTGTATTAATACAAAGGCTATATCTTCAAGGGTTATTAAAAAAAGTGATCAAAACGTAAAAATAATGATTTAAGTTAAGCTAGCTTAATGTAAATTTCGATGGACATTCATGTATGGTTCATATCTGTTTCGAGACAAAACAAATTCTCCCGCTTTACATCCCAATTTATATTTGTCTAATGATAGTCAATAAACAAAGTTTCGATTCATCGTACAGATAGGTTAATTAGTCAAATATTGCCACAGAGTCAAATATTGGTTAGATCTTTATTGTCACCACAGAACATGGATTCAATTCCTGATATTTTGTATATATTTTGCGTTACAGTTTATATAATTTTTTGGTTGATATATTCTTTTTCTTAATATATATCGAAGAATCACTTTAGATTTGGAATCATTTTGATCGAACCTTGCACCATTCATTATAAGAAACAAGATCCTGATCCAACTGGTTTGGTTTATACATTGAAAACAAAACATTAAAAAAAGATGTTTCGGTATTAGTTAATATCTTGGTTCAAACATTTCTTAGGTAGAAACGAGACCCTTAGATTTTTCTTGACCCTACAGTTGCGCCTATAGTCCGTTTCTAAACCTTCAATCGCGCCTAAAGTCCATATATGCCCAAACAATTGCGATAATTTTTTTATTTTGTTCTAGTGAGATTATTGTTGAACATGTGTATATTCTTAGACGGATGATAAATGCTTGACGAACCAATTCATAAAGGCTTATTTGATATAGTTAAGGTATCGTGTAAACAACCCTACGCACCCCCTTCTTTGTCAATTTCAAGAGGTGGCTTCATATATATATATATATATATATATATATATATATATATATATACCCTTTCACCAAGATCACCATGTAAGGTGTTGTAGTACATTCATTTGATGGACAACATAGTGATGTGAGTTATGAGTTTTGTAACAAGAGGAAAGGTTTCTGACGAACTAATCCTTCAAGTTAAGTAATTCACTTTTACAACTAGCTTGGATTAATATCGATCGTTTAATGAACAGGTCTAGTTTATGTTTAATTTTGATACTTTATTCATTTAAACATCATATATAATTGATTACATTGGAGAATCAAATAAAATGGAACAATAGCCTAGATCGATAGTACTCATATAATCAATTATTAGAAGAAACTGTTGTATATAATTGCAATTGGACTCCTAACAGAGTACTTGGCAGAAGTCCATTTTAGATATCCTTCAGAAAACGTTGTGTTCTGTCCAACGGTTAAGGGAGTAAATGTCAGTTGATAAGTCAGTTTCTGATTGAGCTCGGAGAAGACAAGTGTAGTAGGCTCAACTGTCACATCATAACCAGCTGGACGCACAATCTCAAGCGTGTATGTGGAAATAGGATCACCAACATTAGTAACTGTTCGAGTATATGTCTGAGGCGTTGAAGAATTAATAATTGAAATTGAAGGGTAGTTTAGTTGTGCTTCGGGTATGCTCGATTGTTCCAAGCAATTTACTTTCCGTTGTACAATGATTCCCACTTGTCGGTTTGTGTAATTTAATCCACAAAGGTAGGGTATGTAATCTTCGGGTTAAAATATCGTAGATTAGTCCGGGATTATTCGCTCGTGGTGGGTTGACATGACCGGCACCGAGGGCAAAGATATCTGCCGGCTGAAGTATCCATTCATCGTCGATCGGTCGGTTTCCGAGGTTTCCTTGATCAGCAGTGGTCATGATCGCCGACTTAATGGCAGCGGGTGACCAATCAGGATGTGCGCTTTTGAGGAGTGCGGCTACGCCACTTAGGTGGGGGCATGACATTGATGTACCGGAGATTATGTTCAAGTTGGATTTCGTATTGGTTTTGTTTTCCACGGAAAGATGCCAAGCGGCGAGAATGTTCACACCCGGGCCGACGATATCCGGTTTTAGAATTCCCGGGCTCTGGATATTCGGGCCTCGAGAAGAAAATGAAGCTACAGCCGGAGCATTAACATCTCCAATTATCGTTCCTTTAAATACGATCGTAGCCGTTGGTGATGTCGTCGAACTTACGTAGGATTTGATTTTTTCTCCGGCTTCGAAACTGATATAAACGGAGGGAAGGACCTGAGCTTCCACTGATGTAGTGTATCCCTCGTATGGACCATTCATCAAAATCATGGCGGCACCACCGGCATCCTTCACATCTTTTCCTACTTCATCGTCACCTGCCTCACATAACACGATCTTCCCTCGTACATCGCTGTTATTCAACGAACTTCGCAAGCCAATCCGAGCATCAATATCACTTCCATTTGTTCCGGGATAAACGAGTGGCAACATTGTTGACGGGAAATCCTTTGGTTGGAAACCCGATTCACCGTCGAACAGTTCGTTATTCCCCAACATAGCAGTTGCTATTAGTTTTCTATCTATAGTGCTTGCACCGACGGTTAAAATCCAGGGAGCCTCGTTTGATAATGTCCGATAAACCGGACCACCATTTCCCGCCGAGCAACTCACGAAAATCCCCTTTTGCATCGCGCTATATGCACCTAGGGGAATACTATCATCATAGAAACTTTGAGATTCCCCACCCATGGAGATTGAGAGAATGTCAACTCCATCGTCTATCGCAGCATCCATCGCCGCCAATATGTCGCCCTCCAAACAGCCCACCTTACAGACTTTGTAAACCGCCAAGTGCGCTAGTGGTGCAACTCCAACCGCAGTGCCGCTAGCTAACTCGAACACATTCGCACCATCGACGTAATTTCCAGCGGCCGTACTTGCAGTATGTGTTCCATGGCCATCAGTATCTAGGACTGACCGGTCACTTCCACTTACAAAAGATCTTGCACCGATTAATTTGTTATTACATGCCGTGAAATTTGAGTCACAACTTCCTTTCCATTTAGCAGGCGGAGGAGGCATTCCAACGTCACTAAATGAAGGGTGGTCCGGGAATATTCCGCCGTCTAACACTCCAATAATCACCCCTTTACCGAAATTTGCATCGTTCCAGAAGCCAAAATTCCGGTGTAACCCCAAGAAACTAGGAGTATGTGTCGTGTGCAAAGACATTACTTTCTCGGGGCGAGCAGACACAAATCCTTCTTTTTTTTCCATCTCTTTCACTTCTTCGGGTGATAGCTTAACGGAAAAACCTTTAAACACATTGTGGTATGAATAAACTATGCGAGGTTGATCCTTGTTGCTTGACAGGGTTGAAGGTAAAAAAGAAGAGTAGAAGTTATCTAAATCATCTGAATCTGTGAAGATTTGACTATCGGGTAATTCAACATGAACTATATAGGTTTGTAAGGTTGCTAGTGTCGTAAATGAATGAAGGCTAAGTATGCAAAGGATGGTAAGTTTGTGGAGAAATTCCATGGTTGTTTGCTAGTAGAAACTGTTTATGTTGAAGATTGAGATTTTTGTTGTACGAGTTGGATATGAGATACTTGTTCATTATATATAGTACTGCATATTAATTCTTAGATAGCATAAATGATAAGTTGATTTGTTTGTACATAATATATTTAATTTTAAGAGGTATAAAATTTAAATCCCTATAAAATGGTATATTATATTTTTTATAAAAACCATCGAATTACTTTCCATAAAATTTACTATAACAAATAATAAAAAAAAAAAAGGTTACAAATATAGATAAAAAAAGGTTCCCAAACATTAACTAATAGTTAGAATTCGTGTCTAATTAATATGAAAAAAAGATAATAAATTTATAAGACATATTAGCAAGCTCGAACGTTTCCTGAATATGGATAACCTAGTTATGATTTACCTGGAAATATATATGGGGAGGCGTGTATATCCTTGTAGGATTAGTCGTGGTACACACAGCTGGTACGGGTCACCCACACACCCATAAGAAAAAAGATATATTAGAAATTCTTATGGATATTCGAGAAATTCAAGAGATTTCATTGAACACGTGATTAATTCTAGTCTATTCGACGAGTCAAATAAGTTATTTCAAAACGATCTCGATAGAAAAATTGGAGTGAAACTAAGAATAAAATCGCTAATAAAATTCTTGTTTTTCTTAATAAAAAAGTTGTATACTTAAATAATTATATAAGGGGCCAATATAAAGTTTCACTTTAGCCCTCAACTATGCTACTACTGGTTGTGCATGTTTCTCAAAAGTTAATAGAAAGATTTAGCAACCCAAAGTAGAAAGAGTCGGGACAGCGGACTGAGTTGCCAAACAGAAGTTCCTTAGCACCTTGTTTGCTAATCGGAATACATGCATTCTTCCCAAGTTAGCCACTTTAATTTGTAATGAAGTCGAGCCCTCCGGAATGAGCTAAAACCTTGTAACCGTTTCTATTTATCTATATTATTATGTATTTGAAAAAAAAAAGTAGAAAGTGTGAACTAGGTAGCTAGGTCAGCTACATATGCTAGTTTTTTTTTGTGCGAATGCTAGCTTTAGTTTACATATTCAATGCTTGAGATTCATATAGAGATGAGATCATTAGAATCCTGACATCAATTTAGGAAATTAGCATTTTCATTTAATATAGCATTCCCGAATCGAGAACTTTCTCCTTTAATAGTTTTGTGACTTTAAACCCCAAAATTTACCCTTCACTACACATTCCTTCCCTTCCCACCCTAATCCTTCACAATAATCACTTATGACTTTAAATGTCAAAATATTTTTTACAAATATTTTAATTTTAATTAAAAATCACTTTTAACTCTAAAATTAATTAATCCGAAACGGGATCTTAGTTGTATAGTTTATTCATTTGATATCATTCTATCGCTATTATTGATTCAAGTTTGTTAACTTGCCAACTAAACTAAAAGTTCGAACTAAGTTCGAATTGGTAGAAGAAGGCGGAGAACAGATTATAGGAGATTTATATACCAACACGTCCCCTCACGTGCAGGCTTAGATGAGATGTGCATGCTTAGCAGAGGAGATGTATTGATCTAAGCAATGCACGGAGCACGGAGAGGAGATGGATAAGCCATGCACGTGGAGATATCGAGGTAGGTGGCGGTGGAGAGACTCGAACCCAGGACCTCAAGTACCTGGAGCTCTGATACCATGTTAACTTGCCAACTCAACTAAAAGTTCGAACTAAGTTCGAACTGGAAGAAGAAGACGGAGAACAGGTTATAGGAGATACACCAACAAAATTTACAACTAAAAAGTATTATTAAAAAATGAAAACTCTTCAACTAAAAGTATATATAATATTTACTTTCGATTTATGTAAATATGTTTAGACTTGATCTAAAATATTTTATTTTCAAATGAAAATAGAATAAATATCACTTTCTTGTAATATATGATTTTTTAATAATAAACTAAACGAATAAGAATATTGTTTTCTCATAAATATCATTAAAAAAATATTATGATCAATATATATATTATAAATAATAAATTTAATACAATTAAATATATTGTGATATATATAATATAATATAATATATAATGTTATTAATGATACTTATTCATTTAGTTTATTAGTAAAAAAATCATATATTACAAGAAAGTGATATTATTTTGGACTAAGTATGGCGATTCAACTAGGGTTTATTAATCTTACTATCAAAACGGGCTCGAGTGAGTTGTACGCGCTAGTGAAGGGCGGTACGAACTCAAGAGCCTTTACGAATAGTATACTTGGGCTTTGTAGAGATATCATGAGGTCTAATAAACAGTTTGAACTAGTTTGGATTTGTAGGAAAGCGAATGAATGTGCAGATTGGCTTGCGAAGTTTGGTGCCTCGAATGCGGAGGAACCGATGCCGTATAGGGACCCACCAGATGAGTTTTGAAGATTATTAGCACGTGATCGGTATGGCTGGGTCATACCAAGAGTAACTCTAGTTAATCAATAATCTGTAAGGAAGCTTGCTTCCCGGTCTTTTGACCTCATTTGTAACGGAAAAAAAATCATATATTACAAGAAAGTAACATTTATTTTATTTTAATTTGAAATAAAATTCTTCAGTCAAAGTCTAAGCATATTTACACATATCTAATGTAAATATTATATCTCTCCTAACGGGTATAAAGTGAGAGATACAACGTTCGAACATCTCTTATAATAGGAAAATTCTTCCATCCAATATTGGATGATCCTACACCAATTACATTCATACACATGTCCTATGTTTTAAACTTGCAAAAGTAACTATCACATTAATCTAATGACATGTGTTTTGTTTTAGTAATTCATGGTCATGATTTAAATATTGGACCATCCAATATTGGATGGAAGTATTACCCCTTATAATATGGATAACTTAGTTTTAATTTACACAAAATTATATATAAGAAGGATTGCATATTTTTTTAAGTTTTGTCCATAAACTGGTCCAGCCCACTTAAAGAAAAAATAAATATTATATATACTTTTTATTTGAAGAGATTTCATTTTTTAATAATACTTTTGGAACAAAAATTGACGATGTATTGGTTAAGAATATTAGATGCATTAGCATTTGAGTTGATTAAGTCCGTTCCATATTTCTATTATTTAAGTCTCGTGTAGCTAGAAACAACAAATATGTTTTACACTTATATACCGATTTGAATTTTAGTGAACTAATAGATTTTAAGGACTAAATCAGTTACCCTAAAATATTATTAACGATAGATATTAGATACATGTTCTAACTTCTAACGAATGTATTTCTTCCGTCTCCGTTCAATTATTTGTTCGCGCAATAATACAAATTTTGTTATTTATATTTAGAAAACTTTTTCACATGTTTGCATTTTCTTTTCACATTTTTCCGTTGACTCAAAGCAAATGCTTAGCAATTTTTAGACGCATTAGCATTTAAGTTACTAATGTCAGTTTCCCATTTCTATTATTTATGTGCCGTGTAGCTCAAAACAACATATATGTTTTAACACTTCCTTAGCTACTATTTAAATTTTAGTGAGTCTAATACATTATTAAGATTGATTCCCTTACCCTAAAATTATTATTAACGATAGAAAATTGTTTTTGCTCTAATAAGTAAATTAGTTTATAATAATAATAACAAAAATTATAATCAAATATGTTTTTAATATAATGAAAAAGAAAAAATTCTTAAAAAAAGCGGTATACTCAATAAAAGCTACAATCTCCGTAAAATCTTTTTTACACTATTAAAATAAGGATGATTGATTAAAAAAAAGTTAAAAATAATATATTTACCATAAAATGTCTGATTCCATATAAACTCATCAATAATTTACATATAAAAATATGATGGGTTAAAATTCATTAGACCTTTTATTGGTAAATTTAGATTTTAGATTTATTATAAGCCAATATTGATGGGTAAAAATACATTGATCTTTTATAGGTATTAAATTTAATTATGAAATTTTTTAGGTCATTATTCCTTAAAATAAATTTTGATGCCTTGATACAATTAATAAAGCAACTATTTCTTATATAACGAGGAAATGCACAAAAAGAAATTTTAATTGTTAAGTATGGAATATTGTAATTGAATTCTAAGATGAAGCTGGAAAAATAAAAATACTTATGAATTGTCTTTTGGCAAAATCACAATGAGCGAGGTGCATGGTTGAAAATGATTTTTTAGTTATCATGAGACCTTTGGCAGAGTACACTTTTCTGAACATGCCTTTTATTTGTAAAATTGTTAAGAGTCTTTATTTTATAGCCGAACAATGTAACTACGGTGGTCTTTTGTTATAAGAGAAAGAACTCAAGTAGTCGACGGGGTTGCCAAATACATATTTGAAAGCCCAATGAACATTGTTGCACTTTGTTCGTATTCTTCAAGGCGGTGTTCAAGATCTAATGTCCTCGGATATGGTGGTATCGGGATGTTATCTCGGCAAGATACTCGACAATAATCTTACGAGCATACCGAGACCTCGTCGCTAGATTATTTTGTCATGCCAATATATAATTTTACCGGGGTCCATGTCAAAGCAATTCTGAGCCTATCAATACCCCCATTTAATTCACATGGTTGGGGTCGAGCGCTCATTTGGGACTGACTGGGAAATTCACTTGACTCTTAATGTTGACGTGAATGTCGGTTATAATTGCTTACCCTTAAAGCTATCGTGGGACACGTGTTTATTCTTGATCAGTCACGTTATGATAATTTTCTTGGTAGTTGTAGAGGAGACATGTACGTCATAACAGATTTTGATCCATCTAAGTCATTATTACCTCAGGAAGGAGAACAATCACTTTTCCTCTATATATATGTGTCACTCTGGCATTAAGTACTCTTCCCCTTTATAGGTTTCTTCGGCATCTTTCGTGTTAGGATCTGGTGATCGAGTAACTCCTCCATCGCACCTTCCTTGGTGAAGAATATTCTCTTCTAGGTTTTTGTTTGTTGTTTTAAAGCTTACTGTTTTGATGTCTCGTAATGGTAGTTTAATGGGGTCTCCAAAGTTCATGCTGACGGGGGAGTTGAAGGTGCTAGACCTTTTTCTTCGGATTCCATGGCACCTCAGCTTGAGGATTCAGGCTCAGATGTCTCGATAGGGTCTCTTTCTGCCTTTCCTGAGAATGGTACTCCCGTGGTTAGTTGGACCTCCTCTTCTTAAAGAGACAGTGTCTCTTTTACCGACTCTTTCCCCTCGAGGGTTGTTAGTCTTCATTCTTGAGAGGGAAAAACAACCCTAAGATCGTACAACCGAAGTCATAATAAAACTCCTTAAATCAAAGCAAATGAGTTAAGTTATAAAAGTGAGTAGATTGCTCAAAGGCCACTTCAAAGATACGACATAGTCAAGGAAACCACCCGATTTTATGCCCTCAATGGTTAAGCATGGAAGGTGGCGTGATCAGCGAAACCTCGGGCTCATGGTAGAATTCAAACAACTACATGTACATATGTCAAGATATAGGACGTCAAGAAGATAGTTATTAATAACTATCCCTTAGATATGTGTAGAGAGGTGATATTGTATATAAAGTTACAAAATGTAATCCAAGATTTTACGCTTCAATTACTTTTGAATAGAGATATTTATTTATTATGCATATTATCTTGTCAAACACACTTAATATCATCAAATTAAACTAGTTTTATTCACATATTTTCTGTCTTTTAGTTTATGCATTATCATATTGGCGCCGATTGTGGGAAACAACTAGTTTTTCACCCATTGAGCAACCAACTTCACTGAAAGAATCAACCTAAGAAATTAAACACACACATAGTAGCAAAGTAAGGTAATCAACGCTCCTTTTGGAAAAAATTGACAGACAAATTTGCTATAGGGGTAACAAAAGTACTCTTCAAACACAAGCATAATATATTTGTAAATGGAACATGCTAAATTTATTGTAACATTAGAAACTTGGTGTTAGAGATATGACCTAATTGTTCTTTGTAAGGCCTGGCGCATTAAACTAATAAACCTAGCTCCATGACTTCCCTATAAATACACATGTAGTGTGTATTATTATTTACACCCTTTAGAATATATATCCTTATAATTTCTCTTTTATTATAGTAAAACTCTTCCCTCTTCCCGTGGGTTTTTCCCTAATTGGGTTTCCACGTAAATCTTGTGTCAGTTGCTTACTTGTGTGCAATATTTATTCGATCTTATTCTATCAAATTGGTACCAGAGCTTAGGCTTATCTTGCACAACAAGTTTTGTATTTTTATACCTAATAATTGAATATTCAAGAGTTATCCAAGATTTAGTAAGCCATAAATCTTTATTTTTATTTTAGTAATATTTTTTCCCTTCAAATTTTTGCTTTTATAAAAATAAACTGGAAAACGCAGAACTAAAATTCGAAATTTCAGCCGAGTTTTAGACTTTTTTGCCAGAATAATATTGAATCAATATTGTTCAACTTAACAAAATGATCGCAATGGTATAAAATCAAACAAGTTTCATAAAAAATCCGCGGAGATATTAAGGTTAGGGTTTTTGCAAGTTCTTTAAATTCTTAACTGATTTTTTACTCATGAATCCTACATAAATAGAAGAAATTGTTTGTCTATTATCGTTCTTCTCGTTAATACAAAGAAAAAGACATCCATTTTGTTGAAGTTATTGAAGAATCGGTAAAGCTACAACCATGTCAAATTTTTGGGCTTTTCAGGTAGGGTTTTTCTCTTACTGGGTGAAGAAGACAAAGGCCACAAACGTGTACTTCGCGGCGCGTCACTTAGTCCGTGCAACCAGCTACTGATTTAAAAATATCAATCGATGTTGCTCGGCTACCTCTTGCTGCTCATCTTTAGTATATTAATATATTAGTATGTTATTATATTAATATATATAAAATTAGTTGACCAACTGCCATTCGCTTTGACCAGCCGCTGCTAACTTGACGTTTTGCATTGACTTTCTTAACCCGACCCTTTAGGTGGTTTTTCGACGTCCTGGATCCATTTTCGAGGCCGATTTCTCCAAATTCTGATATTTTTCGATTATTACAACTTTAAAATTTGAAATTCCGTTATTTGATCACAATATGAGATTCTTATTATGGAAAGTTAAGATGCGAGTTGTACTTGCTTAGATGGATTTCGATGAAGCACTATTGGGACTTAATAAAATGCCTTCAACTATGACCGACGTAGAGAAAAAGCAAAAAGATCTTAAGGCTCTATCACAGATTCAACTCCATCTTTCAAATCAGTTATTACAAGACGTCTTGAAAGAGAAAAAATTTGTTGCTTTATGGTTGAAGTTATGTCTTTAAAAGATCATTTATCTATATTTAAGGAAATTGTTTACGATTTAGAAGCTTTAAAAGTCAAGTATGAAGATGAAGATTTGGCATTAATTTTATTGTGTTCATTATCTCCATCGTAATTAAATTATAGAGATACAATATCATACAGTCATGAAACCTTATTTTTGGATGAAGTATATGAAGCCTTATTGGTGTCGCCTAGGGTGTGATAAAAATAAGATAAATAAAGTCAAGAAAACTACGCACTCTCACCCTAGACAGGCACAGTACTGCAAGTATTACAGGACGTATGCAAGTTTTAGTTAGTAAGTTAAGTTCGTTCTCAGGGACTTAAGTGTGCTAGTCGGATGGGTAGTAATAACGAGTAAAAGTAAATAATTAAAAGACAATAAATTAAAGCAATGGAATTCAAAAATAGCAAATTAATCTAAGAAATTAAATGACAATAAAATAAAATACTAAGAATATGAGATGAGAGATATAGCTTAGGTTTTGCTAGTATGCACTAATCCTTCTAATTCTTTCTAAAGATCTAGTTTATAAGGGAGAATATTAGCTCTTGGTATACTTAGTCAGGATTCTAAATTCCCATACCTTAGACCTTGAGAGCGACTAAGGGGGCTACAGTACAACCAAGACGAGGTCTCAAATAGGGTTATCAAGCGCTACCAAGGCCCTAAACAGACACTACAATCAATTGGTGATATGGTGATTAAAACAAACCCTAATGACTATCTAGTTAGAATCATGTTTTGTCAGAACTAATATCGACACTAGACGTTATGTGGTGGTTCAATAGTTAAACACCCAGCTAAGGTGATCATCTAACTACTATGAAAACAATCCTAAAGTGATCAGTTCTAGGAAAGACAATAAATCAAAACACATAATCAAATATAAAGGTAAGTAGCTAATATCAAATTAAAACATGTAATTTCCAAAGAAACTTAGATAGAAGAATTAGAATTCATAGTTTATACATGATGCAAAACCCAAGCTATGGGAGGTTTAGTTCATACCTGATGGAAATAAACTAAAAGAAATTACAAAAGACATCATCTTGCTCTCTACAATAAACTGGAAGAATAAAACCTTAAGAACTAATTACTATGAGGCAAGGATGATTTTACAAGTGATATAAGGGTGTATTTATAGGTGTTTAGAAGACCTAATTCGTTTTCTTGAGGAAGGGATAAAGTATTGGACTCCTAGCCCAACTCAAATTCGTATGGAAATAAAGATAAACACTGCTGGACCGTTATGAGCATATCTTCTTCGTTATTGGTCGGTTTTTGCTCCATAATATACCAAAAGAATCCTCACAGAATTATCTACGTATCTATGAGAGGAAATTACCAAAATCGGCTTCCTTGTAGGAGTAATCACCACTTCTTTAGGAGTGTGCTGCAGAATCCCAGATTTAGGCAGCTTTTTCTTTTCCATCTTTTTAGCTTTTGTTTCCTTATCTCCAATTACCATGCTAATCTCTTTCCATAAGTTGTAGTCTTTGACTTGGACTCTAATTAATCTCCATAATTATCTTTAAAACTTCACAGTAAAATAAACAATTAAACCCAATATGCTCTAAAAATATTATTTCACTAAATCAAGACTCTAAATAGGAAAGTGCACTAATACTCAAGAAAATCGACTATTATGACTTCTAAAACACTAAAAATGATGTCTCATCTTAACATAAATCTATCACAAATGAGGAGACATCACTTATACTCTAAGGAAAGAATGAAGCGCTTATTGGTGAAACCGAGCCCTATACAGATGGCTTATTTGTACGAGAAAAATCACATAAGTGGAAATCTGGAGGTGATGAATGGAAGACGAATAAAGGAAAAAGTAGCTGCGTATGAAGGTGAACCCAACTCAACAGAAGAATGGATTATGGCTGCACTTTTAATATGTGTCCCAATCGGAATTGGTTTTCTTCATATGAAATAGTATCAAAAGGTGTCGTTTTAATGGGAAATAATGCCTCATGCAAAGTTACTGGAATCAGTACAATCAAAATTAAGATGTTTGATGGGATCATAAGAACACTTGGTAATGTGAGACATGTTCCAGAGTTGAAGAGGAATCTTATATCTTTGAGTAGTTTGGACTCAAAAGGGTACACATACACTGAAGAAGGTGGAGTTCTAAAGATTCGCAAAGGAAGCCGTGTTGTGATGAAAGGACAAAAGAGGACATCAAAATTATATATTTTGCAGGGTTCCATAGTTTTTGGTGTTGCAACTGTTATCTCTTCTTCTTTTTCCAAAGAAGATACCACTTAATTTGGAATATGCGTCTAGAGCATATGATGGTATGGATGAGCTAGATAAAAGAGGAATTATCGATGGACATAGTCTGGGTAAACTTCAGCCTTGTGAACATTGTGTCTTTGAAAACCATAAGGGAGTTCGATTCGGGAAAAAGATTCACAACACTAAAGGTACACTTGAATATCTTCATTCAGATATTTGGAGGCCCTCAGTATCTTCCGTGAGAGGTTCTTACTACATGTTGACTATAATTGATGACTTCTCTAGAAATGTTTGGGTTCTTGAAATGGAAGAATGATGCATTGTCAACCTGTAAAGAATGGAAGATTATGATCGAGAAACAAACATGAAATCAAGTAAAACGCCATCATACTGATAGTTGTTTAGATTTTTGCTCTAATGAATTCAATGCTCTCTGTAAGTCCAAATGTATTGTTATACCCTCAACCATTCTAGGTACAACTCAGCAAAATGGCATAGCAGAACGTATGAATAGAACGTTTATGAATAAAGTGTGTTGCATGCTTTCTAACTCTTGTTTATAAAAGATGTTTGTGCCGAAGCCACTTCTACAACTACTTATTTCTTCAACATTTCTCCATCAACTGTCATTGACAACAAAACTCCGCAAGAGGTATGGTCTAAAATTGCTCCAAAATATTTTGATTTAAATTTTTTTGGTTGTCTAGCATATGCAAATATTGATAATGGTAAACTGGAACCTAGATCAAGAAAGTGTATTTTTCTTGGTTATAAATCTGGTGTTAAAGGTTATAAAATGTGGTGTCTGGAAACTATAAAATAATAATTAGCAAAAATGTTATTTTTTATGAAAGTGATATGCTTCCTAATTTATCTTCTAATGATAATTATGATAAAGATTAGAATAAATTAAGCACAGAGGTTAATTTTCTAATGGAACCACAACCTATGCCAAAAACTACATCTTAGAATGATTCAGACATGTATGGTGGTGATATTCCTTTACCACAACCACCATAGTATTCTATTGCAGCATATAGACCAAGGAGAAATATTAATCCCCCTCAGAGATTTGCCGCAACCGATTTGGTTGCTTATGCTCTAATTAGCACTCATGATAATCTGGTTGATATGATGGCTAAACCAGTTCCAATATCTAAATTTGAGTCTTGCTCGGACTTAGTTGGTATTTACCATTTGAATTAAACCCTTCAGGGTTTTTGGAAGATGAGAGATATGTGAAGATTGGTGATCTATTCTCTTGACTCCTTAGCGGATTTTTCATCAAGAAGAACATATTTTTTCAAGGTGGAGATATCGTGAGGTTACCGGAATATGGGTCAAGGTGGAGATTGTTAGAGATATGGCTCAATTCTGCTTTGTAGAGTCTGGACATTAGATTAATAACCCTAATTTTTTAATTTCTCTATAATTAAATACACATGTAGTGTGTATTATTATTACACTCTTTAGAATATAGTTCTTCTTATAATATTCCTTTTATTATAGTAAAACTTTCTCATTTTTCTGTGGTTGTTTTTTTATTTAGATTTTTACGTAAATCTTGTGTCAGTTACTTACTTGTGTACAATATTTATTCGATGCTATTCTATCACTGAGATAGTATCTTGGTAGATAATGTGACGAAGAACAAAATCCAAGCACATGAATAGTCATAGTAAGTCACACTATGAAATCACAGTAGTGAATAATCCAGAGTAACAGACTAAAAATTCGGGATGATCATAATGCACGAGGCATAGATCATGCAATAGATCCAAGGTACACAAAAATTTATTCCTTACATGGAATTTGTATTGATGCATAGGCTATATCTTTATCCTCACCCACTTTAAGGGTTATTAAAAAAAGTGATCAAAACGTAATATTAATGATTTAAGTTAAGCTAGTTTAATGTAAATTTCGATGGACATTCATGTATGGTTCATATCTGTTTCGAGACAAACAAAATTCTCCCGCTTTACGTCCCACTTTATATTTGTCTAATGATAGTCAATAAACAATGTTTCGATTCATCATATAGATAGGTTAATGAGTCAAATATTGCCACAGTCAAATATTGGTTAGATCTTTATTCTCACCACAGAACATCGATTCAATATCCAGATATTTTGTATATATTTTGCGTTACAGTTTATATAATTTTTTGGTTGATATATTCTTTTTTTTAATATATATCGAAGAATCACTTTAGATTTGGAATCATTTTGATCGAACCTTGCACCATTCATTATAAGAAACAAGATCCTGATCCAACTGGTTTGGTTTATACATTGAAAACAAAACATTAAAAAAAGATGTTTTGGTATTAGTTAATATCTTGGTTCAAACATTTCTTAGGTAGAAACGAGATCCTTAGATTTTTCTTGACCCTACAGTCGCGCCTATAGTCCATTTCTTAAACCTTCAATCACGCCTATAGTCCACATATGCCCAAACAATTGCGATAAATTTTTTATTTTGTTCGAGTGAGATTATTGTTGAACATGTGTATATTCTTAGACGGATGATAAATGCTTGACGAACCAATTCCTAAAGGCTTATTTGATATAGTTAAGGTATCGTGTAAACAACCCTACATACCCCCTTCTTTGTCAATTTCAAGAGGTGGTTTCATATATATATATATATATATATATATATATACCCTTTCACCAAAATCACCATGTAAGGTGTTGTACATTCATTCGATGGACAACATAGTGATGTCAGTTATGAGTTTTGTAACAAGAGAGAAGGTTTATAATGATCTAATCCTTCAAGTTAAGTAGTTCCTTAGCATGGCTTTATATCGATCGTTTAATGAACAGGTCTTATATATGTTTAAAATCTTGATAATTTATTCATTTAAATATCTTATATAATTGAGTACATTAATTAATCAGATAAATAGAACTGATTTATTTATAACAAACGGATAGCCTAGATCAATAGTACTCATATAATATATTCTTAGAAGACACTCTTGTAAATAATTGCAATTGGACTCCTAACAGAGTACTTGGCAGAAGTCCACTTTAGATATCCTTCAGAAAATGTTGTGTTCTGTCCAACGGTTAAGGGAGTAAACGTCAGTTGATAAGTCAGTTTCTGATTCAGCTTGGAGAAGACAAGTGTAGTCGGCTCAACTGTCACATCATAACCAGCTGGACGCATAATCTCAAGCGTGTATGTGGAAATAGGATCACCAACATTAGTAACGGTTCGCGTATATGTCTGAGGCGTTGAATGATTACTAATCGAAATTGAAGGGTAGTTAAGTTGTGCTTCGGGTATGCTCGATTGTTCCGAGCAATTTACATTTCGTTGTAAGATGATTCCCACTTGTCGGTCTGTGTAATTCAATCCACAAAGGTAGGGTATGTAATCTTCCGGTAGAATATCGTAGATTAGTCCGGGATTATTCGCTCGTGGTGGGTTGACATGACCGGCACCAAGGGCAAAGATATCTGCCGGCTGAAGTTTCCATTCGTCGTCGATTGGCCGGTTTTGGAGGCTCCCTTGATCAGCAGTGGTCATGATCGCAGATTTAATGGCAGCGGGTGACCAATCGGGATGTGCGCTTTTGAGAAGTGCCGCTACGCCACTTAGGTGGGGGCACGACATTGATGTACCAGAGATTATATTAAAGTTGGATTTCGTATCGGTTTTGTTTTCCACGGAAAGGTGCCAAGCGGCGAGGATGCTCGAACCCGGGCCGACGATATCCGGTTTCAGAATTCCCGGGCTCTGGATATTCGGGCCTCGAGAAGAAAATGAAGTTACAGCCGGAGCATTAAAATTTCCAATTATTGTTCCTTTAAATACGATCGTAGCCGTTGGCGATGTCGTCGAATTTACATAGGATTTGATTTTTTCTCCGGCTTCGAAACTGATATGAACGGCGGGAAGAACATGAGCTTCCGCTACTGTAGTGTATCCCACGAGTTGACTATTCATCAAAATCATGGCGGCACCACCGGCATCCTTCACCGCTTCTCCTTTTCCGATTCTTGAGACTTCTCCGCCTAACTCACATAATACGATCTTACCTTGTAAATCGGTGTTATTCAACGATGTCGGTGAGCAAAACCGAGAACTCAAATCACTTCCATTTGTTCCGGCTTGGGTTACGGGATAAACAAGTGGCAACATTGTTGACGGGAAATCCTTTGGCTGAAAACCCGATTGACCGTCGAACAGTTCGTTATTCCCCAACATAGCAGTTGCTATTAGTTTTCTATCTATAGTGCTTGCACCAACGGTTAAAATCCAGGGAGCCTCGTTTGATGAAGTCCGATAATTCGGACCTTCATTTCCCGCCGAGCAACTCACGAGAATCCCCCTTTGCATCGCGCTATATGCACCTAGGGCAATAGTATTATTGTAGAAAGTATCAGTCTCTCCACCTAGGGAGAGTGAGAGAATGTCAACTCCATCATCTATAGCAGCATCCATCGCCGCCAATACGGCGCTCTCCACACACGTGGGAGCACAAACTTTGTAAATCGCCAAGTGCGCTAGTGGTGCGACTCCAACCGCAGTGCCGTTAGCTAACCCGAACAAATTCGCACCTTCAACGAAATTTCCAGCGGCAGTGCTCGCAGTATGTGTTCCATGGCCATCAGTATCTAGGACTGACACGTTATTTTCACTTGGGAAAGTTCTTGCACCGATTAATTTGTTATTACATACCGTGAAATTTGAGTCACAACTTCCCTTCCATTTCGCAGGCGGAGGAGGCATTCCAACGTCACTAAATGAAGGGTGGTCCGGGAATATTCCGGTGTCTAACACTCCAATAATCACACCTTTACCGAAATTTGAATCGTTCCAGAAGCCAAAATTTCGGTGCAACCCCAAGAAACTAGGTGAATGTGTCGTGTGCAACGACATTACTTTTTCGGGGCGAGCAGAGACAAACCCTTCTTTTTTTTCCATCTCTTTAACATCATCTGGTGATAACTTAACGGAAAAACCTTTAAACACATTGTGGTATGAATAAACTATGCGAGGTTGATCCTCGTTGTTTGACGGGGTTGAAGGTAAAAAAGAAGAATACAAGATATCTAAATCATCTGAATCTGTGAAAATTTGACTGTCTGGTAATTCTGTTGGACATCCTCTATGTCAAGTGATGTCAAGTGATCATTTGATAAAGTCAAAAGATTTGCTGCTGTGACAATTGGACAGTTGATAAAATGGAAGTGGGTTTTTAAACTTTCCCACATCGGTGGGGAATAAAGAAATAAAGCTACTTTTATACTATGTGATATCAACTAAGTCCAATAATCCAATAATCATGCATATGGCAAAGCAATGATCTAACCCACACGCGCGCACCACCACCACCACCCACCCGACCCGGCCCGGCGACGGCGTGAGGCGTGGGGCGTGGGGCGTGGGGCGTGGGGAGTTTGGGGAGTCAAAAAATGAAAAATGAAATGGATTTTGTACCAGCTCTTATAGTGTGGAGAGTTGACTACTCAACTTAAACGTAGAGACAAAGCTCCACTAATCTCGCATGCGTTAAAGGGAAAGAATATTCAGCTCAAGTCAAACACGTGGGAAATCAAAAGGTCAATGTGGCTGTTACAGAATATTGTAAACGTGGGGGTTACATATCAATCAAAACGTCAACATCAAGACAAATCCGGAAGAGAGAATCATGGGATTTAATAGGGGCGTTTTCTGCATGGCTTGTATATTCCACTCCTCACCCCTATATATAGAGCTCCCATTCCCCTCTCTACAGCTACGAATTACAAAGGAAAAACACAAAAACTCTGCCTCTTCTCTCACTCTCAAAACACTTATAGTTTTCTGTTCTGTTAGAGATAACCGGGTACCGCCGGAATATCTTTTTAACAACCGAGGATTAGGCTCGTTTTCTTTTCCGTGTAAGTTTGTTTTCGTAACTATTTCCGTGTAATTTTGTAATCACATTTCCGTGTATTGTTATTCGATTTCGTGTAATCGTTTTTCCAGTTTCATTGTAACTGTTAGTTTACTTTAAACTGTTTTTACTTCTTTTTGGTTTTTCGGAATCCATTTCTATTTTGTAAAACCGGTGATTACTTTTAATCACAATTTAAAAAGATATTCACTTTCTTTTTCACCGGTTAGTTTTTGAAAATGGCTCTTCCGATTTCGGCTGTTGGTTCCTCTTTGAACTCAAAGCCACTTCTCGACGCGAACAAGTTAGAGCCCCTTAATGGTTCTAACTATAAGCGTTGGGCGCAAAAAATCATGATTTGCCTTGAACAGTATGAACTCGACTTTGCTATAGTCGAGGCTCCTCCTCTTTTGGAAATTGGAGCACATACTGAACAAGAGCTAGCTAGGCATGCTGCCCTCGAATCTAGGTTCAAAAGAGCTAATACCATGGCTCGGGGCTGGATGCTGAACCACGTAACTAATCCCATTTTTGACCTCCTTGCCAAAGAAAAATCGGCAAAGGTCATATGGGAAACTCTCGAGAAGAAATATGGGGCTGATGATTCGGGTAAGAAAAAGTATGTGACTGGGAATTGGTATAACTTTAGACTTACGGATCAGAAACCTATGACTGAACAACTTCACGTGTACGAGAACCTATGCGCGGAGGTAATCGCCGAAGGCATGAAGATGTGTGAAATTCTTCAAGCCAACATTTTGCTTGAGAAATTTCCCCCATCTTGGAGTGAATACCGCAACCACCTCAAGCACAAAAAGAAAGAAATGACCCTCCAAGAGCTCATCAGCCACATCCAAGTCGAAGAAGCGAATCGATTAAAGGATAAGTCAATCTCTTTCCCTTCTCATTCCTCCAAAGCTAATCTAGTCGAAGGTTCTGGCCAAGGTAACAAAGACAGGTTCAAAGGGAAGGGAAAGCAACAAGGGTCCAACAAATCTAAGTCTGGGGGAAACAAGAATCGCGGCAACACCAACAAACAAGGTGGAGGATTTAAGATCTCTGGTAAGATTCAAAAAACTAAAGGGGCCTGTTACTGTTGTGGCAAAGAAGGGCACAAAGCTTTTGAATGTCCCCAGAGAGCTGGCCAGGGTCCCAAAGCTGCCGCGAATCTGACTGAGACCGAAGAAATCATCGCTGCGGTAATGGTTGAGGTAAATTTGGTAGAGAATAAGAGCGAGTGGATCCTTGACACTGGAGCTTCTCGCCATTTCTGTGCAAACAAAGCCTTGTTCAAGAAATTCGAAAAAGCAACTGATGGTGAGTGTGTGTACTTGGGTGACTCTTCCACCGCTACTGTTCTTGGTAAAGGTCAGGTTCCACTCAAACTCACCTCTGGTAAGACTCTTGAACTAAATGATGTTCTCTTCGTTCCCTCTCTCCGTAGGAACTTAGTTTCTGGGGCTCTCCTTAATAAAGTTAGTCTCAAACTTGTGTTCGAGGGGGGTAAAGTCATTATCACCAAAAATGACGAATTCGTGGGGAAAGGGTACCTTAATAATGGCTTGTTTGTTTTAAACACTGTAACCCTTAATGAGAATGCATCTAATTCCGCTTATATTGTTGAGTCCGTTCAAACGTGGCACGGTAGACTAGGCCATTTAAATGTTGCGTCTATTAAAAGGCTTAAAAATCTTGGACTAATACCCGTTAGCAACGTGGATGACCTTGAAAAATGTCAAATATGTGTAGAGTCCAAACTTGCGAAAAAACCTTTTAAACCCGTTACCACGAGACAAACTAAACTGCTTGAATTAGTTCATTCGGACTTAGCTGATTTTAAAAACTCCGCTAGTAGAGGTGGAAAACTTTATTACATAACCTTCGTAGATGACTACTCTAGGTTTACTAAAGTGTATCTCCTTAAAACTAAAGATGAGGCAGAAAATGCGTTTTTAAAATATAAAGCCGAAGTTGAAAACCAACTAGACAGTAAAATCAAACGACTTAGGTCCGATAGAGGAGGCGAGTATAGTTCTAATTCCCTTAAAGAGTTTTGTGAAACAAATGGGATTATCCACGAACTTAGTGCCCCTTATACACCCCAACAAAACGGCATAGCGGAAAGAAAGAATAGGTCCCTTAAAGAGACTATGAATGCCATGTTAATAAGTTCAGGTTTACCAAACAACATGTGGGGGGAAGCTGTCCTATCAGCCTGTTATGTTCTTAATAGGGTACCTCATAAATCCCTAGAAAAGACCCCGTATGAAATGTGGAAGGGTTTTCCACCAAACCTGAAATTTTTAAAAGTGTGGGGGTGCCTAGCCAAAGTCAAACTACCTGATTTTAAAACTGTCACCGTTGGTCCCAAAACCATTGACTCAATTTTCATAGGGTATGCTCAGAATAGTGCGGCTTACAGATTCTTGTCATTAGAAGATAACTCTATCTGTGAATCTAGAGACGCTGAGTTTTTTGAACATGTTTTTCCTTTGAAAGATTTAAATACTGTCACTGCTTCTTTACCTGTTGATAACTTATCTACTAATGATCTTGTACCTATTTGTGATGTTTTTCCTAACCCCTCCACTTCCATGGAGCCTAGCAGTATTCCCGAGGAAGAACCTAGGAGAAGTAAGAGGCGCAGGATTGAGTCTAGCTTCGGCCCTGACTTTATAACAGCCTTTATCACAGAAGGTTCTCACATTGATCTATTAGACGAACAGGTAGTCAATTGCTTCCTCATGGAGGATGACCCAAAAACTTATGATGATGCGTTAAAATCTATAGATGCTAGTTTTTGGAAAGAGGCTATTAATAGTGAACTTGAGTCAATTAAAAGTAACCATACATGGGAATTAACCGACTTACCTAGGGGTAGCAAAGCGATTAGTAGCAAATGGATTTTTAAGAAAAAGTTGAGACCCGATGGCTCAATAGAAAAATTCAAAGCCAGACTTGTTATTAAGGGCTTCACCCAAAAGAAAGGTCAAGATTATTTTGACACCTATTCCCCAGTGACCAAAATTGCCACGATAAGAACCCTTATTGCCTTAGCCGTCATTCACGAACTTGTAATACATCAAATGGATGTCAAAACCGCGTTCTTGAACGGAGATCTAGATGAAGAGATCTACATGGCTCAACCTGAAGGGTGTGTGGTCCCTGGTCAAGGGGACAAAGTGTGTAAGTTGAAAAAATCCTTGTATGGCTTGAAACAGGCACCGAAAAAATGGTATGAAAAACTAGATAGTACTCTAATTTCATATGGGTTTATAGCTAACACTTCTGATTCATGTGTTTACTCCAAGGTAACAAATTCAGAGTGTGTTATCATCTGCCTTTATGTAGATGACATGCTCATCTTTGGTACTACTATTCATATTATAAATGAGACTAAACGTTTCTTGTCTTCCAGATTCGACATGAAAGATATGGGAGAAGCTGATGTGATACTTGGGGTAAAAATCATTAGAAGCAGTAATGGTATTACCCTGAATCAGTCTCATTACGTAGAAAGGATGCTGAAGAAGTTCAATTCCTTTGATGTAACGCCTGTAAATACTCCTTATGATTCTAGCATTAACTTATCTAAACATGTAGGGGATGCTGTATCCCAAAATGAATATGCTAAAATCATAGGAAGTGTAATGTTCCTAATGAACTATACTCGACCCGATATTGCCTATGCCGTGAGTAGACTTAGTCGCTATACTCATAACCCAAGTAGTGATCACTGGGTTGCACTTCGCCGTCTATTGAAATACTTGAGGGGTACCATCGATCTAGGCTTGCACTATAACAAATTCCCTGCAGTCCTTGAGGGTTTTTGTGATGCAAACTGGATCTCTGACAATGACGAAGTAAACTCCACCAGTGGTTATGTGTTCTCCTTAGGGGGAGGTGCTATATCGTGGAAGTCTTCCAAACAGACCTGTATAGCACGCTCCACCATGGAGTCTGAGTTCATAGCACTAGAGTTAGCTGGGCAAGAAGCTGAGTGGTTGAGAAGTCTCTTATCGGATGTGCCACTTTGGGAAGGAAGTGCCACACCTGTATGTATCCACTGTGATTCACAAGCAGCCATTGGAGTCGCTCACAATAGCGCCTACAATGGGAAGAAGAGGCATATTCGCATCAGACATGGGTCAGTAAGACAATTACTGAAGAATGGTGTGATAGCCTTGGAATTTGTACGATCAGAGGAGAATCTAGCTGATCCGTTCACCAAAGGCTTGACCAGGAGACTAGTCCTGGAGACGTCGAGGGGGATGGGACTAAAACCCATTAAGTGGGAACATGTGACTAATGAGTCAATGTGATTTCACCATCCCTAAGGCTCAAACCTAAATCGTCTTGTTCATAGCCACTTGTGGTGGTCCTTTCGAGAAGGACTTGATGAAAAAGGCGTACCGAGTGTTGAAACTCACATTTTTGAATTCATAGCCTTTATGGTGGTTCTTTTGAGAAGGACTTGATGAATTCAAGGGTAACTTTGAAACCCAAACATTCATGGTAGAGTGCTGAGGAGACGTCCTTACACCACTCTCAAAATGAATAGATCCACCAAGTTCATAGCCCGTAAAGGGTGGTCCTTAGAGAAGGGCTTGATGAACCAAAAGGTGAGGTTAGAGGGAACCATAACCTTGAATCGGGTTGAGTATGTGCTGTGAGGGTCTCGATCGATAACCGTTAAAGTTCAAGAGTAAGTTCACTTAAACGGAATTCGGTGGTTGCCTCACTTCACTACGTGTCAATTCAAATCGCAAGATATTGGCACTTAAGTACAATTCACCCATTCTTCTTTCTGGAACCTTCTCATCAAACCTTTATTGACATTCAAATGTGTGGGGGATTGTTGGACATCCTCTATGTCAAGTGATGTCAAGTGATCATTTGATAAAGTCAAAAGATTTGCTGCTGTGACAATTGGACAGTTGATAAAATGGAAGTGGGTTTTTAAACTTTCCCACATCGGTGGGGAATAAAGAAATAAAGCTACTTTTATACTATGTGATATCAACTAAGTCCAATAATCCAATAATCATGCATATGGCAAAGCAATGATCTAACCCACACGCGCGCACCACCACCACCACCCACCCACCCGACCCGGCCCGGCACCGGCACCGGCACCGGCACCGGCGACGGCGTGAGGCGTGAGGCGTGGAGCGTGGGTCGTGGTTCGTGGTTCGTGGGGAGTTTGGGGAGTCAAAAAATGAAAAATGAAATGGATTTTGTACCAGCTCTTATAGTGTGGAGAGTTGACTACTCAACTTAAACGTAGAGACAAAGCTCCACTAATCTCGCATGCGTTAAAGGTAAAGAAGGGAAAGAATATTCAGCTCAAGTCAAACACGTGGGAAATCAAAAGGTCAATGTGGCTGTTACAGAATATTGTAAACGTGGGGGTTACATATCAATCAAAACGTCAACATCAAGACAAATCCGGAAGAGAGAATCATGGGATTTAATAGGGGCGTTTTCTGCATGGCTTGTATATTCCACTCCTCACCCCTATATATAGAGCTCCCATTCCCCTCTCTACAGCTACGAATTACAAAGGAAAAACACAAAAACTCTGCCTCTTCTCTCACTCTCAAAACACTTATAGTTTTCTGTTCTGTTAGAGATAACCGGGTACCGCCGGAATATCTTTTTAACAACCGAGGATTAGGCTCGTTTTCTTTTCCGTGTAAGTTTGTTTTCGTAACTATTTCCGTGTAATTTTGTAATCACATTTCCGTGTATTGTTATTCGATTTCGTGTAATCGTTTTTCCAGTTTCATTGTAACTGTTAGTTTACTTTAAACTGTTTTTACTTCTTTTTGGTTTTTCGGAATCCATTTCTATTTTGTAAAACCGGTGATTACTTTTAATCACAAATTCAACATGAACGATATAGGTTTGTAAAGTTGCTAGTGTCTTAAATGAATGAAGGCTAAGTATGCAAAGGAGGGTAAGTTTGTGGAGAAATTCCATGGTTGTTTACTAGTAGAAACTGTTTTTGTTGAAGATTGAGTTTTTGATATACGAGTTGGATGTTGGATATGAGATACATGTTCAGTATATATAGTACTGCATATTAATTCTTAGTAACTTTTAGATAAAAAAAGAACTTAGTATTTCAGAATCAATTTAATGTCTGTTTGATGCATCTAGTGCCGACCTGAACATTGACCCAACACGCCAATGTTGATTATTCTGGAAGAAAGATTAATTCTTTCACTGAGTTTTCTATAATATACAATATTACGTTGCATAACAAAATTTCATTATTAAGGTTAGTAGTGAGTAAACCAACAACAACATTTTCCAAAATAGAGATCATTACTTTCTTAGAGAAAAATCAATTGAATATTCTTTTCTTATACATCTTGTAGAACATTAAATTAAAACTACTCCTAGGGTTTAAGAAAAAGTCAAATATATTTTTAAGATAAATAAGATGGTTTTTTATATGGATATATAAATTTTTATTTATATATAAAAAATATCTTTTTAATTAATATGGATGTATCTGTCCCAAAAAAAAATATAGAATATGAGTCTCTGACATGATATATTAATATAGATATATAAATATAAGTTAAATACATAAAATCCAACTTCTACAAAGTTTCTAATTTTTTTACTTCTTAAAAAGATTTATAATTTTTTTATTTTATCATTTCTACCTTAAAATTATAATAAATAAATTAAATATTATTTTATATGTTAAAATTACACATTTTAAAAAAAAAATTATGTTAAAAAACAATGAAATATAAGCCAAAAAGAATGGTAAACGCTGAAAAACAGTGAAACATAAAACCTTAGAGTAATGATATATATCACCCTTTCACCTCTTCACCTCTTATGTGGAGCCTATGTGACATTAAATAAAAAAAAAGAGAAAATTTATTTAAGAAAGAGAAACATTATGATTGGTTTTTAAAATCTCCACATAGGCTCCACATAAGGTGAAGGGGTGATATATAGCATTACTCAAAACCTTAAACTCATTTTTTCACATTTGCAAGAACAAAAAGATAAAAATAATTTAAAAAAAACAAAAATACAATCATCTATTCACATGCATCTTCCAACCGCTCTTCTGTATAAGAAAGTCTCCGCCACCGGAAAACTGATCTCCACCGTCATCAACCTGGCTTAGCCACTAAACAGCTTTTCTGCACAAAAAAGTTGTCGCCACTCAAGAACCAATCTCCACTATCCTCAACCCAACTTGGGCACCAATCTGCTCCTGTGCAAGAAAACCGCCGCCACTCGGAAACCCTTCTCCATCATCAACCTGGCTTGGCTACGCTATCAACAATCGAAGAACCCAAATTAAGGTGAAAATTGATTTTTACCATTGAAAATCTAAAATATTAACTTTTTTGTTTCATTGTTTTTCAACGTTCTCATTTTTTTTGTTTAGAAATATTTCAACGTTTTCGGTTGCATAACTTGTTTTCTTTATCTTAAAAATTATAATTTTATTTTGAAGTGTTTTATATTAAGGTTAATGTAAAAATGTGTTTACGTAAAAAATTGAAGGGCACCGTCAACACACTGATTTGTACTATCGCCCAATTTTCTTGTATAGTCCACCCACTATTCCACTGTTTTCAAACTGTCAACCCACGATTGTGGTGACCCATTATTTTTGCACTATCACTACGGTTTTTGCATTGTCTCCCGACTATTTTTGTACATTCAACCCACTATATTTTCTTCATACTTTTAACTTCTGATTTCTAACTTTTTTTTTCTTTTTTGCACATGCAGGCATAACGATTCAAGGAAGTGATTTGATTATTTATTATAAAATAGGTAAAATTATAGAATAGTTTAGTTTTAGAATAGGAAATATTGTAATTATAGAAATATTTTGGTTTTAGAATTTTGTAATATGAGAATGTTTTAATTGTATAGTTTTTTATATGGAAATTAATATTTTTATGCGATGACTTATTTGAAAAAGGGTATTTCGAACATTTGTTTGGATTAGACATTTTTTACCGAAATTGGTGGGTTATGGACTTCATGAGTAAATCACCCTATAAGAGATAATTGCTAATAAAGTTCTAAATGTAACAAATCATACTCTAATAGGCCGCCCTATATAGTTTGTCATATTAAGGTCCCAAAATTATTTGTAACTGTTATAACATGCCCATGGAATGTAAGACAAGGCGCATATTGACCAAAACTTTAATTTTTTTTGCTAGAAACGATTTTGTTACTTAATATACGCTCATATCATAATCGAATCGTTAACATAACGATTTTGGGGGATTTTAAAGAGCAAATATATCATCAATTAGTAGTTTTTTCCATTGTTAATAAACTCTAGTTCAGTTCTAGATAAGATTCTTTTCCACTGTTAATAAATTTCACTGACATCACTTAATTATGATGAGCCTTTTTTCGTTTTTCAACCATAAAACCTACCAAAGGGCTAAATAGACAACCAGATGGGGTATACAACCCACCTACTAATAACACACAACCCACCTTGGATATTCAACTCACCAAATCAGGTATACAACCCACCTACTAATAACACACAACCCACATTGGATATTCAACTCACCAAATCGGGTATGCAACACACCTACTAATAACACACAACCTACCAAATAATAACTCACTGCCCACCATACCTTCAACCGGGGGGTTTGTATTGCGGTGAAATGTACACCTAGGTGGGCTATTTCCCTTAACGGTGTGTTTCTTTGGAAAAGGATATTTTTCATCTGGGTTGCGTCTTTGTTCATTGGGCTCTCGCATTCTATCTCCGTCAACTCATCATTTGTATTGTTTGAGTGTGTCGAGATGAACACTTAGGTGGGATATGACTTTTAACAATGGATTTTGCCGGAAAATGGTTCTTGGTCGTAGGTTTTACCTCCATCTTCATTATTGGAAATTATCTCTTATTGTTTTTTAATTCTTGAGAGTGGATTGCATTGAATATGAAAGAAGTTATCTTTTACTAGTGCATATAAGTCAAGCTATTACTTAGTGTTTTTTGGAACATAGTGTAATTTTTTGTTGTAATATTTATTTATTTACGTATAACTTGTTGTAAGTTTATTTTGTAACTAATTACATTTCTTGAGATTACCTTTTTCAATCAGTGTTTGTTATTTTACCAACACTTTAAAGGGCAGAACAAGTAATAAGACTCTAACAAGTCGAGCTAACCCAACTAGATTATGGTACATTAGTTTGTTTTATATACAATATATATTTCATATATTTGTAAGATTTATCACAAAGAAGTGATTTTTTACCGTGAGTACTTAAAAACTAAAATCTGTCTCATTCATTTTGTAATATGTAACCTACATGTTTTACGAAACAATCTATATATATATATATACTTTTTTTTCTTCTTTTGTTATATATACACACACAAGGTAAATTTTGTACTTATATATGATAAAAAAGAAGAAAAATATTCATGGATATATATATATATATATATATATATATATATATATATATATATATATGTATGTGTGTGTGTGTGTGGGGTTTAGCTGAGGCGTTTAAGAGTTATAATTGAACATATAATTAAAATTGACTTGTTCAAAGAGTCGGACAAATTTGTTCTAGATTAATCTCGACCACGCATAATTGAACATATAATTAAAATTTCTTTGTTTTAAACAAATTTGTATTATTGTTATTATTAAATTATGTGCTTAATGAAAAATATCAGTCAAAACAAACTTTAAACGAGTATTCTAGAATTTCGATGATATGATAGAGAATAAAGACAAAACTATGTTCTTATGGATTCGTACGAATTACGACATGAGTCAAATTTTTATTTGTTGATGTTGTTGTTTATGGTGTATTGTTGATTGTTTGATAAGTTTCTTATCAGTGTATTACCTATTGACGGTCATTATGGTATACAACCTGTTGACTATATATGACATGTGGGATGACACGAGCGTTCTCTTTTTGTTATTTCCATTTTGATTTATAAAATAAAAATGCATGATTCGCAGTTCAAACAAGTGACCTCTTATTTAAATGCTAAAGCCTTTACCACATGGACTATTCAATAATATGTAACTAACCTTTAAAGGGGGTAGAGCAGGAGGTGCAAGGTTCGAGTCCCCTCCCTAAACATGGGTAAACTGTTCTGATTAAATGGGATTATGCATGAGGAGACGTGTATATTTCCTATGGGAATAGTCGTGGTGCGCGTAAGCTGGCCCAGACACACATACATCTAAAAAAAAATTAATATGTAACTAATTTTAAATCCTATATCTAATCATATGAGGTCGAATTTTAAGTATTAGTAAATTAGGGTAGGTGGATTGTATTTTATAACTTTTTAGTTTATTCGAAGCATACTAAATTTGAAATGTAAAATAATTATAGGATATTTAAAATAGTAGGTGAAATTTATTCTATGTATGCTCATTATTTTTTGGTGTTTCTTAATTTGTGTTTTCCTTTACACATTCAAGTATAATGATGTGCATGAGCTTAATGTGTTCATGAGTAAGAAAATACTTCTTTAATGAACGAGGACAAGAGACTCACCGGAATCGATGGGTTCATGGGAGAGATAGACGTGTCAGTACGTCCCGAGCCCAAAGGTCACATAACTTAATGGAAGAATTGACAAATTTAAAGGATGAACTTAACATATATAAGACAACCGTTCTACAAGACATTCTTTCTCCCAAACTTGCCTGTCATTGAAAAAACAAACCTATCTTGTAAGATATAAGAAGTTTTTCTAAAGATTTATCTTTGTTGAAATCCAACGTATTCGAAGAACGAATAATGGTGTAGAAAATTGGCTCGCATTTTTTACAAATTCTATCATTCCAATAAATTTGGTGTATTATTCTTATTTTCTAGAACTTATTATTTTGTTTATGTTTGGATGCTACATATGTAACACCTGAAGGGATAGGCTAGCGCCCCCCCTCCCCCCCCCCCCCTCCCCCCGCCTAAACTTTGACATATATTAATGTTGGGAGATTGACCTGTGAGGCCTTGGAGACCATATTTATGGATACTAGGGAATGTGTGGGTATTTTTATTCTTTAAAGAAGTCTTTGAAATCTTACGAGTTAAAAATACCCTATGTGGTATATAAAAGTAGGAAAATCCAAAAAACAACCTTCCCATTTCACTCGGTTCCTCTCGCCATTTGATAAGTTCTCTCTCCTCGCTTCTTTGTGCAACACCCAAGAAAATAGTTGTCATCGCCATTCTCGGTGGCAGATCAAAGCTTTATGTTATTCAACAGTTCAACAATTTTTTGCTCATGACTTTGTTATAGAAGATTCATGTTTGAAACTTCGATGGAGGTTTCACAAGTAAATCTATGGCATATCGGAGCTTCGTGGTTTAATAGCCGCCCTCGATCTATTATGTTATGTTCAAAGGCGAGTTCCTAGTACATCGAGAATAAACTCTGTGGATTTGCTAGAGAATACTCAATAAATTTATGTTAATACTCCGTGATTTTGCGTTAATACTCAGTGATTTCGTGTTGACACTCATTAATTAATTGTAATTTATGTGAAACTCTATGATTTTGTGTTAATACTCAATGATTTTGTGTTAAAACCTCTATTCTAAAAAAATTCGTAGGTGGTCGCCTAGGCGCTAAAGGGTAATTTGCCTTCCAAAAATGTCACCGACGGCCTCCAGGCGGGCCTAGGCGGTCTAGAGGCTAAAAAAATAAAATAAAAATCTATTTTTTAACAAAAAAAATTATATAAACCTGAAAAAAATTCAAATATAATTGATTATCATTCACTTGAATTGTATAAATTATGTTACTAAGAAATAATATATAATTGTGTGACTTTTTCCGAATGTGTTTCTTTATACAATCTAGTATAACATTATATAAATTAATAAATAAAATTCAAAACCGCCTAGGAGGAAAACGCAAGGCTCTTTTCTAGCCTTTAGGCGCTCGAAGGTGGTTGGATCGCCCACGTAAAACCTAGCATTTTTTAGAACAGTTGACTTAATACTCAATGATTTCAAATAATAATCATAGAATTCACCAAAAAAATTACCGAGTACTCAACAAACAATATCTTAGGACTAATCAACCAGATTCAGTATATGCCCACTAAATTCAGTGAGTGTGTTCAACAAAGTTACTGAGTACTCATCAAAATCACTGAGTAGGTTACAAAGTCACTGAGGATGCTCAACCAAAACGATGAGTGCTTATTAAATTACTGAGTATCAGAAATTATCTTTGAGTATTATCTAAAAACAATGAGTATCACTTAAAACCACTTCTCATTAAAACAAAACACAAAAGTTTAACACAAATCACTAAGTATTAATGCAAAATAACTGAGTACTCGCACAAAAATCATTGAGTATTTAAAAATCACATAAGCTATAATTAATTAATGAGTACTACATAAAATCACTGAGTACTAAACAAAAAATTACTGAATATTAAACAAAATAAATAAATATTAAAACAAAATCAAAGCTTCATACTGGATCTTCCATGGCTTAGAAATCAATGGTGCTCAAACATTCCTCTACTGCTCCTCAAAGGTTCGTTGCTTTACAGTTTACATGGAACTAGATGTGAGATTCGAACAAAGCCATTGAAGAAGTTGGGAGAACTAGGATGTATGCGAATAAAGAAAAGAATAGAGGATAATATCTCACTGTTTAGCCACCATGAGACACCAGAGCTACCACTTCGTGTGGTCGAAAAATCATCGAAAAAAATGGTTGCAAAGATGGCCACTGCATATCTAAAGTTTTGAACGCTAGTAATGGCCACCAGAGTGGGAGTGCCATCATGAGTTGCCTTGAGTAACTATTTTCAGTAGGTTGGGGTGGGAAGATGAGAGAGGAGAAAGAGGAAATAGTGTTTTAGGCTTTGTGATTTATATATGTAATATAATGAGTAATGAGAAGATAAATTAATGTTAAATCTTCTAATTGACCTAGAGTAAAAAGAGTGAAATAGGTAAGTGTCTGAGAAGAGATCTTTAAAATCGGTTGTATAGAAATCAAATTATTATAAGCACAATTGGATAAAATAGAAATTAAAAATGAGTAATGCTAGATATCACTCCAAATTGCATCGCCTTTACACCGCCCCTTATATGGACCAATCATAAAAGAGAGAGAAAATGATAAATCAGGAGAGAGAAATCACATGATTGGTCCATTTAAAAGCCACCTAGGAGACGATATAAAGGCGATGCAATTTAGGATAATATCCAGCATTACTCATTAAAAAATCTATAATCTAACATCCATAAATATCAAAACATACAAAATTATTTAAATGAGGCGGTGTATTTCTCTTATATCTCAAAATATTTGGAGTACACAAGACTCAATTCCCAAAATTACAAGGCTTCTATGATAAATTACTAGAATAATAAAATCACATTAACATAAACTTATAGAAAGACGAAAACTTATATTCTGCACACCCCATCGCACCGTTAATACACGCGCCACCATCATGCCGCACATAGTTCTTTTTGTACTAACAACACTCTCCGAATACCAATTTTCAAGTAAAAATTTGATATTTTTTAGTTACAACCCTAAAAAAATATAATAAATTTTGTTGATTTTGTTTTTTATACTGAAATCTTACCTTTAATCATTGAGTGAACTCTAAAAATTTGATTTATTTTTAACCTAATTTCATCACTTTTATAATTTTATAGTACACCCAGGAGAGATTGATTTCTTCTCATAACCAAGCACTGTATCCTGCCCAACAAGGATATTATCACTAATAAACCTCCCTTGGACATAGGCTGCCTGATTGACCGAGATGATTGAATTGAGAACCTTTTTAGCCTATTTGAAATCACTCTAGAGATAGTTTTATAAGTAGTGTTGATATCTTGGTTTAAACATTACCTAGGTGGAAACGAGACCCTTAGATTTTTCTTAAGCCTACAATCGTGTCTGGTTTCTGGGTGCGACATATATACCCAAGAAATTGTGATGATTTTTTCATTTTTATTTTAATGAGATTATTGGAGAACATGAATATACATATTTTTAGAACGATGATGAACGCTTGACGAACCAATTCCCTGGGGCTTATTTAATATATTAAATATATCGTGCAAACAACAATAGATGCCCCCTTATTAGTAGGGTCGTAAACAAAACGAGCCGAACCGATCTTTAGTTTTCTTGAGTTTGGTTTTGTCATGCCCCAAGAATTACCGAGTTAAATCTCGGGACAAGACTGCCGCAAGCCTAAGATTAAACTCCTAAGCCTGCAAGGCCATATTTACTTACATAGTAATTTGTATCCATTCATCTTATAAAATCATTGTAACTAATACTTGTTCCTAACTTTCCATATTCTTTGAAAACTTTCATATTAATATACAAGAAAACTTATTAAAATAAATAAATTAACATACAAACGAACAACTCCAAACCTAGAGCTTTAAACCAATCAATCTTTCATGATATTCCTATGCTTGAGATCTTACTTTCCCACGCTTTACAAAAAGAATCAGAATAACAAAATGAGCAATACGATATCTTAGTATTGACGCATCTCTAATAATTGCTATAAACCAATATCCGACACCAAGATGCATATCAAACTCTAGTAGTTGGTTTAATCCGTCATAATTTTCATACATAAAACTTGCCCTTATCAGATACTTCCCATTTTTTCCTTGATCGGGTCTTAAGGTCTAGCAATTTCTCCTTCCCTCAGGAAAACTTCTAACAATCAGATACTGCTGGTCAAATGAGTTTATCACATAATTAGGTGATATGCTATTGCTCACTCCACTATCAATAAATCCTGAATCTGAAGTGTAGAATATGTTGGTTACTAGATCAGTATAGTTAACATTTTTGGTTTGTCCATAGTCTATAATTATGAATCCAGTAAATAATAATAGTGATTAGTTGGTCATAATTAGTGTCTGCATATAATTCATATATCTCCTGTCAAGCCTGCAATTAATCTGTACAATGACAATCAAAAACTGTATTTAACCCGTGCAGCTACGGTCAAAAACTACATTTAACCTGTGTAGCGGCGGTCAAAAACTACATTTAACTCGTGTAGCGGCGGTCAAAAGCTGCATTTAACCCGTGCCACGGCGGTCAAAGTAAAAAACTACATTTAACACGTGTAGCGGCGGTCAAAAGTGAGTAGTAGGTGCACCGCTCTCATAACATATGCAATAACATTTTACAATTATAATGTCCATAGATAACATTTTCTTTATATTAGAGTTTATTTCTGATGAAAGTGAACGAAGAACAAGAGTACAAAAATATTAATGAACGAGGCGATAAATAATTCCTAAAGAAAGACATATCTAGAATAAGTAGTAGTTACAGATGACATATTCTGAAATATGAGAAGTGATACTGTTTAAGAGCAACTCTCTCAAAACCTCAAAAAATTAATGATCCTCATCTCTTTCTGAATCCAGATTTCCTATTGTCTCCTCCGTGCTTTGATGAAGACCTCCAAATTTTATTAGGGTTTCCCCAGAAGATGACCCAATCCTCTCCATTTTTTTTCTGTTCTTTCTTTCTTCTTTCTTTTTTCTTTCACTCACAGCCACAGCAAAATTCCTAGAAACCTACGATGGAAAATAAGATTCAAAGTTGGGATTTTGGGGTTTTATACTCTGCTGTTTCGGCCATTTCTTTTATATGGTTTCTATTTTCCATCCTCCTATTAAAAATAATCCAAAATGATCAATAATGTTCCTCCCCTAATAGGAAGGTTATAAAAAACTTATATTATAATTATTTCAAAATTAAAAAAAAAAACCTTCTAAAATTTGAAATAATATAAACGATGAAAACCAGCATCCTAATATAATTTCTTTGACCGCAATTGGAACTTGGAGATATTATAGGTTTGGTATTATTTAGTGAGTTTGATCTCGATTTGAGTTTGAAACGAATCGGGCCGAGCCAAACTTTAACTTTTTTGCGCTTGGTTCGTTAATTTTTTTCCAAAATTGAGTTCGGCTCAGTTTGGTTCGTTTGAAACTTATTTAAGTCTCTCGTTTATTTTCTATGATATATTTTTATTTGAAAGATTTTCGATGATTTAAAATAAAATTAAGTAAAACTAATATACAACACATTACATTATTTGACTTGAAGGAAAAAGTACTTGTTAAGATATAAAATATTTAGTTATGATCAATTACATCCACAAATGTTTATATAATTTTGACTTTTTCTAAATATGCAAATACAGATATATTGATACAGTAATTATTAATTGAATATATTTACCAAGTCTATTAACTAACAAACTCTTAAAGAATCTTACCAAATTGTTTACGAGTTCAACGAGTCGAACTTATAGAAGTTTGAGTGCTAAATTTAAAGTTTGAGCTTGACTCGTTTAACTAACGAGTCGAACTCAAACAATTTTTAACGATATCAAACCCAAGCCCTTAGTGAGAGTATCGGTTTATTTGACTTGTTAGTGAGGTGGTATCATATATAACCTTTCATCAAGGTGTTGCGGGTTTATTTGATGGACAACAGAAGATTGTCAGTTTTGAGTTTTGCAACAAGAGAGAAGGTTTCTGTAAATTTAATTCTTCAAGTTAAGTAATTCCTTTTTACAACTAGCTTTCCTTTATATCGTTTAATTAATACATGTTATTTATGTTTAATTTTAAAAATCTATTAGTTCAAACAACATATAGTAAATTACAATTGGACAATCATATGAAATTGCACAACAGATTAGTATATAACAAACTAATAGCCTAAATCAGTCATACACATATATTTAATTCTTAGAAGATATTCAGTATATAATTGCGATTGGACTCCTAACGGTGTACTTGGCAGATATCCATTTTAGATATCCTTCCGAAAACGTTGTGTTAACTCCAATGCTAAACCGTGTAAATGTCAGTCGATAAGTCAGCTTCTGTTTCAGCTTCGAGAAGAAAAGTGTAGTCGGCTCAACTGTCACATCATAACCAGCTGGTCGTACAATCTCAACCATGTATGTGGAAATAGGATCACCAACATTAGTAACTGTTCTCGTGTATGTCTGAGGTCTTAAAGAACTGCTAATCGAAAATGATGGGTAGTTTAGTTGTGCTTCGGGTATGCTTGATTCTTCCGAACAATTTACTATCCGTTTTAGGATGATTCCAACTTGTTGGTTTGTGTAATTCAATCCACAAAGGTAGGGTATGTAATCTTCTGGTAGAATATCATAGATTAGTCCGGGGTTATTTGCTCGTGGTGGGTTGACATGACCGGCTCCGAGGGCAAAGATGTTTGCCGGCTGAAGTTTCCATTCGTCGTCGATCGGCCGGTTTCCAAGGCTCTCTTGATCAGCGGTGGTCATGATTGCCGACTTAATGGCTGCGGGTGACCAATCTGGATGTGCGCTTTTGAGGAGTGCCGCTACGCCACTTAGGTGGGGGCAAGACATTGAGGTGCCGGAGATTACGTTGAAGTTGGATTTCGTATCGGTTTTGTTTTCCACGGAGAGATGCCAAGCGGCAAGAATGTTAACACCCGGACCCACAATATCCGGTTTTAGAATTCCCGGACTCACGAAATTCGGGCCTCGAGAAGAAAATGAAGCAACAGCCGGAGCGTTAACATCTCCAATTATTGTTCCTTTAAATACGATCGTAGCCCTAGGTGATATCGTCGAATTTACATAGGATCTTATTTTTTCTCCGGCTTCAAAACTAATATGAACGGCGGGAAGAATATGAGCTTCTGCTGATGTAGTGTATCCTCGGGATTGACTATTCATCAAAATCATGGCGGCACCACCGGCATCCTTCACTGCTTCTCCTTTTCCGATTCTTGAGACTCCACCGCCTACCTCACATAACACGATCTTACCTTGTAAATCGGTGTTATTCAACGATGTCGATGAGCAAAACCGAGCACTCGAATCACTTTCATTTGTTCCGGCTCGGGATCCGGGGTAAATGAGCGGCAACATTGTTGACGGGAACTCTGGTTGAAAACCCGATTCGCCATCGAAAAATTCGTTATTCCCCAACATAGCGGTTGCTTTTTGTTTTCTATCGATAGTGCTTGCACCAACGGTTAACATCCAGGGAGCTTCATTTGATAAAGTCCGATCATCCGGACCACTATTTCCCGCAGAGCAACTCACAAAAATCCCCCTTTGCATTGCGCTATAAGCACCGAGGGCTATACTGTCATCGTAGAAAGAATCCTCTAATGAACCGAGGGAGATGGAGAGAATGTCAACTCCATCGTCTATCGCAGCATCCATCGCCGCCAATACGGAGCTCTCTAAACAAGAGGGAGAACAGACTTTGTAAATCGCCAAGTGCGCTAGGGGTGCGACTCCAACAGCAGTGCCGCTAGCTAACCCAAACACATTCGCACCTTCAACGAAATTTCCAGCAGCGGTGCTCGCAGTATGTGTTCCATGGCCATCAATATCTAGGACTGACCGGTTACTTCCACTTGGGAAAGATCTTGCACCGATTAATTTATTATTACACGCCGTGAAATTTAAGTCACAACTACCTTTCCATTTAGCAGGCGGAGGAGGCATTCCAACGTCACTAAATGAAGGGTGGTCCGGGAATATTCCGCCATCTAACACTCCAATAATCACACCTTTACCGAAATTTGAATTATTCCAGAAACCCAAATTCCGGTGCAACCCCAAGAAACTAGGAGTATGTGTTGTGTGCAACGACATTACCTTCTCCGGGCGAGCAGAGATAAACCCTTCTTTCTTTTCCATCTCTTTAACTTCTTCAGGTGATAATTTAACAGAAAACCCTTTAAATACATTGTGGTATGAATAAACTATGCGAGGTTGATCCTCGTTTGAGCTTGACAGGGTTGGAGGTAAAAAAGAAGAATACAAGTTATTTAAAGCATCTGAATCTGTGAAGATTTGACGATCGGGTGATTCGACATGAACGATATAAGTTTGTAAGGTTGCGAATGACGTAAATGAATGGAGGCAAAGTATGCAAAGGAGTGTAAATTTATGGAGATATTCCATGGTTGTTTAGCTAGTAGAACTGTTCTTGTTGAAGATTGAAATTTTTGTTGTAGGATTTTGATATGAGATACTTGTTCATTATATATAGTACTGCATTATTAGTTCTTAGTTTAAAGTCTATTTGATTCACCTTGGAAGTTATAGAAAGATTCAGCAGAAGGAAGTAGAAAGAGTGAACAAGCTAGCTAGGTCAGCTACACGCTAGCTTTAGTTTACATATTCAATGCTTCAGTTTCATTTGAAGGTGAGATAATGAGAATCTCGACGTTTGGAGAGAGTAGCATGTTATTCTATGTAATATTCATAAATTGACAATTTCTTCTCTAAATACTTTTTTTAATTTTAAACTGATTAAATATTCAAAGCAGGCCTCGTTGCCAATTATTTATACATTACGATCAATTTTGTTAGTTGAATAATCATTTAATGATTAAAAATAATTTTAAAACCCTTACTCATTTACTATTAAAAATCATAAGTCTAAAATCAATAATTGGTTTAGTGGTTAGACTACTCTACAGAGATCAAAAGATACTGAAATCCAATCTTATTAGAGTCAAAATAATTCTGAATCCAAAATGTCTTTCATATGTAAATAAAAAAACCATAACTTTAGACAAATTAAAAACAAACCCAAAAAATTGTCTTCTTTACACACCTCCCCAACTACCCTTATTACACACCCTACCCCGAGCCAATTGTTTTCTTCTCCGCCCTAATTACACACCTTACCCCGGGCCAATTGTTTTCTTCTCCACCTAATCGACCAACATTGTCCTCGAGCCAGTCGAAGCCCAATATGTTACAAGGCACACCTCATTTAGCACGATAACCTGAAACTAGAGTTTTTTATCAACGTTTACGGCATGGACTACCAGGGTATCTAATCCTGTTCGCTCCCCATGCAAGCCGCCCTTAGAATCGAATTCTAAACCGAACCGGCGTGGCATGCCCTAGGGGCCGACCCGACACCGACCGGCACTCTACCTCAATTCACCATTTCGAACCTTATACAGAAGGTTTTTCCGTACCAGCTCCTTCTACCTATACCGCAGTTGTCATGGCATAGGTAAAAGGGAACGAGGAGGCAAGCCCCTCCTAACAACGAGCTTCAGAAACAAAGCCCATTCCATCTGAATACTCACTACTCAGTAGAGACGGTGTTACACTTAGTCTCTTCCTCTCTTAGTAGTTGCAGACCGTCTTATACTGCGCTTAGTTACCGTTAGTCCTCGGAAATTCTCGCTTTCTCGGGGCTCTTGCTACTCCTAATCCTATTGTACTGATTTCTTCGTATGCGCAGATTAAGGCCCACGGGGGTGGGTTTGGTTTGAACATAGACTCAAACATAAAGGTTCTTAGCTGCCGTTGCTTGGGATTGATCCTGATGGCACCTACGGCTGCCCTTGACCCAATAGGTTAGAAGAGTCGAGGGCGCTTATGCCCCGACGGTGGGGCCTTATGGGGAAGGGCCCAGCCCAATAGGGGCAGCAGCTACAACAGCTAACAACAGAGCGGATATCACGGATTAGCAGGTATATAATTGTCGGGATGCCCCAAAACATTAGGAGCTCCAAACCTGTCTTGTGTGTCAACAAGACAAAATAGCGTAAGTCTCTTTTCATTTTAAAGTAGTCGGCTTTCCTCCTCGGTGAAAGAGGGCAAAGGTGTGTGGGAGAATTGCTTGGGCGAGATAATAAGCATGGTCAATGGCATAGTCAAAGTCTTAGCACATGGTTTCACTAATAGATTCAGATGTGTAGTTACTACTCTACTTCCTCTTAAAGCCTTGAAGACGATTCCGGTTGAAGCGGATCCATCCTATGCCTCATCAGTCTCTGGCGCGCGTTGAGCTTGTCTATCTAGGGAGATCGATCTACATCTTTCCCCATAGCCCTGTGGGGCTGGGCCTGGAAAAAAAAAGAGAAGGTCTCGCTTTCCTCCAGTGTCCGGATGACTTATTGCGGATTCGATACTCAAAGAAGGCCTAGAAGCGACCAGCAGGACAAGCTACTTAGGGCCGGCCTTTACCTTCTATAAGGAGGTATTCCCCCAAGAGTACCTCCTGATTCTTCAATCCTTAGCTGCCAACTTGGCATAAAAACGGAATTCCATCAGACGGAAGAGCACCCAAATCTCGACTTTCTTAGAAGAGAGACATGTATCATTCGGTGAAATTTGTGATGTGAAAATGATATTGAGGACGATTTACCTCGACGACATCATATATTGCCTCAAAGGGGTATTATACCGTTAGTTCGAGGAGATTGGTGTATCATACACAAACAATCGTTTAACCCAACAATTAGATAAGGAAGTTACTCCAATAACAAAAAATTTCATCATTGTCCCTTCCATGACGGTGAAATTAACTACCCTCGCCTGACATCTATAAATAAAAAATTTATATCACATCATAGGTACGCAATTGTTATTACCCTTTAGAGCATAGACTCTACACAATTCATTTACTTACTTTCATTGATAAACATCTTCATACATATTGATCGGAACTAAAAGAGATTTAGCATATCTTTATCTCTATATCAATTGCCTTTTTGGCTAATATACATAAATAGTTTGGGCGCAAGAGTGCTAAAGGGGGTACCCCACCCCTTGATTAACTAAATTATTGTCTGGTTTCAGGTTCATTCATCATTCTTGGACACCAAGGATCCTGCAATTTCACTATTTATACATCAAACTACTCAACTATCCACTGAGGACATTTTTAATTTGACCAGTTTGACATTGTCTGTGGAATACATTCTACAAAATCGTTGAGTAACCACAATAGAAGATCAAACATTAAGGGTTCAAGGTCTAGTTAAAAAGCCACGTCCGAGGATACTGTTCATGAAGAGATATCATAGCACACCAAGTTGAAATAGATGGATTGTCTGCATCTATGACAAATTCATCAAAGCAACTTAGCTATAACCTTTTAAAGGTTATCCAACTAGACCACCCCTAAGGCTCATATAGTCCAACCCTACCATCTAGACGCTCCCACAGTTCAGCCTATTAATTTAGAGGATTGGGAGCCCATCATGGCATCCCAGACGCTCTACGGTGCAACCCATCGATCCAACCATTCCTAGGGTTTGACCCTTAAATGCTTGTTAACATAGTTCAACAACTATTTCAACATCAACAGGTTCAAAATCAAGCGTGGTAACCCAGACCACATGTTGTTATTACTCAAGGGGAAAATGTTGAAAGGCTTTATATCTACAGTTAAAAAGGAAATGCGACCCATGTCATGTCAATGATGAAACACCATTACATCACCACCTTGGATCGAGACCTAAAGGTAATGATCAGGAGCCCTTCCATCCTCACCTTTGAAGAAGGAACTAGGTCTAACAGGCTAATATGAATGCTCGAAACAACATAGAAAGCCCTTTCAATTGGGAGTATCTAGAAGTGCAATTACCACGAGGGTTCAAGCCTTATGTTCTACCAGCTTATGATTGATACACATATCAAGACCAACCTATCAACATGTATAAAATCCATATGGAACTCATAACCATCTTTGATGGTATTTTATTGCAGGGCTTACCTATCTACATTATCATCTATGGCTCAAGAGTAACTTTCTGAACTCGGGCCTCTTACAATAGGTAACTTTTCCCAACTTTCGTGAAAGGTTAAAGGCCATATGCGTAGTGTTAAATTGCCAACTCAACTAAAAGTTCGAACTGTTAGAAGAAGGCGGAGAACAGGTTATAGGAGATTTATACTCCAACACGCCCCCTCACGTGCAGGCTTAGACGAGATGTGCATGCTTAGCAGAGGAGATTGATCGATCTAAGCAATGCACGGAAAGGAGATGGATAAGCCATGCACGTGGAGATATCGAGATGGGTGGCGTTGGAGAGACTCGAACCCAGGACCTCAAGTACCTGGAGCTCTGATACCATGTTAAATTGCCAACTCAACTAAAAGTTCAAACTGTTAGAAGAAGGCGGAGAACAGGTTATAGGAGATTTATACTCCAACACGTAGAAACTCAAAGGCACAATAGTCGTGTCTGCCACCTTAATTGATGTGTAAGTCACTCTAGTATTCAAAAGAATTATGTTGTTTTCATATTGGTCCTTTTCCTGTTAGGCTTTTTTAATTTAAGATAAGTCTCCAAATTTCCAGAAAAAATTGCCTAGAAACTGTAGTGGAGTTGTATAGGAAGCGTATAAAGCCTATTACTCAATTAGATTAACCTAATCCAATCGAGTACTGGTTTTTAAATTCTTCCATACGTGTCCGTTTTAGGTATCTAGGCAAAAAAAATCTGTAAATTTGGAAAATGCCTATAGCGACTGCTAGGTGGTCGCTATTAACTAAAGAGAATTGGATACCTCTGATGTGGTTACTATTGAGTTAACATAAACTAGCTACCAATGGAAATGGTTGATAGAGAGCATGGTCATTAAAGCAAATGTGTAATTGGCAAAAGGTTCTGATGTCTCCCTATTTGTTCTAATTATTAGCCCTTTGGAGACATCTTTTTAGGTGAATAAATGACTTATTTGATAGACTTTTATGCTTATTTGATCATATTGCACTTTCTCTCCTTGGAAATTGACTATTTGCGTTTTATGAGCTTTTGTACGTAAATTTGGTTGTTTTTAGTGCAAAGTTAATAGGTTCTTGAATTTCTTGAATTTCTTGAAAGACCAATCCAAGAAGGAGAAGTGAGAATTAAAGTGTTAGGGTATTTTAGAGTGTTAGGAAGTACTTTTACTCGAGTTTCTATTTTTAGAGTACACTTTCCTATTTCTATTTCTTGAATTATTGATTTATTCTTTCTAAAGCATATGCGGTTTAATTATTTATTTATTGTGAAGTTTTAAAAGATATATGGTAATTAATTAGAGACCAAGTCACGTCAAAGAAATAAAGAAAAGAAGATTTACATATAAATAAGAAGATTAAGGAAAGATATATGCAAAGAAGGAAAAGATAAAGTTGTCTTATGAATCTGAAATTCCAGCCACGTTTCAAAGACGAGTCTATAACTTAAGATTGGCTAGGAATTTGGGCGAGTAGTCTGCACCAATGGAAAGCTCTTTCCGAGACAAGCGGTTTCGAATATTGGAACGCCTCAAAAAGATAAGTATTGAAGGAGATATGACCAAAACAAATCAGCAGCAGAATCTTATTTTTTTCCTAGATTTTAGGGCTACGAATTTAAGAGTTCTTGCCTTGTCTTCTACTCCAAGTAATTCGACCTAGGGCTTGCTATCACCTATAAATACACCCCTTAGACCTCATAATTCATTACCTCTCATTAAACCTTCATATTAAATCATCCTTAGAGAGAGAGAGTCAAAGACTTCAAGAGCAAGAAGGCAGAGGAGAAGCTAGAGCTGGAGAAATTCTATTCTTCCAACAAAAAGTCATCCAAACCTTAGGTTATCAATTTCTTTTCTGTAATTAAATATGATGTCTTTCTATTTAGTTTCAGTCTTTAATATTGCTATGAGCTAAACTTTTATATACTTGAGAATTGCAATAAAAGGATGAACCTTAATTAATTATTTTTATGTTTTGAATTTGGGATTGTTTAGATTTAAATTGAATTGAGTCTTAGATATTGGATATTACTTTGTTCTTATTTACTAATTCTTTTCCACGCAACTAGAATTAGCTGTTAGTATTTGGGCTATTCACTTTAGTGGCGAAGTGATCATCCGACAGGGGGGGTTTGAATACAGACTTAGGTAAGAACCGTGTAATGTCTGTAATTAACCGACAGGCTTAACTAGTTACATAGCCAAAGAGGTAAAATCATATTATCCGAAGAGGCATATTCGCCCATACAGGGGTTTATGGTACTTAAAGATAGCTCCTAGGTCCACCCTAACGGGGGCTAAGAGATATTAGATTCCCGACTAATATACTAATACCAGTTCTACCCTTAAACATAGCATAGATTATGTTAATTAGGAGGATTCCTTGAGAGACTCAAGTATCTCTCTTATCTGAAGTCAGTCTTTTATTTACTTTTAGTTAATTTAATTTAGTCTTTATTTATTTGCATCTTAGTTACTAAGAAACCCAAACAAAAATCTATTATTTTACTTTTCTGTCAAGCAATTATTTCTACTATCTGATTAATATTGGAGTTGAACCTAATCCGTCCCTGAGAACGAAACCCGATTTATCGGAGTATTACTTGGACAACTGTACACTTGCGGTAATTGTGGTTCCTTTATTTTTGCACTTAATTTAATAACACACCAGGACCCACCAAGTTCCTCTAACGATCAAACATTAGTGACCACTTTTTAACGATCAAGAACAATCGCCAAAGAAATAAAACCTTGTTTCTAAGGCTGATTTTGACATGGGACAAAGCAAATATACAAAATAAAACTCTTCTATATACAAAGTCTATAAATTGAGAGCTATGAGAAACATCAAAAAATCGGAGGCATGGCAGTCGCCTTTTCGGTGTACCTCAGGACCGATCCTGAGTTATCTCTAGTGTGACCGACTTATGTACCTATAGTGACTACTTAAGCGGTCTCTAAAGGCTTTACACGTTACGGTGCCTTTAAAATTAGTTTGACTCTAATATTCCATTTGATTTAGTTTGTTCACCATCCTTGTTAATATGATATTAGTCGTATTTTTTAGTCTCAGAGTCGAATGTAATGTTTGAAATTATTAACTTATAAGTTTTTAACTTTCACCTTTTATTATATTATCTTCAAGGGTAAGACTTCTATCCAATATTGGATGGTCCAATATTTACATCATATCTATTAATTATTATAACAAAATACATGTCATTCATAATAATTCGGTAAAGCTTCTGCATAATTTCCTTCGAATTGAGCTGACATTCGTTACGGACGGTTTAAAAAAAATCTGAATCGCGGGTCTTTCTCGTAAGACTGAGAGAAACAAATAAATATGCAATGAATAACAAAAAAAACTTTAGGATAAATCACCAAAAAAGGATCTTTCGTGTATAAAACCTGCATAATCTCGAATGTTATCAGTTCCAGTACGTACCAAGATCTCTTCATTAGTTGGGGGAAGAATTCGCACGAATTAGATTTTCTGAAGAACGCCACACAGGGGACGTGAGGGCGTAAAAAAGAGCTAAAAAGTGAATAGTATGTAAATGCATTCATTTTCCCTACACTGACACGATCTATAATACTATCGTAGTTATTCCAGATGCTCGCCAAATCTGTAAAAACCAGAGGTTATTTCCGATTCATCGGATCTTACCTCTTTTGAAAGGATAAATTTAATTAGTTAGTTACTTTTATAATTTTAAGATGTAAAATATATGCATTGATATTAGGGGTGTGATTGAAATGAAAAATTCTGATTTACGAACAATTCCGATCTAAAAGCCCATATTGGAATTGATTTTTTATAGTCCGTTTCCGAATTCCGATTTCCGGTTTTCCCGAATTTTTTTGGATTGGAATTACATTTTAAAATTTTAGAATTTCTGATTTCCGATCCGAAAATCAATTTTCGATTCTTTTCCGTTGTTTTCCAATTTTTTTCTTTAACTTATTATATATTTTAAAATATTGTTATATTATATATATTATATATATATATATATATATAGAGAGAGAGAGAGAGAGAGAGAGAGAGAGAGAGAGAGAGAGAGAGAGAGAGAGAGAGATCCTAAATAAACTCTAAATCCAAAAAAATTGGGTCAAATCTTTATAAGTTGGAAATTTTTTCTCTTCCAAAGATGCAAGGTTGTTTCAACTAAAAAATGTTTAAGAATTAAATTTCTTGTGAATATATATTATTTTTAATAAACTTTTTATCAATGAATTCAATATTTTGTGATAACATGAACCTAATTTAGTTTTATTATAGGATCTTGCACGTAAGTCTTTCCCGCTAGTGAAAGATTTCTCGATGATTGATAAATTTAGCCAGTATCGTGATTGAACGAGAATTTTGTGCTATAATATATATCTATATATATATATATATATATATATATATATATATATATATATATATATATCATATTTTGAGAATTTCGTTATATAATTTATACTATTTATTGAAAATTATTTATTGTAATATGCACCACTATCTGTTTTTTTTTTTTTGCAGGTAGGTGTTTAGGTTTTATTGCAGGAAAATGAAATTTTTGCTAGTAAATTGTTTAAAATAAAAGTCTCGAATCATTAAACTTAAGATGATAAATCTTACCTAATGAAAATTTGAGTATTTAAATATTTACTACGGTTAGAAATTCAATTTTAACAATATAACTCAATAACTTACATTATATTGAATTTAAAGGTTCAATGAAAACTTAGAATAATATTTTTCATGTTTAAAAGTTTTACTTGTATATTTTTATTTTATTTTTATTTTAACTTTTAAAAATTATTAAATCTTAACTTTTATAAATGGTAATGGATATAAAATTTTGAAATTTCCTAAATTTTTGAAAATAAATATACCAAACATTTCCTAAAAAAATTAAACTAATAAAATTAAGGATTTTCGAAAATTCCGAAGTTCCGAAAGTTTCCGGGTGTTACAAAATCGAAATGAAGTTTTGAATTTCTATTTTTTGGATTGGAATTGGATTAAATTTTTCTTTTTCAAAAAAAAATTGCAAATTTCTGAATAAGTCCTATTCTAATCCGATCGGGTCGATTTCACCTTTAATTAATATTATTAATATAGAATCATTCAACGTTAGATGAAAGAATTTTTCTGTTTTCAAATTAGCTGGAGGTTGACATGATGTATTTTATAAAATTGAAATGAATATTTCTTCAACCTCCCTTCAATCATTTGTTAGCGCAATAATAATGTTTTTGTTAATAGATTTGAGGAGATCGCTTCATTTGTTTACGTTTTTTGACTTGACAAAAAAAAATGAAATTGAACGGTCATATGTTTTCGTTGACTTAAAGCAAATGGTTAACAGTTTTTAGACGCATTAGCATTTGAGGTGACTTATGGCCGCTTGCTATTTCTATGATTTAAGTCTGGAATACGGATAGTACTTGTGATGTGTTTTGGGTTTGTGGGTGGTTCTTTTTTTTATATATCATTTGGGTACGTAGCGATGGTTGTACAGTTTTTTTTCTTTTTTTACATGGTGTTCGAACAAGCTTTCGCGCATTATGACTACTCTACCTCTTGTTTTATCCTTTTAAAAGCTGAAGAAATACGTCCAAAAAAAAAACCTAAAAAAATATCAAGACTTTGGCGAGTTAAACTATCTCAACTGATTTTGTACAGCTTTTTTATTACAATGAAATGTTCTTATTACGAACAAAAATAAAAAGTTTGGTATGGCTAGAAAACAACACATAATTAGTTAGGATCACCTCACTGGCCATGACCTTAGTCATCCACTCTAGTAATGCAGATACGAACTAAATCAATGATTTCGAGTCTAAAATAATAACAAAATAAGAAAACAACATACATGCTTTAACAATTATTTACCATTCAAATTTAGTGAAGGTAATAATAGATTTTGTAGACTAATTCAGTTATCTTAAAATAAAAAATATTAAGGATAGATACTTGCATGAGTAAGTAGAGTATCTTTTAATAATTAAAATTATATAATTAAAATTTATCAAAATCAAATAATTTCCAATATAATGTTAAAGAAATACTTATTAGAAAAATATTGTAAAGTATGAAAACTACAATCCCGAACTATATACACTATAGAGTACTTATCCTAACTAATTGATTCATGTTAATATATAAAGGAATTAATCTTTCAGTCCATATATTCATTACCAAATACTTTATCATATTTGTTAATGATACTTTGTTCAAATAATAAGAAGATGGTGACATTTTGATAAAAAGATTTGTATTTAAATTTATTGGATTTAAAATATTTTGAATTTAAACTGATTTTTCGATATATTAAAAAAATTATATCATATTTAGGAAAAAATAAATTGTCAAGATTTTTTTATTACTATATTACACCCGAAAATATTAAATAAGAAAGAAACCTTTTTCATACATCTAAGACTTTAAAAAAGTCGAAGTTGACTAATTACAATCAACTAATCCCTCACATAGGGTCTAATACGAGTCTAGGAACCATACAACCACTCCTATCACTAGTAATATATTGCCATAAAAAACAGGAGGATCTACCAATATGCGAGGCTCTCCATTCAATTCTGCTCCACTTTTAGCTAACTTATCTGTACACGTGTTTGCCCGATAAATACAATGTATCTCAAACCCTGGATGGATGAGCCCTTAATATCTCCCTACATTCACTTTCTATATGACAATTCCAACTCGTAGAACTATCACCGCCCTTCACTAGCGCGTGAAGTTCTCTTGAGTCAGTTTCGACATATAATTCCGTGATGACTCGGTTCAATACCCACTTCAATCCAGAATGCAAAGCTAAAATTTCAGAATAGACCGGGGATTCCATAAACAAGGACTAGAAAATCCAGCGACAAAAGTACCCTCCTCATCCCTTAAAAGCCCTCCAATACCCGCTCGTTTTCTCACTCGATCATAGCACCCATCAATATTCATTTTAAATTTATCTTTGGGTTTTACCCACTTGATTAACTTACTCTTCGCCACCATTATTATACCTCCATCGTATTCCTTACCCCACGCAGACACAAATTCACTCGCAACCCTTATAATTTCATGTTTTAGTCCAGTCACTCTTGGAACGGAGCCCGAGTTCTCAAAGATTGCTTCATTGCGTCTAGACCAAATTGTGCCCACAGCTGCAATAAATACTAGCGTCCATTTCAAATTACCATACTTGTGTTTGGAGGTTAGATTAATTTCAATCCATTGCTGCACACTTATATTCGCTGTGTTGCTCGACTGCTGCAGGTTTTCAGCATTCAAATTCAAACCTGTAAGCAATGCGAGGCGGTGAGTATTAATTAACTCATTAGGCAGGATTAAGTTACTCTTCGTTTCTGCTGACCGGCCTTGATTACTTGGATCAGAGCCTCCCTCGTTCATACCTGTAATAACCAGGTCTGCTGCACTTCTAGTCATCAACGATTCTGCAGCAGAATTTTGGGAACTACTTCGCCCCAGTCCAAGTACAGACCAGGCTACTTTTGCCACTGTACATAAATAAGAAAGACACTTAACTTACATAATTACATAAATATGACGCCAAATTCAACGACAAAAATAACCAAGACCGTAATTGGAGATGCTCTGTCCGACGCTTCGTCTTCTTCCTGAGACCCCACAATACCAAGACCGTCGTTTTAGGTCAATTTTTTTTTTAATAAAAAATAACCTCAATTTTATCAATCATTTATTTGTAGTTAAAAAAGGCCCATAAAGAAAAATTCTCTTTATATGACTAAACATTGGACAGACTTAAAACCGGACATCATTGAACTCGGAGTGAACATTCTCGCCCCTTGGCATCTCTCCGTGGAATACAAAACCAACTTCAACAAAATCTCTGGCACCTCAATGTCTTGCCCTCATTTAAGGGGTGTAGATGCACTCCTGAAAAGCGCACATCCTGAGTGTTCCCCGCCGCCACTAAGTCAGCTATCATAACCAGTGCTGATCAATTAAACCTCAAAAACAAACCCTTTGAAGATCAATGGAACCTTAATTTAGTTACCATCTTTGCCATTGGTTCTGGACCTGGTCATGTCAATCCATTAAAAGCAAATAACCCCGGAGTAATTTATGATATACACCTCGGAGATTACATATTTTACCTCTGCGAATTGAAGTACAAAAACCGGCAAGTCGGAATCATCTTACACGTAAGGTAAATTGCTCGGAAGAATCGAGTATACCTGAAGGCTGAAGCACAACTAAAGTAACCTTTATTTTCTATTACCAATTCTTCTACGCCTCAGACATACACGAGAATTGTGACTAATGTTGGTGATCCTATTTCCATATACCAGGTTTAGATATGGAATTGCCCATGATCCCATTTTTACTTGTAAAAATAATTTCCTCCAATACTCAATTATAATAATTTTCCACAATAATAGTAAAATTTACATAATATAAAGTAGAGGAAACAGAAATATCAAAAAATGAAATTAACTAGCTAGGTCCTATCATGAAGAATTTTGTACATTCCATATCATTGTTTCAACCTTGCACTGTTTTGTCTTGTCAGTAAACAAAGGTGTTATACTTCCATCTGATAAGTGATAAATGCCTGTATCTTTGCCGTCCCCATTAGGAAAATTGTAGTATAGATCATCCAAAAAATATATGCAATTAGGCTTAAAATTATTATTCTTTGAACACTCAACTACAATCGATGAGTCAAAGGCCAAAAATATAGCTTTGTTACCCAAATTCTTAATCTCCACCCACTTAACAACATCATCATCATCATCCTTTTTCACTTCAAGAACCTCAAACTTTTTAGTTTTGTGAGGCTTACTAAACCACCGAGAATTTATCCATCTTCGAACAACACACACTTTATTTGAAAACTCAACTATAAAGACTTCTCTAGTTGACACAGCATCTTGCTTAGGTTGTACTGGTTCTAATGGGAGACAACATATAAAGGTTTGTTGCCATTGAGTTGGATTTGGTCCATTAACATAACATCTTGTAACTCTGAACCCACAATCCATTGCATACAAGTAACCGTCGTGATAATTTATTGAATTTATTCCAGTACCCCATCTATCAATTTTAGTCCAAGAGCTATTTCCTGACTTGTAAAAAAACACATTATACGACCATATAACACTAACAATAATGTCTGATTTAGTGTTTGGAAGTTCATATAAAACAACCCCTCTCTGGAATTCCTTACAAGGCCAAGGGAGAGGTGGTAGATGTATTTGAACACGTGACAATAGGTTCAAAACACTTGTGTTGTATTTATCTTTTTCAAGTATAAATAGCCAACAATCTTTACATGGTATGCAATACTTTTTGCTGATTTCAGGTAAGTAAATCTTACAAGTCTTACCCGATGAAAAACTAAAAAATACGCGCATGTCTGGTGATGATTCACTTCTATTTTCAATTAAATCTAAGAGTCCCATCGATGTACTACTCCACACTCTATCTCTCTGTCTTGCTGAAGCGCATCTTTCTCTCCGGGGAAGTATGAAGATCGGGCTTCCAAAAGTTTTCGGCTTGTCCCGTGTAAAAGCAGCTCGCCATGATTTGCAAACTGCAGCAAAAGAATAGTAATTCTCGATTAAACAAAGATGTTTTCCGATCTCAAACAGAAGATCATATTGAAGTTCTGCCCAATCTACCATCTCGATGTATAACACGGTAAAACTGGAGAGAAGTTATGATATTTCTAGGTCAAACCACGACTTAATCGATTCTATATATAAAGACTTCTTGTTTAATAAGAAAACATAAGATAATTACGTATTCCGGCAAAATAAAAAAGAGAAAATTATTTTGAAAAGCCCAAAAAAATAAAAAAAAAATCTCACAAAATTCTAACTAAAAAACATTCTAACAAAGACCTAAGTTTGATTTTTTACCCTTATATCCCCTACTCAGTTCGTTATTAGTACAGACCGACATTTTTTTTGTTTGATATAGACCAATATTTATTGGTTTGGAATGTACCATTTTTTCTGGTTTTTTATATGTAATAAATGTTATTTATGTTTGTTTTTACATTTTAGGGTCCAATAGTATTTTTCTAGACTTATGGAGAGTTTTTTGTCATGCTCAAAGTTAATGTCTGGATATATTTAGAAACCCAATCAAAGATATCGTATCGAGATCCACCTATTGGTAGGCGCCAAACAACGTTCTTCCCGCAAAAATAATACACAAATTACTCACGATAATTTTTTTTATGAAAAAAACGAATTGGTGCATTTCAAACACATTACTTTAGTATATTCCAAACACATCAATTTGGTACATTCCAAAGAGATCTAAATCTATATCTAAAACAAAAATAAATCTTTTTACAAAAAATATTGGTATTAAAAAAACAAAAAAACAAACAAAAACTAGAATAAAAAAAAATTAAAGCCCATCTCTTCACACGCGCTTGGACTAGAGTTAAAAAAAATGTAAAAATATTTTAAACTCCTGCGCTTTGAACAAACACGGGAACGGATGGGGTGAAGATGGGATCTATTCAAATCAGTATCGGAATGGTGGTGGGTTGATGGGCTTGTGAAGATGGGGATGGTGAAGATGGGAATGGTGGCGGGTGTCTGTGCAAGACTGTGGCGGGGCACGTTGTGAGCGCCGGGATCGTAAAATAGTGGAGAATGGAACACGGGGCAGCGCGGCGCTGGTGAGGCGGTGGAGATCGGAGGCCGAGATCAGATGACGAGATTGGAGACGATTCAGGAGATCTAGATCGGAGCTTCCAATGGGAGATCTAGGCGTTGTTGTGCAGGAGAGATTCGGATGTCGTGGTTGTGCAGGAGACCTCTGGGGGTCGTGGTTGCACAGATGATGATGGTGAAGCCCATGGTGGTGGAGGAGGAACGAGAGGAGGATGTGCGCTGATGGCTGCACAATTGATGATGGTGGAGTCGATGATTGCCGCGCAGATGATGATGGTGAAGCCGATGGTGGTGGAGGAGGCTACGGGAGGAGAGCAGGAGAGCTCCGAGGATCTTGGTTGTTTTGTTTGTAGTTGAGGACAGAGAGGGTGAGAGAGGGATGGGGAATGAGACAGTGAAATGAGAGAGAGGGTGGGTTGGTTCTGAAAATCAGAACCCTAATAAGGTTTTTTTTGCTTATAATTTTTACTAGTAATAGAGGGTTGGGGATTTTTTAGGCTTTTGTTGAATCTAGTTGAGGGTTTTTTGGTTTAGTTATAGAGGGGATTTTGTGAGTATTAAACTACAAGAATAATAGGATATTGATACAACTAAAATTGTTCCTAAAAACCTTAAAATTGTTCCTATATCTTAATAGAAACAACACATTGTTCCTATTTGTTTGTTTCTATAGCCTCGTAGCTAAAAGTCATTTTAGGAACAATTTTTTAAAGTAGCGTTCCTATAGGTATTTTTTAAAATTAATTAATTATTGTACCTTTAGGAACGATATAAATTGTTCCTATAACAATTAATCTAATAAATTCTTTTTTATTATACCATCCCCATAGAAACAATTTAAGTCGTTCCTAAAAACATTTAACTAATAAATATTTATTTTCATTGAATATTTATGGGAACAATTTATATTGTTTCTGTAGATGTATATTTATTTATTTATTTAACATTAATTGTACAATTTAAATCGTCCCTGAATTAAAAAAAAAAAATAATATCATTTATACTGAATATCTAGAGAACAGTAATAATAATAATAATAATAATAAAATAAAAAATTTCATTGCATTATTCAAATTGACAATAAACCAAAAATTCATAACATCATCTAAAATGAAGCTAAAATTTATTACATGATTAAGATAAAAATAAAGTCTAATCTAAATTAATAGTATCACTGGTCTCATCTTCATGTCGTTCTTCAGTACGTAGTGCTTGAGATGGCAACAATATATCTAGCTGTGATATTGGTGGAACTGGAATTCCAAGTTTATCACTCAAAACTTGAACAGTGTTTATTAACGAACTCATAGCGTGATGGTAATTCCCCATTATATTAAGTACTTCACTACGACTCATTTTATCATCGTCGGAATGCATACATTTATGCGAGTTTAGCCTTTTATTTGTAGAAGTGGTTTTGTCCATACCTGGAAGTATCGGACCAACACCTCGTTGATAACCATAACGTTTACCGAGGACCTTTTTCATCACGGCTAACTCGTCCACTTGAGCAGCACAGGAAATTATGTCAGGAGATGAATGAGTGGCATTAGACTGCATTTGTTCATCCAATAATTTTGTTTTAAGCTTGATCATGTTATCCTGAAATAAATATAATATAATATCAAGTGAAATGATTTAAACAAAATCAAAACCAATTAAACCCTGACTAATTTAAACAAAACTATCACCAATTAACACTCCGATACTTATTATAATTAGTTAAATTCATAAGAAGATAATTACATAGTTCAATTGTGTTGTACCCCTCCATCCCTTATTCTCATCCCAATGCATTGCTTTATATGTCTCAATTTGACTCGGTAGTTCTCCTGTTGCAGCATCAGCCTGTAACGAAAAACAAAAAGGTTATCTTGAAATTATATATAAAAAATATGTATATAAACATGTGATTTATTACATTTGAGCTATTGAACGTGATCCATGCAAACTTGGTGTAGGATTGCGTCTTCTACTGTCAGCATTTTTCTCTGCACGTGACTTATAAAATAAAATAAAAACTATTTAGCTCAACAATGTTAAGTTTTTCCAAATATCAAATAATCATATACATACCTGAACTAGTGGATCTTCCCACATATTTATGCAATCTTCCCAATCAATCAAATTCACGTACCCAGGTTTCCCTTTATTTGATATGTAATCAGATTTCACGTCATATTTGCGTCGCCTATATCGACCGGCTGCTATGTGCATAATAGATTAATAAACCAACTCCCACGTTTCAGTATAATACATATCTACTTATTAAATATTCTTTAGGATAGAAAAGAAGAAAAAATACAATAGCACCTGGACTAAAAACTAACTCCAAAATTAAATCCTTGGACAAAATGATTTGCTTTATATATTTGCTTTAATTTCTTTTTTATTTATACACTAATTTATACAAATTAATATAAATAATAAGATAAGCAACTCTATCAGAAAAGAACTGCACAAAAAATCAATGTTGGTTTTATATAAATAAGATTAATTGACAGATAAGGAAAAATCTAAATTTCATTTTTTTCAACATGGATCAAGAAAAAATTATTTTTTTAGTTAATACCATTCAACAGTGATAATATAGTTGTCTAAAATTTTTGAAAAATTGTTTTGGGTAATGACAAATTTCTGTATTTGATAATTTCTTTAAAAAAGGCCATAGGTAAAACTTTTTTTTTTTTTAATTCCTGAAAGGTTTCACTGTGGCATTTTATCAAATAGTTTAAATGAACTACAATTCTATTTACTTAATTTGCTTCTCCAGTATAAAACTTACGTACCCAATTTCAATTCACTAACAATAACCTAACCCATTTCATAAATTGTCATACTAATCATATTTAGACCCATACAGATATACAATTAATTAACAAAATCTAATTAAAGACCAAAAAATAATATTTAATTATGAATTTTGAGTTCAAATTAATATTATAATCTTTTATATAATCTAGTTTTTTTCAAAATTAATAACACAAAGTGGGCAAACTTATTGACAAAAATGATAAGAATTGATATATATGTAGCAGACATACATAAAAAATCACACAAAACTGGAAAAAAAATCGCTTGAAATATAAAAAAAAAATAGAATTTACCTTGAAAGATAATCACGGTGAAAAAATGCTTGGCGGGGCTGATAGGTTTATAAGCCTTTTTCCTTCTTCAGTGTTTGCTCTGTAAATTGTTTTGATAATTATAAAGATATCAATTAGGAATATTTATTAAGTTAAGTAAGGGTTTACTTTGTAAAATAAACAAAAACTCCCGCTACAAATGTTACGCGCCAAGCAATTTGGCTTTTTCCTACTAAAATATGCATTAAATTATTATACACAAAATAAAAATAAATTAATATTTAAATAAAAATAAATACATTAATATATATTAATATATAGGACCTACTACAATTAATTCTAATGGTATAAGTGAGCTACTAAAAACGTTCCTATTAGTAAATTGAAAAAATAAATATTCAATATATAATAAAATAGATAAAAAAAAATATTAAAATATCCAATAGGGACAATTTAATACAATGGTACTAATTGATTTTTTTGATTAATAGGAACGATTTTGCTTTATTGTCCCTGAATGCAAATAATAAACCCATTCTATATATTTAAATATTTAAGAAAACTAATATTAAGCTATAGGAACAACACAGTTGTCCCTATTCAAATCAGGAACGATTCCTCTTATCAATAGGAATAAGATATGTCTCGTTCCTATTTTGTTTGTTTCTAATTCTCATGATTGTTTGTTAATGTTACTGAGACTTTTATAAATAATTGTCCCAATAAAAACGTACTTATTTTTGTCCATATCTTATGGGATATTTTATTTTATTTTATTTCTTGGATAAGATATAAAATATCTTATTGAATTTTTATATACTCATAAGATTTAATTTAATTATATTTTATTAAAGATCCAAGTGGCTCGAGGTGTATCGGGGGCACTTCTTTTCCCAGTTCCCCCTCTGCCCCCGTGACACAATAACAATAAGAAAAAACCGATTTTATTGGCATAGAATAAAAAAATTAATTTCGAGTTTCTTTACCGATCATACCGTGAGTGTGGACAGTAGTTAGTCCTTAAAGACAAACCTTGACAGACCACAGTTGTGGTCAGTAGTTAGCCCTTAAAAATTGAAAAAAGGAAAAATCTTTACCGACCAAGACCTTGGTCTAGTAAGTTTTAATTAATAAAATATTTATGATACATGTTTTAACGACTACGTTCATGGACTGTATTTATCTAACCTAAATTAACGACGAACAATATTGCTAGCCCATTCCGAGCAGGCCTAACATTATTGTCCTGGAGACAGATGATGGTGTTGCTTCACCATCGAATTTTTATTGCAAAACTGAGTGCTCGAAGAAGAAATAATTATAGAGATGGGTGGTTTCATAACTACGGTGTATATTTGGATACACTTAAGTTCTATATCGAATTTTCGTAACATATTACAATGAGGGCAAGGTTGACATCGTCGTTAGAGTCTCAGGAAGATGCATCAAGGTCTTCTTCCACACCTTCGGGATCATTAACATGGAAAGATTAGATCTAGACAGTGATCCAGGTAAAAAATAACCATATGGGCCCATAAAAAGGGGTTGGAACCCGGTAGTTAAAACAGTCATTCCTTACTAGAGTCGTAGCCAAGGAAGGGGCTAGACTAGGTGTTAAAATGGATGGTGGATACCTTCCCAAAAGAACTTGACTACCTAAATGTACACACCCATCAACTAGGTGAGTCATTGGTTAGTGATCCAAACCGGGTTTCTACTAGTATTAGTGGAGGCACACCAACTCAGACGTTAATTACTTCTGATGGTTTCCTGTAGATTGCTTTTTCCAATCATTTATATAGGCTTGTTAAGATGTCAAGGTTCAAGATCAAGGATCCATCGCAACCAAATAATACATGACGACCGAGCCTTCACATACAACACATCCATCTACTAATCAATGGATCAGAGATGAGGAAGATGATACGATCAAGTCCTCCAATTGATCAACCTTATTGATTTTATTCTCATACTTTTTATTAACTCAATTTTAATTTTTTTATATTTGTATATGACTTTCTATTCAGTTTTGATTTTTAAAATTTATTTTGATTAGTTGTAATGGCTTTTGATCAATTTGTTTGATCAATTGACTTTTAATTAATTTGGTTGTAAATTATTTGGTTAGTTGGAGAAGTTTAATATGTTTTTTCTTGAAAAAATAAATTACATGTCTTATTAATTGCTATCTTTTTTGTTCTATAGAATTGTCCACCTATTAAAAAGGATTATTGCCCAAGAAATACCTCAAGTTAGAATTAATTCTCTCTCATCTTAACCATTATTTTTTTTCTCACTAAAGGCCACATATATTCTATTTTTTCCTTTTTTCTCATAAAAAGAGTCGTTTGAGTTATTGGAAGCTTCCCATAACTCAAACTTTGAGTAATGGGAAGCTTCCTAATACTCAAACTTTGAGTAATGGAAAGTTTTTCATTACTCGCTTTTCTTTTAAAAAGACAGTGTCTTTTATAGACAAGGGTGTAAGGTGGCAGGTGTTTATTGGGCATTAACCCTTTTTTTTATATATAAAAAATATAATAATTACCTTCATGATTATAAAAAGGGTTATTGTCCAATAGGCATCTGTCACAATACAGTGATACACTCTTGCCCATAAATGACACTGTCTTTTTAAAAGAAAAGCGAGTAATGGAAAACTTTCCATTACTCAAAGTTTGAGTAATAGGAAGCTTCACATTACTCAAAGTTTGAGTTATGGGAAGCTTCTCATAACTCAAACGACTATTTTTATAAAAAAAAGGAAAAAAAACAAAATATATGTGGCTTTTTATGGGAAAAAAATAATGATTAGGGTAAAAGGGAATTAGTTCTAACTTTAACTTGAGGTGTTTCTTGGACAATAATCCTAAAAAAAATAAGTTGACAATTTCTTTTTTGGAACAAAAGGAGTATTAACTCAAATGAAAAATAAAAAAAAACCACCACTGTGTCGGTAAATTGTATGGTTCTCAATGGACCTTCAAATTACTATCTATAACAGCCAAATTATACGCCTTTATATTCAAGAGTGATCCAAACTTCATGTATCGTCACTTTATCCACCACGAGAGAAGTAACTATTCTAGTACCATTTAATCAAGACGATTTCAGGCATCATATGAATCTCGATCAGATGTTTAAGGAATCGAACCATCAATAAAATCGAAAAGACAATTGTAGCGTTAGACAGTAAAATGTTTTTCAGAGGAAACAAATTCTTGACACATAATAGATTACTTGAGAGATATCAGATAGTATTTACCTTGTGAAGTTGTTTTGGGTTGTGGATAGTAGAATTTTTTAAACCATACTCATTATAGCTGTAGAAATTATTGGAATAGGCTAGTCTGCTGCTGATCTTCTCAAGAAAACAGAGACCTTAGCTCGTAATACATGTAAATATTGAAATTGTAACAATTATAAGTGATGTATATTCCAGTATTTATAACCGATGTACAATATAGATAATCTATATGCTATACAACAATTACATAGAATAATTTAACTATGATAATAGTATAATCTGTAAATAAAGGCCAGCGTATATTTCAGTTACGGTAATGTCTTGCTAAGTTATACATTAACATAGAAAAGCCCATGCCATTTTCTACGCAGTACAGGCGAGGTCTAGGAGCCATCTAAGCGAGAGTTTGTAGAACATGCTTGATAGTCGTATCGAATAATTTGTGTACAAAAACTACTAACAGAAATACAAATTCTATACATGAAACTGGTTACTTGCACATTTATGTATGTACTCCCCAGAAACTCATTGTATTATACCCCGAATCAACTGTTACAACCTCTTTCCCTCGATTATCAATCGTAATCGCTATAGGACTCCGAACAATATGCTTTGAAGAAATCCAGCTCAAATACCCTTGAACAAACGTGACACTTTGATCAAAACTTAATGGAATAAACGTAACTTTATACGTTATCTTCTGGTTCACCTCGGAGAACATTAGTATCATAGGGTCAACAATTACTTGAACACCTTGCGGTTGCACAATCTGTACTATGTACGATGAAACAGCCTCACCAACATTAGTCAACGTTCTTGTATATGTCTGAGAATTTGACACAAGTTTGACGGAAAACGAAGGATAATTTAGCTGAGCTTCGGGTATTTTCTCGGTGCAATTTACGTTTCTTTGGAGAAGGATTCTTACTTGTTGGTTTGTGTATGGTAAACCGCATATATAAGGTACATAATCTTCGGGGGCAATATCGTAAATTAGCCCTGGATTCGTCGCTCGTAATGGATTAACGTGACCTGCCCCGATGGCAAATAGGTCGGCTGGGACAAGTTTCTCGTTTTTAATTGACTCGTTTCCGAGGTTTACGATATCCGATGTGGTCATAATTGCAGATTTTATAGCAGCCGGTGACCAATCAGGATGCGCGCTTTTAATTAACGCTGCGATACCGCTTAAATGCGGACAAGACATTGAGGTACCGGAAGCCATGTTGAAGATAGATCTTGTTTTTGTTCCGTTAATGTTTCCCGGCCAGGCTGCGAGGATATTGACCCCAGGGCCAATAATATCGGGTTTTAAAATTCCAGGGCTTGCTTGGCTTGGTCCCCTGGAAGAAAAGGAAGCAACTTCGGGGGCATTTTCGTCACCGATTATAGTTCCGTTGAATAAAATCGTAGCGGTAGGATTTAACGTTGATTTCAAATAGGTTTTTATTTTTAACCCGTCTGCATAACTAAGATGAGTAGTCGGAAGAACGTGAGCGTCAGCGAGTTTCGTGTAGCCTTGATGCTCTAAATTAACGAGTATCATTCCGGTCCCACCAGCAGCTTTAACCGCTTGTCCTTTTGTGAGTCGTGATATCCCGCCACCTAGTTCACATAGTACGATCTTTCCTTGAATGTTTGTGCTGTTTAAGGATCTCGGAAAGCAAAACGGAGCGTCTAAATCGTTAGTATTTGCACCGGGATATACAAGAGGCAAAAACCTTGAAGGGAAATCCAGGGTGAGACCCTCACCCTGGAATTTCTCCTGGTTTCCGAGAATCACGGTGGCGAGTAATTTTCTATCGGTAGTGCTTGCACCGACGGTGAGGATCCACGGCGCCTCGTTTCCAAGAGTGGCGGGTCCCGGTCCAGCGTTACCACCGGAGCAACTCACGAAAATCCCTTTTTCCATTGCGCTATACGCTCCGAGGGCGATGACATCATCGTAGAACGGAATTGAATCACCACCAAGCGAGAGTGAAAGCACGTCCACACCATCTTCTATAGCGGAATCTATAGCCGCCATGACATCACTTTCCGAACATATAGGTGAACACACTTTATAAATCGCTAAGTGCGCTAAAGGGGCGATTCCGGAAGCCGTTCCGTTAGCGTTTCCGAAGATATTCGCACCTTGTACAAAGTTACCGGCAGCCGTACTAGCCGTGTGGGTCCCATGTCCATCCTCGTCTAACGGAGTTCCATTTCCGTTTCGAAAATGTTGTGCTCCGATGATCTTATTATTGCATAGCGTAAAGTTAAAATCGCATTTCCCTTTCCATTTATCAGGAGGAGGCGCCATTCCAGCGTCGTTAAATGATGGGTGATCGGGAAATATACCTGTATCCAACACTCCAATGATCACCCCTTGACCGAAATTTGAATCTTTCCAAAGCCCTAAATTCTGATGCAAACCAAGAAAATTCGGAGTATGAGTCGTATGCAAATTCAACACCCTTTGAGGCCTTGCAGATATGAAACCTTTCTTCTTCTCCAAAGCTTTCAAATCCTTTAGAGATAATTGAGCTGCGAATCCTTTGACTACATGGCGATAGGAGTAAATCACGCGTGGTGGATCAAGCCTGTTTTCTTCAGTAACTGGTAAAAATGAGTGATACCATGTTTCGAGATCTTCGTAATCGGATAAATAGTTGCTGTCTAGCTCGCATTGGATGATATATGTTTCTACATTAGCTTTTGATAATTGGAAACTGAGTATGGATAGGAGAGCCAGAATGGAGAAAAGGGCCATTTTCTTGAAAATGGTTTGATAATTGATTGTTTATAAATTTGAGTATTTAAAGAATGTATTTGGTAAGAAGTGCTGATGAATTTATAAATTAGTATCAAGCACCATTTCAAAGAATTTTTAAGTGAATGAGATGAACTAATTGTTAAAGACAGAGTCATCGACAAAAAAAAAAAAAGCAGAGTCAACTTGTGTTAAAGCATCCTACCACTTCAATTGCTAAATTTGACTATGAAGTATGAACTACTTTTTGGTTGACCTTTCTTTGGTCTAAAGGTTGACTTTTAGAATTTTTGGTTAAATAGCGCCATTATATTGGTAGGGTGAATAACTATTTAGGCTATTTGTTAAAGCAAAAACTAATCAATAATGTCAAAAAGAAAAAACTAATCAATTGGACCGGACCTATACAACATTACGACACCTAACATTTTAAATTTTGCCTAAATTTGGTCAAAGATATTTAGGGTTTGTTTACACTAAAAGATTGGAAACGATAAAATTATATTAAACGATAATAAAAAAAATTCTTTTATTTAGATTAAAAATAATTAGAAGGAAAAATTTATTAAAGGATACTTCTAATCTTTTACTATACTATATATTCAATCTCTTCTAATCCTTTACTATACTATATATTCAATCTCTTCAATTTGATGTTATTGGAAGAAAAAAAAAATTTATTAGGTTATAATGTCTAAATTATCTCTATTCTTTATATATAAGATATATTACTAAAGGTATAAAAGTCATTTAGTTATAAAAGAATCTCCTCTTTTCATTCTTTTTCTAACCCAAACACCAAATATATGTAATCCTTTAATAAAATTCTTCCCTCTATTTTTACCTAATCCAAACAAGATTTTCTCCTTTCCAATCATTTACTAAACTTCTTTTCCTATCCTTTACTATACTATCCCTCTTTAATCCAAACATACCCTTAGTTTTTAGAAATATGTCAGACGTTTAAAAGAAATGCTATATATCATCTTTTTTTACCTTTCAGCAACTATCTTTTAGATTGAATATATACATTCAAAGCCAGTTAGGACTATCTCACTGGGCAAGGCATTGGTCATCCAATCTAATAGTACAGGTTTAAACCGAGTCAATGACTCTGAATCCAAAGTAGCTCTCCTATATATCAAAAAGAAAAATATACTTTCATTAATAAATAAATAAATTGTACAATATACAAAAGATTCCACCTAAGCTCACAACCTTCAGATAGTACTATCTAACCGCTAGTCTAATCTTATTGAGATACAATTAAAATTCTCTGATCATCCATAAAAGAGTGATAAGGGTAATAATTGAATAAAATAGACAGCGTGCACATTTTAGTCTTTTTGATAGATTTCTTCTTGGAAGGATTCTCACCACTCATAGCAAAATTATTTTTCATCCGCCATATATGATAGATGGTAGTGGCAAATGTAACTCTCTTTTTCTTTCTCTTTCAATTTTCACGAGATTTAATCTTCTTAAGCCATTTGAAACCGCTCAAAATAGTGTTCTTCTTATATTTTTTCCAAATACTCTTCGCAAGATCACACTCATAGAAAAGGTAATTGTTAGACTCGAAATCGTTAGCACATAATTGTCAAAGTGTATCCAATTTTATAAAGGTCGTCCTATCTTTCATGTGAAATCTCTCTTGTATTTTCATCCAGACAACGATAGCGTGTTTTGAAACAAACACAAGGGTCCCACACAATGTTCGTGCAAGCTTTGAAAAAGATCGGCGACGAAAAATATAATAAGATGATTTAAATAAGGAAAGAAACTCAACACTTCTTGGATCACAAACAATGGTGTAATCTTTTAGTGTTGACAACCAATGATGAAAACTTTGACTCCTCTTTCATCTCCTACCCCAAAATTATTTACAAAGTGGAGAATCTAATGTGGAATCAAATAAAAAAGAGAAAATTAAAAATTAAGAGAGAAAAATAGTTGATTGGTGTTTAAAAACTCTACGTGAAATATGATAGAAGGATGAAACAAAAAGGAGCGATATATATTTTGATTTTAAAAAAATACATATATACCTAGATTATCCCACCTTTTCATTCTGCATCACTCATCCTAATTATATTGTTTACCCAGATAATCTGACTCCCTCATATTGCATCACTTTTCCTAATCTTCCAACGTATTTGATCCCATCAACCATTGTCTTTCTCACCATCCACCATACTACACCACCATAACTATTACCGTCACCTACTCTGGCCAATCATTCATCCCTCTTTCATCATACACCATAGTCATCAACCGTTATCTCCATCACAATTAACATTACCACTTTCAACATATTTCATTTTCTTTGGGTTTCATCTTTATATACACAACCATCATCAATCGTCAGCTCTATCTCCATTATATTATCATGTTCAAGATCTTTCTTTGATGTTCATCTTCATTTATATCACCAGTTACAACTATCATCTCCATCTTCATTAATATCATCAACTTCCCCTTCCTTTGATTTTCATATCCATTAACATCATAATCATAAATCACCACCTACATAATCATGGAGTAATCTGATTTCTTCGAATCAACACCATCATTATCATCGAATCAACACCTACCCATATACAAGTAATATAGTCCCCTTCATCTTTGCATTCGACATGTCAAAATGCGTCTATTAATACGTGGAGATGAATCGTGGATAGGTATAAAGAAGACGAGTTCAGTCGTGGCATCAGAGAAATGATGAATTATTTAAAATGAATTCGAACTTAGTATACGTTTGACCTAAATTATAAACACAGTATGGGTTGTTTAATTTGGATGTTAATAAATTAAATGCATAATTAATCTTGGACTACTTCTTATTTGTACCACTTTTCATTATTGAAATCTTTTCTGTCTTTTAACAGGCAAAAATCCGACGTGTCCCAACTTAGACAAACTTAGAAACATTAGGTACTAGGGGTGAGTATAGTTCGTTTTGTCTCGGTTTTTAGCTAAAATCGGAACCGAACCGGATGACTCGCTTTTTTATAATATAAAAAACAAACCAAACGATTCATTTTTGGTTTGGTAACTCGATTTTCGATTTGGTAACTCGATTTTCGATTCAGTTTACTCGGTTTTGGGACAGTTTTTGTTTTTGGCGTGTGGCATGCTTTTTGTTTCACATTCAGATTACTGGAGGTTTAACTAGATCAAGATTCCATTATATATTAGATAGTAAAAAAATTAAGATAATCAGTCGTCAACATATTTTAGCATCTTAAGTTTATCAAATTTTGACAAGTATTTAAAAGTGGATATCTGTTCTCGCATCATTCGCTTACAACTTAAGAGAATTTAACAACTTAAAATAATTGGTCAAGTTCAATTTTTTTTTTTTGCTTTGGTTTTTTCTTAGTAAACCAAATCGAAGCAGGATTTTTATTTTTTGAAAACCAAACAAACCAGTTTTTGGGTTTTGGGTTTTTGGTTTTTTTTGTCAGGATTTTCCAATTTTTTGTTTTTTTCCCTTAATATGTTATATAATGGTAACCTTCGTGGCTTCGTTATATATTAGATTGCTTTTCTAGTTTTCATTTGTTCAGCCATGTGAGCGTGTTTTGTAGGTTTTGTTTAGCTGTAGAGAGAAAAATTATACTTTTATGTTATTACCAACAAAATAAAACCATTTTAGGTCATATCTTTCAAAAATGTCATATTTAGGCCATACATTTTGAAATGTGTCATTTTTAGACCATTTTACTAACATTGTAAAAAAAATAATGGTTTTGGCACATGTTTTGCGCGTGCGTTGTAGATAGGGTCGTGCAAAAACTGTTAGTTTTTTACGGTGTTAGTAAAATGGTCTAAAATGGTATGGCCTAAAAATGGAATTTTGAAAAAATATGGCCTAAAAAGGTTTTACCTCATAAATAATGGCACAACGTGGAATTTGCTCAGTTGAAAATAGTCACTAAAGGAAATGGCCTAGATAGGAATTTACCTTTTTTTTGGGTAATATGCATAACAGTACCCTTGTGTGTGTTTCTAAAAGTATGATGATATATGTCATCTCTTTTTATGTCACTCTTTGATCATACTTCTTATTTTTTTCGCGTTCGACATCCTATTAGACCATTCAACCCTTAACGGAGAACTATCAGTGCTTCAACATAGTACCTTGCTTTATCATACTAATCATTTAGTCCTCCACAAAAAATGGGATCTACTCAACTAAATTCAGATATTTATATTTAAAGTAAGAATAATTTTGCTCGCCTTGTGCTATCAACATCCTCTCACCCTCCCTTCTCATCTAAGATTTGGGAGCTTATTTGGCACAACATAACCCCTACTAAAGCTCAGAGATTTGGAAATATGTAAGGACTACCACCCCATCTAAGGTTGATATGTTTAAAATAAATTGTATCTCTTCACCTATACGTAATACTTGTCTTTTTTTTACGGACATGGTTACAAAATAGTGTTCGGATATATCTTATCCTATTCATATCCTGTTAAATTGGACAGTATGATGCCCGTTTGCTAGAAATTTAGGTTGATGGTTATATGTCTAGAAATTTTTGCAAGCTTATCTGTGTGACTGTTCATCCTTCTCGGGAGAAGGAGATCGGATCATAAATTTCATCCAATTGGTTGATCTTCATGATGGTCGGGTGAACTCTCCAGCTTGTTGCTGATGAAGTCCAAATACTTTGAATTACTTCAAGGTTGTCAGAGAAAATGGTCTTCTCCTCGTTTTAGAAACTTTTGAAACTTTTGCTTGTGTTTCTCTTTCGATGATCGAGTAGTAGTAAGTTTTTGTTTTCCTTTATACACAAACACATGTATTTCTGTGAATTTGTACGATTCCCATTCACGTGGGTTCATGATATTGGTAAAAAGATGCATACTATAAGAATGAAATTGGAGTATTAAGTGTATGATGTGACATATCATGTTCCATGTCCTGTCGAGGAATTGATATATTTACTCGCTTTTTCCTTTCAAATCAAACTAACTCAAGGATTGTATTATTTGTTGACCATATGATCCTGTTTTTTTGTAAATATTTCAAATCATAATTAATATATATATGCTACTATAATACTCCTGGTCCATCCACCTTCAGAAAAATATTTAGATGTACTATGAATCCATGCTTCAATTTTTATAGTATCTATATCTTTTATCCAAAGTTGTAAAGACGGTCCAGCCAAATGATCTGGTTCACAGGACATGTTATTCCATTGTTTTTTTTATTCTTACACCATGAACTCTCACTGGTACCTGTACGTTCATTTCCTTAGATTTTCCATCGTCGGTATAACATTGTTGCAAACCTTTCAAGTAAATATTCTAATTTTTGTTGCTATGTTACTATTCCAAATTATTTTCTATATTTCCGTTTTAATTAACTCAAAGAAACTTTTTGACTGGGGCTCTTGTATCACATGTTCTTCTATGAGAATCTTATAACCTGTATTTGTAACATATTCGCCTTATGCGACATGAGTCCAAATGAACTCATCTTTAGTGTCAGGCGGTAGAATTTTTATTCGTGTAATTTTTGGAATGATAAGTTATGGGAAGATATTATCCAATAAATCAATATCACGTTCATAATTATCCTCTTTCCGTAACTGAGAAGCTGTTTCCGGAGAGCAACTAAATGGTTTTTCTAGTTTCCTATTCGAATTTACCATTTGTCATAACATATGTTTATGCTTTCTCCATTTCCTATTTGATATTTTCCATGCTTTTTCAAATAAATCTTTCTTCAATTACACTTTTCCAAGACCAAGTGCGGCACTGTCTGAGTTTCACATTATCTTTTAACCATGTAAGTAATCTTTTGACTCAATTACGAATTATTGTATATTAATAATTATTCACGAAGAGTCATTATCTTTAATGTCAATAACTAAATTTGTATTTTCACCTAACAATGAGTATTTTTAGAAAAATGATAACTCTAAGAGCATTCTTTGGAAAAATGAAAGTGGAAAATGTTATATAAAAACGACATACCATTCTTTAAATTTAGGGATTTGTATCCAAAAGTTCATAACCTCCCCACACCACTAAACTATGTGGCTACATTTCTAAAAAGTTATTCCAAGGGGTCTAAATAAGTGAGTTGCCTCACATGCCTCTTTTTGACAAATTTCTTATTTACCCCTTAATTTTTCTTCCTCCCCCCCCCCCCCCCCCCCCCACACACATATATATAATGTATCTCACCATTTGAGATCCCCACTAAAAACAATTGTGATAAAAATGCTCTAAGATATGAAAATTAAAAAAAAACGTTTCACTCTACCCGATGCTCAAGTTATGGTGGTGCTACCATGGTTCATTCAAGGTAATCTGCATTTATGGTGAAATAGTTCATGAATGTTGATCGTGTGAAGCTACGGTGGCTCAAATATGCAAAGCTTTGTGGTCATTGTATCGTGTTTGAGCTTTGTGGTCGAGCTTTTGTTGCAACCATGATGTTCACGATGATATCTAGCTATGGAGATTCAAGCACGTAGTTTGACTATGGTTCCAAGCTGAATAAAGGGTATGGAACTCTGAACTGGTCCAACTTGTGATGTGTGTTGGTTCAGGCTTGATGCAGGTTTGAAAAAAATCAAATCGAATGGAAAAGATGATGTCACTACCAACGTCACTGTGGGTGTCATGCTAACGTTAGCACACGAATTATATTTTTTTTGTTTTCTTCTTTTCTTTAGATCTTATTGGTCCAACGTTGACCGATCACTTTTTCCAATTCCAATTTACTTACTTAGTGGTTAGATTTTATTTTAAAAAAAAAGTTATTTAGTTGGTTAGATTTTGATATTATTTAGATTAATGTAGTTTTTCTCAAATATTCATGTATGTATTATTTAATTAATAAAATGTATTTATACTTTTTTTTGGTTGTTCTTTATTAATTTTTTTTAGTCTTATGTGTTAAAAAAATTAAATCATTTGATGAAATAAAATTTCACACTGAGCATATGACACTCCGAGGATAACACGTTTTTAGCATTTTTGATCGGTTTTATTAGATGTTAAGTGAAAATTTTAAGTGAAAAATATGCACTGAACATTAATTTGAACGATGCATATTGAGAACTAATTTGATAAATGCACATTAAGCACTAACTGGCTCAATACATACTGATTGCTACACTGAGAATAACATATTGAGCAATGAACTTCCAACATGTTATGCACACAACACACTAAACTCTTCGATGACTATAGTAGTCTGATGGCTCAATCGTGCTCATTATCAAAAATGTTGTTCAGTGAACAATTTCAATAGTGTTCTGGTAGTCGGTGACAGCGATCCCCAGTAGTGGTGGTAGGCTAATGACTGCAGTTGTATGAAAGTTATTTTATTTAGTTGTGTTTCTATATTTTTAAAATATAATATTTTGTCTTTATTTAAATATTTGAAAATATTTTAGACTTTAATTCCTATCAAGACTCTTACTATGTTTACTCCAACATCCGACTTTTTCACATTGAAAATTTTAGTTCAAGACCTGTATAATTGATCTTAAAATTATCCAATACATTAACTGTGTTAATTGAGATTTGGAGTTAAAAGGATAAGTTGTTGGAACAAGATTTAAGTGGATTTTTTTTATTTTAACAAAGGAGGTTTTACTATTAATATATCATATTTGACTTTATGGGGCCAACCTGAAACACATGGGAATGTTTGGTTATTTGCCGAACATGCCAGATCAATAGTGCAATCCACCTAATTAGTAACGTCCACGATGGACCATGTGAAATTCTAGCTAATTGAAAAAATGAGATTATTAAGCAGTTAAATTAGTTTAATTGATCAAAACTTTGGTTATCTAATTAAATGATACATGTTTGAAGCGAATCAATAACACCAAATCCAAAAAAATGGCTTATCCATATAACAAAAGAAGAAAAAAAATGAAATTATTTTTCTTTTATATATAAAAAACGGATTAATTCATTGAAACAAAAAACGGATTAATTCATTGAAACATTGTCCAACAAAAAAGCAGATCATTTTAGGTAAATTATGGTGAATTTAAGATTTTCTATTAAAGTCTAGAATTTAAATTAAATTAAACAGGTCTTAGAATTGAAGTTTGGTGTACCTTTTTCTTTTTAGTAAACATACATTATTAAAAGGTGGGAAAATCTAAGGGTTAAGATTTATAGTTGATCTAATAGTTTAATTACTCCGCAGAGACAAAGACGTTACGAAATTGAATCTTATTTTGAATTAATATGAAAAAATATTTAAGGGTTACAAAAATCATCCTATATTAAATTTTGGTGTATCAATTTAAAAAAAGAGGAGTTTAAAAGTATATATATTATTTAATAAAATTTAATAATTACAACATAATATGATAAGAAAAGATTAAAAAAATGGGTGATTAATTCATGAAATATATGATCAACCAGTTTCGACTAAAAAAATCTAATCCAAACAAATGTTCAAGATACCATTTTTTAAACAAATCATTCCATAAGAGAATAGTTACTTTTCATAACTAAAAAACTATATAATTAAAACATTAAAACATTACAAAATTCTAAAATCGAAACATCTTAATGATTATAATATTTCCTATTTTAAAACTAACCCATTTTGTAATATTTTCAATTATATAACAGATAATTAAATCACCTTTTTGAATCGTCAAACATGCATGTGCATAAACCAAAAAACAAAATATAAAAAAAGGGCAAAATCATGAATAAAATGTAGTGAGTTGAAAGTGCAAAAACCGTAGGTGACAGCACAAAAACGGTGGGTAAAAGTGCAAAAGCAATGTGTTGACCGTACAAAAAATAATGAGAGATAGTACAAAACATTAGTTGACAGAACCCTTCAAATTTTCACATTAACATAAAACCCTTCAAAATAAAATTTAAAATTTAAAATAAAAAGGAAAGTATACAATCGATAACATTGAAAAATTGCAGAATAAAATAAAAAAGATAAACGTTGAAAAACAATGAAACGTAAAATCTAAACTCATTTCTTTCACACTCGCATTCATTGGAACAACCCCCCCCCCCCCCCCCCCCCCCCACCTCTCAAAAAAAAAGTAAATGTTGAAAACAATGAAACATAAAACCTAAAACTCATCTCTTCCATATTCACATTCATTGGAGCAAAAAAACATAAAAGAAATCTCCTAACACACACCTTCCCCGAGTGGCGGCGGAGTGGCTGCGATTTTCTTGTGCAAGAGAATGGTTCCGAGTGGCGGTGGTTTTTTACCTTAATTTGGGTTCTTCGATTGTCGGTGTCATAGCCAAGCCGGGTTGATAATGGTGGAGAATGGTTTCTGAGTGGTGGCGGTTTTCTTGTGCAGAAGCGGCTTGGTGGATATTTCTTTTATGTTTTTGGTTCTAATAAATACGAGGGTGAAAGAAAAAAGTTTTAGGTTTTATGTTTCATTATTTTTCAAGTTTTCTTTTCCATTTTGTTATTGCATAATATATTTTAATTTATTATTTATTTTGTAATAAATAATATATATTATTTATTATAAAATAAATAATAAATTAAAATATATTTTAATTATTTTTATATAGAGATAAAAATTGTAAAATAAAAAAATATAGACTTTTTTAGAAGGTTATTACTCAATATGGAATTATTAACCAGTTGGGTTAATAATCCCATTTTCGGATTTTTTAGGCCCCGTTTGGTTCGTAAAAATAATGGGTGTTTTCTGTTTTCATTTTCTATATTTTCCAAAATACTACTGAAAACGTGTTTGGCTAAAGAAAATGAAAACAGTTTTCTGGAAAATAAAATGAAAACAATGCTATATTAGAGAACGTGAAATTGACGTTTTCCATATTTTCTAAAAATATTGAAATGAAACGAAAATCATTTTCTGAAAATGTATTCTGAAAACAAAAATAGAAAATGTTTTCATAAATCAAAAGAAACATATTATTACGTATTACTCACACCTTTTTACGAATAAAACTTTTTTAAACAAATTTATTTCACCCACTAGATTTTTTTTTTTGGACATTTGAAGGTGCCTAGGCACCGGAAAAAACAAAAAAAATCAACCAATCCCTAATCTGCTTAATCTAGATGATAAGTCGAAAAAACTAAGCGAATTTCGACGTAAGAGCGTTGCCCCGTGTCTAGCTTCCTTTGCAAGCTTGTCCGCCTTACTGTTGAGCTTCCTACTGATGTGTTGGAAATTGATCTGCCCGAGCTCCTCAGCAATGTGGATAATCTTGCGCAAGATGGGTTGGATATTCCAACGCGCTGTTGACACCTGCTTCGTACCTTGAATAACCTCAAGGTTATCTGAGTATATTTCACCCACTAGACTGGTCTTTGGAATTTTAGAAATGTAAATACTGATCACCCCACTTTTGTCAGTATTGTAATCTCTCCTAGTTAATAATGACATTCCAATTTGCAATTGAAAAAGTTGATAATGTTATTCGTTATATTCTTCGTGTATTTGAAAAAGATATAGACAACTTGTCTATTCTATATATTTGACTTGGCCCAAGGAAATGCACGATAAAATGTGTTTATAGAGGAGTTTTTATCCAATAATACTTAATTATAGAAAACCTGAAACTTTTTCATTATAGGAAAAAAAATCGATATGTTTGCAAAATTTTAAAAACATATTTACTAAAAAGAAGTTAATAAAAGTATTTAATAGTTAATTATAACTTTTAATAATTTAATTTATAAAAAAAGTATCTAATAATAATTATTTATAGAATATATTCTTAATATCTTTTTATATCTTTACCACTTTTATTATTAAATATATTATTCTATTTATAATAAAATATTTATTTTTTAATATTAAATAAAAAAACACTTCCACCACCATTACCACCATCACCCCCACTAACTACATGTATTTAACCACCGCTACAACCATTACAACCACAAGCACCACCACCACCACTACCTACTACTAATTGCAACACACATGCGCGTGTCTGTGATTTTTTTTTTAAAATCGTCATAACTAATTCTAAAAAAAATCAGAGAAATAATAAATTTGAATTTTTGGATAAAGCAAATTAATATTTACGTCTATGATTTTTATTTTCTGATTTTTTGTTTTTATTTTTATTTTTTTCGCAAACATGAAAGTTACGGTTCACGGTTCGAAACATTAATTTTTTTTTCGCAAACATGGAATTCAGTGTTTGAAACAATTAATTTCGTGTCTGCAAAAAGAAAACAAAAAAAATTCAAAAAAAAATCATAGACGTAAATATTAATTTGCTTTATCAAAAAATGTAATTTTTTTATTTTCTGATTTTTTTAGAATTAGTTATGACGAATTAAAAAAAACCATGAACGCGTGCACGTGTGATGAAATTAGTAGTAAGTGGTGGTGCTTGTGGTGGTGGTTGATGTTGGAGTGGTTGTGGTGGTGGTGGTGGTTATTGTGGTGGTGGTGGGGGTGGTAGGTGGTGGGGGTGGAAAGTTGTAATAGGGTAGTTAAATTTTAATGATAAACAATAAAGTAATTAAAAAAATTATATAAGGGTAGTTTTGTTAAGGATGTTTTAATATATAATTTTATTAAGAGATATTTTTAGTAAATAAAATTTTTAATAGTTATTTATGGATTAATGGTTCAATTTTAAAATTGAACAAGTATATTTGTATTTAGAGAAATATTGAAATCTATTTCTTTCTACAAACAAAAAATTATTTAATCTTGCATATTTTATTTTAAAACAAAAACATTACATTTGAAATAGTTTTGGACTTATTTTTCCCTTTCCATTGCCACTCTAACAAAAAGCCAGTCATCAATTTTTTTTTATAAATCTAGGCACCATTGATCGGTCTTTCAATATAATTTTAAATGGTTGATTCAATCTGCTCTAAGAAGAATCGCTGAGATGACTGAGCATTATTGACTAGTAAAATTTTACCATACATTGAGAAACCTGAATAGTAGGGCACGTATCATAGTCAATTCAGTTAGACGGAAGGTCATAGATCTACGAGTGATACGACACAATTCTTCCCCTGGTTTGGGAATGGGTAATCTTGTAGATATTGGTCCTTGTTTCGGATAGTTTCTTGAACAAAATAAACTCTAGGTGTCTCTAGCATGAGATATATGCTTTTAATTACTTAAAAATCAAAACCAAATTTCTAAGGTATAATTAATTTTTTATTTTTAAAAAATCCTAACCAACTAAATGGATCAACTAAAGTTATCCTCTTTATTTTAGGGTTTTATTTTGCTATTTAGGTGTATCACCTATTCTCACAAAGAATATATGTCTCCTCATGCATATCTAAGGTAAATCAGATTTAGGTTGTCCATATTTAGGAAGAGATTCGAATTTTATACCACTCTGAAAAATTATGCATACAACCAATTTTTATTAGTCAGATTATAAGACCATTTAATACCCATTATTCTCATCTATTAAATACATCGTATAAATCAATAAGAAATACCCTCATGATACATTGTATAAACGCATCCTAGTATAACCTACTCAGTAATAACAAGACTAATACATGCAAAAGGCTACAAACGTGGATACATACTCGTCTTAGATTTTTTTCACCTAAAAAACAAACAAATTTATAACAAATTAATAAGAAATACATAATAAGAACAAAATCGGAAAGAGAGGGGAGAGAGACATGAAATGCATAAGAAAAAAAGATTAAAAAACTATTTTGAGTTATAAAAAAGTTTCTATATCTCATAAAAAATTATAATAAGTAAATGATACCCTTTGAATTACATGTATAGGATGAAACAAGGGATGGACAAAAACTATTCTAAGAAACTGACCAAGTTATGAAATAGTATAGAATAAACAAATATTTTTATAAAAATAGTTTAGTTATGTTATAAGTCTATTACTAGACAAAAAATATGATATATAATATATTTATGCTGCATAATTCACAAATATAAGAGATTTTAGTACAAGTTATGAGAATTTTTCTCTAACTCAAATTGTTCCTCAAGTTGAAGGTAAAATATATAAAAATATAACATATTCCCCTCATAACTCATATTGTTATTCAAAAAGAAGATATGAGTTATTGGTAAGTTACTCTAACTCAATATAATATAATATTTAAAAAGAAGGAAGCATACATATATTTACACAATATCAATCAAAATAAATTCAAAAAAAACAATTCTAAAACTTAAAAACAAATCAAAATAGATATTAAGATAAAATATAACTAAAAACAAATAAAATTAAAATATGCATCAAAGGAACAATGGCAATTAGATTATGCAATCAAAGGAACAATGGCATATGAATCGAAATCAATAAGAAATTTGGATTTTGAAATTAAAATTTGTTTATAGTTCGGTAATGACGAAAAAATATGAAGCATGAAAATTTTGGTCATAAGATGTTGTGAAAACACTAAAATATAGAAAGAATATTGTGAGTACTAACTAACAACATGTAGGAAGAAGTTGGTCAAAGTTTTGATATTTTTTCAACCCTTAAAGGGAGGGAAAGCAAGAGGTACATGGTTTGAATTCCCTTTCTGAACATGGGTTATCTAGTTCTGATTAAGTGGGAATATGCATGAGGAGCCGTGTATATTTCCTATGATAATAGTTATGGTGCACAAAAATTAGTCCGAACATCCATATATCAAAAAGAAAGAAAAAAATTAATACATGATGTCTTTTATAATCGAGTCATGATGTTGTTGTTATAGGAAATAAAATAAATAAGGAAATTATTAGATATTAATCCTGAAATTATATATTTTAATAGTTTATTTTAACGAGTGTCCATACCACTAAAGTATTAAGGTGGTGGGTTTCTATCCACCAGATTGATTTTAATGGTCGTCCATTACATTAATTAGTCTAGTTACAAGAGGTTTTAAAATGAGTAATATTATGTATCATTTAAAAAAATATTATTTATATATTATTCATGTGATAATTAAATAGTTCAATTATGAAAGTAAAAGAAAAACCTAAAAGAAAATATAATTAAATTACTTAACCCTATGATGTTTAAAGAGAAAACTACAATATTAGGCCCAACTAACAAATCTTCTACTTTGTTAGGCCTGGTTGTAATAAACTTCTTTATAAAGCCTGATTCTTCTTTTTAAAGCCTTTACGTAACTATACCATCCTCTCTCCTGCTGCCAGAAAGTCCCATCTACTTACACCAGCTTTCACTCTCCTTTTTCAAAATTTGAATTTTAATTAAATAAATATTCCCTCTCTACAGATTATAATGTAATCTGGCTTTTTGTCTTTCACTATTAACCCACCATCGCCACCGCAGTGCACCAGAAGACGCCCGCCGCCCTCACAGTAAAAACGCTGCCTAGAACCAATCCATCGCCGCCGCTGTCCTCCACAATCATCTAATCGGCTTTTGCGAAGACCCCAATTTGTAACAGGTTAAATTTAATTTCTTTTTTCAAGTAGAAAAAATCTTATACCTCTACTCTTTCCTTACCTTCTCTTTAATTAAGAACAAACGGATTTTTGTTATGGCCTTGTGCGTGTTCCAGAAAATGTTGAATCTATTGCGTATTATGGTGGTAAGGGAAATGAGTTGCAATTACTTGTCTATTGCGTATTTGTGTATACCCGAAAAGAAATACAACCATTGCAAAAACTTATATAAAGTCACCTTCGCGTAAAGGAAGATTTTGATGGACATACAACAAATTTGTGTATACCCGAAAAGAAATACAACTAATGCAAAAACTTATATAAAGCCACCTTTGCATAGAGGAAGATGTCTACGGACATATGCCCAATCATAGTGAATGGTATCCAAACGCAGTCGGCTTGTAACTCAGAGTATATTGTAGACAAGGAAGGCGTTCCCTTACGCACACAATGTGTTTATACCGAAATTAGTTGATGACCATCCATATAAAATTCACTTTAGCTTATAGGAAGATGTTGATGGACATATGCCCAATCATAGAGAATGGTACCCAGACGCAGTCGACTTGTAACTCAGAGTATATTGTAGACAAAGAAGGCGTTCCTTCACGCACACAATGAGCGTATACTAAAATTAGTTGATGACCATCCATAGTAACTAACCTATACTCATCCCAAACTTGCTAAACCTTATATAAAGTCACCTTCGAGTAGATGATGATATTGATGGACATATGCCCAATCATATTTGAAGGTTTGAATACTCAAAAACATCTAGCATAGGTGTATACCCGTGTTTATGTTATTCGGTCGACCACCAACAATTACAAATTTGTGTATACCCGGAAAAAAATACAACCATTGCAAAATCTCATATAAAGTCACCTTCGCGTAGAGGAAGATGTCGACGGACATATGCCCAATCATAGTAAATGGTACCCAAATGCAGTCGACTTGTAACTCGGAGTATATTGTAGACAAAGAAGGCGTTCCCGTACGCACACAATGTGTGTATACCGAAATTAGTTGATGATCATCCATAGTAACTAACCTATCCTGATCCCAAACGTTATAAACCTTATATAATGTGACATTCGAGGAGATGATGATGTTCTATGGACATATGCCCAATCATAGTGAATGATTGAATACATAAAAATATTTAGCATGGGTGTATACACGTGTTTATGTTATTCGGTCGACCACCAACAAGTTCAAATTTGTGTATATCCGAAAAGAAATACAAATATTGCAAAAACTTATATAAAATCCACTTTAGCTTAGATGAAGATGTTGATGGACATATGCCCAATCATAGAGAATGGTACCCAAACGTAGTCGACTTGTAACTCGGAGTATATTGGAGACAAGGAAGGCGTTCCTTTACGCACACACTGTGCGTACACCAAAATTAGTTGATGACTATCCATAGTAACTAACCTATCCTGATCCCAAACTTCGTAAATTTTATATAATGTCACCTTCGAGGAGATGATGTTTGATGGACATATGCCTAATCATAGTGAAGGATTGAATACTCAAAAACATATATCATGGGCGTATACACGTTTTTATGTTATTCGGTCAACCACCAACAATTTCAAATTTGTGTATACCCGAAAAGAAAACCAACTATTGTATAACCTTATATAAAATTCACTTTAACTTATACGAAGATGTTGATGGACATATATATATGCCAAAATCATATAGAATGGTACCCAAACGCAGTCGACTTGTAACTCGGACTATATTGTAGACAAAGAAGGCGTAACTTCACGCACACAATGTGCGTATACCAAAATTAGTTGATGACCATCCATAGTAACTAACCTATCCTTACCCAAAACTTGTTAAAGCTTATATAAAGTCATCTTCGAGGAGAGGATGATGTTGATGGACATATGCCCAATCATAGTGAAGGTTTGAATACTCAACAACATCTAGCATGGGTGTATACCCGTGCTTATGTTATTCGGTTGACCACCAACAATTACAAATTTGTGTATACCCGAAAATAAATACAACTAATGTAAAACCTTATATAAAGTCACCTTCGCGTAGAGGAGGATGTCGACGGACATATGCCCAATCATAGTGAATGGTACCCATTAGTAGTGTATCTCAACCATATGTTTCACAAGTGGTATATACCCACTATTACACTCATAGTGAAACAAACATAAATGAGTGTACACCACGATATATGAAAATTATTTAGGATATATACCCATATGGGTGTAAAAATATCTCTATGAGGGGTATATATACCCAAATCTCTGAATGGGTATATACCTATATATTTGAATGAATATATACCCATATATATGAACGTGTATATACACGTAGACTTGTGAAATAAAGCAAATAATTGAAATAGAGATGAAAATCTTGGAAGCTATTCATTATTATTTAGTTGTATTTTGTCCTTATTACTTCAAGTTGCTTGTAATGACTAATACAACTTCATTGACTTTGTAACAAACAACTCATTAAATATAATTCTCACATTTTAAAGGATAATTACGCTTAATATTAAGACAGATTAATCAGGTTATATATCAAGATTCGTGACAGAAGTGAATAAAAGCAAAGCTCCTTAAAATACAATGATTATACAACACACCACTACTAAGTAGCCTATCAATTTCAATGTTGTTGCATAAACCAGTTTCCCATATGGACGGTGAAGGGTATTTTTGAGCATTGCCTCAGCATTACGAGTCAGCTGTGTACCTGAAATCAAACAATACTCTTATATATCAACAATTTTACCCAAAAATATAATCTTAATTAATAATATTAATACTTATAATTATAATAATACTAATTAATAATTAAAAATAATTACCTCATCAACCCCTGGAGTTCGATCAAGTTGTATTTTTCCATCAGGACCACCTTCCATAAAAGCACCCCCTAATACAGATGTATCCATTGCCAATTTAAGTACCCCTTGAACCAGACATCTACATCTCCAATAATAAATAATTAATTTCATTTCTAAATCAACTTTAGATAATTAATTTCATACCATTCCTTTCAAACCATTTGTTTCTGCTCCTTTTAGTATCGAATCCGACACTCCAGTAACTGCCGCAAATAAATATTGGACCATAATTAAAAGATATTATCAAAACAGATCGATTAATTGAAACACTATTGAACACACATGTTCAAACTAGTATACGGACTGAATAAGCACAGGAAATCAATATAAATAGTCAAGAAAAGAATGAGAAAACGAGAGTTTATAAAGAGCTATACATAACCCCAAGCAACAGTGCATTTCACAAGCTTGATTAGCTTGACTCTCATACCTATTCAAGAATTATTTGAAAAATTAATTTAACAATGAAGCAATAACAAGAAGTTTTAGATTTACAGAATATACCCCAAATATTCTTGAGCGAGAAGGTGAGATCCCAGTGTGACGGCTGTGAGAAGGTCGTTATGTAGCAGAAAGGCTTGTGCGAAGGCTGCAGAAGTTCATATATGAGTATCTGCAGAAAGAATGAAAATCTCTTATTCAGCAGAAAGAATGGAAATATCTCCAGTACCTGCTTCTTCTTTATTCATATCCATTTTTCTCAACAATCAAAGCTTTTACACATCATGTATCAACAAATCAATCCTGATATAACAGTTGGAATGGAAGCTTTGTAAGTAAATTAATTCGGAATCTATTAAATACAGAGGAAATAGGAAAAGTGTACACCATAACAAAAAATCAAATGCAATATGTAAAAGAAGTGGAATGAATCAATTTACCTGAACAAAAACATCAGTTCAGGGACCTATAGTGCAATTAAGTTATTTATCCATAATTATCTTCATTTATCGCTACAGCAGGTGTCCTATTCTCGGACAAAGCTGTGTCTCCGCTTTCTAGTACAAAATTTAATTCTTTATATCAAATCATTGCATACAATTATGTAAGAATTAAGCAAATTTATATTTAAATTCGGACCTGAATAGCAGCTTCGATGTCCTGGAGGCATATTTCAGTGTCCACCTTTCTGCCCTACTCTTTAATGTCTTCCACAGCTATTCGTTCTTATAGTCATGGCAAAACAAACAAAAACAAAAGCTTTTCATTTTAATAACTAAAAGAATAATAACAACCCTAGAATTAATTTACCCAATTCTAACAAACTTTCAAAGGGTGTAACCAAAGAAAAAGAATGAACAGATTGGTGAGGGGATCAAACGGATTGGTGAGTGATGCGGAAGAGATGGAGAGGTGGTGCTGTGGTTGAGTGGTGGTGAGATGGGTAGAGAAGGCGGTTGACGGTGGAACAGATTTTTGAGATTTTTGATATGAGGTGTAAAGAGGAGCGATTTACAGAAGATTATAAACGTGGAGGTGAAAAACATACCTCTTAACAGTCGTTTTGGGTTCTTCGAAAAAGCCAATTAGTTGATTGTGGAGGATAGCGGTGGCGACAAAATGTGTACAGGCGGCGGTTTCCTTTTTAGATAGAGCGGCTTGGTGCAGAAGAGATGAGTTCATTGGTGGGAGAAGCAGATCTGTAATTTGATTTTGTTTGTTGTATTGTAGGTACGAGAAGGTCAAGAGAGACAGGTAGAGAAGAGAGATAACAGTGAGGTGAAGAGAGATAACAGTGAGAAGAGAAAAAGCAATTACATCGGTATCAATAAGGAGAGAGGGAAACAGATTTAATTATTAAAATATAAATGGGTTTATGTGCATCAGACAGTTAAATGGACACTTTCTGCATGAGGTATACCACTTTTTGATGGCAAATTAGTAATTAAGTATATTGGTTGCACGGTGGGTAACTAGCATTTAGTTTAGGCCTTTTTGTATAAGTAGGACTATGATTCAGGCCTTTTTAATTAAATCACCCATGTTTAAATAATATTTTTTAAGTTATACTCAATATTACTCTAGAACCTCGTCTCCTCTTAAGCTTTTTTACCCCTTTATGTCACGTGGGGTTAATGTATTTTTTACTTGCATCTTTTTTTATAAAAAGAAACCTATATAAACTAAATTTAGGGCCCGTTTAAAAGTGGTTATTTTAGAGTAAAAAAGTGTTTTTAGAATAATATTTAAAATTTTAAAAAATTATTAAAAGTAATTTGAAATCTAAAATTATTTTAAGTGCTTTTTTTAAGAAGCACCTATTTGGTGCTTCTCATAAAAGTGCTTTTCAAAGTTAAAAAAACTTTTAAAAATGCTAAAAACATTTTTAAATGCTTTTTCAAAAAAGCACTTTCAAACGGGCACTTATATTTGTGAAGATTAATATATTAATTTACTCACGTGTTTTCAAACGAAGAAATCACACAAATTATAGAGCATCTCGGTGTTTGTTGGGCTGCACATACCCCTCCCCCTTCTAAATCCTCACATGAATATACTTGACTAGTATAAGAAAACATCAACAGAATATGAAAATATGATATGAGGTTGATTGTTTGTTTACTAGTTATAGCACTGTTCTATGACCAGTAGATTTTGAGATTTAATCTTACATGAATCAAATGACTCTCAATACAATAAACAAATATGAGTCCGTGACCACAACTAAAGGCGTGGACATATCTTTAAAACTCGTACATCCCTTTAGACTCTTCTCATCGAACTTGTAGGAGAACAAGTCCATAGTTCTTGTCAGGTTCATTCATTTGCATAACTAATTGTGTGTGGGTTGAGTGAGTGTTAAACCATTTTAAAGCTGCTCACTCTAATACTACATTCATTCTTATATCAATGTCTCTTCAGGATATGTACTCTTGAGTCACGCTGCAACACCTCTATAAGGTGAATACACATTTATATCAGGATTAAATCCAGGGTCTGACTAGGATCTCTTGAAAAGAATGATGCATTGAAGTAGTATAATAATTTTGAAATTTTGCTAATAGTAGTAGAGTTCTTTAGAAATTGAAGGGAATTTTTAAGATCTTCTTTGGCCTATAAATAGTAGGGGACCTTCATTTGTAAACCATCTCAAAATCATGAGTTTCATTAAAATGTGGCATTGATCCTATTAGGATCAACGGTTCAAAGTTGCTGGACAGTTTAGATATAATTAAAATCACCATACGGTTCGAAGTGCAAAACACACTAATCACATAATCTCACCCTTTATCCCCCCAAAGCTTAAAATTTAAGATTATGCACAAAACGAGAAAGAAATATAAGAGATTGACATTTATGGAACTTTTCTTCTTTCACTATAAAATGTTAATCCTTGACTGAACTTTTCTTCATGGAGCTCCAAACTAGGAACAAGCAAACATATGTATATTTTTTTATTCTTTATGATCAAGTATTATGATTCTCACCTTGATGATATATAATTAATACAAAAATTAACATAAATCGACCAATACTTGTTCTTGCTGAATGTTTCAATAACTTCACAGAAATCACGAAAGCGTCTTGATTAAGAATGTAAAGTGATAATTAAATTAGAATTAGCTACTATGTAATTAGCCGTTTCCTTTAATCCAAGAACCTCAGGTGTACCATTATTACATCATATTCTTCACAAAAAATGAATTCTTATTACATGCTAATTACCTTAATTTGCATAGTACTAACCTCTCAATCTTTCACAATCTTTGCAAGTCTCACACCAGAAGAAAGAAACTTATCAACCTATATCATTCATGTAGAAAAACCCGACCAAATCTTCACGAATTCCGACGGATTAGACAGTTGGTATAGCTCGTTTTTGCCTCAAACGCCATCAAGCTCACCCAAGTACCACCGGATAATTTATTCGTACCACAATGTGATTTCTGGTTTTGCCGCTAAACTTTCGCCAGAAGAAGTGAAAGAGATGGAAAAGAAAAAAGGGTTTGTATCCGCGAGCCTGGACCAAGAATATCATGTGCAAACAACCCATACTCCTGATTTCTTGGGGTTGCATCAAAACTCGGGATTTTGGAAAGATTCTAATTTCGGTAAAGGTGTCATTATTGGAGTGTTAGACACCGGAATATTCCCGGACCACCCTTCGTTTAGCGACATTGGAATGCCTCCTCCTCCCGCTAAATGGAAAGGAAAGTGTGAATTCAATTATACTTCTTGTAACAACAAATTAATCGGAGCAAGAGTTTTTGCGAGTGAACGATCATACAACCTTACGCCGATCGATGAGAATGGCCATGGGACCCACACAGCAAGTACGGCTGCCGGGAATTTCGTGGAAGGTGCGAATTTATACGGATTGGCAAACGGAACTGCCGTAGGTATGGCACCTTTAGCCCACATAGCCATGTACAAAGTCTGCGACTCAACCACCAGCTGTGCCTCGGTCGACATATTGGCCGGAATGGATGCGGCTATTGAGGACGGTGTTGATGTGCTCTGGATCTCCCTTGGTGGTTCCTCTGATTCTTTCTACGAGGACATTATATCCATCGGTGCATATAGCGTGATGGAAAAGGGTATTTTCGTAAGTTGCTCGGCCGGAAATAGCGGTCTAACCAGTATATTTATAGAAAACGCAGCGCCGTGGGTTTTGACGGTCGGAGCAAGTACTATTGATAGAAAACTAAAGGTGACCGCTACTTTAGGGAATAAGAAAGCATTTGACGGGGAATCGGCCTTTCAGCCTATGGATTTTCCGTCAACAATGTTACCAATTATCTATCCCGGACTAAAGGAAAGTGACTTCAATGCCCTATATTGCTCTAGGTTAGATAATACAGATGTACGAGGCAAGATCGTGATGTGTGAGTTTGGTATTTTCGATACCGATATTCAAGCATTGAAGGATGCCGGGGCAGCCGCAGTGATCATCAAGAATACTATGAGTCAGGGATTTATGACATTTGCTAAAGTTTACGTTATTCCTGCGATACATGTTGGTTTTAAAGAGGGAGAAAGCATCATAACCTACATAAATACGACGCTAAATTCAACGACAAAAACACCTACGGTTTCAATCACGTATAAAGGAACAATTATCGGAGATGATAGCGCTCCGTCCGTTGCTTCTTTTTCTTCCCGAGGCCCAAGCTTTATAAGCCCGGGAATTCTGAAACCCGACATCATCGGGCCCGGAGTGAACATTCTCGCCGCTTGGCCTCTTTCGGTCGAAAACAACACAAATACAAAGGCAAACTTCAACGTAATCTCTGGTACCTCAATTTCTTGCCCGCACTTAAGCGGCATAGCGGCACTACTGAAAAGCGCACATCCGGATTGGTCCCCGGCAGCTATTAAGTCAGCAATCATGACCAGCGCCGATCAATTTAACCTCGGAAACAAACCTTTTGAAGATCAATTGAACCTTAATCAAGCAAACATTTTTGCCGTTGGTTCAGGTCATGTCAATCCGTCAAAAGCAAATAACCCCGGCCTAATTTATGATATACTCCCCGGAGATTACATACCTTACCTTTGCGGATTGAATTACACAAACCGGCAAGTCGGAATCATCTTACAACGGAAGGTTAATTGCTCGGAAGAATCGAGCATACCGGAAGCACAACTAAACTACCCTTCCTTTTCGATTAGCCATTCTTCAACGCCTCAGATATACACGAGAACCGTTACTAATGTTGGTGATCCTATCTCCACATACAAGGTTAAGATTGTTCAACCATATAGTTATGATGTGACCGTTGAGCCTACTACACTTGTTTTCTCCGAGCTGAATCAGAAACTGACTTATCAACTGACGTTTACTCCCTTAACCGTTAGAGCGTACACAACTTTTTCTGAAGGCTATCTAATATGGACTTCCTCCAAGTACTCCGTTAGGAGTCCAATCGCAATTATATACTGAAGTTTCTTCTAAGTATTGATTATCTGTGTTTGATTGATCTAGGCTATAAGGTTGGTATATAGTGATCTGTTGTGAAATTTTATCTTGATTATCCAATTGTAATCTACTATATATGTTGTTCAAATAAAAAAATTTCAAGATTAAACATTAATAAGACGTGTTCATTAACATATAAAGACAGGATAGTTGTAAAGAGGAATCACTTAACTTGAAGGATTAGATTATCAGAATCCTTCTCTCTTGTTGGAAAACTCATAACACTAAGTTGTTCGTCAAATGAATGTATAACACCTAACATGGTGATCTTGATGACAGGGTATATATGAGACCACCTTTTGGAATTGATAAACTATGGGGAATCTAGTGTTGTCCTAACCCTGATTATGTTTCGTTCAGAACTATAATTAAACCTCAATTTTCAAAAACAGTTAGCCATTCATTTGAGAATACAAATAATCTATTGAAACTGTATTTTATTATATATCATTGTACAAACTAAAGAATTTGAAGAAAAAAAATTTGTACCATTTATTTTGCAGTGAAAATTATAAGAATCACAAAACAGTAAAATTCGATATTATTATATTAAATGTATTATATCGACCATGTTAAAGAAAAAGTATTATTATGAATTTTACAAAATCTTTATTTGAATTCACAACCTCCCTGAAACTCTCTATTTCCACTTCAAGCGAATATAATTGCTACTGGGCTCCTCACTGAGTACTTGGTAGAACTCCATTTCACATATCCTTGTGTGAAATTAGAGTTTACATTTGTGTTAGATCGGCTAAATGTAACCCAATATGTCATGTTCTGATTTATCCTAGAGAAGTTGAGTGTCATAGGTTTGACTGTTATATCTGCGCCCAGTGGTGCAGCAATTTCAACAGTGTAAGAGGATTTTGCTTCACCAACATTAGTCACTGTCCTAGAATAGTTTTGAGGAGTTGATCCGAGTATTATGGAGAACGATGGATAGTTTAGTTGTGCTTCAGGTATAGTTGATTCAACCGTGCAGTTAAAGTTTCGCTTCAGAATTTTCGATATTTGTTGATTTGTGTAGTTTAAGCCACACAAATAAGGTATATAACCTTCAGGTGCAATATCGTATATAAGTCCTGGGTTGTTCGCTTTCGAGGGGTTTACATGACCCGCTCCAATTGCAAATACATCAGCTGGAAGGAATCTTTCATCTTCAATGGCTTTGTCACCAAGGTTGAAAATATCAGCTGTAGTCATTATAGCCGATTTTATAGCGGCGGGTGACCAATTAGGATGTGCGCTTTTTAACAAAGCTGCGACACCACTAAGGTGAGGGCATGCCATTGAGGTTCCCGATAATATATTGAATCTCATTTTTGTATTTGTGTTGTTCTCGATAGAGAAAGGCCATGCTGCAATGATGTTCTCTCCAGGGCCAATTATATCCGGCTTTAAAATTCCACGGCTTGCCATATTAGGCCCTCGTGAAGAGAATGACGCCACTACAGGAGCACGATTATCACCAATTATTGTTCCTTTGAACATAAATGTAGCAGTAGGTGTTGATGTCGAGTTTATGTAGTCGATTATCTTTAGTCCATCGGAATAAGTAACATGTGCCGCGGGTAAAACATGAGCTTCCGCAAATATTGTGTTGAGATAACGAGGTGAATTTATAAGTATCATCCCGGCCCCACCGGCAGATTTAACCGCTCGGCCTTTTGCAGTTCTTGATGATCCTCCACCGACCTCACACAACACTATATTACCCGTTAAATTGAGGTTCTCAAGCGTGTATGAGAGGCAAAACTCTGCACTAAAATCTCGCCTGTTCAAACCCGGGTATACGAGAGGCAATTGAGTAGAGAGAAAATCTTTAGGTTGGAAAACCGATTCACCATCGAATTCTTCCTTATTTCCAAGCACGACCGTTGATCGTATTTTCCTATCGAGAGTGCTTGCACCGACTGTAAGCATCCACGGTGCTTCATTTGCTATAGTTTCATTAATCGGACCGTCATTTCCAGCTGAAACACTCACAAAGATCCCCTTTTCCATTGCAGAAAAGGCACCAAGCGCTATATTATCTTCAAAAAACGCCTTAGATAAAAACGCACCTATAGAGAGGGAAAGCACATCAACTCCATCATCAATTGCAATATCCATCGCAGCCAATATATTGCTTTCACTACAAGATCTATTACAAGCTTTGTAAATCGCTAAATGAGCAAGAGGAGCTACACCAACCGCAGTTCCATTTGCATTCCCGTAAACATTTGCACCTTTTACGAAATTTCCAGCAGCTGTACTTGCAGTGTGTGTGCCATGACCATCTATATCCATAGCCGAATCATTCCCGAAACTAAACGTTCTTGCACCAATTAATTTATTGTTACAAACTGTGAAATTAAATTCACATCTTCCTTTCCATTTAGCTGGAGGAGGTGGCATTCCTACATCGCTAAAGGAAGGGTGATCAGGGAATATTCCGCTGTCCAATACACCAATAATTACACCTTTACCGTAATTCGAATCATTTCAAAAACCAGTATTTTGATGCAACCCGAGAAAATCAGGACTATGAGTTGTATGCAAATCATACACACTCTCTGGTCTTGCGGATATAAAACCTGAGATTTTTTCCATAGCCTTAACTTCATCGGGTGATAATTTAGCGGCAAAACCTTTAAAAACATTGTGATAAGAGTAAATCATCCGTGTTTCTTCATTTGAGTTTGCTATAACTGTTGGAAGAAATGAATTGTACCAGCTATCAAGATTTTCAGAAAGGGATGAATATCGATCACTGGGATTTTCAACATGAACTATATATGTCTCGATATTTGTTTCAGCATCAGTTGCAGCTATTTGGTGAAAACAAAAAGTAAGTATGCATACTAATGTGTAAAACATGGAAATTGAAGGCATAGTTGATGGCTTTAGTAGATATATTATTGTTTTATTTAATAGATGTTGCTAAATTAGTTTTGATCGCCCCGTAAGGACTAGTAGGATTCTATGTATTGGAAAAGAATAGAGAATCAGAAAATGTGGTTAGGTGAAAAGTGCTGTGGGATTTCAAAATCTTTCAATTACTATATATATTCTTATAGAACAAGACTATTCTTTATGGGATGAAAAAATTAGAAGTCAAGTCATCGATAATCTCTGAATATAGTTTTTATATAACTGTAGTCTGTGGATGGAATACAATTTTGGTAGATAGTGATACTTCAGTTGATAAAAATCATTTAAATTTGATTTTTTAGGTAAATATTTTTGGATTGTTAATTGTTAGCGGTCGAGAAACTCGAACCTGAGACCACGGTAATTTTGGTAGATAGTGATACTTCAGTTGATAAAAATCATTTAAATTTGATTTTTTAGGTAAATATTTTTGGATTGTTAATTGTTAGCGGTCGAGAAACTCGAACCTGAGACCACGGTCTATCGTGGAGCTCTGATACCATGTTTAATTGTCAACTCAACCAAAAGTCCAAACCGTTAAGAGAAGACATTCTACTAATGAGATTTTATATCTCAACATTAATCAACAAAATTATATTGAAACATTACTTGTCTTTAAAGGCACACTGTACTCTCAATCTTATATTATCTAAAATGCTCATATTTGAGATTGATAGTTGGCCTAGTGGTTAGGCTACTTCGCAGAGACCAAGAGATCCTGGGATCGAATCTCATTGGAGTCAAGATGACTCCTAGTCCGAAATGACTCTCCCATGTATTCAAAAAAAAATGCTCATATTTAACGAATTACTGCAAAATAAATCAGTATCAAATATATAAAATTAAAAAATACTTACTCTAGCAAGTTTTTCATTTTTATTGTGAATCAATCTTATCAAAATGAAGCAAAATCAAATCTATCATGATATATTATTGTTGAATTACGGGTAAAAGTTTATAATTTAAAAACTGAATCACGGATAAATTTTATAGCGTATAAAAAATTCAATATATAATGCTATATAAAAAAATTATAGTTTCCCTCAATTGAAAAATCACCCTGCTTACAATTTCTTTAACTTAATATAATTTCAAAATCAATTCATTGAAAATTTAGAATTCTCAAGCATATTTTAAAAATCTTTCGATATTCTATACTGTTTGAATTAGAATTCAGAAATATCTATTTTGTCGATTGTGATTTTTATGTTATGCATTTTTATTAAATTCATTGTGTCCTTTTAAGTTTTGGGTTATATCATTTTTGTGTTTATTACATTAATTCAATCATGTTAGAGTTCTTTCCACCTCAATCGCTAACACTTAGAAAATCAGGTGTAATGTGAACAAGTATTAGAGTTGTGACAAATAATACAGATTACATCAGTTGTGGTCATTTGTGACATAGTCATTAAATAGCTATTGTTTTAGAGTGCATATATAGTAGACATCCACGAATTAATTAATAAAACGTGTAACTCCACAAACAACGATAAATGCACCAAATTGCGTTAGTAGTTTAGTACCCCAATCTATATGGGAATTTATTTTTTTGTAGCTACTTAGTGAATATGATTTGTTTTGCGCCGTGTGCAAAAAAAATGTGGGTGTTTTTTAATGCTTTTGTTAGATATATAAAAGGTTTGTTGGTTGTGGATTTCTTTTGTAACAATAATAGCCTTTTCCAACTCGAACTCCTGGATCCGTTCCTGTAATCAACAAAATTATATTGGAACAATACTTGTCTTCACACTTTACTCTCTATCTTATATTATCTAAAATGCTCGTATTCAACTAGTTGGGTTAACTCAACATAACAGAGTCTTAATATTTTTTTAGTACTTAAACGGAGGTAACATGAGTACACGCAAGTTGGCTTGGACCACCCATGTAAAAACGATGTTTGTATTCTAACGAATTACTGCAAAATAAATCAATATCAAATATATAAAAACAAAAAATACTTGTAATCTAGCCATTTTTTCTCTTTTTCTTCGAATTAAATTTATCAAAATGAAGCAACATCAAATCTATAATAACATATTGTTGTTGAATTACGGGTAAAATTCTGTAATTTAAAATTAAGTTATGAAAAAAATTTCATAACTCATAAAAAACCAATATGTAATACTATTGTTAAGTTATGAATTTTTTTTTGTAATTCAAAAATTAAATTATAAGAAAATATTCATAAATGGAAAAAATACCATTGTTGTTATCAAAATTATACATAAAAATGAGTATTACACGCACCAATAAATATAGAAAAATTAAATAAACTAATAAATTTGTCAATGTTGAAATATTTTTTTCAAAACAACCCTTTGAGTTTGGGAAAATTTCCATGTATGAGTCAAATTTTTTTCATATACAAAGCAAACTCGAGTTATCTTAAAATTTTCATCTCGTAGGTTGTTCAAAAAATTAAGAAAATGATATTTTTATCATCAAATTTATACCCATAACTGAATATTAAACCCACCACATAAATAAAAAAAATTAAAGATATTAATATATTTAAAAAATGCTTTTTTAAAGCATATAGTTTAAGTTATGATAAAAAATTATAACTAAACTTCTTCTTCATACAGCGATATAGTATTAAATTTAATTCAAAAAAGAGAACTTATCAATAGAATTCATCAACAAGTAGATGAAAATAAATTATTTTAGAGAAGATTAAGTTCATTAAAATTTAAAAAATGATAATCAACAAGTACAAATCTAATTGAACTGAAGTTCGAAATTTAAAATTATACATATATATATAGAGAGAAGGTAGGGAAACGCCTAGGCTCCTACCTAGCTCTTATGCGCTTGAGGTGGTTGACCGCCCGCCTAACGATGAGCACTTTTTAGAATATTAGACTTAATACTTAATGAATTTAAATAATACTCAGATAATTTACCAATAAAATTACTGAGTACTCAACAAAAAACGTGTTAGAACTAATTAACCAGATTTTATATACCTACCAAAATCAATGAGTATGCTCAACAAAGTTAATGAGTAGTCATTAATTTCATGAGTAGTCAACAAAGTCACTACGAATGCTCAACCAAAACACTGAGTATGCTGAGTAAAAGCAAATAATTCCAATAATAGCAAAAGTTTGGTTAAATCTTTGAGTATTAGGAAAAAAATTGAGTATCAGAAAAAAACTTGGAGTATTACTTAAAATCACTGAATATCATTTAATGCCACTACGTATTAACACAAAACACTGAATATGAACACAAATCGCTGAGTAGAAACCCAAAATTACTAGATTTTAACTCAAAAATCAGTGTGTATTTAAAAATCACAAAAATTATAATTAATTAGTGAGTATTGCATCATTGAGTACTAAACGCAAAATAACTGAGTATTACACAAAATAACTGAGTATTAACACAAAATCAAATTTTCATACGGGGCTTTCCATGGCTAGAAATCAACGGTGCTCAAACACTCTTCTACTACTTCTCAAAGGTTCGCTACTTTCTGTTGACATGGAACTAGATGTGAGCTTCAAACAAATTCATTACGGAGTTGTGAGAACCAGGACATTTGTGAATAAAGAAGAGAAGGGAGGAGCATACTTCGATGTTTAGCAGCCGTGAGACACCAAAGCTGCCACTTCGTGTGCTCGAAAACTTGTCGGACAAAAATGGTTACTAACACGGACACTTCATATCTAAAGTTTCGAACGCCATTGATGGCCACCGGAGTGGGAGTGTCATCGTGAGTTGCCGTGAGTAACCATTACCCGTGGTTAGGGTGCGGAGATGAGAAAGGAGAGAATATTTAGAATTTGTGATATATGTGTGTAATATAATGAGTGATAGAAAAAAGGTTTTTTAGTGTTAAATCTTTGACCTTATAGTAAAAAAAAGAATTACGTAAGTGTAAAAAAAAAATTTAAAATCTGTTAGGTAAAAATTACTTTATTATAAGTCCTTTTAATTAAAATTAAACAAAAAAATCTACAATTCTAACCTTTATAATTTTTTTTTTTTTTTGGACGCAAATCATTTAAAAGAGGCGGTGTATTTCTCTTATATCTCAAAAGATTTGGAGTACACGAAACTCATCTCCCAAAAGTACAAGGGTTCTATATAAATAAGCAGAATAATAAAATCACATAAACATAAACCTATAGAAAGAAGAAAACCTGTATTCTTCACAGATATCTATCTGCGCCAACAACACTCTCCGAATAGCAATTTTGAGTTTAAATTTTGATATTTTTTGTGTTACAACCCTAAACAAATATCATAATTTTTGTTGCTTTGGTTTTTTATACTGAAATCTTACCTTCAATGACGAAATCAGACGAAGTTCCAGCACAGCCATCCGGAGAAGGTAACTTTTTTATTAATTGTAATATTTTGCAGTAATTTTTTGATGTTTAAATTTGCTAGGTTGTTCAATTAGCTAGTGTTGGATTTATTTATTAATCAGTTTTTTTCTGGTTTTGTAGTTTGTAATTATTTTAAGAAGCCTTCGAAGATGAAAAACATCCGAAAACGAACCTCCATTGAATCCATTGAAGATGGAGAAGAAGAAAAAAGCACAATCATAATCAAGAAAAATAAAACAAATTCAAATAAGAGCTCAATCGAAATCCAAGCTGGTGGGGTCCACGGACCATTACGAGGTTCAGCTTATATTAAGGTTTCAACAAGATTTGATTATCAACTAGATATTTGTAAAGATTATAAAGAAACAGGATATTGTGGATATGGAGACTCGGGTAAGTTTATGCATGATCGTGGAGATTACAAATCAGGGTGGCAGATAGAGAGGGATTATGAAGAAGCGGAAAAAGAAAGGAAGAGAATATTAGCTTTGAAATACTTAGAGGGACTATTTGTGTAACTTTTAAAGTTGAGGGACCATTTGTGAAAAAAAAGATAAATGATGTTATTTGACCAAACATCTCTACGAATTATTTCACACTAAATTTATGTTATCGATTTTCGTAATTAAATAAAATAAATAAAAAATTGATGGAAATTACCAGTGTGATAGAAAGGGCCGACCTTGTTGGCATAGAGAAGATCCGTGAACTCTAGACATTAAAGAGAAATTGAACTCTTTTAGCATTAAAGAAAAGTAAAAATAACACAAGAAGAAGTAGAGCTCTGGAAAATATATCAATCGTGTAAGTTTATATTTTATGGTTCATTGTTCATAGTTTGTTAACGTAAAGTTATGTTAGCGTATCAAATGTGAAGTTTAAGTTAAGTTTTTATTTAATTGTTAATAGGGGTAGGTTTGTCAATTAGAAGTTTAATTATAAATCAAATGATGTGTTAGAATAATTTTTTTTTTTAATAATGTTTTAAGGTTTAAATTTGTTTAAACGATTCTTTTGGGTAAAAAATGTGATGGGGGGTTATCAAGTCATCAAGGAATACCTTGGTCAAATGGGTCAAACCTCAACGGACTAAAACTTAATATAGATGGTAGCTTTGATCTTGTGAGAAATACTTCTGAAATAGAAGGCTTGTTAAGGAATGTGGAAGGGTCTTTTATTGCGGGAATTTCGGGACCGTGTATCGTGGACTCTCCGCTTCGGGCTGAAATATTAGCACTACATTATGAGTTGAAATGGACGATAGGAAGAGGAATCAAAGAGCTATATGTTGAGACTGATTCGAGGGAGCTTCATGCGCTAGTGAAAGATGGTGGAAACTCCAAGAATTGGACTTGTAACGTTGGACGAGAATGTGCAAAAATGTTGTTACACTGCCCTGGGTTCGAGGTGAGCTTTATATATCGCGAAGCAAAGAGCGGAGCAGACTTCTGCGGTGAACCATGAGTGTATGAAGATCTTCCAGAGTTCCTATATATGCAGTTGTATCACGAGAGACAAAAGTGGGTTCTAGATATGTACTAGTCTCGTAGTAAGATTGCAGTGTTTTAAACACCGGCTTTATACCTCAGATGTATGCAAAAAAAAACATTGAAAATTTTCAGAAAAGTAAAAGTTATCATTTTTATCTCATAGTGCAGCTTTCTCTTACACTGTCATCTCTTGATACTCACCTTCCCACCAAGCTGATCTCTTACACTGTCATCTCTTGATACTCACCTTCCCACCAAGCTGATCTCCTGCACAATAAAATCGCCACCACTCGGAGATCATACTCCACCATCAACAACCGGCTTAGCAAAGAAACCAAAGGTAAACAGTTAATTTTACCACACACTCTAAAAAATTGAATTATTCTTAACCTAATTACAAAATTTTCAGAATTATTTGATTTAAGTATAAATAAAGTCGTGATGTTTATTATATTTTTTATAAAATTTTTACCATGGCCATTTTATAACCGTTGAAAGTCTTTTATCGTATGAGCTGAGAATAGCGTATATGGGGAGGGGAGGTAAATTGTTAGGATTATAGTGAACTTTCATAGGTAAAAAAGTTACGCTTAAAGAATTTGTAGGTTAATTACCAATTAAGTGATTTGATTGAGTTGGTAAAGTAAGAATGGCGCGTCCTCTTCTCGGTAGACTCTCCTTGCTTCTACTTCTAAAGCCTCCCTCTTTCAGGTCAATTACGATTTTGACCTTCTCAAGGCCCAAAAATGCTTTGTCGTATTATTTAGTATTGAACAAATTGAGAAGCTATAGTTCAGTCAGCTTTGTGATATCACCTGAGGGAAAACCCAAGTTTGAAACTAGCGAAATCGACCCACCAACAAAGGATAAATGGCTAACAAAGAAGAGGTTAAAGATGAAACGAAAAAGAGAGAAGAAAACTAGAACACTGTGATTAGTGAAAAAGCCTATGTTTACATAAAATCTTTGTGTGAACTAGTGATTTGTGTTTATTTTGCTTCCTGTACAAAAGAAAAAAATAGGGACCTGTTGTGCATTGAGATTTAAAATGAAGAAAGAAAAAGATTTTAGTCTTCAAATTTGGTTAGGGTTTTAACAAAAGAAATCCGTGACAGTGTGATTTTTTAATATATTTTTTAAAATAAAATCTGAAATCTGCCCATGTAAAAATCCACAAATTTTTGGTTTTAACGGACGGTTTGAGCAATTTGAGCGGGTTTTTTAACCTTTACACAACCCTAATTAGAATAATATAGGGATATATAAAGCAACTTTTCAAGATATAGGGACATGTTGTGCAACTTTTGCATAATGTAGGTACCTATGGTAAAATTTGTAAAATATAGGAGACTTGTGGTGCAATTTCACAAAATAATAGGGACATGGAGCGCAATTCTGCAAAACATAGGGACCTATGGTGTAATTTTGCATAATGTAGGAGACTTGTAATGTGATTCATTTTACTTTGACTTGTCACAAGTTGTGACAACATAGAAGGGGGATATTCTTAAGGATCGTGTCAAAAGAGGAGCTGAAAATCATATTTTTAATTTAATTTTTTTTGTAGGCAATTGTTTTGGTCCAAAGCACCAAACCCCAAGCTCTCATGGGTTTATCAACGATTTTGTTTACTATTCATGTTACTACTTCTGTGACAATAATTTTCATTCCTTTAACGAAGAGCTCCCAAACATTATATTTTTTGGTCTTCCATAAAGGGAAAAATATTTCAACATGCCTATAATCTTTTCTTATTCGATAACACGAAATGTTGTCTTAATTGTGAACATGATCCTTTTTTTTCATAATGTTCCCATTCCATCTGCGAAAATACAGTAAGAACTCAGAAAAAATTATAATATGAATCCTGTATGTATACACAGAAACGTGAAATCAAAGTAGCTTTATCGGGAAGCAACAATTCCTAGAGAGGGAGGAATTGAAAGCGATTATGAGGAGTATTCGTTACATCTAGATTCAGTAGTCATTAGATTTATCGTTATCACTTCTCTTTTTATTTATGAGTTAATTATGTTATTATATGGGTCAAAACATAATAGTGAAAGTAAATAGTAAGCTTCTTTTTTTTTGTTAAGGATCGTTTATGTTAAGTATAATCACTAGATTTGTAGTATTAAAGTGTAGATGAGAAATATAGTCAAAATTCAAACTAAATGTAATTTAATCCAAATCCAATACTACAACATTCTATTATAATTTGACCGGAATTTCTATCCAACAGGCTTGCAAAAACGCGAATATGAGATATTTTTTTCTCATATTGAAGTTTTTTGGTAATGGAAGAAGACGGTATTTGAAGAGGTGGTTATGGCTAAAAGGCGACAGTTAGTCGTGTTGGTGGTTATGGACGTTTGAGGTTTTTCCATCAATTTATTGTTGTTTTGCGATGATGGTGGAGTATTTGGTTGTGGTGGCCGTGTCAGAGTTTGGTTATGAAACTTCTTTTTCTTATTGGTCGGGAAAACTGGGGTGGTGGTGGTTTGTGTTTGTGATAATGTTTCATTTAGGGATAGATTAGTTCTATTATTAAAATATTTAAAGATCTGATAATGTTTATAGTAAATATAAGTAAAATCATGTTACATATTTTAAATTTAAGCTATCTGATGTAATTGATCATTATTTTAAATAAAAATATAATTGTTCATTATATGTTTAGATAAAAAGTTATACGATAAGGAAAAAATTAGTTAAAACGTTAGATATTAAAATTAGTCACTATCAAAAAGCACAATATTTAGAGATAATATTAGACTTTTTCTTTCAATATTATAAAAACTTTAAAATATCATAAATGGAGAAATAATAACAAAGTACATTTTTTAAAGATAAATAATTAAAAGAAAATTAATAAAAATTGTAAGTTATTTTTTCCCGTTGGGATTGGAATCATAAAAGGAGACCTATGAAATCTATCCATATATCAGCGTCAAAGAAAAAGAAAAAAACTATTCTGCGAATAGGTTATGACTAGTACTTTTAGAAAAAACAAATCTTTAAATACAATTAATACTTTGTTAATTCAAATTGGGACCATCATGCAAAAAATTAGGAGAAATGTCAAAGTTGTATAGTTAAAGGTTGGACACAAACTTCAACGGGACCAAGACTTCTAGTAAAGGAAGGCGAATTAACTTTAATATTCTTAAAACCCTCAACCTAATTATTTATTAGCAACCTAATTAAATTGTAACTAAGTACTCAAATAACTCTCTTCTTTTCCTCTTATTACAGTAAAAAACAGCCAAATAAAAACAAAAAGAGAGAACTATTATTTAAAGCCCCATAATCTTAAACTTGGTAAACAAATACTCAATCAAAATTAGTCACTAAACCCTAACTAAAAGAGAGAAAAAAAACCCCAAAACACCCCTCTACCCTTTACTTATTACAATAGTGAAAACATAAAAGTCAAAACAAAAAAACATTAGGGTTACGAACAACCCGCTCTCCCTTCTCCTCCTTGTTCTCTCTCTATTTCCTCACTGTTCCTCTCTATTTCCAAATCCATATCGGACTCAAAAAAACCAAAACCTTCAACGTTATTAATGGCCTCCACCATACTGTTCTCCGCCATGCTCGCCGATCAACGTGGCCTCTTCTCCACCAACAAATCCCGTTCGAACGAGATCTGACCTCCCTCTTATTCGAGCCGACGCTCCAACGCGAGAAACCGCCTTTTCCGCCGTCACAGTGGGTCGTTCTCCACCCAGCCTTCACCATTTCCTTTTAGCCGACGTTCCAGCGCAGTAAACCCGCCTTCTTGTTCTGGAGCTTCTCCAGCGCAAGAAACTCGTTCACTACAAGAAATAGTAGCATTAGCGGGGAAGCAATTGCGGCAACACCTAAAATGACCTCTAATAATATTTTTAAAAACCAAAATGGCCTCTTATTATATTTTTAGCGGCAATATTTGCCGCTAAAGATAAAGTTAATAGAGGCAAAAACAAATAATTTGCTACTAAAGGTATCTTTAGCGAGAAACTTATAGAGACGACAAATAACGACTATTAGCGGCAAAATTAAGATTTTTAGTATTAAATTTTTTGCCGCTAAAGATACTATTTCTTGTAGTGGTTGTCGCCATCTTCACGAGTCTCAGATCTACATCAACACCCCTTCAACACAGATATGGACCCAGTCTCGTGACCCTCGTGACTGACGTGGACCCTATCTCCACCTTCATTTCTTCGCCCATTGAACAGATCTCAGATTTGTTCAAAGGTATTTTTTATTTTTTTGGTCATCGAGATGGAGAATAATGGTTTGTTTGCTGTGATTTTTTGCAAGTAAAGGAGGGCCTTGGAGTTCAACCCCTTGGGTCCAACCCTTTAGGTCTAGCCCATTTGGTTCAGTATTGTGATAATTGTGTTGGATAAAAAATCTGAAATCCTTTAGCTTAGTATTTAGGGTTTAATATCACCAAAATATTACACATTTTTTGTTTTATTTTTTAAGAAATAAACCCTAATCCAGTTTGTTAAATTTGTAGGTAAAAATGGGGTAGGGTCTAGCCCTTTGGGTTTATAATGTGAAGATGTTAAAATCTTGATGAATCTGTATGACAAAATTAATTTACAAAAAATACTTCAAACACTTCAACATGGGTACAACCCCTAGGGTACATCATTGGACATATTGGACGTGGACATGTACAAAAAACGATACTTGGGTACAACCCCTAGGGTATTTGGACTATCACGTGGATAAAATTTGGTTAGGACATGGACAAACACTAAATGCAATTATATAAAATATTATTTCACACAACTTAAAAAACTTAAAAACTGACATTGGTCCGTACCTACGGGTACGGATCTATCAGATTAATGAAAAGAGAAAATAAATAAAAAATCGAATTACTAAAAAAATGAAAAGGGTAAAGAAGGAAAAAAATCCAACCAAAAAAATAAAATTAGGCCTTATTTAATAGGTTTATGTAACTAGACCTTAAAAGTATTTTAGTTGGGTACAAACCCGTCCAAAAATTTGAATTGCTTCTAAAAAGGTATAAAGGTAAATATCTAAACTAGGAAATTAGAATTAGGACTTTATAGAATTCTATTTTAATTAGGACTTATAATGCAAAAATGCTAAATTTGAGGCCTCGTTTTGTATTTTCCTCGTAAGGAAAAAAGACTTCTCCATTGGTCAAATACTAATTATTGCGGAATTATACAATTTCGAATCATGCTCAAAATATCTTGTAGGACAATTTAAAGTATAGACCATTGAATATATATAGTTTTTTTAAAGGAGGTCCAAAGGATGTGGAATCTCCAAGTTAACATGTTATCAATCAATTATGGACTGAAAATCAGCATGGGTGTCTTCCAGCCGACCCTCTGTCCCACGTAAGTCTACTCCAAAATCCCGTTAAAGGGGTCATATATACATATATATATATATATATACTGTCAAAATGTTTGTGTTTGTGTTTGTGCCAGATTTAAGTGGACCAATTAATTTGCGCACATATTTGCTCTCATGCAAATGTTCTTGACAATAGAAAAAAAATTATTCCTTCACAAAAACTCTGAATCATTTAAATCTATTCTGTTTCAAACCTTCTCCCCCTAACCGCTTGGTCAACCACCATAAGAGCCCCTCCCTCCCCCCTCCCCAATAATCTACTTTTACGCACAACTCCCTCATCCCTAATTCTTTTGCCATTTCAAACCCTTATACGCGGCTATTATTTCACGATCACATACGAGGTAAAGTTGACTTTTGTTGAAAAAACACGGATCCATTTACCCTCTACCTCTATAATTACACATCATGCCCCCACCTTTCCTGCGCCATTTATTACAACTACCACATGTATTGAGTTTAGAGCCTCGATTTGGCTTGCACCACCTAGTAAGCTCCACGAAATTTTTACCGAATGCTACTTTTTTGGGGATATAACCCCACACTCTAGTGTGCCTTGTAGCTAGGAATTAGGCTTTCTTCATTAGTACAACCCCCCTTAGGAAATTCGTTGTTATTGAACATGGCGTCGTTCCTTTCCCTCCCCAAAACCTTGATCAAATATCCAAAGAACAAATATCTTATTAAAAGTTATTTGAACAAATGTATGTATATATATATATATATATATATATATATATATATATATATATATATATATATATATATATATATATATCGTTATTAAAATTTAAAATATCTCTTTTTTAGAATGAGAAAATTCTATTTTAGGCTATTACTTATGGCCTAATAAAAAATATTTTATAGACCAAACATTTCAATATGCTCATTTTTAGGCCAAATGTATTAAAAATGTCAATTTTTTAGGCTATTTTACTAATCTGAGAGATATTTCATAGCTTTTAAGGATAATTTGAATATTTCAATCAAACTATATTCTTAGTGACCACATACAAATTAGGAATTCTATTTGAAGTATCTAAACTTTCCTTGAAATTTATAAAATATCTCACAAAATTAGTGATATGGTATAAAAATTTGACATTCTCATTACATTTATCTAAAAAAATGAACATTCTAAAATGTTTGGCCTAAAAACATAGAATTTACTTTTCTATAATAGTTTAGATTATTCTATTGTTATGATTAGTGTATCTTCTATCTCTATCTAATATTCAATTTATTATTTTTTCTTTTTTCTAAATTTAAAAAAACAATATTCTAAACATGAAATATCTCATAAATTTCCCATTTTTTTTAATAAAATTGTTTATACGTTTAAATTTTATTTATTATAAAATCCCTCGGGTATGGATAATAAGAAAAGAAGCATAAGGCAGGCGTTATACCTTTAGAACAAAATTATTCAACTTTTTAGATGGTTTGGATTTTAATCGCATGTTTAATTATATTTCATAAAAATCTCTTAATTATCGAATCAACTTCTTGCTTTTATTTTTGCATTGATTCCACCTTATTGTATGTAGAATTCCATCCTCTAGGAAATTATAACGCGTGATTATGGTTGGGTAGTACATTACTCTTTTAATTATGTCATTCCAATTCCAAGTCCTTGTTCAATAAATTACAATAATATAAGAAAGAGACACCAAAACTGAAATATCACCATATATTTCCACTCTATATATAGTGATTGAAAAGAATTTGAAATTACACGACAATCTTCTCCTAACCACATTCTTTTTTCTACCTTTTTTCCCAATACATTTAAAGATGAAATGTTCAGAAGAATCCTACTAGTCTTTCCTTTACAAGAAGATCAAAACTACTTTAAGATCAACCAATTTTCTACTCCTTTAACATGTATTCAGACACGATATTTTTTAATCTAGTAAAGCCATTAACTATACCTTCAATTTCCACTTTTTACACACTCGTATACATACTTGCTTTTCACTTTCTCCAAATAGCTGCAACTGATGCTAAAACCAATTACGAGACATATATAATTCATGTTGAAGATCCAGGTGATCAGTTTTTAACCCTTTCGGAAAATCTTGATAGCTGGTATAATTCATATATGCCAATAGTTACAGCAAGCTCAAATCAAGAAACACGGATAGTTTACTCTTATCACAATGTTTTCAAAGGTTTTGCTGCAAGATTATCACTTGATGAAGTTAAAGCTATGGAAAAAATGGAAGGATTTGTATCGGCAAGACCAGAAAGTGTGTACGATTTGCATACAACTCATAGTCCTGATTTTCTCGGGTTGCATCAAAATATTGGTTTCTGGAACGATTCGAATTATGGTAAAGGTGTGATTATTGGTGTGTTGGACACCGGAATATTCCCTTACCACCCTTCGTTTAGCGATGTAGGAATGTCACCTCCGCCAGATAAATGGAAAGGAAAATGTGAATTTGATTTTAGAGGTTGTAACAATAAAATAATTGGAGCAAGATTTTTTAGCTTTGAAAATGGAACTCCTCTAGATGAAGATGGTCATGGCACACATACTGCAAGTACAGCTGCTGGAAATTTTGTGAAAGGTGCAAATGTTTACGGGAATGCAAATGGAACTGCGGTTGGTGTAGCTCCTTTTGCTCATTTGGCGATTTACAAAGTTTGTTCGATTACTTGTTCTGAAAGCGACATATTGGCTGCAATGGATATCGCAATTGATGATGGTGTTGACGTGCTTTCTCTTTCGTTAGGTGGACGATCTAAGGCGTTTGATGATGATAGTATAGCGATTGGTGCTTTTTCCGCAATGGAAAGAGGGATTTTTGTTAGCGCTTCAGCTGGAAATAACGGTCCGTTTATTGGAAGTTTATCAAATGAAGCACCGTGGATGCTCACGGTCGGTGCAAGTAGCCTCGATAGGAAAATACGATCAACCGTTTTACTTGGAAACAAGGAAGAACTAAACGGCGAATCGTTTTTCCAACCGAAAGATTTTCCCGCTACTCAGTTCCCGCTTGTGTTCCCTGGATTGAACACGAGTGATTTTAGTGCAGCGTTTTGTTTATCATCATCGCTAGTTAACGCTAATGTACAAGGGAAGATAGTATTATGTGTAGTCGGTGGTGGAGCAACAAGAGTTGGGAAAGGACGAGCGGTTAAAGCTGCCGGTGGTGCCGGGATGATACTTATGAACTCACCTACTTATCTCAACACGATATTTGCAGAAGCTCATGTTTTACCCGCAGCTCATGTTACTTTTTTCGACGGACTAAAAATAATTGACTACATAAACTCAACATCAACACCTACCGCTACATTTATGTTCAAAGGTACAATAATTGGTGACAATCGCTCTCCGGTAGTGTCTGCATTCTCTTCACGAGGGCCTAGTCTGGCAAGCCCGGGAATTCTAAAACCGGATATTATTGGCCCTGGAGAGAATATTGTTGCAGCGTGGCCTTTCTCTATCGAGAATAATACAAACACAAAATCAAATTTCAATGTGTTATCGGGAACCTCAATGTCGTGTCCTCACCTTAGTGGTGTCGCAGCTTTGCTAAAAAGCGCACATTCTGATTGGTCACCCGCCGCTATAAAATCGGCTATAATGACTACAGCTGATATTTTCAACCTTGGTGACAAAGCCATTGAAGATGAAAGATTCCTTCCAGCTGATGTATTTGCAATTGGAGCGGGTCATGTTAACCCCTCGAGAGCGAACAACCCTGGACTTATATACGATATTACACCTGAAGATTATATACCTTATCTGTGTGGCTTAAACTACACAGATAAGCGAATATTGACAATTCTGAAACGAAACTTTGATTGTTCGTATGAATCAACTATACCGGAAGCGCAACTAAACTATCCTTCATTCTCCATCGTATTTGGATCAACACCTCAAAACTATTCCAGGACAGTGACAAATGTTGGTGAAGCAAAATCGTCTTACAAAGTTGAAATTAATTCACCACGAGGCGTGGATATAAAAGTTGAGCCTGCGACACTAAACTTCTCAAAGGTGAATCAGAAGATGACATATCGGGTTACATTTAGCCGATCAGGGGTGAATGTGAATGTGAATGAGAATCCTGATTTTGCTCAAGGATATCTAAAATGGACTTCTACCAAGTACTCTGTGAGGAGCACTGTAGCAATTTCATTCGCTTGATCAAGGTGGGACATAGAGTTTCCAAGTTTACAGGAGCTTGTATATTTAAATAGAGATCAGATACTAATACTTGGATTTCATTGTTTTGTGATTCTTACAATTGACACTTTCAATAAATCGCCTAACGTTCTTTTTTCCAAAAAAACTTTATGTTAATAACTTAATACAATGTAATATAAATTTAATAGTTTATATTTTCTTAGATGAGTAACTTTGTTATTAAGAGTTTATGTTTAACCATAGTTTTGTACCAATCAGAATCATAGTTAGGGTTTAAATTATGGTAAAGGTGTGATCATTAATGTTTTTGGCCACCCACTTTTAGCAATGAAGGAAGGCCCTCTTCGCCAGCTAAGTGGAAAGGGAATTGTGAATCCAATTTCGCAACAATAAAGTTTTCAGAGTTGGATCATTTAGTTTAGGAAATGGAACACCCTGGATGAAGATAGGGATCACAGCAGTTCGATATTTTGCCAAAAAATCAATATCAATAACCATAATTATTTATTTAATAATAAAATTATACTTTAACGGGTTTAACGAATAGGCTTGATCTCAAAGATTGCTCGCAACACCTACTTGAAGTCCCCGCTAAGAAACCACCAGACTCAGATGACCTCTCGCCATCAGAAATATCGGAGCTCAAGCCTCACACTTGTACATAAATCGTTTGAGTCATAAATCGTTTGAGTCAGTTTTTGAGACCTAGATAATGCTAGAGCAGGTTGTGATATTGAACCTATTTTACTCCAAGGGTGATGTAATAGTAGATTGCGATAATCAATCTATTTAACAAGTGGATATGCACCTAAAAATATCCTTGAGAGGAAAATCAGAAGCATAAAGAGGCCAAGAATCAGGATTAAAAGAGTGCCTTAACAAACAATCCCAAGTCTCTTATGGGCATGAAGTTGTATTGTTTTGTACTAGTTGAGGGGGAAGTATTACAACTACTTGATATTGATATGTTGACATATAGAGTAAGCTTTTGTCTACTCTCTCATGGGTTATATGGCCTGAAAGAAATTGTCAGATATGGAGGAAATGAATCAGATAGTAAAAGAGTGAGGTGTTCAATGTAAAATGAAGAAGAACCTGAGCAGTTGGTTAGTGTTCAAGTTCAAATGATCAAGATCAGAAAATTATTCATTCACGGTGCCCTTATTACACATATGGGAGGCCACTCTTACTAGATAAGATCCCAAAATTCTTGGACTTTGGTAACTATGAGATTACAATAGTGTCTACTTGGATTGTGAGTCAAAAATATTCTAAATCAAGTATAGACTAAGTTGAGTGTTGCAAAAATTACATCGTAAGAGGCAATTACATACCGATGGAATTACAATGGATAACGAAAATCTACGCTTTGTGCGTATCTTAGTGGAGATTGACATTAAGAGGAATAGGAAACATAATGTTGAGTTTAAATCACCGAAAGAGATAACTTATACATTGAATATCGAGTATGAGAAATATCATATATGTTGTATGAATTGCAAGGCTATTGGACACATTGTGGATAATTGTTTCTACTATGAATCGAATAATGAATGGGTCGGAAACACAAGATCGTATAACAGAAAGGTCACTAAAGCAGGATCAAAAAATATTTTTAGCTCTAAAATAAATAGTCTCAAACAGGATCATAGTAATTCTAGTGATATTTTATATATACCACCCAAACATTCAATATACCTTTTATGACTGGTACGATTTGGTTGGATCTAATTTATCAATTAGATCAAACAAAAAAATAGATTAACAAAGCACTACCAACAATATCACATTATGTCATGGAGAAAAGATGACTGATATGACATTTTTAGTTGTAAAAATAATTTTTTTTATAAACATGTCAACATCTAAAGTATAATGTAATATTGTAATATATGATATTTAAGGTAAGGTAAGGTAAATGAATGAATCATGAAAAAAATATACTTTGAATAAGTAATTAAATCCTGATATCTCAAATGCGCCTGACAATCTAATTTTAGAGCAATCTCTTCCATTTCTTATCAAACATTTTCTCCTATTATATATTACATCTAGGTAAACTTGTACATGAGGTAGTTAAAAAAAATATTAAAAAGACATCGAAAATTGAAGAGATAATTAATTTTTTTTTATTGAATAGTTAAAAGATTTGAAAGATAATATATAACTAAAATACATGATACACTATGCAAAAAAAAAGGGTAAAGCCCTCCCATGGTCCTCTAACTATGGCTAAAGTGCAGCATCCGCCCCTAATAGTTGTTTATACCCTTTCGCGCCCTTGATCTAACTAGTTTTTGTCGCCGTTAGCCCTTTTTCCATTTTCCTGACAATTGATCGTTAGTCAACGCCACATGGCGCCATGTCAGCGCCACGTCACCGCCAGTACTCTTCGTCAGTTTCATCTCTAACTAAAAAAAAAACTTTGAAGGTTTGAATGCTTCAAACCTTCAACAGTGGAGGAAAAAGAAAATCGAAACATTTTAAAACATCATCATCGCCAAATCGCTCCAGACTTTGAAGGTATATAATCGCTCCATTCAAGCTTTGAAGGTTCTCCTTTCTTAGTTTCAAAATACTCTAACTGAATACCAAGCTGTGGGTCACGGTTATTTAGCAAGACAGATTTGTAATTGACAGCAGCTGTACCAACGACTTTGGGTTTAACTACTGTATGTTAGAAACCTGAAGATTCTTTGAAGTGGAAGCTGGATTTTCACATGGAATTTTCACACTCGTATCATACTTTAATTTAGGCATCTGACATTTAGCTTTAGCAAGCTTAGGAGTTGAAAAAACTGATTCGGGAAAAAGATCAAGCACCTGGTGTGTTCTAACAAGATCTGTGCTATTCTTAATTAAAGTAATAGCTAAATCCCAAAACTCAAACGAGCAACAGCTGATATTTTCAAAATTATCTAATAAAATGTTTCCATTGCATTTATCTAATGAGGGTGGGCAGTTCAAGCTATTACTACCTTTAAGAATCGTGTTTGGGGCTTGAAATTGCTCTGCAGAATCAGCTTCTTTACTAAATGTTCGACTAAGCTGTTTTTTAGGGTTTTCGCTTGAAGGTTCAACATCGCTGGAATAATCTGAATCCACTGCCGTTGTGTCTTCTTTACCAAGAGAGACTGATACATTAGGAGAATCGAATTTATCTTCTGGATTTGAAAGGAGTCCATCACTGAAACCATTTAAAGGTTCTAAAATCTTAGGCGAATCTGAAATTGGAGACCCATAAATGTTTTTGTCTTCAATCAAGAGCTGTTTCCCCTCTTCATCAAAAGGCAACGAACATCTTTTATTTTTCTTCTTTTTTGAAGTCGTAGCTTTGCCCTTGATTAGATCCGCAAGCCCATAAGAAGCTTCGCCCAAATGGATTTCACGGTAGATTTTTTTTTTACTCATTAAATCATTCAAGAATCATGATTTAATCAACAAGAAAGCATAGATTTAGTGTAGAAAAGCTCCAGTTTTCCTCCATTGTTGAACGTTTGAAGCATTCAAACCTTCAAAGTTTTTTTTTAAGTTAGAGATGAAGCTGAGGTGACGTGGCGGTGATGTGGCGCTAACATGTCGCCATGTGGCGTTGACTAACGGTCAATTGACATAAAAATGGAAAAAGGGCTAGCGGCGACAAAAACTAGTTAGATCAAGGGCGCGAAAGCGTAAAAACAAAGATCGGGAGCGGATGCTGCACTTTGGCCACAGTTAAAGGGTTTCAAGAGGGCTTTACCCAAAAAAATACATGATACATTAGTTCAAAAAATAAAACAATTTTACATGAGAGTAATCTTAAACCGATATATATAGCGTCAGTACGTCACTTATGAATATTTATTTACTTCCTCCGTTCTTAAATAATTATCACTTATATTAAAAAGATTGAATTTTAAAAAATCAAAATATTTTTAATTTTTTTATACTATATTTATTCTTAATTAAATATTATAATATATATTTTTAATAAGTATTTAAAATAACAAGATATTTTATGGAAAATATTTTAGTGATTATATGCATAACAATAACATTTTTAAGTTTGTGTGAAAAATAAATATTTTAGTCCATGGTTGGTCGGTGTCTTTAACCTTGTCTTACCAATGTCTTTTTTTATGGGTGAATTATACATAGGGTCTTGAAGACAAAAGACAAAGATTCTTCTCTATAGAGTATGGTCTAGAGATTTCTTCTTATGAGAGACCTCTATTCTGACAATTGTCTTTCCTACCCTTACTAACACTAAAAGGCAAAAAAAGTGTGATGTCACTGTTTCTCTCTCCACTGCCACTACCTACCTACCTCCGACCTCCGACCTCCGACCTCCGACCACTGACCACCGACCACCGACCTCCGACCACCAGTCACCGGACACCGGAAAAAATATAGAGTATCGGATAAAATTGATGAGTATCGGAAAAACTGAGAGTACTCTATATATTTTAATGATTACTCTATATAATTTAATGAGTACTCTATATATTTTGATGAGTGCTCCAGATAATTTTGATGAGTGCTCCGGATAATTTTGATGAGTACCCAGTCAATTTGATGAGTACTCAGTCAAATTGATGAGTATTATTAAAAAACAAAGCATAAATAGTCAAAAAAACCTTTATTCATCTTTATTACACATTTTTAAATAAATTACAAATCAATATACAATTAAAAATAATAAATTAACCTAGCTACTATTTTGTTTGACCAGATCTGGTCAAACCAAATCTAGATCTGAAAAAAAGAAAGAAAAAAAAAAAAAAACTCCTCTTCGAAGCAATCCACCACCAAAACCGCCACCACCAACATAACACCACCACCACGAGCGCCACCACCATCATAACACCACCAGATCTAGTTCTTCTTCTTCTTCGATGGAAGATTCGCTGAGCAGTCGAGCTTGAACGGAGCAATGTCTGAAGCTTCACCACCATTGTTGACTTCAAAAATTATAACCACCGCCGACTTGGAGTTGCTCGAACCAGCGAGCCATGGTGGTCAGCATCCTTCGCTCCCGCGAACTAGTGGTGGTGTTTGACCTCCGGGATTCACTACTCCGAAGCTCTCCAACAGATCCGACTGCAAATTCGAGCTCTCCAACAGACCGGACCTCCAGTCTTCACCGGGAAACTGGTGGTGGTGCTCGGTTTGACCTCCGGGATTCAATGCTACTATTCAACAGATCTGCTCTCCAAGCTTCACCGCGAAATTGGTGGTGGTGCTTGGTTTGACCTTCGGGATTCACTGCTCCGATTTAACAGATCTCTCCAGGCTTCTATCTCAGGCCATTCGAAGACTAAACTCGCTGGAGCGAAGGATAGCGAGCCATTGGCGTGAAGACTCCGGTTACAGCGGGCTCGAATGCAAGACCCTTTCTGCCGATGATTTCTCTTGCATATGAAGGGATATCGACGAAATAAACGGCAAGGAAGAGAGAGAGAAAAATGGGAGTGGGAAGAAAGAGAAAACATGACGGAAATTTGAAATGATTTTAGGTGTAGGAAAAATAATAGTTTTAGTATATATAGGAAATAAAAAACAAAAGGAGGTATATTAATTGTAATTGAGTTTTTTATCTATAGTGTTAAATTCTTTCTGAGGTCTTTAGTAAGAAAAGAAGGAAAGAGAAGTTGGAATTTAGAAAAGGGAGGTGTGTTCAAAACCTTAAGTGGTATTTTCTCTTATTTTATTTTCCCAAGTCTTACCATTGTCATTCGTAGTACAAGAAGTCATAATGTGAATAAACTTTTTCGTGGGGTCTTAGCGGATGAATTGTCAAGAATCAACTAAATATCGTAAATAGCGAATGATGTTTGGCAACAATAAAACATAATTTAATCTCTTTGCCATTTATTAAAACTTTAATAACAATGATTTATTGCGTTATTGATTTAGTCAAACTAATCAAAGTAATTAAGATACATCATGTCTTTCTGCATTTTGAAAGTGCCAACAACTTTACAAGAAAATGAAAGAGAAAAAATTTAGTAATGCATATTTTGTATTTGTGTTGATTTATAGAGAAAGACCACCACAATTATGTGTTGATAGAACTTTATAATTTATGGGCCTAGGTAGGTAGCTATATTCATAAGAATATACTCGTTTATGCCACTTAGGCATTTCTTGATTCTTAGATAATCGTTTTTCAAACACGTATGACACTATTTTTACTTATATCGATCGATGTTTTTCTAAGATAGGAAATAGGGTTAATGTCCAATAGGCATCTGCCACCTTACACCTTTGTCCATAAAAGGCACAGTCTATTTTAAAGAACAACGAGTAATGGAAAACTTCCCATTACTCAAAATTTGAGTAGTGGGAAGTTTCCCATTACTCAACGTTTGAGTAGTGAGAAGTTTTCCATAACTCAAACGATTCTTTTATTGGAAAAAAATGAAAAAGCAAAAATATGTGTGCCTTTTATGGGGCAAAAAAATGATGGTTGAGGTAAGAGGAAATTAATTCTAATTTAAGATGTTTCTTGGACAATAATCCTAAAAATTATACTACATTAAAATCTCTAGCATTCTAAAATATTAATGCGGTTTTGAAGGTTTTGTGTGAAAGTTCAAAATTTGGTCCCTATAAATATGAATAAGTTATGCTAAATTAACATAATGTCCCAAAATTCTGAAAGTTAGTTCGATTGATTGGAGTGAGAGTAATATATTTCCAATTTCTTTGTTAACATCTAAAATCTTATAAGATTTTATAAATATTATTAAATCGCTTTTAATGTACCATATCATTTTATTTTGAAATAAATATTAGATTTGTTTAAAATCATAATTTACTCTTAATTTACTTAAAACTTATTTAATATTATATAAATTTATTATATAAATACAAAATTATCTTATATAATATACTTATAAAAACTATTAATATGAATTGAATTATAGATAAGGTTATAAACTAACCAAACCGCTCACAAGCAACTCGAGCTCGACTCAGGAAAAATCTCGTTCGATCTCGGCCCATTTACAAACAAGTTCAAATTTGAGCTTGTTAACTAAACAATTCCGTTCGATCTCGTTCGTGAAAATCTCGTTTTTATTTTTGAAAGGTAGATTAGTATACTTTTTACTTGTAAATATATTATTAAACCTTCAATATCAATTTAGACATTTTTAATCTCTTTAAAATTTTATTTTTTCATTAATATTACGCTTCATACTTTCATACGACGCACTTCATCTGATACCAATCATTCATACATTTTAGCTTCAACCATACAAAATAAACTGTTCATGATCAACTCGAGTTCGGCTAAAAAAACTCGTTTTATAAATTAACCAAACAAGTTTTGACATCTTTCGGTTAACTCATTTAAATTTGAGTTTGGCTCGTTTAAATTAGAGCTCGGCTCGGCTCAAGAAGTTAAACAAAAAAGTATGTACATCAGGTATTTGGCTTGGCTCGACTCATTTACCACCTAATTGTAATTATGATAAAGAAATTCTATTAGTTTCGGTGTCCAATAAACCCCTACATGTATGTGCACTAACTCGTAAAAGACAACCATTTTTGTACGCGTAAAAGACTAACATACCCTTACTTCTAGCTGATTTCTGCAAAAAAGAAACATTGTGATACACCCTAACAATGTAACAAGATTTCCTCTTGTTTTCTCAACTAAAAAACAAACGAAATTACAAAAAAAAATAGAAAACACTAACCAACACTAAACCAGGGGAAAACAGAATTTGCATTAGAAATTGAAGATTCAAAAACATAGTTCGAGTTACCAAAAAATCTCATAGCTTAAAAGTTGAGTTACAGAAGAAATCTCATAACTCATAAGGGAAAATCAAGTCTTGGGTTACGATAAAATTTCCATAACTTATAAGGAAAAACCAAGAGTTGCTCATAACTCACAAGGGGAAACCAAGTTACGGGAAAATTTCTACATATTAGGATTTTCAATCTCTGCAAAATGAGAATTTTGTTGTTGTTTTCTCAAGGACATAATCACCAATATCGTTCAAATTTGAACTATTATTTTTTGCAATTAATTCAACCAATTTTTAACCCGATTCAAGCAGTGTTGTTAAACTGTTATCTTTCGTAATTGATGGATTATTGTAGAAATTGTGTGAGTATGCTCTACTAGGTTGTCAAACCATTAGTAAGGACATAACTAGAAAGGCTAAATACACGATTCCTTTTACATACAAGTTTAAAACAAGTATGGTGAGAGAGATTAATGAGAAACAAGGATGCTACGGAATATTCCTTTTTATAATTATTAATACAATTGAGAACCTCTTTGACTCGTTACCATAATGACTCAGGGTAAGATTCCATTTCGGGACCTCGTAGCCACTATATGAGTGCTCTAACCACTAAAGCAACCATCGGTCTTAAGAACTACTATTATCAACGTATATACACAAGTGTTGAATCGATAATGGAAACCTCAGTAGAAAAAAATGGTCGCACAAATACTAAAACTGCTATGATACCCTCAAATAAAACAAAAATTACAAGAAAACAAATAACAAGTGGAAAAATTTATATAAAGACAAAATACAAGTGGACCACCTAATCAATGAGTATCACTATTCATCTTTGGGCACCACTGCCGACCACCACCGACACTGTCACTAGAAAATCTCTAAGTATCGGAAAAATTTCTCTGGGTATTATTAGAAAATCGTTGAGTATTATTTGAAAATCATTGAGTATTAACACAAAATCACTTTACAAATCACTGGGTATTATTTAAAATCCCTAAGTATTAACACAAAATCACTGAGTATTGACATAAAATTACGTAGTACTCAACAAAAAGCACTAAGTACTACTCAAAAAACACCGAGTAAGCTAAAATCACTATATATTAACACAAAATCACTTTGCAAATCACGGTGTATTATTTAAAATCACTGAGTATTAGCACAAAGTCACTGAGTATTGACATAAAATTACTTAGTACTCAACAAAAACACTGAGTACTACTAAAAAAACACTAAGTAAGCTAAAAGTAATGCATAAAATTTATTTCATTATCAAAAAAATATTAATACACTTAATAATAAGGGGGAAAAACAAAACTAATTAGAAAAACAAAAAACCCTAATATAATTTCTCAATTACAATTAAAAAAAATTGTTGCTCAAAGTCTATGCTGAAGTCCCTGTATATTATACTTTTCTTCAAAAAACAGATATATCACCATGGCTGGAAGCTCAAAAACTCAAACCTTGAAAACCATGGATGGTTGACCTCTCAAATGCATTCGACTATTTGATTTTAGAGCTATATCTTCCCTTTCTTATCAAACATTTTCCCATATTATATATGACATCTAGATAAAATTGTATATGAGGTCGCTACAATAAAAATATAAAAAAGACATAAAAAATTATAGAAAATTTATTGAATAGCTAAAAGATTTAAAAGATACTATAACTAAAATCCATGATACACTATGACTAATTAGCTCAAAAATAAAACAATTACATGAGAGTAATCTTAAAACTATATATCAGAGAGTAGCAAAGTTTTGAAATAATTAGCATCCGCAATGATGAAAATAATACACCCATTGGGCATTTGATGTTCCACTAAAGCAGCTGAAATCAAAGCTATACTTGCAAATACATCGAGTTTTTTTTATTTGTAACATATTTAAAATAAATAATTGCACACAAAACGCATTTAAAAAAATAATCACGGAACTAACATAATAGGTAATTAGAAAGGCCCATTAACGTAGCCCATTAGTTTAATACTGAGACGCTCTTTACAGGGGCGTCTTTACTTTAAAAAAAAAATCTTTCGCCAACGATCTAATTCCAAAATGCTTATAATTTCTATAATTTAACTCCATAAATTACACCAACCAAAGCTGTAAACAGATCTCAATACTCTATTTTAACAGATGATGTAAAACATAGAAAAAAATAAAATTACTTAAAACTATATTTTTGATTTCTTCCAAAAAGCCAATCTGAAAATTACAGTTTTATACTATTCTTCTATAATATTTTTGTATTGATTATTAATGAGATATAAATAACTAGAAAGATTTCAAATAACCTACATGAATCCGAATATAAATCATACTCGGTAATATAAATATAAATGAAAATTAAATATATAATAGAAGAATTAATTTGATATGAAAAATACCCGTATGCCACCTCTCCAACCACATTTAGCACGAAAACAATTCCACACTGCTGAATTTCTATGACATTTTGAATTGGATCATAATAAAGTCAGTTAAATAAGAATATATATATATATATATATTATATATATAGTTCTAAAGATTACAGAAAGGACAAACTTACCCATCTTATCAATGAGAAGAGATAAGCTTTTCTCCACTGTATCCTGTCCATTACACTGCAGGAAGATGTTAATATAAATGTAATTAAATACATATTTATTTTATTTATTTTCATTTTTCTATATCAAACAAGCCACCATCGCTGTTTTTTAAAATAAAGACGCTCTTGTGAGGAGCGCTTCAGAATTAAACTAACGGGCTATAGCTTAGTTCTGCAATTATTTTTTCAAAGGTGTTTTATGTGCAATTATTTATTTTAAATAGGTTAGAAATAAAAAAAATCCAAATACATCACTATAAAATAAGAATCTCTTGAAGATTATACGATGCGTCAATATTTATTAACACGATTGATACGTTAAAACAATTTGGGAGTCCATTAATGAACTGCCCCTTTTGGCACAATTCGAGATGTCAAAATCAGTTGTATCTCTTTTGAGATAAGACAAGAACAAGTGGAATATTTATAACTCGTGTTTATTTTGGATATATAAAAATTATGAACAAAAATTTAAAACATACCACTTGTACATATGATTAAAAAAAAATTGTACCAAAGTATAAAAATAAATTTTAAGAATTGTGAAAAAATTTATTCAGTTAAAGGTTGTAATAAAAATTAAGAAAGAAAAATAATTAAATGAAAATTAATATAGTATCTAAAAAGTTTGAGTTAAGTTGATTTGATCTCTACAAAATGAGTTGAGAATTTCTAGATATTTTCATTTGTATTTGGACTTTTACTCACATATGATATTAGGTAAAATAAAACTACCTTTTAACATCCCATCTCAAATTTATTTTCAAAAAAAAGGTCCTTAATACAAAGTTTTCTAAAATTCCACATAAAATTAATATAATATTATAAAATATTATAATAATTTTTAACGCTTATTTTATTTTTAAAATTATTATTTTTATAGAAAAAATTATTACATAGAAGGTCATAAGAACGTGATTATTACAAATACAATAGAAACGCCATGTCAAAAGTGAAAGTTCTTCTAGGACACTTTCACCCAGATCTATCTCTTATAAGCTCTCTCAAATTTCATCTGGAGGATCGAAATAAGAGGTGTACCTCGTATTCTGCCTAAAACCCAACCTTGCTAACTAATCTGTGCTAGCGTTCTCTTCTTTATAAATGTCCTTGATTACAAATGTGCTGTTTCGCTCCATGATTTTACGATTCCATCTATCAAAAACACAGCTGGTCCTCTTCCTTATTCCATATTTTCTAATGCACTTAGAGCCTCACGCGAATCCACTTCCACCCAAACATTATATAAGCTACATGAAACACTTCTCACTTAAATTAAAATAAATTATCAACTTTCCATTTAAATCACATCACACCAGATCCTACCAGGCCCATCAATGGTTGGTTTGTGAAAGTTTTTTTATTTCTAACCTTTTTAAAATAAATAATTACATGAAAAATATATTAAAAAAATAATAGAGAAAGTAATGTATAGAGATTCCTTCAAATAGCGCCTCACTCACTTAACTTAATCAGTCCATTAAATTAATAGGTTCAAGAAGCGTCTTTATTAGAAAAAAAATTATTGGCCAACTATTTTGATTGGCTCATACTTAATTCCAACGAAACCGATCTCGAGCCCAGTCCCTATGGAGTGGTACGGTCACAGTTGTGGTGTAACTCCCGGGTTTCACAATAGGACCTTTAGCACCCATGTTTTTCGCTGTAAAGGTGTATTCCTCAGCATAGCAAGTACACATTGCGGGTGCTTGATTTGTTGAGGGAGTAATCACTTCTAATACTACTATATTAATTATTGTTAATTTATTATTATTACTATGTTCTTGGTCCGTTTTCTAGAAAGCCACAATTCTCGACAAAAAGATAAATGCAAAAGAAGATTAAAATGGATAACTTGAGTAATATAATTAGCGATATTGCTAAAAATACAGACTTCCATGATGATATATATGAAAATGATAGACAGGTCTGAGAAGATGAGCTAATCTAGCATATAAATACGAGAAGCAACATCTTGAACTAACCAATCAAATCCTCCAAGCAGCCCATACCCAGTGTATGCACTACATCCCACTATTTTCCAGTGACGAGTTTTATCCAAACTATCCACAAAACAATATTAAACTTCACAATATATTATCCTTCTTACACAGTGTATATACGTATTTTTCAATATCACAGGTCCGGTGCTCAATTTTATAACCCTATAATAATACCTATCCTCCAATTTGATTGTAAATTTCTTTGCTGGAGAGAATAACGATAACATGCTGGTGCATGGGTGTGCTAATTTTTCATGTATCAATCTTTTCAATAATTAACTTCATTTTCTAATTATATGTGGGAGTGTTTTGGTTCAATCATCATATGGTTTTATACCTAAAAAAATTGAAACTTTTATAATCATTAGTGTGGCCTAGTAGACAATCATTGTAGACACGAAAAATTGGAAAAACAAAATGTTGACCATTTATTGGAAAGTTTCAATGGATAAGAATCAGAAAACAACTAATATTACAGAAGCTCTATTTGAATTTACAAGCTTCTGAAACTCTCTTGCTCCCACTAATCAAGCAAATAAAATTGCTATGGGGCTCCTCACAGAGTACTTAGTAGAAATCCATCTTATATGTCCTTGAGCTAAACCAGTCACCACATGACCGTTTATTCGGCTAAATATAACCCGATAAGTCAACTTTTGATTCACCGTCGAGAAATTAAGAGTCGCAGGCTCGACTTTCACATCTGTACCAAATGGTGCAGCAATTTCAACAGTGTAAGAGGATATTGCATCACCCACATTAGTTACTGTTCTTGAATAGTTTTGAGGAGTTGATCCAAGTATAATAGAGAAAGAAGGATAGTTTAGTTGTGCTTCAGGTATAGTTGACTCGACCGAGCAGTTAAAGTTTCGTTTCAGGATTCTTAATATATGTTGACTTGTGTAGTTTAAGCCACACAAATAAGGTATATAATCTGTAGGTGTAATATCGTATATAAGTCCAGGGTTGTTTGATCTCGAGGGGTTTACATGACCTGCTCCAATAGCGAATATATCAGCTGGAAGAAAGTTTGCGTCTTCAATGGCTGTTTTACCCAAGTTTACTACATCAGCTGTAGTCATTATAGCCGATTTTATAGCGGCGGGCGACCAATTAGGATGTGCGCTTTTTAATAAAGCTGCGACACCACTAAGATGAGGACACGACATTGAGGTTCCAGATAATACATTAAAAGTTGATTTTGTGTTTGTATAATTCTCGACAGAGAAAGGCCACGCTGCAACAATATTCTCTCCCGGGCCGATTATATCGGGCTTTAGAATTCCCGGGCTTGCGTGACTAGGCCCTCGTGAAGAGAATGCAGCCACTACCGGAGCGTGGTTATCGCCAATTATTGTTCCTTTGAATAGAAACGTAGCGGTAGGTGTAGGTGTTGACTTTATGTAGTTAGTTATATTTACTCCGTCAAAAAATGTAACATGAGCGGCAGGTAAAACATGAGCTTCCGCAAATACGGTGTTCAGATAACGTATCGAGTTCATAAGAATCATTCCTGCACCACCTGCGGCTTTAACCGCTCGGCCTTTCCCGGTTCTTGATGATCCTCCACCGACTTTACACAACACTATCTTTCCTCTCACGTTAGTGTTGTTAAGCGATGAGGGGAGGCAATACGGTGCATCGAGATCACTCGTGTTTAAACCTGGTAAAAACAAAGGTAATTGAGCCGAGGGAAAATCACTAGGTTGGAAAACCGATTCTCCGTTAAAAACTAAATTGTTTCCGAGAACAACGGTTGATCGTATTTTCCTATCGAGAGTGCTTGCGCCAACTGTGAGCATCCACGGTGCTGCATTTGATACACTTCCAAGCATCGGACCACTATTTCCCGCTGAAGCGCTAACTAAAATCCCCCTCTCCATTGCCGCAAAAGCACCAAGTGCGATATTATCCTCATGAAATGCCCGAGGGGGCCCACCTAACGAAAGAGAAAGTATATCAACTCCATCACCAATCGCGCTATCCATTGCGGCTAATATTTCACTTTCAGCGCAATGAATCGAACAAACTTTGTAAATCGCTAAATGAGCAAGAGGGGCTACACCAACCGCAGTTCCATTTGCATTCCCGTAAACATTTGCGCCTCTTACAAAATTTCCAGCGGCTGTTCCTGCCGTGTGTGTGCCGTGACCACGTACATCTAGAGGAGTATCACCCAAGCTAAACGATCTTGCGCCTATTAATTTATTATTACAAGCCGTTAAATTAAATTCGCATCTTCCTTTCCATCTAGCGGGTGGAGGTGGCATTCCTACATCGCTAAACGAAGGGTGGTGAGGGAATATTCCGGTGTCCAACACTCCAATAATCACACCTTTACCATAATTCGAATTGCTCCATAAACCAATATTTTGATGCAACCCGAGAAAACTAGGACTATGAGTTGTATGCAATTCATATACACTTTCTGGTCTTGCGGATATAAAACCCGCAATTCTTTCCATAGCTTTAACTTCATCGTGTGATAATCTTGCAGCAAAACCGCTAAAAACATTGTGATAAGAGTAAACCATTCGTGATTCTTCATTCGCGCTTGTTGTAACTATAGGAAGAAATGAATTATACCAGCTATCAAGATTTTCCGAAAGGGTCGAAAATTGATCACCTGGATCTTCGACATGAACTATATACGTCTCGAAAATGGTTTTAGCAGTCGCGTGATTTGCACCTGCAGCTAGTTGGTTAAAATGGAAAAGAAGTATGCATACAAATGCATAAAAGATGGAATTTGAAGCCATTAACAATGTTAATGGCTTTAGATGAAAAAAAAAAAGAGTTGTTACTGAATAGATGTTATAGAAGAATGTGTGTAGGTGAAGATTGTTGTGGAATTTTAAGTCTTTTCAAGTATCATATATAGAGTGGAAAAGTAGGTGATAGTTTATGTTCATCATTGTTACACATTTTCTTCAAAAATACCACATTTTCTTCCAAAAACTGTCTTTAAGAGAAAGAAAAAATTATATAAAAATGTCCATAATCATACTAATTACGAATTTTGTTAAATTAATAATGTTCAACACCGTGTTTTATCCAAACGATAGCCACTTTGGAAAAATATGTCTTAAGATGAACAAAGCTACTTTTATGTTTTAGCTAACATACACTGATGAACCTTAAAACACGTTTTGAAAGAAGATAAGTCTTTTGGAGAAAATGTTTAAAAATGATTATTCATTTTGGTAATTTATCCTTATTGACACTTATTGAACAAAGCTATTATTCTTTTGGAATGATACAACAAAATGTCTACTAGTGAACCATCTTCAATTTCATACTCGGTAGAAAACAAGATTAGCCCCCTCAGGACACAATGAAACTAACAAGGACGGCAAATTATTCATGTTTGAATTTTGCAATAAAAACGATTCTCTTTTTTAAATAATTATTTTCTTTTTCATTTATATAATGCCTCGATTGATAAATGGGTGAAGAAAAAAAGAAGGTGATATATAGTTATATACATTGTTCTAATAGTAATCATTCTTAGATCTTGAGTAAATCAGATTGACTAGGTCCACAACCTTGCAATAGTATCATAGATATGAATACGGTAGGTTAACTCATTAATTTACAATTTACATTGTATGGTTCATAGTATAGCAATATATAGTTGTTCTGAGCTTGATGTATACACGGTGGGTTCACTTATGTATATACATTGTATGGTCTATAATACAGCAATAGTTGTTTAGAGCTTGATCTGAAATTGTAATAACTGCACCACATCTTGTACTTGACTATTGGCTCCAAAGTCCAAAGACTTCTTTCCCCTTTGAAAGTTTGTGAATTGTGACCAGACCTTTTTAAATGTAATCACTCCTTTTTGGGACCTTGAGTTACACAACTTAGACTTTTCTCCTAATTTTCTTTCTAATGGTCCCATTTTGTATGGAAAATGTATGCATTGAAGAATCTCTTTTTTTTTTTTCTTCTGAAAAGAATAGTATAACCCACTTAAAAAATTCTCCATTTTAATAGTTGAAGTCATGATCTCATGAAATTTAGCATTCCAGCGCCATAAAATCAATGCTCGGAGAAACTATCATCGGTTAATAATTGTACTTTTGTTGGGACATGAATCCAGAAAAAGGTAATTACACCCTCCCCTTTAATCTACCCTAATGCACCGTTAGTCTCTTATTGCCCGAGGTAGACTTATTATACATGAAATTTAAAAATTCTCAAAATCCGGTAGACTTGAGCCTCCTAAACCGCTCCAAAATCTGCCATTATTCATTGTTTTTTAAAAAAGACGGTGCCCCTTTTATGGAAAGAGTGTAAGGTGACAGGTGCCTATTAGTATTAACCCTAAAATAAATTAAAATAAATTTTATAGCCGACACCTATATCTTTTTCTTCCCAATTTTTTTCACAAAATAACCATTTTTTTCCTTTGTAAATTCACACCGCACGGGTCAATCTACGTTGAATCAGTTGAATAATCTTTTTCCAAGGGTCTAAAAATCATTAAGTATGACAAATAGCCAATGATCTTCGGCAATTTACTTGTAGTCTTCAACATTCATTCCAGATTCAATTTATTTGCCATTTAATTACACTTATTTATCACCTTCAAAACTTAAATAATACATTCATTAATCGACATTTATATCAAGTTCAAGTTACAAAAACAACCCTATCCCACTGTCAAATCTCATACCTTTACACAAAGTCTTGCATAAATTCTATTCAAGCTTAACAAGCTCGTACTATCATCTGAAACCATGCGTAATTTCCCTTTTACCCTTTCGGAAATTCTTTTCAAACAAATGTAAGATAGTAATTGCACCTAAGAGACCAATGTAGGCTTGCGTGGGACATCATCAGACGCGTTGGTCTAGATCATTAAGAACCATGTGACCATCTATTGGTAGTGAGATTATTAGCTTAAAGAAATGAAAAAAGAAAATGTATAAATTGTGTAAATAGCCTGTTATTTGGCAATTGGCGCTTGTTACAACACTTATAATATAATTCAAGGTGGCAGAATTTTTTGTTTGGGTTCATGATGAGGAAAAAGACTAAAATATTCTTACTAAATGTTATTTTGTTTATTTTATAACAAAATATTGATTATTTTGTAAAATACGAGGAATTATAGTGTAATTAATTTAAAAAATTAAATATTTGGACCTATAGTATAACATTTGCAGAACATTGGGACCTATACTACAGTTAAGTCGATAAAATAATGGGGGCAATGCTCTCATTTTATTGTGTATGAGTTAAATACACGGTAGGTCTTTATAGGTAATTAAACTAAAAAGTGTACTACCTGTTTATATGATTGTTGTTTTTTATAAATTACCCTATAATCCATATACTGTACAAAATAATCTTTCTTTTATCCTATAAACAACAAAATAATCAAACAAACAAAATAAATCAAAACTTGAAAAGATAAGTTTTAAAATTAGGGCTCAAGTGAAAATACTGAAAATACTTGCGGACCATAATGTATTTATTTTGGCAACGGTTGTATATGGAGTATATGACCATATTTTATTTTATTATTTGTTTTGGGTACTAGGTGATCTGGGCTAACTCGTGCGCACCATGACTAATTCCATGTATATATACACGTCTTCCTATGTATATTCTTAGGTAAATCAGAACTAGGTTACCCATATTTAGAGAAGAATTCGAACTAGGTATATGACCATATTATACCATATTGTAGGGTCTTAAGTCTAGCGTCATTTTTTAGCTTTCTCTTTTTTTTCCTTTCTTTTCTTACTCGATTTATTTCCTTCTATATTCAAACATTCCTTCTTGAACTCCAACGGTCATTTTCATTTTGTGTCCCTTTAGTTTTAACTAATGTGGTTGAAAAGGATGGCGCAGGTCACGTTAACATAGTACTTCGTGGCCATGTCCAAATGTCGACTGCAATTTCCTCTATTACAGATGATAATGATAGAAGTATAAGATCGTGCATGGAGGTTATTCGTGATGCGTCAGTTGAAGGGATGAGAGGGATGAAATAGCGGATGGGAAAGGCGACTTGGGTCACTCGACTGAAAGGTGATAAGCAACACACTAAAGGTGTTGTAAATACAGCTAACACTACTTGACAAAAGTTGTTATGCAGTTAGTTGTATGTATTGTGTATCTATTATATTCTCTTTGTACTGCTATATATTGAGCTGTAAACACAATACTAAATAATAATACAAAATATACAATTTCTAAAATTCTCTTCTCTTTATCATGGTATCAGAGTTAGAGGGGTAAAATAGGAAGCAATCTCATTTTTTTCCGCCATTAATGGTGTCGAGCTGCTTTCTTCCCCGTCTCGATTTCTCTTCCGCTTAAACCTTCTTCTTCGTTTTCTATTATACTTTATACTTTATAATGGCGGATTCTTCATCGTCGTCTCAAAATCTGTCTCCACATATCTCATCCAGCACTTCGATCCCTGCTGGTTTGCTTCTTCTTCGCCAAAATTGGTCGAGCTTGGTTCAAGTTAAACTGGATTCGACTAATTATGTTCTATGGCGTGCACAACTTGAAGCTATTCTTGAAGCTCATGGATATTTGTCACATGTCAATGGCGCAAATCCTAAACCGGCTACATCGAATCCCTTATATACTACATGGCTCATTGAAGATCAACAGCTCAAAGTTTCACTGCTGGCTTCTATGATTCCTTCGATCTTATCTCAGGTTGTTAAACTTACTCATGCTTTTGATGTTTGGCATAAATTAGAGGAGATTTTTGTTTCACAATGTCGCATACATGTGCATCAATTGAAAATGAAACTGTGTAACATTCAAAAAGCTGATAAATCTATGAACGAGTATTTGGGTGAGATTCAGGAAATATGCGATGGTTTGGAAACAGCTGCTTCTGCTCTACCACTTGAGGATATTATAATGTATACTTTGCGTGGTCTACCATCTGAATATAATCAATTCAAATCGAGCATTCGAATTTCAAATGCTCAATCATCTACATAAACTTTTCATTCACTCGGTAGTTTGCTTGTTTTAGAGGAACTCCATATGAAAATGTCTGACTCGTGTGTGGTAACTACTAATCACTCTGCACTCTTTACGAGCTCTCAATCCTCAACACCTCCTCAATTTGCAAACAATTCAAATCATATGAATAATTCTCGAGGTCGTGGTTTTAACCCTGCTTTTCGTGGTCGTGGTAGAGGTAGATCAGGAAGAGGACCTTCTCTTTTGGGCCAACCATCTGGTTCTTCAGCATCTCAACCTCATAATGCAGTCCCTACGTGTCAAATATGTGCTAAATTTGGTCACTCAGCTATTGATTGCTGGTATAGAGGTGATTTTGCAACATTTCATTCACCTCATGCTCAACGTGTGGCTTTAGCAGCTCAAGCCTCTAACTCAGCTCAGGCTTCTTCATCATCACAGTCGTCTTCATCTTCCTCTTATGATCCTGAGCTTTGGTACTTAGATTCTAGAGCTAACAGTCATGTTACTCATGATTCATCATTAATTCAAGCTCCTACACCTTATAATGGTGCTAATGCAGTTTCAGTGGGTAATGGTAGTGCATTGCAAATTGCTAACATTGGTAACAGTAAGTTCTCTACCTCTTCCTGTGTGTTTAAGTTAAATTCTATTCTTCATGTTCCTGAAATCACCTCCAACTTATTGTCTATCTCAAAATTTACCCAAGATAATGATTGTGTTATCACTTTCACCTCTAAATCTGTGTCTATCTATGATAATCATACTCATACTCTGTTGTTTCAGGGCCCTTGTAGGGGTGGTTTGTACTCACTTCCTTTAGGTGGTCAGTTGAAGTCAAGTCTTCCATCTAGTCAAGTCAATTTCAAGTGTCTCTCCTCCACTTCAAATAAGTCTTTAGCTCAGCTGTGGCACTTTAGGCTTGGACATCCTTCACATTATGCTTCTTCAAAGTTGTCATCACTTCTCAACACTAAGCTAGATTATTTTGGTGTTCATTGCTCAGATTGTGCTGTGTCTAAGTCTCATAAACAACCTTTTAATCTTTCTGTAACTTGTAGTTCAAAACCTTTTGATTTGATACACAGTGATGTATGGGGTCCTACTCCAATTTCATCTTCTTTATTCAAGTATTATGTAATCTTTGTTGATGATTTTTCAAGGTTCATTTGGGTTTATCCTATTAAGCTTAAGTCCCATGTTCTTTCAGTCTTCAAAACCTTTTACAATATGGTTTTCACTCAATTTGAGGCTAAAATTAAAATTCTGCGTAGTGATAATGGAGGTGAGTATATTAGTCATGATTTTGTCTGGTTCACTCAATCATGTGGTCTTATTCATCAAACTAGTTGTCCTCATACTCCTGAGCAAAATGGTGTTTCTGAAAGGAAGCACAGACACCTAATTGAAACTACTTGCACCCTCTTAAAACATACCTCCTTACCTCACAAATATTGGCTAGATGCTTTGGCTACTGCTGTCTATTTGATCAATCTTTTACCCACCCCTGTGTTAAATAACTCAAGTCCTTTTCAAGTGTTATTTCAATCTTCTCCATCTCTTACTCATCTCTCCCCTAAATCTGAACCTTGTCTCTTCTTAGGATATTGTAACACCTCAAAAGGTTATAAGTGTCTATCCCTAACCTCTCATAAAATATATATATCAAGACATGTCTTGTTTGATGAAACCTCTTTTCCTTTTCAAAATTTGTCTCCTTCTTCAGTTTCTGCTATTTATGACTCTCACTCACTATATGTTGATATTTATGATTCCAAAATTAATCCATACTCTATCTCTTATCCTTTTGATTGCTCAGTTGTTACTCCTCCTCCTAAGTCATCTCCTATTGATCATTCTCCTCTTTTAAATTCATCTGAATTTTCTTCATCTGAGTCATCACAGCCTCACTCTCCTTCTCCTAGTCCTCCTCCTCCACCTAAACATCATATGGTCACAAGACTTCAAACTGGTTCTTTGAAACCTTCTTACAAATGTCAAACTTTGTCACTTACTCCCCAAATTTCTGAACCTACTTCCTATAAAGAAGCTTCCAAGTTTCAATGTTGGCAAAATGCAATACAAGAGGAGTTTAATGCACTTCTCAGTCAAAAGACTTGGGATTTAGTTCCAGCTCCATGTAATCGAACCCCCATTACATGTAAATGGATTTTTCGTATTAAGAAACATGCTGATGGATCAATTGCTCGCTACAAAGCTCGTTTGGTAGCTCGTGGTTTTTTGCAAGAGTTTGGTATTGATTATAATGAAACCTTTAGCCCAGTTGTTAAGCATCAAACTGTGCGTTTAATTCTTTCTCTTGCAGCTTCTTATGATTGGATTATTCATCAACTTGATGTCTCTAATGCCTTTTTACATGGCTCTCTATCTGAAGAAGTGTATATGGCTCAACCACTTGGTTTTGTTAGCTCAGCTCATCCTAACTATGTTTGTAAACTAAATCGATCACTTTATGGTTTAAAACAGGCTCCTCGAGCCTGGTATCAGTTGCTTACTTCATTTTTACTATCTCAGAATTTTGTTGTAAGTTCAGCTGATACATCAATGTTTATACGAGGCTCTAATGATTCTTTGACTATAATCTTGGTTTATGTTGATGATTTATTAGTCACAGGTGCTGATTCTTCTCTTATTGCATCTATAATTCTTGCTTTAAAATCGCGTTTTGCGATGAAGGACCTTGGTCATGTATCGTATTTTTTGGGGTTATATATAATCAAGAACGATTCAGGCTTTCTTGTTAATCAAGCTACCTATGCAAAGTCTATCTTATCTAAAGCTGGTATGCTTGACTGTAAAGCCTCTCCTACTCCTTCTTTAAACAAATATATAGTTCCAACTGTGCATGATCTCAAGCCTTTTGAGAATACATATCTTTTTCGAAGTTTAATTGGTGCACTTCAATATCTTACGATTACAAGGCCGGATATTTCTTTTGCTGTAAATCAACTGTGCCAACATATGCACAATCCTCGTAACATTGGTTATGAAGCATTAAAACGCTTGCTTCGCTATGTTAAAGGTTCAATATATTACAGTATTTCGTTTACTAAATCACCAATTCATCTTCAAGCTTTTTCTGACTCTGATTGGGCAAGTGATACACTTGATTGGCGTTCTACCACCGGCTACTGTATCTTTCTAGGTTCCAATCTCTTATCATGGGGTTCTAAGAAACAGTCAACTGTGTCTCGCTCTTCCACTGAAGCGGAATATCGAGCATTAGCTTACGTTTTAGCTGAATTAAAGTGGATTTCTTACTTGTTGAAAGACTTGAAATTGCCTGTTCAAACTCCTATTTTGGCTTGTGATAATCTCTCAGCTATAGCCTTAGCTTCCAATCCGGTGTTTCACTCTAGAACAAGGCATATTGATATTGATTTCCATTTTGTTCGTGAACAAGTGACCTCCAAAGAGCTTAAGCTTGTTCATGTCTCTACATCTAATCAAGTTGCTGATCTTCTTACCAAGGGACTTCCAGTTGCTACTTACTCTTTTCTAATCTCCAAGCTTCCTCTTCTCACGATGCTCAGCTTGAGGGGGGATGATAAGCAACACACTAAAGGTGTTGCAAATACAGCTAACACTACTTGACAAAAGTTGTTATGCAGTTAGTTGTATGTATTGCGTATCTATATATTCTCTTTGTACTGCTATATATTGAGCTGTAAACACAATACTAAATAATAATACAAAATATACAATTTCTAAAATTCTCTTCTCTTTATCAAAAGGGAATCATGGGTGAGTTTTGATCGGTTTAACATGGTCTGTGACATGCATCTCATTTAATGACATTACATATCCGCAACTTGTTCGAACGACGGAACAAAATACAAGGTATGGCAACGCTCTCTTATTATACGTTTATTGGGTTATAATGTAGGATTTAAGTACATGTTGAATCATGTCCGAAAAACTAAATCAAATTTGGACCCAAAAAACGCAGATGGACTTAGTAGAGGTTTGGTTTCGGCTATTTTATGACACAATTTACGAACTTCAGTGATTATGATAAAGCGCTTAGCGGAGGAACTTGGATGATTCTCGATAGATATTTCTTAGTTAGGGCTTGGGATCTGTAGCTTATGTCGCAAGATGCGTTTATTTCCAAAACAACGGTGTGTGACAAATTACTGTGGTTATATCGTTAATGAATTATACCCTAAAATAACATCCTTAAATTTACTTTAATTTGTATGCTACTAGAAAATAAAGAAAAATTATTCATAAACTGAACTTTGATACCATATTATAACCATATTCTCAATAGGTCAAAATTATAAACTGGAATTTTAACTAACTAGAATGAGGATATGGTAATCTGGTTTTCAAACAAAATGTCCGTCATCTTATGTCTCATAACCTAATCAATTGTAATTTTTTTCTCATTATTATATAAAAAAGTAGTGTTAATATAAGAAGATAAGAAATCAATATCATTATAAAAATATTTATATTTTCTAATGAAACTGGACTATCATATGAACGGTGCATGACAAATTTATGACAACTTTATGTGAGGAGGTGTACTCACAAGAATTTCCAGTTTTCACAATTTCAACTTCTTTTACTAATCATATCACAAAATATCATGCCCCATGCAACATAATTCTTTGTTCATTTCTTATTATGAATGCAATAACTACAATATTATTTGATAAAACTCATCACACTTTTAGGATAAAGATATTATTATTACTCTTATACATTCCATGTTTTAACATATTCTTCGATAAGTTATATATCATTTGACAGTGTTGGTGTTAAGATGAGATTGACTCACAATTAGTTGCAATAAATATTTTGTATTTTGACAAAGAAAAAGTAGACAGATAAGCCATAGTTTGCTATGTTCATGGAATCGAGGAATATCAAAAGAGAATAAAAACATCCTATTAACTAGTTCTTTTTCTAAATGCTGATACTCAAGCAATAAAAAGATACTCAAACAATTAAAAGAATGTGTGTAATGTTTATGAATGAAATCAAGGTCGATCTCAAAAATTTAAAAGTTTTGGATAAAATATTAATTTAGGTTTTTAATAGAAATAATATCAAACTTGAAAAATTATGACAATATTTTTACAGGAGATTTCATGTATTTGAATAATTGAACAAAAATTATGACAAGATTTCATTGTGAATGCCTTTAATTTTAGTTTATAAAATTTTCATTGTCATTATAAAGGGGTCATAAAAAATGTTAAATAATTTTTTAACATGACATCTCATTTTTATTTAAAATAAAAGTTAGATTTGTCTTGTCTTTACAACTAATTGAAAATTTACTTAAAACAATATAATATTATAAATTTTTTATTATCTTGAATATATAAATTCTCTTAAATAAATAGACCTCTATATTGTATTAAAAATATAAATATCAATATAATTTATACTTAAAATAAATAATATTATGACCAACTTATATTAAATAGTTTTATAGAATTATTTTAATAACTTGGTAAATCTAGTAATATTGAATCATTTTAATTCATAGTTAATTTTTCCTATTTAGTTGATTTTTTTTATTGATTGTGATACGTTTTGTGAGTTCTTAATGTTTTGAGTATTGGCATCTAGTACAGATCGATTGTAATATGTATCTCAAAACATTATAGTGAAAAAATTACACCCATCCGTAGAGGTGGACAACAGGAAAGACCTCCCGATAGACTGTCCCGCCCCGGTCCATCTTGGCTCGTGGTCTGGCTCACTCGTCATTTGGACAGACTTGTCTTGGCCCGTCTCGCTACAAAGGTGAGCCAAGTCCGGGCTGGAATTTTTCAAGCCGTTGACCATCCCATACCGTCTAGTCAAATGGTACTGGTCTATCCGTCGTTGGGCCGTCTCATCTCATTTTCATGAATCTTAAACTTTAAATCTTGAGTCATAAATCATAAAGTCTGAACCTCAAACTATTATTTTTAACACTTAATCAGGAAACGTAAAATTTGAAAAATAAACTGAAAAACTAGCAATCATTATCTTATCAACTCTCTTTCTCCTTCATTTCTTCCTACCCTATATGTGTTTATTTATATTCATAGTGATTCTAGTAATCAGTAACATAAATAGATATATACAAAATTCTTCTTTATTTCACACATGCAAGGGTAAATACAACATATTTAATATAAGCATAGAGACAAATGTGTACACAAAATTATAAATCATAAAATATAAATGAAAAATTTGAACCTTGAGCTTTGACCCTTAAACCATGAATCATGCCCTATAAACCTTAAATCTTGAACCCTGGACACATAGACATGAACCTTAAATCTTGAACCATGAAACCTTCAAAACATGAGCCATGAACCTTATATAAAACTTAAAAAATGTATCATTGACTTCGATTTATAATAAAAATGAACAAATTTTTGTTTAGTGTCTTAAAAAACAGGTTTTACCTTGAACCTTGAATCAGAATGATAAACCATGAAATTTCAAACATAAATCTTGAACCATGAAACATGTTGATGACCACAAACTTTGAACCTTGAAGCATGAAACTTACCTCTAACCCTTGACCCTTGAACACTGAAACTTGAACCATGAATCATGTAGTATAAACCCTGAACTTTGAACCTTGAAGTTTGAACCTTGACCCTTGAACCATGAATTCATGCACTATGGACCTTAAACCTTGAACCCTGAAGTACCAACCTTAAACTTTAAATTATGGAACCTCCAAAACATGAGCCATGAACCTCAAATCAAATTTCAAAAATATATCTTCTATTAAATTTATGTAATAAAAATGACTAATATTTTGTATAATGTCTTCAGACACGGGTTATAACTAGTTTTTAAATATGAAACGATGTCGTATTATCTTTAATTATTTATCATTTCTTTTTTGAACTTTCTGTTTCAAATTAAAGTCATATATATCATTATAAATGTTCGAGATATGACTTAATAATTAGCATTGATTTATAAATACCAATAGAAAACTAAGCTTAATTATATATGTAAATATAAAAAGAACTGATAATGTCAGGTATGAATGCTTCCCATTAACAAAGTAACGAAACTATGAGCTGGACTGTCGGCCCGCCTGCCCGGGGTAAGATATATAAAAAAATTACACCGTCCAGTCCCATATAAGGAATATCCAGGCCCTTCTCGGCTCATTAAAGGACAAATCCATGGGATTGTCTCGGCTTGTGGGCTCAAATGCACATCAATACTCATAGGATCTCAACGTGAACATAGGCATTTATGGATGAACCACGATAAATCTCTTGTGTTCTTTATCTTTTTGCACTTTACATACTATTCTTGATTTTTCGGTAATCCTTATCTTTTATCTAATTCGAATCTAGTGTAAACAATTTTACAATATTTGATTTTTATTTTGATTTAATTTAATTAAATTTTTCCTTGGTGGCTTGGGTCTTAATCAGTAAAAATCTCACCTAACTGGTCTTGGAGACACCCACCCAAATACCCCCCCCCCCCCCCCCCCCAAATCCAGTGTTCTCATTAAAGGTTACAAATAAAATTTAAAATTGTATGCCAAAATTTTACAACTTTCCACTACCCATTATATCTCTTTTTTATTTTTAACACTATACATAGTATATTATACGCAATAAATTTAAAACACTTTTCCAAAAAAGGAATGAAGATCTCTGGTGTACTCAGTGAAGCTTCGCATGCCATGGAAGTTTTGTACCATCTCCAGCATGGCCTATTTGTACCAGAAAGGTGACCTCTGGTAGCTAGAGCTTGAATCCTTCTTTGTTCTATCTTCGTCAGCCCATTCAGCGTCGTGGAGAGCTTGAAACCTCTGCGGCGAGACCTTGAAGCCTTCTTCGTTCCATCTCCGACAATAAATCGACGACAAGGAGAGAGCTTGAGTCCTTCTTCTTCTGAGTTGACTCGTTCAATCTCGGGTAGTAGATCGATGAAAGTTTGAAGCCTTCTTCTGCTGAGTTGACTCATTCATGTGTTGGCTCCTTTGTTTTTTGCTCATGAATTCGTGAGTTTTATGATTTATGGTGTTTTCCTGTCCAAGTTAAAGGTGTCTTCGTTTTTGGCTTGTGATTTTTGGTCGTTTGTTTTTGGCTTGTGATTTGGGTCGTTCGTGTGCTCGAGAGCTCTATGTTCTCTGCTCCATTTTCATGCTATGGTGAAAATTGCGGTGATCCTGCGGGCGAGAAGATCACTCAGGTAGATCAACGAGAAAACAGGTTGTTGTCGAAGTCAAAGCTTCTTCTCAACCTTGGACGGAAGCTTATTAGCTCGGCAAATCGCTCCATTAAACTCTGTAAAAACATAGAGAAATGAAAAAAGCAAATGTATAAATTAACGTGTAAATAGCCTCAAAAGTGTTATTTTGCCATTGCTGCTTGTTACAACACTTATAATATAATTCAAGGTGGCTGAATTTTTTGTTTGGGTTCATGATGAGGAAAAAGATTAAAGTATTCTTAGAGCCCGTTTGGGATTGATTATTTTGGGGCTAAAAGCGCTTTTTGATTAAAATTAAAATATTTGTAAAAAATATTAAAAATTATTTTGACATCTAAAATCACTTTAAGTGATTATTTTAATAATCACTAATCTAGTGCTTTTCCTAAAAGTGATTTTAAGAGTGTAAAATATTGCTATGGATCTAAAATCACTTTAAGTGATTATTTCAAAAAGCAATCCCAAACGGGAACTTACTAAATGTTATTTTGTTTCTTCTATAACAGAATATTGATTATTTTGTATAATATGAGGAGTTATAGTGTAATTAATTCAAAAAATTAAATATTTGGACCTATAGTATAACATTTGCAGAACATTGGGACATATACTACAATTAATCGATGAAAAAATGGGGCAATGCTCCAATTCTATTGTGTATGAGTTAAATACAATGTAGGCCCCTATAGGTAAAAACTAAAAAGTGTACTACATGTCTATATTATTGTTATTTTTGATTAATTACCCTATAATCCATATAATATAGACAACAAAATAATCAAACAAACAAAATAAATCAAAATTTGAAAAGATAAGTTTTATAAATTATGGCTGAAGTGAAAATACTGAAAAAACTTGGGGACCATAATGTTTTTTTCTTTTGGCAACGGTATATGGAGTATATGACCATATTGTAGGGTCTCAAGTCTGGTGCCCTTTTTTTAGCTTTCTATTTTATTTTTCTTTCTTACTCGATTTATTTCCATCTACATTCAAAACATTCCTTCTTGAATTCCAATGGTCATTTTCATTTTTGTGTCCCGTTGGTTTTAACTAATGTTGTTGCAAAGGATGGCTCTGGTCACATTAACATAGTACCTCCTGGCCATGTCCTAATGTGGACTGCAATGTCTTCTATTACAGATGATAATGATGGAGTATAAGATCATACATAGAGGCTACCTATGATGCGTCAGTTGAAGGGATGAGAAAGGCGACTTGGGTACAGGGGAATCAGGGGTGAGTTTTGATCGGTTTAACATGGTTGATGACATCTCGTTTGGCGACATTACATATCCGCAACTTGTTCTGACAACGGAACAAAAGTGAAAAAGGTACAAGGTATGGAAATACTCTCTTATTATACACTTATTAGGTTATAATGTAGAATTTAAGTACATGTTGAATCATGTTCAAAAAACTAAATCAAATTTGGGCCCAAAAAACGCATATGGACTAGTAGAGGTGGGGTTTTGGCTATTCTATATGGCACAATTTACGAACTTCGGTGATTATGATAAAGCGCTTAGTGGAGGAATAGTTAGGGCTTGGGATCAGTAATTTATGCCGCAAGATGCGTTTGTTCCCAGAATGACGGTGTAAGCCAGATTACCGTGATTACCGTTAATGAATTATACTGAGGAGATCATTACTTCGTCGGGGAACATCATTGGAAAAATGTCAAAGTCGATCCAATCTAAATTTCAGACAAATAAAACCTTGAATATTGTGTCTGAATTTGTACTTCTATTCAGTTCCCTTTTTTTATACATTTTATACACGAAAAACTTCAAAAAACATCCTTAAAGTTACTTTGTATGCTACTAGAAAACAAAGAAAAAATATTCATACACTGAGCTTTTATACCTTATTATAAACCATAATCGCAATGGATCAAAATCATAAAGTAGACTTTTAATTTACTAGGATGGGGAATTGATAATCTGGTTTCCAAACAAAATGTCTATGAACTTATGTTTGATAACTTAATCAATTATAATTTTTATTTCAGTATATGAAAGAGCGAATGTTAACATAAGAAGATAAAAAATCACTGTCATGATAAAAACATTTGGATTTTCTGATAAAAATGGACTATCATATGAACTGGTGTATGAGAAATTTATGACAGCTTTATGACAACTTTATGTGAGGAGGTGTACTCACAAGAATTCACAAGATTTCCCAGTTTTAACAATTTCAACTTCTTCTACTAATCATATCACAAAAGACCACGCCCCAGGCAACATAATTCTTTGTTCATTTCTAATTATGCAATAACTACATTATTATTATATTAAGCACTAAAGACAGGCTTAGCAAGTGGGGGATGGAAGTGGACAAGATGTGTTGCCTTTGCTTTGAAGAACATGAATCAAGAGACCACTTATTTGTGAATTGCAAATTCACTAATTTGGCTTGGAAGGAGATTGTGCCCTTCATAGTTGGCACAACTCGGGTAATACTTGGGAGGGAAGGCTTGATTTTATGCTTAAGTTTGATGGTAACACCTTAAAAGATACCATATCAAATATTACTTTCCTTAGCTTTCTTTATTGTATTTGGGATGTGAGGAATAAAAATGAGTTTAAGAAGATGCATCCTAAATATGAGGATATTGTGAAAATAGTTGTGAAAGATGTTCAATACACACTTTGGAATAGAAATTTATTTAAGAGGAGTGTTGAGAATATGAGATTGATAGCAAGATGGAAGCTACATGGAGTGCTCAAGGGAGGAGAACAAGAAGATCAAGAAAGATAGCTTGGAGCTTGGACCTAGTATAAGTCTTTAGCAATTGTTGTATAGGGTGCTTTTACTTTGATTTATTTTTCTAACAATGGTTGTATAGGTTGTCTTGCAAGTTGATAGGTTTACTGTCTAGTAAATGTTGTATAGGGTTTGTTTTCCTAGCCATGCTTGTTTTTGAGTAAAAAACAAGTAGGGGTTTAATTTGTACTTGTCATTTTGTGGATATAAAATGGTAGGTTTGATAAAAAAAAAAAGATAAAGATATTACTATTGATATTCTTGTGCATTCCATGTTTTTTTATCATATTCTTCGATAAGTTATATATCATTTGAAAGTGTTGGTGTTAAAGATGATGTTGACTCACAATTAGTTGCAACAAATATTTTGTATTTTTGACAAAAAAAAAAAAAGACACATAAACCATTTTTTTGCTATTTTCATGGAATCAAGGAATATAAAACGAGAATGAGAATAAGAGCATCCTATTCTAGGTTGTGGATTCTTCAAAATTGTAAAAAATCGTATATCGTTAACGAAAATGGAAGCAATTCTTCTCGGATTCACTTGGATTCGTGAATCCTTGAGTCAATGATTTCAGAAGCGTTCGAAAAAATTTGGAAGCGGCGGCATGATTCATTTTAAGAGTAATTTTTGTATTAAAAACTTAGAAAATGCGACCGTTAAAGTTAAATAACTAACTTTTCCAAATTATATAAACTAAAAACATATTCTCAATCCCAACAGAAAGATACAAATAATAGATGAATACAACAAATAAAGTCTACAATAAACGAAAATTGGTCTACGGTAAAATTAGTACTTGTTTATATGAATTTTATATTTACCATTTCATTTAATTTCTTTTAGTTTTGATATTTTAGAATTTTTTTTATAAAAATTGTTACATATATATAGCTGTATTTTTCGTAAATATAAATTTATTGATTATATGTAAATAATATTTTTTTTTGATCGGCAAATCAAACATTTTATTAAAATGAAGATCATAACTGTCAAAACCTTACAACTTTGACCCATAACATATGGGCATTAACCTATTGACTTTACTTAACTATTACACGCATTTGAAATAAAATAGACATTACAAACTATTTTCAAATTAAATACTTAATGTCTATCTATATATGTAAATAATATTTTTAATCAAGTTAAACTTTTAATAATTGTTGGTTTTTAAGTAATTTTTTGTGGATATAATTATAATTAATCATAATAACTATAATCATGTGTCTTCACGAAAAATATGAATTTTTTGAAATTTGTATATTTAAAATATATTAAAATATTATATAATATTGCCGCATCCGCTTCTGAGTAATTTTAAGTTGCCAAATCGTCAAGTTGTATTGCATTGCTTCGCCGCTATGCTTTCGCAATTGTGCAACCTATAAACTTTTTTTTTTCTTAAATGGTGATACTCGAATAACAAACGGAATGTATATTTCATGTTTATAAATTAAATTAAGGTCGATACCAAAATTTTAAAAGTTTTAGATGAAATATTGATTTAGGTTTTTAATAGAAATAATATCAAACTTGAAAAATTATGACAAGAATTTTACAAGAGATTTCTTGTATTTGAATAATTGAAAAAAAACTAAGAAAGTGAACTAATGATGGGTCTAAGAAATTCAAGTTGTTCGTGAATGTTTTTTATTTTAGTTTTATAAAATTTTAATTGTTATTTATAAGGTGATAAAAAATATTTAAAAAACATGACATCTCATTTTTATGTAAAATAAAAGTTAAAATTGTTTCAACCTTACAACTAACTAAAAATTTAGATAAAATAAAATAATATAATAAATTTTTATTATCTTCAAAATATGTATTCTCTTAAATAAATATACCTCTATATTGTATAGAAAATATAAATATGAATATAATTTATATTTAAATTAAAAAATATTATAATTAAGTGTTAATATATTCTAAACTGATGAAATCAGTGTAATAACTTGGTAAATCTAGTAATGCTAAATTATTTTAATTCATAGTTAGCTTTTCCAGTATAATTGATTTTTTTGATTGATTGTTTTACGTTTTGTGAGTTCTTGGTGTTTTGAGTGTTGGTATCTAGAACAGGTCGACTGTAATCTGTAACTCAAAACATTATAGTGAAAAAGCTACACCCATCGGTAGAGGTCGACAACTGGTCGGGCAGCCCGATGGACTGTCCCGGCCCGGTCTATCTTGGCACGTGGCCCGACTCACTCGTTATTTGGGCCGACTTGTCTTGGCCAGTCTCGCTGCATAGGTGAGTTGAGTTCGGGCTAGAATTTTTCAAGCCGTAGACCGTCCCATACCGTTTCGTTAAATGAGACTGACCCTCCCGCCGTTGGGATGTCTCATCTCATTTCCATGAATCTTAAACTTTAAATCTTTAATCATAAATCTATCTTATTAACTCTCTTTCTTCTTCATTTCTTCCTACTATATATGTGTTTAATTATGTTCACAGTGATTCTGGAATTCAATAACATCAACAGATACATACAAAATTCTTCTTTGTTTCACGCATGTAACGTTGAATCAACATATTTATTATAAGCATAGAGACAAATATGTACACAAATTTAAAAATCATGAAATATAAATAAAAATTTGAACCTTGAACTTTGACCCTTAAAGCATGAATTATGCCCTATAAATCTTAAACCTTGAACCCTAGACACGGAAACGTGAGCCTTAAATCTTGAATTTCGAACCACGAAACCATCAAAACATGAGCAATGAACCTTATATAAAAAATAAAAAATGTATTAGTCACTTTAATTTATACAATAAAATCGAACAAATTTTTGTGTAGTGTCTTCAAAAGCGGGTTATACCTTGAACCTTGAATCATGAATGATGAATTATGAAACTTCAGACATAAATCTTGAACCATGAAACGTGATGATACCCACGAACTTTGAACCTTAAAACATGAACCTTACCTCTAATCTTTGACCCTTGAACATTGAAACTTGAACTACTAATCATGTAGTATAAACCCTGAACTTTGAACCTTGACCCTTGAACCATGAATCATGCACTATGGCCCAAAAAACTCAAAACCTGAACCTTGCACCCTGAACCCTGAAGTACCAACCTTAAACTTTAAACTATGAAACCTTCAAAACATGAGCCATGAACCTTAAATCAAATTTAAAAATTACACCTTCGATTTAATTTATATAAAAAAATGATTAAACTTTTTTATAGTATCTTCAGACACGGATTATAACTAGGTTTAAATATTAAACCATGTCTTATTATCTATAATTATTTATCCTTTCTTTTTTGAAATTTCGGTTGAAATTACAGTCATATACATCATTATAAATGTTCGAGGTATGACTTAATAATTAGCATTGCTTTATAAATATCAATAGAAAACTAAGCTTCATTATATATGTGAATATAAAAATAAAAGATAATGGTAGGTACGAATGCTTCCCATAAAAAAATAACAAAAATATGAGCCTGACTGTTAGCCCGCCCTAAGATATATTAAAAATTTACACCGTCCTGTCCTATATAAGGTGTATCCAGGCCTCTTGGCTCGTTAAAGAAAAAATTCGTAGGATTGTTTCGGATCGTGGGCTAAAATGCCCACCAATACTCATCAAATCTCAACGTGAACGTAGGCATTTATTGATAAACCATGATAAATTTCTTGGGTTGTTTATCTTTTTGTACTTTACTATTCTTGATTTTCTGGTAATCCTTATTATTTGTCTAATTTGAATCTAGTGTAAAGAATTTTACAATATTTGATTTTTATTTTTATTAATTTTTTCCTTTGTTACTTGGGTCTTAACCAATAAAAATCTCACACTTTAATCGGATTTTTACCCAACGGGTCTTGGAGACACCCTTATAGAGCCAAGCACCCTCCCACCCAATTCAGTTTTTTTATTAAAGGCCACAAATAAATTTGAACACTATATGCCAAAATTTTACAAATTCCCACTACCCATTATATCTTTATTTATTTTTAACATGAGTAATGATATATACCACCCATATTCATACCACCCAAATACTACCCATGATGTGGCGTGAATTGGTTGGAAGTAGATCTCTAATCAAATCAAGAAAATAAATTGATTATCGAATTTTAACCAACCAATTCATGCCACATCATGGGTGATATACTTGGGTGATATGAATTTGAGTGGTATATATCATTACTCTTTTAACATTATATATAGTAAACTATACACAATAAATTTTAAATCCTTTTCCAAAAAGGGAATGAAGATCTCTATTGTACTCAGTGAAGCTTCCCATGCATAGAAGTTTTGTAACATCTCCGGCATGGCCTTTTTGTACCATAAAGGTGACCTCCGACAGCTAGAGCTTGAATCATTCTTTGTTCTATCTTTGGCAGCAGATCGGTGTCGAGGATACAACTTGAAGCCTCTGTAGCGAGATCTTGAAGCCTTCTTCGTTCCATCCCCGACAATAAACCAGCGACGAGGATAAAGATTAAAGCCTTCTTCTTCTGAGTTAACTAGTTCCAAATCTGGCAGTAGATCGACAAGAGTTTGAAGCCATTTCTTCTGAGTTGACTCGTTTGTGTGTTGGGTTGTTTGTTTTTTGCTCGTGCGAGCTATGTGATTTCTGGTGTTTTCCTGTCCAAGGGGAAATAAAGTTGTCTTCCTTTTTGGCTTGTGATTTATGGTCGTCCGTTTTTGGCTTGTGATTTGGGTCGTTCCTGTGCTCGAGAGCAGGGGCGGAGCTAGGAATTTTTAGTAGGGGGGGCCAAGGGGGTTCGGGGGTAACGCCCCCGAATTTTTTTTTTTGAACTTATTTGCATCGTTGTTCCATATATTATGAAAAAATTGTAAAAGAAACCTTTATATTAGATAAAATTGCACTATAAGTCCTAATACTATTGTTTGTAACTGATTATTCTTTATTTAATACAAAATAACATATATTTTATTGAAAAAAATAAAATAATTATAAGTTTAATAAATTAAATTTTTAAAATTAGAGAATTAAATAAAGATTCTGAAAATTTAGGGGATCAAATGAATGTTTTGTAAATTTAAAGGGGGCCAAATGAATGTTTTGAAAATTTAGGGGGGGCCAAATAAATATTTTTTAAAAATTGAAGGGTAAAATAGCACATTATTAATTATTATTATTTATTTTAACAAAAGAATTTTTTTTTTAAAAATAATAGGGGGGGCCATGGCCCCCCCCTACCCTTCACGTGCCTCCGCCCCTGCTCGAGAGCTTTATGTTTTCTGCTCTATTTTCAGGTTATGGTGAAAATTATGGTGATTCTGCAGGCAAGAAGATCACGCAGGTAGATCAACGAGAAAACAGGTTGTTGTCGACGTTGAAGCTTCTTCTCAACCATAGATGGAAGCTTTTTTTGGGTGGCTAATTGTTTTTCTATACTCAATAGTATTATGAACAAAGTTGTCAAATGTTTTTGTGAGCTCCTCAACAACATTATGTTTTCTTAAATACCTTCCCTCACTTAGTTCTTTGGGGAAGAACACTCAATTCTTTCCATTTGCCTTTTCTTTTTCTAAAGCTTATGTTTTTCTTTTCATTTCCTTTTAATGCTGAAATGGACGAAAGGAGTAGTATTTTCATTTTCCCTCAGCAACTTATGTTTATTGGAGGGTAGGATTTTTTGTGTTATTCAAATGTAATTTTGTTATTATTAAAATATAAATTATTAAAATATAAATTATGAATATCATTGCTTATATTTCTTTTTTCAATTTTAAATTTTCAAGTCTACTCAACAATTATCCACTGAGTACTCAGTGTTTTTGGACCACAGTCAGGAAATTCATTCAACATACTAAGTGTTTTCCCCAATACATCAGTAAAATTCACTGATACTCAAATGAATTTTCCCCAATACTCTGTGAATATTCCACTAATACTCAATGAATTCGCTCGAGTACTCAGTAAAATATTCTAGCACTCGATAAAATATCCGAACACTTAGTTAAATTTCTGAGCACTCAATAAAATCTCTGAGCACGTAGTAAAAGCTCCGGCGTTGGTCGACGGTGGTTAGTGGGCGGTGGTTGAAGCTGAAAAAGAGTTGATATGCTTAATGCTACTTGTTTTTTGTCTTTATATGATTTTTATTACTTGAGGATATTCTAGTATTTGATTACCCATAAAATTGGATAGTAATCTCTTCTGAAAAGAATCTACCCACATGTCAATCACCGTAACTTTTTTTTTTTTTTTTCAAAATCAGATTAAAGAAAACAGAAAAGGGGTAAAAAAATTGAGTTTTTTACCGCGTCTTGAATAATTTTTTTGTTCGAACTTTACCGCGTCAAAGCAATGATAAGATGTAATGATCAAGCCCAATTGTAAAACCCATGAAAGAGTAAATTAATATAAATAAAGCCCAACATATAAGCCCATTACAGCCCACATTAGACTAGTGGTCTATTTAAAGCCTCTTTTTTTCAATTTTCAGATTTTTTTTTTCTTTCTAATAGTAAATCACTTTCAAAACACCTGAATTCTCCTAAGAAGAAAATAAATCCAAACACAAGCATTTCGTAAAAGTTCGTGAAGAGGTAAATTGAATTAAGTTTATTATGAACGTCGAATTCTTGTTTTTTTGGTGCTTTACTAAATTCCTGAAATTTGAATAAATTGAGTATTGAAGCTGTTCAAGCATGTGTTATAGAGTTATATTTGCTACTTTTTTTGAGATTATAGGGACTAAAACTGCAATTTACCCTTAATAATAAGCAAAAAAGCATAACTAATAGCTTCGATTGTAATATATTGTTCCCAAATTAGCTTTAATGGGGGACTTAGTGTAGTTTTAAAATGCCAATTTTAACCTTAGACAGTAAAATTAAATGCATTTTGAATATTCTACTGTACTTGTAAATTTCAATTAATTGCACCTTTAGTGTTTGTGTTATGTTTTTTTTTTTTTTTTTTTTGTCCAAGTTTGTGTTATGTAGAATAGCCAAAAGATTCCACTTTGTTATACCATACTTTGCATCATCAGTCCCTATTATGTTTTGCTTCTTAATACAAGGACCAATCTTGCAATTTACCGTATAATCTTATTTACCTTCATTTTTTCCCAATCTATTGTGTTAATAACACTATTAGTCCCTTTGTTACTCTAAATACCAAATATACCCCTAACCTTGCGAACATACCCCTCAACAGGGACTAAACAGCAATTAATTTTGCAGGTACGAATTAAAAAATGGCGAAACAATCCCTATTTCTAGAAGAATGGCTAAAACTACACAGCGGGGTTAAAATCGTCATTTCACAACAAGTAACACCAGCTCAATCCATCATAAAAGCATGGGCAAATCTTCGCGAATCTTTACAAAATTCCTCTTTTACCCCTCATAATCTTCAAGATTTACACACACTTATCAACTCTCAATCATCTCTTTACGTAGCTGATCCACAAGTAAAACTCATAATTACCATTTTAACCTCACCAAATCTCAATTTACCAACTAATTCTTACCCTTTATTCCTTAAACTTATCTATATTTGGACAAGAAAATCCTCAAAACATTCCTCTTCAATTCTCGAAACTCTGGGCCCACTTTTAAATCAAATTTCTAACAAATTTCAGACAAATAAAACCTTAAATTTCATGTCTGAATTCATACTTTTACTCGGTTCTATCTCTTATATACCTTCAATACACGAAAACTTGCAAAAAACATCCTTAAACTTACTTATTACATTACTTTCAAACAATGAAATATTATCCGAGGACCAAATAGCAAATATTCTAGCAGGTATAGGGTATAGTTTATCTTCCTCTTCAATAACTCATTTCCCTTTAATCTTGCACACCCTTTCTGTAATATCAAGTAAAAACGAAGGGTATTTCCGTAATCTTTCATACTCATTAATGATCCTTCATTTATTCGAATGGATTATATCAAACCTATTTATTTCAAATAATAATAAAATCAATCTTCTCAAAATCGAAATATTCGAAAAAATAAATCCCGATTTTTTAATATTAATGATAGGGTCAGGTATATTACGCTATATAAATAGATTCCATTCAAATAAATTCACAGATTTCAAAGCTTTAATCGAAGAAAAATTCGAAATAATCTCTAAAAATTTAATTTCAAAAATCGAATTTTCAAATATTTCAAAAAACGATTCGTTTCTTTTGAAATGTATCTCCTTAGCTTTAGCTAAAAGTGGGCCCGTTTCATATAGTTCATCTCTTCTATTATGTGTTACGTACACTTTATTATTCGAAATCTTTTCTTTAAATAAAATATATGTTGAATTAAACCTTAAAGAGCATATAAACAGTGTGATTTTTAAGGAATCAGGTACAATAACACGTATATTATGCGATATGTATGTATTATCGGATAAAAAAACTCGAAATATAATCGAAAATATGATATATGAGTTTTGTGAAGAAGTGTATATAAAACATAGAAGAGTAAAATTAATGGGTTTGAAAAAAATTGATGAGGTGGAAAAAATAATGGAATCTGGGTTTTTAATGGTGGTGATGTTTTGTTATGGTGTGATTAAAATGAAGGAAAGTGAAAAGGGTATTTTGGTAAAAGTGTTGGTTATGTTTTCTTGTGTGGAGTATTTTAGAAGGGTAAGATTGGGAGAATATATTGATACGATTCGAAGTGTTGTGAAAAGTGTTAAAGAAGATGAAGAAATTTGGAGGTTTTTTGTTGAATCTATGCCTTGTTATGATGATTTGATTAAGAATAATGGTAATTTACTTTTTTACCCTTTTTGCAATTTAGTCCTTTGTCTTGTGATAATGTTAGTTTTTTTTTTTGGATTTTTATTAGATTATAAGTGTTAAATATATGTGGCGAAAGTTGCACTGTAGGTCCCTATGTTTGCCGAGTTGATTTCACTGTAAGTCCCTATGCTATGCAAAAGTTGCATTTAGGTCCCTATATTATGAAAAATTGCACTTAGGTACCTATGTTATGGAAAAATTGCACTTAGGTACCTATGTTATGGAAAAGTGGAACTATAGGTTGCTATATTATAAAGAATGGCACTAGAAGTCCCCATATTATGAAAAATGGCACTTTGGTCCCTATATTATGAAATAATTGCAATATAGGTCCCTATGTTATGCAAAAATTGCACTATAGCTCCTTATATTATGCAAAAATTGCACTATAGGTCCTTAGATTATAAAAAATGGCACTGTAGGTCCCTATGTTATAAAAAATGGCACTACAGGTCTCTATGTTATGGAAGAATTGCAGTATAGGTCCATATGTTAATGAAAAAATTGCAGTACAGATCCCTATGTTATGAAAAAATTGTGCTATAGGTCCTTATTTTATGAAAAGGGTGCACTATAGGTCCCTATGTTATGAAAAATGGCACTATAGGTCCTTAGATTATAAAAAATTGCACTGTAGTTCCCTATGTTATGAAAAATGGCACTACAGATCTCTAAGTTGGGAAAAAAAATTGTAGTACAGGTCCCTATCTTATGAAAAAATTGAGCTATAGGTCCTTATTTTATGAAAAGGTTGCACTTAGGCTCCTATGTTATGAAAAATTGCACTTAGGTCCCTATGTTATGCAAAAATTGCACTTAGGTCCTTATATTATGCAAAATTGCTCTTAGGTCCCTAAGTTATGGAAAAAATTACATTATATGTCCCTATTCTATGAAAAATCGCACTGTAGGTTCATATGTTATGCAAAAATGTGACTGTAGGTCCCCTATGTTATATGAAAACTGCACTATAGGTCCTTATTTTAATAATGTATGATATGTTTTTTTTTTTTTGCAGATTGTAAGGACTATAAATGGTATAAAGATGAAGTTCAAACAGCTCGGATTTTATTTTACCTTCGAGTTATTCCAACTTCTTCTCAATATTTACCAGTTACTACTTGTAAAAAAATCGTGGCTCCAATTATGTTCTTGTATCCTTAAACCATGTTTCGTATTTACTATATATCTCAGGGACCTATAGTGCAATAAGACACCCTTAACATATGTTATAAATTAGATATTTAAACCATCCAAATGAAAAAGTGAGTAGAGCTTCACATACAATGTTTGTGTCTTTATTATCTTCAGGAAAAGATGATCAACTTAAAGAACAACTTGTTTTTTATTACATGCACAGATCTTTAGAGGTAATTTTTTTTAAATTATCGTTATTTTTGTTGTTTCTATAACAAAATATATGACTACTTATAGTGTTTATTAACCAAAAGAAATCATTTTTTGCAATATTTTTTCAAAAATTATGGTTTAGGGACCTATAATGCAATACTTTCATAATATAGGGACCTATAGTGCAATTTTTTGTATAACATAGGGACCTAAGTGAAACTTTTGCGTAACCTAGTGACCTACCGTGCATTTATTTCATAATATAGGGACCAAAGTGACATTTTTTCCATAATATATGGACCTATAATGCCATTTTTTCATAACATATGGACCTACTGTGCAACTTTTTCATAACATAGGACCTGCAGTGCAATTATTTCATAACATAGGGACCTACAGTGCAATTATTTCATAATATAGGGACCAAAGTGCCATTTCCCCATAATATGGGGACATATAGTGCCATTTTTTCATAACATATGGACCTACAATGCAATTTTTCATAACATAGGACCTAAGTACAACTTTTTCATAACAAAGGGACCTACGTGCAATATTTGCATAATATAGTGAAATAGATCAATTATATAGGTACCTAAGTGCAATTTTTTTGCATAATATAGGGACCTATAGTGCAATCAACTCAAAAAAACCTGATTATATTATCATTTATTGGTAATTTAGGGATATCCCGAAATTACCCCTTATGAGGGATTGGCTTCAGGAGTAGCGACACTAGTTAAACAACTTCCGGCAGGAAATCCGGCGATATTTTATTCAATACACAGTTTAATTGAGAAAAGTAAAGCCTTATACGGTGGTTTAAAAGATTCTCCGGTGAATAATTTATGGAACTCCGATGATGAAGTTGAAGAATTGACACCGTTAAAGAAATTACTTAATTTGATTACTCAATTACTTTCTCTCGTTGATATTCAGGTTATTTAATTACTCTTTTCTCCCTTTCTTTTTTACGCGGTTTTACAATTTAGTCCCTTATCTTTGTGAAACTAACATTTTAGTCCGTTATCTTGTGAAATTAACAGTTTAGTCCCTTTGTTTTTACATGGTTCTACAATTTAGTCCCTTGTTTTGTGAAATTAACAGTTTCGTCCCTTATTTTGTGAAATTAACAGTTTTTTTCCCTTTGTTTTTAGGTTTTAAAATTTAATCCTTTGTTTTGTGAAATTAACAGTTTAGTCACTAATCTTGTGAAATTAATAGTTTAGTCACTCATCTTGTGAAATTAACATTCTAATCCCTTATTTTGTGAAATTAACAGTTTAGTCCCTTGTTTTGTGAAATTAACAGTTTAGTCCCTTATCTTGTAAATTAACATTTTAATCCCTTATTTTGTGAAATTAACAGTTTAGTCCTTATTTTGTGAACTTTAACATTTTAATCCCTTATCTTGTGAAGTTAACGTTTTAATCCCTTATCTTGTGAAATTGAAATTTTAGTCCCTTGTTTTGTGATATTAACATATTAGTCCCTTATCTTGTGAAATTAACAGTTTAATCCCTTGTCTTGTGAAATTAACAGTTTAATCATCCCTTGTCTTGTGAAATTAACAGTTTAGTCACTTATCTTGTGAAATTAACAAATTAACAGTTTAGTCCCTTATCTTGTGAAATTAACAGTTTAGTTCCTTGTTTTGTGAAATTAACAGTTTAGTCCCTTATTTTTGTGAAAGTAACCATTTAAGCCCTTATCTTGCAATTTTGGTCCTTTATCTTTCTTTCAATTTTGTGATAATGTTAGTCCTGACTTTGCACTTTTCATGATTAAACAAAACAATTTTTTTTTCTTTTTTTATGGTGCCTCTGAATATTTAGAATTTTTCAATTAGCCCCACTACTTCTAAAATATGTCTTATTAAGGTTTATTTTATTATATTTGTATTCACTATGCATATATATATATAAATATTTTTAATATAAATATAAGTTATCTTGTATAATAAAGGGACTTATACTAGAATATTTTCATAATATAGGGACCTATAGTGCAATTTATTTTCATAATATAGGGACCTATATTGCAATTTATTCTCATAATTTAGGGACCTATAGTGCAATTCTTTTCATAATTTGTCATATTAGCTTGATTTTCTTTGCAAACTTCTTTTGCTAGTTGATATTCAGGTAAATTTACCCATTTGGTCCTTTATCTTTGTGTAGTTTGATAGTTTAGTCCCTTATGTTGTGAAAGTTACAATTTGATCCCTTGTCTTTCAAGTTTGTGACAATGTTATCCATTTTGTTACCATGGAGTCCCCCCTGAGTTTTGGGGGACCCTAAAAATTTTCATTCAAAAAAAAATTACATTTTGGTCCCCAAGTTTTCAGAATGTTCACTTGGGCCCCAAGTTTTGATTTATATTGTTTGTATGGATGTTTTGTTGTTTATATGATAAAATATACGTTATTTTGTACGTATAGGGACCTATAGTGCAATAGATAAAAAAAACTTATATATAGTACAAGTAGTACAAGTTTTGTATAATATAGGGACCTAAAGTGCAATTAACTCCAAAGAAAAAAAATCATTGTCCTCGAATTTTTTCCAGCTTAATTGCACTATAATTCCCTATATTATAAAAAATTTCTCTATAGATCCCAATATTCATTTTTTTAAAATTAATTTTACACTTTTAAGTCCATATAGTATATAAAATAATCTATAAATTATTATAGAAAAAACAAAATACATTTAGTAAGGGTATTTTAGTCTTTTACACATCATGGCCCTCCTTAAAAATTTCTGCTTCTTTGCATTGTATTATAAGGGTTTTCACTTTTAGTGTATTTTAGTCTTTTTCTCACATTTTATTACATTTCTTCAGGTTTTACCAAGTTTAATGAAGCAATATGCGGAGCTAATTACTGAACTACCCTTAGATGGTCAAAACATGGTTCTTGATGAGTTACACCAACACGTGGCAGAATCTGATGATGTTACACGTAAGCCCACATTAGTTTCTTGGGTACAATCACTATCTTACCTTTGTTCTGAAAGGGTAAAAAGGGAATTAAACATGGTTTCGGATAATAATACTAGTTTATTAAGCTTAAATAGAATTTATGCAAGACTTTGAGTTGTAAAGTTGATTAATGAATGTATGTGTAGGTTTTAAAGGTGATAAATAAGTGTAATTAAAGTTGTTTTAAATTGGAAATTAATTGAATTTTTAATTATTTGTTGTGTTTTATGGTTTTTAGACAATTTAAGTACTAAATACCCTTGAAAAAAGATTATTCAACTTCTGTTAGGTAATCATTGTGAAAATCAAGTTAATTCAATAAATAACCGTAACTTAAACATAGATGATAATAAATCATTATGTTCAATAGCTAATTACTATTATAAAACGAGTATTAATTCGACATAAAACCTTAATTATCAAGTCCTAGGGTTTCATTATCAATTTCAAGCTACAAAGTAATTAGCTTATAAGAAATATAAAGACATATAAAGACAATCATAATATTTGAATTTAGCATACAAATTTTTTTATAGGAAAAGAAGAGTTACAACTTTTGGTGTGTAAAGATAATGAATGTTTGAAGATGGCCCAAGGTCTCTTCTTTTCTCCCAAGTTCTCCCTTATTAATGTTTTGCTCCCATGATGAATTATGAGTGAATGATAAGAGACAAGGAAGTAAAAGCTTTATATATGCTCCTAATTTCTTGGATCTCACTTCAAGTGGACTGATCCATGGGTTAATCTCTCTAAAAAGGCCTATCCATTTAAAATTCCCATTTTTTGAACAAAACTGTACTTTCGGGTCAGGCTGGCTAACGGACCGGACCGGACCGGTCAACGTGAGAACCGGACCAGATCGAAAGTCAACGTAGGCACGGACCGGAACCGGACCGGTCCACAAGTTACTGGACCGGTTTTTGACTTTTCTAAAAATATTGGGGACCGGACCGGAACCGGTCTGATAATTTTTTTTATTTTTTTTATTTTTATATTTCATTGGTTTAATTTAGTTCTTTAGGCTTTTAGCCCACTTTGATTTAGCCCATTAGCCCACCCCCTTACCATTTCATCCCAACCCAATTAAACATAACACCCTTAACCCATTAAACCCAACCCAAAACCCATTAAAAAAACCCGCTAAGAACCGGACCGGACCCGGAACCGGTTTAAGCGGTCCCCTTATTGGTCCGGTTCTCGCCTCCATGAATATTAGTAACGGACCGGACCGGAACCGGTAGCGTGGGACCGGTAAGCCGGACCGGACCGATAAGGTCCAGGTCCGCTAGGTTTCGTTCCGGAACCGGTCCGGACCGACCGTTAGCCACCCTGACTTTCGAGCCACTAAAAGAAGCATACCAACTTTATCCGGATTTCAAATCTCGCTTAATTTTTTTCGCATTCGTCTTTTCAAGTTCTTTTGAACGATCTATCATATAGCTACTAATTCCTTTCAGATTGTCGGTCGCATCGATTTGAAGTTGCAAGGTTGTTGTAAATTACATTTTCGTTGGTGCCCAAGTGAATTCTTGACTTCCACAGTCATATTTTGGTCTTTTAATGATTTGTTGAATGTTCCTCTACGGTTCTTTGATATAGACCCAACGTGCTTCTAAGAGTTTCACCTATAATACACAATACACATCAAATGCTCCGAAAACACCTCAATGATGTATTTTTGAGTTTGGATTAAGGTTTATGGCTCATGTTTTGAAGGTTTCATAGTTCAAGATTCAAGGTTGATACTTCAGGGTTCAGGGTTTAACATTCATAATGCATGATTCATGGTTCAAGGGTCAAGGTTCAAACTCCAAGGTTCAAAATTCAAGGTTCGGGGTTCAAGGTTCAAGGTTCATGTTGCATTATTCACTGTTCAAGTTTCAGTGTTCACTGGTCAAGGTTTAGCTTTAAGGTTCATGGTTCATGGAAAGATAAAAAAAATTTCGTTGACAAGAGTCGAACCGAGGTCCCCTGCGGTGGAACTTAGACAACATAACTGTTGGGACGACAACAAATTAAAGTAATGTTGTCAGCATGGATCAAACACGGTATCTTTAGATGGTTATTGGAGTGATTTAAGGATGTTTATGAAAATAATTAATATAATTTATATGAATGAGTTGATATGACCGTTTTTTATGTAGAGTGTCTGAATCATTTAGAAAAAATTTATTTTTTTATATAGATAATAGAGAATTGGTTATTTAAGATTATTAACTAAAATAAATTTCATGATATAAAGTAAATGGAATTAATTAACATTTAATGCATATAAGGATAGACTCCCAACCGTTTAATTATTATGTCCAGCATTTTATTCAACTAATGAAATGTTAGAACAAAAAATTATATATTAAAATAATTGAATGATGTTGGTACAACAAACTCATGGAGGAAATAAAACAATTTAAAGTCAGAATTGTAATATAAATTGTATTGATAAAACCTTTAAATATGATGGCATTTTTAAGTAGTTTATCGATTATAAATTATGTAAAAATATTAAAAAATGGGTTTATGTGTGGTTGTGTAGGTATACAACTCTAGAGAAACGAGACGAGATGGCTCAACGGGCAGGAAGGTCTGGTCTCGTTTGACGAGACGCTATGGGATGGTCCACAACTTGAAATTTTTTTAACCCAAAATCGAATCACCTATGTAGCAAGACGGGACAAGACAAGTCGGCCCAAAGGACGAAGAGCAATGCTATATATCACCCCTTTTTGCTTTACCCATTTATCACCTCCTATGTGTTATCTAATGTGGCATTAAATAATGGAAAGAGAAAATAATCATTTAAGAAAGAGAAACGTTTTTATTGGTGTTTAAAACCTCCACATAGGAGGTGATACATGGGTGAAGTAAAAAAGGGTGATATATATCTTTACTCAAGGACGAATGGGGTGGGTCATGTGCCAAGATGGATCGGGCCAGGACGGTCCATCGACTTGCTGATCCCGATGTCCATCTCTACCGATAAATATAGCCCTTTTTACTATAATTTTTCGAGTTATGGATCACAATCGATCTATTCAAGTTAAGAACTCACAAAACATATCACAATCAATCAAAATAAACCAACTATGTTGAAAAAGCTAAGTATGATTTAAGATGATTTATTAGTACTAGATTTATTAACGTATTACAATGATTTTCTACCAGTTTTAAATACATTGACACTATTTAATATAAATTGATCTTAATATTTTTTTTTTTAAATATTAATTATATTTATATTTTTTGTGGAATATAGAGATTTATTTATTTAAGAGAATATATTTATAAGATAATAGATATTTTATAATATTATATTATTTTTAATTAAGTTTTTTAATTAATTGTAAGATTGAGACAAATTTAATTTTTGTTTTAAATGAAAATGAGATGTCTAGTTAAGCAACAATTAAATATTTTTCTTATCACTTATAGGTGAAAATCAAAATCCAATATATAAATAAATAAGGACATTCACAATGAATATTAGTGGAACTTAAACCCTTTAATTCGAATTTCTTAGACCCATTATTGGTTCACTTTCTTAATTTTGTGTACAATTATTCAAATACATGAAAGTTCTTGCAAAATTTTTGTCATAATTTTCAATTTTAATATTATTTCTACTATAAATTAAAATTAAATTTTCATCCAAACTTTCAAAATTTCGAAATCAACTTGATATCATTGTATATTTTTCTATCTCTAGGCATTACTATCTAGAAACAAAAAACTTCAGGTATTTCTTGATTCCATGAAAATATTAGAAAAATTGTATACGTGTCCATTTTTTTTAAAAAAGTATAAAAAATATATGAAGTATTTGCTAAAAGATCTGATTATCAAATTAAACTTTTAATAATTTATTTAATAAAAAAATTATAATAGAATAATTATTTATAGAAAACATCTCCTTCATATTTTTTAATTTTTATACCTTTACTATCTTTATTATTAAATATATTTTTTTTTTTTTAATATAATATTTATTTTTAAATATTAAACAAATAATAAGGTATTCTACCACCACCACCATTACTATGTATTTAACCACCACTACAACCATCACAACTATCACCACCTCCACCACCACAACCACAATCACCACCACCACCTACTACTAATAAATATTAATTTGATTTATTCAAATATAAAAAAAATTATTTTTTTAGAATTAGTTATGACGATTTTAAAATAATTTCACGGATGCGCGCGTGTTTATTAGTTTTTTTTTTAATTATTGTAAAGGTATTTTGGGTTGAGACATTTTTTTTATAAAGAATCTTATTCTAGGTATTTTTTTATTAATAATTTTTTTAATAGATATTTTTTATTATTGGCTTAAGATGTATTTCAACTAATTTTAGTCAATATCATCATAACACTTTCAAATGATATATAATTTATCGAAGAATATACTAAAAACGGATGTATAAGAATATTTATAGTAATATCTTTATCCTAAAGTATAATGAGTTTTATCTTTCTAATAACAACGTAGTTGTTGCATTCATAATCAGAGATGAACAAAGAATTATGTTACATGAGGCATGATCTTTTGTGATATGATTAATAAAAGAAGTTAAAATTTTACAAATTGAGAATTCTTGTGAGTACACCTCCGTGCATAAATTTGTCATGCACTAGTTTATATAACAGGTCCAGGTTTATTAGAAAATATAAATATTTTTATAATGATATTGATTTCTTATCTTATTATAATAGCATTAGTTCTTCCATATACTGAGAAAAATATACAATTGATTAGGTTATCAAACATAAGTTCACAGACATTGAGATGGTAAAGGGTAAGAATTAGGTGGTAAATTGAGATTTGGAGAGGTTAAAATGGTAATTATGTGTTTTACTTATGGATCAGCTATTGTAAAGAGATGTTTGAGAGTTGATTAGTGTGTGTAAATCTTGACGATTATAAGGAGTAAAAGAGGAATTGTGTAGTGATTCTCGAAGATTTGCCCATGCTTTTATGATGTTTTGAGCTGGTTTTACGGTTGTGAAATGACTGTTTTACCCTCACCTTGTATTTTTAGCCATTCTTTTAAGAATCGTGTTGGTGATTGTGTTTGTTTCGTCGTTTTTTGATTTGAACCTGCAAAATTAATTGCTACTGAGTCCCTGTTGAGGGGTAAATTCGCAGGGTTGGTGTATAACAGTATAATCAGGGGTATATTGGCTATTTAGCGTAACAAAGGGACTAGTAGTGCTATTAACACGAAGAATTAAGCTAAAAATATATCTATAAAAAAAATTATGAGAAAACATTAAGGTGAGTAAAACTATACGGTAAATTGCACTATTGGTCCCTGTGCAAAGCAGAAAAACATTATAAACCCCTTGTCAGGGACTGATGATGCAAAATTTTGGAATAACGAAGTGGCATTTTTGGTTATTGTACATAACACAAGCACTAAAGGTGCAATCAACCTAAAGTTATATGTAAGGTAGAATATTTAAAATGCATTGAATTTCACTGTCTAAGCGTATAAATTAGCATTTTAACACGAACACAGACTTTAGGGGAACAATTTATTATAATCGAAGCTATTAGCTATGGGTTTTTTATTATCATTAAGGATAAAATTGCACTATTAGTCCCTGTATTCTCAAAAAAGTAGCAAATACATACACCAATAGGCTAAAACGCATGCTTGAAAAGTTTCAATATGCAATTTATTCACAAGTAATATTCAAATTTCAGGAATTAAGTAAAGCACACAAAGAATAAGAATAATCATAATTCTTAATAAATTTGATTTAATTTACCTATTTATGAACTTTTACAAAATGCTTGGCCTTTGATTTATTTTCTTCTTAGAAAAATTTAAGTGTTTTGAAAGTGATTAAAATCAAAATCTTCTGAAAATTGAAAAATATGCTATGAATAGTAGCTCCAATCACAATGATTTTGAACAGTATTGGGATTATTAAAGAACAAGGACCATTGTGCAAAATTGGTGTACAAGTAGGTTAATTATTATGATCAGTAGCTAAATACATGTAAAAGGAAGGTGTAAAATTCAAATATCTATATACTTGTTTTGTTTGTGATAACCTTTACTACAAGTCTAAATGTGTGTTGAAGGACTAAAAAGTTTTCAAAAAGAGTAAATCCCAGTATAATTAGAAACCAAAAAGCCTCTCTTCGTATCAGAAAATAAAAGATAACATGATTTCTGAATACCGAAAAACGACTTGATTGTATAAAGGTTTTATTTAATTAACATTATACATTACAAATTAACAAACATAACAAAGAGCTTAATAGTATGTATAACACATTGATCCTCAACCCTTCATGAATCCTCCATTTCATCCTCAACCTCATGAGATGAGTTCTCTTTGGGGAAGAACTCTTCATTAGGATACATCTTTTCACATTGTCAATACAACAATTCAAAGTCAAAATTGTAATATAAATTGTATAGATAAAAACTTTAAATATGATGGCATTTTTAAGTAGTTTATTGATTATAAATTATGTAAAAATATTGAAAAATGGGTTTATGTGTGGTCGTGTGGGTATACGACTCTAGAGAAACGAGACGAGACGGCTCAACGGGCAAGAAGGCTGGTCTCGTTTGACGAGACGCTATGGGATGGTCCACGACTTGAAATTTTTTTAACTCAAAATCAACTCACCTATGTAGCAAGACGGGACAAGACAAGTCGGCCCAAAAGACGAATGTGGTGGGTCACGTGCCAAGATGATCGGGCCAGGACGCTCCATCGACTTGCTGATCCCGTTGTCCATCTCTACCGATGATAGCCCTTTTTACTATAATATATCGAGTTATGGATTACAATCAATCTATTCAAAGTTAAGAACTCACAAAACATATCACAATCAATTATAATAAATCAAGTGTGTTGAAAAAGCTAAGTATGATTTAAGATGATTTAGTATTAAGTATTACAATGATTTTCTACCTGTTTTAAATACATTAACACTATTTAATATAAGTTGATCATAATATTTCTTTATTTTTAAATATTACTTAAATTTATATTTTTTTTATGTAATATAGATATCTATTTATTTAAGAGAATAACTATTTATAAGATAACAGAAATTTTATAATATTATATTACTTTTAATTAAGTTTTTTAATTAGTTGTAGGATTAGGATAAATTTAATTTTTGTTTTAGATAAAAATAAAATGTCAAGTTAAAAGCAATTTAATATTTTTCTTATCACTTATAGGTGAAAATCAAAATCCAAAATATAAATAAATAAGGACATGCCCACTGAATATTAGTGGAACTTAAACCCTTTAACTCGAATTTCTTAGACCCACTTTCTTAATTTTTGTATTCAATTCAAAAACATGAAATTTCTTGCAAAGTTCTTGTCATAATTTTCAATTTTAATATTATTTCTACTAAAAATTAAAATTAAAGTTTCATCCAAACTTTCAAAATTTCGAAATCAACTTGATTTTATTGTATTCTTTTTCCATCTCTGGGCATTACCTATAAGAAATGAAAAATAATCAACCGGAGGTTCTTGTTTTTCTTCTGGTATTTCTTGATTTCATGAAAATAGCAAAAAAAATTATACGTGTCCATTTTATTTTTTAAAAATACAAAAGATGTATGGGGTATTTGTTTAAAGATGTCTAATAAAAGTACTTAATTATTTAAATTAAATTTTTAATAATTTATTTAATAAAAAAATGCCTAATAGAACAATTATTTATAGAAAACATACCTTTTATATTTTTATACCTTTACTACCTTTATTATTAAATATATTATTTTATTTTTAATATTTATTTTATTTTTTATATAATATGTGTGTTAAATATTAAACAAATAATAGGGTATTTCCACCACAACCATCACCACCTCCACCACCGTAACCACAATCACCTCCACTACCTACTACTAATTCCATCACACACGCGCGCCCGTGAATTTTTTTTAACATCGTCATAACTAATTCTAAAAAAATCAGAAAAATAAAAATTTGTATTTTTGGATAAAGCAAATTAATATTTACGTCTATGATTTTTTTTTTTCGCAGACACGAATTTTCATGTTTAAAACATGAAATTCACTGTTTGAAATGGGGATTTTTTCCCGTAGACAAACATGAAATTCCGTGTCTGCAAAAAGAAAATCGAAAAGAATCAAAAAATTACAAAAAGAATCATAAACATAAATATTATTTGATTTATTCAAATATATTAAAAAATTATTTTATTTTTTTTAGAATTAGTTATGACGATTTTAAAAAAAAAATTCATGGACGCGTGTTTATTAGTTTTTGTTTTTTTTTTTTAATTACTATTTGTAGGGGTTTTTTGGGTTGAGATGTTTTTTTTATAAAAAATCTTATTCTAAGTATTTTTTTATTAATAATTTTTTAATAGGTATTTTTTTATTAATAATTTTTTTAATAGGCATTTTTTTTATTATTATTATGTATTCCAACTAATTGTGAGTCAATAACATCATAACACTTTAAAATGATATATAATTTATCGAAGAATATACTAAAACAAGAATGTATAAGAATAGTTATAGTAATATCTTTATCCTAAAGTATAATGAGTTTTATCTTTCTAATAACAACGTAGTTGTTGCATTCATAATCAGAGATGAACAAAGAATTATGTTACATGGGGCATGATCTTTTTGTGATATGATTAGTAGAAGAAGTTAAAATTTTACAAATTGAGAATTCTTGTGAGTACACCTCCGTGCATAAATTTGTCATGCACTAGTTCATATAACAGGTCCAGGTTTATTAAAAAATATAAATATTTTTATAATGATATTGATTTCTTATCTTATTATAATAACATTAGTTCTTTCATATACTGAGAAAAATAATCAGTTGATTAGGTTATCAAACATAAGTTCACAGACATTGAGATGGTAAAGGGTAAGAATTAGGTGGTCAATTGAGATTTGGCGAGGTTAAAATGGTAATTATGTGTTTTACTTATGGATCAGCTATTGTAAAGAGATGTTTGAGAGCTGATTAGTGTGTGTAAATCTTGAAGTTTATAAGGAGTAAAAGAGGAATTGTGTAGTGATTCTCGAAGATTTGCCCATGCTTTTATGATGTTCTGAGCTGGTTTTACGGTTGTGAAATGACTGTTTTACCCTCACTGTGTATTTTTAGCAATCGTGTTGGTGATTGTGTTTGTTTCGTCGTTTTTTGATTTAAACCTGCAAAATTAATTGCTATTTAGTCCCTGTTGAGGGGTAAATTCGCAGGGTTGGTGTATAACAGTATAATCTGGAGTATATTTGGCTATTTAGCATAACAAAGGGACTAGTAGTGTTATTAACACAAAGAATTAAGCTAAAAATATATCTATACATAGAAAATTATGAGAGGTGAGTAAAACTATACCGTAAATTGTACTATTGGTCCCTGTGCAAAGCAGAAAAACATTATAAACCCCTTGGCAGGGACTGATGATGCAAAATTTTGGAATAACAAAGTGGCATTTTTTGGTTATTGTACATAACACAAGCACTAAAGGTGCAATCAACCTAAAGTTATATGTAAGGGAGAATATTTAAAATGCGTTGAATTTCACTGTCTCAGCGTATAAATTAGCATTTTAACACGAACACAGACTATATGGGAACAATTTATTATAATCGAAGCTATTAGCTGTGGGTTTTTTTATTATCATTAAGGATAAAATTGCACTATTAGTCCCTGTATTCTCAAAAAAGTAGCAAAAACATACACCAATAGGCTAAAACGCATGCTTGAAAAGTTTCAATATGCAATTTATTCACAAGTAATATTCAAATTTCAGGAATTAAGTAAAGCACGCAAAGAATAAGAATAATCATAATTCTTGATAAATTTGATTTAATTTACCTATTTATGAACTTTTACAAAATGCTTGTGCTTTGATTTATGAGCCAATTAGAGGTAAATGCCTATTTAAAAAGTTATTTAAAAAAAAGGTGCCTCCAATAAAACATTTTAGAGAAAACAGCCTCTCCCAAAACTACCCCTAATTAACAATTAAAAAAAAAAAACAATGAAACGTTCATATCATATACACAAACACACACACACACCACACACAACTGCACATACACATACTACACGCAACAGAGACGACGAAAAGCGAACGACGAAGAAGACTCACCGGCAACTCCACGACTCACCGGCGACTATAAAACACGAGCAAATCAACACAACTAAAAGCAAACGCGATCAACAACAAAAAAAATACAAACATACGTAAGTGAAAAAAACTAAAATATAATCTAATTTCTATGTTTATTTTGAGGTTTTTGATAGTGTTTCTTACTTTTGAAACTGATTTCACGTGATTTATCAACAAATTCTTACCGATTTTGAGGTTGATAAATCACGTGAAATCAGTTTATTTTGAGGTTGTTAGTAACTGTATTCTAAATTTGGTTGATAAATCACGTGAAATCAGTTTATTTTGAGGTTGTTAGTAACTGTATTAAACATGGAATTCCATGTTTAATACATTTATCAAAACATGAAATTCCATATTTTGATAACTGTATTAAACATGAAATTCCATGTTTTGATCACTGTATTAAACATGGAATTAACTCAATTCAGGCTACTAATATGTTTTCTTGTGCTTGGAGTTTGTGTAAAACAGGTGAAAATGGCACCAAGAAGAAAAGTTATCAAGTCAAGACTACTAATTTGTTTCTTGTGGTTGGAGTTTGTGTAAATACAAGTAAAAATGCCTCCAAGAAGAAGATTTACTGATGAACAAGAAGATGATAAGATACAAGCAGTGAAAAGGAAGAACTACTAGCTTTTCTAAGTGATGAGCAACCCCTCAGTGGATTATGTTCATTGAAGAGTGTATATGCAGTTCAACGAAAACAAAGATCAAAGAATCAGTTCTCTAAAAGAATATTGATGAATGTGTTGATGTTTTTATTATTGTATTGAAAATAGTATTTCGTATTTAATTGTACTTATTTTGGAATGTTTTAGATTGTAATGTTTAAAATGACTTGTTAGTTTATTAAGTATTATGAAGAATTTGATTAGAAATGGAAATTGATTAGTATTTCATATTATGAAGGATTTGATTAGAGCAGTTTTAATACCAACAAGAAAACTCAAAAAGGCAGGCAAAATCCACAAAACATAAAAATGACTTGTAAATTCCATGTTTGAAACATGGAATTCCATGTTTGAACATGAAAATTTACTAACCTGCACACTAACAACTTAAGCTACTCGAATCGAAACCTATACATAAAGATAATAATTATAAAGGAATGAATCACAACACAATATAAAAAAAAAGGATCCAAAACATAACAATGGAAACTGTAAAAATTGTTAAACTAGTGAATATTGAACAACTGTTACAATAATATAATGATCATAAAAAATAATCATAGAGCAACTTGACAATTTATGGCATTGACCGGCGTGACTGGTTAGTTGACTCCAACGGTTGCTATTCAGAACCAAATCTTTGTGACCACCAAATGTATGCTACTTGGGATCGTGGAAACACGTAATCGTGGAAACACGTAATCGTGGAAACACGTAATTGAAAACAGAATCGAGAGTCGGGAAAAGATCAAACAAACGCATAGAACGTTGAGAACCGAACCTAACTACAGCCATAACCATCTGCAGAAAACAAGTCATGACATAAATACTAGAATACAATAACACAAACAAAGGAAGAAGTAGAAAAGGGAAAAAATTATGTGCAGGCGCAGAATTCTATGTTTTAAACATGAAATTCCATGTTTCATACAGTTTCATGATGTATAAAACATGGAATTCCATGTTTAAAACATTGAATTCCATGTTTAAAACATGGAATTCTGCAACTGCACAAACCTCTTCATAGAATTCCATGATTTAAACATGGAATTCCATGTTTCATACAGTTACATACTGTATAAAACATGGAATTCTGCAACTGCACAAACCTCTTCACAAAATTACAGCTCAAACACACACTCTTATACGATTAAAAACAGTTTAAACACAAAATTTAGCAGCATAGAAGCAAAATATGAACAAAATGAAGAATGTAACACAGAATTTACAGAAAATGAAGCAAAATATGAAGAAATGAAGAATGTAAAAACATTATCATAACAAAAAGAGCTTAAACACAAAAATTTGCAAAAATCAAAGCAATATATTAACAAAACTAAGAATATAAACACAGAATCATAACATAACAAGCAATTAGAAGAGAAAAAGCTTCAAAACAGTAGAATTGGTAAAAGTTGTAAAATGTGAATGAAAATGCTTTAAAAACAGAGAATACATACACATTTATACGTATATATATAAACTAAAACCTGCAAATCAGCAAAACAACAAAATGAAATAAAAAATTCAAAAAAAAAAGAGAAGATAAAACAGAGCCGAGAGAGATAGAGAGCATGGGAGGTAGAGGAGATGTTAGATTACCTTTAGAGAAGAAGAAACAATCGACTAATCTTTGTGAGTTAGATTGGTGAGTGTGAGCTTGGTGAGCTTCTTAGCTTATCAATGGAGATGCAGAATCGGTTAGAGGAGAGAGAAAGTGAGAGAGAGAAATAGGTAGAGAGAATCTATGTGTGAGTGTGTGATAATAATTGGGGAATTAATTACCTAGTTTATAATAAGTAGTATTTATATTGGGTAAAAAGGGAAAAGAAATAATTAAGGAGAGTTTTCCTCTAATTACTTAATTAAGAAGGCATTTATCTCTAAATAAAAAAGTTAGAGACTTAAAAAAATTAGTAGCCTCATTAAGGAGGCATTTTTCTCCAATTACCCCTTGATTTATTTTCTTCTTAGAAAAATTTAAGTGTTTTGAAAGTGATTAAAATCAGAATCTTCTGAAAATTGAATAATATGCTATGAATTGTAGCTCCAATCACAATGATTTTGAACAGTATTGAGATTATTAAAAAACAAGGACCATTGTGCAAAATTGGTGTACAAGTAGGTTAATTATTATGATCAGTAGTTAAATACATGTAAAAGGAAGATGTAGAATTCAAATATCTATATACTTGTTTTGTTTGTGATAACCTTTACTACAAGTCTAAATGTGTGTTGAAGGACTAAAAAGTTTTCAAAAAGAGTAAATCCCAGTATAATTAGAAACCAAAAGAAGCAAACTAGCTCTCTTGGTATCAGAAAATAAAAGATGACGTGATTTCTGAATACGGAAAAACTACTTGATTGAATAGAGGTTTTATTTAATTAAATATTATACATTACAAATTAACAAACATAACAAAGAGCTTAATAGTATGTATAATACATTGATCCTCAACCCTTCATGAATCCTCCATTTCATCTTCAACCTCATGAGATGAGTTTTCTTTGGGGAAGAACTCTTCATTAGGATACATCTTTTCAAATTGTCAATACAACAATTCAAAGTCAAAATTGTATAGATAAAAAATTTGAATTTAGTTGATTCAGTATTACAAGATTAAGGTATTTCAATAATCTTTAACAATTTTGAATATATTAATACTATTTGATATAAATTGATTATAATATTTCTTTATAGTAAATATAAATCATACTGATATTTATATTAATATTCTTTTTTGTATACATAATATTGATATTTTTTAGGAATATATATTTAAAAGATAATAAATTTTTATAATGTTATATTATTTTTAATTAATTTTTTTAACTAATTGTAAGATTAAAACAAATCTAATTCTTATTTTAAATAAGAACAATATGTCACGTTAATAAATAATTTATTTTTTTAATCACTTTATAAATAAAACTCAAAATATTAAAAAAAATTAAGAACATTTGCAATAAGCATTAGTAGACAATAAACCTCTTAAATCAAATTTTTTACACCCATCATTAGTTCATTTTCTTATTTTTTATTCAATTATTCAAATACATGAAATCTCTCAAATCTCTCAGCATAATTCTTATCACAAATTTTCAACTTTAGCATGATTTTTACTAAAGGTACAAATTTATATTTCATCCAAAATTTTCAAAATTTTAAAATCTAACTTAATTTCATTATGAGATTATTACCCAAAGAGTCTTGAACACACCACCCCAAGACTCAACAACACCAGCTGAATTTACTTTTCTTACTAAAGGCCACAAACTAAATTTAACACTAGAGTCTAAAATTCCAATTACTTTTTTACCCTTTTTTGTATTTATTTCCTATATATACTAATTGTTTCAGATATTATTTTAAAAACCCTAAATATTCTTTTTTTTCTCTCTCCTCCTTCCTCTTCTAGCGCAGCTTTGCCTTTCTTTTTGGCAACAATGGGATTCGTCTCTTCCACGTCGAAGCAGCATAAGAAACCGTCACCGGAAAACTGCAAAAAGGTCGCTGAGAAGAAGCCCGGAGGTCACACAACTAGTGCCGCCGTTCGTGATTCGTTAATGGTGTGAAGATTTGGCGATTCGTGGTTCGAGATCTGTCCGTTCGTGAAGCTCGGCGAGATCTTGCAACTCCGTTCGTGTGAAGCTCCGTTCAACCTGTTCTTCTCCGAGCTGTTCTGTTCGAGCTCCAGATCTAGTCTGTTCGAGCTCTAGATCTAGCTCCGGCAATTTTCGTGCAACAAGCTCGAGCTCCAGATCTCATGGTCACCCAGATGGTGTTTGTTATAATTATGCAAAAAAGAAATTATTTGCAGCCTGTTATTCTCGTGGCCTGATATTATTTTACAGATTTGAGCCTTCTTTATAATATAGGGAGCTATAGTGCAATTTTTACATAATATGGACATTCGCCTATTTGATCTGATTCAATTTGAACAAAAAAAAAGAAAAGCAAAAACGGTGCATGTGTGTATGTATATTCTTTCTCATCATTACCTTGTTCAACAAAAATATGGGCAAATCAAAATGGCATTAATTAAGAAATTGCAGCACATGGTATGTTCACATTCGCATTAGGAAAAAAAAAAGGTTTTTTTTTGCTGTAATGGTGTAATTGGGTGAGCATAGTGTTTTTCTTTCTTTTTTTTCTTTTTTTGCATAGTGCTTTTTCTTAGATAGTTGTCCAATAATGGAATAATGAAATTTTTTTTGTCTTAATTTTTAAAATTATACAAATATATAAAGATTTAATTGCTTTAATTGCTATGCAATAGTATTATATTTGTCTAAATGCTTTAATTGCTTTAAACTCTATACTTTTGTCTAAATATTCAGCACTTTTACTGATTATACGAGAAATGCTCAGCACTTTTACTGATTACACGAGCATGCTCAGTAAAGATATTGAGCAAACGAGCATGCTCAGTATATTTACTCAATAAAAAAAATCGAATAATCAGCAAAATTTTCCGATACTCAGTACTTTTTCCATGCTCAGTACTTTATGCTCAGTACTTTTTCCATGCTCAGTACTTTATGCTCAGTACTTTTTCCATGCTCAGTACTTTATGCTCAGTACTTTATCCATGCTCAGTACTTTATGCTCACTACTTTATGCTCAGTACTTTATCCGGCGGTGGTCAGTGGTGGTCAGAGCTGGAAATATTTGATAGTTAATGAAGGAGGAGAGAGATTAATGGTAATGGAGGAGAGAGAGACTAATGGTAATGGAAGAGAGAGAAGAATCTATTTTTTTTGTCTTATATACACTATAAGGGTAGTAAAGGTATTTGTCAATTTTAAGGCCTCTAAGTAGAACAGAGAATCCACTTGGTTCCTATATAGCACTAAGATGGTCTCCAAGACCCCTTGGGTAATTCACCCTTTCATTATTAGGTTTATTATTATCTAAGTAATAAAATTAAACTCCCATCTTCTAATTTTTACTTTTTTTTGTCCCTGCTTTGTTTTCTCTTTTAACTAATCAAATATAATTTATTTTTCATCAGAACAAAACAAAAATAATATGTTTGTCTCTCCAATCGCCACCACCATCGCACCACCACCCACCACCCTGCTAATTCTGATCTCTCCTCCGCAATATATCCACAATATTATCCTTCTCTCCTCCATGAATGAAGCAAGGGAGTGCTTGAATAATTTAGGGTTCAATTAGGATTCTAATGAATTAAATTAAGTAATTTCTTGAATGATATGGAACGTGATTATATCAATAGAGTTGTGTGTTCGTCAATGGTGCGGATGAAGAAATGATTGAATACACAAACTTGTTAAGAAATGGGATTTTGGAAGCGTATTCTGGGATTGGCTTCCAAGCTTGGAGGGTACTTCTTATGTGAATCCATTGGGTCCCAAACTTTGCGAGTATTAGTATGTTATTATGGGTTGGATTAATACTTTTGCTTTTCACTCCACCAGGATTAAACTTGGGTCCACGATAGTACGGTTTCGACATATCTGTACCGAATCGGCCTTAACAGATCGAGTCTCTTGAACTTTGTGTTGGCTATACCTATAGTGAATGTTGCGTTAAATTTCATGCTCACAGCTTTAAAAAACTGACCCAGAAAGAAATTATCACTGCTTTTATCAGTTATGTGCGTCTGGATTGGCATTTTCTCTCAACATTTAAAATAAGTATAAATGTAATTGTTGGACATGTGATTTAGTCTTAGTATTCTTGTCTATGTAGGATGCAGAGAAATATAAACTGGACATCCCAGTAACTTTAATTACTTGAATCAGAGTTTTGAACAAAAAAAGTTAGTTGAATCAGAGTAGTGTTTATGAGCTAAATGGAGTGAGTAATGCGGAGGAGTATATTAAGACAAGAAGGGCTACGGATATTGTAGGGATTAGTAGCGATGAACATGTATTACAAAATAATACTATAACAGTATTTTAATTTCTATATCAAATGTTGTCTTGTTTATTCAGGAAGCTATATTTAGGACATTAACTTGGAAATTTTGCACTTGGGGAACACAGAATTATCTCCACGCAAAGAGCATGTGAGGGATAAAAAATCAAGCTTTCATTTACATTTCCACTTCTCTCTTTAAAACCTACCTTAAAACAACTTAAACACACTCTCAGTATAATTAGAAACCAAAAAGAGGCAAACAAAAGATGACATGATTTCTGAATACGGAAAAACGACTTTCATTCAAATTCACTTCTCTCTTTTTCACGATTGTATAAAGGTTTCATTTGGTTAACATTATACATAACAAAGAGCTTAATAGTATAATACATTGATGGTGAGACAAAGAACCCTTCATGAATCCATTTCTTCATCCTCAACCTCATGAGATGAGTTTTCTTTGGGGAAGAACTCTTCATTAGGATACATCTTTTCAAATACCTGCCACACAATTCATATTTAGTACATTTATTCATTTAGTACATATAACAGAAGAATAATCTATCTACCTCTTTAGTTGCATCCACAAGGTTATTGTAGTGCAAATCACCATCTGGCATAGGGGTAGTACTAAAACTGCTCGAATCACAATGTACCAAATTAACCTCCTGTATATACAATGTACTCCACAGTAAAAAGGGTTTCACTTCATTTTCATTTTTATTTTCATCTTCAACAGGAACACATAACAGACTCTCTATGGCTGCACGCATTACTTTCTTCCCTAGCTCAGCATCATCATCACATAAAGCCGAAAGATAAATCACAAACCTGAATAAAATAATTAATATTATAAAAAAATAAAAAATAAAAAATAAAAAAAATATAACGGAAAGAAAGAATATTATCCCTTACATTCCAGGTGGACATACACCTACACTACTACTCAACTGTAGTACCCGAACTGTAGAGACCTGCTCTTCATTTAAAGCTGGACAAACCAACCAAGTCACAACAAACACAATATATATATATATATATATATATATATATATATATATATATATATATATATATATATATATTCTAGGTTAGGTTAGAAATGAACTTGAACTTACATTGAGGAGGATAGATAACTAAACAATTTGCTATATCTTGTTTCAACGATTTATTTGTGATGCATATTCCCCTAATCAACTTATGCTTATTACAATCTTTTACACTAATAAGATTATGAGGATTAATACTAAAGGAAGGAGCCATGATTAGTTGATCACTCAATAATTCTTGACCAGACTCTAACTTAACACCTTTATAACTCCCACACTCCTACAATACAATAAAGGTGTTATACAAGTGATCGAAAATTTATTTAATTAATTTAAGGTTGAGTCAAAACCTTGTCCATGAGGAGACCAATTACAGACATTCGTAAAACCTGTATATAAGTATATATAAGTGTATTATTATTATAATAGACACAAAAATCATGATTTATTGTTAAAAAGTACTTACATAAAGACAACCTTTAACAGCAGCTTTACGGCAAAAAGCTTGAGGTAGTTCACCTTGTCCGTAAATTGGGTAAATCATTGCACCAGGTGCATTAGGAAACCTGAAACAAAAATAAACAAACACAAAAATATTACTAAATTAGGAAACCGAATGAACAAGACTAATTAATGTCTGAAATAAGAACAGACCTTCCAATTGATGAGCTGTAAAGTGCTAAACGTTTTATTCCTTCTCTTGTATTAAGGAGTTCTTTACAGTCTTGTATATTCTCTTGATCATAATCCGCTAAAGCTATTGCGTACAGTATAATCCTATTGCAAGTTAGATTTTATATAAACATAAATAACAAGTCTCACTAACAGAGAGGGTTCGATGTGTACGATTTTAGTTTAGTGGATAATTTCATCTTTACGGTCAAAAACTCTGAAAATGGCCTCTCGAGATCCTCGTCAGCAATCAAACTGTTGTTCTCTAAATGCTCCTTAACCAACTTGAAAAACCTCATCAACTGATTCTTTTCAAGGAATGATAATTTCTTATCCTTAAATATAGTGGTTCGTGAATCAGGTACACTCACTAAATTTCCTTCCTTGTCTCCTATAAAACTTGCATCGATTCCTTTAAATTCCATGTATTGATTCACATTTGTATTTATTATCAATTCAATTAATTTATCTGCACAAAATAAAACCCTTGGTCCGGATAAATCGATAGCGAATCGTTTAGAATTTTTTAGAGGTTTAGAGGAAAATGAGGTGGTTTTAAAAGAGGTGTAGAGGGATTTAGTGGATAGAGGGTGGAGAATGAAGTTATCAGAAACATTATCGGATTGAGAAGGTGGAATATGATCAATGGTTTGTTTGAGGAATGTGGTTAGTTCTTCTAGCTGGAATGAAGCGAAGTGGGTCCCGTAGAAGGGGTTTGGGTCAAGGTGGAGGACGGTTTTCCCTACGGCTGATGCTGCCGCGGCAATAATGGATTCTGGTAGACCGGTGCCAATCACTATTAGGTCGAAGTTTGACGGTTCAATTGGTGGATAAGGAGTGGTTTCTTCCATTATTTTTACAGCTTTGAAAACCACTTTGACTAATTATCTAGTTGGTCAAATGTGCTTATACTCCCCAAATCTGTAAAGAAGAGATAATTACTCCTTAATTCTTTACCCTATCTGTAAAATAGAAGTTACATCATAAATGGTGGTGGAGGTATGTACAACTATACGTGTATATATATATGGATATATTCTTTTTGCTTTAGTTCGAGAGTAAAAAACACTAATTATACCCCCGTATGGTTTGACAAAGGGTAAAAAAAAAAAACCCTCATGGTTTCGAAAGGGTATAGGTCGACTATATAATGTGAAAATTGCATTATAGGTTTCTGTATTGCTGACTTATTTGCACTATGTGAAAAACTTGCAATATAGGTTACTGTATTATGCAAAAATTGCACTCTAGGTCCCTGTATATTTGACTTATTTGCGCTATAGGTCCCCCTGTATATAGGTCCATGCATTTCAGACTGATTTTCACTATATGAAAAATTTGCAATATAGGTTACTGTATTATGCAAAAAGTTGCACTCTAGGTCCCTGTATATCTGACTTATTCAGTTATTTGCGCTATAGGTCCCTTCATTATGAAAAAAATCACTCTAGGTCCCTGCATTATGAAAAAAATTGCAGTATAGGTCCCTTCGTATATGCAAAAAGTGTGTTCTAGGTCCCATATATACAAAAATTGCTCTCTAGGTCTAGGTCCGTGTATTATGCGAAAATTGCTCTATAGGTTCCTGTGTTATGCGAATTTTGCAACACAGTTCCGTGTTATGCAAAATTTGCAAAATAGGTCACTGTTTTATGCAAAAATTTCACTATAAGCTTTGTTGTTAATTTTTTTTCAATAATTACACTAAGTCCCCATATTATATAGAATAACCTATATTATATCATAGAAAAAATAAATTAAATTACAGCCTAAGAAGATAAAATTGAAAGAAAAACAGGGAGGGCCAAGTAAGAATTCTGAAAATTTAGGGGGGCCAAATGGTAAGAATATTATTTATTTATTTATTTTCACAAAGTTATATACATCCGAATGGTAAATAAAAATTACTACAACCAAATCATCTAAATCACAGAAATCTTGAGAGGTAAGAAAAAATACAAACCTGTTATGTTGATGAAGAATAGAAATATCAGCGTGGGAAGAGCAAACCCATAAATTCAGCAGAGGTTTATGTATTTTTCATTTTTCATTTTTCATTTGTTCGATCAAAAACAGAAGAAATGAGGTTTGATATGGTATAATGGGTTTAATCGAGTGTATAATGGGTTTAATCGAGTGTTTAATGGGTTTTAAATTAATCGGGTTTAATCGAGTGTATAATGGGTTTAATCGAGTGTTTAATGGGTTTTAAATTAATCGGGTTTAATGGGTTTAATGGGCTGAGAGCCACTTTGGTAATTATAGTAAGAGCTGTTATAATAATTTGGTTTATCTGGGTGAGTACAGATCTTTCAATAGTTAATTTTGTATTTGAATTGTTTTTTATTTGTATAGTAATTAGGGTTGCACACGGAAGACCCAAACCCGCCAAACCGAATTAACCGACCCAAAATCGGCCTGAAAAAACCCAAACCGAGCCCCATTGGGCCAAAAGAATTAATTATTTGGGTATTGGGCCGGCACGCTTAACCGAACCCGACCCGTAATTCCTATTTTTTTTTTATATTTATATATAATATACAAATTATATAAAAATAAGTCAGATATGGGAGGCGTATTCTATACGCCTTTGGAGTCCGAACTTTTGGTTTTGCCCTTTCGTTACGCGAAAAGTAATCCTCTATCTTCTCTCACCCAACTCACATCATCCTCTCTCTTCTTCTCTCCTGCTTTCTCTCGAAAACCCTACCCCCTAGCCCTGCGTTTCTCCTTCCCCGTCTAATCTCGCCGGCGTTTTGAGCGATATTATACACCGCATTAATACCTTCTCACCTATTTTTATGGGTTGCATTTATTGCTCTGATAAAGCTCGTCCTTTGGGTTCTGGGTTTAATCATCTAACCATGGTTAAAGATTTAGACTGTGGGTTGGAGGATGACGACGGCTATATAGGGAACGGCGGGGGCTTATTGTCCATTAAAATACCCTTTCGAAACCCTAAGGTGCGTATTTTACTTTTCTCTAATTCCGATTAAATTTTAGTCGAGTGTTTGTGTAAATCTTTTGATTTAGAAACAAATAATTGTTTTATTGTAGGATTTTCATTCGATAATCGATATTGGCTAATAGATTGTTTCATTTGTGTTTTTCATGGTCTCGCTATTGTTCAATACTTCAATTGGTGTTTGTGTTTGACGTGTTCTTGCTTTGTTAATCAATTTAAAGGTAATTTCTAAGCTTTCTTGGTTACAGTTAAATGTTGTGTACTTAGTTTTCATTTGAGGTATGAATATTGGCTAATAGAATGTTCCCTTGATTTTCTTGCATGATTCGCAATTGTTGTTAACATCAATGGACTTTTTCTGGATTTGATTGTTCAAAACTTGATTTGTTTCTCCATTTACAATTTACATGTATTAACTTACATTTCTTTAACTTATTTTTCCTTTCAATTATAATTTATATATGTATAAGTGTTCATTAAGTAATACATGAGTTGTTTAAGTGATAATCAAATATATCTTGTATGAAATCAGTGGTGATTTCAATCAAGATGTTTTTGATTAACACTTAAACAACTCATGTATTACTTCTTTAGTTTAGGTAAAAACTTCATGAATACTTGGATTTTTACTTTTGTTGACTAGTTAATTTTACTTACTAACTGATCTTTTGTTGTTTTGTGAAATTTGGCAGGTTATTTTGGCTTAGACGAGTTAAGTGAGTCCTCGCAAGACTCATCTTTAACAAGTTAGAAACCAATAACCTAAGGTATATAGCTGAATTCTTATAACTTACAAGTTTACATTGTTAATCAACACACTTTTGTATGCATCTCCCAATTAATTTGACCTTACTACAATGATTAAGTTAAGGTTAATGAATGAGTAAATAGGAGTTGAATAATTGGTTGAGTTGGCAACAAGGGAGTTAATTTTTGTTTCTTGTAAGTTATTTGATAAGTCCCTTGTCCCTAAACATGTCCCTAAAGTTTTAATGCCAATGAAGATTTAAAATCTGAGGCAATAATTGTAGCCAATGATGAGACTCCTTCTGAGGCTCAAACAATCTGACTTCATTCTTCTATCCTGTTTTTGCAAATTTGCAGGTTATTCAAAAGTTGGAAGGTGGTTTTTGGATTGTTTTTTGACAGATTTTGGATTCACAACAACATTTGCACCCAAAGTTGTACAAATTGTTGATTTTGCACAAGTTATGGCTACAAATTGTCAAACTGTGATGATTTTTGATTTACTTATTTGGTTTATAATTTTGTATGCTAGAGTGTTTGATTCAATTCAATGTGATGTAATTTTGTAATTCAGTTCAATGTGATGTAATTCAGTTCAATCAATGTGATGTAAATCATGTAATAGCTGAATTATGTATGGGAAACTAAAAAAAACCTACTATTTTGACAAACTTACTTTTTTTAGAAAGCTTATCATTTTAGGAGCCTTTCCATTTATGGAAAGTTTTAAGTTAATTATTTTTTTTTAACAATATCAGATGGTTAATTTAAGTCCCTCTATTACCCGAACCCAACCCGTTACCACCCAACCCGAGGATTTTAATTAAAAAAAATGGATATTGGGTTTAATATATTAAAAACCGAATAATAAGTTTAGGTGTTGGGTTTACCCCTACGGGTCGGTTAACCGACCCGTGTGCAGCCCTAATAGTAACAAAAAGAATTGTAAAATGCACCTTAATATGACCTATTATACTTAGTTAAAATGAAATTAATTTTGTTTCAAAATTACAATTTACAAAAACTAACTTATATAATATAATATTAAAAAGTATTATAAAATCTATAAGATAATATATATTATTTTCTTAAATCATTATAATTCATACATATACAAAAATATATGAACATAATTTATATTTATACTAAATAAGTCATATCATTAACATAGATAATTTACCGCTGAATCAATAATAGTTATAATTAATATATAAAATATTTTTTGTAATAATTTTGTTCCTAGGAATGAGATTTTCAATTCCTACTTAATCATAAGTTAAGAAAAATATTTTTCGTTTAATTTAGTGTAAAAGAAAAATTTATACCACAATTATCTTTATTGTAATTTAAATAATTTCTTCATATTTTTATAATATAATGTTTATTTATTTAATTGTTTTTACTTCATAATCTGATCACCACGACCACCACTTCCTGCATTCTCAATCGGCCACCACCACCTCAAATATTCTTTCGCGACAACCATCATTTCTGACATTCTCTGCCGACCACTACCACCACCTTTGCCCACAACCACCACGGACTAACTCCGCTGCCCATATCGCTACGAATTTCCATCTACCAATTCCACCACACGGCCGTATCCGTAAAATGTTGTAAAGATTCATAATTAATTTAAAACAAATCAATAAATCACTTTTCTGTACGGAACAATTTTATATCTAAATCTATGGTTTTTTTAAATCACTGATATTCAGTTTTATGATTCACTATAATATACAAAAATAGATTTACCAATTCCACCACATGCCCACGTCTATTAATATTTTTAAAATTAATTCCAAAAAAAAGTTAGAAATACAAAAAAAAAATTTAGACGGAACAAGTTCATACCTACATTTGTGATTTTTTTTGGATTTTATTTTTAAAATTTTGATATATAAATTTATGTGTTTCTAAAATACAGAGAAATAATTTTATGTATTCTTTTCATATACAAATTCATAGAACCAATCTAAATTTTTTTCATTCTTTGACAATTTTTTTTTACTATTTTTACGTGTTTTTTACCATATTGATGTGTTCTTTATAAGTTAAACCCATTTTATGATTTTGTGTAGATTTCCTTTCCTTCCAACCCTCTCATGTTTGTGATTTTTTGTATCAAAGGAACACGCAAAATGACTATTTTGTGTAATGACGTAATACACAAATATGAAAAACTAATCTGTGACTTGTCCCTTTTGGTTCAGCAACAAAACTTGTTCACTTTGTTAATTCTTTATATACACCATTTACTTTATTCTCACAATATTTTTATATATACCTTTTAAATTCGATCATTTTTAGATTTAATGTCTTTTAGTAGTTTTGTTTATTCTTGTGACACACAAAATGACAAACCCCTTCATATAAGTCATTTTTTGTCTTTTCTTTATTCTCTGTGGTTGTGTGTGTTCCAGTAATATAGAAAACACACTTTATGTAATCATTTACCACACAAAATGGCAGACTCCATCATGTTAGTTTATTTTCTTCTTCTTTGTGATTTCTTGTGTTCCACTTATACTAAAAACTCACTTTCGTGTAATCCTGTAACACACAAAATGACCGACCCCATTATACTAATCATTTTTTTCTTTTGTATGTGATTCAAAACCATATACCTCATCATACTAGTCATTTTTCTTTTTTTTAGGATTTAAGCACATGACAATGTGTATAACAAAAAAACAATAAAAGAAAATGTCTATGGGCTAATGTCAAATGGGTGAGGGATTTACTTTTAAAGGCTCAATGGGGGGTGGGTTTCTATTTTAAATACCACTACCTAAACACTAGTTGAAACCTAACTAAGAAGTAGGAAAAATCCAAAATACCCCCAAGCCATCTTAACACTGATAAACCCACCCAACTAAATCACAAAACCCATTAAGCAGATCCAAACATCCCTCCCCTCCTCTCCTCTCTCTCGAGTCTCTCTCTAAAGAAACCCACCCCCCGTCACAACAACACCACCACCAACATCCTCTCTGACCTTCCCCTCTCTGCTGCTCTCTACCACCCAACCATATCCCTTTCTAGCATCTTCGTCACCATCATCGATTGAAGACCGGCTCCGTGAAAATCGCTGCCATCGAGTACCACCGTCGCCTTCCAGATCCGCCACCGTGCACCAGATCCGTCACCATCACCGTCCCTATATCTTCTATCACCACTAAATTGACCCCCCGACCATGACCCTCCCCTCCATCTGCAACACCAATCTACAGCACCACCCTCTCCTCCACACTCCACCGCCGTCGAGACCATTCGCACCACCCTCCCCTCCATCTTCAGCACCACTCTTCAGCACCATTCATGGCTCCTTGTAGAAGAAAACCACCCCCTACCTTCATCCTCACCCTCACCTTCATCATTATCACCGCCCCTCACCCCCACCATCTCTGTACCTCCCCTCAAGAAACCCCTCTGTCATCGCTGTTCGTGGATCCAGTAGCAGATTCGTGTTTATTAGTGTCGAACGTTATGAGGCCAGCCCCATTATGTTATTTGTATCTGATGGGGCCAGCTCCAGATAGTTCTTGTTGCAAATGGGCCAGCCTAGTATGGGTTTTAATAGTTTTTGTCGTGTGATGTATATTTGATCCAATAAGTGTTTTTTGATTACCTATACCTTGGTAGTAGAAGGATGACCTGGAACACTCTTCCATATCATCACATTTATAAGAGATATAGTTCTTACCCCTTTATTTAGATCACCAAGTATAAACTCGCTCTGATGACCTGGAACACTCTTCCAAATTCTTGGTAGATCCGGAATAGAGTAAAATTTTGCACCTCTTTATTTTCTCCCTTTAAACTCGCACTTCTTTTGAAAATCTTCTATTTTGTAATTGATTTTTGTATTTTATTTCTTTTATTTATAATGAATTTCCTCTTAATAATAAGATATTAGTCTCTTTTCTAATACTACCTTAATGTAAGTGGGTTTCTTGTTTTGTGATGCTTGAGTGGTGTAATAAATTATCACATAATTATGGATAAAATTTGGGTTAAAAATATTATTTAAGGATTAAATAATTTGGTTTCTTAAAAAAACATAATCGGACAATGGATGGTGGTTTTCAAATTTATCAGTGATAAATATCGATATTTGAAAAATCAAAACAACAAAAAATTAATTATTTTTTATTTGTTTTTAAATTAGTTATAATTTTTCTAAATTGTGTCATGAGATGGCTACAAAGAGATGCTTGGTAGATGTGGGAAATATATAATAGTAAGTCAATATTTATATTCATATATCATATATGATAACAAATAAAATAAATGATGTAACCTAAAATAAAGGTAGACGTGGTATTAAATAAGTACTTAATATATAACAACTAGTGAGAAACATATCGTTTAACATGACATTTAGTGTCCGTTTGGAAGTGCTTTTTTGAAGAAGCACTTAAAAGTGCTTTTCGCATTTTAAGAGTTTTTTTAACTTTTAAAGGCACTTTTATGAGAAGCACCAAATAGGTGCTTCTTAAAAAAAACACTTAAAATAATTTTAGATTTCAAAATTATTTTTAATAATTTTTTTAAATTTTAAAATTTATTCTAAAAGCGCTTTTTTAGTCTAAAATAAGCACTTCCAAACGAGCCCTTAGTACCGTAACAAAAGGAAATTTCCCCTACTCATTATCTTCGTGAAAATAATGCCCCCACCCATCCAATAAATGTCAAATTTTCAAAATATTAACACAATATTCATTCAATTAAATAAAAAGATATGTTGAAATATATTATTCCAATATTATTCATATTTTTTATTTAAAATTTATATTTTTTCGAAGAGAAATTATGATTTAAGTTAAGCTTTATACAATTTTTGTGAAGAAAGTTTGTAAATGATTTATTAAATAATGATATTTCTTAGTTTGTATGAAAATAATCATTTAAATGATAATTAATTTATGGAATAAAGTATTTGTCTTCGATGTGTTCTCCTAATAGTTCATACATTTAGAATTAACTCAAGCCACTTTATATTGATGACATTTCAAGAAACTATAAAAAATATTTGGAATAACAATATAACGAAACACGAACTCTTAAATTATAATTGTCATACATAATATTAGATGAATCCAAAATATAAAACACAATTAATAAAAGCTAGTTTGATCATCTTGTACTCTTGGAGCTATCTTCCCTTAGTAATCCTTATGAATTTCAGTAATCATCTTAAGAGTTATTGTGTGGATGATCTGGGGTGCATGTCTCAAAGACTCTGCAAGGGTTGAAGGATTGTGTTGATGATGACATTACCGGTACATAAACCCCTTGTTGTGAGACAATCGAATTAGAGCTACCTTGTAGCTTTGATTGCAAATCCCATAGGCTTTGAGATTCAAAATTAGGCATTGTCGATGAAGATACCCCAATAGATTTCAGAGAGTCGGTTTGAATACCCTTCGAATTCGCACTCACATCACATTGTGGAGCAAAAATTGGGATACGATTCTTGAGGGTGAGTCCATAAGGACCACTTTCAATGCCCTTTGGAATTTGAAATCTACGATTGGTTGATTTATTAGTACTTGTATTTCCAAAAAGAGTACTAGGGACTTGATTCGGAATTTCAGTAATGTTACATACTTGATCTATATAGCTAGTCTCGTGAGAATCATATATAGAACCATGGAGTTCTATTATTGGATTAGATTGATAGACTGAAGGGTCTTCATATGACAGCGCAACACAAGGATTTGGTTCAAAAGGTATTGAGTGTTCCTCATTACTATTCGAGATGTTATCGAATTCGGACGGGATGATATCGTCCATGTCTGCATACATGAAACTGAAGTCCTCTCCGTTATTCATTGTCAATAGTTAAAATAAACCTAGACGATAAGTAATAAGACTATATTAGTATAAAAAATTAAATTTATAATTAGACACATTTAATATAATTCAAATATCATTAAAAGTTAATTAAATTACACATGAATATGCAACCTTAATAATAAAATAAAATAAAATAAAAATCTTATTTGAAGTTTCCCTAAGGTTCATAAAACGTAATCATATAAGGAATATTTTTTTTTTGTCAAAACAAAAAGTAAACAAAACAAGTACATACACAAAAAAAGATAATCAATTTAATATATACGATAATTGACATTAAAATGTAAATACCACCGGATAGATTGAAATAGTTTTGGAGACTAACAATTTAACTTCACATGAGGTTGTAAGTTGGTTGTAACAATCTTATTTTGCTAGATATAACTAGAGACTCTTTCAATTATCTATACTATACATACATACATACATACATATATATATATATATATATATATATATATATATATATATATATATATATATATATATATATATATATATATATATATATATATATATATATAAAAGAATGAATATTTTTCTTTTATCAAAAAATTAAAAATTTGTATATGCTATGTTCGTTAAGTTATTTGTAGGATTAAATATTTTAATGATGAAAAACTAATTTATATTATATGTTGTAGAATAAATCCATCTTAAAAACTCATATATAAGAATGTGATTGAAAAATAAAAATAAAACATGAAGGTTTCGCCTCATTCTATGGAATTTTTTTACCCAAATGATGTAAAACAATAGATTTACGAATATATGTTCCCAATTTCTAAACTATTTTTAGATATAAGTTTTACCCTGGAAGAGTTTAAAGTTTCCACTAGACTATAAAGATTTGATAATACAGTTCAATATTATCGGATGTAAAGATTAACCAAAAAATTACCATGAATATCACAATTTTTTAGTGCTCTCGTTAATATTGTGGAATAAAAAATTATTTGATGAAAAAATAAGTATTTAACATATAAAATCTTTACCCAAAATTTTAATTGCTTTAAAATTGAGAAATATTAAGCATATCCAAAATATGAATAAAAAAAATTATTAAAAAATTGTTCAAAATGAAAGATACACAAAGCCTATGTTAACCCATGTATATTAATTACCTGGTTGACTAGCGATGGTAAAACATTAACTTATATTTAATTTTACATTAATACATACAAGGTGACTATTTACATAAAATAATGAGAATTATTTCTCCTTTAATACATACAAGGTGACTTGTCTTTTTTGTTTTACGGGATAATCCAAAGACTTGTTATTCTTTTCTTTTTGGATGGCAGTAATTTTGATTAACTGGTCATAAATTTATTCACTATTAGGAGTTAAAACCAAAATAAAAGTTTTAATTAAAAGTTTAAATGTGCATATTGGTCCTTAATATGTGCACTCCCTCGCTAGGGTACCTAAATCGGACTTTCATAGGACATGTACATGCTTCGAGAAAGCCCCTCCAAGGCTATATCAACCATATATACCAGTGACTTATCAAATTATGTATTTCCAAATGATCACCATTCTATTTAAAAGTTCTCAAATCTTATTTTAAATAATCTCAAAAATCTATAATTTCATCTAGTTTTGTTGTTAAAAAATTCCCTTAATATTGATAAATAAAGAGGAAGAGTCAAGATTTGTCTTGAGCGAAGTTTTTACTTGTATTTTGTTATAATTCGGTTAAATATATACTAGTTGTAAAATTTGAGTTATAGAATATAAATATTATAAAGTAAAGATGTCTTACCATATATTGAAATGTTATGACCATCGATCTCGAATTTGTCAAGGTAATGAATCTGCATAGAACAAGTAAAAAAATTGAATACTCTTATTCCATTTATTAAAGATATAAATTACAAATCAATTAACTTTATATACACAAATACAACACTCTATCTTACCTTTTCAAAGAAAAAAAATTACATTTCATACAAAAACATATTGATTATCTCGTATATGTGTTACTTTTGATGTAAATTTCAATTTAAAGATTACCATACACTATCATGTTTTGGATTTTCAAAATTAACTCAAGATGTATATAAATATTTTCAAATTAGTTACAAAATAATGGGTATGATAAAAAAATGCATGTCTTTTTAATAATTCTTTAATCCTGAGTCATTTTACAATTTTGATAAATATTAGTATCTTTAATATAACTTTTGAAATATTGAAAACTAATTTGAAAATTTTAATAGGTATCATAGTAAGAAATGAAGTTTGACCTGAGAACTAAATTAGGTCTCTAATGGTACCGCCCAAATCTAAGTAAGGTTAAAATTTGCAATTAACTAGACATGAAAATCAATTCTAATTTCATAGATTAATTTGTAGGGATGTTCAATAGATTTGAAACCTCACACTCCTAGCCATGATACTAGACATGTTGTACCTTATTGTATGGGTTCCAGTTTAAGCCTGAAATATATAAACTGGCAGGTTACAAGGCTTAAGATGAAACCCACAAACCCTCCAAACTTGTTTACCCATTTCACATATAAAATCTTACCAAAATACATATTGCTTATCTTACTTGAAAACAAAAATCAAAGGGTGTGTTACGCCTCTCCATATATACTTATTTGTCTCATTATTCCCTATTAAAACCCTCAAATTACTTAATTATAATGCATCAAATAATACTCCTTTCGTACTAATCAATTTTTCTAAGACCGTGAATTATATTTTCCTACAATTTCAAATTATATATTTTTTAAATTTCAATATTATTCAAAACATATACTAATAACCAGAGTAACTTTTTTGTTGCTATTTTAGTTTGTAAAATAAATTGACACATAATGGACACAAATGTACATCTGACACCCATTTACTATCCGAAGTGGCCCGCGATACACCCACAGTCCAACACGCCCGATACCAAATTGTTTATGTAATATATTGTGCGGGTGTCGGTTTGATTTTCAAGACCCATACGAGATCAAATGAACTGTGAATTGAATAATTTATACATGAAACTGATTTGCAGGTTTTCTTGAAATTCCATGTATCAATTTTATAATCAAACTATTTTAGCCAAATTTTTTTTAAAAAAGACTTAAATGTTAACTAGATAATAAAGATACATATATACAAAGAAACATCACATAAAGATTTTATTACAATAACTAAATCAAACAAAATGTTTCATAATTTCTTACCCAAAAAGTATAACTACAATTTCTAAAATGTAGGTCTTCAACATCTCGCATTGTAATGTTGGATCTGGATTTGAATAGACATATACGAAATAGCGAGAAGAAATGTGAAGGTGTAAAGAGACGACAATAAGGTTATATTGATACCTTTATATCATAAGAATTTTATTCAGAGAGACTAAATTAACGTTTGAATCGTTATACTAGATCTAAAGAAACATAAAGAAGCTGAAGGTAAGATGCTAAAGGGGGCGAAGAGAAGAAAATGAAGTTGTAGAGTATTTTTTAGGGTTTGTTTTATGATAAAACCATTTTTATATGTGTTATAAATAAGAGTGTGTTATTTTAATTTCATTTCATTTGTTGGCCCATTTAAATCCAAAATAACATATTTTTTCTTCAATGGACTCGATTTCTTGAATATGAAGTTTGAACTGTTAAAATTGGATGTGAAACCAAATGGTTTGGGTTTGTACTACGATGGAATATATAAATGGGCCTATTGTGAATTATCTATTTATAATTTTATAATACATAGGCCCCTTAATTTTATATATTATTACAGTTGCGTCTTCAAGTAGTTTACTCTCTTCCCAATTTTATCGTTTTTTCGAGTTGAGGACCGATATCCCATAAGTTATCTAGTTCTTTTCATTAAAGGAGAGACATTATTGAATTTTGAGAGCCCGTGAGTTATCAAACCCTTTTTCCTTAAAGGAACGGAAAAGTTGAGCCTTGAGAGCCTTTAAGTCTTTTTTTATAGTTGAGTATCAATTTTATTGCTGCAACAATCAAAACTTTACAAGATGACATATTAAATTTTGACTCTAAGTCGAAATTCCCGACATGTGAAAGAAAGCCTATACACTTTTTTATGATTACAGAAAACACTTATCAAAAGTAGAGATTAAAAAATAAGGCATATAAACTAAAGGGACTAAAATGCAAAGCACTCAAAACAACTCCCATAAACCAGTCTTCAGTTCGAGCCCCCACAACATCAAATATCATGAACTTTACAAATAAGAACTAACTTTCCTCCACCATCTGATTAACAATGATTATACATGTATGATTCTATTGAGCACCCCATGAAGATCCCATTTTCTCACAACGACTCTATTGCCAAAAGTGCATTGGAATTTGCATATGTGCCATAATTCAGATTGAACATCAAGACAGATTCTCTGCAAAATAATTTCCTATTTATCAAGGAAATTATGGTTCAATTTCTTTTTTTTTAGTGATCCAAGTATGGTATAGAAAAATTTGATATCTTAGGATGAAGACTGTATCCTTCAATGTGTTGCTCTTGCTTCTTTGTATCACCCATTCCTTCTTGTTGTTCTAATTTTCAGATTTGTCTTATCATCCATGGAGTCTACAAAAATCTCTCCACACTTTGTCTAAGATCCTTCTCATCTGTCTTGAGAACTCAGTATCACCAATAGGATAGTCCATCCTCATCGGAAATGGTGGTGATAATAATGGATGTGTTGGTGGTGACTCCATCCTACTACGCTCTTGCACCTTTGGTGCAACTACCTCTATCTCTCTTCCTCTTTAACCAAATTATCAATAATTACCTCCTTCAAGATTAGTTTGGTTGGTTATACTACCTTTGGATTATCCATGGAAATCTCTACAACAGGTTGTGATTCCACTACATTGTCAGCTTGAAGGATAATAGCCTTACTGGACTCGAATCCAACATGGCTCTCACTATTCCTGATGGCCTTTACTTCATTTATTTGTACCTTGGCCTAATTGCAGTGGAGGATATTGTTGATTCTTGTTAAGATAGGAGGCTATTCAGGTGACTTGATCCCAAATATCTTCAACGCAGGTGATTTCTCATTGAACCTTTCATTGTTTGCTCACATATTTTCTTGTGTAAATGCCTAGAAATATTAGATCGTATTTTGAATCTCATTGATGGATCCTTCTTGTGGATGTCTTGCTAATGCTTTTGGAGTAAGGAGGTGTTTATTTGCACTTAATAAGATCTTAATTTGGTTCGTTAAGACACTAGATCAATAAGACATTTTGTTTTTTATGACCAATTCATATCTGAATGACTCTTAACTGGTCGGTTTTATTAAGAATTAAACTAAGTTTGAATTGTTCAGACACTACCCTTTTAACAGAATAAGTTCATTCAACATTCAATACTTATTGTTTAAAAAACAAACAACACCTAAGACTTTTGGCATAAGCATCATAAGCCAGTAGAAAAAGAACATCAATGATTTAGATGATTAAATTTAATTTGAATACTATTAGAAATTCAATTACACACATATTTGAAAGAAGACGATTTGGAATGAACGGTATTGGTAGAGAAGGAATAGCGTTTCCAGCCTTTGTTATAGTTCCCCTAGTTGCTGGATTACTTGCACATTGCTGATGAATACTGAAGTGTTCAGGAAACTGTGAACAAATTATCTACATTGTTGCGGGTCTCGCTCAAAGTCAAATTCTTCTCTTATGCTCCATCCTTAATCTTAGTTGCAACTTTTGAAAATAATGTTGTTTTTGTGTTATTGCATCAATAGTTTACAACTACTTTTTCTTCATTTATAAAGGCTCCTTGTTGCATGCTTTGAGTGTAATCCAAATTCCCTTGCGAGTTGTTTTTTTACTAATTTTATAAACCAGAAAAATATTATAAACATTACTGCAAAAAAGGAAGTACAAAAGAAGTAAATAAACAAATAACTTTACTTGTCGAGACTCAAATTAGATCATATGTCTTTTAAGGTATTTCGGCCACATACACTGTTTGTCATTTGTTTGCTTTGACCTCAATGGTACAATGACAAAAATATTTAGAAGAAACGGAAACAAGGGTTTTTTAGAATTCTAACGAACTTGATAATGATGCTTTTTTTTTCTATCCATCTCTCTCTAATCATTTTAATGATTATTTCTTTAAAAACAGAAAGAATCAAATATTTGAGTTGACCAATTATTTACTAAAAATGAATAGGTGGCTAGACATTCATCAAAAATGATTGTGACTTAAAGAATTTGGAGTTTTGTCTTTAAAATATGATACATTAGTTAGTAAAAGACATAACTATTGGGTCTGACCCAATGCTAATGGATCTTTAGTATTTATTACACATTAACTATTGGTCTTTGCCCAATGGTAATTCTAAAGACTTGAACATGAAAAAAATACCACAAATCGCACATGTATTAGGCACCTTTACCCCTCGCCTAATCAAATTATCGTGTGTTGCAACACGCTTTTTTTTTTATCAAACCTACCATTTTATATCCACAAAATGACAAGTACAAATCAGACCCTACTTGTTTTTGACTCAAAAACAAGCATGGCTAGGAAAACAAACCCTATACAACATTTACTAGAAAGTAAACCTATCAACTTGCAAGACAACCTATACAACCATTGCTAGAAAAATAAATCAAAGTAGAAGCACCCTATACGACTATTGCTAGGAAATCAAACCCTATACAACAATTGCTAAAGTCTTATACTAGGTCCAAGCTCCAAGCTATCTTCCTTGATCTTCTTGTTCTCCTCCCTTGAGTACTCCACGTAGCTTCTATCTTGCAATCAATCTCATATTCTCAACACTCCTTTTAAATAAATTTCTATTCCAAAGGGTGTATTGAACATCTTTCACAACTATTTTCACGATATCCTCATATTTAGGATGCATCTTCTTAAACTCTTTTTTATTCCTCACATCCCAAATACAATAAAGAAAGCTAATAAAATTAATGTTTGATATGGTATCTTTTAAGGTGTTACCATCAAAATTAAGCATAAAATCAAGCCTTTTCTCCCAAGTATTACCCGAGTTGTGCCAATAATGAAGAGCACAAATCTCTTTCCAAGCCAAAGTAGTGAATTTGCAATTCACAAATAAGTTATTCCTAGATTAATGTTCTTCAAAGAAAAGATAGCACATCTTGTCCACTTCCACTCCCCACTTGTTAAGCCTATCTTTAGTGCTTAATCTATCCTTACAAATTAACCAAGCACAAAACTTGTGCTTTGGCATACTCCAATTATGCCACACCACACTATACCATTTTGTTTTCTCATAGGACCCCTTAGGTCATACATAACATCCGAGTTCCTAAAGCCTTTATCTCCCCATCTTATAGTGTCATGCTTCTCAATAAGCACCATATCTTTTACCACCTCATACACCTTGTTAAACCTAGGTGGAAATCTCCATTTCTTCCCCACATAATAGTCCATCACCTTTTTGTTAATATTGTAATTACCCAAAGAAATAGCATCCTTTTGTTCACAAATATCACCTACACACTTTCCTTTTATCCATCTATCATCTAACATATAGGTTCTCTTTCCATTTCCAACATCATGTATAATATATTTAAAAGCAAGGTACCTCACATTTAGCATAGCTCTCCATGTCCAAGGAAGTTTATTATCACATGTAATGCTCCATATACTCTTGTTCCATAGCCAATTCGAGTAGACCCATTGAGACCAAATATTATCTTTATAGCCATACATTCTCCAAAAAGCTTTAAGAATAGCAACTTGATTAATATGGAGAAGATTTGGTATGCCTAGTCCTCCATTTTCTTTACTTTGACATAATTCTTTCCAAGCCACTTTAGCACCATGAAAATCATTAGTATTACCCTTCCAAAGAAACCTACTCAAGAGTGATTATATCTCATGAATAACTCTCATTGGAAGGATCATTACATTACACCAATATCTAGCTTTACTTTGCAACATTCATCTCTATTAAGTGACATTTAGATAAGTTTTTTTTTTTGGACAAAAGTTTTAGTTAAGAATAAACTATGGTGTAAAATTTAAATAACATAACGGGAAAAAGGAAAAACTGAATAATCAGACATGAGAATCACATCAGAGAAAGTATGGACTATTGTAATTTCAACTCGCCAATAAAGACGTTGTGTACAAGTATTGTTTTTAACTGTCTCAAAAATTTCTTACTATAAATGAGAATCACATCAGATAAGTATTGACTTTTGCAATTTCAACTCTCTAAAAAGGACGTTGAGTACAAGTATCGTTTTCAATTGTCTAAAAAATTCTTATGATAAATTGAACAACCCAAAAAGTAATTTCAAGAAATGAAGGACTTCGACTCTATTGAACATTTAGGTAAGTTTGATCTATTTTTCTTTTACACCTCTTTTAGTCACCAATGACATATTTTTTTTTTGTTCGAAACACCAATGACATATAAATATAACTATACTTGCATAATTAGGACCTAGAGTTCAATTAAAAAGATTGTGAGATTGTTATTTTTGAACCTTTTATTTTTTTATTGATTTAAATTTTCATAGTGACTTTAGGCACGGGTTATACCTAGTAAACATTAATAACAAAGACAAAGATATAGTTTGACTATTTGTATAACAAAAGGACAAATAGTGGAAAAGTGTAAATCTGCCACCAGTGACAAGTAGTGAAATAATTGGAACAACCACATGACATATTTAGAATGTTATGAAATCATATCAAAGAAGGACTTTTAGTGCAAATATCAAATAATAGAGAACCTGAAAAATCAACAGAGACTAATAATGAAAATATTGAATAATAGCAACAGCTACCAATAGTGCAACAATATGGAAAACAACATCATACTGTGAACTGCAGTGAAATCTGCCGGAGAAGAAAGCTCGTGCTCCAGCGAGGCTCCAGACCCGAAAAATCATATTATAATCCGGTAGATAAGGTTGGCCTTGGTAAATATAACATATATTTTAGGTCGGCTTGATTAAAATTAACTGGGTTTTGTTCAAATTCTGGCCTGCCTTAGTGACTTTATAGCCTACTTTTTTTTGTTACATGAAAGAGCCACATTTAGACTCGATATTATTGACACGGTTTAAATCTATACTAGTTAGAAGGATTACCAAGTCTATCGCCAATTAAGATAACCCTAAATATAACCTCCCATACATGTGACTTGCAAATATAAATACAAAATCATTAAATTATTTTTCAATCATCGATTTTCAAAATTACTAACAATTATGAACGAGAGACAAATAAATATCATTGTTAAAGTTTAAAATTGTCTAAAAAACTGAATATCCATTTGTTCATATAATTGTAATTATATCTTATAGGTAGAAATCAAACATAACTTAAATACTCATACATGACTTAAATATCTTAAAAATATTACAACCAATCAAATAAGACTCAACAAGTAACATTTTTCCAATATTTTATTTTCTACCATAGTTATATGCTTAAGTTTTTTATTTTTATTTATATAAATTATTTTACAACAAATATTTCTTACATAAGATCTCTTTCCACTTCGACCTCATATGAATAAAAGAAGATATCTTTCTTATAACACTACAACGTATAATTGTAAGTTTAGACATAGACAAACTATTAGGACTAGCTCAATAGCCAGGACTTTGTCTTTCATCTAGGAGGTACAGAGTTCGAATCTTTTCAGCCTTGTTATTTCTTGAGCCCTTAAAAGGGGTAAGCAAGAGGTGCAAGGTTCGAGTCCCCTCCCTGAACATGGGTAACCTAATTCTGATTAAGTGTGAGTATACATGAAGAGGCGTGTATATTTCCTATAGGAATAGTCGTGGTGCGCGTAAGTTGGCCCAGACACCCATACATAATAAAAAAAAGTTTAGACTTGGACAAAAGGAAGTAGGGGTTTCATCGGGATTAAAATTTTACCGCCAGAATTAGAAATTAATCCAAAAAAATTGTCTCCCCAGACCTTACACAATACTTTAAATTATAACTCCTACTTTATATTCTAGATTTATCCCTAACATAGTCTCTGATCTGAATCCAATTTTATCATATCTTTCTATTCGAAATTTTCTAAGCTTTATTCAATAAAAAGTATTCATTTGTACTTAAATTAAAAAGGATTATTGCCCAAGAAACACCTCAAATTAGAATTAATGCCCCCTCACCCCCGCCGCTTTCTTCTTGCCCATAAAAGGCACTCTTTTTTTTCTTTCCTATTTTACCCCCTCATTCCAGCCGCCGTCCGTTTATTAGTTGTTAGTTTGTATATATATCTCCTCTATCTCCCACTCTCTCACCCTTGGCAGCAGCAGACAGTACAAAAGTGTACGTGCACGAGTGTTGGGAAACATTCCCACTACTCAACATTAGCCCACAAGTACAAAAGTGTACTTGCACGAGTGCTGGGAAACATTCTCATTACTCAACATTAGCCCACAAGTACAAAAATGTACTTGTACGAGTGCTGGGAAACATTCCCATTACTCAACATTAGCCCACAAGTACAAAAGTGTACTTGCACGAGTGTTGGGAAACATTCACATTACTCAACCTTTACAAAATTGTACTTGCACGAGTGTTGGGAAACATTCCCATTACTTGCCCTTGGCAGCAGCAGCAGACAGCAGTAGACAGCAGTAAGGGCATTAAGGTATATTTACCTTAAGTGCCTTTTATGGGCAAGTGACTAAGGTAGCAGGTGTTTATTGGGCATTCACCCAATTAAAAATTGATAAATTAAAATATTTTTTTTGAAACATTTTATTCAAATTATTGCCTTTTCTTATTTTAATAAGTACACTAGATTTATATAAGACAATTTATTCCATGGACAGGTTCACATGTTAGACAATATATACATCAATCCACACACAACCTCTAGTTCAAAATCTCCAGAAATAAGCTTTGAGATTCAGCATTCCAGAATTTTTGCCCCAACACTCAGATTTTCTGGCTAATCTGCACTATTTAGACTTTTCAAACTTAGCGAACTAAAACATCAAAAGGAAAAGAATCCACCAAAAGCGCAGGAATATGCTAAGTGGATTCACATTTCAACAACTACAAGAACTCGAGATGCAAATGAACATCTACAAGTGCATTGAAGCGAAAGTTCCTATCCCGTGCAATCTCATATTTCCAATTTGGAAATGTGTAGTCAACTCTTTAAGTGGCCTCAAGGGTACAATGCACCTAAACCACCCTAATTGTAAGTCTTGATTTCCTATACAATGTCTTATTTTTTATGTTATAAGAAAGTTTAGTAATTTTTTTCAACAAAAATCGATTTATAACCTCAAAAAATGTTGAAAATACTTCAATTATTGCATAATATGTAAGTTTCAAAGTGCTGTTCATTATATTCCAACCAAATTAAAGTATCATTTTTATTCTGACATGATGTAAATATGGTAAAAACAGTCATAAATTACAGTCATGGATGTTGTGAGAGCAAGCATAGCATTGATCTTGAATGGAGCAGAAACAAAAGCAAAAATCTGGAATGGGTTATTCAAAGAATCTTAGTAAAAATTGAAAATTGGAAAACAATTTTTCTTAGCGAAAGTGGTAAAGAAACCCTTATTAAATCAGTATTACAAAGTTTGCCAAATTATTTAATGTCCAGCTTTTTAATTCCTAAAAATATCTGTTCCACCATCAATACTATTATTAGCCAATTTTGGTGGGGAAAAAGTAATAAAAAGGGCTTACACTTCATGAATTGGGACTCCCTATGTGTCTCCAAATTTGAAGGAGGCCTAGGTTTTAGAGATATCAATTGTATGAACAAAGCTCTCCTTGGTAAGATGGCTTGGTATGTTCTTCAAAACCCTGATGCCCTTATTTCCAAGCTTCTAAAAGGAAAATATTATAATAATACTCATTTCCTAAAGGCAAAAATAGGAAGTTCTCCTTCCTTTGGTTGGAGGAGTCTATTAGAAGGGAGGAAAATTTTTGAAAACCACCTTACTTGGAAAATCGGAAATGGTATGGAAATTATGGTCCAAGATCATATTTGGATTAATAATGATAGTAAACTTACTAAGCCAAAAAATGCTTCTATTCTCCTTTTGAAAGAATTTTTTAGTACGAATAATAAAACTTGGAATATTCCCTTTATTCGCTCTGAATATGAAGAGAGTAAAGCTAATACTATTATAAATATGATTATTCCTTCTTTTGAATGTGAAGATATCTGTATCTGGCATAAAACTAAAGATGGAAATTATAGTGTCAAAATAGCTTATCAAATCCTTAAAAAGAAAGAAGAAGAAGGCAAACTGAATTTAAGCTGTAATAAAGCATCTTCTTCTTATTTATATAATACTAATATTTGGAATACTATATGGAAAATGAATTGTAACCCCAAAGTTAGAAACTTTATGTACAGGTGTATTAAAGACAAATTGGCCACTGAGGTTAATCTTTTTAAAAGAAAATGTACCAAGAATGTAATGTGTAAAATTTGTAACATTCAGGAAGAAACTATTGATCACCTTTTGTTTGGGTGCTCTTGGGCGAAAGCTGTTTGGTATTCTTCCCCTTTTAATATAAGAACTATGAATGAAAGCACGGCTAAAATTGATGAGTGGTTCTTGAATTCTGTTAAAATTCTTAATAACAATAATGAGAATGTTATGGGTTTTGATGCTTTACTTAGTAATATCTGTTGGTTCATTTGGAAAGGGAGAAACCAGTATATTTTTCAAGGAATCATGCCTGATCCGTTGTTTACTTGTAATCAGGCTTTTAAAAACTGGAAAGAATATACAGATAGTAATAAAATTCCTAATGATGTCAATTATACTGAACTGAAGGATTTTAACAAAAATAATGAAAATGAAGCCATTACATCTTTGGATAATCCATCCAGGAGGGATAAAAACGTTAATAAAATGGATATTTGGACTCCCCCACCTACTAATATTATGAAAATTAATACAGATGCTTCTTATTCATCTCTGGGTTGTGCTATTTCTTATGTTATCAGGGACTCTTTTGGTAGCTTAATTGGAGGGGATGCTAAGATGATTGAAGCAAGTAACTCAACTGAAGCTGAAGCTTTGGGAATCTTATGGGGTTGTGAAGTGGCTACAAACTTTGATGCTGATTCTGTGATTATTGAAAATGATTGTGGAATCATTATTGAATCATTAGCTCTTCTCAAACCTTGTTTACTTTTAAATTGTTGTAATATTTTCAAATGTATTTATGGTACTGTGGAACAACATAGACCTAGCTTTTCCTTTGTTAGACGCAAAGCTAATCGAGTGGCTGACTGGGTCGCCAAACACAAGCTTTTAGGCAAGTTGTTTGGTGATTGGAGTGCTTTTCCTCCTCCCCAGTTAGCCCATCTTCTCAGCCTTGACCGCGACTTGTGTGGTATAGGCTAACTTTTGAGGCTCTTAGCCTTTCTATTTATATAATATCGTTTGACAAAAAAAAAAGGATCTTGAACCTAGGCGATGCAAGAGAACAGATGGTAAGAAATGGAGATGCGCTAAGAGTGCCATTCTTGATGGAAAATATTGCGAAAGGCACAAGCTCCGGGGTCGTCAAATAATGAGAAAATCAGTAGAAACTTCGCCTTGATCATCAATTGTAAATTCGGACGTAGGTTAATATTTCTTGTATCTTGGTTTTCGTTTAAATAGTGCAAGTGATGGTTCAATTTTAAGGTTGGAATTTTGTACTTAATCTGTTTTGGATGTCCTTGTGTGTGTTTTAATGTGTTATAGTAACAATATTTTGATCGAAACTAGGTGATCTTTTGCCAACTTAAAATTTTAAATTAAACTTAAACATGAATTCACATTTTCTTTTTCATACATAAGATGTCAAAGGTTGATACTGTATAGTCCAACTATTCGGGTTGTATTTTTTTTTGTTCAATTATCCATAGAATCTTAAAGATTATTATAGTTAATTCTTCTCTCTTTTTTTTCTTTTTCTAAAAAAATAATAAGATATCCAATTTTATAACAATTTTTCTAGTACATATAAGAAGAAAAAAAAAAAATCTTCTTTCTCCTCCACTATCATTACCATTAGTCTCTCTTTTGCTTTATCATTTTTTCTCTCTCCTCCTTCATTAATTATCAAATAATTTCCAACTCCAACCACAACCACCGATCACTGCCGGAAAAAGTTCGGAGCATGGAAAATAGTTCTGAGCCTGGGGTATCGAGCATAGAAAGAGTACTGAGCATGGGCTATTGAGCATGAAAAAAATTGCTGAGTATCGAAAAAAAGTTATGAGTGTCAAAAAAAATTACAAAGTATTCAAATTTTTTTGTTGAATGACTTTACTGAGCATGCTCAGTAACTTGGTGAGCGTTTTTCGTATATTATCAATAAATTTATTGAGCATTTCTCGTATAATCAGCTGAGCATTTAGACGAAAAATATTGAGTTTAAAAAATCTATTTTACATTACAAAAATAAAATTATTACATTATAATTACAAGGAAAAAAAGAAAAAAAAATACAAACAACAAAATAACCTAACTAAACTCGTTTGACCAGATACGGTCAAACCAGAACTATAAAAAAAATAACTACTATGCGTACTCTGTATGCTAATCCAAAAAAAATGTTGTTGTGCTTCGTTCGATAGAAACAGTGCATATGAGAGAAGCTACAACCAAAGCACCGGAAAAATGGCATAGAAAAGGCTGCTCCGGAGTTAAGTGATGGTGCCGGAGCCAATCCACGGCGAAGAAAAGGCTGAGCGTTTCACGGTGAAGATAACTCCACAACGACCTCTATGCACCACCACCTCCTCGAAGAACAACGAATCCGGCGAAGAACAGTGACGAATCCGGCGAAGAACAACTCCACGGCGACCTCGTTGCACCACCACCTCGCTGCCCCCATATCACTCTGAATCATTACCTAGCTTACTCTAATCGAGATCGAGATCTTGTTGTTTGCTGTTAACCGTGATCTTCACCTTCCACAGCCGTGATCTTCACCACAACCATTTCGAACCACCACCTGCTTAACCACTCCGATCGAGATCTCCGATTTGTGTTTGCTGCTAAAACCAAAAAATGGAAGAGAGAGACGGATTATGAGAGAGAGGAAAGATAAATTAGTTTTTAGGGTTTATTAAATAATTTTGATAAAATTTAGTACATATAGGAAATAAAAAACAAAAAAGAGTAAAAAGGTAATTGGGTTTATGGCTTATGTGTTAATTTTTGTTTGTGGCCTTCAGTAAGAAGAGGTTATAGAACCGGTCTTCTTAGATCACGGGATAGTATCTTCAAAACCTCTTGAGTAATAATCTCTATTTTTTTGTCAGTAAATCAACACAAGCGTTAGTCTTACAAATCACCATGATAGATAAACTCTTATTTCTACTCTAGATATCCATAATTTTCCTAGTATCCCATTTAACTTATCCAATCCAAGAAATCTACATCTTCCATCACTAAAGTATTACCATTCTAATAAACCTTTCTCAATGTTTAAAATAACTAAACTTTATTACTCCATAGTCCTAAACCCAAAATGAAATACATGCAATCCTGGAAAGCAAAGCTCGCTACACAAGCCTCCACAAAGCCATGCAAAGAAAGTACCATTTGTATCGATAATATCTCTTCAATATTACCTACAATATTAGGATTACATCTATAAAATCACCTAGTTATAATTAGTTTAACCTAACAATCCAACCGTCAGTTCTATCCACTTGACTAGATAGCTTTTTGCCGACACCATCAATCCCTATGCCATAAAACACACGTACAAAATCATGTGTCAAATATTAAACATAGGAATATTACATATCGATTGCGAGACAATGTCAATTTCAAAACTTCAACAAATTGGCAATCCGAATCAGCCATATAATTATTGATAAAATCAATTATTATTCAAAACCATTTATCAACTAAGCAAATAGAAGGTTCCTCCTCCAATACTCAACAGTCAACACCAACCACATCATCTTCAACACCAACCACATCATCTTCAACAATCTGCTAAGCGCAATTCTCATAAAGTATGTTCTTTTTACAATTTAGAATACAACTGCTACGTCAGCGACCACAAAAAGTAATCGCTAGAGCGGGGTCACCAAAACAAAAGTAAATTAAAAATAAAAACTTACCTTTACCGACCACCTGAGTGGTGGTAGAAGTATTCGAAAAATGTTCAACATCTTTATTTTCCCGTCCCTTGATTTTCCCACTTTGGTGTTTTAGAGCCATACCTTTAGCGACCACAAAAAGGGTCGCTATAGACTTCGGGTTGAAAAAAAAAAGAAAAAAACAATTTACAAATAACATCTAACATTAAATTATTTGACGGTCAAGTATTATCCACCTTTACGCTGACATCTTTACGAGCAATATTATAGGGTTAGTGACCGCTTGGCAATCGCTAAAAGGTTAGCAAGATTTTATAAAACAGACAAAAACACCTTATGATACTTCTCCTCCATCAAATAAACCCTCCATCAAAAACCAACTCTTGGATCCGTAAGACCCTAGCCGGAGCTTCCCCACCCCCTCAACACCGTCTCCGCATCACCACGCTCAGCACCACACCAAGCTTCCCACCGTCGCGCCAAGCCCGCCTCCGCCGCACCAAGCTCTTCGCTGCACCGTCACGTCTTAGTAGCCGCTCTATCTCTGTCCTATATAGTTAGGTATAACCCATATTTTGAATTCACTAAAAATGCATATTTCATTTATTTTTAAAACTTGTGATTAAATTTATCTTTTAGGTGTATTTGTATTATTGTGTGAATTAATATGTGTTAATTTATTTTTATGGGTGACTTTAAAGCTAATAACGTGTTTTAGGGGTTTATTAGAGTATTTATTAGTTTAGGGGTTTAGTTGTGCAATTTATAATTGTATTGGCTTAAATGTACAATTAAATTGTTAAGAGGTTTAAAAGTGAAATTAAAACTTTTAGGGACTCTATACACTATTTAATATTTTTAAGGGTTAAAAAGTACAAAAATAATTTATAAGCGGCTAATAATACAATTAACAGAAAATATTAAATATAGAATTTAATAGTGTAATTAATATATGCACAATAATATAGTAATATAGGAGTTTAATAATGCAATCAATATATAAAATAATTAAATATAGTACTTGATAGTTCAATTAATATATAAATAATAATATAGGGCCTGAATAATGCAATTCATATAAAAAAAACGATGTAAGGGACTAATAGTGTAATTCATATAAAAAACGATATAGAGGACTAATAGTACAAATAATATTAACATATTAATTATAGAATTTATTAGTCCAATTATTATAAAATTAATAAGATAGGGGGTTAATAGTGCAATTAGTATAAATACAACAATATAGGGGCTAATAGTGCAATTAATATAAAATATTGAATATAGGACTTAAGAATGCAACTAATATAATTATGTTTCAAACACTTGGATGTCAGATACATCGCGATCCCCAGATACTCCCACAAGGATCACCAATAGACGAGCACTTACAGGGAGGTTTGCAATACATCTCCCAAATCACAGATTAGGTACTTGTAGGATGTTTTTGGAACAAGAACTTTATCATTACGATAGGGGTGAATACGAACTTGAAGTTCACTATATTTTGTTTTTTATGATAGTAACACCCTTTCTGATCCCCAAATGCAATTCAGAAATTTCCAACAGAAGAAGTATCAATTTATTTACCGGTGCAGGATATGTATGTAGTACAGAGGTTATCGTTGCATGTATGTTGATTTTTGGTTTAATGAGCACATCACCAGATGTCACCGACTTACTTCTTTGTTCAAATTAGATACGTTAATTGTTAACTGTATAGTTGTATTGCGTCCCAAACTTACTTCGATGTGTTTTTTTAGATGGTTTAATTTTAATTGTTAGGCTTTTACTTAATTTAAGATAATTGTATAAATTTATAGGAACTGTTTGGCTAGAGACCCCAGGAGACCTATATGACAAGCGTTTAACCTCCGTTACTCAATTAGATCAGTTCAATCCGATCAATTGATGGTTTTTAAATTCTTGCCATGTAGGTCCTTATCAGGTGTCTAGGCAAATTTTTCCTATAACTTTGGAATAATACCAATAGCAATAGCAGTCGCTATTGATATACCACTCACCAGTCCTTACGGTTAGCCCAGGGCAACTCTTGTAACATTTAGTTAGAACATTGATACAATGCATTGGAGTGATCCGAGATGCCAGACTTTGACAAGAATTTTGTATCAAGCCACCGATTTCCCATCGCCCAGTCTATCATACTAAGTATGTGGTTATTATCCTATGTAAATAATTGTGTCAAATATTGCAAATCCTTCAACCCAAGTATGTTATAACAACATGTGGGTTTTGTTAAAGTTTCCTAAAGTTACCACCCTTCTATTTTCCTCTCATTGTGAGCTGATATGTTATTAAAATATTCCAAGAGAATCCAAGGTGTATCATAAATGGTAGTGTGATCAACTAAATCCTTCCACGAGTCTCTCTTCTCAATCTTGCAAGTTTAACCTATATATTAAAGAAATATAAAAGTTTTTAGAGGTTACTTTACATACAATTTTACAATAAATAGTTTAAGGTATAATCACAAGTATTCTACTTCGACTTAACTTGAGTCACAAACAAGCAAGATCTTCTCATGCTCAATCAAATCACAATCATCCATGTTCTCATCTTATGTAATTGTGTAAATAAAAATATTTATACTTTTACGAGTATTCTAATTCCAAAATTTTCAATACATCTATATATTTTCTCCTAATAAGTCTAATTACCTCTCATCTTTTATGTGTTGAAATAAAACCTCTTATGTTCCATTTTGTAATTATTTTAAAACATTTGGATCCTTACCTTGTTTGCGCCATCAATTTCTCTTAAAGGTGCGCAATTTCTCGCCACTCTAAGTAATTTTCTCATTTATCACTTAGCTTCTCGTTTATTCGTCATTTGCTAACCACCACCACAAAAGTAGCTTCTTCCTCAATGACCCTTTTCGAATGCAATCTCATCAAAAGCTGTATTTGTTGATAAGTTAGTTGATGTTAATACAATTTTCTTTTCTGCTATCGAAAAATTTAATTTATCATCGTCAATCCTGTAAATTGTCTTCTACTAGAATAACTATAACGATATCAGTCATTCTACTACCTGATGCAATGTGCTACCATAATTTATCATTTAATATGCACATGGCTTTTCGCTTTTGGATTATCAAATAAAAGAAAATCTCTATTGAGTCGTCTTTATCTCAACCAAAAGAAAACAAGAAATTGCAATTTTTGGGATTGTCACTTATTAATTTTTCACAACTCACAAGTTGCACATGAGTTTATACTAGTATTTATTATGAGGACAAGTTCTTGGTCCCATAGATCATAACTTATTTGAAGATGCATCCATTCTTTTAGTATCAAATAGATCTCTATGCTCATATTATAAGGTGCATAAATTATTGGTTAAATCTATTTGACCCCGTGAGTTTTGTCATAATAATTAAATTTCCCAGTAGTTTAAAATTTTACATTAAGCTGCCTATAATATAAAGGATTAATATAATATCATGCATAGTTTTTAACTATTTTAAAAGTAATATAATCAAACTCTTTTCAATTACTCTCTATACTATATTACAGTGAATTAATTATAAAATCAATTTTAAATAAACCTTATTACATTCTTATAAACCTATTAAAAGAGCTAAACTACACCTAATCATCGTTTGTGTCATTCTTAGAACGGTCAACCATCTTCTAATCAGTAAATTTGGTATGAATCTAGATTACAGATTTTACATATGGTCTTCTCACAATAATACTATTTATATAAGATCCAGATATATTGTTTATTGTTTATTTTTAAAACTATTAAATCTATATGAATAGTGTTTTGTTAGATAAGCCAACTGTTGGTCAAATAGGATTTTCTCAAAGTGTTGATTGGGTTGACGATAACTTGATTGATACGTTTATCTAATTGTAAAGACTAACGTAATATATTCACTTGGTTAAAAATTATTTAAATTAAATGATAAATTAAGTCATGAAATTTTTGAAAGAAAAATAAATAAATAAATAATTTTTATTTATTTATATATTAATATATATAGTAAAGGTGAAAGAAAGATAATGTGGAAGTCTCGAGGGGTGTTTGTTTGCACTTAATGAGATCTTAATCAGGTTCATTAAGACACTGAATCTGTAATACTATTTGTTTTTCCTGTCCAATTCAGATCTGAATGGCTCTTAACGTGTCTGCTTCATTAATATTTCAAACTAAGTCTAAATCATTCAGACACTGGCTCTAATAAGTCCTATTCAACTTTTCATTCAGCATTTAACACTTATTATTTAAAAAAATAAACGACACCTTAGTATTAACATTGGACTTGACCCAATAGTAAAATTATAATAAGTACTAAGGATCACTACAGCGTGCGGCCCCTTTTGCGAGGACTGCGGCCGTTGCTAAAGATCCAAAGGTCCTCGCTAAAGGATCTCGCTAAAATTTTGTCGCGAAAGACCCTCCTATTGCGACGGCGTCACCTGTCGTCGCGTGAGCACCTGTCTTTTGCGATGACATGCAGTCGTCGCAATTGATTTGGTCTTTTGCGACGACTTTGTTCTCGCTAAAGGGGGGTGTCAATTGCGATGACTAAGTCGTCGCGATTGCTAGTCAACTCTCGCCAAAGACCTTTTTTTTAATTCAATTATATAATTTATTTATTTTTTGCTTTTCTTTTTTTATTTTAATTTGACTTTTATTTTTGTATTTCTATATATGAAAAGAGATAAAATAATACAATACGAAAACTAAATTATCCGATAGTCAAGTCAAAGTCATACAAAAGTCAAAATCATAAAAAGTCAAAACTTACAAACCATAAAACAGAAATAATAAAAATCATAAGAAGTCAACAAAAAGTCTAAGTAAACACCATCTAAGGATTAGATGGTCTATAAGATGGAGTCGCGGGTTTGACAGACCAGATGTAGTGGGTCGGGCTCGAGAGGGACCAGAAGCGGATGGATTGCCGGATAGCTTACGCAGAGCTCGAATAATCTCCCTGAGAATATGCACGCCTCCTTATGCAAGTCATATCTAGGTTGCCACCGTGTATTAAAATTAAATGTCAGAAGTGGGATTTGAACCCACGCCCTCTTACGAAGACCAGAACTTGAGTCTGGCGCCTTAGACCACTCGGCCATCCTGACTTTGACAAAATTCTTATGTGGATTCAAACCTAGACCTCAAAAATATTTTCTAGTAAGGGGAATTGAACCTCAGTCAATGACACATTATTAGAGCAATGCTATATATCACCCCTTTTGCTACATCCTTATATAACCTTTTATTTGTCAACCTTTGTGGCATTAAATAAAAGAGACGGGTTAAGAACTTAAGATTAATAAGGGGAAAAAACAATATGATTGGTATTTAAAACCTCCACAGAGGAGGTAATATAAGTGTAGATTGTATTATTATCTTATGTTAAAGCTAAACCTTGATAGTTGCTTCTATATCTTTACCATAGGCTTAGTATTTTGATCCTTTTTGTGTGACGACCAAGAAAGCCCTTGCATAACCTTCACGAGGTATTGTTTTTATCTGCCTTCAATATCGTGAAATCAATGATTAGACACTCAGTGTAAGCTTACATCGTAACCCAATAGTGTTAGCGAAGCATCATAGAGAAATCTCAAGTCCCGGTTGGCGCAGTTGAAATTTTGTTTTCCCATAACCATTAAACAAACACATGTGTTTTAGTTCGGTGATCACATCATATCTTAATATAACCTCAATAATGAACATAACTACCAATTTTTTCTTAGTTTAGTTTTAGAATAATTTTAATCGTTAGCTTTATCGCTTTAGCCCATTTTTATGTTTAAATTTCCAATATAATATTTAAGCATTTTATCATGAACACATGCATCACTTAATGCAATAATAAATCAAGGAGGATCGACCTTAGTCTTACCAAGTCCTTAGTACATCTACGATCTTGTATACATACGAGTTTCTTTGACTTCCTAGGGTGTGGTTTATTGATTCCATTTTTATATTACACTCAAGGACCAATACCAGCAGATTAAAAAAACATATGTTATATGTCCAATGTACGCAGATTAAGCAAAACGCCTCCTGTGAAGAACTACAAATGCTTCAAAATTGATTTTTAAGATTTAAAATGACCTAAACGAGCAAAAAAATATATCGTAAGACTTTTTGGTTAGTAATTAACCATAGTAAAAAGATACAAAACATCTTAGATGTTAAAAAATCCAACAAAAAATGGGCTTGGATGGGGCTAAGCGGCTTCCCTAAATGCCTAGGATTTTTAGCTTGATTGGACAATCGACCTTTAAATGATGTCATCGATTAATACAACCTAGGTATCGATTTCTACATCACATATAAGGTTTATCAATCATTAAAGGAAAAAATTATACTCAATATTTCTTCATCGAAGACACATATTTTTTTTAAATAATCTCTTTGAGCAAATTTACACTGCCCCTTGTATCTGACCTTGTTTCTAAAACTTTAAATGAACCAATTTGTTCGTGAACAACTCAATTTAAAAAAAAACGCTCGTTTAAACTTCTTCTCTTAATTAAACAAACAATCTCAAACTCTAACTGAAACTTGTTGATAAAACAAATATGCTCAAACGTTCATAACCTGTTTATTTATGTTCATGAAATGTATTATAAGATTTATTTATGAGTAAAGTCATATTTCACACTATTATCTTATATTCGTTTTCTCATTTTTGGCAACATCCTTCATTTGTACCCAATTTTGGCCATAGAGATCTGACCAAAATTGGAAACAAATGAACTCCTATCTTGTTCCACCAGAACTCCGCCACTAGTGCGTTATGTTTTGTAACTACGACTTTAGGGAGCAATAATAACGATAAAAGGAGGTACGGATTTTTGGATAAAATTAGGAACAATGAAATATAAGCAAATAGTGGGAATAAGTAAAAAAATATGTCCAAAAATAAAAAAAAAATATGTCCAAAAATGAAAAACAACTAAAATAAGATTGTAGTGTGAAATAAGACTTTTATCTTTATTTATCTTATAAAATTACTATTACAATAAATATATTAACTAGCATGTCATTTTTTTAATGATACGTGGGTGGTCAGGGTTAGTTTGCGTGCACCGACTAATTCCATAAGAAATATGAACGTCTTCTGATACATACATTTATGTAAATTAAAACAAGGTTACCTAGTTCATTTAAGAGATTCGAACTATGTAATTCTTATTTTATATCCTTTAAATATTGAAAAAATAGCAAAAACTTGTTCAATTAACCCAACTGGCTTAAAGATTTTATTTTAATCAAGTTCGTAGTCTCTACTTCATAACACGCATTTCATCCCGCCAAAATTATTCATGGAAATTTTGATTGAACCATAAGAAAAAAAGTTGTTTGTGAATAATTTAAATTGGACTAAAAAATATTTGTTAAAAAACTAAACACAAAAATGAACTTTAATAATATTCAACTCATTTAAATTTAAACTAAGACGTGATAACATTTTAAATTATACTAATATGTTGCTCCTACATGTCTTAACGTAGAAGAAAATGTTTGAAAGGAAACTAGACTGAAGTCAATCTTTCTTACCAAATAAGTCATACGAGTATGAATAACGAAATTGAACGATGTTTGGGAAGATCCAAAGATATGCCACCCGAAATTTCGGCACCGAAATAAATAGAATAACACAGAATAAGGGAAGAATATTAAAATAAACCACTCTCACTGGTCACAGTTAATACCACGTGGCTATTTTTCCGACCAATTACTGATTCACCAAATAAGCAAAAAAGTACTAAATCTGTGTAAGAATCTAAAAGGAACAACTGACTGAATATTTACTACTAAAATTTACACACAGTCTCACCCTAAAAGTACTGAATTGCCCAATACCGACACTTCTTAACTTGTCTAATAGCAAAACATCACTTTCCTACAATTACTAATAATTATAAAATAGTCCTTTATCTTTCAACATAGTATAATGATCGCCGTTTATCTTTATTGGGTAACCATTTCGTCTTTATAGTTAATCCTTTTGCCTTTTTTTTTTTTTTTGACAAGAATCCTTTTGCCGATATCCTAACTTGAGCGATCTCCCATATCTCGTTTCTAGCAAAGTTAAAACCCCATAGTTGATAGATTTGGTGGAAGTGGGACAATTTTTTTAGTATGGTCTAAAAATCATATTACAAAATTATATTAACCTAAATCCACAAAGTTAAAGCTTCGGGTTATATATGTCACAAAAACATTTTATATTGGAATTGTATTATTTCAAAGTACTTAAATTTTCAGGAGACGTTATAGTCTTATACCCGTGTTTAAGATAGTAGGGCAATTAATTAGTTGCAAATTTGATGTTGAAGATGTAATTTTTTTTTATTTAATGTTAAGTTTAGAGTCTTGTGTTGGTTTGCAATTTTTTTTTGATTTTACTGTTTTTAATTATAATACTCTGAAGTTTTTTTTTTAGTTTTAATAAAATACTTTTCCTATAAAAATCACATAAGATTAAGGTATTTATTTTTTATCTTGATTTTTTTTATGTCAGTTTATGGATAAATAAAAAGAGTTTAATGTATGTTTTGGATTCATATTTCTTAAAAGAAAATGTTAGGAATCAAAGTTCACTTTCTTTGATTGGATTAGATTTTTAATAAAAATAAAACAATTCAAGTAATTATATAGTTTTCTAAATTCCTTTAAAAATAAAGTAATGATAAATGTCATATTTTTTGTATCACCATGTTTAAATATACCAATGGAATAATTTCTCTGTTTAAATTAATCTTTCTTTACCTTCTATTTAAAGAAATCAAATCATAATATAGCTGGGCGACATTGATATCTATAATTACTCTTAAAAATCAGTTTTTTTAATTTTCTATTTTAGAATCAATTTCAGAAAAAAGGAAATTGTTATCTTTTCAAATATCCTATTTTATCTTATAATTTTAGTATATAATAATTTACATAATTTTAAAAAGGTAAACAAAATTTATTTAAAATTATCATTTATTTTCTTTAATAAAGTAAATCCAAAAAAGAGATTTTCTAAACAATTATTTTTTTAATTAAACATGATTATTGTATTTTTTCTATTTTTTATTTTTATTTTTATCTTTAAATTATTTTCTTTTTTAACAATGTGAATTCAAAATATGCACAATCATATATAGTTGGTGTAATGGTTGAAATATTTTGTACGGACTAACATGTGTTTAGACTCGTATAACCAAAAAAAATACCAGACACGAAAAGTTACAAAATATTAGAAGAGATTAGAGTGACATTTAATGCAAAAACAAGGGACTATGTTTGATAATAACCTTACAATTATTTTATACTTTATTTTCTCAATCCAATGGTTCTTATTACTCCTTGTCTACAAATCTAAATCCTCACCCTTCAAACAGATCCAACCCCCACCCACTCCACATCATCCTACTCATATATCTTATCATCACCATTCTCTACAACCTTTTCCCTCTAGATCTAAACCCAAAAAACACACACTAAAACACACAAACTTCACACACACAATACACATTTCTTGATAATGGTGGAAGCACAATCATGGAATTACAGAAGAGTAAGCAATCCAAGGCCTGAAACAAACGAACAAGTGCTTGACATCCCTGTCACACCGACAGCTGAAGTACGTCAGCAACACTACACACCCTTAATCTCACCAAGCTTTCTTACAGCCACTATTATCGCATCATGGTATTGTTCAAACATCGGAGTACTTTTACTTAACAAATACTTGTTAAGTTTTTATGGTTATCGATACCCTATTTTCTTAACAATGTTGCATATGATTTCATGCGCGATTTATAGCTTCATAGCTATAAAATGGCTTGAGATTGTTCCGTTTCAACAAATTCATAGTCGGAAACAGTTTTTCAAGATCCTTGGATTAAGTGCTATCTTTTGTTTCTCTGTTGTATGTGGTAACACCTCTTTAAGGTACATTCCTGTCTCGTTTAATCAAGCGATTGGTGCTACAACTCCTTTTTTCACCGCGATTTTCTCTTTCGTTATCACTTTTAAGAAAGAATCTGCTGAGGTTTATTTAGCACTTGTCCCTGTTGTGTTAGGGATTGTTTTAGCTAGTAATAGCGAACCTTCGTTTCATTCATTTGGATTCATTATGAGCTTATGTTCAACCGCGGGCCGGGCTTTGAAATCCGTCGTTCAAGGGCTATTGTTAACTTCTGAAGGCGAGAAATTACATTCGATGAATCTTTTACTTTACATGGCTCCTATGGCGGCTTTGATTTTATTACCGTTTACTCTATATATCGAGGGGAATATAGCTGCAGTGACTATCGAAAAAGCGAAAAGCGACGGGTTTATGGTGTTTTTATTAGTCGGAAATGCGACTGTCGCGTATTTAGTTAATTTGACAAACTTTTTGGTGACGAAACATACTAGCGCGTTAACATTGCAAGTACTAGGAAATGCTAAAGCTGCCGTGGCTGCGATTGTGTCGGTTTTGATATTCAAGAATCCGGTGACGGTGTTGGGAATGGCCGGTTTTGGGGTGACCGTAATGGGAGTCGTGCTTTATAGCGAAGCTAGAAAGCGCGCTAAAGTTACGCCACATTGAGAAGCGACGGCTAAAAAGCAACTCTTTTGGTTCTTTTTTCGAATAATTATTTGTGGGATTATACAAACAAAAACAAAGTTTGATTATTAGGGGTTGTATAGGGATGATCAGGGTTCGAGGGTCGGGAGGGAGGGGTGTTTTTTATTTTTCGATTCTTTTTCCGAGTTTATATAATATAGGGGGTGGTAAATGAGAATAAAGATGTCTCTTTTACTTTATCCCTTTGTGTAATTTTTTTTACATATTGATTTAAGAAAGTTGAATACAAGAAGAAGATTATATGTAATTTTAGGGATAATTGATTTTTGCTTCATAATGTGTCGATTCCGTCTTGATTTGTATTCTCTCTGCTTCCATGTTTCCATGGTGGTGTTCGAAACATGTTAGTATAGCACTAAGAAAAAGCAAAAGTAGTATAAGATTCTTAGCTTTTCTTTGAAGCTAACATTCTAATTCGATAAAATGATTAAAGTATTTTACAATGGTGGACACTTTTCGATTGAATTTTACCTAAATTAAAATGGTTTTACAGAAATTCTTATATGTTGATTTTTTGATAGACTTTTTTGGTATCGGGGTAAAAATTAAATTATGCAGTTTTTAACTTGAGATTTTATTTGATCGTGTGTTAACTCCTTATTGTTCTTGTTATTGTTTAACTTTGTTATAAGATATAGTTTTGACAAACTAGAGTATGATGGGGGAGTAGGTGGATTAGCCATAAACATCAAGGCAATATGGATTAGTGGATTTGGAAGACACAAAAGAAACAAGTTTCCAATATAGTTATAAAGGAATCAAGCCGCTTGCGAGTAACTCGTGTTCAACTAAAAAAAATTCGTTTGAGATTGGTTCGAATATAAACAAATTTAAATTCAATCTTTAATTTTAACTCGTTAAATAAACAAGTTCGAACTCTTTTATATTTATGAATTATATACTAATATATTATTTACTTGTAAATATATTATTTAATCTTCAATATCAACTTGTATATTCTTATTTTCTTTAAACTTTTATTTTTTACATTAATATTATCTTTCATGTTTTCATACAACACACTCTATCAAATACGAATCGTATATGACAATCCTGTTTCAAGCATAAAAAAACATATTGTTCATGAGAAACTTGAGCTCGGCTTTAAAAACAGATTGTTTTATAAATTAAACAAACAAATTTTAACAGACGTGACTTGAATCGTTGAAAGCTCGACTCGACTCATTTTAATTTGAGATCGGCTTGACTCGTTTAATTTTGAGCTCAACTCGGCTCGAGAAGTTAAACAAACAAGTCTGCACATCTAGTATTTGGCTTGACTCGGCTCTTTTACCGCCCTAACACTATGTGATGGATATGCATACAGATTAATTAGGAGCCATTGATCTATGTGTTAACATTGACTCCATAGATGTTGTCGAGATGAGTGGTCAAGGTAGTGGGTAAAGGAGTACATGGCACCATAGATTTAGGCTGCACACAGATTGCTCTTTCGAAACCCTAGGTTTTGAGGTAGGTCAATATATCAAAACACTAATTCTTATGCTGATTGGATGGATAAATTAAAGACGTCTAGAAGGGACATATGATCGACGTATAGGAATCCACCATAAGGTATATGGCGACATCTAACACGAGGTAGATGTGAGTGGCTGACTCACAAATAATTTATAATCCTAGATTGAAGGGGAATATGATACACATTTCATCAACCTAATGACCTCCAATATATAAATAACAAGTTAGAGTATAGTGTTTTGATGCCCATATAACATGGTAGCTTACAATTGATTTGTTTGGCGAGAATGGCGAAACATTGTATTAAGTACGTTTTTCCAGATTTCTTATCTTTATTCTTTGGTGTACTTTCATTATTGGAGTCTTTACCGTTGTCTTCTTGTTATAATAGAGGATGTGATTCTTAGAATATATCTTAGCTTCTAGTCAGTCAAATTCCAAGGATTTATATTTATTGATTTTACCTACAAGGGTATATACTCCATAAAATTTGAACTTACACGTCGCATATTGTCAACGAGGCACTCACTATATAACTTATACTCTTGTTTTATCTTAAGTTGAGATGTGTTTGAGAAAGGCACAAGGTAGAACCTAAAACCTTAAAGGTCCCTTACTCCTAAAGCCAATAGAAATGAAAAAGGACATAACCAAGGTTCAAAGATTGTCCCATGCCTTCACGTCTATAATATTATACTTAAATCTAGTCACCGGTGAAGTGAATACAAGTTGATAGAGAATTTATGTGTAGAAAAAGATACACCAAAGAGTTTATCCCAACTACAAAATAAAGCATTAAAATATGTTTAAAATCTAAAACACTAATACGCTAAAAAATAATATGTAAATTAAAAGTTCGGAATTTGTCCAAAACAAGCCAAAACAAGTTCGAAAACACAAAATTAATATTTTGGGATCGCAAAACAATCCAACAGTGTGAGCAGACTTGTTACACTTATAAAACATATTTGTCGTATTTTGATAATGTATTCGTACTTTAGAAAAATGAATTCATAGAATCACTAAAAACCCTTGAAAATGGATTGTTTAGCTCTTGGGTCCAAATAGTCCATGATTTCTACGATGTATCATAAGTACTCGTACATGGGAAAACTCATAATGTCGAAAATACTAATTTTTGTACCAACTAATTTTAAGATTCCAATTTTAACTAATCAACTAATTAATAAAAACATATTTGGAACCTCTCCCAATATTTTTCTCTCGATAGAACGAAAATAGAAGCTAAAACAATGAGGGATTTGAGATAAAGGGGTTTGTGGGTAATGTCATGTATAAAAAGTATAATTATAAAATAAGAAACATAAATTTATAGATAAAAAATTTCAATAAAAAATTTTATAATTCAAGAAAAAATCGTTCATATTATATCATAAAATATGCTATCTAATATAATGTTTGGATTCATATTATTAAAAGAAAGGAAAAGAAAGAAATAATAAGAATAAAAGTTTCTTTCCTTTATTTAAATTAATTTTTAATGAATAGAAAATAATTCAAGTAATTGCACAATATTTTGAATTCTTTTAAAAATGATAGTTTTTTAATCCTTCCATATTGGAATTATTTCAAAAGAAAGGAAATAATTACTTTCTAAAATGTCCTAACTAACATTATAATTTTAATATATCATGTTTTTTTTTGGGTTACATGGGTGATCCGGGCTAGCTTGCGCGCACCCGACTAATCCCACGGAGATATACATGCCTCTCCATATATATTCTCATGGTAAATCAGAACTAGGTTACCCATGTTCAGGGAGGGGTTCGAGCCTTGTATCTATTACTTTACACCCGTCATGTTTGACATAACATAAAAATATGTAAAAGTGCTTTTTATGCAATTATTTTTATTTCCTTTAATAATGTGATTGAAAACAAAGGGTTCCTTAACAGTTACTTCCTTTTTTTTATTATAATCTTTTAATCTAAACACGGTTATTACTTTTTTTATTCATTTACTATTTTACATTTCTATAATTACTTTTTCATTCCAAACTATATTAAATGATACAACACACAATATAACCACCATGAAGTGATCTACATCAAAGGAGACTATCAAGAAGAAAATGCAGAAAACTATTAAGATTTAAACACCAACTCATTAAAAAAACAATAATTCGCTATTGAAATCAAATCACTAAATAAATCTTTAGCATGAAAAAACCCAAGGAGAGCTAGGTTAGAATGGTCTACACAAAATGAATAGGCTATAATGTTAAAAATGATGGAAAACCCATCTTAGGGGTCTCCTAAGATTATGTAGCCCTTTATATATTGTCAATGTAGCACTTTAAGTTATGTGTAGAATGTTAATATGGCCCTTAAGTTATGTGTTGAGTCTTAATTAATTCTTTTACATTTTTGTATTGTGTTTAAGTCACCTTTTTATTTTAGTATGTAATGACAATCAAGCCTCTATGATTTTAATTGGTGTTATTTGTTTTATTCTCCCTATTGGTATTGCATGTAACTAAAAAAGTTTGAATAATATGTAGTCTTTCCACCCATTTTATGATAGTTCCACAAGTATTTATTAATCCTAAACCACTGGAAATACTACATTCTTTAGTATGTTTACTGCCTAAAGATATTATTAAGTAAGGTGTATTAAAGAATGCATTGGGCGTGTTAAATAATGCATAAGGAAAACAAAGAGACATTCTCTTATTCTATATTCAATTGGTAGATATAGGACTTGTAGTCTTACAATTACAACCATAAAAAACAAAGACATTGTAAACTAGTTGCACAACTACCACATACCTAAGCAATGAGTAAGTAGATTGTTGTTATGCTGCAAAGATTGTCTTGTAGTTTAATAAAATTAAATGTGTAAGGGTTTTATTCATTTCCTTAATTTTTTTCTAATACCTTAGTTGATTAGTGTATATTGTGTCCATTTTGTTTTAAGTTTGTAGTTTATGGCTCATATCATTTTAAGTTTATAGTATATGGTTCGTTTTGTCCTCACTGAGTATGATATGGCTAATTTCGTTTATGATTTTTCTTGTGGAGGATATTGGGGACAACCAAGAAGTCGTTGGGTCTAACTTTGAAACTATTTGAGCCAGGTCACCACCCCATTAGTTCAAAATCCATGCACTTCCTACCGTTCGTAGTTAATGCATAGTTGCTTCCTCCTCACTTGTCACTATCAAGACTGTGAAGAGGAAACCCATAATTTGTTCAGGTTATTGTCCTTAAAATAAGATCAGATGGCGATGAAGATATGGTGGTGGAAAGAAACTGAAAATTTAACGTGCTACTCCTCTTAGGATGTCATCTCCAAAGGTTTTCAACTTGGATGATAATATAATGTCTTTCTAGCTATATTCACTATTAAGCTTTTGGTGATTGGGTTTTTATGTTAGTTTTTGTAACCTGGTTTTATGGAAGATGTTTTGGATTTGGTTTAAGTATTTATTGTAATTAATGATGGTGATGATTTTCACGGCGGGTACAGATAAGTTGGTTCTTATCTAAAATTTAGGTATGTTTATCTACTGACAATTTTTTTTAAGATTGTGTAAGATTTTATTCTTTTGTTTATTATTGTGCACAAATTTGTTAACAATGGTGAATCAAAGTTGCAGGGTATGTACCTAACGAAAAAGGTTGTACTTACATAGAGTGCCTTAAGTAAAGGATTTTATGTCACTATTAACTTAAATAAAGGAATATAAAAACACAATTAACATTAGTTACAGTGTTTACAGAGTCATATAATACCTTAATTATAAAGTATGTTATTCATAATTTACTTATAAATAAGGACCATGATTGATGAGGTTAATTAAGTTTCAAGGCTTTACTGTCATATTATGTTTTAAAATAAATATGCACTTTCACATTCATAAAAGTAATTCAAATGAACACAAATGGTCAAACTAAAATTGCATCACTGGGTATTTAGTATTGTGAATAAAAAGTAACACACTCAAATAATTAAAGAAGACAATATTTAATTAAAACATAACTACAAACATTCAAGTCTACACTAAAATATAAGTTTCACACGTCATTTAGTACACTCCATCAACAGATATAAAATCTAGCATTTATTACAAAGAATCAAACCTTCATTACTCGAAGACAGGTCTTTTAAGCAAAACAAATGCAAAATCTTCTCCCTTTTAACTGTCAACGTCTTTGCAACTTTGAGTTGCCATTTTTTAGGTTAACTTTAACATTTGTAACTTTATTCTTCCCACCTTGTTGGTTTACACCATCATTTGTAACTTTAGCCTTCCCCCTTGTAGCTTGACACTAGCATTTTCAACTTTAGCCTTTCACCCTTGTATCTTAACACGAACATTCTCAACTTCATTTTTTTTCTCATTTTAGCTTTCCACCAATATTCATAACTTGGTCCTTCCCAATCTATATTTTCACACTAATTCCTAGCATTCTTTTAGCTACTTTACTTACAACATCATTTACAACCGCATATTGTACAAGATTTTGGAATTCTTAACTTTTTTGAAGCGTGTCCAAGGAAATATAACGGTGTCCATACCATTGATAAGGATTGGTATACATATATTTGTTGAACTAATGGTTAGTGAAGGATAATCGATGTTGGCGTTGGGTAACTGGTATAGAGGTCTACTCCAGTTAGGAGAAAAATAGACCTTTTAGAGGTGAACTACATGCAAAAACACAATTAAATTTAAGGTCAAGAAAGACAACGGAAAAGCGAATTGAATATGGTTTTACTTACATTAGATGATAGTGACGTCTCTATGAGGGTAGCTGGATTGAAACCGAGCTTGTATTTAGTAGGTACATCAGTTTGTCTATCATAGTCACATATGTTGAAATAGTTGGAGTGTGTTTGGTGTAAACTATATACACCTAAGTGAAGGCCAATAACTATCATACAAAAATTAGCTAAATTACAAGTTTCTTTGCAATATTCAGTATTACAGGTTGATCAACCATTTCTTTCTTCTTAAGATCCAACTTTGTCTTCTTTACTCCCTTTACATTTGGAGACTTTTTATTTCTTGCTTGAGTAAGAAACATGTATCGATCATTCATATCATGCATAACATATTTTTTTAACATTTTCTTTGACCATAACCAACTACAAAAGATCAACATAAAAACATCAAGTGTGGCATAGTAAAAAACCAACAATAAGCAACTAGCAGAAGAACTAAAACAAAATGTGACTCAAGTCTGACATTTTTGGTTATTTTACATAACTATATTTATCATCTTCAAGATAGTTGTTTGTGCTTTCGTGAGTTAGTGTCAAATTTTTCATATCAAACTCATTTTAAATACTCATGTTTGTTTGACTTTATAGGAGAAAACTTCCTTTTAATGTTCTTTCGACTCTTTAAGACATTGTCTTGTGTATTGACAATCACTCTACTATTGTCTATATCAAGATATACATCACTCATAGAAATATCAACATCCACTTGACTAGAGAACCCATTAACATGAACTTTACTCAAGTTTGCATCTACATTGGCATGCTTGTCTAGAATGTTAATATTAACATCACTAAAAGATGAGTCAACTTGCACATTGTTCATGTCAAACACATTTGATGCACTACCTCTCCTTAACCTTCTTGGCTTGATATAACTTGTATTGTGCACACTTGGAGCTTCATTGACTTCAACCATTGATTTCACAACTTGTTGACTTGGATCTGTCATATTCTCTGCATTTTCATCAACAACAACATCTAAATCTACAACTCCTTCAATAATGGCAGGGTCAGCCACATTCCTACCATATTTCATTTTATTTTTCCCAATGGATTTACAAACACTACATTTACCTTTGAGACCATCCCTACCCACCCTTCCTACCTCACATATAGGTCTATTAGTGTTTCCCTTTTAGTTCTTTACCTCTTCCTTCTATCACATTGCTTTATTTCTTCCTTTTATGGGTCTATCAATCAATTTAATGGTTTTGGAACTAACAACTAAAGTCTCATTAGTATTGAACATAACTCAAGACCATTAATAAGTTTAATAATCAAGGATATGCTTTATCATAAGTATTTTTATTATAATATTCAGAATACCAAATATTAAAGGAATCCACTTGGAAGCCCACTTCTTTCTTCCATTCGCTAATTTCTAGATCTTAGGTAATATGCCACCCTTCCACTTGAAATCCGATTATCTTTTCTTTATTATTCTACTCAAAATGTAAATTCTTAATTTTTCCAAACAAACAAATATATAGGAATCACTAGAATCCAAAATCTAGGTATTGAATGACTCACAAAGGTTATTAAGCAATTGATCACAATATGTGTTGGTTCTAAAGTATCTTCTAGTCCAATATCTAGGGTCTTTTTGGCTATCCATTCATATACAGTCTGGTCAATATCCCTTATATCCTCCAGTCATGTTTTGAAGTTTTCAGTATAAGGCACCCTTGCTTCCATCCATATCTTATATTTTAGTGATAAGGAACCATACTTCTTCTTGAAATTCTGGTGAAGATGTCTAACACAATGTGTGTGTTCTGCATTTTGAAACATCTCAACTATGGCTGGACACCCCATACAAGTGGAGCATCTATAAGGTTAGTGTTTTAGGAAACTAAACTAGTAATATAAAATTATAACATAATATATTAATACGTTTTGTTTGTCGGATATAAAAACACAATTTTCTTGATCATGCACCTATAAGTCTTGAATAAACATCCCCAAGAAATAGCCCTAAGAGTTCCTATTTTTTGACTCCACTAGATAATAATGAATATGTACAGTTATTAGCATCTATCCCAACAATAATTAAGATAATTTCTGAATGACAACCATCCAACCTAACAACCTTTCTACAAATTTTTTTGAAATCACTTTTCAGTGCATCCAAAAATATGTATAACTTGAAGAAACTTTCCTTACCTGTCTCCTTGTCCATTTTTGTTTAAAAACACAAAAGATCATGGGTTAGACCTTCTTATTTCTTTTCTATAATCATCTAACTTATATTATTGATTTTTATAGTGGCTTTCCTCCAAATAATCTACCTTCTAAAATGTCCTATATGCCTATCTCATAGTAATTCTTACCTTCGAATCATACAAAACCTCAGCATGGAAGTATACCACAGACATATTAGGGGGAAACCTAAGGTGTTATTCATACATTTCAGATAAATTTATGGAGTTTGAATGTCTACGATTCATGTGATTACCACAAATGTGTGTTTTTTAATCATGTCCTTAAACTAAAAACACTCTTTCCTCTATATACATTGCATACGTTAAATATTTGCAATTTTGCCTTTACATTTTGCCCTCGGTCTTTATCTCATTGCAGAGACACCATAAATTTCCCAAACCAACAATCGCGTGTGATATCACTCCATCGTTAAACTCTTATCATGTGGTAAAAATCATTCCCTCCTTAAACTCCGGGTCAAACATATCAACAATTGCATTGAACAGGTGCTATTATCTTTTGGTACTCCTCTTTCACCCTCATCATATGAACTACTAGGCAGACTAATTAAATCCTCTTTATCAATATCAGATCCATCACTATACTCCTCGTCATCACTCAAGGTAATATCTTTCAAGTAACCCATATTGAACCCCTTACTACTCTTTTTTTTTTAATTTCAATATGAAGATTCAAGACCTATGAATTCTTCCTTCAAATCTGCATTTTTTTGAAAAAGGAAACCATCTTCCTCATTATCTAGATTATATGTGTGGTCAACAGATAATTCATTAGAATGAGGTGTGTCTTCATATTCTTCGTCTATATTTTCTATTACGGGCTCTGCAAAATACTTAAACCGTTGAAGCTTTTCCTTTGGAAACTAATCACTAGAACAATTGTAATAACCTTAAATCTTAAACTAAATAACATTAATAACAACATTTAAATTAATTAGTAACTAAAAATAATGGAATAAAACATATTAATAATCAATCAATTAGTTAATAATCAATAAATGAAACTCATAAAATAAATTCCTTATCACTACATTATTTCTTTTCCACTAATTAATATAAAAAATAATTAATACATAATAATTTAAACCCTAATACTACACTACTTATTTTGAATTAAATCATTTCTAAAATCCCTAACTCACCATTTTCAACCTCGAGCTCACTCAGTTTCGCCATCGCATTCCTTACAATACATTCCCCTATGGGTAATTTCCTTGAGGCTACAGAATGTATCTATCCTCGTATGGCTTTTAAATCCTTTGGGAAGGAAAAAACCTTTTTAAGAATGAAATCTCTTGGTCCTTTGGTAATGGCAACTCCATTAACATTTGGAAGACCAATGACTACTAGGCTCCCCTAGGTTATCTAAACCATCAAATGTTAGTGTAGATATGGCTAGTGAACTACTAAATAAATTTAAGAGTTACCGAAACCTTGAGTGATTAGAGACATCTTCCCAACTAATATGGTGAAACTTAACATTAATATACTTATTTTATCTTTCCCTTTGGAATATCTCCCCTTTTTGAATTAGTCCAAGGAAGAAACAGTATCAGTGAAGGAAAGCTATAAAGTCTTATATGAGGAAAGAAAAATGAAATTAATGGATGCTACTAATGCAAGCACTTATATGAATATTAAACCAACTAGTATTTGGAAGTCCATATAGGGTTTAAATGTGGTTTGTAAGGTTAAAAAATTCTTATATAAGGCCTAATAATGCTATTCCCTCAAATGAAAATAAGAAAAAATGGAAAATAATTAATGAAAACTCTTGTAATTTATGTGGTGCAAATGTTGAGAATACTGAACATATTTGGTGTCATTGCTCTTGGGCTAAAGCAACATGGTTCTATAGCAATTTATAGTTTTAGCCACAGAATAATTCTACGATAAAGGTCATAGGGTTGATTGAACATTTAATGAAATTCACTAAAGCTATAAAAGTTGATTCTCTTCAGACAAAGGAAAAAACAACTTATTTATTATGGCCAATCTGGAAAAGGTAGAATCAAATTTGTATTTAATGGTGTGAAATCTGACGGTATGTTCATAGCTAAAAATTCGGAAAAGGCCTATGCCGATTATGTATCTCTCAATAGATCTGAGACTATTTTAACTCTAATACAAAGCATAACATGAATCATAATATTATTCTTACTATCTCTATATATGACACCAATGAAGCAGTTTACAACTCTATAAATATTAATTGGATCCCACCAGGAAAAGGTGTTTTATGATATAGATACTTCTTGGAATGCATTAACTAATGAGGCAGCTATATCTTGTGTGGTCAGGGATTTTTCAAGTAATCTAGTAGATGGGTGTGTCATTCTGGTTAGGACAATGGATGTTATGGAAGTTGAAACTAGGGGAATATGCTTTACATCAAGGATGGCTGAGAGGTACAACCCAAAGATAGTTCACATAGAAATCGATTATTTGAATATGGTTAATTTTTTGAAAGACTCTAATACTGTTATAAATAGAGCCTTATGTAACATGTGCAAAGATTTTAGACATATCAGCAAGCATTTATTGATAATTCTCTCCTACATTCCTAGGAAAATGATTTTTATAGTCGATTAGGTTGCGAAACAGAAGTTCAAAGATATTTTGTTTCGCCTTTGGTTTGTTGATCAAACTGCTCAATTAGCTAATTTGATTGCTAAAGACAAATGAGTAATGCTATATATCACCCCTTCACCCCTTATGTGGAGTTTTATGTGGCATTAAATAAGAGAGAGAGAGAGAGAGAGAGAGAGAGAGAGAGAGAGAGAGAGAGAGAGAGAGAGAGAGAGAGAGAGAGAGAGAGAGAGAGAGAGAGAGAGAGAGAGAGAGAGAGAGAGAGAGAAATATTATGATTGATTTTCAAAACCTGCGCATAGGCTCCACATAAGGGGTGAATGAGTGATATATATCATTACTCAAGACAAATACCCCATAAGTATTGAATGCTATTCGAGTAAAAAAAAAAGCTATTCTCATTGCATCACTATTCATATGCCAAACTTTACAACTGTTATTTTTTTACTGCAGGATTGTATATATATATATATATATATAGTAATGATATATACCACCTTAATTCATAACATCCAATATACCATCCATGACGTGATATGATTTGAGTGAAAATAAATCTTTAATCTATTTATTTTCTTGATTTGATTACCGATTTCTTTCCAATCAAATCATGTCACGTCATGGGTGATATATTAACTGGTATATATCATTACTTATATATAATACTTTTTTTTTCTAATTTTTCAAATATAATACACAAGAGTGTAAGAATCCGGCGAATTGCTTCATAAATGTACATCACACGAATTTATGGGTTAGACGACATAATTTGGTGGACTATTGTAAATTCAGAACCTAAAATACATGTATATTTTATTTGTTGGGTTGTGTTCACTAAATTGTTGGACACACTACCCAAACCCATTAAAAAGTCATCTCAGTTTTTATTTCTTTTGCCGGATTCAACACCATCACCATAACGTCTTTGCATCCTTGTTAAAATATTTGACTCCTATTAAAATATAATAATTTATACTTAAATCAGATAATTTTGAAAAATAATAAAGTATTGAGACAAGGTTAAAATTAAATCAATTTTTGTAAAGTTTCAATGGTAAAAATTGATTTTTTTACCTTAATCTGGATTCTTCAATTATTGATGGCATAGCTAAGCCATGTTGTTGATTATTGTAACGAATGGTATGACAACGGTTTTTATGTGCAAGAGAGCATCTTGGTGGGAAGGTAAATGGGAAGAGATTTTGTTTTTGTTTTTTTGTTCGAATGCGAGAGCGAAGAGATAAGTTTAAGGTTTTATGTTCAATTGTTTTTTAATCTTTACTTTTGTTTTTCATTTTTTTCATTTTTTTTATGAAATTTTTCAACGTTGTTGGGTGTACTTATATTTTTTAATTCTAAATTTTATTAGTTTATTTTGTAAGGTTATATTAGGTATATCATAAGTCTAAAATAATATTATGAATCTTATTCATCCAAATTTTTGGACTGAACTTTGTAAGATATGATTTGTTGGTTTATATACGTAATTAGCAATTATCTCATTTATTTATTTGTCTCTCTTTTCATAATCAACGTAATTATTAGTTTATTTATAAAATTTAAAAATTAATGGTATATCTGTTTCAAAATCATATCATTCAATATACAATCATATACCACAATTTAAATGAGAATAAATTGTAGTTAAATTGATGATTTAAAATGATTGACAAATTCACTTTCACTAAAGTCATACAATATGATTAATAGTATGTTGGGTGGTATAATTTTGGATGATACATATCATTACTCAAATTTAGATTATTTAGTATTTTGTTTTGATTTATGTTAATATTGTAATACTGAGTGATTATTAGATCGAGTGTCTCCATTGTTTATGACTCTTTTGGAAGTGCTTACTAAAATACCATTTTTAGAGTAAAATTTAAAAATTTAAAAAATTATTAAGAATAATTTTTAAATCTAAAATCACCTTAAGTGCTTTTTTTCAGAAACATGTATTCGTTTCGTCTCATAAAAGTGTTTTTCAGGGTCTAAAATACTTTTAAAGTTTTAGAAGCACGTTTAAGTGTTTTTTTCTTCAGAAAAACACTTCCAAACGAGCACGTAGTTCCATTGTTTGGGTTATAACACATTGTCTATTGTTGGGTTATAACCCAAAGAATGCAATCATCAATTCTCATCATTTCTATCAGTAACAAGTTTGCAAAAAATTGTATGTTTGTCATCTTAAATACCCTAACAAGCCAGTATTATGCTATATATATGTTGCTTCAAATTAACTTAACAATTAGCATATGACAACTTACTAATAAAAATAAGGTTCAAAGTGATTAGTTTTTTCATTTGGATTGTTGAAAGACCATTGTTTCTCTATGGATATTGAATTTCTAATTTTATTTATAGATTATATAGCAAACAAACTTATTCTATGTGGGATTTTTACTTGATTATTGAAGTTTTTTTTAAAAATGGATGAGTTAATACAAGTGTGGAAGGGTTCAAAGGTATCTGACAACATTTGGAAGGGTCTACTACCTCTAAAACTCATAATGTTCCTCTAGAAAGCACGCCCGGATTCTCTCCGCCTCTCCCACGCAAGATATTAGATTTCGCAAGAAATGTGTGATATCCCCTACTTGTAGCGTATGCAACCTCGGCGTTGAGTTTATTGAGCCCTTACTCTTTCAATGCTTTTGGACCGAGGAAATATGGACTAAGGGGACTCTACCTTCCATGGCGTCTTTTCCAAATGAACTCTCATTTTGACGGGTTGTTCGTGTGATACTGTTCCAATTGCATGAAGAATGGAGTTGGGACAAAGCAAATAATCCCTAAGATATGTTTTACTTGCTGATCTATCTAGATGGCACAAAATAAATTTTTTTATGGAATATAAAATTATTAATTGGCATATTATTTTAATTCAACTTAATAGTAGTTTAACCAATTTTTTAGTTATGTTTTGCATGCTCCCTCCCCTCATGATACTTTGGTTATGACTGAGATCTCTATTAGAATGCCCCTTGTGAAGGATACCATCAAACTCAACACAAACGTAGTTGTGACCTCATGGAATTGTTATTGGTTTGATTGGTAGAGACCATGAGTGAGTTGTTAACTGTGGGTACACTAGTAGAACAGCCCCTTGCACTGTTTTTTCAACTGAGTGTTTGTCCATAAGAAGTGCTATTTTGTTTGTCAGACAATCGTCGTTTGTTCGGGTCACGTCGAAAGTGATGTTTTAACTGTGATCCAAGCCATCAAGTCCCCATCAGCGCAACATATGGGATATCTATGCAAATTCTGGAAGACATCAAATTGTTCTATAATGACAACCTCTCACATTAAATTTAAGTGGGTCAGGAGATCAGCAAATTGCTATTCATTCGGTTGTTAAGCAGGATCTTGCGTCTACTTTACATATAAATTGAGATTCTTTTCCTATTTTAGGATTGCGTACTATTTTGTATTTTGATCTTTCCCCTTCAGTGGTAAGATAACGTTTATTTAATTTCAGTAAATGATCTTGCGTATTTAGATAAATATATATATGGGAGTGGATTGCTGTTTATGGAATTTTTTTATCCAAATAAAAATAAAATTGATCGATTTTTTTTTTTTAAAATCGTCACAAATGATATTATCAAAATATTATTATAGATGGTCCAATTATAGAAAAGAAATAAATTATGAATTAGAAAAAAAAATATAATTTTTTAGAATGCTACCTTTTATTTTAATAAGTATGACCATAGATGTGGTATTAATTAAATTAGGCGGTTTAATACATATTAGTATATGAATAAAGTCCTGTGAGCATTACTATTTTATATATTTCGAATATATTTTTTTGACTGAATCCAACTTTTGCCATGTATTTAAATGTTGAGTAAATTCACTTTAGGGTCTTGAACACCCCCCCCCCCCCCTCCCCCCTTCAAGATAGCACCCCCTCCTAGAGCCTTTTCTCACTAAAGACCTCAAAAACTTTTTAACACATGAAACCCAAAACCCCAATTACTTTACTACCCTCTTTTGTTTTTTTTCCCTATATATACTAAATATTTATTAATCCTAATTCTTATATACATTGTACGTGAATATTCTCTATTCCCAAAAGCTCTCTCTTCTCTCATAAACCTCCACCATAGCACCACCACCTCCCTCCTCCCTCATAAACCTCCACCATAGCACCACCACCTCCCTCCTCCCTCATAAAATTCCACCATAGCACCACTACCACCATAACACATAACACATCCGTAATGGACTCCGTTCGCGAGCTCCGGTGAGACCCACCTCTCTCTCTCGTTTTCCGGTAGCTGGAGTTGCAGGAAGCTTCGGTGGTGCTGCCTTGGTCTCAGCCGAGCTTGAAGTAGCGGTGCTTGAAGCTTCGAACTGCTGCAGCTCAAAACTAGTGAGTGCCGTTTGCAGTGAGCAGCCATGGCGGAACCCTAGGGAGCAAAACGAACAGATCTCGCAGCTCGAGCTCTCTCGCCGTGGTGGTGCAGCATCTGGAACCGTTTGCATCTGGTGCAGCTCGAGCTCTCTTGCCATGGCGGAACCGTTTGCAGCTCGAGCTCTCTTGCCGTGGTGGTGCAGCATCTGGAACTCCGTCCAGTGGTGGTGGTGCTCGGATCTCGAGCTTCGATTCGTCTTCGTGGTGTGAGTTCGTCCTCCTCGCGCTGAAGATTTGCAGAAGACCAGCAGGATCTTCGATTCGTCTTCGTGGTGTGGTTCGACGAGGAGTTGTTTTTTTTTTCCAGATCTAGATTTGGTCAAACAAAAAATTAGGTAGATTAATTTTATTTATTTTTAAATGTATATTGATTTGTAATTTATTTAAATTTGTGTGATAAAGATGAATAAAGAGTTTTTTTGACTATGTATGCTTTGTTTTTTTAATAATACTCATCAAATTAATAAAATACTCACCAATTTATTGAGTACTCCGAGATTTTCTTAGAGTACTCCGAGATTTTTCTTAGAGTACTCCGAGTTTTTCTTAGAGTACTTCGAGATTTTATTATTGCATTCGAAAAAATTTAGAGAGTACTCTACAAATTTATAGAGTACTCAGCAAATATATAGAGTACTCTATGTTTTTCCGATACTCTATATTTTTTCCGGTGACCGGTGACTGGTGGTCGGAGGTCGGAGGTCGGTGGTCGGTGGTGGGAGGTTGGGGGTAGGTGGGTAGTGGTAGGTAGTGGAGAGAGAAATAGTGACATCACACTTTTTTGTCTTTTAGTGGTAGTAAGGGTAAAAAAAGCTATTGTAAAAAATGAGGTCCCTAAGAAGAACAACTTTCTAGACACTACTCTATAAAGAAGAAATAATTTTTCTAAGACCTTATATATAATTCACCCTTAAATGTTTGTGCCAACTTTGGTAGAAAAATAACACATTGTTATATTTGTAACAAAATATAACAATGTTTGTGCCATGTAACAAAATTGAAGGTTAAATTATTATATTTGTAATATCTCCAATTTAAGTCATTTGTAATAGGCTATTGTAAAACTAACACATTAAATTTAAATTTACTAGTTTGTCCTTGAATGAGTTAGATTTGGTCGAAATTGTACATAATTGAAAGATGTGATTAGGATGGGTGAAATGTGTACAATATAAAATGTTTAGTATGGTAATTTTTTTGTGTAAATATTATGTATAACATTATCTTTTTAATCTAACAAGTAACAATATTACAAACATAGTATTTCATTATCCTGTTTGGATCTCCTATGTAAACAGAAAAACAATATTCATGATATCTATAAAGTATCTTTTGACTAAAAAAAAGGAAGAAAACTACTTGCTTTGCTCATTTGATTTTGCTTACGTTTTGTATAGGAGTATCGTACAAGATCATTATAAATGTAGTAGAGTGGTTACATAATTAATACTCATTAAGTTAGGTGATGGACTTAGACCACATGGAAGAATAGCAACTTGACCTTTGAAAACATATGCTTAAACAGGGACTTGTTTGTCAACATATACCTTAAGCCGCCCTTTAATGATTAATGTTAGAAAAATACATTTAATAAACTAGGTGGGATTAGCTCACTGGCCAGGGCCTTGGTCTACCAATCTAGTGGTGTAGGTTCGAACCGAGTCAATGACTCCGAGTCCAAAGTGGCTCTCCTATGTAACAAAAAAAAAAAAAAATACATTTAATAGTAGATCATATCTCAATTTATAATCTTTAACATTTTAAAATATGTTAAATAATTATTAGACTAATATTTTCTTTAATCTCTATTAAAACATTCTTTCAAATATAATGGTTAGTTTATATTAATTTTTGAACGTAATAATTGGAGTTTTTTATAACATAACTTCTTAAACTCACCTTAGAGTCAATCAGATTATCAAATCAAATTCAATTTGAATCCAGTCTAGTTTGATTCGAACATAATCCAAATTCGGTTCATTACGAGTAAAAGCAGACCGAACAAATTCATCATGAAAGTCTAATATTCATGATTCGTGTTCTAAAAAACACAAGACTTTAGTCGGGATGTCGATTACCTTTAAATATTTAAGAAATTAACAGGAGGTAGGCAATTTCATTTTTATTTATACATATTTATATATAATTAGTTTATTTATTTTTAAATTCACATAATATAATAAAAAAAATAAAAGATATTGAAAAAAACTTACAAAATTATATATTATTTTTAAATACATAATTTGTTGTAATTTTCCTATCAATATTAATCCTCAAATCCCACAACTCAATAACCACACACACAAGAAATTAAAGCGAGAAAGTAAGAACACAGATTTTATCGTGGTTCAGTCCAAATCAGACCTACATCCACGTTGAGCTCCGATGAGAGGTGCTCGGCTACTAGAAAACACAAGAGATACAATATTTCAGTTCACCTTACAATACAAAACCACACAATCGAATGAATACCACTTCTAATCTAACTCTCGAACCCTAAACAGATGAATAAGGCTATCTAGTGATTAATCAAGAAGATTATCACAAATTACACGAGATGTTACTATCAAGAAGCTATCTAATCGATTACAAGAAGAATCAGAGGTTGATCTTCTACAAAACTAGGGTTTAGTGTATTAGAACGAGAGAGAACGCGGAAGATGAGAGAGTAAGGGTTATGACTTCGGTCAACCCACTTTCCCTTATATAAGAGACAAAGATCACGAGCGAATGTGAGCCATCCGATGGTAATAAGATCAAGCGCACGAGATCAAGCCACGTCAATGCCACATCAATAAGTAATCAGCCTATTAAAACATAACACTTCACATAATATATATATCCACATATATATATATTCTTCAATCTCCACCTTGAAGTGTTACTCCTCCACCTCCACCTCAAACTGCACCTCAAGGATTTCTAGCCAGCCTAAACCATCTCTATCATCATCTCAGCTCAAAACCACCTGCAAAATATCAACAAATAGAAAGCAAATCCAAGCAATGCTTGAACCTTCACAATACATGCTTCAGATAACAGATTTTGAAGCCAAATTGCTTCTTTAGAAGCATCAGTTATAGCCACATATTCAGCCTCAGTAGTGGACAAAGCCACTAAGGGTTGAAGTTGAGACTTCCAAGAAATACAATTACCTCCAAGAGTGAAACAGTAAGAGGTAGTAGACTTTCTTGAGTCTCTATCTCCAGCAAAATCTGAATCTACATATCCAACTAACTCAAAAGGTATATTATGATTTCCATAACACAGTCCAACACTCAAAGTACTTCCAACATATGCAAGAACATGTTTAAGAGCACACCAATGATCCCAACCAGGATTTGACATGTACCTGCTCAATAAAGATATAGCAAAGGACAAATCTGGTCTAGTACTAATCATGGCATACATTAGGGACCCTATAACATTAGCATATGGGACATTATCCATCTTAAGAATATCAGACTGAGACTTGGGGCACAAATGTTTAGATAAAACAAAATGACCAGCCAAAGGAGTCATAACAGTTTTGCAATTCAAGCTACCAAATTTTGAAATTACTTTTCTCAAATAAGGTTCCTGGTGAAGCTTAATCATGCATTTATCTCTATCTCTATCAATCATCATCCCTAAGATTTTCTTAGCATTTCCAAGATCTTTCATATCAAATTCCTTACTAAGTTTACTCTTTAACTCAGATATATACTTAAGGGACTTAGAAATAATGAGCATATCATCAACATAGAGTAAAACATATACATGATGATCAGTTTTAACAGATAGATACAAGCAAGCATCATAATCAGATCTTACATAGTCACATTTAAGCATAAATGAGTCAAACTTCTTATACCATTGTCTAGGGGACTGTTTTAAACCATAAAGGGATTTTTTCAGTAAGCATACATGATCAGGCAATTTAGGGTCAATAAAACCCTCAGGTTGTCTCATGAAAATTGTTTCATCTAAGTCACCATGCAAAAAAGCAGTCTTAACATCTAATTGCTCAATCTCAAGGTTATAACAAGCAGCAAAAGCTAACATAGCCCTAATAGTCTTAAACTTAACCACAGGAGAGAAAATTTCATTGAAATCAATACCTTCCCTTTGAGTATAGCCTTTTGCCACCAATCTAGCTTTATACCTTGGAGGGTCAGTCTCAGAGATGCCTTCTTTGAGCTTAAACAACCACCTACACTCCACCACCTTTTGTTTCTGAGGTAGTTCAGTGAGAACCCAGGTGTTGTTATCATGTAGTGATTTAATCTCTTCCTTCATAGCCTTTTCCCACTGTATCCTATCCTCTGCCTCCATAGCATCCATATAGGATGTTGGTTCAGAGTTTGTGACCTCAACTGAAGCATTCAAGGCTGTATATACAAGGTCAGCATATGAGTATCTTGAAGGAGCTCTGGTTTCCCTTCTAGTCCTATCTCTGGTGAGTTGATAGTTCTGAAGTTGCCCTGTTGAAGACTCAGGAGGATGTTCCTCACCCTCATTGTCCTCAGTAGCTTCAGCTTCATCATGGGGAGGGCTTGGTGCATCTCCATGATCATCAACTGGACTGGAAGACTCAGACTCCACCTCTTTCTCTATTCCCACCACTTGTTGAGGTTGTGCAGGTTCAGGTAAGTCATCATCACCTGTACCTGTACCATTTTTGAAAGGAAATGTTAGTTCATCAAAAATCACATCTCTACTAACAATAACTTTGAAACCCCTACTGTCTTTTTCCCACAGTCTATAACCCTTTACACCATGTTGGTTTTGATAACCCAACATTATGCATTTGATAGACCTAGGATCTAACTTACCCTCCTTTGTGTGTGCATAAGCTGCACACCCAAAGGGTTTAAGAAAAGATAGGTTTGGTTTTTGCCCCTTCCAAATTTCCATAGGAGTCTTAAGTCCTATGGACCTGTTTGGACTCCTATTCACAAGATATGTGGCTGTGTAAAGAGCTTCTCCCCAAAATTCTTTGGGTAAGCCTGAGGTGAAGAGCATACATCTGACTTTCTCAAGGAGTGTCCTGTTCATCCTCTCAGCTACACCATTTTGTTGTGGTGTATGCCTGACTGTCCTGTGTCTCAAAATTCCATTAGTCTTACAATATAAATCAAACTCAGTGTTACAAAATTCAAGACCATTATCAGTTCTCAAAACTTTTAAAGTTAAACCAGTTTGATTTTCTTCCAAACACTTCCATTCTTTGATTTTTTGAAAAGTTTCATCTTTAGTTTTAAGTAAGAAGGTCCAGACCCTCCTACTAAAGTCATCAACTAAAGAAAGGAAGTATTTGAAATTACCATGAGCATCATACCTCTCAGGACCCCAAAGGTCTGCATGAACATATTCAAGACAAGCCTTGGAAGTATGAGTTCCAGGCTTGAAACTTACCCTATGTTGTTTACCCAACACACAAGTCTCACAGAAGGGAAGGTCCCCAACTGTGTCTTTTCCAAGCATACCTTGTTTGCTAAGGACACTGAGTCCTTGTTGACTCATATGCCCTAGCCTTAAATGCCACTTTTCAGTGGTAGCCTGAGATGAAGCATTAGTAACAGAATTCACAGAACCAATTATATGAGTACCATCAAGAACATATAGACCAGCATGTTTAACACCAGATAAAAGCAATTTACCATTCTTATAAACATGAATAACACCTTTAGAAACATTGGAAACACAACCAAGATCATCTAAAGCACCCAAAGAAATTAAATTTCTTTTCAAATCAGGAATATATCTCACATTAGTCAATTCAATACATTTCCCAGAACCCATTCTCAATTTAATCTTCCCAATACCTTTAACCTCACAAGTGTTGTTATTCCCCATATATACAGTTTCATTGTTCACATAAGACAAGTCATGAAATAATTCAAGTATGGGACACATGTGAAAGGTACAACCAGAATCAAGTATCCAACTAGCATGCTCAGACAAATTACTCACATTCAGGACTTCAAATACATCATCAGTAGTCTTAGGCATACTAGCTATATTAGATTCATTATTATTCAACTTGTTTTTCAACTTATAGCAATTTTTCTTTAAGTGTCCAGCTTTCCCACAGTGAAAACACTTCCTAGTTTCTTTATTCTTAGAACTAGTGGTTTTCTTTCCTTTCTTATTCTTAGCTAAGTCAAGTGATTGAGTAGTATCTGTTCTAGGGTTAACATACATGTTAATTCCAGTTCTTTTAAGGGACTTTAATTCATTTTCTCGGGTCTTAAGAGCAGTAACAACTTGATCATAAGTAGGGACAGTACTAGCATATTGAAACACATCTTTCACAACTTGAAAAGATTCAGGTATAGCATTCAAAAGGATCATACATTTACTAGTGTCATCTAAGGCCATAGTGGTTCCTTTCAGAACAAGGGACATCTTAGTAAATTCATCTAAATTCTCATCAATAGATTTAGAAACATCCATTTTATAATTAAACAAAGAACCTTTCAAGAAAGCAAGATTAGGAACAGATTTAGAGGCATAGAGAGTTTCGAGTTTACCCCACAGCTCAAGAGCTGTATCAGCACCATCAACCTGTCGAATGACAGAGTCAGAAAGATTCAAGAAGAGGATATTATACGCTTCTTCTTTGATTTGTGCTTCTTTGTCAAGTTCACCTTCACGCCACTCTTTAATGTCCTCAATAAGAGCACTTCCCACTTTATGATGGGAGAGTAGAACCTTCATCTTTTTCTGCCAAACACCGAAATCCATCTTACCATCGAACACGGACATATCAATTCGTGTAGAGGTAGTCATTGTATGAATTAAACAAGAACGGAGAGAGATCGTAATAAAAACCCTCGAGATGAAATTAGGCGGAACCCTAATTTTTCAAGAACACCGATTTGAAACCTTAATCTGATAGCCCAAGATTAATAATCAAGCTCTGATACCACTGTTGTAATTTTCCTATCAATATTAATCCTCAAATCCCACAACTCAATAACCACACACACAAGAAATTAAAGCGAGAAAGTAAGAACACAGATTTTATCGTGGTTCAGTCCAAATCAGACCTACATCCACGTTGAGCTCCGATGAGAGGTGCTCGGCTACTAGAAAACACAAGAGATACAATATTTCAGTTCACCTTACAATACAAAACCACACAATCGAATGAATACCACTTCTAATCTAACTCTCGAACCCTAAACAGATGAATAAGGCTATCTAGTGATTAATCAAGAAGATTATCACAAATTACACGAGATGTTACTATCAAGAAGCTATCTAATCGATTACAAGAAGAATCAGAGGTTGATCTTCTACAAAACTAGGGTTTAGTGTATTAGAACGAGAGAGAACGCGGAAGATGAGAGAGTAAGGGTTATGACTTCGGTCAACCCACTTTCCCTTATATAAGAGACAAAGATCACGAGCGAATGTGAGCCATCCGATGGTAATAAGATCAAGCGCACGAGATCAAGCCACGTCAATGCCACATCAATAAGTAATCAGCCTATTAAAACATAACACTTCACATAATATATATATCCACATATATATATATTCTTCATAATTTATATAATTTAAATAAATTATAACCGATTATATTTAAATATGATCTGTTTAGAAATTGTCTGGGCCATTTCTAAAAACTAAGCCATCGAAAATATTTGGCCTGGTTTGTTTTCTTCTTCGTTTTTCTTTGTTCCAGTATACCGAACCGATCATATGTATGAATAAAAAACGATTATGAATATGCCCTCTTAAATTTTTTATCCAATTCGAAAGTGACCCATAATATAAAATCGGGTCCGGACCACTCTGAAAAAAAAATCCAATCAAATCGTCATGATGCGGGACAAGTTGTCCTTAGAGACCCAAAGCTCCAAATTTTCTATAACGTTCTATTTAGAATCTTATTTTCATTCCTCGTGTCTAAGAACTCATATGCCCTCAAATGTTTTTATATAGAGTAATGCTGGATATCACCCCAAATTGCATCGCCTTTATATCGCCTCCTAGGTGGATTCTAAATGGACCAATCATGTGATTTCTTGATTTATCATTTTCTCTCTCTTTTATGATTGGTCCACCTAGGAGGCGATATAAAGACGATGCAATTTGGGATGATATCCAGCATTACTCTTTTATATATATATATATACACAGAACTTCTTTCTTGCCCGTCAACTCTAGTGCTAAAAATGAAATTCCTTCCAAATTCATTCAGTGTAAGGAGCCAGAACCAACCGAGAAAGAATTTGAGGCAAAAACACAAAGTTTGGTCAATGTTAATAGAGGAGAATTTATGTCCAATATATTTCTGGAAAATTGCAAAAAAACGTTGATTCATCGTCAATTACTTGTTCAGAAACTCCGCTACAATGTGGTGTTGTCAAGCATGAATTGGCACATCAAAGATTCATATGTTTATCATGGTTGCATTCAAAGAATCTCCCAGAGAGTTATGTGCAACAACTATTCAAATCCGTTTGTCATGTCATAACTTGTTTGCCTCCATGGCCAGGTATAACCATTTGAAGCATTTTATAACCGTAAAATAAATGCGAGTTATTTTATTTTTTGGCTCAGTTTGTTATGTCTATACAATAAAAATCAATAAGGTGAAACTTGACCCGAAGGTAATGTGTTGTATTTTTGTTGGTTATGAATTATGATACTCATAAGAATGGGTGGGAGTTATATGAATCCAGAAACAAAGAAAGTTAATGTGTCTCGGGACATAATGTTCGATGGAGTGTAATTACATTAGTACTTTGTTAATAATAATATTAACAAAGCTAATTCTCAACCTTTTTCTGATGATGCTACGCAAATGAAAATGTGAGAGCTATCCCTACAAAAATAATTTAATAAGAGTTTTATGAAATTGTGGCTTGAAGGTCTTCGAGACAAAAAAAAAAGAAAAAAAAACCTATCATCTAAGTGATTACAAAGTGCAATTGTATCACTTCTCTGTTTTGTCATCCTTCTTTCTATACTTGTGAAAATTAAATGAGCACAACTCCTATAACCAGGTTCAAGGAATTTTTTATATTAGCTATGTATAAAAATGATATAGCTGGACATGACGAACACATTCCTCTATGGAGAATTAGACCATGGTATATTTATAAAGCAACCACTTGAATTTACTTTCAAAGAGTTCCTTGATATGTGCCGACTCAAATAGGTTGTGTATAGCCTAAGCAAGCTCCTTTGTTTAGTAAGAATGCTCAATATTTTTTTTTTCTTTAAAATTATCTATTGAAGATTCAAAAAGTTTTTAAATGAACCGTTTGGTGAAGCTAGCTAGCAATTTTCTTGGCTGAGAAGTTGAAAAGTTATATAGCTATTTTCCCCCTTGCAAAGTAACCCTGAACTTAGCTTTGTAAACCGATAAACTAAAAGAGAATAAAAGGAACCACAATAATAATTAATAAACTCGTCAAATATGTAAAACAGGAATAAATTATCTACGAAGAAGACTCTTTAAAGGCAACAAAAAATCATAAATTCCAGCACAAAATTCTTAACCAAAAAACTTCAAAGAGAACAAAACAAAGTTAAGTTGTTCCATCATCAAAAGCTTGGTTCGATCCACATAGGTGGTCCATACGAGCTGTATTCTTTCTTCTTATCGAACAAAGATTCGATGCTACCATCTGATAAGTGATAAACTATCATACATGCTGTATTCTCCAAAAAGTATATGCAATTAGCCTTACACTTATTCATCTCTGAACACTCAACCACAAATGATGAGTTATCGCCCACAAATATAGCTTTATTTCCCAAATTCTTAATCTCCGTCAAACGATTATCATCTTCTATATTCGTTTCGTAAACCTCAAACCTTTCCGTATTACCAGCCATATAAGGGATATCTATTGAATAGGTATATCTACAAACTACAAAAATATTATTCAAAAACTTAACAAAATATAAATCTTTGTCTTGTTTCATCCATTTGAATGGGAGGCGATCCTTTTTCAATCGAGTAATTAGGTTTTGCCCACTAACATCATATCTTGCCATTACTATTTCACATGAAAAGCGATTTTTAATAAAAAGATATAAGCAATAATTGTCATGATAAACAATTTTACTAATCCGTCCGAAATCTATACTATTCCAAACGACTTGTCCCGGCTTATAAATCCCTAACATTTTACTATTCAATAATAGTATGACAATAAAATCCGAGGTTGAGTTTGGATTTGCTGATAAAACAACAGTTTTCAAGTCATCTGGATGGAGAAATGTCGGGAGATTGAATTTAACGTGCGACACTAGGTGCAAAAGACTCGTGTTGTTTTCTTCAAATATGAATAGCCAATCTTTCCATGATAAACTTCTTCTTATTTTAGTAGGTAAGAAAATCTTACGAGTCTTACCAGAGAAAACGCTGAAAAACTCTAGAATATTCGTTGGTGATTGTTCTTGTGGAAGCATGAACCACGGGGTTTCTAAAGTTTTTAGCTTGAGAGATTGCTTGTCCCGAGGTGCAGCAGCTCGCCATGATCTACAAACTGCACCAAAAGAATCGTAACTCTCGATTGAAGTGAGGCGTTTTCCGATATCAAGTAAAGATCAAAGGTAATCCCTTCCCAATTTGCCATCTCTTTGTAAAATTAAAACGTGAGTTCTATAAATTAAGTAATGAATTTGATATATAAATAGTTATGACTTATGATTGATATCTAATAATTTATATATAAAGATTTCTTGCTAGACCAGAAATAATGGCATTGTTACCTTATGTGCGCCTATTACCTTATATAACAGATATAAAAAATAAGGATTAATGCCCCGGGCCTTCTATAGATCCGACTCTGCGGAGTAATCTAACCACTAGACCAAATATCGATCTTCATACATAATTTAATTAGAAATAATTTTTTATTTTTGTTAATCAATTTACCTTTTTTCATACATAGGAGGCTAAAACGTCAGGATTTAAAAACAGATACAATGGATCCTCATTAAGAAATTAATATCAAATTATTTTTTCTCTCAGATCTCATGAAATCATGGTATATTGGATAATATATATATCTCAGGACTATAGATTTAAACATGGTCAATACCTTTTCTTTTTAAATAAACAATTTTTCTGAACTCTAAGATGACTCGCTATATATAAAATAAAATTAATAAAACCTACTTTTCTTTCACATAGCGATGACAAATTGGGCAGATCTTCCCAATGATCTTCTACTCAACATCGGAGATCGCCTAACTTCAATCGAAAGTTACGATTCTTTTGGTGCAGTTTGCAAATCATGGCGAAACACTACTACTAGGGACAAAAATTATCTCAAGCACAAAACTTTTCAAGGCCTGTGGTTCATGCTATCAGAAAAGGGATCGAAAAAACGAGCTAGGGGACTCTTAGATTTCATTGAAAAACCGATCGAAGTGCGAGATTTCTTCAGCATTTCGTCAGGTAAGATTCGTAAGATTTTTTTACCCGAAGCATGTAGCCAAAAACAATGTTTATCATGGAAAGATTGGCTATTAATAGTTGAAGCAGATGGGGTACACACAAGTATTTTGCACATAGTGTCACGCGTTCGAATCCATCTTCCGGATAATGTCCATGGTTCCATTACAAAGTTTGTTGTATCGGCAAATCCAAATTCAACCTCGGATTTTATTATTACGGTAACATGGTCTAATAAGTTGGGCTTTTGTAAGCCCGGAGATACCTCTTGGAGTACAAATAATTGGTATTTTGAGTTTGCAGATTTATTTTATGATGATAATAATAAGGTATACGCATTGATATATTGTTACGGAAGTGTAGAATTTGGCCATGTTAATGAGTCAAGCTCAACTCGATGGCACAGTTTTTGGCGTGTCAAAGTATCACCTCGTAAAGATGAAGCCCATTTTACGTATGTGGTTAAGTTTTCAAAGAATAAATATTTTCTTGTGCATGGGTTTGGAGATTTATCGAGAAAGCCTTATAGAACCAAAAGATGCGAGGTTTACGAGATGAATATACAAGACAGTACTAAGCCCGCGAAGAATATTAAGAATTTGGGAAATAAAGCTATATTTTTGGGTGGTAATTCATCGTATGTAGTTGATTGTTCAGAGATTAATAATTGTAAGGCAAATTGCATATATTTTTCGGATGATGTCATGAATATACACCTCACACGAAAATTTTATGCCAGTAATTTGCCGATTTATCACAGTAATTTGGTGATTTATCATATGTCTGATGGAACATTTGAATCTATGTATGACAAGTTGATGGTACCTAGCAATATTACTACTGGGCCATCATGGATTGGACCATGTTTTTTAGAATAAGGTACTCAAAATCTGTTGCTAAGCTTCTTTAATTTATCTCTGAACAATTTAATAATGGGCTTATGGATTGTTAGCTCAAGACTGGATTGGTTCTCCATGTTTGAAGTTTGTGTATTTAATGTTCTTAAGACTACTTTTTATTGTTCTTGATATGAAGTATTGCTTATGTGAAAGAATTTTTTTTTTACAATTATATGTTCTTCACTGGATTCCTATATATTTTTATATGGTTTAGGATTAGAGGAGGGAGAATTCTCAATTCTTCACTTCTATTTAAAAAAGTTGTTGGGGGGGCTAATATATCTGTCGAAATTCCTAAGACACGCCCTTAGATTATCAAACCTTTAGCGAGTACATAAACTTGGTCGCTAAAGATATGTTAAGTGTCCGGCTAATGTTGTTTGTGATTTGATCGCTCGATATTAACTTTAGATATTGTATCCGGTGAACTATAAAGAAAGGAAGGTTGTCTAAGGGTTCACTTCAAAAGGTTGGAGGGGGTGAACATGGATTGCATAGCTGATTCAGTTCTCATGAAGGTGCTATGTTAATTGTAAACACTTCAAAAGGTTGTTCACCGAAAAAACCCGAGGAGACTATAATATTTAAAGAACGAACTTGCTGTGTATCAAATTTTACCATAAAGAAAATACTTAAAAGAACCACAGTCCACAAGGATCGCCTGGAAAATGTAAATTTAAAAAAAAAAATTACTCTGTACTTCTGAGATATAATAGGATTTGTACCACTAGAAAATTGAGTCTAATACTGCCAACATAAAATTAGAAATAGAGGATTTATATAATTGTATTCTAATACTTATCGATAGAAGATCTATACTACTAAATTAGTATTTTCACTAGCGAGTTCATCGTTTATGATTTAGATTTATATAAATAGAATGAAATCTGTAGTATTAGATTGGATATATACTAGTACTCAAATGAGATTTGTATCCCACAACAGAACAAATATTATTATTACAAAGAACAATTGTCCCAAAAACCCTACAAAAGAAAAATGATTCACTAATTAATCAAAGTAAGTAAATTAACAAGTTCAAAAAATTGGATATCAGCCTTAAGCATGATATCCAATAATGGAAAATATTTGGACAGAAGCTACATGGAAATTTACCATAGCTGCTGCTCGAGGAAGTTCTGCTAAAGCTGCGGATCCGTGGAAAAATTGAAGCTCCGTTGTACAGGTGTAGGCGATGAAACAGTCCATACAGGCAAGAAAACAACCGATAGTGTGGCCAAATTTGGTGAATGTTTCCAAGATAATAGTGTTCGGGATTTACTCTAAGTTAAATATGTTTACACTTTATCTGTTTTAAAAATATTATAAATTTGCTTGAATATAAAAGAACGAAATACAAGAAGACGAGTTGAGATAGCAACCTCGTTGAAAAAAAAAGTACAACAATCAATGGAAAGAGACAATTACAAACAATAGACAACCATTAATACTTAAATACTGCAACTCCACTCGCGAATCTAGATCACCACCAATCTCACACATCAATTGACTTCAGGTTGAAAGCATGTTCAAAGCAATTTCTGATCCTCAAACTCCTGATCACTCTAATCCTTGTTAAATCGATTCATTCTCTCTGGAATCTGCTGCTGTGATCGTAAGTAGGTGTTCGAACTCCTAATCACAGGCATAGCTGTATCTGCCAGATTCCATTTCTCCAACGAAATTATATAGAGTGTGAGATATTCGAGTTGAAGAAAACCATTGTCGCTGCATGTGATTTCATTCCTAGTAGCGCTGTAAATGAACCAAGCCACTCGCGAGCAGCTCGGCTCGGAGAAAGTCTCGTTCGAGATCGGCTCGAATATAAACAAGCTCAAGCTCAAACTTCATTTTAAGTTCGATAAGTAAACGAGTCTGCTCGAACTCGACTCGTGAGCTCGTTTAATATTATGAAATAATAAATTAATATATTATCTACTTATATATTAAACCTTCAATATCAAATTATATATTTTTAATTTCTCTAAACATTTACCGTTTTTATTAATGTTATGTTTCATATTTTCATACCACATACTTTATCAGATACCAATCGTTGTGAAAATCTCATTTTAATCATACAAAACAACTAAAAAAGATTGTTTTATAAGTTAAAACAAACAAGTTTTAACATTTTGATTTGGATCATTGGAAGCTCGGGCTCGGCTCGTTTAAATCTGAGCTCGACTCGGGTCGGCTCGTTTAAATTTGAGCTCGACTTGACAAGTGAAAAATTATTTTGTGGCGTTCTTAATGGATGTAATTTAACGAGTTAGTGTTCTTGATAAGTATAATTTAGGGTTCTTAGTTCACATGTTTGATAATTTTCAACGATTCCCTATCGATCGTCTACATCTGTAAAATTCCCCTCTTCAATAACAAACCAAGTCTTTTTGCTCTCTTTGATCCTTAATTGAATTTGATTTTAATGTTTTTATAAATTTTGATCTATTAAGTTAACTTCCTATTTTAGGTAATACACTTTTCATTAAAGAATTTTGATTTCTCTCTAGAATTTTAATCAATTACGTTTGCTATCATAATTTATTTTTAAATTAATTGAGTATTCATGTGTTTTTAACTATCCAAGGTTGTTTAAATTTAAGGTTGTGATGTAAATATTGGACCACCCAATATTGGATGGAAGTCTTACACTAAATTTAATCTTGTAAGTTTAAAATATAAACAACTAAGTTGCGCGTAAAAAATAATAATTAAATTAACAATGTTAATTTGTTATGTATTTGCGATGGCCAATTATCTACTTGATCTACTAAAAGCTTAGTGAAGGGTGATATCGATATATCATGAAACTTTTGATTTTTAGTCCCCAACGACGAAAATTACCAATTCCTTTTATGAGGGTGAATTATAAATCAAGGCCCCCCACACCTTGGACTTATCATTAAAAGTCCTCCCAGTTAGAAGCCTAGTTAGAAGGTAAATGGACCCAATGTAAAGACAAGCCTACTCCTCTATCCTCTTCTTATTACAGTATAAACTAAAAACCCAATCCATTTTACCATTATACGTACGCGCACCCCCTCCACTCCCCTTCTCTCTCTCTCTGTAAACCCACCCCCTCCACTCCCCTTCTCTCTCTCTCTATGTAAACCCACCCCCTCCACTCCCCTTCTCTCTCTGTAAACCCACCCTCCACTCTCTGTCACTGTCTCTGCAAACCCACTCACGCCCACATAATTCACCTTTCACTCGTCATCATCACCTCCCCAACAACCACCCTCTCTGCTGCACAACGCCGGTCGGATCTCAACGCCACTGTCCATCGTCGGAGGTCGGATCTCCATCGTCGAAGGTAAGATCTCAACGCCGATGTCCATGAAGGTTCGATGCAGCGTTTGAAACAACTTCCGCCACTTTCACAGTTGGTGGTTCTCCACCAAGGTGTCATCGCCGTTCATTTGAGTCGCGCGTTCCGGTGCTGGCCATTCCACCAAAGATCTGAATCTCCAGCACCATACAGCAACTCCTCTTTTTCAGAACCCCCTTCTGCACAATAAAACCTCCTCCTCTGCATTATATCTCATATCCGCTGCCACTGTCAACGGTCGTGGCCATTCCGCCGCCCAGATCTTCGTTAGGTGAATCCATTTAAATTTTTTCTGTTTATTTTTTATATGTTTTTAATTAAATTTAATTGTTGTAATTTTGCAGAATCAGTAGAGTGGCACGGTGGGTACAGCCCCTTTAACCCTCCACTGGGCACAGCCCCCTTACCATCCAAAATGCGCACGAACCTTTGGACCATTAGATCTGTGTACGTCCTATCTGTGTACAACCCATTTGGGTACAACCCCAATAGGTACAGACCCGATGGGTGCAGCCCCAATTGATTTTATACTTAATTTTGTAACGATAGTTGTGGACCTTGACTGCAGGACTTATATTGTATAAGGAATTACATTTTGTAATGCAATAAACTTAATAAAAATCCACAAATGAACTCGTGATGAATTCTTTACCAATACAACCACAACTGAACCTGTAATAAAAAAAGGTCATGTGTCTGTACCCATTTAAAAACCGATAAAGACTCTGAAAACTCAAAGAAAAATTTAATTTACATTAAAAAAAACTGGTGAGGATATAAAGGTAAAGTTGTATAACTAGATTTGTAACTAAGGACTTTGTTAAAAGAAGTAAAGAGATAGGCTTTTAAAAATAAAGTTTAAATCATTTGGGCTCTTTTTTTTGGTTTCCTCCTTTTATGAACGTTCAAAATTTTGCTACACAAAACTTTATTAACCAAATTAGGTAATGATTGTATTTTCAAAATCAAGTAACCTATCTATTTCATAATAACACACTATATAGATAATTTCTAGTATATATATAATATGTAACAAATAGTCATATACTACTTTAAAAAAACCCATAATATATCTACAATATTTTCTCTTTGCTACTAGTAAGTTACCTTAATAGACTTCTCTATTTTGTACTTTATTTTTTTTTTCAAGGAAGAAAAAAACCTTAATCGACACACCATTTATTTAACAAATTGTTTCCAATCGAATTGAATTAATAAAGAATGTGAATCTATTTTCTATATTTTTTGGTCAAAGTATAAATATAATATATTAAAAAACGTAGCCTTACAAGAAATTCTAAAACCATATCATCCTACCCCTATGAGGTACTAATGTTAAGTTAAGATGTTATATAAAGGGGAAGGAGGACTAGATGCCCAATTATAAACAATAAGCCGGAGAACTTATGTTCAGAAGTTCCATCAATTGTCCGATGTCTAGTCTACTATTAAAAAAGAAAATTATAGGACTTTTACACTAAAAACATTGTGTTTATAATTTATAATTAACAAAAGAGAAAAAACATAATCTGGTTATAATTTATAACTTACTATCTTTATAATAAATTAATAACATTAAATAGGTACGCCTTAACACTTAATATTGTACTCTTTCTATTACACAATTTTTTTTTTAAATTTTTTCAGGTATGAAGAAGAGTCGATAGCCATGACATTTCAAATAACTACTCATCTGCTTTAAAATGTTGTTGAAGATGAAGGGCAGATCAGCCAAGACACATCTCAAAAAAGCTATAATTGATGTTTCAAAAACAAATACTGAGGGCAAAGTGGGCAATGATGTAAATTTAACAATCATAGTCTTGCCCGAGATTATAGTTAAGGAAGAACCTAAGACTAGGAAAAGTGTTAGGGATGATACCCAGTTAATAGAAGTCTTGAAATGGATGAATAATGTTGTAGTATATTCTGGTGATCGGTAATAATCGAAATTTTCAAAATTGAAAAAATTGGCTTTGGATGCTTGTGAAGCGAGATTAGTCAAAAGAAACAATTTCAAAGCCCAAGAACCCTCTTTACAGGTATGAATCAATTATTATTGTTTTGATTTATTTTTAATGGTTTATTTGGTCCAAATATATGCATAGTTTTCCTTAAATTTAGACGCACATAATAAATCTAGCCTATATTTTCCCAAATGGTCCTTTTTACTAGTTTAGTCCTTGGAGGACCATTTTGGGAATTTTGCGATGAATCTGACTTGAATTTCATAATGTCCTGTAGAAGCCGAAAAAGATAGAATGGATCCTTCATGGTACAAATATGAAGAGTAAGAGCGAGCCAGAGAAAGTTATCAGCTTTGGTGAGATTCCGACCATGTTTAGAGAAGGTTCAAAAAAGCCAACCTCGTAAAAAAAGGTTTCAATAAACGAATCATCTGACGATTTAGAGGATCATGAGATTCATGCACTAGACCTGATATGTACAGGAAAACATACAAAGAATGATACAAAGTGGCCAGTGACCCTTGTGTGGACCCATAAGAATAAAATACACTACTCTCAGTCTTAGATATACAATATAGATGTGATTGTATTTTTTCAGTTTTGATAGAATGTGTAAGGAGACATATTTTTCTAGTGTATTTACTCTTTAACCTAATATATTAAACGTAAGAAGTAAACCTTCTCACATGTGTAAATTCCTAGTTGTCATACACATTATAAAACAATAATATAAGGTCAGAAAGGATAAACCAATTACTTGGGTGTCATTATCTAGGGATGTCAACGAGGATGGTTTGCGATAGGTTCACCTTTCCCCGCACCCGTCCCACAATAGAATATAAAGACCCAAAACTTGGGCAGCCCTTGCGTAATTCATTCCCATAACCCTGCCTCCTCTTTAAATCCCCGTGGAGGTTGGGGGTTACCCAGGAGTTTCTTTTGTTAAACAAAATTAAAAGAAATAGAGAAGGGAACATAAGTAACAGAACTACAAAAAAAATCCAAACTTATTGGACATATTTTTCCCGTTAGAGTTGTGCTTAAGTGTTTGGGTTTTATCGTGGTGAATCGAAGTGTTCGGATAAGAATCGAATTGTATGTAACTAATATACGTTCTTTAGTGGTAGTAAAAAGTGATAATACTATTTTGTAGGTAATGTGTCATATAAGTTTAGGGTTAGGATTTTAGATTTTATAATTAATAATTTTTTATATATGCTACATACATTATAAATAAAACATAAAAATATATTATACTATATTTTTTATATACATGTGGGGAGGGTTAAAATGGCTTTGAACTCCACTGCATATATAAAATTTTGAACGCCGTTAATGGCCACCGAAGGGGAGTTTGCATCCGTGATTAACCATTTTCGGTAGGTTGGCTGGAGAGATAAGTTACGAATGATATAGAGTGTTTTAGGGTTTGTAGATGTGAATATGATTTATGTGTATTTATTAAGTATATATAGTGGATAAAAAACATTTGAGAGTATAATGAGTAATGAGAAAATAGGTTTATAGTGTTACATCTTATACTTAGTTTTTAGTAAGAAAAAAAGATTAAGTGGGGGGTGTTTACATATATGTCAGTCATATTTATTCACTAATATCATATAGGAATATCAAATTTTGATCCCTGGCAACAAATCATGTCATCATATAGGATTGAGTGTGAAGGGATTTTTTTTGATCTTTTTTCCAATACGAGTGTGAAGAGATGTGTTTTAGGTTATCATATTTCACTGTTTTTTTATCGAACATAAAAGTAATGTTTCATTGTTTTTCATAGTTTACGAGTGTGAAGATATGGATTTTAGGTTATCATGTTTCATTGTTTTTTATCGAACATAAAAATAATGTTTCATTATTTTTCATAGTTTACTTTTTCTTTTTATGTTTTGAAATTTTTCAATGTTTCGAGTGTATATATTTTTCTATCTTAAAATTTATTATTTGTTTAATGTTCAGAAGGTAAAATTGAAATTATAAACCCGAAACAAAAATCGAATGGACCACCATGGTGAAGGAACACATTTTTATGTTGAATTGTTTAAATACATGTATATTTTATTTTTTTAGAAGAAAATCAAAATCTATAAAATCTATTAAAATCTCAAGGTAAGAATCCGTTAAATTCTATATATAGTTAAAAAGAATCTTATAACTCTATATGGGATTGAAAAAATCCATAGAATTTACATAGTCTATGAATTTTGAAAATCCAAAAAGCTCTCACTTGAATACACACCCCTTAGTTAAAAACAATCCTATTAAAAAACTAACAAACTCATTCATTTATTTATCACAATTTAAAGTCCAATGTAAATTAAATAAAATTATTGAATTTGGATATTTTCTTTTATACATCCGGGAGCCACTTCGAACTCGAAGTCATTTGACATTAGTAAAAAGATTTCAATTCCAAGACTTCTTGGTCACTGCAGAATACTCTAACCACTAAAGCAACTATCGATCTTTGGTTAATTAACCCTATTGTCTTTAACTTTGTTATTTAGTAAGAAAACATATTACTGAATTATAATCAGAAAATTATAAGGGGATGAATATTGAAATGATACATATTTTATAATTTTTAAATTGAAAATCTTTTTTAAGAGTTCTTTTTTCTTGTTCCCAAAATGTTAGGGCCGAGCATTGCCTTTTACTTGTGAGATACTGCTATCTAGTGTCGGCCTTGAGGGTAAACCGGAAATCAAGTCATCTTATTTTTAACGTGTTTAGGAACCTCCGATCATCTAGATGTATTATGTGTGTATACATCTCTGATTTTAGTAATTAATCTATGGTAATTGTATTGATTTGGTGGATAATATGATATTTTATGAGAAAATTTCTCCGTGTATACCCAGTGTTTCAAATTTTAACAAATAAATGACAAACAAGTACCCAATAATTTATTTTTTACCTTCTGTTAGTAACTGTCGTGAAATTTACCGTTAAATACCACGTATTAATAACGTGACTACCTTTTTCTTTTAAAATGAGTTATCTAAATTTACAAAAGTGGATAAACACGTAAAAAAACAAAACGTTGGGTATCTGTTTGTTACTTTTGTAAACTTGGATAGTTATTTATCCAAACCGTGAAACACTGGATATCTAGGGGGAAATTTTCCTTATTTTTATGAGTAATGATATATACCACCCAAAACCATACCACCCAATGAAATGACGTGAATTGGTTGGTTATAACTCGTTAATCTATTTAATTTTTTGGTCTAATTAACGATTTATAACTAACCAATTCACGTCATGTCATGGTATTTAGGTGGTATATATCATTATTGTGAGTTAATTCTGGATCCCAAAACTCTTTCGATTCCATGACTCTTTTTAATAATATGATAACATGGAAATTATGTGTAAAAGGTAGCGATTCAAACTCTTACAGTGAATTCCCCCCCAAAACAAGAGTCTAGACAACTTGAACTAACGAATATAAAGAGCTACATATTTAATGTATATATCCATTAATTAAGCAAAAAAGTCATAATCTATTTTCAAAAGCGTGTAATAAAGAATATAGATATAATTAGTAGTGGGATGATTAGTCCAGATGCATTACAAAAGTATCAGGCACTTTTGCTTTAATCTGTATTCACATTACCAACTTATATGAGTATCTACATCTCTTCATTATTATATTTAACTAAAGACGCCGTATCCCCTACTTTAAAGACTCAAATCATAGAGTATAATCTTTCTTTTTAGACGGTCGTTGATTTATTTCATAGAATCATTAATTGCACTATACGAATCAAATTAAAGAAAGACTAATGACTGTTTTCTAATGGATTGTAGGTTCCCTTTCCTTTCCTTTTTTGTGAAATAAATAGATTCCCACCATCCAAGAAATTAATGAGAAGCCATATTCATCCAGTCCTCTAACTAGCTACAAATTTTTTGTCCGGAAAATTTTCTCAAGTTTTTAACCAAACCAAAAGAAAAATGGGAGACGCGATTGTTTCATATGCCCTGAAAAAACTTGGTGACTTTGTCATCCTGAAAGTAGTACAACGGCAAAAGTTCAGAGATGATGTCGAGTGGATGATAGTTGAGTTGGGATACATGAAAGCTCTTCTTAAAGATGCCGAAAAAAATCAAGCTATGGATCATCGAGTGCAAGAATGGGTATTTGAAATCTCAGATCTTGCTATAGAGATTGTAGATATCATAGATGAGTTCATCAGCAAGGTAGTCAATCGTAAAAGTTCAATGAAAGGAATTGTGGATCGTGTCAAGAAGTATGCATTTATATGCGAAAATGAAGCTAATATGTATAATATTAGCAATGAGATCGAGTCTCTCAGAGTACGGGTACTCGATCTGTCTCGCAAGAAAGAAACGTATTGTATCAAACCCATCTTCAATCCTTCGGGTGAAGGGAGTAGTAGTAGTGGTCCAGTAAACACGACTAACATGGAGAAACTGAGAAGAACTACTTCACATGCAGATGAAGAAGAGTGTGTTGGCTTTGTAAATGATACAAATATATTGCTGAATGAACTTCACAAACACGAATATCGGCGAAGTGTCATTTCGATTTTTGGCACGGGTGGGTTAGGTAAAACTACCCTCGCTAGAAAACTTTACAATTCTTCCAATTTTGCTTGTAGATCTTGGGTTTGTGTATCTCAAGAATATAGTACTGAAGATCTTCTTCGCACGGTTATTGAATCTTTCAAAACCGGTTGTAATAGTGAAGAATTAGAGAGGATGAAAGAGAAAGATTTGGAGCGTCATCTCCTTGAGTTCTTAAACGAGAAAAGATATCTTGTAGTTGTGGATGATATATGGAACAAAGAAGCTTGGGAAAGCTTGAAAAGAGCCTTTCCAGATAATAATACTGGTAGCAGAGTTATCATCACAACACGCAACAAAGAGGTGGCAGAACGGGTAAATGAGAGAAGTTTTGTTTATCCACTCCGCTTCTTAAATCAAGAAGAGAGTTGGTATCTATTTTTAAAGAAGATTGCTAAAGGACATGGAGATACTCATAGGTTTTCTAATGGAATGCTACAAATTGGGTATGAAATTCTACAAAAATGTGGTGGTTTACCACTTGCTATTGTTGTCCTTGGTGGGTTGTTGTCCCACAAAGAGAATCATGAACAGTGGGTTGATGTGAAAAATCAACTCTTGCCACATATGAAGAAAGAATCATTAGACATATCTCATTTGTTGTCATTAAGCTACAATGATTTGTCTAGTGAGCTTAAACAATGTTTTCTCTATATTGGCATCTACCCTGAAGATAAACAAATTATTATAAGACTACTTTTGCCCTTGTGGATGGGTGAGGGGTTCATATCAAACGTGAACCATATGGAAAACATCGCTGTGAATTACTTGCAAGAGCTAATTGATCGTAGTCTTTTAATAAGAATGGATGATGATTGTGTCAAGATACATGATCTTCTCCGTGATCTCGCAGTTGAAAAGGGGAGGGAAACAAGATTATTTGATATACATGATCCACGAGTATATACAGTTGAACATTCACGGTCCCGGAGAATATCCATTCATAATCAAACCGAGAAATTCTTTTCAGCTGGCATTTATGGTGGAAAGTTGCGGTCACTAGTATTCTTCATCCCATTTGATGAACGTCCTGATATAGGTATTCTAAAGATTATATGTCAAACATTTAAGCTCCTTTGTGTACTGGACCTGCAGGATGTTCAATTTACAAGCTCGAAGTTTTATTGTGCAATGCCTGATTCTGTTGGCGGATTGATTCACCTGACGCATTTGAATCTACAGAATACAAATATCAACAAACTTCCTTCTTCTATAGGGAAACTTATCAATTTGAGGTATCTGCAATTGCACCAATTAAAAGGGCGTTTGAATATAAACACCCTAACAAATCTGAGAGCTCTTTTTCATGTCCATTCCACTCAATGGATGTACATTGATACCACCAATCTACTCAATCTTCGTGAGTTGTTTATAAACAATTATTCTCGGATTAAAGGTAAGTCTTTCTCTCTCGATTCAGTTAGCAACTTAAAAAGCCTTACAACTCTTACCCTAGATTTTAGTGATTGGAGTATATTTAATATTCCATCACTAGAACCTCTAGTTTCTTGTCCAAATCTTCTTAAACTGGTTGTAATCGGAACAATAGAAAAGCTTCCACCGTTCAACAAATTTTCACAGTCTCTCGAATGTTTGACCCTAAAAGACTCGAGACTCTCGGAGGATCCCATGCCTACGTTGGAAAAATTGTTGAACTTGAGGGATCTTGACTTAAGAGGACACGCTTATACTGGGAAAGAAATCACATGCAGTGACAATGGTTTTCTTCAACTCGAACATCTCAAACTCTATATACAATCATTGAAGAAATGGAATCTAGCAAATACAGCTATGCCTGTGATTAGGAGTTTAAACACCGACTTACAATCACAGCAGATCCCAGAGAGATTGAAGCCATTTCTTGAGGATGAGAGTGATTAAGAATTGGAGGATCAGAAATTGCTTAGAACTGATGACTTTTCCAGAGAGGTTGAAGTCAATTGATGTGTGAGATTCGAGAGTGTAGTTGCAGTATTTAAGCTATCCTAGATAGCTATCTTTATGGTTGTCTATTGTTCGTACTTGTCTGTGTTTCAATTGATTGTTGTTGTACTTTTCTTTTCAACGAGGTTGCTATCTCAACTCGTCTTCTTGTATTCCGTTCTTTTATATTAAAGCAAGTTTATAACTTTTTTATACTTGTTAATTTACTTACTTACCTACTTTGATAAATCTGTTTGATACATCATTCAGAATCAATATTCTTTTGTAGTGGTTTTGGGACAATTATTCTATTGTATTAATTATATATGTTCCTTCAAATATAATATACAAGTAGTATAAATTATCTATTGTTAACCAAAAACCTTCAAAGAGAAAAAAACAAAGTTAAGTTAATTGAGCTGAAGCTCGTCATCGAAAGCTTGGTTCGATCCACATAGGTGCTCCATACGAGCTGTATTCTTTCTTCTTATCGAACAAAGATTCGATGCTACCATCTGATAAGTGATAAACTATCATACATGCTGTATTCTCCAAAAAGTATATGCAATTAGCCTTACACTTATTCATCTCTGAACACTCAACCACAAATGATGAGTTATTGCCCACAAATATAGCTTTATTTCCCAAATTCTTAATCTCCGTGAAATGATTATCATCTTCTATATTCGTCTTGTAAACCTCAAACCTTTCCGTATTACCAACCCTATGTCGGATATTTATTGCGTATCTACAAACTACAAAATTATTCTTCAAAAACTTAACAAAATAGAAATCTTTGTTTTGTTTCATCCATTTATATGGAAGGCGATCTTTTTTCAATCGAGTTATTAGGTTTTGCCCATTAACATCATATCTTGCAATTACTATGTCACATGAAAATCGATCTTTTCTTAATGAATATAAGTAATTGTCATAATAAACAATTTTATCAATCCCGTAATATATAATAGTCCAAATGGTTATTCCCGGCTTATAAAGCACTAACATATTTGTCATTAATACCATGACAATAAAATCCGATGTTGAGTTTGGATTTGCTGATAAAACAACCGTTTCTGAGTCATATGCATTTCGAAGTGTTGGGAGACTGATTTTAACGTGAGATACTAGGTGCAAAAGACTCGTGTTGTTTCCTTCAAATATGAATAGCCAATCTTTCCATGATAAACTTCTTTTTATTTTAATAGGTAAGAAAATCTTACGAGTCTTACATGAGAAAACGCTGAAAAACTCTTGGATATTCGTTGGTGATTGTTCTTGTGGAAGCATGAACCACGGGGTTTCTAAAGTTTTTTTAGCTTGAGATATTGCTTGTCCACCTAGGAGGTGATAAAAGGGTGATGCGATTTGGGGTGATATCCAGCATTACTCCATAAAGTTTGTTTTATCGGAAAATCCAAATTTAACCTCGGATTTTATCATTACGGTAACATGGTCTAATACTAAGCAGTTAGGCTTTTGTAAGCCCGGAGATACCTCTTGGAGTACAAATAATTGGACTTTTGAGTTTGCAGATTTATTTTATGATGATAATAATAATAATAAGGTATACGCATTGAATTATTTTTACGGAATTGTAGAATTTGGCCATGTTAATGAGCCAAGATCAACTCGATGGCGAAGCACTTGGCGTGCCCAGGTATCGTCTCGTAAAGATGAAGCCCAATTTACCTATGTGGTTAAGTTTTCAAAGAATATATTTTTTATCGTGCGTGGGTTTGGAGATTTATCGAACAAGCCTTATAGAACTAAAAGATGCGAGGTTTACGAGATGAATATAGAAGATAGTACTAAACCCGCTGAAAAAATTAATAATTTGGGAAATAAAGCTATATTTTTGGGTGGTTTTTCATCATATGTAGTTGATTGTTTAGAAATTAATAATTGTAAGGCAAATTGCATATATTTTTCGGATGATGTCATGAATATACACCTCACACGAAAATTTTATGCCAGTAATTTGCAGATTTATCACAGTAATTTGGTGATTTATCATATGGCTGATGGAAAATTTGAATCTTTGTATGACAAGTTGATGGTACTTACCAATATTTCTATAGGGCCATCATGGATTGGACCATTTTCTTTAGAATAAGGTACTCATAATCTGTTGCTAAGCTTCTTTAATTTATCTCTGAACAATTTCATAACTTCTTATGGATTGTTAGCTCGAGAATGGATTGTTTTATGTTTGGAGTTTGTGTAATCTTCTTATGACAGATTTTTTTTCCATTATAGGTTAAATTTTTTTTTTTGTTGTTATTAATTTTAAGTAATGTTTATGAGATAGAAAAACAATTTTACAATTATATGTTCTTCACTGAGTTCCTGTATATTTTTATATTGTTTGATGATCAAACTACCATGGTTTCCAAAATGGTTTGATGATTAAATTACCACGATTGATGTCTTTTAGCAGGTTTAGAATTGGAGGCGAGAAAAATCTCAATTCTTCACTTCTATTGAAAAAAAGTTGTTGGGCTAATCCACTTGTTGAAATTCCTAAGACACGTCCTTTAATGATCAAACCTTTAGCGAGTACATAGACTTGGTCGCTAAAGATATGTTAAGCATCCGGCTAATGTTGTTTGTGATTTGGTCGCTCGATATTAATTTTAGATCTTGTATCCGGTGAACTTTACAAGATTGGAGGGGGGTGAACATGGATTGAATAGCGGATTCAATTCTCCTAAAGGAGCTAAAGGCGCTATGTTAATTGTTAACACTTTAAAAGGTTGTTCACTTTAAAGAACACGATGAGATTATAATATTTATAGAACAAAGTTGCTGTGTATCAAATTTTAACAAAAACAAAGTACTTAAAAGAACCATAGTCCACAAGGATCGCCTGAAAATGTAATAAAAAAAAAATTACTCCCAACATAAACTTAGAAATAGATGATTTATATAATTGTATTTGAGTACTAGAAGATCTATACTACTAATTAGTATTTCACTATCGTCTATGATTTAGATTTATATAAATAGAATGAAATCTGTACTATTAGATAGGGTTTATACTACTCAAATGAGATCTGTATCCCACAACAGAACAAATAAGTTTTGATATTGTTTTAAAAAAATAATTGTCCCAAAAACCCTACAAAAGAATATGATTCTGATAGTGACTGATTTATCAAAGTAAGTAAATTAGTGAACAAGACTATATTTTTGTTTTAAAAGATTAGACTTGTTTATAAAAGAACGGAATACAAGAAGACGAGTTGAGATACAAACCTAGTTGAAAAGGAAAAGTACAACAACAATCAATGGAAACAGACAAGTGAGAACAATAGACAACCATTAAATAGTTACTATCTAGGATAATTTAAATACTGCAACTTCACTCTCGAATTTCGATCACCACCAATCTCACACATCAATTGACTTCAAAAAGTCATCAGTTCAAAGCAATTTCTGATCCTCAAATTCTTAATCACTCTCATCCTCAATAAATGGCTTCAATCTCTCCGGGATCTGCTGTGATGATAAGTCGGTGTTCAAACTCCTAATCACAGGCATAGCTGTATCTTCTAGATTCCATTTCTCCAATGATTGTATATAGAGTGTGAGATGTTCGAGTTGAAGAAAACCATTTTCACTGCATGTGATTTCTTTCCCAGTATAAGCGCGTCCTCTTAAGTCAAGATACCTCAAGTTCAACAATTTTTCCAACGTAGGCATGGGATCTTCCGAGAGACTCGAGTCCTCTAGGGTCAAATATTCGAGAGACTGTGGAAATATGTTGAACGGTGGAAGCTTTTCTATTGTTCCAATTACAACCAGTTTAAGAAGATGCAGACAAGAAAGTAGAGGTTCTAGTGATGGAATTTTTGATGTTGTCCAATCACTAAAATTTAGGGTAAGAGTTGTAAGGCTTTTTAAGTTGCTAATTGAATCGAGAGAGAAAGTCTTACCTTTAATCCGAGAATAATTGTTAATAGACAACTCACGAAGATTGAGTAGATTGGTGGTATCAATGTACATCCATTGAGTGGAATGGACAGAAAGAAGAGCTCTCAGATTTGTTAGGGTATTTATATTCAACCGCCCTTTTAAGTGGTGCAAACGCAAATGCCTCAGATTGATAAGTTTCCCTATAGAAGAAGGAAGTTTGTTGATATTTGTATTCATTATGTTCAAATACGTCAGGTGAATCAATCCGCCAACAGAATCAGGCATTGAACAATCAGAAATTTGACAATTTCTCTTGGTAAAATAAACACCCTCCAGGTCCAGTACACAACGGAGATTAAATTTTTGACATATAATCTTTAGAATTCTTTTATCAGGACGTTCATCATTTGGGAGTAAGAAAACTAGTGACCGCAACTTTCCACCATAAATGCTAGCTGAAAAGAATTTCTCGGTTTGATTATGAATGGCTATTCGCCGGGACCGTGAATGTTCAACTGTATATACTCGTGGGTCGTGTATATCAAACAATCTTGTTTCTTTCCCCTTTTCAACTGCGAGATCACGGAGAAGATCATGTATCTTGAAACTTTCATCATCCATTCGTATTAAAAGACTACGATCGATTAACTCTTGCAAGTAATTCACAGCGATGTTTTCCATATGGTTCACGTGTGATATGAATCCCTCACCCATCCACAAGGGCAAAAGTAGTCTTGTATAAATTTGTTGATCTTCAGGGTAGATGCCAATATAAAGAAAACATTGTTTAAGCTCACTAGACAAATCATTGTAGCTTAATGACAACAAGTGAGATATGTCTAATGATTCTTTCTTCATATGTGGCAAGAGTTGATTTTTCACACCAACCCACTGTTCATGATTTACTTTGTGGGACAACAACCCACCAAGGACAACGATAGCAAGTGGTAAACCACCACATTTTTGTAGAATTTCATGCCCAATTTGTAGCATTCCTTGAGAAAACCTATGAGTATGTCCATGTCCTTTAGCAATCTTCTTTAAAAATAGATACCAACTGTTGGGTTAGTTCCTCTTCATTGGAGGACAACTCACACATTGGTATGTGTAAAGCTCATTGGAACAATGAAGTCAAACTTTGGAAACCATGAAAGAGTGTATTGGAAATACACTAATTGCTTTGGTATCTTCAAGCTATTAACTCAAGTCTTGAAAGGCCTTCTCTCTCTCCTCTCTTGAGTCCTATATAAGGAGGACCATTAGCTATCATTTTCAGCAAGAAAGAGCAAGAGTGAAACACTTAGAGAGTGAGTTTAGAGAGCACAAAAGATAGAAATCCGTAGAAGAGTTCCGCAAAATCCTTCTGCGACAGAATCTTGAGAGCCTCGGTTGGATGGTCAAATCAAGCCCGATCGAGACGAAATTTTGACACGATGTTTCTAACATCTTGAAGTTCAGATCCAACGGTGGGATTGTTAAGTTAACGGTTCAAACTAAAGTTATAGCCTCATTTCAGGCCTGGTGAGTTTGTTCCGGTTTTGTGTATTCCATTAGTTGGGTATTCGGTAATCCTCTAGTGTTGTCTAGAGAAAACCTCTTGTAATCCCATTATTATATTCTTATAGTGGAGTATTTGGACCCTTGGTCCACCCGTGGTTTTTACCTTCTCTTTGGAGGGTTTTCCACGTAAATCTTTGTGTCGTTTACTTTCTTTTCTTGCCTATTCATATCACACAAGTGGGGGAAAACGAGATCCAATCTAATTCCGCTGCGTTTATTAGTTACCTTTCCCAACAAAGTGGTATCAGAGCCGTGGTTCTTTGAATATATTGTGTGATATAATGGATGAATCTTCTAGTGTTTCAGGCATGATTAAGTTAACGTGTTCGAACTATTCGTTATGGAAAATGAAGATGGAGGATATCTTGTATTGCAAAGATCTGTATGAGCCAATTACTAGTGAAGACAAGCCGGCGAAATATAATGATTCTCAATGGCAAGTTTTACATCGAAAAGCCATCGGTATGATCCGACAATATATTGACCACAGTGTTATCCAAGATGTGACCGATGAGAGGAATGCACTAGAGTTATGGAACAAACTCAATGCAACGTTTGCTCGTCAAACTGGTGTAAACAAAGCCTCGCTTATGAGAAGAATTGTGAAGTTGCAGTACAAAGATGGACGAAGTGTGGTCGAGCACTTGAATGACTTTCAAGGTCTCACGAACCAGCTCAAGGTTGGTGGAATCACCTTGTACGATGAGGTATTGGCTTTACTTATGCTTAGTTCTCTTCCTGACAGTTGGGAGACATTGTTCATGTCCTTGAGTAACTCCACACCGAAGCTTTCCATGGAGATTGTTAAGAATAGTATTCTGAACGAAGAAGCTCGACGAAAGGATCTTAGCTCGTCGTCTCACTCAGATGCTAATTTTGTTGAGAGTCGAGGAAGAAACAAATCCCGAGACTCATCACATTCCGACAAGTCAAAGTTCCGAGGTAGGTCCAAATCAAACACGAGAAAATCTCTTACTTGTTTCTATTGTAAGAAAGATGGACACAAGAAAAGCGAGTGTCAGAAGTTTAAGCGTGATCAAGGAAACAATAACCTTGACAAGGTCATCAACAAGTCAGAACAAAAGGAAGAAATCAATACATCGGCTATTGCAACCACCGAAGAAGTCTTTCTCATTGGTGATGATGGTTCCTTAAATCTTGCTTGTGAAGAATGTTCATGGGTTGCTGACTCAGGTGCCTCATTCCATCTTACCTCACATCGTAATTTCTTCTCTTCTTACACTTCTGGTGACTTTGGGCATGTAAGAATGGGAAATGATGATTTTTCTAAAATCATTGGTATTGGTAATGTTTGTTTGGAGACTAATACTGGTTGTAGGTTGACATTACGAGATGTGAGGCATGTGCCAGATATTCGATTGAATCTAATATCTGCAGGGAAACTAGATGATGAAGGCTACTCGAGCTATTTCGGTGGAGGAAAACGGAAGCTCACCAATGGATCATTGATCGTAGCTCGAGGTAATAAACAGAGGACCCTCTATATGATGCAAGCAAAAATCGAGAACAGAGAAGTTAATACCGTCGAGGATGATACCGAGCTATGGCATAAGCGGCTCGGACATATGAGTGAAAAAGGTTTGCAAATTCTCTCAAGGAAGAACCTTATCCCAGGTATAAAGAATAATTCTTTAAAGCCTTGTGTTGATTGTTTGGCGGGTAAGCAACATCGTGTAGCGTTCCATAGAACCCCTTCATCGAGAAGAAAGAATATCCTCGATCTTGTTCATACTGATGTTTGCTCCATGACAGATAGATCACTTGGTGGTGCACAGTATTTTGTTACTTTTATCGATGATCATTCCAGGAAGGTGTGGGCCTTTCCCCTGAAGACCAAGGATCAAGTTCTTGAGACATTTAAGAACTTCCATGCCAAGGTTGAACGAGAAACTGGTAAGAAGTTAAAAGTTGTTCGAGCAGACATTTAAATTTAAAAAAAAAAATCTATGTCCCTTAACTTTCAAATTTCATTATATTAAACTTTAAATTATTTTATTTATAAGATTTTTTTCATTTTTTTACAACAAATATATGTTATTTGTATAAAAAAAAAGAAATCTATAAGATAGTTAATTAAAAATTAATATCCAAACTTATATTGTAAATTTTTATACAATATAGAAGTTATAGTGCATTTTTCATAATATAATGCCCCAGGTCACATGCATTTAAATAATTAGTTTATAGGTCTTATCTATAGTCAAGTTGGGAATGACAGCTATATTATTCTCAATCCCAGGCCTCTCCTCTTCCTAAAAAAGCAGAGGGGATTTGTACAGAGTTATTCATCACAAACAACCTTGCTTCTTCCTTTAAAGATCATATATATAACATTAAGCAAGATGGCTTCTAAAAGCACTAGTTCAATTGCTCTTCTCCTTGCCCTAAACCTTGTTTTCTTTTCTCTTGTAAGTGCAAGTACCCCTTACCCAAAAACTTGCACACTAGATGTAAATGCATGTGTGAATGTTCTTAGTGGTTTGATTACTCTTGTCCTTGGTGACCCACGTATAAAACCATTACAAGACAAACAAATATAAAGTAATTAAGTACTCCCTCCATTCCTTAATAATTGACTCTTTAGTCAATATAATTTATCCACAATATATGTCACATTTCAAGTTTCAATACAAATTAAATGACCTCTTTCCTCTTTTACCCTCATTTTTAAAATCTTTCAATTTTCTCTTTCTTAAAAGTAGGGATATTTTAGTCATATTAAACTAATTTTTTCCTACTTTTTAGATTTCTTAAATTTTTATACAATATAGAAGTTATAGTACAATATCAAAGATACAAAACTGAAGGAATCTAAAATTCTTTATGATCTACTCACCATTCAAGAAAATGTTCTAAACACTAAACTTTAGTTTTTTTCAAACTGAATAAGAACTTTTTAAATTGACATTTTTGCATTTTGGGAGAGAGAATCTATTGCTGATAACATATGTTTACGAAGTTGTCTTTTCTGAACCTTCTCTATACATGGTCGTAATCTCACCGGAGCTGACAACTTTCTCTGGCTCGCTCTTACTCTTTCCGGGACATCATTTTTGTACCATGAAGATCCAATCTTGCTTTTTTCGGCTTCTACATGACATTATGAAACTCAAGTCAATTTCATCGCAAAATTCCCAAAATGATCCTCCAAGACTAAACCAGTAAAAGGGACCAATTGGGGAATATTCCCTAGATTTATTGAGTGCATCTAAATCTAAGGAAAACTATGCATATATTTGGACCAAATAAACTATTAAAAAATAAATCAAAATAATAATAATTGATTCATACCTGTAAAGAGAGTTCTTGGGCTTTCAAACGATTTCTTTTGATTAATCTCACTTCAATTTTGAAAATTCTGATGATTTTATTCATCCATTTCAAGACTTCGATTAACTTGGTATCATCCCTAATACTTTTCCTAGTCTTGGGTTCTTCCTCAACTATAGTCTCGGGCAAGACTATAATTGTAAAATTTACATAATTGCCCATTTCTCCCTCCGTGTTTGTTTTTGAAACATCATTTATAGCTTTTTCGAGATGTGTCATGGCTGATTTGACCAGATTAAGCTGATTATCTTCATTTTCAACAACATTTATTTGAAATGTCATGGCTATCGATCTTTTTCATACCTGAAAAAATAATAATATTTATGTAAATTACAATATTCAGTGGTAAGGTTTACTTTTTTAATGTTAATAAATTGTTATAAAGATAGTAATTTATAAATTATAACCAGATTGTGTTTTTCTTTTGTTAAATTAATTATAAACACAATGATGTTTTTATTGTAAAAGTCCTATAACTTTCTTTTTAACTTTCTTTTTAATAGTAGAAATGATATTAGACAATTGACGGGACTTATAAACATAAGTTCTTCTTGTCCTCCTTCCCCTTTATTTAACATCTTAACTGAGAAGTAGTGTTTAGTAGGGGTAGGATGATAAGGTTTAGAATTTCTTGTAAGGCTACGTTTTTAATATATTATATCTATACTTTGACAAAAAAAAATAGAAAATAGATACACATTTTGTATTAATTCGACTTGTTTGGAAATATTGTGTTGAATAAATTTATGAATAAATTATTTGTGTAGTTGGTATATCGGTGGTTTTTTGTGTACATGTGTGTATAATATTTTTTTTAATACATCACATCACAGAGCCACTTTAGGCTCGAAATTCTTGACTTGGTTCAAACCCGTACTGTTTAAATGGAGAACCAAGACCCTGACCAGTTGAGCTAACCTCAATTGATTATGTGTATATAATATATATGTTATTGATGATGTGACAAATAATATTTTTTTATTCCTTGAAAACAAAATATAGTACAAAATAGAGAAATCTATTAAAGAAAGTTAGTAGTAGTAAAGAGAAAATATTGTAGATATGTTATGATATCTTTTTTCCAAGTAGCATATGAATATTTGTTACCTGTTATATATATACTAGAAATTATCTATAAAGTATGTAATTATGCAATAAATAGGTTAATTGATTTCGAGAATACAATCATTGCCTAATTTGGTTGATAAAGTTTTGTGTAAAGGTTTATACAAGGGAATCTTTAATTTTCTTTACTGGGACTAAAAATCAAAAATCTCCTGGTATACCGAAATCACCCTTCACCCTTCACTAAACTTTAAGTAGATCAAGTAAATAATTAGCTATCGTGGATTCATTTAACCAATTGATAAATTGAATTGTTAATTTAATTTTTTTACGCGCAACTTAGTTGTTTATATTTTAAATTTACAAGATTAAATTTGAACAGTCTTGGATGGTTAAAACACATGAATATTCAATCATCTTGGATATAAACTAAGATAAAAACATAATTGATTAAAAATCTAGAGAAAAAATAAAATTCTTTGATAAAAAATATATTGCCTAGATTAGGAAGTTAACTAAATAGGTCAAAATTTATAAAAATATTAAAATCAAAATTCAAATAGGGATCAAAGACAGTTAAAAGACTTGCCTTGTTATTGAAGAGTGGAATTTTACCAACGTAGACGATCGGTAGGGAATCGTTGAAGATTATCAAACCTGTGAATTAAAAACCCTAAATTATAATTATCAAGAACACCAAACCCTTAAATTACACCCATTAAAAACACCACAAAATAAGTATAAGAAAATAAAAGAGAAAAGATATGCGACCTAAACTAGTCATATAACAAACTAACCTCGAGCGAAATCTTTCATAGAAAGAACTCCAAAATAAAGAGAAGAACGAATTGCGATATTACTATGAGGGATTTGTAGATATAAACACAGAGGCGGAATATTTAGCAAAGGATGAAAATTTTAGCAAATAATGTGATATTTAGGTATGAAAATATAATGTGATTTCATACGCGAACTTATAAAGAGGGGAGAAAAGGAGGCGTCTTTGATAATAATAGGGTTTTTTATGTTTTAGCTCATTTGGGCTTGGTGGAATAGTATCCAAGCTCTCTTGGTTAATAGAGTACACTTAATTTTCTAATGGTTTGATACAAATGCACCCCGGCTTTTTATCCAAAATTCCTTTTTTTTAAAGAAAAATGAAATCCGCATTTTGTCAATCCAATTATTTAAGATGATTCTTATTTTTAAAATATCATTGATTTACATTATGATTATATTATCCCTTTTTATTAGTTTTTTTTTCAATTTTCCTTTGAACTTGTTTTGATACCACAAGTGATAAAGTGTACTTGATTTACCACAAAAATGTAAACATATACTCCATCAAACTACAAGAAGGTAATATACGAGAAGCCTTTTTTTTTCAATTGTTTAGTTATATTAATATGAATGAAAAGTAAAATACATAATATCATCCAACACGTCAACACCACATGCGTCTAGGGATAAGTTAAACGGGGGTGAAGAAAAAACCCTCCACTCACCAAACTACGTATCAACAAGTTGGCGACCGAGTCAACTACTCTATTACCGTTGCGACTAACAAAAGAAAAAAATAGATTACAAGAAGCCCATAATAATGCGTTACATCACATAGTTGAACACATGATATTAGTTTCATATATTGGGTATGCTAAATGATCACAGTTAATAGTCCAATAATTAACCTTAAATGTGTCATTATATAGAGTTGGTAGATTTTTTAATATTATGTATAAAACATGATGTTGTAAATTAAAAAATAGATATAATCTACTAAAGTTGGGAAAAATTCTCCAGATGGGCAATTTGTTCCATATTTCTTGTAAATTTTTTAAGAGTTAAAATAATTCCACATTTTTTGTAAATGAGTCTTACATCTCTTCTGTACAAAATTTGTTACTTTTGAAGGGTGTAGAAATTTTTTTTAAAAAATATATAATTTAAATGCATTCAAGATACGTAAAATGGATATTTGTTTGTTAGTTTGAGTAACTTGTTTTTTGATCAAATTATTTTTAACGATCCTAACAATTACTACTTTTATCTAAATATCTATTTAAATATTAATTTTTTCAAATATTCTTCTATTGGCTCTTGTTTTTCTTTATTGTGGTATCTTAATAGATGAAAAAATAATTATTTTCCACAAACAATGCCATTTTTATAGAACAATTTCTACCAAATAACTAAAATAATAAAATTTAACTAATTTAGTGCAGGAATATTTTTTCGGAAAAATTTGGATTTATAATTTTTACAAAATTTATTTATGTATAAAAAATATTGAGTGGTTAAGGTAATATTCACTAAGATGTTTGCAAGTTGACATGTGTTCTAACTTCTAATACATATTTGAGATTGATATAAGTCATATTGATGATATCATACATGATGTATGATAATATCAAGAAAAAACATTTGTCTTTTTATACTTGATGAATTAGTTTGACATTTCCTTATTCGTGTTTCACTCGATTTGACTTGCTTTATTGGTGTATTCTCGATATACATGAGTGTCACGTACTCGAAAAAGATGAAATACATTTCTTCTTATCTTTTGTTAATACAAGAGAGGCCCTAAGGCCATGAAATAGAACACAAACTACGACACCCCCTTGAATAATAGGATATAGATGACTTGTCAATGTCTTGTCAATCTCCAACCTGGTATGTTGTCCTAAGATTGGATAAACTACTTAGCTAAAAGTTTAGATTTTCTCAACATTGCACTTGCACATGCCATTCAAAAAAATGAGCTAGAGGACTCTTAGATTTCATTGAAAAACCAATCAACACAGGGGGCGGACCCAGGATCTTTCCGTAGGGACCTATAATGCAATTTATTCAAAAATATAACTTATTTTGCATAATATAGGGATATATAATGCAATTTGCAACCTATACGGACCTTTAGTGCAATTTTTTAAAAGTATAGGTATCTTTAGTGAAATTTTGCAGAACAAACCTATAGTACCATTAATTCAAAATATAACTAATTTTTTAAATAGTAAATGGACCTCTAGTGCACGTTTTGCATGACATAGAGACCTATAGAGCAATCAAATCAAAATGTAACTTATTTTGCAAAATCTAAGGACCTACAGTGCAATTTTTGCATAATAAAGACACCTTTAGTGCAATTTTTACATGTATTGCGGTTTTTGCAAAGTATAGGGACCTATGGTGCAATGAAAGCAAAATTTAACTTATCTACAATCCAATTTTTGCATAATAAAGACACCTTTACTGCAATATTTACATGTAGTGCAGTTTTTGCAAAGTATAGGGACCTATAGTGCAATGAAATCAAAATATGTAACTTATTTTACAAAATCTAAGAACGAACCTACTATGCAATTTTTGCATAATATATGAACCTTTAGTGCAATTTTTACAAGTAGTGCATTTTTTGCAAAGTATAGGGACCTATAGTGCAATTAATAAGTAACATACCTGTTCAAGGACTCTCTTTTGATAGCGACAACTCTGTAACATACAATACAAATTAGTAAATTTATCAAGGACAAAACAGTAATTTACAAGTTTAGTCCATAACCTTGTCAGTTTCGTAAATATAATCACAATATAGAAAAAGATGAATGAAATATATTTTATTCACATGTAAAAGATACATATATATAGTACAAGGAAAATCAGAATTCCCTATAATTAAGAAATATTTACACCCTAAATATATGCTACAATATATTAAGTGATTCTAGCAAGATAATTATAGTAAACTAAATCATGCGTGTAAGTTAAATAATGCCGAAAAAGGGCGAAGTCTTTAGGATTAGACAAGATAATAAACTCTTATGTTAATTATTATCCAACTTGACAGATTGTTAATCGTGCGTTTGAGAGTATAATTTATACCAAAAAGGATGAAGTATTTTTATTATACGAGATATATAAGAGTGTTTTATCAATGTCAAAATCAAAAAATATTTTTTCCAAACCATACAAAACATCTTGGCCATCTTTATGACCAACTAAGTGCCCTTTTGGAAGTGTTGTGCTTTTTTGGAGAAACACTTAAAAGTGCTTCTAGCATTTTTTAAGAGTTTTTTTTACTTTGAAAAGCACTTTTACGAGAAGCACCAGACAGCAAACGAATCTTCATTCTTAACTTCCACCTTTTCAGCTTCCGATTTCCCACCCATAATTCCTTTAAACTTTTCAAGCCTCGCAAGCACCTAATAATAGCAACAATTAAAATAACTAATAAATATTTAAATTTAAAAAAATTATAAAATCAATCATACTTCATCTTCTTTTCCATGTAAATGTCTTTCACGATCAGCTTCACTTAACAACTGTAAATCCACGTCAGCATTAATTATACGTTACCCTTTTTCTTCATACTCAATTTCTCCTTTCTTGGTTTTTCTTCTTTCAACCTTAAAATTTCAAAACTTTAAGACAAACTTCACTAAATTATTAACGCCTTAAAACAGAATTTACCTGGGAGGAGATACTTTATCTGAAGAATATACTTACTTTATAGTATACTAATTGGAGCCTAAACAAATGAACAATTTAGGCATTTAAGATCATGAGTAATTAAGGACTAATGGAGCAGCCTAGGCTGATTAATGACCATCTCTATCACTTGTAAATCTAAGGACTGTTGAATCATATGAAGAAACTTAGGATGTTTAAATATGATTTCATAAGTTGTTGCATCTACTGAGAAACCATGTTTTCTCAGTTCCTTGAGTGATTCAATTGCCTCTTCATACTCTTTTTTCTTCATAAACCCTCGGATAATAACGTTGTAGGTCACACTATTTGGCGACAAACCATGTTTCTTCATACTTGAGAGCCACTCTTTTGCATCTTCCAACATTCCTCTTTGACAAAGTCCACCTATAATAGTAGTATGAGTATATAAATCAGGCTTCAAACCTTTGTTTAATAGCTTGTAAAAAATATCTAATGCAGCATCAAGTTGGCCAAATTTACATAATCCATGAATAATAGTATTATATGTCACAATGTTAGGAGTTATATTACTACTTTCCATGGAGTCTAATAAAGACATAGCTTCGGTAACACGTCCATTATTGCACAATCCGTTTAACATTATTCCATATGTAACAAAGTCAGGACTAATTACTCCCTCAGATTTCATCTTCTTAAATAATTCCTGCGCAATGACACATCTACCCTTCTGAAACAGCCCTTGTATCATACTGGTGTATGTAACAGTATTAGGTTGTAGTCCCATTGAAGGAATATCTTGAAAAAGTTGAAAAGCTTTATCAACCCACCCTTTCTTCACTAAACCATTGATTAAAATGCTATAGGTTTGAATATTAGGCTTTAATCCTCTACCTACCATTGTACTTAACACCCCTACAGCTTCCTCCATTTCTCCCCTTAAACAATATGCATCTATCAATGCAGTATAAGTAACAACATCGGGTTTTAGGCCTCTTTCAATCATAATTTCTACAAATTCTTGTGCTTCTTCAACTAAGCCTTCCTTTCCATGTGAATACACCAATATGTTAAATGTAACTACATCTGGAAGAATTTTATAATCTAACATCTCAATAAACAACACTTTAGCCTCTTCCTTCCTATCAAACTTACACAATCCATGGATCAACGAAGAATAAGTGACAACAGTTGGATATATGCCCTTATCTTTCATCTCGGAAAATAGTTTTAAGGCATCATCTACCATGCGATCCTTGCATAAACAATCAACGATGGTGGTATAAGATTGGATGTCAGGTTTAGAAATCTCTCTTTTTTCAAATACTCTTAGCAATTCGAGAGCCTTGAGTGTATGTCCAAGTTTACACATCCCATTTAGCACCACCCCAAAAGTAACTTCATCACACGGCTCACAAAGTTTTTCTGTGGTTAACCTTTCAAACTATTGACACACAAAAGGAATAGAAGCCTCTAGAAGAGTATGACTCATCAATGAGTCACACAAAAGACAAAAGAGATAGAATAATTCTGTTACAAATGAAATGTATGGCAGCACACTTTGTGCTTACTTTAGTCTATATATACAATCACAAATGTAACGAATTCTTATCAATAAAATACACAAATATTCTTCTTCATATAATTCTTCTATCTCTCTATATGGTATCAGATGTCTTGAGTTAAGCTTCTTCACAACACCATTAATGGAGTGTTGAAGCTTTCCAAACTCTTTCTAACATCGATCCTGCTTATTTCTTCCGCTTAAACATAGCCACAATGGCTTCTTCTTCTACTACCCGTCCTCACATCGCAACCAGCTCATCCATTCCAGCTGGATTGCTCCTGCTTCGTCAAAACTGGAGTGGGCTTATACAAATTAAACTCGACTCGACCAACTACGTGTTATGGCGAGCTCAACTTGAAGCTGTTCTTGAGGCTCATGGATATCTGCTTCATGTTAATGGTTCTACACCTCCACCTGCCCGAGAAGATTCAACATATTCCACTTGGATTATTGAGGATCAACAATTAAAGGTTTCACTTCACTCTGCTATGATTCCTTCGGTTCTTTCACAAGTCGTTAAGTTACCTCATGCTGCTGATGTCTGGTTAAAGCTTGAAGAGATCTTTATATCTCAATGTAGAACACATATCCATCAATTGAAAATGAAACTTTGTAACATCAAGAAAGGAGAGCGTAAGATGAGTGATTATTTGGCTGAAATTCAAGACATCTGTGATGGTCTTGAAACAGCCTCATCTGCTCTTCCCCTTGAGGACATTATCATGTATACATTAAAGGGTCTTCCTCAGGAATACAATCAGTTTAAATCTAGCATCCGTATATCTAATGCTCACACCTCTACTCTCAGTTTTCACTCTCTTGGTAGCTTACTAGTGAGTGAGGAATTACATATGTCTATGGCTGATTCTGTGGAAAATTCTGCTCCTATTCATACTGCGTTATATTCATCTTCTTCATCATCTTCAGCTCCTACAAATAATCGTGGTCGAGGTGGTGGAACTAATCCGAACAATGGATATAATAATCGTGGTGGACGAGGTCGTGGTCGATCTCGAGGTGCTTACACTAATGCTCCTTCTATTTTGGGCCATCCAAATCATCAAAACTCAGGTGTGTTTCAGTCCTCAAATCTCCCTACATGTCAAATATGTAATCGTGTTGGACATAGTGCTATTGATTGTTGGTATCGATCGGATTTTGTGAATTATCCATCTCCAAAAGCGCAGCAAAAGGTTGCATATGCTGCTCATAATGTTCAACCACATTCTAACTACAATCCTGAATTGTGGTATTTGGATTCTGGCGCAAATAGTCATGTTACACCTGATGCTTCAACTATTCAACACTCATCTCCTTATTATGATGGGAATGTTGTTTCAGTAGGTAATGGTAACTCACTCGAGATAGCCAATATTGGAAATAGTAAGTTTTCTTTACACAATTCTTCTTTTCTTTTATCTTCAATTCTTCATGTACCTCGAATTACATCTAATCTTATGTCTATCTCAAAATTCACTGAAGACAACAATTGTTATGTTGTTTTTACTTCAAAATCTGTGTCTATTTTTCATTCAAATACTCATCAGCTGCTCTTTCAGGGCCCCTGTGACAATGGTCTTTACCCTCTTAAGTTTGGTGCTCCTGTGTCATCCTCACTCTCATCAACTCAGATCAAGTGTCTCTCATCTTCAGTTTCTTCTTCCTCAGCAAAGTTGTGGCATTATCGTTTGGGACATCCCTCAACTAATGCCTCTGCCTCCTTATCATCTATTTTAAACACTAGTCTTAAATTTCATGGTGTTCAATGTGAACCATGTTCTATTTCTAAATCTCATAAACTTAGTTTTCCTTTGTCTGTAACTCGCAGTAATGCACCATTTGATCTCATACATTCAGATGTTTGGGGTCCTTCTCCCATTGCTTCTTATTCTTCATATAAATACTATGTTCTTTTTGTTGATGATTATAGCCGTTTTGTGTGGGTTTACCCTTTAGTTCACAAGTCTGATGTATATACTGTGTTTCAATCATTTTACACCTTAATTCATACTCAATTTCAAACTAAAATCAAATGCCTTAGAAGTGATAATGGTGGAGAATACACCAGTCATAAGTTTCAGTCCTTTCTCCAATCTAATGGGGTAATTCACCAAACTTCCTGCCCTCATACCCCTGAACAAAATGGCATTTCTGAACGAAAACATCGCCATTTACTTGAAACTACAAGATCTCTACTATCTCACAGCTCCTTACCTTCAAAATTTTGGCTAGAAGCTCTATCAGCCTCTATATATCTAATCAATCTTTTACCTTCTCCTACATTATCAAATATTTCTCCATTCCAAGCTCTTTTTCAAAAATCACCCTCCTATAATCATCTCAAAATCTTTGGGTGCTTATGCTACCCCTGGCTTAAGCCATATAGTGATCACAAGCTTGCTCCAAAATCTACAGCTTGTGTATTTTTGGGATACTGCACTCATTCTAAGGGGTATAAGTGCTATTCTTTAACTTCTCATAAAATTTTTATATCTAGACATGTGACCTTCAATGAAAATATTTTTCCTTTTCAAACATCTACAAACTCTACAACTTCAATTCCTATTGATCAGTCACCCTCTTCATATATTGATTTATTTGACAGTCCAATCAACCCTCAGTCAATCTCTCTCCCTTTTGAGTCTACTTTGGTTGTACCTGATCCACCTTCTACTGATAGTCCATCTAGTCAAACTCATGTGTCCACTTCTTCAGCTTCTTCAATTCAACCTATTAGGCATCCTATGGTCACTAGAAGGCAAACAGGATCCCTAAAACCTTCCTATAAGTGTCAAAATGCTACTCTATCATCTGAGTCTGAACCTATGTCTTATAAAGAAGCTATATTATCTCCTTGTTGGTTATCTGCTATGAATGATGAGTTTACTGCTTTATCTAAACAACAAACATGGGAGCTTGTGCCTCCACCTATTGGGCGCACTCCTATAACATGTAAATGGATTTATAAACTAAAACGAAATGCTGATGGAACTATAGCTAGATACAAAGCTCGTTTGGTTGCACGAGGTTTTATGCAAGAATATGGGATAGATTACACTGAGACTTTTAGTCCCGTTGTAAAACATCAAACAATTAGACTTGTACTATCACTTGCATCAACATTTAAGTGGACTATACACCAACTCGACGTATCTAATGCGTTTTTACATGGTTACCTAGAAGAGGATGTTTATATGTTTCAACCTCAAGGGTTTGTTGATTCCCAATATCCTAATTATGTATGCAAATTAAAGCGTTCATTATATGGCCTTAAACAGGCACCTAGGGCTTGGAACAATTTACTCACTTCATTCCTTATTAAACATGGTTTTGTTATGAGTCCTGCTGATTCATCTATGCTAACTAAAGGTTCAGATGATCATCTAACTATTGTGCTTATATATGTAGATGATATACTTGTTACAGGATCAGATTCATCCTATATATTAACCACAATTGCAGCTCTTAAGTCCAGATTTGCTATGAAAGATCTTGGTAAATTGTCCTATTTTCTGGGACTTGAAATCTCATATTCTGCAGATTCAATCATTGTATCTCAGGCTGCTTATGCCTCTACAATTCTTAAGCGTGCTGGTTTATCAGAATGTAAAGCCTCCTCAACACCTACTTTTGTTAAGTCTACAGTTAAAACAAACAAAGCTGGTGAATTATTTGAGGATCCTTTTTTATTTCGAAGCTTAACAGGTTCCTTACAATATTTAACGCTTACACGACCAGATATTGCGTTTTCAGTCAATCAAATATGTCAAAAGATGCACAAACCAACGAATGAAGATTTTGAATCTCTAAAGAAGCTGTTACGATATGTTAAAGGAACACTACATTACAGCTTGAAGTTTACTTCGTCTTCTTTAAATGTTCATGCATTTTCTGACTCTGATTGGGCAAATTGTGCTCGTGATCGTCGATCAACGACTGGATATTGTATATTTCTTGGTTCTAATCTAATATCATGGGGATCCAAACGTCAATCCACAGTCTCACGTTCTTCAACTGAGGCTGAGTATCGAGCCATGGCTCATGTATCTGCAGAATTAATGTGGTTTACTTATCTTCTTAAGAGTCTTAAAATAGCTCATGTCTCACCAACTCTAGCTTGCGACAATCAATCGGCTTTAGCCTTAGCAACAAATCCGGTTTTTCACACTCGCACTCGACACATTGATGTCGATTTCCATTTTGTAAGAGAACAAGTTAAAACTAAAAGGCTTCACCTTGTTCATGTGTCATCTCAAGCAAACTTAGCTGATATATTAACTAAGGCTCTTGGTCCTTCTCAGTTCAATGGATTGCTCGTCAAGTTTCCCCTCTTACGAGTGCTGCACTTGAGGGGGGATATTGACACACAAAAGGAATAGAAGCCTCTAGAAGAGTATGACTCATCAATGAGTCACACAAAAGACAAAAGAGATAGAATAATTCTGTTACAAATGAAATGTATGGCAGCACACTTTGTGCTTACTTTAGTCTATATATACAATCACAAATGTAACGAATTCTTATCAATAAAATACACAAATATTCTTCTTCATATAATTCTTCTATCTCTCTATACAAACAACTCTACAGCCTCAGATCCTCTATCTTCACCAAAGAGGCCCTTAATCAGGGTGGTATACGTAACCACATCAGGAACATGACCGCTTTTGAAGAGACAACCTAATACCGCAAAACCCATATTGCTTTTTTTTAACGAGCAATAACAATTTATAGCTATACTCATTGTGTAATTATTTACCGGAGCCCCCAAAATAAGCATTTCTCTGAATAGAGAAAGAGCATAACAATAATTTTTCATCTTCACAACCGTTCCCAATAGCTTAGTGTAGTCTATAACAGTAAGCTTGGGTCGCGTACGGATCATTTGATTCACAGTAAAACGAGCATCTTCGACAGGATTGATATCATTAAAAGATGAAATTGAAGAATAAAAGAAGAGGGAAAAAGGGTTACCGATTGTGTTGATGGAAGAAACAGAAGATCTAAAGCAAAACAAAGAAGAACCAATCAGCTTCATGATGTTAATGTTGAAGAGAGAAGGAAATGGTTGTTGCTAATATTGTAAAATGATTGTGAATCTGTGATGTTAGGTGAAGACTGAAGAGGGCGACTTGAGATGCTCTTTTGTGAACTGGTTACAAAATCAAATGTAGGGTTTTTTTTGGGTAGAATTGTAAAATTCGTAAATCATGATTTAGTCTCTCATAAATTTTAAATAGATAAATTAGTCTCTATTTTTTAATAATCAACTATTAAATCAAAGTAAGTTACAATTTTATCCTTTATAATTTAATTAAATAGTATAAACTTGTAAAGAAAAATAAATATAGAGCAAAATTAAAAAAATATTTCTACTAATTATGTTATAAGTTACAATTTTTAAGCATATTATATAGTTAAAATAGATTAAGGATCAAAATCTTTTATTTTTATTTTGGTCAAATCTCTCTTGATCTAAACAATACAATTCTTCTATTTTAACCGAAAATGGACACTTTTATTTTTAAATTAATTACACAATACTAGCAAGATTTTTTTTGCAATGGGAATGTCATATGCTAGTAGCTTCCAGATTTGCTTATCATATTAATTAATTTCATCGTGTTGTTGAAATTAAAATTTATTTGTGTGAGCTACTTTATATTGCAGATTGTATTGGTAGTTGTGAGTTTGAATTCCATGCTCGACCATGATAGAAAGACCAAAAAGCTCTCGATTATGGTGAAGGCTTGATGATATGATGCAAATAAAGTTCAATCGAGAAGGTTTAATCAAAACATGGTATTGTGCTAACATGAAAAATCAATGTTCCGCAATCACATAAGGCTTTACTTACTTGTATTCAGGATTTAAAGAACGTTTTGTTAAATAGCAAGTTTAAATCTCTTGTAGTCTATGCTGTAGATCTCCCCGCCTAGGCGCGCATAGGCGCCGCCTAGGCGTCAACTCCCCCCTCAGGCGCTTACGCCTAGTTAAAACTCTAGGCGTTTTTTCCTAGCGCCTTAGTCGCTGTGGAATAGGCGCCTAACCCGCTTAGGCACCGATTAATGGCATTAAATGGCCGCCTAGACGCCGATTAATGGCAAAACATGCCCTCATAGACCTTCTTGTTATTTTTCTTATTCTTTAGAATTTTTTAATTGATATTATAACTCAATTTTTAGTATTTTTATATATAATATAGTGTTTTAGATCAATTTTTATGACTTAGATAGTTAAATTTTTTATAATTACTACATATATATTAGTAAATATACAAAATTACTTAGCGGGATTCAAAACCGTATAATTCCGCCTAGGCCCCGTGTAATCCCGCCTAGGCGCTAGGCCCGGGTCGACCGCCTAGGCCTCAAAACCGAGATCTACAGCATAGCTTGTAGTAGATACGTTTGGTTCTCGAATAGAGAATCTTCTTCGGTAAACATATAAAATAAGGTTTATATTTTGTGGTAATAATTTGAATTGCTAGAAAATTAGTTTTACTTATTAAAAAAAGTGACATATTTTGGTGCAGGTTCAATTTTTTTACTCATTCACTAGTAAGGAGAATCAGTTTTTAGTTATGGGTTATTTGAATGGTGGAGATTTACATTCTTTGCTTAGAAAAGTTGGTTGCTTAGATGAAGATGTAGTGCGTGTATATGTATAAATTGGTAATAAAGCATTTAGAAGTTACACTTTTTACTCTTTTGACCTTTTGTAATGAGATTTGTGCATGTTCAGGTTCTTGCTTTGGAGTATCTTCATTGGTAATAAAGCATTTAGAAACAGCTGCGTGATTTGAAGCAGTTGGAACTTTTAGATTGTGTAAGAATTTCAACGCCTTTTTTACTTGCAATTATTACTTTTATTATCTTAGTTTTTAAGTAAAACGTAAACGTTCAAACACTTTTAGTTAGCTGCTTATAAATATTCCTTCATATATTTTGGTGGGAATTGTCCCACCAAACAATAATATAAAATTCTACATGTAATTTGGTGGCGTCTGATTCACCAAACAACATAAATTTTGATGAATAAATACAAAAGGAATTCGGTGGAAAATAACAAAATAGACTAAAATATAGTTTGGTAAGATTTGTCTAGTAAACAACATAAATTCACAAATATAATTTGGTGAGATTTTTCCCACCAAATAACGCTTAAAAATTTGGTGAGAATTTTGTTTGGTGGAAAAATTCGTTGGAAAATATTTGGTGGGAAAAAAAATCTGGCCGGAAAATTATGGTGGAAAAATACTTGGCCGGAAAATTTGGCAAGAAAAAGTTTGGCGGGAAATTTTTTTAGGAATTTTTTGTTGGGAAATTTTTTGGGTAGGAAAGTTCAAGGGTATTATTGTCTATTATGTCATTTATATTAGGCATGACTTTTAAGGTCAATATCAACACCTACTAGGGTGATATTTGTAATTGTTTCTAGAATTAATTGTACTTAACCTTTTTTTAATTAGAAAAAATTACAATAGAATTGGCAATGAATTAAAAACAAATAATGTAGAGATTATTACCCAAGGGGTCTTGATCACACCACCCCGAGACCTAACAAAACCGGTTAGATTAACTCTTCTAACTAAAGGCCTCAACCATAAATAAACACTATGGACAAAAATTCCAATTACCTTTTTGCCCCTTTTTGTTTTTTATTTCTTATATATATTGACTTTTTTACCATTTATTCTAAACCCTAAAAAAATTAGTCAAACCCCTATCTCTTTCTCTCTCTTCTCTCCACGCATCTTTTCCCTCTTTTTGTTACTCAGCTTTCTAATATTCTAATAGCAGCCATGGCCATGGCTGATGGTGGTGAATAATCAGAGATGGAGCTCGAAGCCTGCTGTTGTTGTTGCCGGAGTCGTTGTAATATCTCGAATGAATCTTCGCTACAACACCATGAAACACCACCGTCTTCGCCGGCCATGGAGGCTAGATCCGGCCGCCTGAGGTTGCAGCCACGAAGCCGTTCCGGCCACGAATCTATTTTTTTTGTCTTATATACACTAGAAGGGTAGTAATGATATTTGTCAATTATGAGGCCTCTAAGTAGAAGAGAGGAATCACTTGGTTCCTATGTGGCACTAAGATGGTCCCCAAGACCTCTTGGGTAATTCACCCAATAATGTATTTCTCTATTTTAATGCCAATTTTTTTTTCTCTTGTCAAACAATGCAAGATGTGTAGATATTTTTGAAGAAAAAAAAAGTAAGAGTTTAGATCATTGCATTTTATTATTTGGGTTAAAAATTATTTCATCCCTTACAAAATTCATAAATCATGATTTAGTCCCTCATAAATTTTAAATGGATAAATTAGTCCCTATTTTAAATGGTTAACTATTTAATCAAATTAAGTTACAATTTTGCCCTTAATTATTTAATTAAATAGTACAAACTTCTAAAAGAATATAAATATTGACCAAACTCAAAAAGATATCCTTACTAATTACGTCAAAAATTATGAATTTTGATCATACTACATGGTTAAAATAGATTATGAATACAACTTATTTATTTTGGTCGAAACTCTCATAATATAAACAATTCAATAATTCTAGTGTAACCGAAAAGGGAATATTTCATTTGTAAATTGATTAAACAATGCTAGCAAGATTTTTTATTTCATCTTTCTTTTTACATATTTTATTTTATACTAAAATTTTACAGTTTAATGAATTTATTTGAATTTCTCTCCATAATTACTATTTTTGTAGATTCCCGCTTCCATTTATCTTACACTAAACTATTACATGTACACTAAAAATATATAAAATTATTAATATCCCCTAATATACTTGATTCGATGAGATATAAAATTAAGGAAACTCTCACTAGTTGCGGCCTAGATACTAACACTATATTCAACAATAAGTTAAGAAATATGTTCGATACACCTTGAAAAACCAGAATAAATACTTAAAAAATCAAAATAGCTCATCCTCCGACTTTAATTCTCGTCAAATAAACCCAACAATAACCTATTACAGATATACCAGAACGAGAAATACCCAACTTCGTCTGACAACTAACAACGACCATCGCTAACTTAACTTGAAAAAATATGGTTAATTACTTTTCCTCATCCCGAGAAGGTGGCATCTCCACTTTAACTGGACTACTAGATTCATCAATAATCCATCGTAGATGATACAACAATGACTTTATCGTCATGGTAGGGCAGGGCATATTTTCTCTGAGGGGTAAAAATTTAAAACAACAAGTAAGGTTTGCGAATCTAGTCCCGATATTTTTTTTAAATGTAATTTCTAGTTTTGGAAGGCTTGGGGGAGAATATATAGACTCTGGGAAAAAGTAAATTTCTACTAATGTTTTTTTGTTACAATAATTTGCACGAAATTTCATTACATTCTAGGACTGAGGTGGGCGGCCTCACACCCCAGTCGACCCCTAAGTCTGCCCCTAATTTGGGGAATTTTTAAGATCAAGATTAGTATAGAAGGATAAAGTGAGTGATGAGAAATGAATTTGTTACTTAGAGGTTATTTTATTTAATTAAATAATAACGGATAAAATAGAATGGTAAAAAAATCTTGCTAGTATTGTGTAATTAATTTAAAAATAAAAGTGTCCATTTTCGGTTAAAATAGAAGAATTGTATTGTTTAGAACAAGAGAGATTTGACCAAAATAAAAATAAAAGATTTGGATCCTTAATCTATTTTAACAATATAATCTATTTTAACAATAACAATATAATAGTCTCCTAGGCGTTCGAAGGTGGGCGACCGCTAGGGATGTCAATGGGGCGGGTTTGGGGCGGGTTTACCTATCCCCGCACCCCGCCCCACGAAAAAATAGAAGCCCCACGCCTCGCCCCGCCCCCGCGTTGTTCTTCCCCACACCCCGCCCTGCCCCACTCATTTATTCCCCGCGGGGTGTGGGTTCTACCCGCGGGTTTCAAATTGATCATTCAAATTTTTTTTATTACGACAAATTTATTATTTTTAAACTCTCAAATATTTTATTCTTCAGAATTTGCATTTGTATTTTGATTTTTAAACAAATTCTGCCTTTGGAGTTGCACTTTGATTTGAACAATTTAAACTTTGTGTGTTGTAATAGACGCACACAAACTTTGATTTGAATAATTATTGAAATTAAAATATACATTATAAATGAAATATATTAATTATATATTATATACATGCGGGGAGGGTTTGCGGGGTGGGGAATACTTATCCCCACAACCCGCCCCGTCTCGTGCGGGTTTTGAAAATCCACCCCCACAACCCGCCCCAAGCCCCATTTAGTACCTTAAAACCCGCCCCGTTTAAAGTGAGGTGGGGCGGGTACCCGCAAACCCGCGCCCCATTGACATCCCTAGCGACCGCCCGCCTAACGCGTAGCGCCTTTTAGAATAGTGTAAAACATATGAGTGATTTTAAAAGAAAAAAAAAATTCAATAAGTTTTGTTATGAAAAAAAAATATAAAAAATCTTAGAAATTTCAGAAATAACGATTTTATACTTTTCACCAAAAAAAACATAAGCTCTACATGCTAAGTAAAAAAAAGCTATCAAACAAAACAATTGTAAAAAAAAAAAATTGCAAGATCCCAAGTGAAAACAGATTTCTCTCTTCTCTCTCTAAACTTCAGGCCGGTTTCTCTTTCCTCTAATTAGGGTTACGCCTCTTTGTTTGTTTTCTTCTACTCTAAGCGATTTGGGGATCGGGTCAGAGGTGCACCATCGAACCACCACAGACCTAACCCACACCAAACCCACTCAACTCTTTGAATGGGGATATCAACAGACGGCTTTGAAAAATGGGAAAAAGGGAAAAGAAAGCTGAGCTTCGAAGAAAGCAACCCAGTTTCGAACCCTTCAATATTTGGGCATTGGAGGCGGAGTAAACTAGATCTCGCTTTAATCAAAGCTAATGATGGAAGTTTTAACATAATTTCTTTCAATATTTGTCTTTCCCCAAGATCCACATACAGATCGGTATTTCTCTTCCCACGGAATAAGGTATTTCTTATTTTTAATTGTCCTTTAGCGTTTCGATGGATTAGGCGTGTAAAAGGAGGCAATATATTACACGAGGAGAAGATCAATAGTCGATCTATGATTACCTATAACCATAGACTCGAACAGCACCAGATTTTGATTTTAAAAATAGTAATTATTTTTTCTGATAATTCGTTTTCAAGACTAATCATGATCATTAGCATTTATGAGGGCAGTTATAGGGCAGTAATAGAGGTAATCAAGACGCGTGGTGAGAGCTACTTCCCCAGACCCTCAAGAACATCAAAGGCTAGCGTATTGCAGAAGAATCTTATCAAGAACAAGGTAAAACCCACCTATTTAAACGAAGAAGAAGGTAACTGTATCTTGCTCATTCCTAACTTACACTCTAATTTTCTTACTTTACCAAAGTTTCTTGCACACAATTTCTTTATCTCCCTCCTCTCTCCTTCTATCAGTCTGGTTTTAGTAATCTCTTATTCTATTAACTCGGTTTGTTTCTGTTGTTTTCCCATGGCAACGAGAGACAATCATGCTCTCCCAATTATACAGCTTAATGATCACAAAGCTCGGAAATTAGGTGTCATAGACATCGGTATGAAGGCTAGATTAGTGGAAAGCATGAAAGAAGAAAAGGCCATCATCCTAAAAATTGTTGGCGAATCCACTATCTACGCTGTTCAAATTAGGAAATTCATAGAAGAGAAGTGGGGCATTCAAGGGCACTTCAGATTATCAGATGTCAAAGAAAATGTTTTCAAGTTAGAAGTGTTTAACGAGAAGGAATTCAGAAGGGTTTGGGAGATGCGCCCAAGCATCTACTCAAAAATGCATATAAGCATGACAATCTGGCCATTAACAATGGATTTCAAAGAAATTTCTACTGACTATTCATCAATATGGGTTCAAATCAGAGGTCTTGCCTTCAGACAGAACAATCTTACAACTGTTAGAGCCCTAGAGAAGTGCTTCATCAAAGTCGAAGCAGTAGACCTCCCAGCAGCAGCAAACATTGACATTAAAATACTGAGATTTAGAGTCAGATTCAATACCAAATTCCCTCTTCCCCCAGGAGCCTATCTTTTTCAGGAGGAGGGTGCAGCATGGGTTGTGTTCCAATACGAAAACACAGGACTTTTATGCTTTAGGTGCGGAAGAATAGGCCACCAATACGGGGACTGCCCAGTTAAAGGCATCAAACCAGTGGAAGACATTGATGAAAGAAGAAAAGTAACATGGAGCATAGATAATGTGGCGAAATTCCCCCCCTTTAACCCTATATATGGTTTCCATATTAATATAAATGGAGAATTTGTAAACTATATCTATAATGATAATAATGTGAGAAATGCAGGTCAATTCTATAAGTTCCAAAATCCAGCCAGGGGCATAATCATCAATGAAGGTGGTGGAAACAATCTTAGTAAGTTCAACTATACGAGGAAAGGAGCAGCAAGCAAATCTACAACCAATAAGGAAACGGAAGAGAATCAAAAGGAAGATAGAGAATGGGAAGCATGGAACAGACAAATGCATGACCTGCGAAATGAACTTCATGAATCAACCCTTAAGATTGAAGCCTTCAAAAAAGCACATGGAATCATCGACGAAGGAGAGAATGAAAATGAAGGAGATATAAGAGCAGCTATGTTAGCTTTCGAAGAAGAGGTCAGGAAAATAAAAGGCAAACATGTAGCAGCATCAAGCGAAAATTCAGAATCTAACATTGGAATGTCTTCAAATTTCCAACATAAAATAAAAAGAAGAAGAGAGGGTAAACCAGGTCCATCAGATGGAGGTAACAAAAGTGTGAGTTCTAATATTGCAGGTAACTTTAAAAAGCTCAGGGTTGTGGATGCTATCGAGGATTTCGTGAATAATAATAGATTTAGTATCCTTGAAAACGTGAAAGAAAAAGAAAATGAAGAGGGTTTGCCTCAAGAAAGCTCTAAAAATGATGGTGATATATCAAAAATGGTAGATGAATACGATTCACAGTTCGAACCTGAAGAAGACAAAGAGGAAAGCTATCAAAACAGTGAAAACTACTTTGAGAAGGATTATGAAGGTGGTGGAGAGGACCACGACATGAATTTCAACTATGCCGATGCTGTGGAGGAGGAAGAAGAAGTTAGCAAAAGCAAAGCTGGAGGCGGCTACTCCAAGAAAGCCGCAAAAGGAAAATGACGGCCATTTTTTGGAATGTCCAGGGCATTCGAGCACCCTTGACTATTTCCAGAATTGGCTCGATGGTGAAACAGTTCAGGCCAGGTTTGGTTGCGTTTTGTGAAACAATGTTGCGAGAGACTGATTCTCAAGACATTGTTTCGAAGTGGGGTTTTGATAACAAATTTTGTGTGGACCCTACTGGATCAGCTTTTCATTCAGGGGGTTTCCTTATTTTGTGGCAGGATTTTGTTCGGTTAAGCGTTGTTTTTAGTTGTTCTTTTTTTGTTATCGTTTGCATTAATGAAGTTAGTTTTTCTTATTATATGATCTATGTTCATGCGCCTAATGATTTTACACATAGAACACAAATATGGAATGATATATCTAATTGGAGTAAAGATATTACACTACCATGGATAATAATGGGGGATTTTAATGACATTCTTAATGTGACCGAAAAAAATAGCAAAAACCCTCCTAATATTAACCATATCAGCAAATTTATAGAATTTACCCAAGATAATTCACTTATAGAAATACAATCTAATGGATGTTTCTTCACATGGTCTAACAGATTAGAAGAAGAAAAATTAGTCAAAACAAGAATAGATCGGGGGCTTGCTACTTACGAATGGATGGACAAATTCCCGCGTGCAGAAATCTTCATACCACCAGCTATTGGGTCTGATCACTCTCCTCTTGTCCTTCATTTTGATTGTAATATGAAAATAGGGAAGAAATACTTTAAATTTGAAACTAGATGGCTAGAAGAGGATAGTTGTAGGGATATAGTTGATAAAAGCTGGAAAATTCCTACCATTAATTCACCAATTACCAAATTCTTAAGGAAGAGAGAACATACTAAGGAGAAACTCACAAAATGGAGCCTAAAGAAATTCAAAAATCACGAAAATACTATAAAAAAATTACAAGATAAATTGATTAGCCTTAATAAATCCAATATAGATGTGTCTAAGTGTTCAAAGGAAGAAAAAGAAATAAAAGAACTAATAAAAATCGAATATAGTAGAGAAGAAAAGTACTGGAGCGATAGGGCTAGAATAAATTGGCTTACTTTCGGAGACAAAAACACAAAATTCTTCCATTTAGCTACCATTCAAAGAAGGAAGCTCAATAAAATAACAAGAATAAAAAATAAGGAAGGAATATGGAAAGAAAATATGGATGAAATCAAGGATAGTTTTCAAGATTATTATAAAAATCTCTTTAAAGAAGAAACAAATATAGGGGAAAATATGGAAATGGCAATAAAACATATAAAACCTAAAGTTACCGATCAAATGAACGAGAGTCTGACAAAAATACCAGACCTACAAGAAGTGGAAAAAGCTATTAATGAACTCTCTGCCTCCAAAGCCCCGGGCCCGGATGGCCTTAATGGTAAGTTTTATAAAGAATTTTGGGATATAATTAGAGAGGACGTTATGACTGTTATTGTTGATTTTTTTAAAAATAACTCTTCCCTTGGAAAAATTAATGATACTCTCATCACCCTCATTCCAAAAGGGGAAACACAAGAAAATTTAGGAGATTTTAGACCCATATCATGTGTTAACTTTATATATAAAATAATTACAAAAATTCTATCTAACAGGCTAAGGGAAATTATGAATACTATTGTTTCACAGACTCAGACAGGTTTTATTAAAGGACGAGCTATCCAAGATAACATTATTATTGCTCAAGAAATCTCTTTCTTTATAGGAAAAAAAAGGAAAAATAAGAAAAATTTAGCAGCCATAAAAATTGACATGGCAAAAGCCTACGATCAGGTAAGATGGGATTTCTTATTTCTAGTTTTAGATAAACTGGGTTTCAATGGTAAATGGATTGACTGGATTAAAAATTGTGTTACTTCGACTTCTTTTAACATTAACCTTAATGGCGAAAGATTAGATAACTTTAAACCAGGAAGAGGACTTAGACAAGGAGATCCATTATCACCTTTTTTATTCTCTATTCTCACAGAATCCCTAATTAGTATCGTAGATTATGCGATTAAAGAAAACAGGATTAATGGAATACAAATAAATAGGAATTGCCCTAGTATCTCACATTTACTTTTCGCAGATGACTCACTTTTTTTCTTGGATCTAGATAATACAGATATTAGCATATTTAAAGAATGCTTAGACATATATTGCAATGGGTCAGGGCAAAAAATCAATTTTCATAAATCCTCTATCCTCTTTAGTAAAGACACCCCAAAAGAATTAAGAGATGATACTATCAAAGAACTTAAATTTCAAGAAACAAATGACCTAGGTTTCTACCTAGGTATTCCATTATGTCACAAAAGATCCAAAGTTGAGTCATTAGAATGGATAGCAAAAAGAATTTTCAAGAATACAGAAGGATGGAAAGCTAAATTATTATCAGAAGGAGGAAAAGAAGTACTAATTAAAGCTATATTACAGGCCATTCCAAATTACTATATGTCAATTTTCTCCTTTCCTATTTCTTTTTGTAACAGATTAATATCTGCCATTTCCAACTTCTGGTGGAGCTCCGGAGAAAAAAATAGGATCCACTGGCTTGCTTGGGAAAAAGTTACAATTAGTAAACTGATCGGGGGGCTAGGTTTCAAGGATTTCAAAAATATGAATACGACCCTATTAGCAGCTCAGGCATGGAGATTAATGAATAACACGGAAAGTTTAGCGGCAAGACTCCTTAAAGGTATTTATTTTAATAAGACTACTTTTATGACATGTAAAATTAAACAGAGTAGAACATGGAGTTGGGCAAGCATAATGGAAGGAAGAGACTTTTTGAAAAAACATGGAATAAAGATAATAGGGAATGGGAAAAACACAAACATCTGGAATGAAAAATGGATTGATACAGAATGGGAAATTGATAGACCAAATGGAGTTAACTTCAATACAGTGAACGAATTAATGAAGACTGGAACTACGGAATGGGATATCGACATCCTAAATAATATCTTCCCAGAACCTGTGATCCCACTAATCAAAAGAATCAGGAACACTAACATGGAAACTAAAGACAAATTTATATGGCCTTTCTCAAAAGATGGAACGTATGATACGAAAACTGGTTACAAAGTTATTACAAAAGAAAAAGTCATCAACAAACCTACAACGGCGAACACAAAGGCTAAATATGATTCACCAATATGGAAAGCTATTTGGAAGTCAAACATCCCAAAAAAAATCAAGATGTTTACCTGGCGTTTATGCAACAATGCAATACCTACCAGAGCAAATTTATATATAAGAAAGTGTGCAGATTCCAAAAATTGCCTATGGTGTAATCACCCAAAAGAAAACATTGAACATCTTCTATTAAGCTGCACTTTATGCAAAGATATTTGGGCGGGGTCACCTCTCCAAATAAAAATCCCAGAAGTCTTAGAAGACAAATTTGAAGACTGGTTTTTAAAAATTATCAAAGCTTTTACTGATGGAGGATGGGAAGAGAACATAGTCAAAGATATTATAATGATTAATCTTTGGAACATCTGGAAAGGGAAAATGAAAGCAGTACATGAAGGAATAGCAATCAATGGGACAGGGATTAATATAGCAACGGAAAAATTAATGCAAGACCTTCATGGAATTGATTGGAAGAAGACAACACACCAAAAAACAACAAGTAAAGATCTTGAAGAAGAAACACAAATCTTGGAAGATCAAGAAGCAGATATAAAAATCTACTGTGATGCTTCTTTCTCTAATAAATGGGAACCTACAGGAATTGCTACTGTTGGCATAGACAAACAAGGAAACAAAACCTTTGAATACAGTGGAGACATAGAATGTAATACGATAGAAGAAGGAGAAGCATATGCAATCCTTAAAGCTACTGAGTTCGGAGGTGATCTTATTAGTAAGAACAAGATTATATTATCAGATAACCTTGAGGTTATTCAAGGTATAAAGCAGGTGTCAGCAGCTCGTTGGAATCTTCAACCTATTCTTCGCAAAATTGTTCGTAAAGCCGGGGAAATTGGGCAGGTCTCTTTTTTTCATATTAATCGGAAGCTCAACGGCAAAGCGGATAAATTAGCAAAGGAAGCTAGACACGGGGCTATTTCTAGACGTCTCGCGATGTTTAGTATTTTTTGATGTAGCAGCTAGACTAGAAAAAATAGGAATAGGTTAATTTGTTTCTTTTTTCTTTCGGTGCCCTTGGCACCATCCTTTGTCCAAAAAAAAAAAAAAAAAAACAATTCCTTGTCAAAAAGAAAAAAAAAACAAATTAAATGTTATAGCTTTTCTTTCCCTTGAGCATCAATATTTTATTAATAAACCACCTACGTAGTCACAGATTACCTAAGAATTTCCCATCATGAAGCTGATTGGTTCTTCTTTGTTTAGCTTTAGATCTTCTGTTTCTTCCATCAACACAATCGGTAACCCTTTTCCCCTCTTCTTTTATTCTTCAATTTCCTCTTTTAATGATATCAATTGTGTCAAAGATGCTCGTTTTACTGTGAATCAAATGATCCGAACGCGACCCAATCTTACTGTTATAGATTACAATAAGCTATTGGGTACTGTTGTGAAGATAAAAAATTACCCTTATGCTCTTTGTTTATTCAGAGAAATGCGTATTTTGGGGGCTCCGGTAGATAATTACACAATGAATATAGCTATAAATTGTTACTGCTCTTCAAAAACAAGCAATATGGGTTTTGCGGTATTTGGGTGTCTCTTAAAAAGTGGTCATGTTCCTTCTGTGGTTACGTATACCACCCTGATAAAGGGCCTCTTTGGTGAAGATAGAGGAGCCGAGGCTGTAGAATTGTTTGAAAGGTTAACCACAGAAAAACTTTGTGAGCCGTGTGATGAAGTTACTTTTGGGGTGGTGCTAAATGGGCTGTGTAAACTTGGACATACACTCAAGTCTCTCGAATTGCTACGTGTATTTGAAAAAAGGGAGATTTCTAAACCTGGCATCCAATCTTATAACACCATTGTTGATTGTCTATGCAAGGATCGCATGGTTGATGATGCCTTTAAACTATTTTCTGAGATGAAAGATAAGGGCATATATCCAACTGTTGTCACTTATTCTTCGTTGATCCATTCATTGTGTAAGTTTGACAGGAAGGAAGAGGCTAAAATGTTGTTGATTGAAATGTTAGATTATAAAATTCTTCCAGATGTAGTTACATTTAACATATTAGTGGATTCACATGGAAAAGAAGGTTTAGTAGAAGAAGCACAAGAATTTGTAGAAATTATGATTGAAAGAGGCCTAAAACCCGATGTTGTTACTTATACTGCATTGATAGATGCATATTGTTTAAGGGGAGAGATGGAGGAAGCTGTGGGGGTATTAAGTACCATGGAAGCTAAAGAATTAAAACCTGATATTAAAACATATAGCAGTATAATCAATGGTTTAGTGAAGAAAGGGTGGGTTGATAAAGCTTTTCAACTTTTTCAATATATTCCTTTAAAGGGACTACAACCTAATACTGTTACATACAACAGTATGATACAAGGGTTGTTTCAGAAGGGTTTATGTGTCATTGCGCAGGATTTATTCAAGAAGATGAAATCTGAGGGAGTAATTAGTCCTACCATTGTTACATATAATACAATGTTAAACGGATTGTGCAATAATAGACGTTTTACCGAGGCTTTGTCTTTATTAGTCTCCATGGAAAGTAGCAATATAACTCCTAACATTGTGACATATAATACTATTATTCATGGATTATGTAAAGATGACCAACTTGATGCTGCATTAGATGTTTTTTACAAGCTATCAAACAAAGGTTTGAAGCCTGATTTATATACTCATAATACTATTATAGGCGGACTTTGTCAAAGAGGAATGTTGGAAGATGCAAAAGAGTGGCTCTCAAGTATGAAGAAACATGGTTTCTCTCCCGATAGTGTGACGTACAACATTATTATTCGAGGGTTTATGAAGAAAAAAGAGTATGAAGAGGCAATTGAATCGATGAAGGAAATGAGAAAACATGGTTTCTCAGTAGATGCAGCTACTTATAGAATCATACATGAACATCCTAAGTTTCTTCATATGATTCAAAAAATGTAAACTTTTTAAAATCAACAGTCCTTAGATTTACAAGTGATAGAGATGGTCATTAATCAGCCTAGGCTGCTCCATTAGTCCTTTCCAGATAATAATACTGGTAGCAGAGTTATCATCCTTACAAATCTGAGATCTCTTCTTTATCTCCGTTACACTCAATGGCTGCACATTGATACCACCAATCTACTCAATCTTCGTGAATTGTTTATTACAGAAATTGTTTCGGTTAAAGGTAAGGCTTTCTCTCTGGATTCAGTTAGCAACTTGAAAAGCCTTACAACTCTTAACCTGCTTACTGGATATAGTCCAAATAAACTTCCTTCACTAGAACCTCTATCTTCAACTCGAACATCTCACACTCGAAAGTTTATGTAAGTTGAGGAAATGGAATCTGGCGGATACAGCAATGCCTGTGATTAGGAGGTTGAGCACAACAAACTTGTACTGTGTCCCAGAGAAGTTGAAGTCAATTAAAGTGTGAGATTCGAGAGTGGAGTTACAGTATTTAAGCTATCCTAGATAGCTATCTTTAAAGTTGTCTGTTTCAATTTATTGTTGTTGTACTTTTCTTTTCAACGAGGTTGCTATCTCAACTCGCCTTCTTGTATTCCGTTCTTTTATATTAAAGCAAGTTTATAACTTTTTTAAAACAAAAGATAAACTACTGTAGTCCACATATTTAACTTAAAGTAAAGTCCCAAACTAGTGTAAATATTCACCAATTTTCTTGCCTGTATCGGCTGTTTCATCCCCTATTCAATTTTTTACCACGGACCGCAACTTTAGCAGAGCTTTCTCGAGCAGCAGCTATGGTGAATTTTGATGTAGCTTCTGTCCAAATATTTTCCAGAATTAGATATGGATGCTAATTTCCAATTTTTTATACTTGTTAATTTACTTTGATAAATCGTTCACTTACTTTTGCATTACTTCATCAGAATCATTAATCTTTTGTAGTTTTTTTTGGGAGAGTTGTATTTGTTCTGTCGTGGAATACATATCTCATTTGAGTAGTATAAACCATATCTAATAGTACAGATTTCATTCTATTTATATAATATGATCTCTATTGTTAAAATACTATTTTAGTAGTACAGATTTTCTATCTATTAGTATAAATATGATTCGATTATATAAAACACCTTCAAACACCTAGGCAACTAAACGGACGCCTAGACGGAGCCTAGAAGAAGTCTTGCTAGACAATTTTGATATTTATTTAAATATTTTTTTAGGTTCATATAATATTAAAAATAAATTTATATAATTTTTCATGTTAAAGAAAACTTTTTTGAATTTTTTATATTAAAAAATAAATTTTTTTATTTATTTTTTTAGCTCAGACCGCTAAAACTTTATGAGATTGCTTAGGCCATTTCTGAAAGTTATACTACCTTATAGCACTTAGGCGACCACCTAAACCAACTTTTAGAACACTGATAAACCAATTTCTAATTCTATGTTGGCCGTATTAGACTCTTTTTTCTAGTAGTACAAATTCTAATATACGTGTCAAAAAAAATCCTATTATATATATCCCAAAAGTACAGAGAAATTACTTTTTAATTACATATTCCAGTCTATTCTTGTAGACTATGGTTCTTTTAAGTACTTACCTTTTTTTTAATCTTCCTATATAGGCACATATGTAAAATGTTTTTCTCTCAGCCCTCCCCTCCCTCTCCTTAGTTTTTACACACTTAAAAAAAAAAAAAAAAAACAGTTTACTTTTCACTTAAAATCATTCATCTTTTTCAGCCAAAACCTTCTCAATCCTTGTGTTTCTTTGTGTTTTCACCTTCTGTGTTTGCAGTGTTTTCGTTCTCTTTTTTTAGCCCTTCCTATATCACCTTCAAAAATTCGTTTTTTTCTATGTCTTTTGCATTTATTTATTTCTGCTCTTTATCCTCATTTAAAGCTCTCCAATCATGGTTAGTTACTCTTTGTACCTGCAACAATGAATATCTATGCTTTTAACTATCCAAATGCTAAAGATGATGTTTCACTATCTATGGAAGGTGCTAGTCACTACAAATCTGTTGAAGAGCAACTTTAGCAGAGCTTCCTCAAGCAGCAGCTATGGTGAATTTTGATGTAGCTTCTGTCCAAATATTTTCCAGTATTAGATGTGGATGCTGATTTCCAACTTTTTGTACTTGTTAATTTACTTACTTTGATAAATCGTTAACTTACTTTTGCGTTACTTCATCAGAATCATTAATCTTTTGTAGTGATACAGATCTCATTTGAGTAGTATAAACCCATATCTAATAGTACAGATTTCATTCTATTTATATAAATCTAAATCATAGAGGATGATCTCTATTGTAAAAATACTATTTTAGTAGTATAGATTTTCTATCTATTATAAAAATATGATTCGATTATATAAATCACAGTGCTCTAGGCGGGCAGTCGAACACCTTCGAACACCTAGGCAACTAGGCGGGCGCCTAGGCGGAGCCTAGAAGAAATCTTGCTAGGCAATTTTGATATTTATTTAAATAATTTTTTTAGGTTTATATAATTTTAAAAATAAATGAGTAAATACACTGTTTACTCCCTGAACTTTGGCCCGATTGACAGACTGCCCCCCAAAGTTTAAAATGCGACTAGTTGCCCCCTAAACTTTAACTTCGTGACTCGTTAGTCCTTTTTGCTGTTTTCCGTCCATTTTTTGATGCGTGCATTACACGCGCGCGTGACTAGTTTCCCCCTATTATTTATTTATTTTTTTAAATTGTTAATTATATCTTTTTTTTAAAGATGGGTATTTTAGGTATTTTACACTTCTTCTTCTTTAATGGAGAAAGTTCGATAAAAAAAATCTGGTAAATATCATATTATCATATTACCACTTCAAATAACCAGATCTACTTAACAAGAATAATATCCATTATGTGATCCACATCTTTATTTCGGAATAAACTCCAATCGATACATGGTCTGTAAATTCGCATCATATTACCATTTCATCAGATCTCAACTCTCTCTCTCTCAATCATTTCAAAAGTATGGCAAAGAGAAGTTGACCGTGAAGTAAGGCCCACCGGAGTTTGGGTCAGGTTGCAGAATAGGATGATGGGCCATGGTGAGAAGCCCAACAGTAGGGTCTTGGATCTGGTCCAGATCGATGGCCATGAAATAAGGCGGAGGTGTAAACTTTGGTCGAGAATGGAAGGAAGAAGCCAGATCGATGGCATGAAATAAGGCGGAATTTTGGTCGAGAATGGAAGGAAGAATCGATGGCCATGAAATAAAGCGGAACTTTGGTCGAGAATGGAAGAAAGAAGCCAGATCGATGGCCATGAAATAAGGCGGAACTTTGGTCGAGAGTGGAAGGAAGAAGCTAGATCGATGTCCATGAAATAAGGCGGATTGTTATAGTGTGTTTAAAGCATTGTATTCATAGTTACAGTGTGTTTGATTTTCTGAGAGAAGTTGTTAGTAAAGTCTCTGATTATATCCATCTTGATGCTGGGTGTGAATTGCCAAAGAGAAGGAAAATAGCAATGGAGGAGGTAAATGAAAGCGATGAAGACTCGATAAAACCCCATGATTCATTAATTCAATGAACAGAAATTTAGGATTAAATGGGAAAATTATTTACTAACCATCAGTTTTGGTTTGCGATGATCCAGCACAGCCCATGATATTCCAGTGTACAGTGTTTTGGGTTTTGATTTCTGGATTAACTTCTTTAAGTAAATAATGTTTAAGAATATCATTGAATAAAAAACGTGTTTGAAGTAAACACAAAAAGATATAAAAAGAATTAATTTCTGAATTTTTAACTTTTATTCACCCAAATTTTTTGTTTTTAATTTATTATTAAAAAAAATTAATCATTTGAAGATTTGAAGATTTGAAAAGTTGAAGATTTGAAGATTTAAAGGTTTGAAGCTTTAATCATGGAGAAGAAGTTTTGGAGAAGAAGATCATGGAGAAAAAGCTTTTGAAATACCAATTTTGCCCCTGTTAAAATGATTTTTTAAATATTTAATTCTGAAAAAAAAGTTCAGGGGGCAACGAGTCACGAGTTAACGGCGCGTAGCATCCAAGCTGCGACTTAACGAAAAATTTGGACGGAAAATGGACACAAGGGGCATCGAGTCACGAAGTTAAAGTTTAGGGGGCAACTAGTCGCATTTTAAACTTTGGGGGCAGTCTGTCAATCGGGCCAAAGTTCAGGGGGTAAACAGTGTATTTACTCAAAATAAATTTATATAATCTTTTATGTTAAAAACTACTTTTTTTTAATTTGTTATATTAAAAAATAGATTATTTTTTTATTTTTTAGCTTCTCCTAAAACCTTATAAGATTGCTTGGGTCATTTCTAAAAGTTACATTATTTTAATTTTATAGCGCTTAGGCAGCCACCTAAACCAATTTTTAGAACACTGATAAACCAATTTCTAATTCTATATTGGCCGTATTAGACTTATTTTTCTAGTAGTACAAATTCGAATATACGTGTCCAAAAAAAATTCCTATTATATATATATCTCAGAAGTACAGAGAAATTATTTTTTTAATTACATTTTCCAGTCGATCCTTGTGGACTATGGTTTATTTAAGTACTTAACTTTTTTTTTAATCTTCCTATATAGGTACATATGTAAAATGTTTTTCTCTCTCAGCCCTCCCCTCCCTCTCCCTAATTTTACACACTTTAAAAAAATAAAAACAGTTCACTTTTCACTTAGGAAAATTCTTCCATCCAATATTGGATGATCCTACACCAATAATATTAATACACATAGCCCATGTTTTAAACTTACAAGAATAACTAACTTATTAATCTAATGACATGTATTTTGTTATAATTATTAATGGTCATGATATGAATATTGGACCATCCAATATTGGATGGAAGTCTTACCCTTTCACTTAAAATCATTCATCTTTTTTAACCAAAACCTTCTCAATCCTTGCGTTTCTTTGTTTTTTCACCTTCTGTCTTTGCAGTGTTTTCGTTCTCTTTCTTTAGCCCTTCCTATAACACCTTCAAAAATTCTTTTTTTTTCTATGTCTTTTGCATTTATTTCTTCCTGCTCTTTATCTTCATTTAAAGCTCTCCAATCATGGTTAGTTACTCTTTGTATCTGCAACAATGAATACCTATACTTTTAATCATCCAAATGCTAAAGATGGTGTTTCACTATCTATGAAAGGTGCTAGTCACTACAAATCTGTAGAAGAGCCAAAACTCATGAATAAAGAACCTATGAGTTTTGGCTACATAAGAAGTCATATACAAAGAGTTTGGGGTCTTAAAAGGCAAGATCCAAACCGAGAAGATAGCTCACAATAAGTGTGTGCTGAAATTTGATAATGAAGAATATAAGCAAATTATTTGGAGCAAGAGACCTTGAGCACTTATGGGTAAACACTTTGCCTTAAGTGAATACAATGGTTCAGCTAAAAGGGTTACTCATACTACACTTTGGCTAAGGTTGTATGGACTTCCTGCCACTGTCCTCACTAAAGAAAGTGTAACTGAAATTATACTCCTTCCTGGTGTATATATTAATGATCACACTTTTACTAGAGTCAAGCTTGATTGGGATCATAAGAAAAGTATCTTCTCGGGGTTCCATTTTTGGGAAGATATCAACAATGCAAAATGGATAAAAATACAGATATAGAATGCTTGATCATGAAAAAAAAAGACTCTGATAATACAGAAAAAGTGATACCTAAACTTGGTGGATGGATTAAGATTTCAACTAGAGGAAACTTTAACTCCATGGAAGGAGCTTCAAGCAGATTCCTAGAAAGAAGAAGATCACCACTAAATGATGTTTATATTCTGTAGTAGAACTTTTCTTGAGCTGATTCGAAGGCTCCTTGTTCTCTGAAATTTTTACAACCTAATATCTAGCATTCAATATCGAACTGTATAACAAAAACAATAGAAGTTGTGTGTTTTTGTTGATAATCTTCATACCTTTTGATGAAAATGCTTAGCCTGGATTCTTGATTCGCTAGTAACAATAATACTTTACATCGTGTAAATACTTTAATTAAGGGATATAGATTATATGCGCCTAAATTGGAATCGGTTACATACGATATTTATGGAATCTGATCTTATTGATTCATTGATGGGAGGGGTAGTAATGGGATAAATATAAAATTTTGGACCTTTTAAGTGGGTAATATTTTAATAGATTCTATGGGATGGATTAAAGTTTTTAAGACTAATATCTCTTATAACAATACAAATTCAATAAGTGGAAGTCAAATATTCTTATGTAAAAAAACTTGTAAGCCATAAATAGTTTTTTATTCTAAGTCAGTTTTTTTAATAGTTTATGAATTTTTAAGATTACTCAATTGGTTCTTTAATTTTTTTTTCACCACCTGTTAGTCGAACACCCTAGTAAAAATAATCGCCTCAAAATACTATTAACTTTGTATCAATTTTTTACCTGACTAGGGTAATTCTTACTATAAAAAATTAGATTTAATACTAAAAGTATGTCGAGTCGGTTCAAAGGAAGAACGATACTATTCTAGATTTAGATGTTCAGAACATTATCCATCTAAAGGAATGTGTGATTACATCTTAGATTTATTATATAAAATGATGATTAATTTAGGTGCCTCGCCTATGAAAAATTAGAATATTATACTAAGTCTTTTTATTAGAAATATATATTATATTTATTATATATAAGATTACTGATTTATGAAAATAAACTGTAGTTAATAATACAATTATTCTTTTAAGTTATATTACTTTTATATAGGTTTATAATAAGTTAGTACAAAATTATTTTGATTTTTAATAAAATGAAGTGTTATTTTGAGAGATAGTTTAGAAATCTTTTAATTGTCTTATAAAGAAATATAATTCAAATATTTTAAAAAATATTCAAGAAATTTTTCCCTGCATTAATACTAAGTTCCCACTATTCTAATTTCTCTAGTATCATAATTATACCTTAATCTAAACAAAATTTAGTTTATAAATATAATTTTTTATTAACTTTTTATATACTTATTATTATAAAAATAATATTTTATTCAAAAATTTCTCGAGAATGATTGTTTAGACATCATAGGGCTTTTAGCTTCCAATTCTCCCATTACTAATGATTGTATTAAGAACCTAGTACGTAGTATTTATTTTATTAGCGAGTCTTGTAATCCATCTTTCTCTTATGTCTCGAGAAGATGCAATGTAGTAGCGGATTGGCTAACTAAAAACTCGCCAAATGGCATATGTTTTGAGTTAGATAGAGGGTTAATCCCACCTAAATTAGCTGAATTAAACAAAGCTGATTCCCTAAGTGTATGGGGTAGGCTAAGTTTTGTAATAGTTATCGGTTTTTTAATAGAAAGATTTTGGGAAAAAAAAACAACAAAATCACTCTCCTCTAATTAAACAATAATCGATGCAAAGGTTACATATCAATTGTACTCATTTTTTTACTTTCTTTTGGTACAGATCATCGATTTTCATGGATAAATCGGACTATGGTCTTGATAGATAGGTTTATTAACAAGTTATTTGTTTCACAAATTTGCACCGATTACTTCAAGGTGTATAAACTTTATACTATAAGCGTGGCAAATAATTTAACCTTAAAAAATCTAGTTCAATTTCGATACAAGTGACACACAAATAACGTCAATATTTATAAAGTATGTATACCATGACCAATTACCTTGTAAGGAATTTTACTCAATCAAATGACTTTCAGGTAATAAAAAGGATCAAATACAAATTTAATAATGGAATGTTATATTTTTTATCTAGAGTAACACAAATAAATCATTTCATCACTAATAGATAAACCCCTGCATAAAAACGTTGTAGGTCACACTATTTGGCGACAAACCATGTTTCTTCATACTTGAGAGCCACTCTTTTGCATCTTCCAACATTCCTCTTTGACAAAGTCCACCTATAATAGTATTATGAGTATATATATTAGGCATCAAACCTTTGTTTGATAGCTTGTAAAAAACATCTAATGCAGCCTCAAGTTGGTCATCTTTACATAATCCATGAATAACAATTGTATATGTCACAATGTTAGGAGTTATATTACTACTTTCCATGGAGACTAATAAAGACATAGCCTCCGTAAAACGTCTATTATTGCACAATCCGTTTAACATTGTATTATATATCACAATGTCAGGAGTTATATTACTACTTTCCATGGAGTCTAATAAAGACATAGCTTCGGTAACACGTCCATTATTGCACAATCCGTTTAACATTATTCCATATGTAACAAAGTCAGGACTAATTACTCCCTCAGATTTCATCTTCTTAAATAATTCCTGCGCAATGACACATCTACCCTTCTGAAACAGCCCTTGTATCATACTGCTGTATGTAACAGTATTAGGTTGTAGTCCCTTTGAAGGAATATCTTGAAAAAGTTGAAAAGCTTTATCAACCCACCCTTTCTTCACTAAACCATTGATTAAAATGCTATAGGTTTGAATATTAGGCTTTAATCCTCTACCTACCATTGTACTTAACACCCCTACAGCTTCCTCCATTTCTCCCCTTAAACAATATGCATCTATCAATGCAGTATAAGTAACAACATCGGGTTTTAGGCCTCTTTCAATCATAATTTCTACAAATTCTTGTGCTTCTTCAACTAAGCCTTCCTTTCCATGTGAATCCACCAATATGTTAAATGTATATACATCTGGAAGAATTTTATAATCCAACATCTCAATAAACAACACTTTAGCCTCTTCCTTCCTATCAAACTTACACAATCCATGGATCAACGAAGAATAAGTGACAACAGTTGGATATATGCCCTTATCTTTCATCTCAGAAAATAGTTTTAAGGCATCATCTACCATGCGATCCTTGCATAAACAATCAACGATGGTGGTATAAGATTGGATGTCAGGTTTAGAAATCTCTCTTTTTTCAAATACTCTTAGCAATTCGAGAGCCTTGAGTGTATGTCCAAGTTTACACAGCCCATTTAGCACAACCCCAAAAGTAACTTCATCACACGGCTCACAAAGTTTTTCTGTGGTTAACCTTTCAAACAACTCTACAGCCTCAGATCCTCTATCTTCACCAAAGAGGCCCTTAATCAGGGTGGTATACGTAACCACATCAGGAACATGACCGCTTTTGAAGAGACAACCTAATACCGCAAAACCCATATTGCTTTTTTTTAACGAGCAATAACAATTTATAGCTATACTCATTGTGTAATTATTTACCGGAGCCCCCAAAATAAGCATTTCTCTGAATAGAGAAAGAGCATAACAATAATTTTTCATCTTCACAACCGTTCCCAATAGCTTAGTGTAGTCTATAACAGTAAGCTTGGGTCGCGTACGGATCATTTGATTCACAGTAAAACGAGCATCTTCGACAGGATTGATATCATTAAAAGATGAAATTGAAGAATAAAAGAAGAGGGAAAAAGGGTTACCGATTGTGTTGATGGAAGAAACAGAAGATCTAAAGCTAAACAAAGAAGAACCAATCAGCTTCATGATGTTAATGTTGAAGAGAGAAGGAAATGGTTGTTGCTAATATTGTAAAATGATTGTGAATCTGTGATGTTAGGTGAAGACTGAAGAGGGCGACTTGAGATGCTCTTTTGTGAACTGGTTACAAAATCAAATGTAGGGTTTTTTTTTTTGGGTAGAATTGTAAAATTCGTAAATCATGATTTAGTCCCTCATAAATTTTAAATAGATAAATTAGTCTCTATTTTTTAATAATCAACTATTAAATCAAAGTAAGTTACAATTTTATCCTTTATAATTTAATTAAATAGTATAAACTTGTAAAGAAAAATAAATATATTATAGTCCAAGATTTGTTTATAGTAAATTGCTCTAAAGGTCCCAATATTATGCAAAAGCTGCACTACAAGTACCTAAATTATGAAAAAACTGAAAAAAGTTCAATACAGTTCCTATATAAATCAAAAAATGCATTGAAGATTCCTATATTATGCATTAAACATTATTATCGAGCAAACAAAAACAACTATATACTACAGAAAAATACTCTAAAAATCCAAATTTTATGCAAAATCTGCAATATAGTCCTTAAATTAAGAAAAAACAGCAAAAAATCACTACAGTTCCTATATAATTAAGAATGGAAGAACGAAAATTGGAAAACAATCAAAAACACTGTAAAACTAAAAAAATACCTTAATCGTAGATAAACAAGAAGAATAACACGATTTTGTTGAAGAGAACTCTAATACTTGAGTAGAACGAAGAATTCAAACTGCAATTTAATACAAAAATGGAGAGAAGAACAGTGGAGTGAGAAAGAACAAATCGGCCATGAATATGAAGTAAACGCAATTCTATGTCGTCGTTCGTGATTGATAGAGAGAGAACACACAGTCTTAGTGCGTGATCAATAGAGAAGAAACAGAGGAAGAGAGAGAAAGCTCTATCGTGTAGATAGAGAGAGACAGAGGAAGAGAGAGAAAGAAAAAAGGAAATGAAATAAGATTTTATAATAATTAGGGTATATATATTAAGTAATTGTAGTATAAAAGTTAAGTAAGGGTATTATAGTCATATAGGCTATTAAATAATTAAGTTCATGATTTTATTGGGCAGATTTTTTTGTGTTGATTCTTTGGGGCATTAAAAATTATTAGTTTGATTTTTTGGGTCATTATCCCATAAAATTATTCATCAAAAACATTTTTTAATAAAAATACTTTTATATAATTTTTTTAATTACTCTATTATTTATATTTAAATTGAAACACCCTATCACAATTTTCCATCACCACCACCACCACAACCACAACCACAACCACCACCACTACAACCTCAACAACCACCCCTTACTACTAATTCTATCACACGCACGTGTTTGGAATTTTTTTTTAAATCGTCATTACTTATTTTTTTTAAAATAAAAAAAAATTGCATTTTTGAATGAGACAAATCATTAATATTTACTTCTATGATTATTACTTTTTTTTTTAATTTTTTTAAATTTTTGAATTTTGTAAATTTTTGAAGTTTATTCGTAGACATGAAATTCATTGTTTCGAACCGTAAATTTCATATTTAGTACAGTGAATTTCATGTTTGCGAAAAAACTCAAAAAATAACAAAAACATATTATACACGTAAATATTTATTTGCTTTGTCCAAAAATATAATTTTTTATTTTTTATTTTTTTAGAATTAGTGATGACGATTTAAAAAAAAACTCGGATGCGCACGTGTGATGGAATTAGTAGTAGTAGCAGGTGGTGGTGGTTGTAGCAGTGTTTGAACACGTGGTGGTGGTGGTGGAAGTGTCCTGTTATTTGTTTAATTTTAAAAAATAAATATTATATCAAAAATAAAATAATATATTTAATAATAAGGATAATAAAGGTATAAAAAGATAGAAAGAATATTTTCTATAAATAACTATTTTGTTAGGTATTTTTTTATAAAATAAATTATTGAAAACTATATTTAATAATTGGTATTTTCAATTTAACAAGTACCTCTTTGAATATTCATCTCCTTATAATTATAATTTATGATAAATAGATCAGTAAAATGTTTTTTTACTAATTCACCAAGTCGGAGGCAGTAGAGTTTATTGTTTAAATCCAATAATTTTATATTATTTATATTGGATTTTTGAATTGTGATAAATAATGGGTAAAGTCTTCCTGAATTCCTTTAACTTTGCCCAAAGTGCGGCATCCGACCCTGATCTTCATTTTTACCCTTTCTGGCCCTCGATCTCAATACTTTTTGACGTCGTTATCCCTTTTTTGGTTTTTCAGTCAATTGACCGTTAGTCAACGCCACATGGAGCCATGTCAGCGCCACCTACGCTTCACGTCACCGCCACCCGTATTCGTCATCATCGTCCTTAACTGTATTAAAAAAATCATTTGAAGGTTTGAATCCTTCAAACCTTCATCAATGAAGGAAAACTAAAATCGAATCATCTTAAATAAATTAACAAAGCAGTAGCCATAACAATCCTTAACTTTTTAGGGAATATTCTCGCAATACTAGGAGGTATTCTCCACCTTCCCCTACCATAACAATCCTTAACTTTTTTATTACAACTTACATTTCCTTCATCAATATTAATATCTAAAATCTCCTGAACATCTTTTTTATCCAATCATTTATCCTACATTATGAAAGTTAAGCCACCATTTTTAACTTTATGATATATAAGCTTAAAAGAAAATTTTCTTACCTTCAAAATTTGTATTTTATAAATTAAGGGGGTGGGTTGGCTGTACAAAGTAAATTGCCCTACCATCAACGAAGCAACATGTGTGGAGTCGTAACATTATATCTTACCATAAAACATATTGTAGGTGGTTTTGCATTAATATTTGTACATTTTAATTATGAATACTTTTTTCTTTAAACATTTCTTTCTATTTTTATCATTATTAAAGATTTGCTTCCTTTTTTACAAAGTTTATATGGGTCTTTTCAACTTATATCATGGAGGAGTTGATTATGTTCCGCAAAAGAATTTGCATTTCCATTGTTATATATGTAAAGTATTATATTAAGTCTTTTATTTTGTCACACCGCGTTCTATGTTTTCTTCTTCTAATTGGATGATTTGAGAGCTACGTGGACTTATCCGGTTCTTAGATTGTTGATGAAATGGACTGCTAGGATTGAGACTTATTGATGTCTTTTATAAAAGCCGGTCTTTCTGCCTTTGACTCTTTACTTCTTCGGCTACGCTTCCCCAACCCCCCCTCTCTCTCTCTCTCTCTCTCTCTCTCTCTCTCTCTCTCTCTCTCTCTCTCTCTCTCTCTCTCTCTCTCTCTCTCTCTCTCTCTCTCTCTCTCTCTCTCTCTCTCTCTCTCTCTCTCTCAACCCTATTTCTACGAAACCCTTGGTTTCATTCTTCAATAGCTTGTTAGAGTGAATTAGTTTAGATTACAGTTTAGCAAATCAATTAGGTTGAATCTTCTGATTCAATCCTTAGTGGTATTTCAGCGTATTTGTTGTACTAGGAGATTTGTGGAAGAATTGTAATATTGTGTAAAATTTGAGGGGGTATTCTGTGAGGTGAATAATCTTGTAATCCGAGGCATATAATGAATCTGAGCTACTCATCTGGGCTCAACATGGATTTAGGTCTTTTGACTGAACCACGATGATTTCTTGTGTTCTTTATTTTTTATGTACTTGTTCGTTTTTCGGAAGCTTGGTTGTATAAAATCTTTTCTTAAAACCTGATTTGAGAGTTATTCACAACATCGATGTTAGTTCAAGCAACAAATAAATTATACTCTTTATTATATATTTGTTTTTTTGTTTTTTTGTTTTTTTTATATTATTCAACCCTAAGAAAATTATGGAATCGGTTTTAATTTTAAGTACGCAGCGATTAATATATAGATTTGAAGTTATCATGAATCTTCCTATATAAACAAAACTTCATTTGTTAGTTATGGCATGTGTGTATGCCTACAAGTGTTTTTCAACATATTAAAGTATAGGGATCTAGAGTGCAATATTTTCGTAACATAGAGATGAATATTGCATTTTTTGGCATAATACATGGATATATGGGTTATATAGTACAATTTACTTTAAAAAAATTTAGGTGTTGACTTGGAAAATCGTTGACCCCGATAAATTTTTGCCCATAACTCTTTATATAGTCTTAGGTTTCATTGTTTATCATTGTTTAATTAAATGTAGGTAACAACATTGTTTGGATACAACAATCACTGTTTGAGTAATATAATGTAGTTACAAAATATACGTTAAGTAAGAAAATTGATATAAAATATTTGTGCTTTGTTTAAATTTCCACATTTTAATCCATATAGTAGGGTAAAGGCCCCAACAGGGGTGGAGGTATGTGTAAGGTCATAAGGGCCATGCTCCCATTGGATTCAAAAAAAATTATAACTACTCCAAATAAAGAAAAAAAATTATTCATAATTAAGTTTTAAATTTTAAAAAAATTCTATGTCCCTTAACTTTCAAATTTCATTATATTAAACTTTAAATTATTTTATTTATAAGATTTTTTTTCATTTTTTTACAACAAATATATGTTATTTGTATAAAAAAAAAAGAAATCTATAAGATAGTTAATTAAAAAATTAATATCCAAACTTATATTGTAAATTTTTATACAATATAGAAGTTATAGTGAATTTTTCATAATATAAGAACTTATTTGATAATTTTGCATAAAATATAGACTTATCATACATATACGACAAATAAAAAAAATCCAGATTTGTTGCCCCGAACCCTCTTAGTCCTATAAGAAAAGGCTCCGCCCTCCAAATGGAAAAGCATGCATGTGGAGTTTGAAGGTTTTGACTTTGTATCAAGTAAGGTAACCGATTTTCAATTTCATTTAACCAATGTAAATCGAACGCACGATCCAAAATAGACATGAAAAGTTTTGTTTTAGACTAATAAACACATGGATGGTGATTTATCAAAGATACAAAACTGGAAGAATCTAAAATTCTTTATGATCTACTCACCATTCAAGAAAATGTTCTAAACACTAAACATTAGTTTTTTTCAAACTGAATAAGAACTTTTTAAATTGACATTTTTGCATTTTGGGAGAGAGAATCTATTGCTGATAACATATGTTTACGAAGTTGTCTTTTCTGAACCTTCTCTATACATGGTCAGAATCTCACCGGAGCTGACAACTTTCTCTGGCTCGCTCTTACTCTTTCTGGGACATCATTTTTGTACCATGAAGATCCAATCTTGCTTTTTTCGGCTTCTACATGACATTATGAAACTCAAGTCAATTTCATCGCAAAATTCCCAGAATGATCCTCCAAGACTAAACCAGTAAAAGGGACCATTTGGGGAATATTCCCTAGATTTATTGAGTGCATCTAAATCTAAGGAAAATTATGCATATATTTGGACCAAATAAACCATTAAAAAATAAATCAAAATAATAATAATTGATTCATACCTGTAAAGAGAGTTCTTGGGCTTTGAAACGGTTTCTTTGGATTAATCTCACTTCAATTTTAAAAATTCTGATGATTTTATTCATCCATTTCAAGACTTCGATTAACTTGGTATCATCCCTAATACGTTTCCTAGTCTTGGGTTCTTCCTCAACTATAGTCTCGGGCAAGACTATAATTGTAAAATTTACATAATTGCCCATTTCTCCCTCCGTGTTTGTTTTTGAAACATCATTTATAGCTTTTTCGAAATGTGTCATGGCTGATTTGACCAGATTAAGCTGATTATCTTCATTTTCAACAACATTTATTTGAAATGTCATGGCTATCGATCTTTTTCATACCTGAAAAAATAATAATATTTATGTAAATTACAATATTCAGTGGTAAGGTTTACTTTTTTAATGTTAATAAATTGTTATAAAGATAGTAATTTATAAATTATAACCAGATTATGTTTTTCTTTTGTTAAATTAATTATAAACACAATGATGTTTTTATTGTAAAAGTCCTATAACTTTCTTTTTTAATAGTAGAAAAGATATTAGACAATTGACGGGACTTATAAACATAAGTTCATCTTGTCCTCCTTCCCCTTTATTTAACATCTTAACTGAGAAGTAGTGTTTAGTAGGGGTAGGATGATAAGGTTTAGAATTTCTTGTAAGACTACGTTTTTAATATATTATATCTATACTTTGACAAAAAAAAAATAGAAAATAGATACACATGTTGTATTAATTCGACTTGTTTGGAAATAATTTGTTGAATAAATTTATGAATAAATTATTTGTGTAGTTGGTATATCGGTGGTTTTTTGTGTACATGTGTGTATAATATTTTTTTCAATACATCACATCACAGAGCCACTTTAGGCTCGAAATTCTTGACTTCGTTCAAACCTGTACTGTTTAAAAGGAGAACCAAGACCCTGGCCAGTTGAGCTAACCTCAATTGATTATGTGTATATAATATATATGTTATTGATGATGTTACAAATAATATTTTTTTCTTCCTTGAAAACAAAATATAGTACAAAATAGAGAAATCTATTAAGGAAAGTTAGTAGTAGTAAAGAGAAAATATTGTAGATATGTTATGATATCTTTTTTCCAAGTAGCATATGGATATTTGTTACATGTTATATATATACTAGAAATTATCTATAAAGTATGTAATTATGCAATAAATAGGTTAATTGATTTCGAGAATACAATCATTGCCTAATTTGGTTGATAAAGTTTTGCGTAGCAAAACTATGAAGGTTTATACAAGGGAATCTTTAATTTTCTTTATTGGGACTAAAAATAAAAAATCTCATGGTATACCGAAATCACCCTTCACCCTTCACTAAACTTTTAGTAGATCAAGTAAATAATTAGCTATCGTGGATTCATTTAACCAATTGATAAACTGAATTGTTAATTTAATTTTTTTACGCGCAACTTAGTTGTTTATATTTTAAATTTACAAGATTAAATTTAACCAGCCTTGGATGGTTAAAACACATGAATATTCAATCAACTTGGATATAAACTAAGATAAAAACATAATTGATTAAAATTCTAGAGAAAAAATAAAAATTCTTTGATAAAAAATATATTGCCTAGATTAGGAAGTTAACTAAATAGGTCAAAATTTATAAAAATATTAAAATCAAAATTCAAATAGGGATCAAAGACAGTTAAAAGACTTGCCTTGTTATTGAAGAATGGAATTTTACCAACGTAGACGATCGGTAGGGAATCGTTGAAGATTATCAAACCTGTGAATTAAAAACCCTAAATTATATTTATCAAGAACACCAAACCCTTAAATTACACCCATTAAAAACACCACAAAATAAGTATAAGAAAATAAAAGAGAAAAGATATGCGACCTAAACTAGTCATATAACAAACTAACCTCGAGCGAAATCTTTCATAGAAAGAACTCCAAAATAAAGAGAAGAACGAATTGCGATATTACTATGAGGGATTTGTAGATATAAACACAGAGGCGGAATATTTAGCAAAGGATGAAAATTTTAGCAAATAATGTGATATTTAGGTATGAGAATATAATGTGATTTCATACGCGAACTTATAAAGAGGGGAGAAAAGGAGGCGGCTTTGATAATAGTAGGGTTTTTTATGTTTTAGCTTATTTGGGCTTGGTGGAATAGTATCCAAGCTCTCTTGGTTAATAGAGCACACTTAATTTTCTAATGGTTTGATACAAATGCACCCAGGCTTTTTATCCAAAATTCCGTTTTTTTTTAAAGAAAAATGAAATCCGCATTTTGTCAATCCAATTATTTAAGATGATTCTTATTTTTAAAATATCATTGAATTACATTATGATTATATTATCCCTTTTTATTAGTTTTTTTTCAATTTTCCTTTGAACTTGTTTTGATACCACAAGTGATAAAGTGTACTTGATTTACCACAAAAATGTAAACATATACTCCATCAAACTACAAGAAGGTAATATACGAGAAGCCTTTTTTTTCAATTGTTTAGTTATATTAATATGAATGAAAAGTAAAATACATAATATCATCCAACACGTCAACACCACACGCGTCTAGGGATAAGTTAAACGGGGGTGAAGAAAACCCTCCACTCACCAAACAACGTATCAACAAGTTTGGCGACCGAGTCAACTACTCTATTACCGTTGCGACTAACAAAAGAAAAAAATAGATTACAAGAAGCCCATAATAATGCGTTACATCACATAGTTGAACACATGATATTAGTTTCATATATTGGGTATGCTAAATGATCACAGTTAATGGTCCAATAATTAACCTTAAATGTGTCATTATATAGAGTTGATAGATTTTTTAATATTATGTATAAAACATGATGTTGTAAATTAAAAAATAGATATAATCTACTAAAGTTGGGAAAAATTCTCCACAAGCGATGGGCAAGTTTGTTCCATGTCTCTTGTAAATTTTTTAAGAGTTAAAATAATTCCACATTTTTTGTAAATGAGTCTTACATCTCTTCTATCCGTAAAAATTTTGTTACTTTTGAAGGGTGTAGAAATTTAAAAAAATATATATATAATTTAAATGCATTCAAAATACGTAAAATGGATATTTGTTTGTTAGTTTGAGTAACTTGTTTTTTGAATCAAATTATTTTTGACGCTCCTAACAATTACTACTTTTATCTAAATATCTATTTAAATATGAATTTTTTCAAATATTCTTCTATTGGCTCTTGTTTTTCTTTATTGTGGTATCTCAATAGATGAAAAAAAAATTGTTTTCAACAAACAATGCCATTTTTATAGAACAATTTCTACCAAATAACTAAAATAATAAAATTTAACTAATTTAGTGCAGGAATATTTTTTCGGAAAAATTTGGATTTATAATTTTTACAAAATTTATTTATGTATAAAAAATTGGGGTTATTGTTGAAAACATCCTCCTTAAACTCTCTAATTGTTTTTTTATGCTTTCAATAATCTTATTTATAAAAAAATGCCTAATGAAATAATTATTTATAGAAAACATCCCCTTTATATTTTCTATACCTTTATTAATTTCATCACATGCGCGCGTCCGTGAAATTTTTTTAAAATCGTCATAACTAATTCAAAAAAAATCAGAAAATTAAAAAAAAAAATATTTTTGAATAAATCTAATTAATATTTACGTCTATGAATTTTTTTGATTTTTTTTGAATTTTTTTAATTTTTTCGAATTTTTTTAATTTTTTTTTCCCAGACACGGAATTCCATGTTTTAAACATGGAATTCCATGTTTTAAACCGTGAAATAAACATGGAATTCCATGTTTCAAACATGAAATTCCATGTTTTAAACATGGAATTTCGTGTCTGCGAAAAAAAAAATTAAAAAAATAAAAAAAAAAAAAATTAAAAAATTCAGAAAATTCCGAAAAAAATCATAGACGTAAATATTAATTTGATTTATCCAAATATAATTTTTTTTGATTTTTTTGATTTTTTTTGAATTAGTTATGACGATTTTAAAAAAATTTCACGGACGCGCGCGCGTGTTTATTAGTTTTTTTCTTATTTTTTAATTGTTAATTATAAGGGGACTGTTTTCAATAAATATTTTTTTCTAGGCACCTTTTTCTAAATAAGTTTTTTAATAGGCATCAATCAACAATTGGCTCTAAAAAATATTGAGTGGTTAAGGTAAGATTCACTAAGATGTTTGCAAGTTGACATGTGTTCTAACTTCTAATACATATTTGAGATTGATATGAGTCATATTGATGATATCATACATGATGTATGATAATATCAAGAAAAAACATTTGTCTTTTTAATACTTGATGAATTAGTTTGACATTTCCTTATTCGTGTTTCACTCGATTTGACTTGCTTTATTGGTGTATTCTCGATATACATGAGAGTCACGTACTCGAAAAAGATGAGATACATTTCTTCTTATCTTTTGTTAATACAAGAGAGGCCCTAAGGCCATGAAATAGAACACAAACTATGACACCCCCTTGAATAATAGGATATAGATGACTTTCAATATCCTCCATCCACACAGATTGCTTGGCAAGGAACGCCACAATCGGCCTGTCAGGCTCTCTATTGTCGTATTAGTACTCAATGAAGATCCTCATCACGATAGCCAATTTTCACAACTATTCGTTTCTCTATATATACTCACCAATTTAAATCCGGGTTACGCCTCAATATATTATGAATATCCTCCTCCCATTTTACTTTGGGCCTCTCGATCTAGCGCTGGTAAGTACCACTTGTGCCACCTCCTGAGCATCCACCTCAATACACAGATACCTCTCGGCTAGGACCATCTCCTCATGGACGACAATCAATTCGAAAATAGTGGCAAAGACATGTCATGTATTAAGTGCAAAACCAACAACCCACCCATCCTATGTATCTCCTAATTCTTTGCTTGGATTAACACTCTCCCATCCATGTTTAAATTTAATCCACGTACATGTTTGCTCCACCCATCTAACACCACTTGGCCTTGTCTTGTCAATGTCTTGTCAATCTCCAACCTGGTATGTTGTCCTAAGATTGGATAAACTACTTAGCTAAAAGTTTAGCTTTTCTCAACATTGCACTTGCACATGCCATTCAAAAAAATGAGCTAGAGGACTCTTAGATTTCATTGAAAAACCAATCAACACAGGGGGCGGACCCAGGATCTTTCCGTAGGGACCTATAATGCAATTTATTCAAAAATATAACTTATTTTGCATAATATAGAAATATATAATGCAATTGGCAACATATAAGGACCTTTAGTGCAATTTTTTAAAAGTATAGGTATCTTTAGTGAAATTTTGCAGAACAAACCTATAGTTCCATTAATTCAAAATATAACTAATTTTTTACATAGTAAATGGACCTCTAGTGCACGTTTTGCATGACATAGAGACCTATAAAGCAATCAAATCAAAATGTAACTTATTTTGCAAAAACTAAGGACCTACAGTGCAATTTTTGCATAATAAAGACACCTTTAGTGCAATTTTTACATGTATTGCGGTTTTTGCAAAGTATAGGGACCTATGGTGCAATGAAAGCAAAATTTAACTTATCTACAATCCAATTTTTGCATAATAAAGACACCTTTAGTGCAATATTTACATGTAGTGCAGTTTTTGCAAAGTATAGGGACCTATAGTGCAATGAAATCAAAATATGTAACTTATTTTACAAAATCTAAGAACGAACCTACTATGCAATTTTTGCATAATATATGAACCTTTAGTGCAATTTTTACAAGTAGTGCATTTTTTGCAAAGTATAGGGACCTATAGTGCAATTAATAAGTAACATACCTGTTCAAGGACTCTCTTTTGATAGCGACAACCCTGTAACATACAATACAAATTAGTAAATTTATCAAGGACAAAACAGTAATTTACAAGTTTAGTCCATAACCTTGTCAGTTTTGTAAATATAATCACAATACAGAAAAAGATGAATGAAATATATTTTATTCACATGTAAAAGATACATATATATAGTACAAGGAAAATCAGAATTCCCTATAATTAAGAAATATTTACACCCTAAATATATGCTACAATATTCTAAGTGATTCTAGCAAGATAATTATAGTAAACTAAATCATGCGTGTAAGTTAAATAATGCCGAAAAAGGGCGAAGTCTTTAGGATTAGACAAGATAATAAACTCTTATGTTAATTATTATCCAACTTGACAGATTGTTAATCGTGCGTTTGAGAGTATAATTTATACCAAAAAGGATGAAGTATTTATATTATACGAGATATATAAGAGTGTTTTATCAATGTCAAAATCAAAAAATATTTTTTCCAAACCATACAAAACATCTTGGCCATCTTTATGACCAACTAAGTGCCCTTTTGGAAGTGTTGTGCTTTTTTGGAGAAACACTTGAAAGTGCTTCTAGCATTTTTTAAGAGTTATATTACTTTGAAAAGCACTTTTATGAGAAGCACCAGACAGCAAACGAATCTTCATTTTTAACTTCCACCTTTTCAGCTTTCGATTTCCCACCCATAATTCCTTTAAACTTTTCAAGCCTCGCAAGCACCTAATAATATCAACAATTAAAATAACTAATAAATATTTAAATTTAAAAAAATTATGAAATCATACTTCATCTTCTTTTCCATGTAAATGTCTTTCACGATCAGCTTCACTTAACAACTGTAAATCCACGTCAGCATTAATTATACGTTCAGCTTTTGCTTCAGATCCAATACCCTTTTTCTTCATACTCAATTTCTCCTTTCTCGGTTTTTCTTCATTTTTTTCTTCTTTCAACCTTAAAAATTTCAAAACTTTAAGACAAACTTCACTAAATTATTAACGCCTTAAAATAGAATTTACCTGGGAGGAGATACTTTATCTGAAGAATATACTTACTTTATAGTATACTAATTGGAGCCTAAACAAATGAACAATTTAGGCATTTAAGATCATGAGTAATTAAGGACTAATGGAGCAGCCTAGGCTGATTAATGACCATCTCTATCACTTGTAAATCTAAGGACTGTTGAATCATATGAAGAAACTTAGGATGTTTAAATATGATTCTATAAGTAGCTGCATCTACTGAGAAACCATGTTTTCTCATTTCCTTCATCGATTCAATTGCCTCTTCATACTCTTTTTTCTTCATAAACCCCTGCATAAAAACGTTGTAGGTCACACTATTTGGCGACAAACCATGTTTCTTCATACTTGAGAGCCACTCTTTTGCATCTTCCAACATTCCTCTTTGACAAAGTCCACCTATAATAGTATTATGAGTATATATATTAGGCATCAAACCTTTGTTTGATAGCTTGTAAAAAACATCTAATGCAGCATCAAGTTGGCCATATTTACATAATCCATGAATAACAGTTGTATATGTCACAATGTTAGGAGTTATGTTGCTACTTTCCATGGAGTCTAATAAAGACAAAGCCTCGGTAAAACGTCTATTATTGCACAATCCGTTTAACATTGTATTATATATCACGATGTCAGGAGTTATATTACTACTTTCCATGGAGTGTAATAAAGACATAGCTTCGGTAACACGTCCATTATTGCACAATCCGTTTAACATTATTCCATATGTAACAAAGTCAGGACTAATTACTCCCTCAGATTTCATCTTCTTAAATAATTCCTGCGCAATGACACATCTACCCTTCTGAAACAGCCCTTGTATCATACTGCTGTATGTAACAGTATTAGGTTGTAGTCCCTTTGAAGGAATATTTTGAAAAAGTTGAAAAGCTTTATCAACCCACCCTTTCTTCACTAAACCATTGATTAAAATGCTATATGTTTTAATATCAGGTTTTAATTCTTTAGCTTCCATGGTACTTAATACCCCCACAGCTTCCTCCATCTCTCCCCTTAAACAATATGCATCTATCAATGCAGTATAAGTAACAACATCGGGTTTTAGGCCTCTTTCAATCATAATTTCTACAAATTCTTGTGCTTCTTCTACTAAACCTTCTTTTCCATGTGAATCCACTAATATGTTAAATGTAACTACATCTGGAAGAATTTTATAATCTAACATTTCAATCAACAACATTTTAGCCTCTTCCTTCCTGTCAAACTTACACAATGAATGGATCAACGAAGAATAAGTGACAACAGTTGGATATATGCCCTTATCTTTCATCTCAGAAAATAGTTTAAAGGCATCATCAACCATGCGATCCTTGCATAGACAATCAACAATGGTGTTATAAGATTGGATGCCAGGTTTAGAAATCTCCCTTTTTTCAAATACACGTAGCAATTCGAGAGACTTGAGTGTATGTCCAAGTTTACACAGCCCATTTAGCACCACCCCAAAAGTAACTTCATCACACGGCTCACAAAGTTTTTCTGTGGTTAACCTTTCAAACAATTCTACAGCCTCGGCTCCTCTATCTTCACCAAAGAGGCCCTTTATCAGGGTGGTATACGTAACCACATCAGGAACATGACCGCTTTTGAAGAGACATCCTAATACCGCAAAACCCATATTGCTTTTTTTTAACGAGCAATAACAATTTATAGCTATACTCATTGTGTAATTATCTACCGGAGCCCCCAAAATACGCATTTCTCTGAATAAAGAAAGAGCATAAGGGTAATTTTTCATCTTCACAACAGTACCCAATAGCTTATTGTAATCTATAACAGTAAGATTGGGTCGCGTTCGGATCATTTGATTCACAGTAAAACGAGCATCTTTGACACTATTGATATCATCAAAAGATGTAATTGAAGAATAAAAGAAGACGGAAAAAGGGTTACCGATTGTGTTGATGGAAGAAACAGAAGATCTAAAGCAAAACAAAGAAGAACCAATCAGCTTCATGATGTTATGTTGACGTGAGAAGGAAATGGTTGTTGGCTAAAAATGTAAAAATGATTGTGATGTTAGGTGAAGAGGACGACTTGAGGAGAAACGCTTCCATGCAATAATGTGGCGGTCGTCATTAAAAACATGATATTTACTTTATCATTTTGTAGGTTCATAATTACAATAAACTTTTTCAGATATTTACTTTATCATTTTATTGCTTATCGTGATTCCATAAAATGATAAAGTAAATACTATGTTTTTAATGACGGCCGCCGCATTATTTTTTTTTTTTTTGGACATTGAGAGGGTGCAAAGGCACCCCGCAAAAGAAACAAAGAAAATTATCCTATTCCTAATTTACTAAAGGCCGCTGATAGATCGGATATACTAAGCGTATTCCGATTTACAAAAGTTGCTGCGTGTCTAGCTTCCTTCGCTAACTTATCCGCATTCCTGTTGAGCTTCCTGTTGATGTGTTTGAAAGTAATCTGACCGAGCTCCTCAGTAGTGCAAATAACTTCTCGAAGAACGGGTTGGATATTCCAACGTGCTGCTGACACCTGCTTTATACCTTGAATCACTTCAAGGTTATCTGAGTGGATGGTAACTTTTTTATCGTGATATCTTCTTGCTATCTTCGTAGCTTCCAAAACCGCTATTGCTTCTCCTTCTATTACTGTGTTGCAGTCGATAGTCTTGCTTATTTTTTATTTTTCATTGTTCTCTCTTTGTTCCCATACTATCGCTATTCCCGTTGGTTCCCACTTGTTTGAGAAAGAAGCGTCGCAAAATATGCTGATTTCGTCTTCGTGATCCGTTTCCCTTGTTTCACTTTGTTCAATTGGGTTATTGAAGCCCTTATAACCTTCTTTAATCCAGTTAATGCCGTGGATTTCTTGCATAAGTTTTGTCGATGCTTTGTTTATTACTGTTCCATTCGCTGCAATTCCTTCATGAAGGCCTTTCATTTTTGCTTTCCAAATATTCCACAAGTTGATCATTATAAAGTCTCGAACAACTTTCTCGTCCCACCCTCCCTTTTTGAAAGATTTAACAGTTTTTAGGAACCAGTCTTCTATATTGTCATCCAGTTTGTCTTGAATTTTTATTTGTAAGAAAGATCCCGCCCAAATATCCTTGCACATATTGCACTGAAGGAGTAGATGTTCCACATCTTCTTTATCCTGGTTGCACCATAGACAGTTTTTGCCATCTGCACATTTCCTTTTGGAAAGATTCACTCTAGTAGGAAGAGCATTATTGACCACCCTCCACATAAATAATCGAATTTTTTTCGGAATATTTGATTTCCATATTTTTTTCCATATTTTAGTTTCTTGCATAACCCTTGTTTTTGTTGTAGTCGCCTTGTTCTTGTTGTGTTCTTCTATAATTATTTTGTATCCCGTTTTTGTATCATAACTTCCATTTTTCGAATAAGGCCATATGAATCTATCTTTTGTATCAAATTCCTTAATCTTTGTTTTCTTTATCAAGTTTATTATAGGTTCATGGAAAAGGTTATCTAGGGTTTCGAGGTTCCATTCCTCTTCTCCTTCCTTCATGAGTTCATTCACTTTTATGATGTTCGACCCTTTCGGTTTCTCTAATTTCCATTCTGTATCTAACCATTTCTCATTCCATATATCCGTATCTTTCCCATTTCCTATTTTTTTGATACCGTATTTTTTAATAAAGTCTCTACCTTCCATTAAACTTGCCCAACTCCAAGTTCTACTTTGTTTAACTTTACACGATAAAAAACAAGACTTATTAAAGTAAATACCTTTGAGGAGTCTAGCTGCCAGGTTGTTTGGACTATGCATAATTCTCCAAGCTTGGGCAGCTAGAAGAACTGTGTTCATTTTTTTGAAATCTTTAAAGCCGAGTCCCCCTATGATTTTATTCACCGTTATTTTTTCCCATGCCACCCAATGAATCCTATTCCTTTCACCTGAATTCCACCAGAAATTAGAGATAGCTGAGATAAGTTTATTACAGAAATTAGTGGGAAAAGAAAAAATAGACATATAGTAATTCGGAATAGCCTGAAGGATTGCTTTGATGAGTACTTCTTTGCCCCCTTCTGATAGGAGTTTAGCTTTCCAACCTTCTGTATTTTTAAACACCTTATTTGCTATCCATTCAAGAGAATCTACCTTTGACCTTTTATGACATAATGGAACACCCAAATAATGTCCCAAGTCTCCCGTTTCTTTGATACCCATTTTTCCCGTTACCGAATTTTTGATCTCTTCTGTTGTTTCTTTACTAAAAATGATTGTCGATTTATTAAGGTTGATAGCCTGTCCAGATCCTTCGCAGTATATATCCAGACATTTTTTAAAAGAATCAATATCAGAATTGTCTAAGTCTAAAAAGAAAAGAGAGTCATCTGCAAATAAAAGATGAGAGATAATAGGGCAGTTTCTATTAATCCTTATACCATTGAAAAAATTATTATTGACGAAATGGTCCACCATACTAATTAGAGATTCAGTCATAATAGAGAAAAGGAAAGGTGAAAGAGGGTCCCCTTGCCTGAGTCCTCTACCTGGTTTAAAATTTTCAAGTCTTTCTCCATTGATGTTGATATTGAAAGACACAGAGGTAATGCAATTCCTTATCCAATCTATCCATTTGTTACAAAACCCTAATTTACTCAAAACTTTAAATAAGAAATGCCATCTTACCTGATCATAAGCTTTTGCCATATCTATTTTTATTGCCGCCAAATTTTTCTTGTCTTTCCTCTTCCTGCTCATAAAAAAGGAGATTTCTTGTGCAATAAGTATGTTGTCCTGTATGGCCCTACCTTTGATGAAAGCTGATTGTGTGGGTGAGATAATTTTGTCCATGATTTCCCTTAATCGGTTGGAGAGAATCTTTGTAATAATTTTATAAATAAAGTTGACGCATGAAATAGGTCTAAAGTCTCCTAGATTCTCTTGTATATTTCCTTTTGGGATCAGTGTGATAAGTGTATCGTTAATAGTTTCCACAGACCGATTGTTTTCAAAAAAATCCATAACCACTTGTGTCACATCATTTTTAATAATTTCCCAGAATTCTTTATAAAACTTACCATTCAACCCATCCGGTCCTGGTGCTTTTGCTGCTGATAAGTCCTTAACGGCTCTTTCTATTTCTTCAGTATTTGGTTTTTTTGTTAACTCTTTATTCATATCCTCCGTGATACGTGGTGAAATATATTCAATTGCTCTATTCATTGCTTCTTCTTCACCCCCTTTTTCTTTAAAAAGGTTTTTATAAAAATCTTGGAAGTTCTCTTTGATATTCTCGGAGTCATCTGTCCAATTGCCTTCCAAGTCTTTAATTCTATTTATTCTATTAAGTTTCCTTCTCTTAATAGTAGCTAAATGAAAATATTTAGTATTCTTATCACCATATGTGAGCCAATTAAGTCTAGCTCTATCACACCAGTATTTCTCTTCTCTCTCATACTCTTTTTTTATATTTTCTTTGATAGTTATTTCTTCATTAGTAGTATCTTTATCTATAATGTTATTAAGCTTGATCAGTTTATCTTGAAGTTTTTTAATGGTTATTTCGTGATTTTTAAAGTTTTCCCTACTCCAAGAGCTAAGTTTTTTTTTTGTATACTCCCGTTTCTTAATGAAATTTGGTAGGGGGCTATTATAAATAGGGATAGGCCAACTCTCTTCAATTATTTTTTTGCAATTCTCATCTTCAAGCCATCTAGTCTCAAATTTAAAATGTTTTTCCTTTATTTTTAAATTGAAATCGAAATAAAGGATTAAAGGAGAGTGGTCCGACCCTATAGCTGGTGGGATGTGTATAAGTGATCTTGGGAAGCGTTCCATCCATTCGTAGGTAGCAAGACCCCTATCGATTCTTGTCTTGACATTCTTTTCACCAACCATCCTGTTGGACCACGTAAAAAAACACCCATTAGAATTAATCTCTGCAAGAGAGTTACAACAAGTAAAATCGATGAAAGCATTAATATGGTCCATATTAGCCCTATTCTTGCTATTTTTTTCCGTAATGTTGAGAATTTCATTGAAGTCTCCAATAATTGTCCACGGTTCTGTGAAGCTTTCGCCCCATTTTGTTATTTCTTTCCATGTTTCTAATCTTTGTTTAAAGTCATTGGGAGCATGAATAAAAACGATATAATAACTAAAAGAAAGTTCATTAATACGGGTAATAATAAAGGAGTTACAACTAAAGATAATATTAAGATGCACGAAAGAGTGCCACAAAACCAGGAACCCTCCTGAATGATAAGCATTTCCAGTGGGTTCCACAAAAAACGAGTTATCAAAACCAAACCGAGCCAGAACATCTTGAGAGTCCACTTCTCTCAACATCGTCTCACAAAATGCCACCACACTAGGTCTAAATTGAGCCACCAACGAGCTAGCTTTTGTTAATGTTAAGGGCGCTCGTAAACCCTGAACATTCCAAAATAATGTCGTCACTTAATCTTTGCGGCTTTTTTGGAGTTGCCGCCTCCATTATTGTTTTCGAAAACCTCCTCTTCATCCTCAAAAGCATCAGCATACTGGAAGTTCATGTCATGGTCTTCTCCTCCACCTTCATAGTCTTTCTCAAAATAGTTCTCACTACTTTCGAAGTTCCCCTCATCCTCCTCCTCAGGTTCATATTGCGAATTCTCCTCCTCCACCTCTTTTGTAACCTTCTTCGAGCCTTTCCCTTTCTCCTTGGATGTATTGTTCCTTTCAGCTTCTTCTTTTTCATCCTCTAGGATACTGAATTGATTTTTATTCACGAAATCTTCAATTGGATCCACTACCCTTAACTTTTTGAAGTTACCTGCCATTTTCGAATTAACTTCCCCACTTCCAGTCTCAATCCTGATTCCTCTCGCTTCCCTCCTTCTTTTAATAGTTTGTTGGGAATTTGACGAAGTCTCCATGTATTGATTAGAGGTGTTGCTAGAGTTTGCCACGTATTTCCCTTTGATCTTCTTCATCTGATCTTCAAATGCTATAAGCGCAGCTCGAATGCTTCCTTCATTTCCTTCCTCATTCTCATCCGTTATTCCATGAGTTCTTTTGAAAGCTTCCATTTTCAACGAGGATTCATGTAATTCATTGCGCAGGTCATGAATTTGCTTATTCCAGCTCTCCCATTCTCGTTCCTCTGTGTCCTTGTCCTCGTCTTCTTGATGCTTCTTGCTCATTTCCCCTTCTCCACTCTTCTTTGCGTAGTTGAATTTGCTAAGAACATCCTCATCTTCTTCTCGGATCTGGATACCCTTGGTTGTATTGTTAACTCTATTACTTAAACCTGCATCTTTAATAGATTTGTCACTATAAAAATAGTTAGTAAATTCTCCATTATTTTTAATATGTAGTCCATAAATCGGGTTAAAAGGCGGAAATTTTGCCACATTATCGATGCTCCATGAGACTTTCCTGCGCTCATCGATGTCTTCCACCTGTTTAACATTCTTATTAGGACAATCTCCGTATTGATGTCCTATCCTTCCACATCTGAAGCACAATAACCCCGTATTTTCGTACTGGAACACAACCCACGCTGGGCCCTCTTCTTGGTAAAGATAAGCTCCAGGGGGTAGAGGATATTTGGTGTTGATTCTAGCCCTAAATCTTAAAATCTTAACATCGCAGTTTTGATTGTTGGGATGATCCACTGCTTCAATTCTGATAAAGCAGACCTCAAGAGCTTTTATTGTGTCTAGGTTATTTTGTTTAAATGCCAAACCTCTAACTTGGACCCAAATTGAAGAATAATCTGTCACCAAGTCATTAAAATCGACAACAAGAGGCCACATGGTCATGCTTAAGTGAAGCTTTTGATATAATCCTGGTCTCATTTCCCAAACTCTTTTGAACTCTTTCTCATTGAAAATCTCCAGCTTGAACATGTTATTTTTGACATCAGTTAATCTATAGTGCCCTTGTATTCCCCATCTGTCCTCTATAAGCTTCCTGAGTTGCACAGCATAGATGGCAGAATCTCCAATAGCCTTGATGAGAATTGCTTTTTCTTCCTTCATGCTTGCAGAAAGTCGGGCCTTAGAACCAATGTTGATAACACCCAACTTACGAGCTTTGTGGTCATTGAGAGGAATTATAGGTAAGGCGTGGTGTTCTCTTGAAGCCATGATATCACCTGGGTAACCAATAAGAGCAAATATACTAGAAAACACAGTAATTAGGAGAGAATAAAAACAGGTATAAGCGAAGAAGAAAGTTTGAAGGGTGAGAGTGTTATCTGGCGAGTAGCGAGTGTGAAAGCAAGGAGGTGATAATGAGGCTGCTCCACTCTCTCCATTGAGTATATATAGGCACCATCCTTTACCCTCCTTATGGAGTGTCTTAATCGCCCTAATGCTGGTTGAATTATCCTTCCCGAGGCTTCGGTAAATGGTGAATTCTTTCCTGTAACACTCTTTAATTATGAGAGAGTAGTAATTATTACCTAGCTCTTTGGTTGATTTTGGGAAGATCGAGGTGTAGTAGCCTCCTTTGATAGATCTATATCGGCGTGCAACTGAAACCCTTCCAAGCTCGACTCTTCGTCTCCTCCACGCAAGAATAGCTTTTGTCGCTTTTGATTTCTGCACAAAGAGAGAACCGAAATCATAACAAACATTATTTAATATTTTTATTACCTCGATGTAAGGTGGGTTTTGGTCTGCAGCACACAAGATCTCGAGAAGTTCAAGCGACGCCTTCGTCACTTCTTGACCTCCCCCATCATTAATTCCACTTCCCCATCTTTGTCTGTACCATTTTCCTATTTTAATAGCTTTCCTAATTATCGAATTAGGTTTGTTCTTCCCAAAATCCGAAAAGGTGGAAACCCTTTGTAGCCCTAATAGTCCATCTGACGAAATCCCCATTCCAAGATGAGGAAAGAGATACGTGAAGCAAGAAGCAAGAAACCACTCACGAGATCACCACTCCGAGGCGATGATTATCACGAGCAGATTTGATATTTTCGACTGAAAATCGTACCCTATGAGTAGAGAGAGGAGAGAGCGTATTTTTTAGAGAGAGAAGTTACTTTTATCTGGACCATTCGGCCGCCGCATTATTGCATGGAAGTATTTTCCCGACTTGAGATGTTCCTTTGTGAACTGGTTACATAATCAGATCGCAGATGTAGGGCTTTTTTTCGGTAGAATTGTTTTTTTTTTATAGTCAAATGTCATAAAAAAAATACTAATATTGGTACGAAATGGTAAAGGGTTAAAAATGATTTCCCACTTATAAAATTCGTAAATCATGATTTAGTCATTCATAGATTTTAAATAGATAAATTAGTCCCTATTTTTTAATAATCAACTATTAAATCAAAGTAAGTTACAATTTTATCCTTTATAATTTAATTAAATAGTATAAACTTGTAAAGAAAAATAAATATAGAGCAAAATTAAAAAAACATTTCTACTAATTATGTTATAAGTTACAATTTTTAAGCATATTATATAGTTAAAATAGATTAAGGATCCAAATCTTTTATTTTTATTTTGGTCAAATCTCTCTTGATCTAAACAATACAATTCTTCTATTTTAACCGAAAATGGACACTTTTATTTTTAAATTAATTACACAATACTAGCAAGATTTTTTTTGCAATGGGAATGTCATATGCTAGTAGCTTCCATATTTGCTTATCATATTAATTAATTTCATCGTGTTGTTGAAATTAAAATTTATTTGTGTGAGCTACTTTATATTGCAGATTGTATTGGTAGTTGTGAGTGTGAATTCCGTGCTCGACCATGATAGAAAGACCAAAAAGCTCTCGATTATGGTGAAGGCTTGATGATATGATGCAAATAAAGTTCAATCAAGAAGGTTTAATCAAAACATGGTATTGTGCTAACATGAAAAATCAATGTTCCGCAATCACATAAGGCTTTACTCACTTGTATTCAGGATTTAAAGAACGTTTTGTTAAATAGCAAGTTTAAATCTCTTGTAGTGGATACGTTTTGTTCTCGAATAGAGAATCTTCTTCGGTAAACATATAAAATAAGGTTTATATTTTGTGGTAATAATTTGAATTGCTAGAAAATTAGTTTTACTTATTAAAAAAGTGACATATTTTGGTGCAGGTTCAATTTTTTTACTCATTCACTAGTAAGGAGAATCTGTTTTTAGTTATGGATTATTTGAATGGTGAAGATTTATATTCTTTGCTTAGAAAAGTTGGTTGCTTAGATACAGATGTAGTGCGTGTATATGTATAAATTGGTAATAAAGCATTTAGAAGTTACACTTTTTACTCTTTTGACCTTTTGTAATGAGATTTGTGCATGTTCAGGTTCTTGCTTTGGAGTATCTTCATTGGTAATAAAGCATTTAGAAACAGCGGCGTGATTTGAAGCAGTTGGAACTTTTAGATTGTGTAAAATTTTCAACGCCTTTTTTACTTGCAATTATTACTTTTATTATCTTAGTTTTTAAGTAAAACGTAAACGCTCAAACACTTTTAGTTAGCTGCTTATAAATATTCCTTCATATATTTTGGTGGGAATTGTCCCACCAAATAATAATATAAACTTCTACATGTAATTTGGTGGCGTCTGATTCACCAAACAACATAAATTTTGATGAATAAATACAAAAGGAATTCGGTGGAAAATAACAAAATAGACTAAAATATAGTTTGGTAAGATTTGTCTAGTAAACAACATAAATTCACAAATATAATTTGGTGAGATTTTTCCCACCAAATAACGCTTAAAAATTTGGTGAGAATTTTGTTTGGTGGAAAAATTCGTTGGAAAATATTTGGTGGGGAAAAAAATCTGGCCGGAAACTTATGGTGGGAAAAATACTTGGCCGGAAAATTTGGCAAGAAAAAGTTTGGCGGGAAATTTTTTTAGGAATTTTTTGTTGGGAAATTTTTTGGGTAGGAAAGTTCAAGGGTATTATTGTCTATTATGTCATTTATATTAGGCATGACTTTTAAGGTCAATATCAACACCTACTAGGGTGATATTTGTAATTGTTTCTAGAATTAATTGTACTTAACCTTTTTTTAATTAGAAAAAATTACAATAGAATTGGCAATGAATTAAAAACAAATAATGTAGAGATTATTACCCAAGGGGTCTTGATCACACCACCCCGAGACCTAACAAAACCGGTTAGATTAACTCTTCTAACTAAAGGCCTCAACCATAAATAAACACTATGGACAAAAATTCCAATTACCTTTTTGCCCCTTTTTGTTTTTTATTTCTTATATATATTGACTTTTTTACCATTTATTCTAAACCCTAAAAAAATTAGTCAAACCCTTATATCTTTCTCTCTCTTCTCTCCACGCATCTTTTCCCTCTTCTTGTTACTCAGCTTTCTAATATTCTAATAGCAGCCATGGCCATGGCTGATGGTGGTGAATAATCAGAGATGGAGCTCGAAGCCTGCTGTTGTTGCTGCCGGAGTCGTTGTAATATCTCGAATGAATCTTCGCTACAACACCATGAAACACCACCGTCTTCGCCGGCCATGGAGGCTAGATCCGGCCGCCTGAGGTTGCAGCCACGAAGCCGTTCCGGCCACAAATCTATTTTTTTTGTCTTATATACACTAGAAGGGTAGTAATGATATTTTTCAATTATGAGGCCTCTAAGTAGAAGAGAGGAATCACTTGGTTCCTATGTGGCACTAAGATGGTCCCCAAGACCTCTTGGGTAATTCACCCAATAATGTATTTCTCTATTTTAATGCCAATTTTTTTTCTCTTGTCAAACAATGCAAGATGTGTAGATATTTTTGAAGAAAAAAAAAAGTAAGAGTTTAGATCATTTCATTTTATTATTTGGGTTAAAAATTATTTTATCCCTTACAAAATTCATAAATCATGATTTAGTCCCTCATAAATTTTAAATGGATAAATTAGTCCCTATTTTTAATGGTTAACTATTTAATCAAATTAAGTTACAATTTTGCCCTTAATTATTTAATTAAATAGTACAAACTTCTAAAAGAAAATAAATATTGACCAAACTCAAAAAGATATCCTTACTAATTACGTCAAAAATTATGAATTTTGATCATACTACATGGTTAAAATAGATTATGAATACAACTTATTTATTTTGGTCGAAACTCTCATAATATAAACAATTCAATCATTCTAGTTTAACCGAAAAGGGAATATTTCATTTGTAAATTGATTAAACAATGCTAGCAAGATTTTTTATTTCATCTTTCTTTTTACATATTTTATTTATACTAAAATTTTACAGTTTAATGAATTTATTTGAATTTCTCTCCATAATTACTATTTTTGTAGATTCCCGCTTCCATTTATCTTACACTAAACTATTACATGTACACTAAAAATATATAAAATTATTAATATCCCCTAATATACTTGATTCGATGAGATATAAAATTAAGGAAACTCTCACTAGTTGCGGCCTAGATACTAACACTATATTCAACAACAAGTTAAGAAATATGTTCGATACACCTTGAAAAACCAGAATAAATACTTAAAAAATCAAAATAGCTCATCCTCCGACTTTAATTCTCGTCAAATAAACCCAACAATAACCTATTACAGATATACCAGAACGAGAAATACCCAACTTCGTCTGACAACTAACAACGACCATCGCTAACTTAACTTGAAAAAATATGGTTAATTACTTTTCCTCATCCCGAGAAGGTGGCATCTCCACTTTAACTGGACTACTAGATTCATCAATAATCCATCGTAGATGATACAACAATGACTTTATCGTCATGGTAGGGCAGGGCATATTTTCTCTGAGGGGTAAAAATTTAAAACAACAAGTAAGGTTTGCGAATGTAGTCCCGATATTTTTTTAAATGTAATTTCTAGTTTTGGAAGGCTTGGGGGAGAATATATAGACTCTGGGAAAAAGTAAATTTCTACTAATGTTTTTTTGTTACAATAATTTGCACGAAATTTCATTACATTCTAGGACTGAGGTGGGCGGCCTCACACCCCATTCGACCCCTAAGTCTGCCCCTAAATTGGGGAATTTTTAAGATCAAGATTAGTATAGAAGGATAAAGTGAGTGATGAGAAATGAATTTTTTACTTAGAGGTTATTTTATTTAATTAAATAATAACGGATAAAATAGAATGGTAAAAAAATCTTGCTAGTATTGTGTAATTAATTTAAAAATAAAAGTGTCCATTTTCGGTTAAAATAGAAGAATTGTATTGTTTAGAACAAGAGAGATTTGACCAAAATAAAAATAAAAGATTTGGATCCTTAATCTATTTTAACAATATAATCTATTTTAACAATAACAATATAATAGTCTCCTAGGCGTTCGAAGGTGGGCGACCGCCCGCCTAACGCGTAGCGCCTTTTAGAATACTGTAAAACATATGAGTGATTTTAAAAGAAAAAAAAATTCAATAAGTTTTGTTATGAAAAAAAAAAAAGTCTTAGAAATTGCAGATATAACGATTTTATACTTTTCACTAAAAAAAACATAAGCTCTACATGCTAAGTAAAAAAAAGCTATCAAACAAAACAATTCCTTGTAAAAAAGAAAAAAAAAAACAAATTAAATGTTATAGCTTTTCTTTCCCTTGAGCATCAATATTTTATTAATAAACCACCTACCTCTACGTAGTCACAGACTACCTAAGAATTTCCCATCATGAAGCTGATTGGTTCTTCTTTGTTTAGCTTCAGATCTTCTCTTTCTTCCATCAACACAATCGGTAACCCTTTTCCCCTCTTCTTTTATTCTTCAATTACATCTTTTGATGATATCAATTGTGTCGAAGATGCTCGTTTTACTGTGAATCAAATGATCCGAACGCGACCTAAGCTTACTGTTATAGATTACAATAAGCTATTGGGTACTGTTGTGAAGATAAAAAATTACGCTTATGCTCTTTCTCTATTCAGAGAAATGCGTATTTTGGGGGCTCCGGTAGATAATTACACAATGAATATAGCTATAAATTGTTACTGCTTGTTAAGAAAAAGTAATATGAGTTTTGCGGTATTAGGCGGTCTCTTTAAAAGCGGTCATGTTCCCACTGTGGTTACGTATACCACCCTGATTAAGGGCCTCTTTGGTGAATATAGAGGAGCCGAGGCTGTAGAATTGTTTGAAAGGTTAACCACAGAAAAACTTTGTGAGCCGTGTGATGAAGTTACTTTTGGGGTGGTGCTAAATGGGCTGTGTAAACTTGGACATACACTCAAGTCTCTCGAATTGCTACGTGTATTTGAAAAAAGGGAGATTTCTAAACCTGGCATCCAATCTTATAACACCATTGTTGATTGTCTATGCAAGGATCGCATGGTTGATGATGCCTTTAAACTATTTTCTGAGATGAAAGATAAGGGCATATATCCAACTGTTGTCACTTATTCTTCGTTGATCCATTCATTGTGTAAGTTTGACAGGAAGGAAGAGGCTAAAATGTTGTTGATTGAAATGTTAGATTATAAAATTCTTCCAGATGTAGTTACATTTAACATATTAGTGGATTCACATGGAAAAGAAGGTTTAGTAGAAGAAGCACAAGAATTTGTAGAAATTATGATTGAAAGAGGCCTAAAACCCGATGTTGTTACTTATACTGCATTGATAGATGCATATTGTTTAAGGGGAGAGATGGAGGAAGCTGTGGGGGTATTAAGTACCATGGAAGCTAAAGAATTAAAACCTGATATTAAAACATATAGCAGTATAATCAATGGTTTAGTGAAGAAAGGGTGGGTTGATAAAGCTTTTCAACTTTTTCAATATATTCCTTTAAAGGGACTACAACCTAATACTGTTACATACAACAGTATGATACAAGGGTTGTTTCAGAAGGGTTTATGTGTCATTGCGCAGGATTTATTCAAGAAGATGAAATCTGAGGGAGTAATTAGTCCTACCATTGTTACATATAATACAATGTTAAACGGATTGTGCAATAATAGACGTTTTACCGAGGCTTTGTCTTTATTAGTCTCCATGGAAAGTAGCAATATAACTCCTAACATTGTGACATATAATACTATTATTCATGGATTATGTAAAGATGACCAACTTGATGCTGCATTAGATGTTTTTTACAAGCTATCAAACAAAGGTTTGAAGCCTGATTTATATACTCATAATACTATTATAGGCGGACTTTGTCAAAGAGGAATATTGGAAGATGCAAAAGAGTGGCTCTCAAGTATGAAGGAACATGATTTCTCTCCAGATAGTGTGACATACAACATTATTATTCGAGGGTTTATGAAGAAAAAAGAGTATGAAGAGGCAATTGAATCAGTGAAGGAAATGAGAAAACATGGTTTCTCAGTAGATGCAGCTACTTATAGAATCATACATGAACATCCTAAGTTTCTTTATATGATTCAACAAATGTAAACTTTTAAAAATCAACAGTCCTTAGATTTACAAGTGATAGAGAGATGGTCATTAATCAGCCTAGGCTGCTCAACAAATATACTGTTGCCATTATGGATGGGTGAGGGATTCATATCAAACGTGAACAGTATGGAAAACATCGCTGTGAATTACTTGCAAGAGCTAATTGATCGTAGTCTTTTAATACGAATGCGTCATCAAAGTGTCAAGACACATGATCTTCTTCGTGATCTCCCAGTTGAAAAGGGGAGGGAAACAAGATTGTTTGATATACACAGGTGCACATTCACGGTTCAGGCGAATAGCCATTCATAATCAAACCGAGAAATTCTTTTCAGCTGGCGTTTATGGTGAAAAGTTGCGATCAAATATAGGTATTCTAAAGATTATATGTCAATTCAAGATCCTTTGTGTACTCAACCTGCAGGAGGTTTCTTTTAAGAGCTCGAAGATATTTTGTTCAATGCCTGATTCTATTGGCGGATTAATTCACCTGACGTATTTGAATATATTGGATACAAATATCAACAAACTTCCTTCTTCTATAGGTAAACTCATCAATTTGAGGTATCTCTCTGTGCACCGCTTGAAAGGGCGTTTGAATATAAGCACCCTAACAAATCTGAGATCTCTTCTTCATCTCCGTTACACTCAATGGCTGCACGTTGATACCACCAATCTACTCAATCTTCGTGAATTGTTTATTAGAGAAATTGTTTCGGTTAAAGGTAAGGCTTTCTCTCTGGATTCAGTTAGCAACTTGAAAAACCTTACAACTCTTACCCTGCTTAGTGAAAATGGTCCAAATAAACTTCCTTCACTAGAACCACTATCTTCTTGTCCACATCTCCTTCATCTGAATGCATCGGGAGAAATAGAAAGGCTACCACCGTTCAACAAATTTCCACGGTCCCTCACATATTTGACCCTAAAAAATTCAAATCTTTCGGAAGATCCCATGCCTACATTGGAAAAATTGTTGAGCTTGAGAGAACTCGTCTTAAAAAATGCTTATAATGGCAGCGACAATGGTTTTCTTCAACTCGAACATCTCACACTCGAAAGTTTATGTAAGTTGAGGAAATGGAATCTGGCGGATACAGCAATGCCTGTGATTAGGAGGTTGAGCACAACAAACTTGTACTGTGTTCCAGCGAGGTTGAAGTCAATTAATGTGTGAGATTCGAGAGTGGAGTTACAGTATTTAAGCTATCCTAGATAGCTATCTTTAAAGTTGTCTGTTTCAATTGATTGTTGTTGTACTTTTCTTTTCAACGAGGTTGCTATCTCAACTCGTCTTCTTGTATTCCGTTCTTTTATATTATATTAAAGCAAGTTTATAACTTTTTTAAAACAAAAGATAAACTACTGTAGTCCACATATTTAACTTAGAGTAAAGTCCCAAACTCGTGTAAATATTCACCAATTTTCTTGCCTGTATCGGCTGTTTCATCCCCTATTTAATTTTTTTTTTCCACGGACCGCAACTTTAGCAGAGCTTCCTCGAGCAGCAGCTATGGTGAATTTTGATGTAGCTTCTGTCCAAATATTTATTTTCCAGTATTAGATGTGGATGCTGATTTCCAACTTTCTGTACTTGTTAATTTACTTACTTTGATAAATCGTTCACTTACTTTTGCGTTACTTCATCAGAATCATTAATCTTTTGTAGTGATACAGATCTCATTTGAGTAGTATAAACCCATATCTAATAGTACAGATTTCATTCTATTTATATAAATCTAAATCATAGAGGATGATCTCTATTATAAAAATACTATTTTAGTAGTATAGATTTTCTATCTATTATAAAAATATGAATCGATTATATAAATCACAGTGCTCTAGGCGGGCAGTCGAACACCTTCGAACACCTAGGCAACTAGGCGGGCGCCTAGGCGGGCGCCTAGGCGGAGCCTAGAAGAAATCTTGCTAGGCAATTTTAATATTTATTTAAATATTTTTTTTAGGTTTATATAATTTTATAAATAAATTTATATAATCTTTTATGTTAAAAAATACTTTTTTTTAATTTGTTATATTAAAAAATAGATTATTATTTTATTTTTTAGCTTCTGCTAAAACCTTATAAGATTGCTTGGGTCATTTCTAAAAGTTACACTATCTTAATCTTATAGCGCTTAGGCAGCCACCTAAACCAATTTTTAGAACACTGATAAACCAATTTCTAATTCTATGTTGGCCGTATTAGACTTATTTTTCTAGTAGTACAAATTCGAATATACGTGTCCAAAAAGAATTCCTATTATATATATCTCAGAAGTACAGAGAAATTATTTTTTAATTACATTTTCCAGTCGATTCTTGTGGACTATGGTTTATTTAAGTACTTACCTTTTTTTTCTTTAATCTTCCTATATAGGTACATATGTAAAATGTTTTTCTCTCTCAGCCCTCCCCTCCCTCTCCCTAATTTTACACACTTTAAAAAAATAAAAACAGTTCACTTTTCACTTGAAATCATTCATCTTTTTTAACCAAAACCTTCTCAATCCTTGCGTTTCTTTGTTTTTTCACCTTCTGTCTTTGCAGTGTTTTCGTTCTCTTTCTTTAGCCCTTCCTATAACACCTTCAAAAATTCGTTTTTTTCTATGTCTTTTGCATTTATTTCTTCCTGCTCTTTATCTTCATTTAAAGCTCTCCAATCATGGTTAGTTACTCTTTGTATCTGCAACAACGAATACCTATGCTTTTAATCATCCAAATGCTAAAGATGGTGTTCACTATCTATGAAAGGTGCTAGTCACTACAAATCTGTAGAAGAGCCAAAACTCATGAATAAAGAACCTATGAGTTTTGGCTACATAAAAAGTCATATACAAAGAGTTTGGGGTCTTAAAAGGCAAGATCCAAACCGAGAAGATAGCTCACAATAAGTGTGTGCTGAAATTTGATAATGAAGAATATAAGCAAATTATTTGGAGCAAGAGACCTTGGGCACTTATGGGTAAACACTTTGCCTTAAGTGAATACAATGGTTCAGCTAAAAGGGTTACTCATACTACACTTTGGCTAAGGTTGTATGGACTTCCTGCCACTGTCCTCACTAAAGAAAGTGTAACTGAAATTATACTCCTTCTTGGTGTATATATTAATGATCACACTTTTACTAGAGTCAAGCTTGATTGGGATCATAAGAAAAGTATCTTCTCGGGGTTCCATTTTTGGGAAGATATCAACATTGCAAAATGGATAAAAATACAGATATAGAATGCTTGATCATGAAAAAGACTGTGATAATACAGAAAAAGTGATACCTAAACTTGGTGGATGGATTAAGATTTCAACTAGAGGAAACTTTAACTCCATGGAAGGAGCTTCAAGCAGATTCCTAGAAAGAAGAAGATCACCACTAAATGATGTTTATATTCTGTAGTAGAACTTTTCTTGAGCTGATTCGAAGGCTCCTTGTTCTCAGAAATTTTTACAACCTAATATCTAGCATTCAATATCGAACTGTATAACAAAAACAATAGAAATTGTGTGTTTTTGTTGATAATCTTCATACCTTTTGATGAAAATGCTTAGCCTGGATTCTTGATTCGCTTGTGTATTTCACTTTAAGGAGAATGATTATAACCCTTTCATACACTATTGATAGTAACAATAATACTTTACATCGTGTAAATACTTTAATTAAGGGATATAGATTATATGTGACTAAATTGGAATCGGTTACATACGATATTTATGGAATCTGATCTTATTGATTCATTGATGGGAGGGATAGTAATGGGATAAATATAAAATTTTGGACCTTTTAAGTAGGTAATATTTTAATAGATTCTATGGGATGGATTATTAAGTTAAGTTTTTAAGACTAATATCTCTTATAACAATACAAATTCAATAAGTGGAAGTGAAATATTCTTATGTGAAAAAACTTGTAAGCCATAAATAGTTTTTTATTCTAAGTCAGTTTTTTTAATAGTTTATGAATTTTTAAGATTACTCAATTGGTTCTTTAATTTTTTTCACCACCTGTTAGTCGAACACCCTAGTAAAAATAATCGCCTCAAAATACTGTTAACTTTGTATCAATTTTTTACCTGACTAGGGTAATTCTTACTATAAAAAATTAGATTTAATACTAAAAGTATGTCGAATCGGTTCAAAGGAAGAACGATACTATTCTAGATTTAGATGTTCAGAACATTATCCATCTAAAGGAATGTGTGATTACATCTTAGATTTATTATATAAAATGATGATTAATTTAGGTGCTTCGCCTATGAAAAATTAGAATATTATACTATCCTAAGTTTTTTTATTAGAAATATATATTATATTTATTATATATAAGATTACTGATTTATGAAAATAAACTGTAGTTAATAATACAATTATTCTTTTAAGTTATATTACTTTTATATAGGTTTTTAATAAGTTGTACAAAATTATTTTGATTTTTAATAAAATGAAGTGTTATTTTGAGAGATAGTTTAGAAATCTTTTAATTGTCTTATAAAGAAATATAATTCAAATATTTTAAAAAATATTCAAGAAATTTTTCCCTGCATTAATACTAAGTTCCCACTATTCTAATTTCTCTAGTATCATATCTAAACAAAATTTAGTTTATAAATATAATTTTTTATTAACTTTTTATATACTTATTATTATAAAAATAATATTTAATTCAAAACCTTTAAATTTCTCGAGAATGATTGTTTAGATATCATAGGGCTTTTAGCTTCCAATTCTCCCATAACTAATGATTATATTAAGAACATAGTACGTAGTATTTATTTTATTAGCGAGTCTTGTAATCCATCTTTCTCTTATGTCTCGAGAAGATGCAATGTAGTAGCAGATTGGCTAACTAAAAACTCGCCAAATGGCATATGTTTTGAGTTAGATAGAGAGTTAGTGCCCGTTTGGGATTGCTTTTCAAAATAATCACTTAAAGTGATTTTATATCCATAGCAATATTTTAGACTCTTAAAATCACTTTCAGGAAAAACACTAGATTAGTGATTATTAAAATAATCACTTAAAGTGATTTTAGATGTCAAAATATTTTTTAATATTTTTTTCAAATAATTTAATTTGAATCAAAAAGCGCTTTTAGCTCCAAAATAATCAATCCAAACGGGCTCTTAATCCCACCTAAATTAGCTGAATTAATCAAAGTTGATTCCTTAAGTGTAGGGGTAGGCTAAGTTTTGTAATAGTTATCGGTTTTTTAATAGAAAGATTTTGGAAAAAAAAAACAACAAAATCACTCTCCTCTAATTAAACAATAATCGATGCAAAGGTTACATATCAATTGTACTCATTTTTTTACTTTCTTTTGGTACAGATCATCGATTTTCATGGATAAATCGGACTATGGTCTTGATAGATAGGTTTATTAACAAGTTATTTGTTTCACAAATTTGCACTGATTACTTCAAGGTGTATAAACTTTATACTATAAGCGTGGCAAATAATTTAACCTTAAAAAATCTAGTTCAATTTCGATACAAGTGACACACAAATAACGTCAATATTTATAAAGTATGTATACCATGACCAATTACCTTGTAAGGAATTTTACTCAATCAAATGACTTTCAGGTAATAAAAAGGATCAAATACAAATTTAATAATGGAATGTTATATTTTTTATCTAGAGTAACACAAATAAATCATTTCATCACTAATAGATAAAACTAAGAGTAAATGTCTCATTTACCCCCTGAACTATACACGTCTTGACAGATTGCTCCCTAAAGAAAAAAATGCGACGTCCTTAAACTATGTTTTCGTGACTCGATGCCCCCTGTTAACGGAAACCGTTAGTTTGCGTCGTTAGTCGGTCACGTGCGCAAATTGTCGTGTACTAAGTTTTTCGTGACATTTTACCCCGTGTACTAAGTTTTTCGTGACTCGATGCCCCCTGTTAACGGAAACCGTTGGTTTTCGTCGTTAGTTGGTCACGTGCGCAAATTGTCGTGTACTAAGTTTTTCGTGACATTTTACCTCGTGTACCAAGTTTTTCGTGACTCGGTGCCTAGGGCAAATTGTTGGGATTTTGTAAGCCGGAGATACCTCTTGGTGTACAAATAATTGGTTTTTTGAGTTTGTAGATATATTTTATGATAATAAAAATATTAAGATATATACACGGACCTATATTACAATTTTTCAACAATATAGGGACTTATGCAATTTACATTAAAAAAAATAGCGTAAACCCTTAGCCCTAACGCCACTTACAAGAGAAAGTATTTGATACACTAAAGATAGTATCACATCAATAAAATCAATTATATCATAGGTATATCTTTTTATAAAATCAATCATATCATGGGTATATCTTTTTATAAAGTCAATCACAACATTGTATCTTTTCATAAAAAATGAACAAATAAAAAAAACTCTTATTGTACCGAATAATTTTCCCACTTACAAACCATCCACTCTCATTGATCATACTGTAACTAATAGTGCAGTTAAATCAAAAAAAAAAATTAATAGGGATTTATAGTAATCTTTGCATTATATAAGGACTAAAGTGCAATTAAATCAAAAAAGATATTGGCCTCCAAAAAAAATTAATATAAGGGATCTATAGTACAAATTTTGAATTAGATAGGGACTTATAGTGCAATAAATTAAAAATAAAATTTGTTCTTACTCTCTGGATAATATGGTGAGGGAACAAGAAATGTATTTCCAGGATTAGTGTGGGACCCGCTTTCACAATTATTTGCGACAGATTAAATATAACCGAATTTCCCGTTACTAGTAACATGAATTCTGCTACCGCCTATTTTAATTAAAATTAATTCAAAAGGGTAATTTCGTAAAATGTAAAAAACAATTGTCACTACTTGGTCCCTTATGTTTGTCAAAAGAAGTCTATTTTGACCCTTTTATGTCCTTAATTAATATTGTCATAATGACTTGCATCTTTAAATAGAAAAAACATTTTGAAATAAAATTAAAATGTTCGGCAATAAAATTAAAACATACTTCTTAGATTTTACATGGATTTTAATAAATTACAAATTTAAGAGAAATCTAACTTTTATTTATTGAATAAAAATAAGATGTCATGTTTAGAAGTAATTTAATATATTTTCATCACTTTATAAGTGAAATTTGTAATACTAAAGAAAAAATGTGTTATATTATTTTATTCATGTTAATTGCAAAATAACCACTACAGGTCATTATATTAATTTTATATTGAGTTATTTGCAATACAAGTCATTATCTAATATAATCACAAGTTCCTAATCTTTTCACAGTTTAGTCCTTTTTCTTGCAAGAATAAGAATCTATACTTATAGAGCTATTAATTCAATTTTTTTATCTTATATAACATAAGGACCTATTATGCAAATTAAATCAAAATTTCTAACATATTTTGCATAATATAGGGACCTATAGTGCAATTAATTAAATATATAGGGATGTTAAAATTTGAGTTTTGATGATATTTTGCATAATACTGATAGTGCAATTAACAAAATATAGGGACCTATAGTGCAATTAACGAAAATATAAGGACTTGTAGAGCAATTTTAACAAAATATACAGGGTTCAATAGTGCAATTAACGGAATATAGGGACCCCTAGTGCAATTAACCAAATATACAGAACTATAGTGCATTTAATTAAATATAGGGGCCAATAGTGCACTTAAACAAAATATAGGGACGTGTAGTGCAATTTTTACAGGATAGGAATCTGTACTGCAAATTTTACGAAATATAACAGAGTATAGTGAAAATTTACAAAATATAAGGACATGTAGTGCAAATTTTAGAAAAATATAGGGACTATCGTGCATTTTACTAAAAAAAAGGATCTACAGTGCAAATTTAAAAATTATAGGGACCTACCGTGCAAATTTAAAAATTATAGAGACCTATAGTGCAAATTTTACAATATATAAGGACATGTAGTGCAAATTTTATGAAATATAGGGAACTATAGTGCAATTAACAAAATATAAGTAACTACAGTGCAAATTTAAAAATTATAGGGACCTACCGTGCAAATTTAAAAATTATAGACCTATAGTGCAAATTTTACAATATATAAGGACATGTAATGCAAATTTTATGAAATATAGGGAACTATAGTGCAATTAACAAAATATAAGGAACTACAGTGCAAATTTTACAAAATATAAGGACTTACCGTGCAAATTTTACAAAATATAAGGTCATATAGTGAAAATTTATAAAATATAGGGATCTATAGTGCAATTAACTACATATAGGGCCCTATACTACAGAATTTGTTTGGAAAATTTCACGTGGCCCCTCCAAACTTTTCAAGAACTCTAAAAGTGAACTTTTTTTGTTTTTTATTAAAAAATAACCCTAATTTATTGAATTTAAAGTCTTGATCTTTGTTCAATATAAATTATAGGGACCATACTGCAATTAATTTAAAACAATAACTTATTTTGCATAATGTATTCAAAAATATAACTTATTTTGCATAATATAGGGATCTATAGTGCAATTTTTGCAACATATACGGACCTTTAGTGCAATTTTTTAAAAGTATAGGTATCTTTAGTGAAATTTTGCAGAACAAACCTATTGTACCATTAATTCAAAATATAACTTATTTTTTACATAGTAAATGGACCTTTAGTGCAAGTTTTGCATGACATAGAGACCTATAGAGCAATCAAATCAAAATGTAACTTATTTTGCAAAATCTAAGGACCTACAGTGCAATTTTTGCATAATAAAGACACCTTTAGCGCAATTTTTACATGTATTGTAGTTTTTGCAAAGTATAGAGACCTATAGTGCAATTAATAAGTAAAATACATGTTCAAGGAGTGATAACCATGTTACTTACAATACAAATTAGTAATTTATCAAGGACAAAACATTAATTTACATATTTACAGTTTAGTCCCTAACCTTCATAAATATAATCACAATAAGTGAAAACCGAAGGAAAGTTGCTTTGACTTTGACCACCAACATAATGATGATAGTCATGATAATCAGGCCCACCGTAAAAAGGTATATACTTTGTTAACCATCTACCGAAAGAAATTCATCATTTTTGACACAACTTATACTTTCATACGCAGAATTAATACTTAAAATAAGAGTTTAATATCTTGTCTAATACTAAAGACTTCACCCTTTTTGAAATTATTTAACTTAACACGCACGAATCTACCATTGATCAAGCTGGAAAATTGTATAAATAAGAGTTTATATGAATTCATTTTTTATATCCCAACAAATTGTAAATTAAAGACCCTTACTATGAGTGCAATTAGCTGGAACAATTTTTACTCTCGACATGAAAAGTGGTTAAAAGAGCAAATATAGTGGTGGCAACAATGTTTGCGTTTTTGCTTTTGACGTTGTCCAAGTATCTCAAGACGTGAGTAAAGAATTCCAAGAGGTGATTGAAGTTTATGCTGGAGAATAGTGTTTTTTTTAGTTCCATCTTCATTATATAACTTACACGCACGAAGATGGAAACAAGAAAAAACACTATTCACCAGCATAAACTTCAATCACCTCTTGGAATTCTTCACTCACATCTTGGGATAATTGGATGACGTCAAAAGCCATAAACGTAGTCATTGTTGCCACCACCATAATGGAGGTGGTCTGCTCCTTCAACCATTCTTCATGCCTAGCGTAAAACTCATTCCAGCTAACTTGACTCATGGTAAGTATCTTTAATTTATAATGTGTTGGGATATACAAAATGAGTCTTATTTATACAATTTTCCAGCAGCTTGAGAGACGGTAAATTCGTGCGTGTAAGTTAAATAATGCCTAAAAGGGTGAACTCTTTAGTATTAGACAAGATAATAAACTCTTATATTAAGTATTATCCAACTTGACAGATTGTTAATTGTGCGTGTGAGAGTATAATTTATACCAAAAAGGATGAAGTATTTATATTATACGAGATATATAATAGTGTTTTATCAATGTTAAGATGAAAAATTTGAAATTTTCACTCTACTAAATTTCTTTGAAATATAAAGCTATTTTTTAAAATTAAATTTGAAGTCAAAATCAAAAAATATTTTTTCCAAACCATGAAAAATATTTTGGCCATCTTCCAACTAAGTGCCCGTTTGGAAGTGTTGTGCTTAGCATTTTAAGAGTTTTTTTGACTTTGAAAAACACTTTTACGAAAAGCACCAAACAGCAAACAGCTGCTTCTTGAAAAAAGCCCTTAAAATAATTTTTGATTTCAGAATATTTTTAAAGTTTGAATTTTATTCTAAAAGCGTTTTTTTACCCTAAAATAAGCACTTCTAAACGGTCACTAAGTTGGAAAGTTTGAGTTCTGCTTCATAAAACTTTGAAATATGGTGAAAACTACAAACTTTTGAAAATTGTCAACTTTAATAATTGTGAATTTATCTTTAATGTGAATTTGTTCCCGGAAAGGGTAAGTGTTTTATTTTATTTTATTGCAAATGAATAATCATACATTCACAAAAAAGTGTAATATTAGGAACCCATAGATCAATTAACTCTAAAAAAACTCAAAAAGATTAATGTAGGGACAAATTTTTGTATCATATAAAGACACTTAAAGTCAGTGGCGGACTTAAGGAGGATAGTATAGAGGAGTTTAATACAATATGTTACCCCCAAAATATTTTTATTGACAAATGGTTTAACAATTTTTTCTTTTGGCCATGAATAACAATTTTTTTATTCGTTAGCAACAATTTTTTAATAATTTGTTATTTTGATCGATGACTAACAACAATTTCTTTATTGGCCGATGGCTAACATTTCTTTTTGATAGATGAACAATTTAATTCTACATTAAACAAATATACTTAATTTCACCAGAGGTACCTACATTATGCAAAAGTTGCATAACATGTCTGTATATCTTGAAAAGTTGCTCTATATATCCCTATATTATTTGAATTAGGGGGTGTAAAGGTTAAAAACCCGCTCAAACCGGCCATCGCAACCAAAAATCTATGGATTTTTACTTTAATTTTGGATTTAATTTTACAAAATATATAAAAAAAATCATTTGTCATGGATTTCTTTTGTTAAAACCCTAACCAATTTGAAGACTAAAATCTCTTTTTCTTCCGTTAAAATCTCAGTGCACAACAGGTCCTATATCTTGCAATAGTTTTACAACTTATTCCTATATTATGCAAAATTATGCCACATGTCTCTATAATTTGCAGATTTGCAACATAGGTCCCTATGATATGCAAATATTTTTTTTCCTATACCCCACATTCCCGCAAAAGTTGAAAAGGTAGCAAAACAAATAAAACACTATTTATTTATTATTTCAACTAAAACGATATCTATTTAGTGAAATTAACCCATCTGAATACAAATATTAAAGAGTACTCTTGGACTAAAATGGACATCAACTACACTATCTTACTTAATCACCAAAATCTAAACTTACTTAGTTATCTAATCGTAAATTCACATTTTCCCAGCTAAAATTCTATAGAAAACATTAAATCCTTACTTCATCAAATCACTCAATTGTAATTAAGTCTAGCTAAACAAAATTAAAATATTTAATTTTCAATATCTAACTAACAAAATTTTTAAGCACAACTTTTTAACCTATAAAAGTTCACTATAATCTTAATAATTTACATCTCCTCCCCGTATACGCTATTCTCAGCGCATCAGTACTCATACGGTCATAAAACGGCCATTGTAGGATTTGAATAAAATATAATAAACAATTATTTAAATCAGATAATTCTGAAAAATTGTAAAAGTAATGAGATTAAGTTAAAATTAATTCTATTTTTAAGAGTTTCAATGCTAAATATTAATTTTTTTACCTTAACTTTGGGATTTTCAGCTGAATGATGATGGTGGAGAATGGTCTCCGATGGCGGCGGTTTGGCAAGAGATGAGAGAAACAATCCGCGACAGAAGGTAAGAGAAGCTGCGCTATGAGATAAAAATGATTAACGTTATTGTCTTGTCTTAAAGACTTTTCAACCAAGCATTCTGTTATTATGGTTTGGTTTAAAGTTGGGCTTATAGATATTTGGGCCTTGTTTTGGGCTATAATCAAAAAAATGAGGTTTAGGTTTTTGTTCCAATGCCCGTGTGAAGAGATGGGTTTTATGTTTAATTGTTTTTCAACGTCTACTTTTTTATTTTATTTAAAAATTTATTGTTTTTTTTTTTGGACGGGTACATATATTACAGAAGATCCCGGGACCATAAAATTAACCAATGCCTAGCTTCGAGAACCTATTAGTGAAACCGTCAAGAGACAAATATCCGTCAGTTGCCCTGTGCCTCGCTGCTTTTGCTAGATGATCAGCGCCTGCATTAAACCTGCGGGGAATGTGTTTGAAGAAAACTGGGCCCGATTCCCCAACTAGTTTGTGAATATGTCTGATGAAAGGTCGAAGATCCCATCTAGCTGCCTTAAAATTTATTGTTTTCTTTTGTATAATTTTAATGTAAAAAAATTATAATATTTTTAATTTTTTTTTGTTACATATGAGAGCCACTTTGGACTCGGAGTCATAGACTCGGTTCGAACCTGCCCCACTAGATTGGAAGACCAAGGCTCTGGCCAGTGAGCTAATCCCAACTAGTTATATTTTTAATATTTTTGTAAAAGCTAATGAATAAACTTCACTCTCTTTGTAAAAAAGACTCTTATATTCAACCTAATCAAGTTAAAAAATTTAAATAAATATTCTAAATTTTATAGTTTAAAATAATTTAAAGTATTAGGGACAAATGTTGTATAACAACTTCTTTTAGATCTGTAGGCACATCTTGCCATGACTTAAAACATTGTGGTGTTCTCTCCCTGACAGTGATCCCGATCACTTGAGAAATGTATTTTCCGTAATCACCCGTTAGATTCCAGGTGTCATCCAAATTAAAAAAAATTTACAGGTAAAGGATAACCGACTTACCTTAATGCATGTAGTTTTTAGTGATATCCACCCCTTCGGTTTTCTATTTGATTTTTCTGTTTTAATCACATTTAATTAATATTATTTTTTTATAAATAATTATGCAATGAAAATTGTATACCCCGTTGAATGTTACAGTTTGCCAAGTCGAGATTTGGATTACATGATGGATCATGTCCCTCGTCCCTACCCCCCACACATTCCCACCCCCCGTGATTTCTTAACATTACATCAGCAATCTAGTTTGCAATCCTAAATTTGTAATAAAAATAAATAAAAAATATAATAGAAAAGAATAACATAATTAAAATTAAATCATTACAGTATATTGAGAAATAAATAAATATTACATATAAATAACTATCCTACTAAATATTACAAGCAATGAATTAATTAAAAAATATTGCATCGCCAAATTAAATTAATATAAAAAAGAGATAATTTCTAATTAATAATGAATCCTCAGATTCAATTCTCCAAAAAAATGAGGAAAGTCAATCCTACTTGCTCATAGATTAAAGTGTTAATTCTCAATTAAGCACTTTGTCATATTTACCTTCCACTATTACCTTTAGAGTAGTTTTAATTTTAATTTTTAATTTTTATTATATAATATTCATAATATATTATTATTATTTTTTTTTTTTATTCTAAAAAAATTTGGCCACGGCCACCGACCACCACTATCACCTCATCTATTTATTACCAAGTACCAACTATCACCACCACCACAACCACTACCATTACCTTCGCCCATAACCACCACTGTCTCATGCATCCACCACCACCACCACATGCATCCACCACCACCATAACCACATGAATCCACTACCACTTCCATCACCACTACCACCTCATACATCCAACACCACCACCACCTTATGCATCCACCACCACACCACTTCATGCAACCACCACCACCACCTATTACATCCACCACCATAACCACATGCATCCACCACCATGGGCGGATCTATGTAAGGCCTAAGGGGGCTCAAGCCTCCCCTGAACTTGTAAAATTTATGATACGTTATTGTAATTTTGTGTCGAAAAATAATTAGCCCCCTCTGAACATTTATATAAAAGGTGAATGCACTAAGTAACATATAAGTGATTGTGTCATAGTGGTTTAGTATTTTTACATATTAGAATACAACGTTGAGGTTGGGGGTTTAAATCATAGCATTTACTTTATTTTTTCCCCCAAATATACCTCTATTAGAAATTTATTTCCAATACAAATTTTGAATTTGATGATAGTATTACTTAGTAATTTATAAATGATTTATTTCTCATATTTATAAATTAGAATATTTAAATAATATATGGTATAATGATGCCTTTCATTTTTTTAAGCCTCTAATTTTCTTATTTAGAGATAAATGCCTCATAGAACAATTATTTATAGAAAACATCCCCTTTATATTTTTTATACCTATACTATCCTTATTATTAAATATATTATTTTATTTTTAATACAATATTTATTTTTAATACAATATTTATTTTTAAATCTTAAGCAAATAATAGGGTATTTCCACCACCACCACCACCACCACCACCACCACCATCACCGCCTCCACCATCATAACCACCACCACCACCACTACAACCACCACAACCATCACCACCTCCACCACCACCACCTCCACCACCACCACCACCACCACCTACTACTAATTTCATCACACGCGCGCGTCCGTGAAATTTTTTTAAAATCGCCATAACTAATTCAAAAAAAATCAAAAAAATCGAAAAAAATCATATTTGGATAAATCAAATTAATATTTACGTCTATGATTTTTTTCGGAATTTTCTGAATTTTTTGATTTTTTTGATTTTTTTTTAAATTTTTTAATTCGCAGAACATGGAATTCCATGTTTAACAGTGAATTTCGTGTCTGCGGAAAACAAATTCCTTATATCAAAACATGGAATTCCATGTTTCCGTGTTTTAAACATGGAATTCCATGTTTAAAACATGGAATTCCATTTTCTGCGAATTAAAAAATTCAAAAAAATTCAAAAAATCAAAAAATTCAAAAAATTCTGAAAAAAATCATAGACGTAAATATTAATTTGCTTTATCCAAATATATAATTTTTTTATTTTTTTGATTTTTTTAGAATTAGTTATGACGATTTTAAAAAAATTTCACGGACGCGCGCGTGTGATTATTAGTTTTTGTTTTGTTTTTTTTCTACTTTCTTTTTTTTAATTGTTAATTATAAGGGTAGTTTGGGATGAGGCATTTTTCTATAAAAAATCTTATTCTAGGCACCTTTTTTTAAATAAGTTTTTTAATAGGCATTAATCTCTAATTGGCTCTTTATAAATTAAAATATTTAAATAATATATGGTATATTAATATAATAGTAATGATACTATATAAATTTAGTGTATATAATGGTGTTGGTTTACATATTTTTTGGGTAGTTAGGAACAGGTAAATTCATCAATTTAAGAGACGATGAACGTAATGGTGTTAGATTATCATATTTGCATTTTAACCTTTCTCGTTATGTGTTTATCTATCTTATTTTTACTTTAAAAAAATTTCAAAAAGGGTTGATCCCCGAACTTCTATATATTTCAAGCCCCCCCCCCTCAATTTAGCTTCTGGATCCGCCCTGTCCACCACCACATCCTCCACCACCACCATCTTCATTATTCTCCGTCGATTACCACCACCGCCAAATAGTTCTGACACCGTCGTCACAACTAATCACCACTAACTAATTTCATCACATGTGCGCGTCCGTGAAATTTTAAGAAAATCATAACTATTCTAAAAAATAAGAAATATAAAAAATATGTATTTTTGCACGAGATAAAATAATATTTACGTCTATGAATATTTTTTTATTTTTTTGATTTTTTGATTTTTTTTATTTTTTTATTTCGATATTTCGTTTTATGTGTTGCTATAATGCACGAAAAATAGATTGGTAATACCACCACACGCGCGCGTCCGTGATTTTTAAAAAAAATATATACTTAATTCCAAAAAATCAGAAATATTGAAAAATTGCATTTTTTGACGGGGCAAGTTCATATCTACATCATCTATTATTTTAAAAAAAATTAAAATATCGATATTCACTTTTATGTGTTCCTACAATACACAAAAATATATTTTTGTATTCATGTAACACACAAAATCATAAAATCAATCTAAAGCATTCACTTCTTTAAAAAAATCATTTTTTCTCTTTATTAATCGCATTTACCCTACTCCCGCATCCTCTATCCCACCCCCATTGATCTTAATGTTGACTTTAAGCCTTCCCCGATGGCTGATTCTCCTATGGTGGGTCCTAATCGTAAATCTCCCTCGTCTGATTCTTCGGAACCTACAGTTTCCCCTAGTACGTATCTTGTTCCAGATACCCCCCCAGAATGATAACAATCCTTCTTTCACTGAAGTTCCTTTTTCAATTGAGCATCTGGTGGAAGAAAGTGTGGGCCCTAATGCTAAGAAGCGAAAGCTTACTCATGCTGAAATGGTTGGTTTCAGTGAGATGGATGAGAATTTGGTCGAGGTTCCTTTGTTGGATATTGCGATAAGTATTAACCCCTTAGACGTTATTGCTCCTATTGATGTGGGGGTTGCCCTGAGCAACCCACACAAGAGCCATGAGTAAAGTATTTTGGAACTATCACGGGACGGGGTCCCTCTCGACAGTCCAAGACCTTAGAGACATCATTTCTAATGAACAACCCCGAATCGTTGGTCTATATGAGACAAAGACTAAGTAGAAAAATATCTGTTGTTTGTAAAAAATCTTAAAATAAAACTGATGTAGAGTGTTGATCCGGTTGGTATTTCAGGAGGCTTGGCTATTTTTGGTACTGATGATTGCCACACTGAGGTAATATCTTCATCTCTTTCCCATATTTATGATTCTACTTGTTCAGATTCTGGGGTAAATTTCTTTATTCATTACATTTATGCCCTTCCTAATAAGGATAGAAAAAAGTTGTTATGGGATTTTATTGAAAAAACTACTAAGGATGACCCTCCATCCCCTAATCTTTTTATAGGAGACTTTAACAATATTCGTAATACCCAAGAAAAAATAGGGAGTTAGATAAGAGTCTTTCTGAAATGAGAATTTTTAACAATAACATTATCCTTAATGAATTATCTAAAATCCCCTCCAATGGGTGTTCTTTTAATTGGAGAAATAATAAGAATGGTGATAGCCTTATTTTACAAAAATGTGATAGGGGTCTTTGCTCTGCTAGTTGGTCTAATTTGTTCCCAGATGCTTGGATTCATAATTACACACCTATTGGTTCTGAACATTCCCCAATGATCCTGCACCTAGATGATCCCCCCTATTACTACTAAATCCCCCTTCAAACTTGATCCCTCTTGGATGGACATCGAATAACGCTGTTAAAGGGTGTCTCCTTAACTCTCGAAACTTTGGTGGTCCCCATTCTGTTAGGTTTCCTAAAAGATTGATAATATGTAAGAAAACCATCTTTAGCAGGAAGAAAGTTAATCTTAGGAACAATGTTACAATGATTAATTTTCTTTCCAAAAAACTTGAATCCTTTATGTCTAGTTCTCCTAGTGGTCTGAGTCGACCTTTAGAGGAACACATTTTCTCAATCTATAAGGAAATTTAGTACTATTGGTCACTTGAAGAGAAATATTGGGCTACTCATTCGCGTGTGATATGGCTGAAACTTGAACATAGAAACTCCAAATTTTTCCATTTCTCTACTAGAATTAGGCGTGCTTCCAACATGATGGTTTCCTTGTTGAGGGAGGTAAACTCTTGGACTTCAGGTCATGTTGAACTCAAAATCCCATGTTCTTGACTCCTTATAATATCTTTATTTTGATACTGGTGCGAGGGCTATTGATCCTATCATTAGAGACGTTATGCCTCTAGTTGATGTAGATCAGAACTCTTCGATTATGGCCCCTATCTCTTTGGAGGAACTTAATAATGTCGCCTGGATGTTGGGAGTCTCTAAAGCTCCAAGCCCTAATGGCTTCCCTGGAGTCTTCTTCCGTAAATTCTGGGACCTTATTAAAGATGATATCTATGCTATCTGTAATGGGGTTTTGCAGGGGCATATTCGTCTGAGTAGCTTAAATTAACGTTATTCTTATCCTTAAACGCAAAAATCCCCATAAAATTGGCCAGTTTAGACCCATTTTTTGTACTACTTTTGTCTACAAAATCTTATCTTAAGTTGTGGTCATAAGACTCACATCTATTATCCCTGCCATTATCTCTCCTTGTCAATCTATATTTATCAAAGACAAACTTATCCAAGATAATATCATCATAGTCCAGATTTTATGAAAGTTAATACATTTTTTAAATTATCATTTGGTTATGGTTAAAACCTGCAAGATTGTTTAAAAAACCAAAACCAAATAATGCGGTTATGGTTTTGAAATGTAAAATCGATAGTTAAAACCGTTAGGATATAGTTTGTAATAAAATAAACAATTATGGTTATGGTTTTTTATATTTTTTCAAAGAATTGAACAGTTTCCATCCCTTCATAAGCACTGGTGTTGGAAGCCATTTTAGTAGCTATTTTTTCCTACGAGTTTCCGAGCATACAAAGTGGAAGATGTGGTGTCTAATGGAGGCTAAACGGCAAGATATTCTCCTCTGTTAGCTTATTTGTTTGCATACCTTATGGTTCTCATATCCCTATTAATGGCTTTGTTCGAAGCTCGGATTTGGTTCCATGGAAGATCCAGCAGGAACTTTCATTTTTGTGTTAATATTCAGTGATTTTTGTATAGTACTCAGTGATTTTGTGTTAGTACTCAATAATTTTGTGTAAAACTCATCAATTGTAACTTTTGTAATTTTTCAGTACTCAGTGATTTTGGTGTTAATACTCAGTGATTTGTGTTTATACTCAATAAATATGTGTTAATATTTAGAAATTTTAAATAATACTTAATGATTTTGCCGAGTACTCAATGACTTTGTTAAGCACACTCATTTACTTTGTTGTGTATATTGATTTTGTTGAGCACACGTTTTTTGTTGAGTCTAGTGATTTTGTTGAGTATACTCACTGAATCTAATAAATAGTCAGTATATTACTGAATTTGGTTGATTAGTCTTAACACGTTTTTTGCTGAATACTCAGTGATTTTTGCTTAGTACTCAGTAATTTTGCTTAGTCCTAACATGTTAAATGCTAAGTACTCAGTGATTTTGCTGAGTACCTAATTCATTAGTGAGTATTAACACAATATTACTGAGTATTCACACAAAATCATTGAGTATTAATACAAAATTACTGAGTATTTAAAAATCATAAAATTATAGTTGATTAATGAGTATTAACGCAAAATCACCGAGTATTAACCTAAAATCATTGAGTATTCTCTATCAAATTCACAAAACTTCTTCGTTGTACCAGGAACTCGCCCTCGAACGGAAGATAACATATCGATGGTGACTATTAAACCGCAAAACTCTGATCTGCCATAGATCTACTTGTGAAACCTCTATTGAAACTTCAAACACGATGCTCCTACTTTCCGCTAAGAATTAAGGTTGTTCCACTATTTTGCCGTTGTGAGTGTTGCTAGAGAGAAAAGAGGAGAGTGAAATTTGCTGAGTGCCAGAGTTTGTCTTTCAGAATACTGAAAGAAGGGTGCAAGCAGAAAAATAGAAGTGGAAGTGAAGGCTAGGAAATGAAGGTGAAAATGAACTATTGTCCCTTTATATTTGAACCAATGATCTCGCCGTATGAAAGAACTTCAGGGGTATTTTTGTACAATAAGATTTCAAGGGCTTCTTTAAAGAAAAATAAAACCACATCTTCCCTATTGTCCACAAAATGGTCTCCAAGACTCCATATGTCAATCATCCTTTACTTAATTCAAGATACACTAACATTTTGGTGGTATATAATGTTTGATAATATATTTCACTATTCTAAATAAAAATGAATTATGATTGTTTTATATTAAAATTATATTATTCATGTTGAATTGCTCTATTTTCAGTTTTATCCTAAATGAATGTATTACTAAATTTATATCTTAATCACTTCTAAGTAAACTCTGGCACATTGTTGAATTTAGTTGAAAATTGGTAAGGTGAAACACTATTGCCATCTATTGTTTAGCAACCCATTAATTGGATCTGATTGGATCCATATACTAAAACAAAACATTTTCCAATAACAAATTGATAAGAATTTTTCAATAAACTCTGGCATTTTTCCGTGTCACCCACTAAATCTATGGACACGAGGATTCACTTGAAGTGAGTCAAGTAGAGGTAAAAAACTCATTGTAAACAGTTTCCTCGTTGGTTCATGGGCAAGGTATACACCTTTGCAATTTAAAATACAATTACAGCGATATATTGTACAATAAATGTTTTCTCCAATCACAGATGTATCAAATGTAAAAAGGTCAGGGATCTAGTAGTTACCAATAAAATTATTACTTTAGCAAACATGTTCAAATGTAGCGTATAGAGATATGATTTGTGTGTTATCAATCGGGTCAAATGGGTTTCCCGTGAGAAAGGTAAAATGTGAGTCACCCTAGAATGTGGTGTTTGCATTTTTGTCGATGGTATCGTGAGCTAATTAATATCATCTAGGTCAAGTCCGATAGCATTTGTTTAAGTGCAACTGGTATAACACCGACAAGAAAAATAGAAGAAAGAAGTATGAAGACGGTGTGACCAAAACTGACACAATTACATTCGATCACAAATAAGACCCATACATCCTAGTCACTCAAGCAAAAATGGTCTTTTATGTTGATGAATTAGTGCATGGTAAATGTTCTCATCATAACACGTAGAAAGATGTCTAGGAAGTGAATGACCAGCACAAGTGGAATGTAGATCTATAGGGTGCAAAATATTTAGTGATTGTCACAAATCAAATACACATTCCTACTATGCATACAACCATGGACACGCGCGACTCTCGATTACGTCTTACTAGTGGAGAAGGGCATTGAAGTTGATCAAGACAACACGATCAGACCCTCAAATATGATGATAAACTACCCAACGATCCATGTGATGAGTACACAAATGATAATGAAGATCGAGAGTAATGAGTATACATACATTTATACGAAAATGGATACGGAACACACTTATCCTTAAAATGTAAGTTTACCAATATCAATTTTACAACCTTATATTTTTTCTAAGCATTAACTAACTTATTTACATTTCTTTGTTGGCAGATGAGTACGAAGATAATTATGAAGATCTAGAGTAGTGAGTATTCGTTAATGAATACGAAACAAACTAATACTTACAATGTAAGTTTTTACCAATATCAGTTTTACAACCTTATATTTTTTTAAGCATTAACTAACTAATATACATTCCTTTGTTGAATTTGTCTCATTTGAGACAGACGCTAAATAGCAAATCGATTAACATACCCATTGTGAAGTTGCTAAATGCCGTAATTGATGTTATTATTTGTTTAAATTTTGACCAATAACAATTCGATTTTAATTATTAATACCTCGGTTTAGATTGTAATAATTCGGTAAAAAAATCTTGTATTATTGTCAAGTAGTCTTTGCTGTAGATATCGCCGCCTAGGCGTCAACTCCTCCCTCAACCGCTTACGCCTAGTATAAATGCTAGGCATTTTTGCCCAACGCCTTAGTCGCCGTGGAAGAGGCGCCTAGCCCGCCTAAGCACCGATTAATGGCAAAAACTTGCCGCCTAGGCCCTCCATTAAATTTATTTTACTCAAAAAAATTCTTGAATTGATATTATAACTCTAATTTTAGTATTTTTCATATTCAATATAGTGGTGTTAGATGAATTTTATGACTTAAATAGATAAACTTATCATAATTATACACGCGTATTACTAAATATATAAAATTACATAGCAGGATTCAAAACCGCGTAATCCCGCCTAGGCCCCGCGTAGTCCCTCCTAGGCGCTAGGCCCCAGTCGACCGCCTAGGCCGCCGAACCGAGATCTACAACATAGCAAGTAGTATGAATTATATTTGAAAATATTGTTGAATATTGGTTTATTAATGTAAATATTTTGAAACAGGTGGTAACTATAATCGGAAAAAATTCTAAATCAAATCTACATTTTAAAAAAAGGTTTTTAACGACAAATTATTGGTTGGTAATAGCCAAAATTTGTTAATTTAATTTAGTAATTTAGCGACAACCATGTCGCCACTAACTAAAAAAATATCAATGAGGACGATATGAGAGATCGTTGCTAATGATAATATACATGGCGACCATCTCTAGTGTCTAATAAAGAAAATAAATTATCACTAAATAAAAAAGTGGTCGCAAAAAGAAAATAAAAGATTCATCAATCACATAAAATGACAATCATTGATGTACGAGATATTTGACGACGGATGGTGAATATGATTCAGTGACTAAGTGTCATCTAAAGCTCAAAGGAGTCTTTAGCTATGATTTATTCGTCCTTTAACAACTATATAGGTGATTGTTAGAGGCTTGTGTTGAAGTAGTGCTATTTGTGATGAATTTAATTATAATAAAAAAGAAAATGGTGAGCCATACATGAAGAAACTCAAAGAAGAACTAAAGACAAAATATTTTTAATTTTTCAAAAATTTCATCCAAATACAAATAAAGGTTTCATATTGGTAGCCAAGGAATGCATTATTGGCATGATAACGGTTGTCAACTTGGTCTTAGCTTCTTATGAGTTGCAATTATATGCAATCAGCTTTTCTTCTAACTTCTAAGCCTCAAACATCTCCATCGACCAAATCTACATGTATATACCTAGTCACCATATGATTTTTACTCATAAAGTTTTATCATAATGATTTCTATTAGGTCATAAAAGATTTAGAACAATACTTTGTAGTTATCAGGAACGATATAAATATTCTAATTACTGAAATAAATCTTAACTTTTTTAAAAGGAAAATCGAATATTGCATTCTTTTGATAAATCTTCCATTGCATTAAAAGTCTCGTCGGCCTAAGATGGACTATTAATAAAGGTTATAAAGATTTATGTATTGAAACGGATTTGCAGGAGTTCCACGCGCTAGTGAAGGACGGTAAGTACTCAGATCATCATCTTGACCAGGACTCGAGGGAGTTCCACGCGCTAGTAAAGGATCGTGGAAACTTAAGTAGTCCCTGCATTTCAATTGTTCAGGAATGCTAGATAATACTAAATAAATATGTGAACTTTGAATTAATACATATATTCTGAAAAGCAAACTTTTGTGCAGATAGATTAGGAAAAGAAGGAGCGAATATAAATGCGCAACAAATGACCTTCGAAGACCTTCCAGAATACCAATGGACTTCTGTCTTTTTGTAATTTCACTTTTTCTTAACAGTTTTTAAGCCTCTCATGTATGAAAAAAAGAAGTCTCGTCGGCCCGCATGGAAGAAAGTCATATCTATTAAACTTGAGTTTTCAAAAACTAAATTATATAATCAAAACCGATCCTGATGTATTTAGACCCAAAGCAAATTTTACAAGGTATTTTTTATAAATATTTATTTTTTATTGATTTTTTATTTAACATCAAAATCTATTATCGATTTGAGTATTTGTTTCCTATTAATTTATTATACCAAAAACAGTCTAAAACAAACTTATTTGCCTCATAATTGGATTTAATTATATTTTTAATTAAATATTTTAATTTGAGTGTTCATTAAAAATATTATGGGTCAATTACCTATGAAGTCTTGAAGACCATCTTAGTGCTACAAAGAAACTAGTCTATTAACCACTGGGACTAGCTCAGTGGCCAGGACCCTGTCTCTCATCTAGGAGGTACAGGGTTCAAATCCCCTCAGCCGTGTTATTTCTTGAGCCCTTAAAGGGGGTAAGCAAGGGGTGCATGGTTCGAGTCTCCTCCCTGAACATGGGTAACCTAGTTCTGATTAAGTGGGAGTATGCATGAGGAGGCGTGTATATTTCCTATGGGATTAGTCGTGGTGCGCGTAAGCTGGCCCGGACACCCATACATCGAAAAAAAAAGAAACTAGTCTATTCCTCTTTCCTCCAAAGAAGTCTCTAAGATTCTCATTGTCATTATTACCCTTATAGTGCATATAAGAGAAAAAATAGATTTTTCTCTCTTCTCCATTACTATTATTCTCTCTCCTCATTTATCATTTTTTTCTCTTTCCTCCTTCATTAACTATCAATAATTTCCAACTCCGACCACAACCACCGACCACCGCCGAAAAAAGTTCTGAACATGGAGTACTGAGCATGGAAAAAATTTCTTGAGCATGGGTAACTGAGCATGGAAAAAGTTGTTGAGTATCGGAAAAAGTTGATGAGTATTTGATTTTTTTTAGTCGATTTACTGAGCATGCTCGTTTGCTCGGTAATTTTACTGAGCATGGTTGTATGAGTTGTTGAGTTTCGCAATTTACGTCGTTTATATAAAAAAACTAATTACATTGAAATAAATAAAACAAAATAATTTTATTTGAACAAAAAAAAAATGTAGGTTTATGTTCATATTGATGTAGTTGTAGGTTTATTAACACATAAGCTACAATATTGTTGTTCATTGAGTACCTTCAACAATATAAGACATCGATATAAAGGCAAACTGTTGTGCGGTAACTCAACAGATACTATTTGAGTAGTAAAATAGTAGACAACAATTGAAGTCAAATGTTAAATTGATAATCAGTAACATAATTAGATAATAAACAATGGGAATGTTTAATTTCAAATATATTAACTCAATAACCAAAAAAAGAATCAACCGTCGCCTTCAACTCCGGCGAGATCGAACGCCGCCTTCAACTCTGTCCAGATCTAGTCGGATTTTCGTGCTAGATCGGAGCTCCTAAGCAGCCATGAACAAAGCTCAAGATCCGCCACCACTAAGCTTCTTTGCTCAAGATCTGACGCCACCAAGCTTCATCTGCAAAGAGAAGACCTTGTGAACAGATCTTTGGACCTCTGCCGCCGTGAAGTCTCGAACCAACGCACCGCCATTTGCCGGAGATTCGAGCTCCGTCCATGTCTACAACACCAGCTCCGACGGATATTTGTAGCAGCACCATGCTGGTGTAGCTTCGGTTCTTGGTCTAGATTCCGACATATTAGACCACGTTTTCCAACTATTCCGTGATTGTTCATCCGTGACCTGCTTAAGAAATCACAGTTTTGAAGCTCTCGCTATTGCCGCCCTAGTGCAAGCTATTAGAGAAGTTCAAGAACCCAGAACCCTAAATGAGAGAACCGTGATAGGAGAGAGAGAAAGAAAAGGATTTTCAGGGATTTAAAAATAATATCGGAAAATAAATTAGTATATATAGGGGAAAAAACAAACAAAAATGTACAATAGTAATTTGAAAATTATGTTTTATAGTGTTAAATTTAGTTTGTGGCCTTTGGTAAGAAAATGGAAATCACCTAGTGTTGTTAGGTCTTAATGTGGCGTCTTCAAGACCTCTTGAGTAATAATCTCAAAAATTAACTATATTTGTAACTTATTTTTGGCTTTTGTTAAATACTATTTATAATGAATTTTGAATAAGATGGAAAAAAATGTTTGACAAAAAAAAATCATATATAAAAGATTCAAACTGTGTACCTCTTATGTCATTATAAAGAGTTTTATATTAATTGGATACTTACATAAGGAATTATATAATAATTATAAGGTTATTTATGTCATTATAAAAACAAACGCTTCCTTTCTTTTTTTATGACTCCAAAATGGGAGGATGTAAAGTAAGAGGTACTAGACTCGAACTCCTCCCTAAACATGGGTCACCTAGTTCTGATTTACCTGGAAATATATATGGAGAGGCGTATATATCCCTATGGGATTAGTCGAGTACGCATAAGCAAGCTCGGAACCCATGTACCAAAAAAATAAGAGGATTATAAATCTTATAATTATAGAGGTATTGGAATGAATGTTCAATCATCCATATTCCTTTCTTTTAATAAAAAATCCAGTCCAAACAATAGAAAAGATCTTTAAATCATTTCATACCTTTTCCTTTTTTTTAATAAACCGAATCCAAACATAGCATAAATACTTCATATTTCCAACTAAAAGTAACTAGTCATTCATGTTTTTTCACTGAATAAAATTATTTACATACATATGTTCAGTTTCTTAAGCAGATTCGAAAAAATATCAAAAATTTGGAAACCTGAAGTGGTCGCCTCTTTCGCATAAGACTCGAGCCAACCCTACTGGCCGTAAACTAGGGCCACTTTTGATTCTGCAATAGTTTCTTCATTAATAACCCCAGATTCTTTCATTTCCATGTAAAGATCATTTCCTTCACGAGTACGTTCACCCACTCCGCCAAATACGGATACACCCCAATGAGCTTTGGCAATATTGTTATAGCATTGTGTTCATTAACATACAAATCTTATTTTGTTCTCGTCTATTATACAATCATCATAGATGGATCTAAGAGGCTAACAGAAAGTTGCCCGATTTTCTTTTGAATTTGAAAAAAGAACAAAATAAAATATATTTTTTGCCCTTTAGACTTGTCTCGCAGGACTATTTGTAATGTATTCTTAAAAACTATCTTCTTACCCCTGGAATTTTAGTGCTCGTTAATGTTTTAAATGATTCAAAATCTAAAAAAACTCTAAAAATCTAAAAGAGAAAACTTTTTTTTCACCCGCCTACTTTCATCTCATCTTTTTTCCATACATTACCTACCACCGGGTCCACCACCATCACGTGGGCCGCTGAGCCAAGTATTTGTATCCTGCTGACCTCTACATTGATATTAAGCATAGTTGTTTAAGTTTACAAGCATAATTTTTTGTTCTAATCAAGTTTATAGATCACTTAATCCGAACCAATTTTAGTAAATCTAACATCTAAAGTCTAATATTTCAAACAAAGATCATAACTCGACAAAAGAAAAATACAAGGATCATTATAGTTTGACTAATAGATTCTCAAACTGATACATTCATTTTTATTGAAACCTTTACACTATGAACAGTAAGGGCTTAATCGCACTTGCATGTATTATATTTATACACATTACTAGTTGGACCGTGGGGAGATGTGTGGAAAAGCTATAAAATTTGGGAGATAGTTTTGATTTGTAAAAATTTATAAGTTATAATAATGTAAAATGAGTTTAATTGATTAAAAATTTATTTAATAATACTTTAGCTAGGAAAAATGGATATATTTCATTAAAAAAAGGTAACCTGCTACCTTTTTAAAATGCAAGAGATAAAAAAAATGCAAGAGATAAAAAGATATTTTAAGAAAAAATTGGTAAATAGGTCATTGAAATTAGGGATAGTAACGGTTCGATTTTTACGAAAATATCAAAAACCATAACCCTAACCGTTTATGTTATTAAAAATCAAATCTAACGGTTTAACCATCGGTTATATATTTAAAGACCATAACTCCGTATTATACGATTTTGGTTTTGTAGACGATCTTTCGATTTTTAACCATAACCAAATGATAATTTAATAAACATATTAGTTTTCATAAAATCGAACCACACGTACAAGAAAAATCTCCGAATTATATATATTATTGTGTTGGTCTTTGATAAATTGCATATTTAGTATTTGATTTTTTGTTTTAGAATATTAATATATCTAATATAACCTAAATTGTTATAGAATATGAAAATACATATGATAACAAACGGTTTATAGTTATTCGGTCTATTTTAATCTAAAACCATAATCTAACGTTTTTAACCATCGGTTACACTTTTCAAAACCATGCATAACATAACGGTTTAAACCACGATTATATAATTCGATTTTTTATCGATTCAAGTTATCATTTGTTTCGGTTTTTAACCGTAACTATTATCATCTCTAATCGAAACGCTATATTGGAAATATATTGATATTAATTTTTATTGAATAAATATTTAATGAATAGATTTTTTAATCGTAATTTATTTCTTGAATTAAAAATAACTCAAAGAACTTCACTTTGCATGTGCGTACTATAATTAAGTCTATATACTAGTATAACAAAAGCAAGCCCACAAATATGGGACCATTAAATATGTTAACGTAAACTTCATTTATAAACATCTTTATCCGACCAAAAATAAATAAAATTTATAGTCGATCTTTAGTCATTTTCTATACCTTTTAGTAGTTATGAAGCATGAGCTTTAGTTGATTGCTTCATTTTCCATGAATGAGTCTTGGACTGATACACAATATAAATGTGAAGTTGAACTAATATATTGACCAGGAGAAATATATGCACCAGGGGTATATCCAGGGAAGGGCCGTGAGTTTGCAACCCATGCATTTGGGGATCACATTCTCAAAGAACGCCTAAAGGAAAGCATAAAATTTCCATGTGGGACGAAAGAGAAGTAACATAAGATTTCTAGATAGAGAAAGAGAATGGTTAGAGAGATTATCTCCTAAAATACTCTAATTTGATTAAGAGCAGTGCCACTCTCAAAATTGTAAAAAAAAAAACTTGTAGTAGTCCATTTATCTTTTAGACCATTCTAATTTATTTTTTACTTTTAAGTTTTAACCTTATAAATTATAATTATACATGTTAAAGTCTTGTATTTTATATATGAATTTGTCTTGCTTGCTTCATTTATAATTATTTTTTGTATAATATTCGTTCATAATTATCAGTTATTTCTTTGTTGAAGGTGATAAAAGGATGAAACAAAAAAGAGTGATATATAGCATTACTCTATTTTGATTTGTACAAAAAAATTTACAATGTTTTTCACCAATGACCTCATACTAGGCCATGACAGATATTGTTTGGGATCCACATTTAACACCTAAACATGCGGCTATCGTTTGGATGGTTTTGAAAAGAAAATTACAAACAAAAGATAAAACGGTGTGCATGGAATTGGACTTGATATGTTAGATGTGTGGAGATTGTTTGCAGTTTAACCTTTAAATGTTTTAATAAGATAAATTATTATCCTTCTTTTGAATCACTTTTAAATGCATCAGTTTATAGAAAACATAAACACCAAAATCTTTTATTCATTTTCTCATTAAAATCATTTGCCTTCTTGTTATTCTTTCTACGTATTAAATATTAATCTTCTTGGTATACTAATTCTTGTCCTAGAATACTTGTTTTTAACATCTCTTTTGTAGATATATTGTTCCCCAAGCAAAGGATCATTGTATAAGGATAGTCGCAATAAGGAACAAATCGGCAACCTTGCACCCTTCAAGTCGGCATCCCGAATAAAACGTGGTTCTCGTTTTTCTTGTGAAATCATTACACCGTTTCAAGTAGTGAGATCGAGAAATCAAGAGATAATCGGTAACCTTGTTAACATTCATACCAGCATTCCAACCCAAAACGGTTACCCGTTTTAAGGCAATATACGTTATACCGTTTTATCTAAAGAGACGTCTGAATTCTAATTGTTGGGTTATTATATGCACAACAGGTAAATAGTACTACCATCCAACAAAAACAGTAGCCCTTTTTAGTACAAAACATTATACTATTTTTGGGAGAAAAGAAATCTGGATTTACAAAATAAGGGGGATTATTTTTGGCTATCTAACCCCCCCCCCCCCCCCCCTTCAAGAGAGCTTTAACTACAAATTTAACCTCTATATCTACTACACTTTGACGCATTCATTACAAGCTCACTAAATTATTTCTCAAACATTCAATAGTATCACTTTCTCACCATTATAAAAGGCTTCATTGTATAATTGATTTATTAGCTCTTTAAGAAGTGGAATCGAATTTGTAAACCATATTCAACATCTATCACACTTACTTTCCTTTTATATTAGAATCTAATCCTTGTGCTTAAGTTTAGAAGAGATGGAGAAAACGTCTTTTGTGGGAAGTGTTACTTGTGTGTAGGATTTCACAAGGGAGCTTAGACTGATTTCTCTAGTTTGAGTTTTGAAAAAATTATGAATAGTCTCATTGTTTTGGGTTTATATTTCACCTTTAAGAGATATAAAAGGTTAGTGGAATAGAAGTTCTAAAAAATATAATAGGAAGACCTTATGTAGTGGATTAGGCTGTCGGGAGTTCGATCCACTATAAATGCTCGAGTAATCTATAACCCTCTATTTACTTTGCATTTATTGTGTTGTGTTTGCGGTCTTAGGTGATTTTTTCTATCTCTTCCCCTTAGTTGTGTTTCTTGTCCTTTGATTGTTAAATTGTTTCAATCATTTATCAAATTAATATTATCTTCTAAAGTTTTTTAAATTTAGTAGTATTTCTCTTTTAAAGCCTTTTTCACTACCTCGCCCCTTCTAATTTTATCAAAGATAACTTTGAAACTAATGATGTTGTCTCCCAAGGTGTGACAAAATAACCTAGAAAATACACACTTCAAGAGAGATAACTACCACAAATGTACGGATCGTTGACAAGTAATATAAAAGTAAGTATGTAAAGAGTATCATCTACACAGGGACTACAAAGGTTGATTCTTATGTAGTGTTCTTGTAAAGTGTACTGGAATAAATTGTTCAACCAAAAAGATAAAGATAATTTTTTTTTTGTTTTATAAACTAAGATGCAATAAATAAATTAAATGACGAATGAAAATAAACTAAGGAGAAGAGATAAGAATGTAGCTCGAGAACTCGCAAGCAACCCCCACTAGTATTGATTTAAAATTGGCAATTATGCAATAGTCAAGATTATAACTTCTTCTTAACTCCCGTTAGGGTAGCTTAGGAAGCTACTTCAACAATACTAGGGGTCTCGGATGAGGTTACCCTACGCAAATATCGGTTAATAAAAGTCCCTAACCCTATTAACTATTCGGTTAGGCAAGCCCGTTAGGATTACTACCGCATATCGGACGATTACGTATCGTTTCAATAACCGACCCCCCCCCCCAAATTAGGGTGACAGTCCTAATTAATAAAGGCAAAACTATACTTGGCCAGAGTAAGGGATAGAATTTTATGGAAAATACATAAGCAAAACATAGGAAATAACAATTAGATTTAAATATGCATTATTCCAAACTCAATAAACGAAAATAAATAAATAGGGTTCATACACAATGTTGTTCTCAAGCTATGCAAATTTAGTTCATATTAAAAGCAATAAAATCGAAGGATAAAATTACAAGAACTATGTTTAGGACAAGAAACCAATACTGAATTACCCTAGGATTGATGGTGAAACGGTGTAGAATAGGCTCCAACTTCTTCTCCAAGTTTTTCTCTCTTCTCTAATCACGTCTCTTGACTTCTAAGATATAACTGAATAATAATAATCAATGACCTTTTTCTAATGATAAAACCTTATACATAGTCACAAAACCTTTTATGGGTTGTGGGCTCTTTTTAAGTGACCTAATCCCACCTAAACACATTTTTATAAAGGAGTGAACTGGTTTATACTATGACAGCTGCAAGTGTAGTAAATTCTTCAATTCAACTCCAACTCACAAACCGCCAGTTCCTACGTGCTCCTTACAAATACTATTTAGAAAATAGAGGGCTACTCCAGAATTTTCATCAATTTTGTGTGGTAACTCCAATAAGTCAATTTCTAAATCTGACTGACAACTGCATCTGTTTTCTAAAAGTGGCTTCTTGGTACTTTAACTCCTTGACATGGGTTTGAACTTCTTTTTTCAACTTCTTATCGCTGAATTGGTATATAATATCATCTAAGTACCTGAGAGTTATACATTTAACACATAAATTACGCACATATAGCTAAAAAAGTAACAATTCTCCAAAACTAGACAAGAAATGAGAAATTATCAATATATAGGGAATAATTCCTCCAATATGCATAATATTACTGTAAAATGATGTCTCGTGACTAGATTAGTCTATCACATATAGAGAGATCAAATGACCACCTATTTTTCAATTGCTTCCTTTGGAGAGATGTTTGGAATGACGTAAAATATTTGTTGAGAATTACAAAAGAGATGAACACTATCTTGATCTCTATTGAATGGTTCAAGAAGTTAAAGGAAGGGAAAAATTGAAGAAGACATGTCCGGCATATTGCTTTTGTGGCCACGATTTATCTCTTTTGGAGCGCGAGAAACGAGCTAATTATGAAATATATTACTCCGTCTCACGAGGGTATCTTTACGGAGGTAAAATTATGTATTTTTAGAATTATATTTTCATTTTACGCTATTTTTTCTTTATTGATAATAGTGAATTTATTAGATATATGCAGTAATTTTGTGGTAGTTGTGTAGTTTTGATTACTATTTTAAACTTTTAGACTTAAATAGTTGTATATCTTGTACCGTGTATCTATAAAATTGTTTACCTAATCAAAAAATAAAATAACACACATTTGGAAGAGAGAAGGGGAGGGGGTTGGGTGGAGAGTGTTTAGATTGTTGTAGTTGTCACGAAATTCATGTCAAAGCATAAATTTCTGTAAATTTTCTAAGAAAAAAACATAAGTCAACATTGTTTAACTATGTACTTATTCTAAATTTTAGTCTCATAAGAAGGAAAAATAATTGAATTTGCATCTAGTATCCGGTCTCCAAATGTTATGCAACTTCACCCCCAAAATATCTTTGGAGAAAAACACAATCCTCACCAGTTAAGAAAATATTTGTCTTCAAAAAAATTGCATACCTGATAAAAAAATGTAGTTGACGTTTGATAGAATTTCGACAAGTCTAGCCTCAGGCCCTTAATACAACTGGAAATTTGTCTTACATTAACAATGAATTCTTTGAGAGACACATTTTTTTGAGAGCCACGTGATAGGTGGTTTTTAGAAAATACCTTAATCTTCTCCACTTTTAGCCATGACAAGAGTAAATTTTTAGATCCATTCATGGCAGAAAGAACCATACTCACTTACTTTGACCTCTCAATTTTTGTAGAAAACAAAAGTACTTTATGAACCATAAGAATTTTACTTAGTTATTCTAAACTTTTTTCAAAAATTCAAACGTCAATTTTTATTACTCAATTTTATATAATTTTATTTCTAGGGACCTATAATGCACAACTATTTCGGGTAATATAGGTTTTCTTTAGATTATTGTATGAAATACAGGAATTTATAATACTATCAACTCAAGAATATTGTTATTTTACAGGGTCATGTAGCGCAACTAACTCAAAACAGAATAGGGCCACTGATTTCTAGAGCAAGGAAGGTTAACTTTTGACACTGCGGTATGCTTGAGTAACACATTTTTACGTTATGTCATTTTATAACCAAACAACACGAATATCTAACACTTTCATGCATGCATGTGTTTACGTCTAATATGAGATACTTTAGGTAGGACACATGTGGTCTAAGCCAAGGTGACAACTAACAACTAGTAGCTTTGGGAGGATAGACAAGTGACTGACTGAGTGGTTCTAATATAACTCATGACTAAGACGAATTTTTTTTTTTTTGTCATAATGACTAAGACGATTATGGACTCCAAATAAAATATGAGCCAATTGTTGATTGATGCCTATTAAAAAACTTATTTAGAAAAAGGTGCCTACAAAAAAATATTTATTGAAAACAGCCTCCTTATAATTAACAATTAAAAAATAAGAAAAAAACTAATAAACACGCGCGCGCGTCCGTGAAATTTTTTTAAAATCGTCATAACTAATTCAAAAAAAATCAAAAAAATCAAAAAAATCAAAAAAAATTATATTTGGATAAATCAAATTAATATTTACGTCTATGATTTTTTTCGGAATTTTTTGATTTTTTTTGATTTTTTTTGATTTTTTTAATTTTTTTTTTCGCAGACACGAAATTCCATGTTTAAAACATGGAATTTCATGTTTGAAACATGGAATTCCATGTTTATTTCACGGTTTAAAACATGGAATTCCATGTTTAAAACATGGAATTCCGTGTCTGCGAAAAAAAAATTAAAAAAATTCGAAAAAATTAAAAAAATTCAAAAAAAATCAAAAAAATTCATAGACGTAAATATTAATTAGATTTATTCAAAAATATTTTTTTTTTAATTTTCTGATTTTTTTTGAATTAGTTATGACGATTTTAAAAAAATTTCACGGACGCGCGCATGTGATGGAATTAATAAAGGTATAGAAAATATAAAGGGGATGTTTTCTATAAATAATTATTTCATTAGGCATTTTTTTATAAATAAGATTATTGAAGGCATAAAAAAACAATTAGAGAGTTTAAGGAGGATGTTTTCAACAATAACCCCATAAAATATATGTGGATAAGTGATAACCTCCAAAGAGAAGGATTTATATCACGGTAATCTTCTTTTTTTTTTTTTTTTATATATATGAGTGTCTGGGCCAGCTTTCGCGTAGCACGACTATTAGGAAATATACACGTCTCCTTATGCATATTTCCATTTTATCAGAACTAATGTTTATGGAAGAGATTTAAACCATGTACCTCTTACTTTACCTCTTTTAAAGGCTCAAAAAATATTAAGGTAATCTTTTGATAGAGCTTTAGGTGGCTTTTTTTTAACAAGTGCTGAATTCTGAATAGATATATAAATGTTACTGAATCTGTTAAGAGGTGTACTCTGAATATTGAAAACTGAATTAATTAATTATTATTAAATTAATTAAATTATTAAAGGATCATTGCCCAAGAAACACCTCAAGTTAAAATTAATTTCCTCTCACCTCTACCATCATTTTTTTGCTCATAAACTGTTTGGTGAATCATCTAAACACATTATATGAATATGTCATTTTACCTATTTCGACCCTTTGAATTGTTAAGTAGTAATTTGTTTGCTGATTAATTTCTGAATACTAATTTGAATAATGAATACAAATCCAAATGTGAGCAAATTAAATAAGAAAAATTGTAAAATTGACTTATTTTTTTAAAGAGTATTGTTAACCTTTTTGAAGATTTTAAATATTTTGATCACAAGGATTATAAATGAGAATAAAACACGTCTTTTTTAAATATTCAAATAACAGGATTTGGTCAATAGTCAAAGGCTTCATCGACCGCAATACATGAACTGTATTTATCGCACGTGAGAGTTGTTAGTGAGATTCTCGATACGTTTTTTGCCTATTTTATTGAAGATAAATTCAAAAATAAATTGTTCAAAAAAAATTGTCTAGTCTTGCATAATTGTTTAGCAAATTCGTCAAATTTGATTAAGTTATCCAACAAATATAAAAAACATGAATAAAAACAAGCTAGCAAAATCATTTTCTGGTTATTTGCCATCAGTTGGATCAAAATTTCTTCACGCAAATTTGTCATGAATTATTGATCTTCTACACTCCCACGTGCCTTGTTCGGTCTCGAATCCGACTCCATTATCATCTTGTGTAGTTTCATTGGAAAATACCATGTCAGGTTGATCATATTGAGCAAATAATTCATTACTTAGGTTGTTCTTGCGTATAAATTTATTAACTGAGAAACACGCGATAACTATGTCCCTTTACACTTCTAGAAAAAAGGGAGCCATTCTCTTCAAAATTGGAAAATGTGCTTTCAACACACCAAAAGCACGTTCGATTACACATCAAAGTTTGGCATGCGCATGATTGAACTTTTCCTCCTTGATTATTGCATGTCGATGCCGATAATCTTCCAACCATATCTCACATTGCGATATGGCGCCATAAATCCTCAAGTGTGGGAATACCCAGCATCACATAGGTAGTACTTGTCTACACACATATTACAATATTAAATATTGCTAAAAGTTATACAAAATAATATAGTATTTTAGAATTTGAAGTAAACCTGAGAAGGTATAGGAAAGCCTGTATTTGGGTCAGCTACAACCTCGGTCAACACCTTAGAATGATGTGCTACCCCTTCCCAACCAGCTAGAACAAAAGTAAAATCATGTTAAAGTCACATATTGCTAAAACATTTTGGTAACATTCACCTTTCCTCTTTCTCTATACATTGTTTGTTTATTAATGGGAACAGAAGCAGATATCAAAGCTCTGTCAAGTGCACCAATAGCGCCCTACCTGAAATATGAGTTCACAAAGATAAGATGATTATTTAAAGAAATAGAAGCGTCAAAATCACAATATAACATAGCTACATATACCTTGAAAACTCGTCGTAGTCTAGCATTATTGCCAAGAATATCAGGATTCCAAATGAATGATGGTGGCACTATAATCTCTTTAGAAGTACCCCATCATTGCATCTAATACCTCGTGAAAACATTTATGAATTGTTTTTAATGAATGTTAAAACCTACGCTTCACCGCTACATACCGTTCATTATGTCCTATAATCAATAACAATATGACCATCTTTTCTTCTACCGAACTGTGCTTACTATCTTTTAACCACCCTTTCACTTTAAAGTGCGTGCATAGTTGTATATATGCATCACGTGACATATGCAACAAAACTTTGCATTGTTGATTTGTTCCTGTAAGTATCTCTAAAGTGTATTCACGCCCAGTCATAGCCGATGTATTATCTCTTTTTCTCTTATGAGATCTTGGTCGAACATGACACATGTAAAAGTAGATCATCATCAAGACAACAATTTGTTCATTTGTATCTATGTGTAACCTGTAATAAATATTATGGTTTGTGTTAAATATATAAATCTTAAATAAATAATATGTAGCAACACATCTTCCACAATTCAAGTAATAACATTTAACATAATCCAAAACGTAATCGATAAAGCAATACTAGTCAAGTCAATAAGCATCCAACATCATTCTACACCATATGAAATAAGCAAATATTTGAATAAATAGTTTATGATATCCAAAATAAGCATTACCAAACCTATGTCCTATCTTCTTTCCAACCGAAACAATCCAACGATTCATAAGATCAACATTATCTGAAGGTAGTGACATCCTCCCCTTTCTATATTTTGGCCCCTCAAGAAATATCCCTAAAGCAACCACATACAAATCATCGGTCTCATCTCCTCCAATTTTATCAAGCTTCTCGACACACTCCCCGTATAAAGTTCCTTCATTTTTCATCATGATGGCATCAAATACACTTGACATTTTGTCTTCTAATGTAGACATCTTATTTAAGGGTTTGAATTTTTTCTTAGGTCTCTCCTCGCCAAAATTAAATTTAGTAGATTGGGGCGATTCTTTATCACCAGGGGGAATGGTAGCATGCTCAAAACCAAATACATGGTTAAAATTAGGAAGGAAATGATCTTGCTTTTCACCCTCTCGACTAGTACCTGGACTATCTTCAATATGAAGAAGTTCTTGGTTTGTAGAAATGAACGAGGAGGATGAAGAATGTCGCCTTGCAACTTTAAAACTTGGGGCCCAATGAAGATTACCCGTGGCAGCAACATCCTCAAATAGAGACACACAAAGATCGGGAAAAAGGAGTGGACTAGTTTTCAAACTCTTACTATTTGGATGACCCTACATAGGAAATGAAAATTATTAACCAAAAACAAAACGAAAAAATCTTATTTCCCTAAAGAGAGAGAACATCACACCTTCATAAATTCCACCCATTCCTCATCTGTTAAGTTAAAGGTATTTGTTGCGGGATTATAAGAGTTGCCAGTCTTCTTAGTTAAGTACAACCAAGCGCCAAACTTTCCCTTCAAGTAATCGTACTCGTTCAGAGACTGGGACATGATAGATACTACATATGAATTGCATTATAATTAGTTTTAAATTCTTCTCTTGGTGCCATTGGAATTCATGCAACGATTCAAAAAAAAATCATGCTACATGCTACGGTGAAGATATGATAGCAACTACTACTCACATGAATTAATGAATTCATGTGTTCTACAATTGAAATCATTCTACTAAAATATATATATTTGTAATCATTCGATTAAATTTTTTCTTACTTACAATATTAATTCTAACTTACAAACTAAGCGATTTTTAATTAGTTTCAAGCCTATACAAACAATTTTCATACTAATTAAAAAGTGTTGTACTGTCCTATATCACTAACCTTTTTGCAATATATTAATTTTTTTTAATAACCTCTGTAACAAAAACGTGAAACTTTATTATTCAATACAAAAGTAACGTTTAAAAAAAACTAACGACATATAATACTGGAGGCTTTGATATAGAATCTAATATATATTTTGCTCAACATATTAAATAGATTTTAATTATTTTTATTATATAAATAGGCAAATAGATGTTTAGTATGTATATCACATGAAGTTTTCACAGAATGTAGAATTAGAAGAAACAAATAATTAAAGGAAAATAAAGATTGAACATACCTTGTTTGAGAAGATCGATGGAGAAAAAGGGAAAAACCCTAAATGCGAAGCGATGCTGATTGTAAAATATGTAAAGACAAGGATACCTTTGTCACAAAATATGATTCAGATGCGCTCGAACTTTGTAAAATATCTGACCGAATCAGACCTTTTAAGAGCTAATAAACTCTTATCAATAAAATAGAAATAACAAGCTTAATGGATTGTGTTTGACCGAACAAATATGATGGCCCATTAAGTGCTTGTTAAGTGCAAACAAATACCACCTTAGAGAGACCAAATAAGTTTAGGGGTAAAATTTTATAAAAGATGTATGCAAGTTATCTAATATGATAATATATCTAAAGGGTCTGAATCTCTTCCTATATATAGGTAAAATAGTTTAATTTATCTAATGATTGACAATGTTTATAAATAAAACTTACATATCATATATATATATATATATAGGGTCGGTCCTGACATTTCAGGGGTCCAAGGCAAACTTTAAAAAAATTGGCCCCTCAAAAAATCTTATGTAGTATAATATAGGATAATTTTTTTTTACTTAACTTAATTAAACAAACAAAAAAAACAGACTAGAATTTTTGTTTTAAGTTGTGCTAAAATTGGGCTTTTATTAAATAGAAAAAACTATATTATGTATGAATTTTTGTTTTAAGTTATGCCAAAATTAGGCCTTTTCTAAATAGAAAAAACTATATTATGTATGAAAAAAAATTAAAAGACCCTAAAAGTTGTAAGAATTTGGGGGGCCCAAGGCCATGGCCTCCTTGGTCTCCCCTCAGGATCGGCCCTATATATATATATATATATATATATATATATATATATATATATATATATATATATATATAGAGAGAGAGAGAGAGAGCATTGCTATATATCACCCCTATTTGCTTCACCCTTGTTTCACCTCCTATATGTCACCCTATGTGGCATTAAACAAAAGAGAGAGAAAATAATTAATCAGGAGAGAGAAACTATGTGATTGGTTTTTAAAACCTCCCCATAGGAGGTGATATAGAGGTGAAGCAAAAAAGGGTGATATATATCTTTACTCATATATATATATATATATATATATATATATATATATATATATATATATATATATATATATATATATGTATATATCATGGTGCACACAAGTTGATCTTAATCATCCACATTCCTTAAAAAAAAATAAAAGAATGATAATAAATATATATTGAAGGTATGGTATGGTATATTTGTCAAAGTCCTAAAACTATATATGTTTTGAGGATATAAATATATCTCAGTAAAGATCTTATATTTCGGGTATATCTTAGTTATATTTTATCATAAAAGATAATTTTTAAGTGTAAATTAGTGGTGGAGTCACCGCCATCTCTGAAAAGGTCATGGTCCCTTCTCAATTTTCACAAAAATTAAATTTTAGCTTATAATTCTTTTTATGTTAATAGCTTTTGCCTTTTTTGATTTTTTTTTTGTTTTTTGTTTTTGTTACATAGAAGAGCCACTTTAGACTCGGAGTCATTGACTCAGTTCGAACCTGCACCACTAGATTGGATGACCAAGGTACTGACCAGAAAGCTAATCCTAACTGGTTGAAATTTTTAAATTCTTCGCTTGACCTACTAAACTGTTTAAATTTATTTCATTAGTCTTTAATTTATTTTATTTTTCCCATGATAAGATATTGATAAGGTTATATAATACTAGGAGTTATAATATAATTTATTCAAATAAATTTACTATAAGGACTTATTTGTAAGTTTTGCATAATATGGGGACCCATTTACAACTTTTACATAATTTACGGACCTATAGTGCAATTTACTCCCAAATATTTTCCAACGTTGTCCCCGAACCCTTTTGGGGCTCTTAAACAAAATTTATGACTTTTCCCCCCGGTTTCAATCCTACACAAGTATCAAATTTCATTCCATCACCCAATTTGGGTCGTAACCTAACAGGAAGCATGCGTACATGTGATTTACCATTATTGACTTCACGTTAGTCAAATTGTCTTAAACATTAGTCAAGCAGATGCATGTTTTATAATGTTCACCGGAAATACTGTCCAATTCTAACATGCTTACTTATATATACAAGGAACTGTTCCAAGGCTATGATACGTGATAACAACACTCTATAATGATAATACTTTCAATTTCATCTAGGAGATTCATCATAAATCTCCACACTTTTGAGTTTCATAAGATAGTTAGAAGTGTTGTTCCTAGGTGTACTTACTTTCTTACAAAACAAGTAGCAAATGAGTAGATCCAAATATTAATGAAGTAGACTTCAAACGCGTTCTTGGAGAAAACTCGTTTTTACATTAACGATATGCAAATAGATAATTGTGTTATCTTTTTTAACGATCAGATTAATTGGTATAACTGGGTAATGCTAGACTACAAGTTGATCATAACCGTGGGTGATCTCGAGTAAGGGTAGAAGGGACGAGCGTCAAGGTAAAAAAAAGGTTCTAATTTAATTTTTTATATTTTATTATATAATCCTTAATATAGAGCTCTTTTTTACCGGATACTTAATAAGGTGAATGACATATAGGGTCTTAAAGACAGAATTTATGCCCTATGGGGAATGGTGGGATTCATGCTTCTCCAAAGGGACCTCCAGAATTACAAATGTCATATTTACCATCGGAGTATAAATACTCCATAAAACAAATCCAATGTTTCATATTCTGTTCCATTGCCGACTAAAGAAACTTCACAGAAATCACACCACTAAAACGAGAAACGATGAAACCAACCGCAAAAACAACATATTAGCATAGTAATCATCATTCTCACCGCTTTATTTTCTTGATTCAAATCTTTTTGAAAACGAAAATAGTTAAACACAGATTATTTGGGTAACAATGTGTAATTTTTGGATAATACTCTGAAGTTTTTTGGTTAATAATTCGTATTTGTTGTTAAATACGCAATAGGTACTATTAGTAATCTGTTTTTTACGTTTAATACTCAGTATTTAGTGATAGACAGTGGTTCTTAGTGCGAGAGAGCTGTGGCGCCGATCGATCTGTGTGGCATAGAAACAGAGATGAATTTGTGTAAGAGAGTTGTGGCGGCGATCGATCTGTGCGGGATAGCTACGGCGCCGTTGGCCATTGTTGATTCGAGTTTAGAGATTCGTTGGCTATTGTTGATGCAACAATATTATTTTAGTTTTCCTTTAGTGTTCCTTTTCTTTTAGTTAACCATCCGACCAAATGAAGGCTCATCAAATAGTTTTTTACTTTTCACAGCTTTTTGTTTGTAATAATATTAATTATTTTCTACATTTTTTGAATTCGTTATGTAATTTCTTTTGTTTGCTAATGGAATTCACTTTTTATAAAGTTGTTGTGCATTATTCGACATTTTTTTAGAATACTTGGTGTGGCCTAAGGTGTGATAAAATCATGATATAAATAAGTGCAAATAAACACCCTATGCTAACACAGTACTGCAAGTATTACAGATCGTATGCAAGTTTTAGTTAAAAGATTAAGATTCGTTCCGCAGAGACTACAGAGGTTAGGAGAATCTTATGCAAGTACCAAGTGCAACAAATTAAAGCTAGAACAACTAAACGCAAATAAAAGTAAAAACAAATAAAGATGGAATTGAGAAAATAATTAACTAAGTTAAACTAAGAATTAAAAGACAGAAAATAAATACGAAAGAGAAGTGATATGAGAATATAGCTTAAGTTATTAGCATGTAATCCCCACTAGTTTGCCGTTCTAAACATGTAAGGGTGAATTATGTAGTATTTCCCTAATCGGTCCCAATTCGCTATTGGTAGTTTAAAATAGGATTTACCTGTGTCAATAAGGCTTCCTAAGCAAACTTTTCCTGTAATTGGTAAATAGTCACAAGAACTAAACCATAGTGATTATCTAGCTAGGTTGGGTTGTCAGATCAGACCTAATACTAGACGTTATGTGCTAAACATGCAATTAAACACCGTTGTCAATGGTATCCTAATTACTAGATGGTAATTCTATATGGCGGCCGTCCACAAGAACACTGAATATAAATCCACACATATACAGAGAATAAAAACTATAATTCAATTTAAAACATTAAATTCCCAAATTAGATAGATGTCAATCAAAACTAGGGTTCATACATTAATGCTAAAACATAAGCTAAAGAAATTTAGTTCATGAAAGAAAATAAAGAAATTACAAATCTAAAGGTAGATGAAGACATTGTTGATGAACAGCTCCTTCCAGACTTCTCTCTTGTGTTGTAAGCTTCCTCTTGGCTTAAGGTTTCACCAAGGATGATTTAAGAGTGTTAAGAGGCTGTATTTATAGTGTATGGGCTGACCTAATTCGTTTCCTTAGAGATAAGTTAAGTAATGGACTCCTAGCCCAACTCAAATTCGTAAGGAAATAAAGATAAACACTGCTGGACCGTTTTAAGCATATCTTCTTCGTTATTGGTCGGATTAAGCTTCATAAGATACCAAGAGAATCGCAACAGAATTATCTTTGCACCTATGAAAGGAAATTACCAAAATCGGCCTATTTCTTGGGTGAAATCGCACATCTTTAGGCGTGTACTGCAGAATCCTAGTTTAGGCAGCTTTTCATTTTCCATGTTTTTAGCCTTTGTTTCCTTTATCTCCAATTTCGATGTAAATCTCTTTCCATAAGTTGTTGTCTTTGACTTGGACTCTAATTAATCTCCATAATTATCTTTAAAGCTTCACACTAAATAAACAATTAAACCCAATATGCTCTAAAAATATTATGTTCCTAAATCGAGACTCAAAATAGGAAAGTGCACTAAACTAAGCTAAAATCAACCTATAAACTAATAAATAAATCTAAAATGATGTCTCAGAAGTATATTTTATTATCACAAATGAGGAGACATCAATACTCAGTGATTTTTCACAGATACTCTGAAATGTCACTAAGTACTCTAAGACTTTTCTGGATCAGGGGCGGAGCCAGGATTTTTTGTTAGGGGGGGGCTAAGGGGGTTCGGGGGCAACGCCCCAAAAAAAATTATTTTGCCGTATTTGCACGATAAGTCTACATATTATGCAAAAATTGCTAGATAGATCCTTATATAATGCAAAAATGCACTATAAATCCCTATATTGTGTATAGATTGCAATATAAGTCTGAATATTATTTTTTTAAATTAATCATTCAGAAAATTTCTTTTTTTATTCAAAATAACATACATTTTGTTGCAAAAAAACAAAAAATCCTATAAATAAAATCATTTAAAGTCTAATAAAATAAATTTTAAAATTTAGGGGGCCCAAATGAAATTTTTTAAAACTTTTAAGAGTTAATTACAAAAAAATCTATGAAAAAAATATTAATATTTAATGGTATTTACGTTCCAATTTCATTGATAAATTTTATTATTTGATAGAATTAATCTCTAAATTTTAAGTTAGGGAGTTTTATGCTATAATTTTTTTTAGTTATATTTTTATCTATTTTAAAAAAAAAGTAGGTTAAATTATAGTGGGCTAGATAAGTTGGGGTGGGCTGCAGCCCACCTCAGCCCACCCCTACATCCGCCCCTGTTCTGGATAGTCACTGTTTTTATTTTTTACGATACTCAATTTAATTTCCACGATACTCAGTGTTTTTACTCATTGTTTTTACTTTGTGTTTTTCTGATACTATGTGTTTTTTATTCTATGAGTACTATGTAATATCACTGAGTACACCACTGGCGGAGGCGATGGGCGATGGTTGGTGGGTGGTGGACGGGGTTGAACAGTGCCAACCCTCTATAAGTTTGATGAGTACTCTATAAGTATGATGAGTACTCCCTTTGTTTGATGAATAATTAAAATATGATTGCTAATCATTTTAATTAAATTGATGACTACTCTATACTTTAAGTGAGTACTCAGATATTAAATTGGTTACTTAGACACTTTGGTTGACTGATGCAGGATAGTTCTCCCTGATGGCATTATAGAGTACTCAATGAAATTAAACGGGTACTTTATAAAATTTGACGAGTACTCTAATTTTATAGAGTCCATAGTACAAAAATTGGTGTACTTAGTAAATTAATGGGGTACTCATTATCAACAACAGACTATTCCATTATTCTAGTACCTGGGCAACATTATGCAATTAAACATGTTCAAAACCACCTAATTTAAACCATCAAAATAATTAAACTTAATATCATAATTAGACATACACAACATCTATTACATCATCAAAACTATCTAAGTATTTTTCATTACTGATCAGATTGCATATATAAATCAAAACATCTTGACTCGGATGAGTAAAAGTCAACGATCTACTTTATAACTATTTATGTCTTCCTAAGATGTATACCGATCTTCTTTTTTTTGCCATCTAAAAAAAATAATACATTAAATCTCTGAGTAGTATACTTATAAGTCTATATTAAGTCATTATTTATACTTAATAAATTCTTAAAAAATTGTAAACTGAATGAATGAGTACTTTGTGTTTTTGTAATATCGTTTTCTAGTTACTCAAAGATATACAGAGTACTTTGTGTTAAACCCTGAGTACTCAATGGTTTATATATAAATCACTAACTACAAGCTTGATTTGAACAAAATAAGGAGTACTCAATTGTTTATTAGAAAAACACTGAGTACTCAATTGATTATTGAACAAGGAAACTGATTACTAAGTGTTGTTAAAAGTTAAACATATGTATTAACTAAAATGAGCACATATATCACTAATATACTAAAAATGAGCACATATATACACTATGAGTGCTCATTGATATAATAAATCAATGAGTATTGATATGTATTGTACCTGCATGCATGCAGACGACGATGGTAAACCCTAGTAAAACATAGAGTATTATGGGTGAATGCGACATATGGTTTTGGAAACTAGATTTTTGTCCTATAATAACTAGTGGAAATCTTATTTCTTTAAAGGGATCTCATGGATGGCCAAATACTAAAATACCCTTATATAATACAAAAACACTAAAACACTAAAAAAAGTTGTTAAGCGTTGGCACAGTTCATCTCTGGCCTCCGGCGACCGACCACCACCCACCACAGGAAAAAGTATAGAGTATCGGTAAAAAAATTTATAGGGTATCGAAAAAAAATATAAAGTATCGATATTAAAACTGTGAGTATCAGAATAAAACACAAAGTAATATTCAAAAAATACAAAGTACTCCATAAAAAACAGAGTACTCCATGTAAAAGATAGAGTACTCTACATAAAATATAGAGTATTATTAAAACACAAAGAGTATAACAAAAAATAATAATTTTTGTTAAATTTCAACCAGCTATTGCAATACAGATAATACATGAAAAAAAATATTATTGATCTACTCATCCACATACGAAACTACTATTACTGAAGCTACTCAAACAAAAAAATAAAATAAATTACAATGAGTAGAATCAAAAGAAAAAATAGAGAAATAAAAATTAAAAATTTAGCAAACTGACCGCCACTAAGAACCGAAGATGTGGTGCTCGGAGGTCGCGTACGCCGGAGATTCACGGAGAAGAAGCACTGCCGCCACTCGCCACCCCTTCACCACCTCGAAAACCACCTGGAAGCTCCGACAATCAAACATGTGGTGCTCGGAGGTCTCGTTCGCCAAATTCACGGAGAAGAAGCACTGCCGCCACTCTCCACCCCTTCACCATCCCGAAAACCTCCTGGAAGCTCCGGCAATCGAACTTGTCTTCAACCGGCTGCTGGTCACGAACCTCGAGTGCGTGGCTTCCCTCCGCCGTGGCTTCTCTACGTCATGGAATCCATGGTCTGGATCTACTCTGGCGAGGCAAATATGAGTTGCTGTTTTGTTTGGAGCCAAATCTTACCAAAGAAGAAAGCTGAACGTTTTGAAGCAGCCATGGATCTGAGAAGATAAAGAGGTGAGCTCCGATCTGATCTCTTGAAGGCTGCTAGAGTGACGTTGGTTTTCGTGCCGGAGGTGTCTTCTTCACTTTGTGACAACTTGTTTAGAATGGCAGGCTATTGAAACCATAGCAGGCTATGAAGCCATAACATCAGTGGATATTCTTGAAGCTCACCAATGGAGAGGGAACATGTCATATGAGTGTGTGAAAAGGAGAGGAAGAGATATAATGTAAATCTAAGAAATGAAAAAAAAAATTAGGGTTTAGATTTTATTATATATAGGAATAGAAAAAAAAAAAAAAGGTATAATGGTAAAAGGGTTTCTGGATTATAGTGTAAAGTTTTAGTTGAGGTATTTAATAAGAAGAGAAGGTAATGAGGGTTGGGAAAGGACATAATGGGGTGTCTTCAAGACTTGTTGGGTAAAAATCTCGAGTATTATTACAGACGGCTATAATAAGAAAAAACTATTAGATGAAACATATATAATGACGAACAAACCATTAAAACATCACATATGGAGAATTAACAAGTATTTTATGTTAAAATATTTCTTGACTTGTACAACACGAACAAAAAACACATATAACATATGAACATAATCATGGAATAATCAAGGTCACCCATATCAAAATCACGTAAATCACATAATAATGAAATTTATAAACAAACCTTATAATATAATAGTGTTAGATACAGAGCTTCAAGATGCGAATTGAGACGAAACAAACAGAAATTCAATTCGAGCGAGGAAGGTATGCAAGAGGAGTGTAACCGGTGAGCAAAAATTGTGATTCGAATTCAAAATTCAAAAAAAAATGAAACGTACAAACGTATTAGAAAGGATGGGAATAGTATACTGATTAAATAATTAGTATTTATATGTGACTAGAAAATGTTTTAGGGTAATTTGGTAAATGGTTTCTTAGGTCTATAGTTTAAAATATTAGATGAGATCTTTAGTAAGAAGAGAAAGTAGATGAGGTTAGGAAAGGATGAAAGGGGTGTCTTCAAGACCCGTTGGTAAAAATCTCTACTTAATATATACAAAAAAAGTTAAATTAATAGAGTTCAAACTACAAGTTTATCTTCACAACTCACTTCATTTTACCTAAAACAATGTCTAGCAATGTAAAACTAAAATTGTTTTTAAATTCTCTTTAAACGATCAATGATCGAGTTCTCAAGATTCATATTTTTGATAACAACGTTTTCAGAAAAACCACCCTCGCGTTTCTCAGTATTATTTATCTCGTTTTCTCCTAAACTTAACAAAAAATATTATTGTCATGAATTTCAATTAGTAATTAGGTAGGACTATGTCATATAAATTTGAACACGATTTTAAATTTTATTTTTCATATATGTTATAACGATATTAATTCAACACTAATTAATATGGATAGAAATACTAAAAAATTTATAATATTATAATAGTTTTATATAAGTTTTAATAAATTTTAGATTTGAGATAAATCAAATTATTATTTTATGTAAGTATGATATGTTATGTTAATAAAATTACATTTTTCATCATCCAATAAGTAAATATTCAAATGCTAAAAAATATATCAAGGCCATTGTCAACTAATACTCATAAATATCAAGCCCTTTAATTTAATTTTATAGACTTGTTATCGATTCATTCATTTAATTTTTATTCCATCACTCAACTAAATGAAATCTATCTCACAATTTTTGGAACACTTTAATTATTTTTAGTATTGTTTTAACTAGATTTAAAATTTTGCCCAAAACCTTCAAATTCTCAAAATCAACCATGATCCTTACTTGTAAAATAATTTTCTTAGACTCATCAAATAAATGATATTACTGCTCATTTTACGTATCCATTCATTATTACAAGTAAATATCATACAATAGCAAACTACCTTCTGACATTCTTAGTAAATAGTGGAAAGGCATTTAAATATTTGTGGATTTACAAATCTCTAAAAATAGAAAATAATAATATTACCTAATCACCATGGAATCGTTTCTTTTCCTTTCTTTTAAAAGATAATTAAAACATTGCATTAAATCAAATGGTTCTAAAATAGATGTTTTATGCCAAAAAAAAAAAAAAATAGATGTTTTAAAAAAAAATACATTTATAAGATTTTAATAATTGAGTATCTTCTCTCAATGATCCTAGAATTCATATTCTCCCCTCGAAAGAGCCAAAACAAGGAAGCCAACCCGCGCGAAATTATTGCCATATGATTACTACAAGTAATCATTTTTTAATTTAATATTAATAAACTGAGCACACATATCGAAATAACAAGTAAAATTTGTTAAACAGTCCTTGAACTTAAGTTATTCTCGATTTTGGTACATGAACTTTAAAAATTGTTCAAATCATAATCGTTCTCAGTTACCAAATACTTAATCATAGTTAAAAATCCGCCTATGATAGTTAATATATGAGCCAATTGTTGATTGATGCCTATTAAAAAACTTATTTAAAAAAAGGTGCCTAGAAAAAAATATTTATTGAAAACAGTCCCATCCCAAATTACCCTTATAATTAACAATTAAAAAATAAGAAAAAAACTAATAAACACGCGCGTGTCCGTGAAATTTTTTTAAAATCGTTATAACTAATTCAAAAAAAATTATATTTGGATAAATCAAATTAATATTTACGTCTATGATTTTTTTCAGAATTTTCTGAATTTTTTGATTTTTTTAATTTTTTTTTCGCAGACACGAAATTTCATGTTTAAAACATGGAATTTCATGTTTATTTCACGGTTTAAAACATGGAAATCCGTGTCTGCGAAAAAAAAATTCAAAAAATTCGACAAAAATCAAAAAATTCAAAAAAATCAAAAACATTCATAGACGTAAATATTAATTAGATTTATTCAAAAATATTTTTTTTTTAATTTTCTGATTTTTTTTGAATTAGTTATGACGATTTTAAAAAAAATTCACGGACGCGCGCATGTGATGGAATTAGTAAAGGTATAGAAAATATAAAGGGGATGTTTTCTATAAATAATTACTTCATTAGGCATTTTTTTATAAATAAGATTATTGAAGGCATAAGAAAACAATTAAAAAGTTTAATGAGAATGTTATCAACAATAACCCCTTAATATATACATGTTAGTGAGGGTCTATTTAAGTTCAGGTCTTAAAGTAATAAAACTTATTAATTGAGGGACTATTTAGGAAAATAATTCAAAATAAGTACTAACATAAAATAAGTCACACATCTCTCTTTCACTCATCTCTTCACTCTACTCTTCGTACCCTCCGCCACCTCAAACCCACCGCACGACGTCACGCTCCGGCGATACGACCATGTCACAGAAATGAAAAACACAGCAAAAGATTCAACTTTTCCCAACACCAATAAACAAACCACCACAACTGGCGGAGGAGACGGAGTCGGTGTCGGAGCCACGACGGCGATGAGGGTAATAGTACCCTTACAAGGGTTAGTACAAGGCGGAGGAGGTTTAGTTCTTGGCTCAGTAATACCTTGCGCTCTTTTTTACTTCTTACAACTTTACTTGAAACGTAACCGCCGTTCAGGTGGTGGTGGCGCCACTAGTTCATCACCTCAAACTCCGCCGGATACTCATACCGGACCGAGTTTACAGAGAGTTCAGTCTCGTTCGTTGTTATCTCCGAGAGGTAATGGGCCTCCGGCCCATTTATCATCAAGGGCTAATGCTATTGGTAAGCATGATGGGCTTTATTATTTGGGCTTGAAGAGAGTTCTTGAAGACCCTTATGATCCGTTAACTAATCCAAATGGTGTTATTCAACTTGGATTAGCTGAAAATAGAGTAAGTTTGTTCTTTTGATGTTAATTGCACCATTGCTCCCTGTATTATGCAAAAAAGACAAATACACCCTGTTTTATACATCAACATTGCAAATGTAGGTTAATTTAGGGCATATTTGCTATTTTTTGGAATGACATAGGAGTAGTTATGTGTTAATGAGTGGTCCCTGAATTATTCAATAAAGCCAAAAACTCCCCCTGAACATTGGTGTTCAAAAAATAGTTCATTCAGGAAAATAGAAAATATACCCATGAAAAGGGGTAAATCTGTAATTTTATTATAACGCAAGGTATATTCGGCTATTTGGTATCATCATAGTATTTTCGATGAGTTTAAGGTTGTATTTTTTTTTTTTTATTAGTTATCATCTGATTTAATTCAAGAATGGATAAACGAGCATGCAAACGAAGCAATTCTAGGGTCAGATTTGACGGCTACATATCAGCCACTCGATGGGTTAACGGATTTAAAAGTGGTAAGCTTTTTTTTTTGGTAATACTCTTTAATTTTTGTTTTTTCTTTTTAAAAACACTTAAAAATAGTTTTTGAAAAATATTAGTAATTTTTTTCAAATAAAAAACCTAAAATGATTATAGATTTTAGAAGGATATTTTAATTTTATTGTCAAACATTTTGATTTTATTTTAAAATAATTTTTCCATTTTAAATTATAACAAAATTGTTTTTTACATTTTAATAAATTGCCCTTTTGAATTAAGTTTAATATTTATATAGGCCATAGCGGAATTTATGTCACGAGTAACGGAAAATTCGGTTTTATTTAACCCTTCGCAAATAGTTGTGACAGCGGGTCCCACACCAGCAATTGAGTTACTCAGCTTTTGCTTAGCTGATCCTGGAAACGCATTTCTTGTTCCCTCTCCATATTATCCAGAGTAAGAACTAATTTTATTTTGAGTTTATTGCATTATAAGTCCCTATAGAATACAAAAATTGTACTATAAGTCGCTATATTAATTTTTTAAAAGTTTATTACACTATTAGTTACGTTATGATCAATAAATAAATGGTGTTGGGCAAAGGAGGTAGTGGTCCTGGCCAATATCGTTTTTGATTTAATTGCACTTTAGGCCCTATATACTACAAAAATTACACTACAAATCCCTATATTAATTTTTTTTGAGTTAATTGCACTATTAGTCTCGGTATGATCAATGAAAGTGGATGGTTTGTTATTGGCGTTAGGGCCCAGGGGATATGCTATTTTTATGAGTAAATTGCACTATAAGTCCCTATATTGTTAAAAAATTGTACTATAGGTCCATAGGTCCATGTATTAATTTTTTTAGTAAATTGCATTGTAAGTCCATATATTATCAAAAAATTGCACTATAGGCCCCTACATCATTTTACAGGTTAATTGCACTATAAGTCCCTATATTATTCAAAATTTGCATTATAGGTACTTGTATTAATTTTTTTGTTAATTGCACTATAAGTCCATATATTATTTAAAAAATTGCACTATAAGTTCCTACATCAATTTTATGAGTTAATTGCACTATAAGTCCCTATATTATTCAAAAACTGAACTATACATTGCTATATTAATTTTTAAGTTAATTGCACTTTAACTCCCTATATTATTCAAAAATTGAACTATACATCCCTATATTAATATTTTTTAGTTAATTGCACTTTAAGTCCCTATATTATTCAAAAATTACACTATACATCCTTATAGTAATTATTTTAGTTAATTGCATTTTAAGTCCCTATATTTTTTAAAAATTGCACTATACTTCCCTATATCAATTTTTTTGCTCTGTTAAGTCTCTATATTGGGTAAAATAACATATATTTCATCACACTCAACTAAACTATACATATACTATACAATCCCTACACTAGTTAATTACACAACAAGTCCCTATAATTAAACTAACAATAAAATACACAGTCTTGACAGGGACATAAAATGGCGAACCGGAGTAGAAATAGTTCCGGTACCTTGCCGGAGCTCCGATAACTTCAATTTAACCTTAAACGCTCTTGAACGAGCGTTCAATCAAGCCAAAAAACGTGGAATCAAAATACGCGGAATCATAATATCAAACCCATCAAATCCCATGGGTAATTTCTTAAATCGTGACACGATTTATAACGTATTGGATTTCGCTACTGAAAAAAACATCCACGTCATCTTAATTGAATCATACGTGTCCCCCACGCGCCGATTTATTGAGTCGGTAGATTTTGAATGGGATCGTGATCGGATTCATATCGTTTATAATCTCGCGAATGATTTTTCTGTTCCGGATTTTCGAACCGGGTTTATTTATTCTTTTAATAAGAATATTTTAACGGCGTTAAAGAAAATGGCTAGATTTTCACCTGTATCGGGTCCCACACAAAGGTTATGGTCAATTATGCTAACGGATGTTAAATTAGTGGAACGGGTTATTGAAACGGGCCGTGAAAGACTTGAAGTGTTACGTGTAACCTTTATGGATGGGTTGGCCCGATTAGGTATTAAGTGTTTGGATAATACGGGTGGGTTTTATTGTTGGGTGGATATGAGTAGGTTATTACGGTCTTATAGTGAGAAAGGTGAACTTGAGCTTTGGGACAGTTTTATGGCAGTTTCGAAAATTAATGTAACTCCGGGGTCTTTTTGTCATTGTATTGAACCTGGGTGGTTTAGGATATGTTTTGGGATGTTAAGGGAGGAGGATATTCCGGTAGTGATGGAGCGGATTCGGAAAGTATTAGAGACACGGAAAGTGAATGGGTGAGTGTTGTAAAAATTAGTTTAGTAGGATTATTTATATATTTAGGGATTTTATTATTATATATATAATATTTAGGTTAGAAGGTAATTAGTATTTTTTGGATTTAAGCGATTAAATGTAATTACGAGAATATTAAGTGCCCGTTTGGGATTGATTATTTTGGAGCTAAAAGCGCTTTTTGATTAAAATTAAATTTTTTGTAAAAAATATTAAAAAATAATTTGATATCTAAAATCACTTTAAGTGATTATTTTAATAATCACTAATCTAGTGCTTTTTCTAAAAGTGATTTTTAGAGTCTACAATATTGCTATGGATCTAAAATCACTTTAAGTGATTATTTTAAAAAGCAATCCCAAACGGACACTAAATCATTAACCTTGCGTCTTGTGCTTGCGTCTTGTGTTTGTTTATTGTAGAGATGAAAGAATTTCATTTCATTTTTGCATAGGATAAGTAGTACTTTTTTATTATGAATCAATGCACGCTTTTATGTTTGAGCATTATCAGACAAAGAAAAACAATGATTTTACTTCATGATTTCAAGTTTAAATTGTGATGGTGACAAAAAAGAATCTTATGTTCGATCGTAGTACAATATACTAATGGTTCCTAATGCAATATACCATCTAAAGTAAGCATAGATGTGTTAACGTAGTAGTGATCTCTTTTTCAAATTTTTTTCAAATTTTTTTCAATAATCATCGAATTTTAACTCTACTAAAGGTAGATGAATGATAGTCGACTCCGTCCATTGTAATTTGAAGCATGTAATTATTATCTTTTTCGATGATTAATATATTTTGGTTTTATGAAGAACGTTTTGGTAGTATTCAACTTCTTTCCTTGGGGTTATGGTTTGTGAGTAAGGCTATAAATATGAACCAAGCCGCTCGCGAATAGCTCGAGCTTGATTCAGAGAAAACCTCGTTCGAGATCGGCTCGAATATTAACAACCTTAAGCCCAAGCTTCATTTTAAACTCGATAAGTAAACGAGCCCGTTCGAGCTCGGCCCGTGAGCTCGTTTAAAATTATGAATTATAAATTAATATATTATCTACTTATAAATATATTATTAAACCTTTAATATCATATTGAATATTTTTAATTTATTTAGACATTTATTTTTTCATTAATGTTATGTTTCATTTTTTCATACCACACACTCCATCAAATACCAACCGTTTATGAAAATCCCATTTCAACCATAAAAATCAAATTGTTCACTCGTGTTCGACTCTAAAAAAATTGTTCTATAAGTTAAATAAACAAGTTCTAACATTTCTGATTTGGATCATTGAAAGCTCGGGGCTCAGTTCGTTTAAATTTGAGCTCGGTTCGGCCCAGCTCGTTAAATTTGAGCTCGACCCGGCTCGGCTCGGCTTGAGAAATTAAACAAACAAGCATGTACATCTAGTTTTCGGCTCACCTCGACTCGTTTACAACCCTATTTGTGAGCGCCAAGATTATCAAGGAAAATTGACTCTTCTAAAGGTGCTCTAGTGTAGTTAGACTTTCTCTGGTGTTTAAGTGGTAGTCAACTTTTATCTAATTCAAGGTGTAAAAATAGGTAACAATTGTTCAGAAATAACTTCCCTACTTTTTGTCGATGACAACCTATTTTTCTTAAAATATGATAATATTGAAAATACAATTTTTAATGACATTATGAATACATATAAAAATGCAATTGGCCCTTGCTTAATTTTAATAATTGTGGTGCTATTTTTAGCCCTAACACAGCCATCGTTATCCAAAATATTATGCCTAAAAGGCTAAATATGAAAAGGAAAAACACATAGGAAACTACCTAGAACTTCCAACTCAATGGGGGAGAACGAATTATAAGGATCTACAATTTGTAATTAATTGAGTTTAACAAAAAACAGAAAATTGGAAAATCCTTTTTCTCTCTGAAGGTGGGAAAGAAGTGGTATTTCAAAGTCAACCTAACTATACAATTAACAAAATACACTCTATCATTGCCAATTTTTGGTGGGGTGGTAAAGGAAAAAAAATAATGCACTAGGCTAACTAGAATATTCTAACTACCTCTAAATATGAGGAAGGTCTAGGTTCTAAAGACCTACACCTAATGAATAAGGCCTTATTAGGGAAACAGGCGTGGAATATTGCTACTAAAGAAAACTCCTTACTATATAAACTTTTAAAAGGAAAATACTTCCATAACAATAACTTTATGGAAGCTAAACTAGGAAACTCAGTATCCTAATTGGAAGAGATAAATTTATTAAAAACATGACGTGAAAGTTAGAAAAAGACACAAGTATAAATATGTATAAATATAAATGGATTTGTAACAATGAGGAAAATAAAAAACCTTCTAACTCAGATTACATAACGGTTAATCAACTTATTAATGAAACCAAGACATGGAAAACTGAGATAATCAACAATATATACACAACTGATATAAGTGCCACAATTTGAGTGTCAAGACCATATATGTATTGATTACTGTAAAAAAACAGAACCTACACGGTAAAAGAAACATATCATAATTTAAAAACAGAAGAAAATAATAAACAAATCCTTAAGGATCAAAACAAACCCACCATATTACTTAATAACATCAAATAAATCTGGAATATGATTTAGAAGATGGAAACACCAACCAAAATTCAGAATTAGGAGAGCAATTAAAAATCTGCTACAAACAGAAGAGAATCTATTAAAACGTAAATGTAGCAATAATAACATCAGCAAAATCTGTAATGAAAATACTGAAACAATAGAATATATGCTTTTTAGATGCCTTTAGGCAAGAAGTGTATGGTATGTTAGCCCTTTTAACATCAAAACTGGAAATGAAACCACTACCAGATTGGACTAGTGGATCCTTAATTAAGTACAAGATATTGTTTAAAACTTTGGCCAAGAAGGTAGGATTTTGGAATTAATTTATACTAGTACACGGTAAATCTGGAAAGATAGAAATAATTTTATCTATAATAATAAGAAATGTGGTTCGATGTTAACAATATCTAAAGAGATAATAGCATGGAAAGAATATTATAAGATATCTAACCCTAAAGATATTCATATTATGGAAAAAGAGTCAACTAATAATATAATGCAATATTCAAATCCGAATAATAATAATAATAATAATACAGAAAATCAACAAATAAGTAATAATAACAATAAATGTATTAAATTTATAGATAAATGGAAAAACCGCCACCAAATCATTATAAAATAAATTACGATGCAGATTCTCTAATAAACGAGTGGCAATTGCATGTATCGTAAGAAACTCTAACGGTGATTTCGTAAGGGAAAAAGTTGAAAAATTGGAGCAGATTCAGTCTTGGAAGCAGAAGCGACGAATATCTTAAAATCAATAGAGATTGCGTCGGATTATCCCCTGGCAAGCATGATCATAGAGAATGATGCAGAAAATATTATGAAACCTCTTTCTTCTAATCGAATAATTATGTATTATTCAATCAAAAACACCATTTGTAATATTTACGGTTTTATAGAGTTGTCAAAACCTAGTTTTTCTTTTATTCATAGGAGTAAAAATGAGGCAGCTGGTTGGGTTGCAAAACATGAGCTTTTAAGCACGCTATTTGGTAATTGGAATACTTGTATTTCGACTCAGTTAACTAGTATTTAATGTAGTGACAACAAGCCTAGGGCTGCAAACGAACCGAACCGAGCCGAACTTTAACTTTTTAAGTTTGTTTGCTAATATTTTAGTGAGCTTGAGCTTGGTTTGAGTTTGAAACGAAACGAGCCGAACCAAGCTTTAGCTTTCTTGAGCTTGGTTTGTTAACTAACGATCCAAACTCAAACAAGCCCTTAGCAAACTCAAACTCGAGCCCTTGGTGAGAGTATCAGTTCATTTGTAGCCCTAGATACTAGTAGTATATTTATTAGATATGAAAAAAATTACTTATTATAAATAAAATATTTTAGTTATGATTAATTACATAATACAAAAGTTTTACGTAGTTTTGACTTTTTGCATGTATACATATATAATTTTTAATTGAATATATCTACCAAGCCTATTAACAAGCTCTTAAAGAACCCTTACCAAACTGTTCACGAGCTTAACGAATCGAGCTTATATAGGTTTGAGTTTGTCTCGTTTAGTAAACGTGCCTGAATTTAAAGCTTGAGCTTGGCTTGTTTAACTAACGAGCCGAACTCAAACAAACCCTTAACGAACTCAAAATCGAGCCCTTGGTGAGAGTATCGGTTCATTTGCAGCCCTAAACAAGCCTAGAAGGATAGGCTAAATTTATAACTTTTGAACTATGTAATCTATATATTAATTATTTGGAACAAAAAAACTTTTTTTTAGATTGGTGATTGTAACTTTCTATGATTACCAAAAGTTAAATCTTCGGATTATCTTTTTGTTGAGTTTATATAAAATCAGTGGCTATTTTCTAAATAATCTTATAGGAGAAAATAAATCCAAGAAAGAAAATTAAACAAAAAAATAATCTTACAACTAATATAGAAAAAAAATTATTTGATGGTTGAACCAAGTCCAATTTTTTATATTTAGAACAAAAAAATCCAACTTTTTACAGGTACTTTAGCCATGTACCTTGTTTCAAGAGTTCCTACCTTCAACATACAACGAATATATTATTTAAAATAACTGATACAAGTATTTTTCAGGTTTCAATGATATCAAATAATAAAATCCTCCCCATGCTCCCAGTAAATATGTAATGGTTTTTATTTGTAAAATCAGATGACATTAAAACTGTTTTTAACTATTGTAAATATGTATTTTTTTTGTTCAAATACATAAATATATAGATAATAATAAAAACGGTTACAAATTTAGCCCACACCTATAGGCTCAGACTCCAAACATAAGATAGTGGCCAATTAGGGAGGGATACAGGTATCCCAGTTGCCAAACAATGTGCTAAGAAACTTATGTTTCGCAGCCCAGTCGACTATCCTGTTTCTACTCCTAGGAATAAGAGTAAACGAAGGGGAAGATAGTTCAGCAAAATAGTAAATATTACAAACAACATTTTTAATTAAATGACTCGAAATGTGTAGTCCTATAGATAGGGGCTTCATGGTGGTCTCGGAGTCATTCTCGATATAATAGTCCCAAAAGGAAACTCTGATGCCATTTCAGTAGCTTTCAAAGTTCCCGTGGCTTCTGCTTCTAACACTGAATCTGCTTCAATTTTCCAACTTTTACATGATACAAGTTCACCATTAGAGTTTCTTACTAAACATACAATTGCAACTCCTTTATCCGAGAAAGCTGCATCGCTATTAGTTTTATAGTTATTTGGAGGAGGTTTTTTCCATTTATTTTTGAATTTGATATTATGAATATTGAGAATTTGTTTATTTTCATCATTATTACTTGCTACTAAAAGGTTAAGGTTAAGGTTACAGTTAGGATGAAAGTTAAGGTTAAGGTTTAAAGGTTAAGGTAAATTTAAAGGATAAATGTTAAGGTTAGGGTTAGAATTACAGTTAAGGTTAAGATTAAGGTTAAGCATAAAGTTTAAGGTTCAAAGTTCAAAGTTCAAGGTTCAAAGTTCAAGGTTTAAGGTTCAAGTTTAAGGTTAAGTTTTAACTTCAAGGTTAAGATTATGGTCAAGGTTTAGATTAAAGTTAATATGAAGGTGAAGGTAAAGGTTAAGGCTTGAGATTTAAGGGTTAAGGTTAGAGGTTTAAGGGTTAAGAGTTACGGTTAAAGTTAAGGTTAAGTGAAGATGATGATAAGGCTTTAAGGTTCAAGGTTCAAGGTCAAGGTTTAAGATTAAGGTTAATGTTAAGGTTAAGGTAAGGTATGGTAAGGTTAAGGTTAAGGTTAAGGTTAAGGTTGAGGTTGAGGTTAAGGTCAAGGTTAAGGTTAAGGTTAAGGTTAAGGTTAAGGTTAAGGTTAAGATTAAGGTTAAGGTTAAGGTTGAGGTTAAGGTTAAGGTTTGGGTTTGGTTTTTGGATGGGTTAAGGCTAAGGCTAAGGTTAAGGTTAAGGTTAAGGTTAAGTTTAAGGTTAAGGTTAAGGTTAAGGTTAAGGTTTGGGTTTAGATTAAGGTTAAGGTTAAGGTTTGGGTTTGGGTTTGGGTTTGGGTTTGGGTTTGGGTTAAGGTTATGGTTAAGGTTAAGGTTAAGGTTAAGGTTAAGGTTAAGGTAAAGGTTAAGGTTAAGGTTAAGGTTAAGGTTAAGGTTAAGGTTAAGGTTAAGGTTAAGGTTAAGGTTAAGGTTAAGGTTAAGGTTAAGGTTAAGGTTAAGGTTAAGGTTAAGGTTAAGGTTAAGGTTAAGGTTAAGGTTAAGGTTAAGGTTAAGGTTAAGGTTAAGGTTAAGGTTAAGGTTAAGGTTAAGGTTAAGGTTAAGGTTAAGGGTAAGGGTAAAGTTAAGGTTAAGGTTAAGGTTAAGGTTGATAGTTAAGGGTCTAAGGTTATATATATGAGAGAAATTAGAGATTTTTGAGTAGTAATATGAGAAATTAGGTACATTCTGATTTATTATATATATTATAAATTTATATTATATGTAAAGAGTGATCTAAGGTTTTTTTTAAATTTTTTTATCAAGTAAATAAGAATTAATTAATGGTATTATAAAGGTCCAAATCGGATTTGCCCAATTGTTCTTAAGTGTTTCAAGATATTATTATTTTCCTTCATTGGCTTTTCGAAAAATCGTGTAGGTTAATACATTGCTCCTATATTTCTAATTTGAAATTTTTTCTTTTAAAAGATCAATGTGGTTTTTATATAGATATAATAATTGAGAAAATAAAAAATAAAAAATAAAAATATTTAAGCTATTTATGAGAAGAATAAAAGAATTATGAGAGAAATTAGAGATTTTTGAGTAGTAATATGAGAAGTTAGGTACATTCTGCTTTATTATATAAATATTATAAATTAAATGTAAAGAGTGATTTAAGGTTTTTGTTTTAAGTTTTTTTATTAAGTAATTAAGAATCAATTAATGGTATTAATGATAGGTGGGGCCAGAAACGATCATGATCACCACTTATGTTTGGCCAAAATCAATCCTGGCCACCACTTATCAAAAAACCTTGTAATATAATATAGATATTATAAATTAAATGTAAAGAGTGATTTAAGGTTTTTTGTTTTAAGTTTTTTTATTAAGTAATTAAGAATCAATTAATGGTATTAATAATAGGTGGGGCCAGAAACGATCTTGGCCACCACTTATGTTTGGCCAAAATCAATCCTGGCCACCACTTATCAAATAACCTTATAATATAATATAGATTATTTTCAATACAATATTTATTTTCAAATATTAAACAAATAATATGATACTTCCACTACCACCACCACCACTACCACTACCACTATGTAAATAACCACACATTACAGCTACCACAACTACCACCTGCTACTTATTCCATTACACACGCGCACGTCCGTGTTTTTTTTTAAATCGTCATAACTAATTCTAAAAAAATCAGAAAAATAAAAAAATTGCATTTTTACATCTATGATTTTCCTTTTTGATTTTTTAAATTTTTAAAATATTTTTCGCAGACACGGAATTCATTGTTTAAAATATGAAATTCACTGCTCGAAACAGTGAATTTTCTTTTCGCAAACACGAAATTCACTGCGAAATTTTTTAAAAAAAATTCAAAAAATCCAAAAAGAATCATAGACGCAAATATTAATTTGCTTTATCCAAAAATGCAATTTTTTATTTTTCTGATTTTTTAAGAATTAGTTATGACGATTTTTTAAAAAAAAAATCACGGATGTCGTGTGTAATGAAATTAGTAGTAGGTAATGGTGGTGGTGGTAGGGTGATGGTGGTGTTGGGGGGTGGTGGTGGTGGAAGGCTTTAATGCAAATGAGATAGATCCATCTTACTTTTACAATAGAGATGGGACAAATCCCATCTCAGTATTAAATGTGTTCTTTTTTGTTTTAGTGTTCAATAATGTTGATAACTCGTACAATTTGATTTTGAATGTTATATAATGAACTAGAAACAGTAATTTCTTCATTTCAACTAATTATTGCTTCTCAAATCATCAATACTCAAAGTAAATAAGTTATTTCTTATATAAACATAAATTGTAGGGAATGAATCAGAAGAATAAGCAGCTAATAGTCTTAGGTTTCGAAGACTCTGCAAACAAAATCAGAGTAGGAATTGTAAAACTGGACAGTACAATCCTATAAATCCCTCGACATACATACATAACCCCACCAGGTCAAGGTTTTTTACCTCGTGAAACAACACATCATCATCTCCAACACATTATACCTTTAATTAGTCTTATAATAGAGATGGGACAAATCTCATCTTAGTTATACAATAGAGATGGGACAAATCCCACCTCATTATTAGAATAGAGATGAGACAAATTCTAACCAATTTTAAAATTAAAGATGGGAAAAAATCTCATTTAAAATAAATCAAAAAAAAAATTAAAAAAAACATAAACGTAAATATTAATTTGTATAATCTAAAAATGCAATTTTTTTATTTTTTTATTTTTTTAGAATTAGTTATGACGGTTTTTTTTTAAAATCCAGACGTGCGCGTACGATGAAATTAGTAGTAGGTGGATTTTCACATTTATGATAATGTTTGATTTAAATGAGAATAGATTTATGGTCAAAGACAACAACTATAATAAGGGTATTATAGTAATTTTTTCATCTAAATGATTGTGTAATCTAAATGAGAAGTTGATTTGTTATTTTGATTTAAAAAGATATTAACCCTTAAAATTCAACCTCCAGTTTAAAAAAACTTTAATACTTCTTGATAATTTTTTAAGATTCTTAATAAAGAATGTTATAAATTTTAATATTGTTAAAAGAAACAAAGATTTCTAAAATTATAAATATTTAAGAAAAATAATTATAATCTAAATATTAAAAATAATTTTATAATATTTTCCAAGATATATAAATAAATAATCAAACTTTATATAAATTTTGAAAATTAATTATTTAAACTAAAATAGAAAAATTATTCAAATAAAGTTAAAATTAGGAAAACTGAATAGAAAATCTGTTAGAGTAAAGATGTGACACGGAGTCAATATTTGAAAAATTGACTCCCGATTCTAGCTAAAAAAAATTGGAGGTTGTTGGACTTATAAAATAGTATTTTCATTTTTGTTTTGAAATCTTTTTAACAAACCAGTTGGGGTTAGCTTAATCGACTAGAGTCTTGGTTTACTTTACACGGTACATGTTTGAACCGTGTCAATAAAATCAAATCCAAAAGTAAGTCTACACATGAAAATAAAAATCTACGAAGTAAGACAACTTTGTTTTTCATTTTGTATCAATCAAAATTACAGAAACCAAAGAAATATCGAGTTAAAATTTACCATTTATAATTTATGCCACCCACAATATTTGACAACGCTTACGTGAGAGAAAGAGAGATGTCTAAAATGTAGGGCCCGTTTGGAAGTGCTTATTTTAGAGTAAAAAAGCGCTTTTAGAATAAAATTCAAAATTTAAAAAAATTATTAAAAATAATTTTGAAATCTAAAATTATTTTAAGTGCTTTTTTTAAGAAGCACCTATTTGGTGCTTCTCAAAAAAGTGCTTTTCAAAGTCAAAAAAACTTTTAAAATGCTAAAAGCACTTTTAAGTGCTTCTCCAAAAAAGCACTTCCAAACGGGCACGTAGTTTGTAAGTCAATTTTCAAAAGATAAATATGTATTATATATAAACTTAATTTATATAAAAACTATTGAAAGAATAGTTTTAAAAATATTGATATCTCGAATTATAATTTTTTTTTTATAAAAAAATATGTTAACGAATTCTAATATCTTACTCTTGATAAATAGTATTAAAATATGTTATAAATTTTATATTTTCAATATAAATTATAGTATTGTTGTTTCAACACTAATTATAGTATTTTTAAATAAATTTTTTAATAGGCATTAATCTATAATTGGCTCTATTTATATTGATATTTTGATATATTTTAGAAGTGCATATAAAAGAATGATATATATTTAATAAATACGCTTACATTCTATAATATTATATTAATTTTCAGTAAATTATAAATGTGAGATAAATCTAATTTTTATTTCCAAGTATTGTCATAGTAAGAAACTGTTTATAAGAAAAAATATATTTCCCTATATTTGTGAAACTTATCAAAACACTGGAAAAAAAATCACAAATTATATCCTTGCTCCAACTAAACAAACTTATTTCCACAAATCTTATATTTTTTTTTAAATTTAGTACAAATTAATTCTATTAATATAAGAAAAGGTCAAGTTTGTAATTTTACCAAATTCCTCTAAATACGCAGGGGATATTTTAATGTTAATTTCGGAGTGCCGAGAGATCTACAAAATGTTAATTCAATAGAGTTTACATTTTACCATAGTGAGGAAAATTCTCCTCTAGATCAAGTGCATTAATGACTTTGTAAATGGAATTAACAAGCTAAAACTCAAATTTGGACATGAGTGGTTCCACAAAGATTCAGACAATGGACCATAAAATTAGCGAACTCGAATTATGCTCAATATTCAAGACCCTTGATATGCCTTGCGCGACCTACCAACCTCAATAATCTTTTGGAGTAAAATAAATCTAGACACTGATCTAATATTTTATTTATTTAAATGCATTAAAATTCCTACATAATGCAAAAAATTACAGTATAAATTTTTATATTAATTTTTTTAAGTTAATTGCACTATTAGTCACAGTAGCCAGTATGATCAATGGAAGTGGAAGATTTACCAGTAGCATTGGGCCTAAGGGATACGAAATTATTTTTGAATTAATTGCACTATAAGTTTCTATATAATGCAAAAATTGCAGTTTGCGTACTTATATTAATTTTTAAGTTAATTGTAATATAGGTTCCTATATTGTATAAAATAACCTATATTTCATTATAGAAACAACAAATTATTCATACGCTCAACTAAAATACGCAAACACAGTCTTTACACTAGTCTTTAGTTCATTGCACTTCAAGTCCCCAAAATTAAACTAACAACGAAATATATAGTCTTGGACGTAAAATGGAGAACTAGAGTAGAGATAATTCCACTACCATGCTAGATCTCCGATAATTTCAATTTAACCATCAATTCTCTTGAACGAACATTTAATTAAACAAAAAACAAAATATGGGCTCAGCTTACGCGGAATTATAATTTCAAACCCATCAAACCCATGGGAAAATTAGGGATGGCAATGGTTCAAATATTAACCGTAACCGATGGATATCCGATCCGATTAAAAATCCGTTAGTGGAACCGATGGTGCATCCATGAGGGTTTGGTTCTCACAAAAGGTAACCAGTGGATTATCCGTTAGGATTTGGTCTTTTACAATAATCCGACGGATAATCCGAAATCCGAATAAAAATAAAAATAAAAATATTAAAATATATATACTATATATAAAAAGATATTCTATATATGCAAATTGCATACATAATATCGATCAAATATAATTATTCCATACAAAAACTAGCTAATTGATTATTATCTATTTTGTTACTATATTGCCTAATATCATTTTATAGTCTTCCAATAATTTTGTAGCTAATTTTAGAATTTTAAAAATATTTAATAATTTATTTTATTCAAATCATTTTAAATGATTGCGGATACGGATTAACCGCGGGTAAACCGCATCCGTCGCGGATGCGGATTTGGTAAATAATTCTAAAATCCGATGGTTAATGGATGCGGATTTGGTTATTGTTTTTCTTAATGGATGTGGATGTGGTTATGCAATTTTTCGAGGATATCCGATCCGTTGCCATCCCTAGGGAAAATTCTTAAATCGTGACCATCTTTATAGCGTATATAGGTTCTCCAGTGGTAGACTTAAGTAGGGTTTCGTGGAACTCAAGCCCACATAAACACCATATTTTTTAAAATAAATGTATAATATTTTTTTTAAAAAAATAATTATCCGTTCGAACATTAAGTAATATTCAGTGTTTAAAATTATCAAATATGTTTATTAGTCTACTGGTAAAACTAAACAAAGGTTATAAGTGAACAACCTAGGTTCAAGTTTTGATGAAACCAATATTTTCATAGTTCGTAATTTGAATTAGTCCTCTCGAATTAAACTTTTAGGTCCGCCACTGAGATCTTCGCGACGGAATGTCATCTCAATTGAATCATTCGTGGGTCCCACTAAATAAATCCTCAAACTCCAAATATTTTGAGAAGACGGGATACTCAGCGAATGATTTTTTTGGTTCTGGGATTTCAAACTGGGTTTATTTATTCGTATGACGAGAATATTTTGACCACTTCAAAAAAATGGGAAGATTTCTCTCGTTTTGGGTCCCACACACCGGTTACGTTTGATTATGTTATTGAATGAGAAATTCGTGGAATGGTTTATTAAAACAAATTTTGAAAGACTTGGGTGGATTTGGGTGGATTTGGGTGGGTTTTGTGGATGGGTGGACTCGCTTTGTATTAAGTTTTTGGAAAGTACGGGTGGGTGTCGTAGTTGGTTGATATGAGTGGGTTATATCGATCCTATAGTGAGAAAGGTGAGCTTGAGCTTTGGGATAATTTTATGAATGTGTCGAAGATTAATGTAACTCGAAGATTAAAGTCTTCTTATTTTCTTGAGGACCATGATGGAAATCTCAATGAAGCTGTTAATTCTTTCTTCAGGACCATATGTTTTTAAGGTCTGTTACACTATTATAATATTATCTCGTTGTTAATGGTTTAAATGAAAAACTAATGATCGAATATTTCAGGCTCTTCTTCATTTTATGTACTGGGACACATTACCAGATATGGAAGAATTTACTGCTTTGAATTCAAAATGGGCTTCAACATTGACGTGTCAGCATTTATTAGCAGCTCCTGATAGATATGGTTTAGATAGATTGCGACTACTTTGTGAAGCGATTCTTTGTGAAAACGTCGCTATAAATACTGTCGCAACAACATTAGCCTTAGCAAAGCAACATCATTGTTTTCAACTTAAATCTGTGTGTCTGAAATTCATATCAAAGCCTGAAAATCTAAGAGGTAATAAAAAATGCGTTAGAAATTAATTACTTTGATTAATGTGTATGTTATGTAGCTGTTATGCAAACAGATGGATTTGAGTATTTGAAGGAAAGTTGTCCAGCTATATTAACAGAGTTGTTGGAGTATGTGGCGAGAAATGAGCTGTTATTGATGAACAGTAATAAGCAAGTTGGGATACTAGATGGGGGTGATTATCTTGGTAGGACCTGAGCTGAGTTGAGGTAATCCGCCACATAACTTCATATGATAGGTCATTTATGAGTTTATATTTGTTGTGTTAGTGTAGGATACCAAAAGGGTCTCTTGAATAATAATCGTGCAATCACGAAAGTGATCTTTGTCGACCAGGGGACATTTGAGGGTTCTAGCTATAAAGTGAGCTAAAGTGCTCCAGTGCCTGGATGACCTTTCATTGCTATGATAATTGGTCTTTTTTTCTTTTCTTCTTGGTTTTCCATGTATGAGCTGGTGATATGATCAAAATTTGTGTAATTTTTTATAATGTTCAAGAGTATGCAAATTCTATCTAAAACCAATTAATTTTAAAAAAATTATATATTAATGTTGGCGTGAACCGAAAACTTCATCTTAAAACCCAGAGGATGACATTTTTTAGCACAGTAGTGAAATTAGATAAGGATGGTAGTGATATGAGTATTCGTTCATATCTGGTGGTGTGATGTCATGATATAAATTATGTTAATGAGATATCCATACAATAAATACTAATTTTACTGGATTTTTTTTTGAAAAAGTCAAGTGTAAATGCTTTTGTTCAATACGTAATTTCATTAATTACACCAAAACAGAGAAAAACCAACAAAAACATAAACCAGCAAAGCCATGGTCTTTGTGACAATGAAGCACACAAATGAAACGGAAAACAACTAATAACAGCTTTCATATGAGCCAAAAAAAGAGTACAACTTCTTAAAACAGAGACTTGGAAAGACAACATAAATCAAAACTAATTTGGTGGGATTTTTCCCATCAAATAACAACATAAATCTCCTGAAAAAAAAAAAAAAAAAACATAAATCAAAACTAGTTTGGTGGGATTTGTTCACCAAAATAATATAAACTAATGTAATTTGGTGAGAAACATTTGACTATTTATTTGGTGGGATTTTTTCCACCAAATAATAACATAAAAATTTGGTGGGAAAAAATTGGCCGGAAAAATTTGGTGAGAAAAAAATTTGGCGGGGAAAAAAAATGGCCGGAAAAGTTGGTCGGTAATTTTTTGGCGGGAAAATTTAGTTTGGTGGGAATATTTAGTGAACGGTATTATTGTCTAATTATATTTTTTATATTATATATGACTTTTATGGGCAATATCACCTGCTTCTAGGGTAGTATTGATAATTGCCTCATATTCATATTGATATTTCGATATATTTTAGGATTGTAGCGATTTAAGAGAATGATATACATTTCATAAATACAGTTAAACTTTAGAGTAATGATATATGTCACCCCTTTTCATATCACCCTTTTATCACCCTTCTATATATATGTATTGATTTCCTTGAATAGAAGATAGAGAAAAATTAAATAGGATAGAGAATTCCATTCATTGGTACATGTAGGCATACACTTTAATTAAATAGGAGGTGATAAAAGAGTGATACAAAAAGGGTGACAAATATCATTATTCTAAACTTTATTATGTTATATTAATTTTTAGTTAATTGTAAGTGTGAGGCCAATCTAACTTTTATTTTCAAGTACAAACTAGGTGTCATAGTAAGGGGCGGTTTACAAGAAAAATTACATTACCTTATATAAGTGAAAATTATCCAAATATTGAAGAAAATTACAGGAATTATATCCTCACTTTAATTAAACGAACGTATTTTCACAAATCTTGCAATTTTTGTAAAGTTTAGTATAAATTAATTCTAATAATATAAAGAAGGGTCAAATTTGTAATTTTGTCAAATTTCTCTAAATATGGCTGAAAGTCTTTGTTGCACATGTTAATTCTGGATATATTTACAATTACAATAATGTTGATTCAGTAGAGGTTTACACTTTAACATAGCGAGGTAAATTCTCCTCGAACATAAAGAGTGTTAATGACTTAAACAAGCAAAAATCCAAAAATTGAACATGAGATGTTCCACTAAGATCTGGACAAAGGGGCATAAAATTAGCGAACTCTCAACTCGATTTACAACTCAATATTCAAGGCCTTTCGAATGCCTCGTGGGACCTAGCAACCTCAATAGTTTATCGACATAAAATTATTTAAGACATTGATTCAACATTTTTTTTTATTAAATTACACTAAACCCCTTATATAGTGCACAATTACACTATAAGTTCTTATATAAATTTTTATGAGTTAATAGCCCTATTAGTCACCGTAGGATCAATGAAAGTGGAAGGTTTACCAGTGGCATTGGGGCTATGGGGTTACAATATTATTTTCTAATTAGTTGCTTTATAAGTATATATAATGCAAAAATTGCACTATACGTCCTTATATCGATTTCTTATATAGTTGTTGAATTTATTTATCTCAAATATATTGAAATAAATTGTGTCTTCACTAGTGAATGATTGTTCATTCCTTTTAACAAGAGGTACTATAATATCTTAATTCTCCAATACAATGTGAGGACCATGTACAAATCCAAGCGCCACTGTCGAATGGACATTTGCTGTTGAGCAAGAATCCAATTGTGAAAAAACATTTGATGAATTGCACTTCATTTATGAACATGAACCTTTTTGCGCATAAACAGAATTGACTTGTGGATCTGACAAATTCATTTGATCAGAAATATTTTGGAGTACTTTCCATTAAATTTCAATTGTATTTTCTAATTTTTCAATTGTATTTTCTATGGTTGTGAGTCTGTTATCAAATGATGCTTACTCATCTTGAATTTTTTTTAGGTCTCATCCAACAACTTGAGTCGACTACCATCCACCATAGGCACTTTATGAAATCACCAAATTTGTATTGAATTCAGATGAACACAACTTATGTTTTATTGATTGATAGTTATGTATATAAATAATGAGATAATGTAAGTACAAATGACACTATAGAAAAAGAACAGATTGGATAAATTATAAACTATAAACTAAAGACAACAATGATTTCTAGATATCCTTTCTTGTCATCATATGGATCTATATATAGATCCTAAGATCGTTGGTTAACGGTAACATTGTAGATAAAAAGGACCGGTTAGTTTGCTTTTAATCTTTCTTGGGTTTCCACGTTGTTTATTATCCTTCTTGGGTTTTCACGTATTTTCTCTATGGCTTCCATGTATTTTCTCTATCTCATTAATCAGTATAGATAATTCTATACCATGCCGGATCTATGATAAGTTCAATTTAAACATCAATGCTCTTGAACAAGCATTTAATGAAGCCAACAAACATGGACTCTTAATACGCGGAATTATAATTTAAAACCCATCGAATCCCATGGTAAATTTCTTAAATCGTGTCCATCTATATACAATATTTGTGTTTGCAACTGCAAAGAATATCCACGTCATCTCAACTGAATCATTCGTGGGTCCCACTCAGAAATCCTCAACTCCGAATATTTTGAAAGGAAGGGATAGGGTACATATCGCTTATAACTTAGCAAAGGATTTTTTGGTTCTGGGTTCTCAAACCGGATTTATTTATTCGTATAACGAGAATCTTATGACCGCTTAAAAATGGTTAAATTTTCCCCGTTTTGGGTCCCACACATCGGTTACTTTCGATTATGTTATTGGATTAGTAATATGTGGAACGGTTCACTAAAACAAATTGTGAAAGACTTGGGTGGGTTTTGTGGATAGTAGGACCAAGGCCGGTTCGGGGGGAGGCCAAGGAGGACAAGGAGGCCATGACCTTCCCCCCCTCCCCCCCCATTAATGTAATTTTTAGGGCCTCCAGATTTTTTTAGGTATAAAATATTATAGGCTTAATTTACCAGCCTAACCCAGAAAAACAAAAACTAAACCTACAGTTTTTAGTTGTAATGTTTTTGTTTGTTTTAATTAACTATTTAACTTGTTGACCAAGTCAACAAGTGTATATATATCACTACGTGATCTTTTTGGTACATGAGTGATACGGAATTGCTTGCGCGCGGCACGACTAATCCTACGGGATATACACGCCTTCCATGTATATTCTCAGGTAAATCAGAACTAGGTTACCCATGTTTAGGGAGATATCACTACTTAATCTTGTTTTCTGCAAGAGTAATGATATATGTCACCCCTTTTCATGTCACCTTTTTATCACCCTTTTATATATATATATGTATTGATTTCCTTGAATAGATGATAGAGAAAAATTAAATAGGATAGAGAAATCAATTCATTGGTCCATGTAGGCATACACGTAGGAGGTGAAAAAAAAGTGATACAAAAAGGGTGACAAATATCATTACTCCTTCTGCAATAGGCATTCGTCCATTAAAAAAACTCTTACTATCCAATACAAGAATTAATTTAGACTAGTCAAAGTGTGTGGCTGATTGGAAACAGAAAAAGAACGTGTGCACGCCTCCATAATCAATATCAAAGGTGTACTTTTTTTTAACCATTGGGACTAGCTCAGTGGCCAGGACCCTGTCTCTCAACTAGGAGGTACAGGGTTCGAATCCCCTCAGCCGTGTTATTTCTTGAGCCCTTAAAGGGGGTAAGCAAGGGGTGCATGGTTCGAGTCTCCTCCCTGAACATGGGTAACCTAGTTCTGATTAAGTGGGAGTATGCATGAGGAGGCGTGTATATTTCCTATGGGATTAGTCGTGGTGCGCGTAAGCTGGCCCGGACACCCATACATCGAAAAAAAAAAAGAAAAAAAAAAAAGAAAAAAAAAAAAAAAAGGTGTACTTTTTTTTCTAAATTATATTTAAATTCATATTATATTATAAATTTTGTACTGTCTTTTTTTTTGTTAGAATATATATTGTTTAAATTATATTTATTCAATTATTTTATCTTTTCCAAATAATCAAATTTGTGATTAAAAAATTATTAAATGCATAGTTATAAAGTTTATAGTTTACAAGTTATTTTATTTATATCTAATTATTCAAAGTTAATTAGTGATTTTGTATAAAAAACTGTAAAAAGAGGAGTGTTCAAGTGATAAATTAGTTTGCATTTTTTTTAAACTTATTTAGTTGTTTTTTATTATATTTTAACTTTTTTTATTTTATTTTATGTAAATTATAATTTTTTGTAAGGGTCTCTTTTCTAAAGTTCGTCTTAACCTCTAAAATGTCTGGACCGCCCTAAGGTTGACACGGTTTGGTATAAAGTGTTTGGAAAGTACTGACGACGGGTTTTACAGTTGCGTGGATATGAGTTGGTAATTCCAGGGGCGGATCTACCTTATAGAAATTGGGGCCCAGGCCCCCCCAAAATTTTTAAAAAGTAAATTTTCACCCTTATAAAAATATAAAAATAAAATGTAATAACCTTTTGGCCCCCCCAAATTTTTTAAAATTTTGTATTGGCCCCCCAAAGTTAAAACTCTGGCTCCGTGGTAATTCGATCCTATAGTGAGAAAGGTGAGCTTGAGATTTGAGATCAGTATTCCTATTAATATAAGCGATTTCTGGCTATTTCTTGTCACTGAGACAGATGTTGGGTAATTTACGTGTTTTATATGTGTTTGTGTTTTTGAATTTACAGAATTGGTAACACGAGGTTATACTTTCCACTTTGTTAAAACACATGAATATTCTAAAATAGCACCATTGGTCCTTGGCCATTCTGTTCCTTTTTTCTGTTTTGAGTTTAGTGTATGTATTTCCTTTCCAAGTGTGAACAATTTTTTTTAATATTCAGATCTACCATGCAAACTGATGATACATTGATTGTCATTCGAAATGGGACAACCATTGAACTAGAAGTTCCTGTGTCTGACCCCGAGCTGTTATAGGCCATTGAAGGTTCGTAATCATGATTTTTTTTAATTCAATCCCTTAATTATATATACTTAATTATATACACATGAACGTGGAGCGAAGCAACCAAAAGAAGCAATTAGCTCCAAGTCTCAAGTAGCTTTAATCAAGCCTGAGAATGTGAAGATTCAGTTATCAAAGCTTTCTTTGGATATCTTTCTAACAACCCCTACGAAAAAAATTGATAAGTTATAGCTTATTTTAGATTTGAAGAAGGTTCAATGCGATAAAGATCTTGGGTTTTTTGGATTTTATTTCCTAAGGTTTACGAAATTTGAATTCTAACCCTCTACAGGGCGGCAGGGAGAGGGTAATGCGCAAGGGGCAATAATTTTTTTTTAAAAGTTAGTTGCTCTATAGGTCTCTATATTATGCAAAATTTGCTCTATATGCCCCTATATCAGTGGCAGAGCCACTCTGCCACTTTGTAGGTTGAGGGCCATGGCCCTCCTTGGTTTTTCAATAAAAAAAGAATTACTTTAAAAAAAAATCATATCCTTTATAAAAAAAAAAAAGATTATTACATATTTGACTTTCCCTAAACTTTTAAAATATTTATTTTAATCTACCAAATTTTTAAAATTTATTTATTAAACTTATAGTTATTGTACATATATTAGATATTTTATTTTTAATAGTAAAATAAATTTTATTTTGTATATTATAGGATAAATAATTTTTAAAAAATTATATGAAAACTTACAGTGCAATTTTTACTTAATATAGGAACCTATAATGCAATTTTGTATAACATAAGAACTTCTTTTGCAATTTTTGCATAATATATGGACCTATAGTTCAAATAAATTCAAAAAAAATCGGAGACCTATAAAGCAATTTTTTGTAATATAGGAACCTATAGTGTAATTTTTCATAACATAGATACCTATAATGCACTTTATCTCCCAACTAGGGGTGGAAATCGAATCCGAAATTTCCGATTTCCGACTTTGCCGATCCAAAAATTCCGATTTAGGAACAGATTTTTAAGGTTCCGAAATTCCGATTTTCGATTTTTCCGAGAAAATTGGATAAGAATTAGAACTACATATAAATTTCCGAATTTTCCGTATAAATTTCCGAATTTTCCGATTTAGGAACAGATTTTGAAGGTTTCGAAATTCCGATTTTCGATTTTTCCGAGAAAATTGGATAGGAATTAGAACTACATATAAATTTCCGAATTTTCCGTATTTTCCGATCCGATTTTGATTCCGATTTTTATTATCTATTTTACATGATGTATATTAAATAAATAATAAAATATGAAGAATAAGATAAAGAAAAAAAGGTATACAACAGAAAATGTTGAAAAATATCAGAACAGAAAAAGAAAAGAAAAACAAAACATTAAAAAACAATTTTATTTTTATTTTCGAGAAAAGAAACAGAAAAAAAAACCATTAAACGTATTAAAACCAAAAACCCATCCTTCACACTCGCATTGAAGAAAAGGGAAATCTCTTCACACTCACGACTATTGAAACTCCAAAAAATTGAATTGTTGTTAATCTACATCATTACTTTTACAATTTTCTAAAATCATATGATTTATTATATTTTTATTTTATTGTGATAACTAGTGTGAAAATTACTGCCCTTAGTTTTGTAATTTCCGAACCAAAATTCCGAAATTCCGAACCCAAACTTTCGAAATTTCCGAAATTTCCGAACCAAAAGTTTCGAAATTTCCGTGCCGAAATTTCCGAATTTTCGGCAAATTCCGAAATTCCGAATTCGGTATTATTTTTCCCAGTTCCGAAAAATTGGATAGGAATTGGAATGGAAAAAATCTATTCCGGAAAAAATTGGAATTTTTCCGAAAGACCCTTTTTTCGATCCGTTCCTTCCGATTTCCACCCCTACTCCCAACTTTAAATTGTTATCTTATCCCGCTTTATTTATTTTATTTGATATGGTAATTTTGTTATTTTATAAAATGTAGATTTGTATTTAATAATGGAGGTACTTATAGTGAAATTGATTAATATAAGATACTGTAATTTGTTGCGTGTGTATTGGTATATATGAAATGATTTCTCCATTTGTAATATGCGGTCGGTTTAATAAATTTGTTTTGATTTTGTGAACTTTTGTTTTTCTTTTTACAATGTAATAGATTTTACCAAGGGTTAATCCAGGATAATTCGTGGTTAATCGAACATAACTCAGGGGTAAAAAAGTAATTTTACCCTACGTAATGGTTTACCACCTACATTCTAATAACCGTTTATATTACCCTACCCTTACTTTACATCCCAAACTTTGTATTGTCTTTTAGTAATAGCAATTTTATTTTTGTCTTGTGACTGTATTCCTTAATAGTCATCTAAATTTAAATCTTTGAATTGTTCTTTTATTGTGTTTAATAAATATAGTGAAATTCTATCATATTATATTAGTTTTTAGTAAGTTGTGAATTTAAGATAAATCTAACTCTGTATTTACAAATAAGAACAAGGTGTTTGTTAAGAAACGGTTTATAAAATAGTTACAATACTCTATATAAGTGAAAAAACAGTTACCAGGAAATGTATCCTCACCTAGCTAAACGAACTTATTTGAACAAGTCTTGTGATTTTATATAATTTAATATTCATTATTTCTATCAATATAACTGTCCAATTTGTGATGTAATGTTAAATTTCAGTAGTGAACTAACCGCTTTTATATTTAGCAATAAGGAAATATAGGATTGAATTAATTATCCACGTGGTCCTAAACTTTTGCCTTCATATACACGGGGTGAACAACTCTGTGTAATAGTATTTAGGGGCGGAGGCAAGGGGGTGTAAGGGGGTCCATGGCCCCCCCTGAATTTTCTAAAAACAAAAAATAACTAAATATTTAAAAAAAAAAATTATAAGTAAATAATCTCCAAATTTTTGTAAAATCTTCATTTGGCCTCCCCTAATTTTTTAAATTTATTTTATTAGGTTATAAATTACTTTAATTATATAATTTTTAATTTTTTTACATATAATATATGTTATTTTTTATTAAAAAAAAGAATTTATAGAGAAATTAATTATAAAAATAACAATAATGAGACTTATATTTTAATATAACAAAATATAGGGACCTATAGTGCAATTTTGCATAATATAAAGACCTATTTTGCAATTTTACATAAAATATTGACTTATAAAGAAAATTAAGGCAAATTTTTTTTTTCGGCCCTTACAAAAGTTCCTGGCTCCGCCCCTGATAGTATTGATGTATTAATAGTATTAATCTATCAAGCGCGTAATATTGATGTACTAAGTTATTGTATAGCTGCTATATTTGACAAGATGAAACGGACTGCATTCACTTGTTTTGATCCTATATATTAGGGGTTCTTTATTTTTAACGCCCTAAAGGCCATTGTTGTTTATAAAAAAAGCCATTTAGTTAGCTGCCTAGTTAGTGGCTAACTAATGAAAATAAAGCCCAAAAATGCCCCCCAACCCATTACACCACTAGAAGAAACAAAAAATCCCAATCCCCATCTCTATTAACAATCGAGACCCAAAAACCACCCCATTATCTTCCCTCCCTCTCTTCTTCCTCTTCACTGCAGCTACAACCAAACCACCGCCCTCTCTCTCCTCTTCCTCTTCACTGCTCCTCTCTCTCTCCCTCCCGGCGCACTACCCAAACCACCGCCCCCCACCACCAACATCACTATGGCCACCGAAATCCCCCACCTTCGTCACCATCCCTTGCTTCATCACCACCAAGCCCCCACCCTCACAAACCTCACCACCTCTCACTGCAGAAATCTGCCCCACCGTCACTGGAAGACCCCCACCACAAAATCTGCCCCACCGTCACTGGAAGACCCCCACCACCACCCACCAACTGACCTCCATCCCCTTCCCACCTGAACCACCACGACCCCCCACCTTCAGATCTGCAGAAACGAGAGCCATCCCCACCAACCCCATCGAGCAGCGTCTCTCTTTCCAACCTTTCTCACCCACTGCAGTACCGAGCCACCACCCACCATCGCCGCGTCCTTGCACCGCCGATTCCTTGCACCACTGCTCTTCCCACCGCACCATTGCTGCTGCTGCCATCGAGATCCACCAGTCATCAACAACTCCTCTTCCCAGCAAGCCAGATCTCCTTCGCCGCCCTTATCAGTCCTGATGCCCGGCCCTTCGCCGCCCTTATCACTCCAGATGCGCCGTCCCTTCGCCGACCTCATCACAGAAGAAGTTCCGCTCTTGCCGCCGTGGTTTCCTGGTGTTACTGCAAATGAAGTTTGGTTTTTATTTTCTTGTTGCGAGACATGGGTCCAGCCGAGATCTGCACCACCAAACCCCACCCCGTTCTTCCCACCCTGACACTGAGACCCACCCCGTCGCTTGAAGACCCACCCTTCACCTCCGGTCCAAATGGGTCCAGCCCAATAAGGGTTACAATTACTGATGGGCACAGCCCAGCGTATAGATTTGTTGTGATGGGGCCAGCCCAAATTGTAATTTTTGTTGTATTTTTATTTTGTTTAGGTTATACTGCTTATGGGGCCAGCCCAATATCCCAATATTTTTTATTTTTTGGTTGTTCTGTGTAATGGGGCCAGCCCAATATCATGTTATAAATCATATATCTTTTTATGCATTTGGTCCATGTTAATTGTTGGTTCATGGGTCTAGCCCTATTACATGCTTAATGTTACTTAACAAAACAAATGACTTCATATAAACACATAAAACATGGTTTCGTACCCACGGTGAACAAATGTGTGAAGAAAAGGTCCGTGGGTACAACCCATATTAAACAAGAATAAAAACAGAGCTTGAAAAAATCGTTAAGGACATGGGTCTGTACCACCGAGGAAGAACGGTTTAATAAGGGTAAAAAGGTCAAAAAAGCCAACTAGAAAGTTAGAAATTGGCTTTAAAAGTATTTTTTTCTAGTTAGGACTTTGTTTATAAAGTTTGTAAAAATTGGGGCTTTAAAAGTATTTTCCTCACTCATATATTAGACTTAGTTAACACTCCTAACCACACCCACCCACCCACACCTGAAACATTCTTCGTCCTCATAATTTTTTATTCTTCTTGTGATATTTTAAACCGTCTTTCACCTCAATTTTCACCCATGTTTGTTAAACTAAGTAAAGACAATTTTCATTGAGGTATCCTATCACCTTACAAAGCTCACAATATATGAGCAATTTCTCATACTCGACGTTCAACGAATGTGCAATCCGTTTGGCCAACTTTAGCTCCACAACATATTTACAAACAACCTTGATATCTATCTCAACTTAAATACTACGGCCAAAAAATAAAATAAATATCCTTGTTCTCCTTAATCATACCTAGGGGTGGAAATCGGATTCGAAATTTCCAATTTCCGACTTTTCCGATCTGAAAATTCCGATTTTAGAACAGATTTTTAAGGTTCCGAAATTCGAAATTCCGACTTCTGATTTTTCCGAAAAAAATCGAATCGGAATTGGAACTACATATAAATTTCCGAAATTTCTGGGGTTTCCGATCCGATTTTATTTCCGAATTATGTTTCCGATCCGATCTTAATTATATTTCAAAATTATATTCAGGGGCGGAGACAGGATTTTTTGTTAGGGGGGGCTAAGGGGGTTCGGGGATAACGCCCCCGAAAAAAATTATTATGCCGTATTTGCACGATAAGTCTACATATTATGCAAAAATTGCTAGATAGATCCTTATATAATGCTAAAATGCACTATAAATCCCTATATTGTGTAAAGATTGCAATATAAGTCTGAATATTATTTTTTTAAATTAATCATTCGGAAAATTTCTTTTGTTTATTCAAAATAACATACATTTTGTTGCCAAAAAAAATCCTATAAATAAAATCATTTAAAGTCTAATAAAATAAATTTTAAAATTTAGGGGGCCCAAACAAAATTTTTAAAAACATTTAAGAGTTAATTAAAAAAAATCTATGAAAAAAAAATTAAAACGAACCAAGAAATTGAATATTTAATGGTATTTACGTTCCAATTTCGTTAATAAATTTTATTATTTGATAGAATTAATTTCTAAATTTTAAGTTAGGGAGGGCTAATTTTATGCTATAATTTTTTTTAGTTATATTTTTATCTATTTTTAAAAAAAACTAGTTAAATTATAGTGGGCTGGATAAGTTGGGGTGGGCTGCAGCCCACCTCAGCCCACCCCTACATCCGCCCCTGATTATATTGCATGGAGTATTTGAAACATGAAAATTAATGGCATGTTTCTTCGGTTCTTGAAATGTTTTGGAATTTGAAAATCAACTTGGTTTCGTATCCACTGTCCAGTTATATTTCCAAAATGAAAAGTATACTTATAAACCAACTCAAGATTTGGTTAATCCAAAAAATATCTTAAGTATCTTCTGAATAAGTTCAGCAATTAGCTTCTCTCTTCCTTATATTATTGATAATGGCTGTAAGGAAACCTTCAATAGATGAACAAATTCATGACTTTGCCAACAAATTTTATATCACTGAAAATGCCCATAAACTCGTTGATGTTGTTAAACTACTTTAACATCTTTACTGTTTCAATGATACTTATGGTAGAAACAAAGACAATTCAGCGATACCTAGTGTGATCTTCTTTTCATAATGCTGAAGCAATGTTTTCGCTGAAGCAATGTTTTCGCATTTTCTCCAATAACTTATACAACCTTGTTTTCTCATATTTTCTAACAACTTATAGGAAATTGCATGATCATTTTAGGGCCCGGAGGCAAGACTTCTTTGGAATAAAATTGCAAGATCATTTTCCAAAACTTTTTTGCAATATTTGTTTTTCATTTAATTGGAAAAGTAACAGTGGTTTAACATGTTTTTTTAACTACTGTTACTTTGTTACTTCATGTAAATTTTAAGTTTAGTTTTTAATTACTGGTACTCTTCGTGTAAGGTTTATAAGTTTAGTTTTTAACTGCTGTAACTCTTCGTGTAAGTTTTAAACTACTATTCCGATTTATAACTCTTAGTTCCGTAAATTCTGGACCAAAAGTTCCGAAATTCCGAACCTAAAGTTCCGAAATTTCCGAACCAAAGGTTCCGAAATTTCCGTGCCGAAATTTCTGAATTTCCGGTAAATTCCGAAATTCCGAATTCGGAATTGTTTTTCCCAGTTCCGAAAAATTGGGTAGGAATTGGAATGGAAAAAATCTATTCCGAAAAAAGTAGGAATTTTTCCGAAAGACCCTTTTTCCGATATCTTCCTTCCGATTTCCACCCCTATACCATCCAAATTAAGTGGTCTACGACGCTATTTTTGTTATACTCTTTCGCTATCGATCTTGGGTCCATATATTGTAGTTCGCATATAAAATTAAATCCTTACCAATACTATCTAATTTAAATTAGTAAGTCCTTAATAATTACTTAAATTACTTACAACAATAATTAGATATCAAAACTCAAAAAAATCCAAATTCCTCCTACTTAAAAGAATACTATACAAACCAAAAATAAATAAATTTTTGTTAGCAACTATTTAATGAAGCAACGGTTCTTCATCTCTTTGTAGCTCATTTAGCCTACGTTTTGAATAAACCGTGATTAAAACTGTGGTACCACGGTTAAACATAAACCAACCACGTTAAAAATAAGAGATTATTACCCAAAAGGTCTTGAACACAATACACCAAGACCCAACAACACCAGCTGGATTTACTCTTCTTACTAAAGGCCACAAACCAAATTTAACACTATCATCCAAAATCCCAATTACCTTTTTACCCCTTTTTTGTATTTTAGTTTCCTATATATATTAATATTTTTACAATCAATTCTAAACCTAAAAAATCACTCATGCAGCTTTTCATTTACAATTTCTCTCTCCTACCATTAATCCTCCCATTAAAGCTTCGAACAAAAAAAAAGATGAAGCTCACAAAATGCTTCAACTCGTTTGATGAAGCTCCGAGCAGCCAAGCAGCCATGGCGAGAAGACTGTGATGCGCCTTCTTCTTCTGCAGCTGGAGTGGCGGTGGTTTCTTTGTGGAAGAGAAGATTCCGGCGAATCTATGGTGGTCAGTTTCGTCGCCGGAATCTATGGAGGTCGCAGATCTGCTTTGCGAACGAACAACGCCGGAATTTATGGAGCCATTGCCGGAGCTCCGTTGTAGATCCACTATGCGCGACGAAGATCCAGCAGCGAACGGAGCTTTTCAACGGACTGGTTGCGATGTGGTGGTTCTAGGTGATGGTGCGAGATGGTGGTTGTGATTTCACGGTGGTGAAGAAATGTTGTTGGTGGGGATGGCAGTGGCTTTGATTGGAGGGAAATGGGTGGTCGGTGGAAGAAGTGTTGTTGGTAGGGGTGGACTTATCTTCGATGCTCAGTAAGGAATTGTTGGGGTCCGATTTGATCTTCTATGTTCTGTTGTAGTTCTCTTTCTTCCACGTTTGAATCTGATGAGCAATCTTTTTCTTTTTTTACTTTTTTTGTTCAGAATATTGTATTATATTTAAGTGATGATATGCCTTTTCTTTTCTTGGTTTCAAAGGCTCAACATGTATTTACGAGAGATTCTTTCTTTTTTAATGATTAAATTGTAGTGTTTGGTTTTTTTTTTGAATATTGTATTATATTTAAAAGATATTGATTAAATTAAATTGTTGTGCTTAGTTTCTTATATAAGTAAATATAAATCAAGAAAATAATTAAACTTACAAATTTTTTCTCAATGCTCAATAATTAATTTCTATAACTTTTGTCTAAATGCTCAGCACTTTACTGATTATACGAGAAATGCTTAGTAAATTTCCGGATTTTACGAGAAACACTCAACAAGTTACTGAGCACGAGCATCCTAGGCTCAGTACTTTTTCCATGCTCAATCCCCCAGACTCAGTACTTTTCCCATACTCAGCACCCTAGGCTCAGAACTATATTCTATGCTCAGAACTTTATTCTATGCTCAGAACTTTACTTTACGCTCAGAACTTTACTTTACGCTCAGAACTTTACTTTACGCTCAGAACTTTATTCCATGCTCAGAACTTTTTCCGGCAGTGGCCGGAGGTGGCCGGCGGTGATCGGTGGTTGTGGTCGGAGCTGGAAATTATTTGATAAAGGAGGAGAGAGATTAATGGTAATGGAGGAGAGAGAGTAATGGTAGTGGAGGAGAGAGAAATAATCTATTTTTTTGTCTTATATGCACTAGAAGGGTAGTTATGACATTGGACATTTTATTGGCCTCTAAGAAGGAGAGAGGAATTGACTAGCTCCTAAGTGGCACATTGATTTTTCTCAAGTCTCCTTGGGTAATTGACCTAAAAATAAATTGTGAAGCTGATAATGAGTGTTGATCATGTGAAGCATCCGCTACAGCTTTTATTAGAATTCCTCTGCAAATAATTAAAAAAGAAAAGGTTTAAATTGAAAATATATAGGTCACTATATTTTGCTAAAATTGCACTGTATGTCCCTATAATATGCTAAAATTGTACTGTAGGTCCCTATACTTTTTTCTAATATTGTATTATATCTCCCTATATTTTGCTAAGATTGCACTATAGGTCCATATATTTTACTAAAATTGCAGTGTAGGTCCATATATTATGCAAAAATTGCACCACGGGTCCCTATACTATGTAAAAAAGTTAGGGTTTTATTAATTAATTGCACAATAGATCCCTATACTATGAAATAATTTTAGATTTTTTAATTAATTGCAATATAGGTCCCTACACTTTGCTAATATTGAACTGTATGTCCCTATGATTTGCAAAAATGCAAAAACACAATATATGTCAACTGTATTCTGCAAAAATGCACTATAGGTCCCTAGACTACAAAAAAAGGGTAGATTTTTTGCAAAATTGCACAATAAGTCCCATTATTTTGCATCTATGAGTCCCTAAATTTTGCAAAATTGCACTATAATTCCCTATATTTTCAAAACTGCAATATAAGTCCCTAAATTTTTCAAAATTGCACTATAAGTCCCTATATGTTTCAAAATTACACTATAAGTTCCTATGTTTTTCAAAATTGTACTACAAGTCCCTATATTTTTAAAAATTGCACTATAAGTCCCTATATTTTTCAAAATTACAGTATAAGTCCCTATATTTTTTAAATTGCACTATAGGGCCCTATGTTATGCTAAACTTGCTAGGTCCCTATATTTTACAAAAATGCACTATAAGTCCTATAAGTCCCTGTGTTATGCAAAATAATCTATATTCAACAAGATTAAAACCTCAAATTCATCAAACAACATACTAGGGTACAGTGTACAGTTTTTCAGAAGTTTAGGGGGACCAATTGAACTTTTCAAAAATACAATATTGCAGTTATAACAAAAAGACTAAAATACCCTTAACTTATTATTTGAACATCACCAAGTGCTATGCCAAAACATAACAGATCAAAAATAAGAAACCAAATACGCAAAAACGTAAAAGGACAAAACAAGTCATTAATAAAAGATAGAGGGCCTACGTGTATAAAGCTATACGACGAATATTTCAGGGACAACAATACCAAGAAGTGAACCGAGTACTTAAGGTAAATATCTAACTTGAGTAGCTACAGCACAGTATTTATATATAACATAAAGAAAAGGTCAAATTCTTATTAAAGTTATGGCTCTAAATTAATTTAAATAATTTCCTTCACCTGCTAATTTAATTATTGAAACTTTTTTCGGATATCTTTCTAACCACCCCTTAAAAAAAAGTTATAGCTGATTTTAGAGTTGAAAGAAGGTTCAATGCGTTAAAGTTCTTGAGTTTTTTGGATTTTACCCCCTAAGGTTCTCGAAATTTGCATTCTAACCCCTTACAAGGGCGGGGAGAGGGTAATGAGCAAGGGGTAATGATCTTTTTTCCAAGTCAGTTGCACTATAGGTTCCTATATTATGAAAAAATGCACTATAGGTCCCCGAAGTTTTCAGATAATCGAGAGAAGGAATTTTTGTTTGAGGAGAGAAGTATCCCCGAAATTTTTGTTTTGAGTTAGTTGCGCTATAGGTCTCTATATAATGAAGAATTTGCATTATAAGTCTCTATATAATGAAAAATTGCACAATAGGTCCTTATATTATGAAAAAATTGCATCAAAGGCTCAAAATTATTTTTATTACTAATTAATTGCGATATAGGGACCTATGGTTCAATTTTTTGTAACATGGGGACCTATAGTGAATTTTTTTTGTAATATAGGAACCTATAATGCAATATTTTCATAACATTAGGTATCTATAATGCACTTGGCCTTCCGCCTTTAAATTGTTATCTTATCAAGCTTTATTTATTTTATTTGATATGGTAGTTTGTTTTTTTCCTATAAAATATAGGTCATTTTGTATAATGTATGAACTTATAGTGAAATCGATTAATATAAATTAATATAAAAGCCTATAGTGTAATTTGTTGTGTGCGTCTTGGTATATATGAAATGATCTCTCCATTTGTAATATAGATGATTGGTGTAATAAATTTGTTATGATTTTTGTGAACTTTTATTTTTTTTTTGTAAATGTAATAGATTTTATCAAGCGTTAATTTAGGATAACTCGTGGTTAATCCAACATAATTTGGAGGTAAGTTTTTGTTTTACCCTACCTAGGGGTTTACTCCCATATTTTAACACCCGTTAATATTAACCTATCCTTACCTTACATCCCAACTTAGAATAAGAACGACGCATGCTCTACCCCAGTAATCACTATTTCTTTCAGTGATGAACTCTTCAAAATACGCCCTAGTGGTAGTCAAAATTTGTATTGCCTTTTAGTATAATAAATATATTTTTGACTTGTGATTGTATCTCTTAATAATTATCTCTTTGAATTTTACATTTATTGTGTTTAAGAAATATAGTGGAATTCTATTATATTATATTAAGTTTTAGTAAGTTGTAAATCTGAGGTAAATCTGAGATAAATCTAACATATTTAACATATTTACAAGTAAGAATGAGGTGTCCATTGAGGAATAGTTTAGAAAAGAAGTTACATTACTCTATATAAGTGAAAAATTGTTCAAATATTGAACAAATTATCGAGGAATTTAACCTTATCTAGGTAAACGAACTTATTATCACAAATCTTGTGACTTTTTACAATTTAATATTTATTATTTCTAATAATATAACTGTCCAATTTGTGTTGCAATATTAAAATTCAACTGCAAGCTATTCATTGGTATTTTGACAAAAAATATTTTGGCAAAAACAAACCCACCAAGTGCAATTCTAAATTTTTGCCTTAATTTGATGGACCAAATTAATGATTTCATGCGGTGAACAACTTTGTGTAATAAGCTGCTACTATATTTGACAATATTTGACAATATATTTGACAAGATGGAACCGCCTACATTCACTTCACTTGTATTGATCTTATATACCGAGTTAACACTCCTAACCGCACCCAAAACATCTTTTTGTCTCCATAACTTTTGTCCCTATATTTTAACCCGTGTTTCACCTTATTTTTCAACCATGTTATTTTGTTTGGTACGTGTTTCACCTTATTTTTCAACCATGTTATTTTGTTTGGTACGTGGGTAATCCATGCGAGCTTACACGCACCATACTTGTTAAACTAAGTAAAGACAATTTTATTGAGGTTGCCAATCGCCTCATAATGCACAACACAGGCAATTACTCATACTCAACTCTCAATATATGTGCAATCCGTTTGGCTAATTTTAACTCCACTAACATGTTCCAGATATGTATCTCAACTAAAATACTATGGAAAAAAAAGAAATCCATATTCACCTTAGTCATACCATCCAAATTAAGTGGTCTACAAAATTATGTTTGCTTACAATCTTGAGTCCATAATTTTCGTAAGAACATTTGAACTATGAAGGTGTAAAATTTATGCCCAAAACATGGATTATAGGTTTGTAAATTAATATCTAACCAAATTTATGTTCCTTTTAGATAAAAAAGAATACCAAAATTTAAATTAGTAGTTCTTCATTTTCGGTTAACAAGGGACCATTGTACGTAAATTTCGCATATAAATTTAAATCCTTACCAGTAACTATCTAATTTAAATTAGTAATTCCTTCAAACTTAGTTACTTACAACAATAATTAAATATTAAAACCCCAAAAAAACATCCAAATACCTCCTACTTAAAAGAATACTATACAAACTAAAAATAAATAAATTTTTGTTAGCAATTATTTAGTGAAGAAGCAACGATTCTTCATCTCTTTGTAGCTCATTTAGCCTTCGTTTTGAATAAACCGTGATTAAAACTGTGGTAACCACGGTTAAACATAAACCAACCACGTTAAAAATAATCTGTGAAGCTGATAATGAGTGTTGATCATGTGAAGCATCCGCTACCGCTTTTATTACAATTCCCCTACAAATAATTTTTAAAAAAATTTAATATTTAACGTAACAAATATTTAAGGACTAAACAAGTAATTAATAAAAGATAAAGGACTTACGTGTATAAAGCAACGAATATTTCAGGGATAATTCCGAGAAGTGAACCGAGTAAATAAGGTAAATATTTAACTTGAGTAGCAACAGCACAGTAATTATATATAACATAAGGAAAAGGTGAAATTCTTATTAAAGTTACGGCTCTAAATTGATTTATATAATTTCCTTCTCCTGCTAATTTTATTATCGAAGCTTTCTTTGGATATCTTTCTAACCATCCCTACAAAAAAAATAAAAAAATTGATAAGTTATAACTGATTTTAGAAAAGTTGCATCACAAGTCCCTATATTATGACAAAGGGCACAATAGGTCCCTATGTTATGAAAGTTGCATCACAGGCCTAATTTTTTTTTATTTCTAGTAAATAGCGCTATAGGGAACTATAGTGTAATTTTTTATAATATAGGGATCTATAGTGCAATTTTTCGTAACATTCCAACTTTAAATTGTTCTCTTATCAAGCTTTAATTTCTTTTATTTGATATGGTAATTCTTTTTAATGATAAAATATAGGTTATTTTGTATAATGTAGGGACTTATAGTGAAATTAAATTAATATCAAAGCCGATAGTGTAATTTTATAATAATATAGGGACCTACAGTGTAATTTTTCATAATATAGGGACCCACAGTGCAATTTTTCATAATATAGGGATCTATCGTGCAATTATCTCAAAATAAAGAATTAGGGGACTATAGTGTAATTTTAATAATATAGGGACCTACAGTGCAATTTTTCATAATATATGGACCTATATCGCAATTATCTCAAAATAAAGAATTAGGGACCTATAGTGTAAATTTTAATAATATAAGGACCTACAGTGCAATTTTTCATAATACAGGCACCTTCAGTGCAATTTTTTATATTATAGGGACCTATAGCCCAATTTTCTCAAAATAAAGAATTCGGGGCCTATAGTGAATTTTTTAATAATACAAGGACCTACTGTGCAATTTTTCACAGTATAAGGACGAATAGTGCATTTTTTGCATAATATAGGGTCCTATAGCGTAATTATCTCGAGATAAATATTTTGGGACCTATAGTGCAATTTTTTCATAAATAGGGACCTATAGCGCAATTTTAAATATTATAGGGACCTAAATGCAATTTTTGGCCAACAATCCAACAAATATTTCTGCCTCCACCCTTGTAGGGGTAGAATGCTAGTTTAAAACCTTTAAGACGTAAAAACGCAAATTTTATAAACCTTAGGGGTTAAAATGCAAAAAACATAAATTTCTTACTTGAAGTTTGTGATGAAAAAGAGAACCGAAGAAATATGGAACCGAAACACCGATTGAAACTCCGGTGATGATTAATAAAAATCCGTATAAGTATCCAAAAGTCATTCCGGCCACCCAAAATGACGGTGTTGACGGTAAAAAAATGGCCGGAAAAATAGATACGGTGGCGAAAATCAAAATTGCGAGAACTGGTTTACTGAATGTTCTTCTTTCCCAATTTATAACCGGAATAATTTCCTGTAAATTAAATAGTGTTAAGGAGTAGAATTTTTAATTTATTTAAGAAAAATTTAAGCTTTTTAACAAACCTTCTCCATAAAAAATGGTCCAACCCATTTGAGAAATACAGCAGTTAATACACCTAGAAAGATGAATAGAAGTAATAGCTTAGTCCACCACCATAATGTGAACCACCAGCTAACACTACGACCACCACTTCCACCACCGTGCTCCTCCGTTGCATCACTCAATTTTACATAATCTCCGTTTGGGTCCTTCTCTACCACCACAACCACGGCGAATTTCAACCTTGTAGCTTCCTCATTACTCTCACAATCCCTCATCACACAACCCAATCGAAACACCCAAAATTCAATTAGCGTAAAACCCAACAAAACCCAATATTGTAATCAAAACCTTAAAAAGCCGTGTTTTTTCCGTTCTGTTATAAATTGGGTGATTAAAAGCGTGAGAATTAGAGAGAAAGGAAGCAATGTAATTTGAAGTGTCTACGTTTTGTTAGAAGATTGGGGAAGTGTGATGAAAGTGAGGTAATCTTTTTTTTTTTTTTTTGTTCAAAGCGAAAGTGAGGTAATCAATTTGGGGAAGTGTTTGATCTTAACGTTAGCAAAAACTAATTTATTATTAAATGTGAAAAAAGAATTTTATAACGTTTATTAAATGGCCAAATTATCCTTCTATATTAGCTTGACAATTCTGAACTAATGATATTTTTTATAGAAAAATACATATATTAAATAAAAATGGAAAAATTTCTCGTAAATATCCAGTATTTTATAATTTTGATAAATAAGTAATATAAAATGATACCCAATATTATGTTTACTGTCTTCTATTAGTTTCGTTGTAAAATTTGAAGTTAAATATCACATATTAAACTGTTAATTTCTAGGATTAGAAGAATTACATATATATTTCAATAATCTAGCATATAATAATAAGGGGTTATTGTTGAAAACATCCTCATAAAACTCTCTAATTGTTTTTTTTGCCTTCAATAATCTTATTTATAAAAAAATGCCCAATGAAGTAATTATTTATAGAAAACATCCCCTTTATATTTTCTATACCTTTACTACCCTTATTATTAAATATATTATTTTATTTTAATACAATATTAATTTTTAAATATTAAACAAATAATAGGGTACTTCTTTTTCCTCCTCCTCCTCCACCACCACCACCACCACCACCACCACCACCACCACAACCACCACAACCACCACCACAACCACCATGTATGTAACCACTACTACATCCACCACAACCATCACCACCTCCACCACAACCACCACCACCACCACCACCACCTACTACTACTAATTCCATCGCACGTGCGCGTCCGTGAATTTTTTTTTAAAATCGTCATAACTAATTCAAAAAAAATCAGAAAATTAAAAAAATTGTATTTTTGAATAAAGCAAATTAATATTTACGTCTATGAATTTTTTTGATTTTTTTTGAATTTTTTGATTTTTTTGAATTTTTTTGATTTTTTTTTTCGCAGACACGGATTTTCATGTTTTAAACATGGAATTCCATGTTTTAAACCGTGAAATAAACATGAAATTCCATGTTTAAAACATGAAATTCCATGTTTAAAACATGAAATTCCATGTTTATAACATGAAATTCCATGTTTATAACATGAAATTCCATGTTTAAAACATGTAATTTCGTGTCTGCGAAAAATAAAATTTAAAAAAAAAAAAAATCAAAAAATTCAGAAAATTCCGAAAAAAATCATAGACGTAAATATTAATTTGATTTATCCAAATATAATTTTTTTTGATTTTTTTTGAATTAGTTATGACGATTTTAAAAAAATTTCACGGACGCGCGCGTATGATTATTAGTTTTTTTCTTATTTTTTAATTGTTAATTATAAGGGTAATTTTGGGATGGGGCTGTTTTCAATAAATATTTTTTCCTAGGCACCTTTTTCTAAATAAGTTTTTTAATAGGCATCAATCAACAATTGGCTCTAATAATAATAAACAAAGAATTAATCAAGTCTTGAAAGAGATAATTAATTAATAATATGTTTGTCACATTCATATAGGACAAAAGTTCAATTAATAGACAATATAAAATGCATCCGGTCTTATAATCTAACATCAATAATTTTATTTGATGATTTCCATAACACCAAATAATAATATGTTTGTTACATTTATATTTATATAGGACAAAAAGTTTAATTAAAAGACAAAACATAAGACATCTCCCGTCTTCAATCTAACATCAATAGTTTAATTTGATAATTTCCACTATCACCCTATATGAATATGAGGGTGAACAATTAATGTGACCCTTGTGTCTTTCAAAATTATTAATATTATAATGTCGATTGTTATAGTAATTTATGAAATAATCAGTATTACAACTAAAATATCACTTTCAAGATGATGCGATTATAGGTTGATAGTAAAATAAAACTATCTAATAACAAAATATTCGATTTAAAACAAAAAATAAAGGAAAACATAACAATATGCATGCAAACTAAAATCTTCTAACTTTTTCTAATGAAATTTTGTCATCACGTTTACGGATTATAAAATTTAGATGAATTTAATTTTAAAATTATAAAGAAGAAAAACGGAACGTCAAAAAAAAAAAGGAAATCAGACAAACATAACAATTTCATGAGCAAATTATGTGCCCGTTTGGGATTGTATTTCAAAATAATCACTTAAAGTGATTTTTTATAACCGTAGCAATATTTTAGACTCTTGAAATCACTTTTAGGAAAAACACTAGATTAGTGATTATTAAAATAATCACTTAAAGTGATTTTAGATGTCAAAATATTTTTTAATATTTTTTACAAATAATTTAATTTTAATCAAAAAACGCTTTTAACTCCCAAATAATCAATCCCAAACGGGCTCTATATATAAATTGTTTTTGGCATCTAACTTTTCTTAATTAAGATATTGACATTTTGCTTCACAATTCATAAATGAAGTTCAATAACTTGCTTTTTAGACATTAACCACTAGATATCGACTTGGCCAAGTCACCTTGACGTCCTAGGTGGTGTATGACAAGGAAAGTTTGTTAGTGCCAAATTGCAATTAGTCATTAATTAAAGTCCTTAAGAACAAATAAAATTTCAACACAACGGTAATGTAGTAAAGGTGGGGAGCTGGTCGCAAGACACGTGGCAGAGTTGAGCTTTGTGCCTGAAATTGTGGGCCATGCTTGGAAGTGATAGAAAGATCAAGTCGGAGAATGGTACGAAGAATAATATATTTAGATCAAATTAATTATTATTATTTTTCTCATCTTTATAGAATTATTATTTTTTTCATTTTATAGAAAGAAAATTTATTGCCTATTAAATGGTACTCCTACTAAAAAAAATAGAACAAAAAAGGAAAAAATACTCCTACTATAAAGAAAAGAAAACTTGCAGCATGCTTTCGATGAGGTACAAGAATCTTGACCAAATTAAAAAATGGGATAATTAAATAAATAAACATTGTAATAATTGAAGGATAAGAATTTTATTAATAAATAAATAGTTCATTTTCTTTCGGCTAAAAAGAATAGTTCGAAATATTTTATAATACAAATAATTGGGTGCGGAGACATTCATATAGACTATCCTTCAAGTCAAGGTTTAGTGAAAGCCAAGTAGTAATATTTAAAATAATGTTCCGATTCATAATTTAGTCTTTTATTCCTAATTATTCATAATTTATTGCCGGCCAACAAATTAATTATTGAGGAAAATGACATAAGTATTGTTACATGTTAACTAATTAATTTAATTTTTTACGAAGTTTAGTAGTGATAGGTCTAATGCACTTTAAAGTCATCTTTATCTTAGGTTACTTTAATTTGATTTCTTGTTTTCTTTTTTATGGTTACATTGAAAATGTATTAGAAAATTGTAGAAACTATCAATTTGGATAGCTTCTCAGTAGTGGTGACGGTTGATTCGGTGGTGTTAAATATTTAGGTAGTTGATCGTTGATGATATGGTACAATTATAAATTTTAGGATAGTAGTATATGATAGTGTTGTGTTGTCATATCTTATTCTAAAGTATTGTGTTATTTTACATTTTATCAAACATTTTCATTGTATTTCTAAATTTAGATTACTTTTTTTTATAATAAATGTAAATATAGTTAGAAAATATATTTTATAATTTTGGGATCGTGATATTACATTTTACTTATATCATATAACTATCCATAAATAAAATATATTCCTTGTCTGTTTTAGTTTGATTTAAGCGTCAGAGAACTAGTAATTGAAAAATAAAGAAAAAATATATTATATATGGGTAAATAAAAAAACATGCAAGTTTAATACAATTGCATTTTACTGTTTTTTTCGGGTTTGCAATTTTTTATCTTACGGTGATTCACTTTAAGCCAAGATTATTTGGTTATTTGAATCTGTCATTAAGAGTTTTGGGTATTTGCCTTTCATTTGAGATTTTTTTATGTTTAGATTTTTCTTGGTCGATTAATTTGGCTCGTGTTACAGTGGGTTTGCAAAAGAGGCAATTCTTTTGTCGGTTGGTTGTTGGGGGGTACTTTTATGTCTTTTGCATTCCTATTGTCTTAGGTGGTGATTCACTTAGGGTTTTGGTTTTATAGAACTTTTTCCGATATTAAAAGCATGTTGTATTCTCCGTTCATACGAGGTTCTTGGTTATCAATTTTGCCTTACTTGATAAACCTGGTTCGCGATTGTATGGATTATCTGGAGGAGAAAAGGGTGTGTGTCATTTTGTTTCCTGATTTTGAGTGACGTTGTTATCGTTTTGTTCTTTGTTTCTTGATTCTTTGTTTCAGTGCCTCGTTTAGACTGGTTTTCATTTTGTTTGCCTTCACCTCCCATAGAGTTACCCCTCTTCACAGACTCAAAAATCACCTTTTATTACTGTGATCAAATTTGTAGGTATGGGTTAGCGCCTAACTCCGCTCTTGATAAAATTTTCCTACCTTGTGGATTTGGTGTCGATTGGTGGTGGTGTTTGTGCACCTTTATGGTTCTTTGATTTTGGTTTCTCTTGGCTCGTTGAAGAGTGTATTAGTTCTTTTTGGGATGGATTGACGGAGTTATCTCGCCTGGTTGTTGATGTCTTTGTCTGGAATGTTTGTAACAACTTTGGCTTTTTATATATTTTTTTTTATTTCGAAAATTTGGATAAGGGTGGATTGAGGATGATACAAAATATCTATGGTTTTTGTTACATCCTTGGTGGTCTTTTTATCCCCCTCCCAATCAGTTTTTCTACCTACTTTGCTCCTTAGAGTTGCTAGGTATTGGTTTTATTTTGTGTAAATCTTGTTGTTAATATATGTCTTCGATTAGAAAACTATCAAACGTTATTTATAGAGATGAAATAACTTAATACCATCTCAAATACTAAAAAAATATGATAATAAATTAACACCACCATCATGATGAAACAATATTCGGTAACTCGTAATTTCCAACATCAACATGGAACACGCATCATAAAACAACGACGATGGTAACAAACCTTATCATTTGACATAATTGGAAAATAGAAAACAACCAAAAAACACTGTCAACTTTAATCGCCGCAAAAGAAACCAACGATAAACCACAAAAACTACAACTACCCAACTAAAGAACGCCCATTGGTTTTGAATTAATTTCATTGTAGGTCGATATATTATAAAAAAAAAATTATACTACATGATGTCGAATAAAATCAATTTTGTTTTAAATTAAATTTTGATAAAGTGCATGAGTAATTGATCACGATAAGACCTATTCTTATTCAGAAGCAAAACATGTAGGATCGCGAATTGGTCTAATTTTTTTCATAAAGAAAGATAATTAAATCATATATATGATCATAATCGACATATTTATGATCACGAATCAACATGTGTTATGAAGTAAAATATACAAAAACTCGTATTTATATGATTAAAAATCGTCTTACTTTTGTTTTAAGTAAAATCTGGAGATATCCATGAGTATATAATTGTTGGTTACGATCCATCTTGTTCTTATTTATATGTAAATATAACAAAAGTCGTAAGTATATGGCGAGAAATCAACATGTAGTTGTTCAGAAGTGAAATGTGGTAAAATTGGAGAGCATATGATTATGAATCGACCAAATTTTTATCATAAATAAAGATTTTGACAAAAAATTTAAATATATGACATCACTCCAGAAACATACCAACCAAAACCATTAAATCCATTACCACCAAGGCTAAGCAAAAACATCGTAAAACCGACTCAATCCTAAATACATATTCTTGGTATGATTTTTTTTATCCGACTTGTAAAGGTTTAAACCAAGAACGGTGTGGTTTTGTTTCGTTTTTAAAATTAACAAACAGAGCGTAAGATTAAATTTTAACCTTAAAAGTTAGTGTATCCAAACTTTTCTCATCCCTAATCTAAATATCCATGTGAGGATCACCTGAATATAATGTAAAAGTAGCTATTTTAGTTGAATGGTTATCAGAATGCAGACGAAATATTCAATTTATTTTGTATCTTTGTTATACAATTAGTTTGTGGATAATTGTTAGGATTTGTATTGATTTTTCATGTAGTTTTTCCCTTACAACGAATAATTTTATTTCGACATGTAATTTTTTTTTGTTCTAAACGCTTTTACTTAATCAAAGAACGTTACAAACTAATTTGCATCTCCTTGAAGGGGACAAATCCAGGCTTAAAAATTTTCCTAGCTTAGCTGGGATCGGGTGTAAACAAAAGTCAAAGACTTCGTCTAGAGGCATATTTTTGCACACCCAATCTGCCGCTTTGCTGTTTTATCTCTTAGTGAAAGAAATTTAGGATTACACAATTCAAAAATGAAATAAATACTACTAACTATGTTATTAATATACAAAAAACTAACAATAAGACTATTATCTAGAGGCACCATATAACAGCATTCTCCACCTCGCATTGAAAATCTAAAAGGCCCCTTGCCCATAAACAGGCTTTAAGAACCCCAAGTGCTTCAGCTTCTAGGCCCTTTCTACATTAATCTTCCAGGCCATACATTTAACTGAAGCTCCTCTGTGATCTATGGCAATACATGAAATATCAGTTTTTTCTTTAGTAAATGAGGCATCACTATTTATTTTCAATGTATTTAGTATAGTTTATCATATCAATTACTAAGTGCACAGCTGAATCAAATGTATATTGATTGTTTGTGAGTGATTTTTTCCCTCTTATACTCAATATAGAGAGATTTCCTAGAATTTCTTTACTTTTTCCCTTCAAATACGTAGTCTTATCATTTGGGATAGTATTCATAGGGACACTTAGGCACTTCAAGAGCTTTAAGTTCACTTGGTTCACCATTCATGACCCTCAGATCTATAAAATCATCCTTGAATAGGATTTTAGTATATACTTCCCACATGGCCTTCGCTATATACAGTGTGATCATAAGGTCAGGTGTTATGTTTTCACAAACCCGTGAGTTTCTATCCTTCCAAATTTTCCATGCTATAATGCAAGCTAGTTCAGTTAGGTAACCTTTTTTCCACCTTTTTTATCCACTAGTTTAATAACTTTGGTCATCTAAATATCTACCTTACATTAGGTATGGTTGCGTGTTTTTAAACCTAGAGGAGAGGCCAGCCACGTGGCTCTAGCCTAGGAGCATTCAAATAGTATGTGTTCTAATTACATATAGAACAAACTTTTATATAACAACATTTTTTTATAAATAAATTCTCATTGGTAGGTAGTATATTTTGTATTGTTTTTCACATAAAATTTCTTACCTTTGGGAGAGAATTCATACTTTTTTTAAGTGGTGACATGATTAACGGCTAAGAACTCTTAGAAACGACATGATAACGAAGATCAACGCTTGTAGTGATAGTGACAGGTTAATGATGATTGAACTTAGTAATGAGTGAATTTCGACTAACAATCTTGATGACATATAAAAGTTTTAGACAACCAAATATGGTGCTCTTTTTATTTTTCAAATTGATCATCAAAGAATTGGATTAAGTTTAAATTTCGAATAATATTCTTAGCTAACCCTCAACACCAAGTCAAAGAATAGTCATAGACTCATAGGAGTAGTTTCCTTTTTCTATGTGCGTGGGCATTTCCGTCTTTTCGAACCACACCGAGTAATGTGTAGAACTCGTAAATTCCTATTCCATTACGTAAAGGAACGTGTGAATAAAGTCTTCTTACCCTGACCATGGTTCTAAAAGGCGCTAGGCGCTACTAGGGCGGTCGACCACCTTCGAGCGCCTAGATGGCTAGGCGACCTATTAATCGGAATTTAGGCGGTTTCTCCCTAGGCGTATTTTATATTAATTTACATTAAATATACATTACTAATACATTGAATTGACTATTATATACATCCTAATATACTTAAAGTAGATCAATTGAACATAAGTAATATATATTTAACTATATAACAGTAATAAAATATTATTATTATTATTAACCTAAAAAATTACCAATTCGAGAAATCTAGACTTAAATTTGAAAAATCATACCTTAATTTTTCCTCGCGCGTAAAATCTCTAACCTAAGTAGTTTTTTCTTTATATTTTCTTATGTGTTGAGTTGGATTAGACTGAATTAGTAATTTATTGGCTAGCATTCTACGTAGTATTCGGTTTGGGGGACCCATTAACTTGATTGGGTAGTTTATTAATTAGATTATTTGTCGACGAACCTTCGAGCCACCTTCGAGAGAAATTTTAGGCGGAACTCACCTTGGAACGCCTAGTCGGAGCGCCTAGGCGGCTAGGCGGCCTTGTTTTAGAACACTGACCCTGACCAAACTCTTTATTTCTTCAAATAATACCCTTATTGAAACAACACTCCAACTCTTTACTTACCCCGAATCCTAGGCGAAATTAGTCATTACGTAATTAACACACCGCCTATAAACACGTTTTACACCTCTATATATACAAACATACATATTACCTCGTGATAGTAAAAATCTCTCTCAATCTCTCCTAATTTCTCTCCGATATGGCTTCTGAAGGAAACAAGATCGTTAACGATGGTTTATGCTCAAACGGCTGTGGCTTCTTCGGCTCGGCGGCGACGATGAATCTCTGTTCAAAGTGTTACAGAGATGTTGTTATCAAAGATCAACAATCAGTTTCGGTTAAATCCGCCGTGGATAAGCTCATGAATCAAAATCAAGAGAAAGTTAATACCCAGTTGGTGATTTCCTCACCGTCGGAAAATTCCTCAGCGGCGGGAGAGGTGTCGGAGCCACCACCGGTGGTGGTGGGTAGTAATAGGTGTTTGAGTTGTAGAAAGAAGGTAGGTGTAACGGGGTTTAAGTGTAAATGTGGTTGTACCTTTTGTGGGACCCATAGATATCCAGAGAAGCATGATTGTACGTTTGACTTTAAAAGTCAAGGGAAGGAGGTTATCGCTAAAGCTAATCCTGTTGTCAAGGCTGATAGAATGGAGAATAGAATTTGAATTTGTGGAATTTTTATTTTATTTTAGATTTAGATTGGTATTTGAATTGATGAAAATTGTATTAGGTTTAATGGATTTTCTATGAATTGATTTTATTAGTAAAGAATTGAATCTGTATGAGTATTCTTTTGTTTTAAGTTTCTAATGAATCTACATAATAGGTTATTTCCTACTCTCTCCGTTTCATAATGTTTGTCCATTTACTAAAAATGTAGTTTTAAAATGTTTGTCCATTTAGAATATCAAGACACTTTTTACCTTTTTTTTCCACTATTACCCCAATTAAAAAATTAAAATTTATGTTTCCAATACACATTTAAAATATCAAGGCACTTTATGAAGGGTATTTTTGTAATAAGGAGTGCATTAATTACATTTCTTAATTCGTGTGAAATGCAAAGTGGACAAACATTTTGAAACGGAGGGAGTAGCAATTAAGGTATCCTTTTCTTTGAACAAAAAAAAAAAAAAGGTATCCTTTTGGCACGAAATATTTGTCATTAAATATATTTCTTTCTGATAATGTATAGTATATATTAACTTATATACTTTATTAGTTTGTATGAAGGTGTTGGTTAATAGGATGAGGCCTATGTTGGCAAAGCACATTGGCCCTTTTCAAAGCAGTTTTTTACCTAATAGGTCCACTTTAGATAATGTGATACTGGTTAGCGAAGTGGATTTCGTAATGAGACATGCGCAAGGCCGGAACTGTTTCATGGTAGTTAAGGTGGATCTCGCTAAAGCATATGATAAGCTTCGATGGAGTTTTGTGGAGGAGTCCTTAAAGTTGCTTGGGGTACCGGATAGATGGATTTCGCTAGTGATGTCAGGCATGGAGGATAACGAGCTGAATGTATTATGGAGGGGCTCGCCCTTGTCACCAATCAAGCCTACGAGAGGGATTCGACAGGGGGACCCGATATCCCCGTACCTTTTCGTTATTTGCATGGAGAGGCTCTCGATTCTCATTCAGAGCCTAGTGGAGAAGGGGGCGTGGAAGCCTATCTTTATTAACTCAGGGGGGACTCCTATCTCTCATGTTTTTTTTGCTGACGACTTGATTCTTTTTGCTGAGGCATCTATTGATAGTTTTGTGTTGTTACAGGAGGCTTTGGACACGTTTTGCCGTGATGCGGGCCAAACAATCAGCAAAGACAAATCGATCATTTATTTTTCGAGGAATGTGGATGAGGTGGTTGCGGATTCAATAGCTCAGAGAAGCGGTTATCAGAGGAGCATGGGTCTAGGGAAGTATCTGGGTGTGAATATCCTATCAGGGCGTCGACCGAAGGGGTATTATGGGGAGATCATCAACGCTTTACGGGGGAAATTGGCTAAATGGAAGTGTAGTACATTATCTCTCGCGGGTCGGATAACTTTAGCTCAAGCCGTTCTTAGTGCATCACCGATGTATATCATGCAGGTAGAGAAGTTACCGGCGTATGTGTGTGAGGAGATTGATAGGATAAGAAGAGATTTTATTTGGGGCTCCGTATCGGATCATAGACGTATTCATTGGGTTGCATGGCGAGATCTGTGTAAACCGAAGGAGGCGGGGGGTCTTGGTTTCCGATATGCGATGGACATGAATAGTGCACTCCTTGGAAAGCTAGGCTGGAAATTGATTCATGATAGCTCCGTTTTATGGTCGATTGTGATGAGGCAGAAGTACTTCAAAGGACCACCTATGCAATATGTGCCAAGACAAACAGATTCGCGTATGAGCCGGGCTATTGGGGAGGGCATTGGTATTCTGAAGCGGGGTTCACGATGGGTCATTCGGAGTGGGCGTGAGGTGTCTTTTTGGTTGGATTGGTGGTTGGGGGACTCGCCCTTGGTTAACCACGTGTTGGTGGGCTTGGAAGAGACTAATTATGCGAAACGGGTGTGTGATTATATTAATCAGGATGGGGTATGGGATTGGGAAAGTTTCCAGCACGCCTTGCCCTCGTCTAAGTTACTGGAGCTGGCATGTTTCCAATTGGATGAAGTAGGGGAGGGCAGTGATTTCTTATCATGGGAACGTGAAACACATGGAAGGTACACGGTCAGGTCAGCGGTAACGGGGGAAACTGAGGCTGTAACAGAACCTGTTTTAGGGGCGGAATGGAGTAAGATTTGGTCTTTGAAGGTGACGCAACGGATTCGAGTTTTTTTGTGGAGGGTGGTTCAAGAGAGAATAGCTACGCGAACCAACCTTGCTAAGAGAGGAGTAGAAGTTGAGGAGTCGTGTCCGTTGTGCGGAGGGGCGGAGGAAAGGGCATTCCATCTATTTCGGGATTGCCCGAAGATTATTGGTGTTTGGTCTCGGATTGTTTTGGAGCTGACAAAATATGGAATGGAGGGAAGGAGGCTTGGGGACCTGCACTCTCACACGTTCAGAGGTAGGTGGACTCCTGATTTTTTCTTTTCTTCTAATTCTTGTCTTTTGCAGAATAGGTCCCTGGTCCAGAATTCTGCAGCAGGCGAACAGGTGCAACAGCTGTCTTCTCGTGACAGCCTGGAATGGCGGCAGCTGATTGATCCGGATCCTGTATTTAATAGGGACGAAGGACCAGTGGCTCAAGACAATACAAGAGAACATCTTTTGAGGACCTTGCACCAGCACGAGAGGGTGGAAGACAGGTCAGCAGCTGCTCGGAGTGGGGAAGCAGCAGTTTTTTGACAGAATTGAACTGGTGGTTTCGGAATATTTCGGAAAAGAGGTTGTTTGCAGGAGTCCAATGGAATATAATGTTTGGGGCTTTGATCGATATTATCTGGAAGGCGAGAAATAAAGTGGTTTTTGAAGGGGAGGATTTTCCATCAGATACAGTGATACTAAAGAAGGCTAAGCATCTCGCTATCACTTTCACTAAAGCGTGGGGTCAATTTCCGGGCAAGAAGCACTCTAAAGCATCGAAGGTTGAACTGATTAGCTGGGAAAGGCCATCTAGGGGCCTAAAACTTAACACCGATGGTAGTTGTAATGTTAGGCTCAATTTGGGTGGTGGAGGTGGTTTGATTAGGAATTCGGATGGTGATTGGTGCAGCGGTTTTGTGGCACGAATTTCCCACAATAATCCGGTCATTGTTGAGTTATTTGCGCTACATGAGGGCTTGTTAGTAGCGGAAAACTTGGGGATTAAGGAACTTGAGGTTGAGATTGATTCATGGGAGGCGTTGGAACTCTTACAGAACACGGATAGAGGTCGAGGACCCGGAGCGCAGTGGATTCAACGTATACGCTCGGTTTTGGCAAGGAATAGGGGTTTTTTGCTTAGGGGCATCTACCGAGAGGCGAATTTAAGTGCGGACTGGTTGGCAAGATTGGGGGCCTATGGAAATGAGGATTTTGTGTTTTTTAAGGACCCTCCGGACGGGATTTGGGGACTTCTGACTAAAGATAGAATGGGTTTCAAGACGCCTAGGGTCGTCTATGATCCCGGCTTATTTAATAATGTTCTTTTGTAGTACGGAGTTAGTTATCGCATGATCTTCGGATCTCCTATGTAATAAAAAAAAAAACTTATATACTTTATTCATGTTCCCTATATATTTTTGCACTTTTTTTTATTTACGCATGATAACTTGCGTGTCTTTTTGGACACTTTCTTTTTAGGATACCGTCAAAATCAACAAATATAATACTGGTTTTCATGAATTGATTATAAGATTTTGGTTTTCATGGATTGATTATAAGATTTATTGATTGAGACTATGAAAAGGTTGTTTGTGGAAATGTTATATTTTCACAGTCGAATGTTTAGCTATTAATAATTATAATATTAGTTTGTATGTAAGATAATTGTCCTTTGTAAGTGTCATCTTTAAAATTGTTTTTTTTTTTTCATGTGATTCAAATCATCAAATCTTCCATCAAATTCAAATACAGTAGACTAGAAATTTTTCTCAATTCGGATGATGAGACTCTTCAAATAAATATTACTAGTTGATTTAGAAAAATATCAAATTATATTATTTATTGAAATTAAATTAGGTTATCATATATCTAGTTTCTAGTTTATCTTATGATTAAGTATCTTGTTCTATTTTTTTGCATAGTATTTTATGTATTCACTATTTTAAAAAGTGTTAATACCCAATAGGCACCTGCCACCTTACACCCTTACCTATAAAAGGCTCCGTCTTTTTTAAAAGCCGCGAGTAATATGAAACTTCCCATTACTCAAAGTTTGAGAAATGAAAAGCTTCCCATTACTTAAAGTTTGAGTTATAAGAAGCTTCTCATAACTTAAACGACTTTTTTATGTAAAAGAAAAGAAAAAATCAAAATATATGTGGTCTTTTATGAGTAAACAAATGATGGTTGGGTGAGAGGGAATTAATTCTAACTTGAGGTGTTTCTTGGACAATAATCCTTTTAAAAATAATATTTATTTAAATTTTACACAAATTAAAGTATACAATTATTACATCCAACTTTACTAAAATATTTTGACATTATATATTTATTTAAAATATAAGATTTAAATATTGTAGAAAATGTACTAATTGAGAAAGATAAGATAAAATGTTTTGAATTTTGAAGTAAATAATATTTTTAGTCAGTAAATATTATTTTTAGATAAAAAAATACTCAAATATATTTCTTTTAAAAGTGGAATAACTCATTAGTTTTATCATAATATTACAAAGAGAGAAAAAAAATTAGTTTTTATTAAAAAAACTTATTATTTTTTAATTACTCCTTCCTTTAAATTTTAGTTTATTTTACTTTTTGTATATAGATTTTAATTTTTTTATTAATACTATATTTATTATAGTATGTTTAATAAAATATCTTGATATTTGAACATAAAATTTAATATAAAAAAGGATATAAAAGATCAAAAAGTATATTTTAAGATAAATAAGTATTTAATATATTTTTTTAGTAACTTGGACAAAAAATTTGAAATAGAGGAAATATATATTTATTAAAGGTAAGACTTTCATCCAATATTGGATGGTCCAATATTCATATTATGGTCATGGCTTATTATAGAAAAACACATGTCATTAGATTAATAAATTAGTTACTGTTGTAAATTTAAAACATGAGGTATGTATATTAATATTATTGGTGTAGGATCATCCAATATTAGATGAAAAAAATTTCCATTTATTAATATTTTTTTTTTTCTAATCTTTGATTAACTTAAATCAGTAAAACCATGGTGAACTAGTTATATAAATATACAAAGAATTAAATGTACTAAAAAAGCCTGCATGAAAGTTCATACTTAAATGCCTGTATTAAAGTGTCTTTACTTTCTTGACAAAAAAAAGTGTCTTTACTTTGACAGAAGAGGAAGACATTAAAGCCCCTTTACACCACATTTTCATCAAAATTTATAGAATTGTACAGGCTTTCTTTTATAAAGCCCTTAAAGAAAGAAAAGGGATAAAGTACTCGAGCGAGATGTAAATTTTTGTTTATTGGATCATAAACCTGAGCATTGTGTGAATCACTTTTATATTTGTGGAGAATATAAATATTAACTTAGGCCCATCAATTATGATTATCGTAAGGCCCATCAGAAATACTCTGTTGGGCTAGGTAGAAAACATAACCTTTTCGTAGGCCCAGGAAAATGCATTAGATGTTTGACAAACATAACTTTTTTTTTGTTTTTGGTCAGACAAACGATTACTGTTGAAGAAAAGGTGTGCAATTGAGATCGATCTAGAAACAAATTTTTAGGAAAAAATAGTAAAAGATAGTAGCCTAAATTTAGATTGTTTCCTAGGGTTTGCTCAGTGATGCTTCGTTTATAAGGCAAGAAAAATCGTTTGGCATTGCAGCAATTTGTTTGACACATGAATCCAAGAGCCTTTTTGCCTTGGGTGATCGCCATTCTGCTCCTGATGAGAGTCACCCTTGGTTGTAGTGCATATTTTATTCCGTATATTTTGTTTTCGAATAAGTATGTAAGTAAAAAGAAAATACAACCTACCCATCTAAAAATCAGCCTCTAAGGAGACTTTTATGGCTTGTGGAGTTATGGTACCCTATCCTTATTTTTCAATTTTTTTCTTAGTGGGATGTATTTTATATTAGGATGATTGGCTTATAAAGTTTTGGTGACAAACTTCATAACTCATAACAGTCTTGTTAGATCATTTTTTTAAGAAGTCACACATATATTAAAATATTTTTAAATAAAAATTATAAAAAGACAAAAAACAAGTGGTAAAATTTATATAAATACAAAAACAAGTGAATCACCGAATCACTGAATATCATTATTCATCTTTAGTCACCATCACTGGAGTCATGGTATTAAAAACAAGCTTATAGTGTAAAACTTATAATTGTCCTTTAGTAAGAAGACTAAATTAGTCACTTGTGGTTGATTCTTGAGGGGAGAGGCGGGGGAAGAGGAGTCAAAACTTGTTAGGTAAAAATTTCTTTATTGTTTATGCAATAAATATTTCGTTTGTTCTTTAATGAAATATACATGATTTTGATATAGTATAGGGACTTACAGGGGCGGACCTAGGGGTGTGCTAAGGGAGGGGGGTTTGCAACGCAATCACCCCGGACAGGTGAAAAATATTTTTGAGTTTATCCTTTTTAAGGTAAAAATCTTAGTAAAAATCGAGATTAACCGTCTAAACTTAAATTTTAGCTCTCTCAGCCTAAATTTTAGCACACCCTTCCTCTCTTCACCACCTAAATTTTAACATTTAGCCCTTTCTTAACTAGAAATTACCAAAAATAAATAAATATATAGGATTGTTGGCCCAAATTCCGCTAGTTCTAACTTCTAGCTTTCTTAGAATAAAACTCCCAATCCATCTTTGAGGATTTTGATGTATTTATAAATAAAATAAATATCTTTTTTTATAACTTATATGGATTTGTAGTATAATTTTTTATAATATCAGAACTTATTATTAACTTTTATAAAATAAGGATCTATAGTACTACAAATTTTGTGTTCGACAATTTATAGTACAATTACCTAAAAAGGAAAACCAAAGGTATTGTCTCTGATATTTCTTGGGCCACCAACTAGAAGTTGGTTCCAATCTATAACTATCATAGGATAGGATGATTTAATTGAGACTATTATACCAATCCATATATCTACATATCTATCCATTTAATTTTGAGACTGAAAGGTGCTTACTCATGATGTAGCATATACAGTATGTTCAACAAGTGTTTGTTCTTATTACTGAACGATCAGGAAAAGGAAAACATAGGTGCATGCCATCATGATGGACCACACTAGAATCGAAATGGGCAACCACACTGCACCACACCACCCTACCAATGGTGATCTTCTTCTAATCTCCTCAATTTTTGACATGCATATATCCAAATTTAGAAATTTTTATTTCGAGAATGAAGGATGTCCAAAAGGCAATGTTCCAATTTTTATTAGTTAATATTGCAACATAAGTCTCTATGCTTTGCAATTTTTATTTTTTTGTTTGAAGCTATACTTTGCAATAATTACAATGTAGATCCCTATATTATTGGAACACCCTCTTTTTTTTTGTCAAAAAACTCATTTAGGGTGGAAATTTTAATACGTTAAATTTGCAATTCCTGTCGATTCAGACCCGAAAAATCCGAATGTGAAATTATTATTTTTACCTTCTGAATTTTGTATTTTTCAATTTTAATTTTTTGGAGCGAAATTGGAATCACTTGTAAAAAAATTGGAAATTTTCTTTTTTCGATTATTTTCAAGCTTTTTCCAAATAATTTTCCGATTACTAAAAATAATATTTTAATATTTATTATTATTCAACATTTATATTGATATATGTACACTTATATTCTATTTATATATAATTTAAACCTATACAACATAAATAATTTTCCGGAGATCCAAATAGTTGTTTCACCTCTTCTTTTCCGCACACGACTCATTCCTTTCTCTTCCATAGGGCCCTATCATTACACACCACTACCACCAGATGATTAAAGGTCAACCATTGTATCACTAAAAGTTCACCATTTTATCACCAAATGAAGTTTTAACTTCAACTATATTAATTTATTACATGTTGGAAGTTATCAAATTTTAATCTCATGAAAGCTTTGATGGATTTGGAACAATGTTATTATGTGTTGAGAACCTTTTTTACTTGTATATTTATATTTAATTTGTATTTAACGTTTAAAAATAATTAAATATTGCATCTTATAAATGGAATATTGAAGTAGTATTGCTTTTTCGTCTGTTTGATATATGTATATTTATATTGGTTTATATTTTGTAGGAAATAACATAATATTGTAAAATTAGCAAATATAATTTTTTTTAAACTCTAAAATTAAAAATAAGTCTATTAGGATTCATTAATTTTCAGTGTAAAATATGAGTTCTATTTTAATATAAGGATAATTTTCAATTAATTACAAATCTTTAAATTGTATTTCCAAAAAAAAGAAGAAAATCCTTTTATTTACTCATAGTTTCAAGGATTATTCTCAATTAACCACTTCGTCATATTTACCTTCCACTATTACTTTTAATATCATTTTAATTTTTATTATATATTAATAGTTTATTTTCTTTTCTTTTTATTATAAAATCTGGCCACTACCACTGACCATCACTGACCACCACCACAACCTCATGCATTTATTACGGCCTATCACCAGCACCTCATACACTCTCCACCACCCCCACCACCACCACCACCATCTACCCCAACCACCCCACCACCCCTACCACCATTCCCACCACCACCACCCCCACCTACCACCATCACCACCATTATTCTCCGCCGACCACCACCTTCTCCCATAACCACCACCGACTAGTTCCGTCACCACCAATCACCACCAAATAATTCTATCACACACTCGCGTTCGTGAAATTTACAAAAAAATCATAACCGTAAAAAATTGTATTTTTGGACGAGACAAATTATTATTTACGTCTATGATTTTTTTAATTTTTCAATTTCGAAAATCCGTTTTATGTGTTGTTAAAATACTGAAAAAAGATTTTCCAAATTCCACAACACGCGCGTCCGTGATTTTTTTTTAAAAATCATAATTAAATGCAAAAAAATCATAAAAATTTAAAAATTGCATTTTTTAACGGAGCAAGTTCATATATATAATAAAGAGTCAAAATAATAAGAATTAAATGATATGTATATAATTAAAGTAATAATTAAAAGGCTTATGTGTATTTTTGTAATCTTCCAAGTTTATGTTATTAAGTGGAAATTAACTTGAAGTCATAGTTAATTAGGAATAATTTCACTTTCCGTGTAATTAATTGGGTGTTGCCCCTTTAATATCAGTCATTCAATTCGATTAAAATAAAAATTATCTTGGGCTCTTTCTGGATATTTTTCCAAAATATTATATTATAATGTTAACTTTATAATGTATGTGAATATCATAAGAGGAGATTACTTTTTTTAGGCCCAAAATTAGGGGTGGAAATCGGATCCGAAATTTCCGATTTCCGACTTTTCCGATCCGAAAATTCCGATTTCGGAACAGCTTTTTAAAGTTCCGAAATTCCGAAATTCCGATTTCCGATTTTTCCGAAAAAATCGGATTGGAATTGGAACTACATATAAATTTCCGAAATTTCCGGGTTTTCCGATCCGATTTTATTTCCGAATTATATTTCCGATCCGATTTTATTTTTGAATTATATTTCTAAATTATAAATTATATTTCAAAATAGTATTGCATGGTGTATTTGAAACATGAAAATTAATGGCATGTTTTTTTGATCCTTGAAAAGTTTTGGAACTTGAAAATCAACTTGGATTCCGTATCCATTGTCTAGTTATATTTCCAAAATGAAAAGTATACTTATAAATCAACTCAATATTTGGTTAATTCAAAATAAAATCTTAAGTATCTTCTGGATAAGTTCAGCAATTAGCTCCTCTCTTCTTTGTATTATTGATTATGTTTGTAAGAAAACCTTCAACAAATGAACAAATCCATGCCTTTGCCAATAAAATTCATATCACTGAAAATGCCCGTAGACTTGTTGATGTTGTTGAACGACTTTTACATCTTTAACCGTTTCAATAATACTTATAGTCGAAACAAAGACAATCCAGCGATGCCTAGTGCGATCTTCTTTTAAGAATGTTGAAGCAATGTTTTCGTATTTTCTCTGATAACTTATACAACATTATTTTTTCACTTTTTCTAACAACTTGTAGGAAATTGCATGATCATTTTGGGGCTCGGAGGCAAGACTTCTTTGGAACTAAATTCCAGGATCATTTTCCGAGATTATTTTTGCAATATTTGTTTTTCATGTAATTGGAAAAGTAACAGTGGTTTAGCATTTTTTTAACTACTGTTACTTTGTTACTTCATGTAAATTTTAAGTTTAGTTTTTAATTACCGTTACTCTTCGTGTAAGTTTTATAAGTTTAGTTTTTAACTGCTGCTGTTACTCTTCGTGTAAGTTTTTAAACCACTGTTCCGATTTATAACCCTTAGTTCTGTAATTTCCGAACCAAAAGTTCCGAAATTCCGAACCCAAAGTTCCGAAATTTCCGAACAAAAAGTTCCGAAATTTCCGTGCCGAAATTTCCGAATTTCCGGTAAATTCCGAAATTCCGAATTCGGAATTGTTTTTTCCAGTTCCGAAAAATTGGATAGGAATTGGAATGGAAAAAATCTATTCCGAAAATAATAGGAATTTTTCCGAAAGACCCTTTTTCCGATCCGTTCCTTCCGATTTCCACCCCTACCCAAAATAAACCAATTTTATAATATATGTCCTAACTAATAAATTGTTCTAAAAAGTCCCTGGTTTTGATTTTTACGTTTTTACCCTTTGTTCTTGATGGGTACGGACCTGTGCCGATTTTTTATATTTTTTATTAATTCGTTTATCGATTGGCATTAAGTCATTTGATAGTTTATCCATATGTAAAAGTCCATGTGGGTACCGACCCATCTCGAACAATAGCTAGATGGGTCCGGACCCATCTCTATCAATGGCTATACCATACGACCCATCACGAATAAATAGCCATCTGGGTACGGACCTAGCGCGGGCAAAAAAAACAAATCAAAATCTCATCATACTCGTTGGAATAAAAAACTAACTCAAATCTCTTCCAAATCACAATCATGGGCTGTACCCATGGCCTAATAAGAAACACAAATTGCAATTTTTTCTTGGGTTGTACCAAAGAGGAACAAAAACAAACAAGAAATCTCTACACATTGAATAAACACTCGCATTATTGAAGCAAACAACAAAAAGAAAGATGGTTTTTACCCAGGCCCAATTTACATCTACACAGGGTTGTACCCAAGCCCATTAAAAAAACAAATGGAACAAAAAAAACAAAACCAAAGATGATGGTGATGTAGATATAGAACGGTGACGGTGTTCGCGTGTTCCAGAGAGGCAGAGGCGCGATGGGACTATTCTGGTGATGCTGATGAGGATGGTGGTGACGAAGATGGTGGGAGGGAAGGTGAGACTTGATGGGGAGAATGGCCACCCAAAACGGCGTCTGTTTTGTTGTTCAGAGAGAAGAGAGAGGGTGAGGGAGAGGAGAGAGAATAGAAAGGGTAGGGGAGAGTCGGCTTTGCAGCTCTGTGGTTAATAGAGAAGGGGGCGTTTTGGATTTTTTATACCATTTAGTTGGCCTGCAACTTGTAGTTAAGGGTTGGAACTTTTTTTATAAAGATACATGGTCTATTGGCCTTAGAAGATAATTTCCAAATATCACAATTAACAAAGATAACAGACCAAACAAGTTATTCAACTTTACGCATCTTCTAAAATCATTATCATCGTTCGTATATCTTTAACACCCGTAGTTATCTTTTACAAAATTTACAAAAAATCTCGCTATCTCTCATTCTGATTTACAGAAAGAAAAAAAAATTTCTCCTAAGCAACAAACAGTATCGGATTATGAAAGATAAAAGTAATATATGTTTGAGAAGCTCAAGAAAGCTGAAGAGCAATTTGTTGTAAAAGAACTTTCTTTTGAGATGCATTGATTGTACCTTTACACTCGGCATCCACCAAAACCTCGGTCATCATCGCAACTGCATGACCTCTCGGTCCGTTAATTCCCGAAGCTTTCTTTAACATAAATACCTGATAAGGGGTATATATGTAATTAGTTATTAAAATTTAAAAATGGTAAAGCAGTGAGTGAGTAAGTACTTGTCCATGATGAGTTATTTCTAAACATCCAGGCTTTTGGATAAAAGGTTCTCCGTCAATTTGAACTGGGAAAGGACTAGAAGCATGTATTCTTATCATTCCTCCTTGAGCTATCCTCCTTGCTTGTGAAAGTCCAACCTAAATTTAATTAAATTTTTTTATTTTAGGAATAAATTATCAAAAGTCAGAAGGGAAAAATTACAATTTTCATACTTGAAGTTTACCAAGGTGCCATGCTCCTGAAACGGATACAACTTCTAGCAGTTTGTCATGCATGCACTGATGATTAAAGTCATCATTATGTTCGCAATCATTTTGCCATAAATCAACTCCACCCATGTAACTCCCAATATTAAGTACAATTAACCCTTCAGCATCCTAAAAATATATATTAATAAAAAAGTATTAATAAAAACTGAACAAGCACAAAAAACAAAAATTCTTAGTATCAGTTTGGAAGTGTTATTTTTAAAAAGCACTTAAAAATACTATTAGATGTTTAAAAGTGTTTTATACTCTAAAAAGAACTTATAGGAAAAGCACCAAATATGTGCTTCTTCAAAAAAAAACCATTTAAAGTGATTGTAGATTTCAAAATTATTTATAATAATTTTTTCAAAATTTTAATTTTATTCTTAAAGCTCTTTTTGCTCTAAAATAAGCACTGCCAAATGGGCCCTTAGTTACCTTTGGAATTTCTACATCTTTGCCATCAACTTCAAGCCAAACTTGCCAAGGTAAGTCAGCACAAGTTCTATCCATTATATCTCTCGCACCTTCTTTAGCATACCGTAACTTATTTATAAACTGCTTTCAAAATTTAAATTAGTTACATCAGAGAAAATTCCTAATAATCAAACACAAGACACTAATAAATTACTAAAAACATGTAATTACCTGACTTTTAAATTTATCAGGGTTTTCTTCTCGATTAATATGAAATTCATATGCAACTTTCGCATCACATCCAATACCTAATAGCAATAATATTACAATAATCAGAAGGCAAGAAACGTTTAATAAGGTAAAACAAAAAGTTCATTACCTAAATAATTTATCATAAACTTTGATTGAATACTACTAGATTTCTCATCGATAATCTTAACATCCCATCGATCAACCATAGTTAATGCTGCATGGTCAACTTCATGAAGAAAAGGACTTAATCCACCCTGACCTTCAGCAGCTGAAAATCCTCCACCCCATTTAAGAACACGAGATAAATCGTTTCCCGTCCCTAATGGTAACACAGCTACAGGTGGAGGAGATTCAAAATTATGCTTCTCAATTACATCTAGGACCCATGCAACTGTACCATCTCCACCACATACCAAAATTCTAAAGTTTTGTACATCGCAAAACATCTTTAACCCAGTTTCTGGTCCTTGTGAAGAATTTAATTCAAAAACCTGTACTGGATTTAATAGTGTGTTCAATCTCCTCCTAAGTGAAGGTCCATTTCGAGCTCCACTTTTTTTATTGATAAATACTAGAAGTGGTCTTGCATCAGGAGGTAAATTCACTATAGTATAATTCTTATTGTTTCTAGAAATAGTGATCTCTTGTTTCTTTAAGTCTGACCCGTTTTGTGGAGCCTTCTTACTATTCAGTCTAAGTTGCTCATCCGTGTTCTTTAACCCGGACAAACCGTTTAACACATACTGTAATGCTCTATTTGCAGGTGAAATATCTTGTACTTTACCACTTACATGGCGATTATTACTGGCTTGTTTGTTATTACGATGACGTTTTCTTCTAAATTGTCCACGTACAGAGGGTATAAGTTCTTCAGTAATAGTACTCAACATTCCACCTTTAATAGGCTCATCTTCAACATCTTTAACACAAAGTGGAGAAAGAATAACTCGACTTAAAGGACCTAAATCACAAATATCACCCAATTCTTCAGACATTTTAGTTTGACATTTAACATGGATAATACGTTGACACCATAAGCAACTCCAAGTAGGTGAAGCATCAATGAAAGGTATATCAGAAGGTTCATCACAGTAAAAACAAAAAGCAGATGTTTCAGTATTTTCATCTTGATTAATCCATCTTTCGGACCAATGATGTTGGACATGGCTAAATCCAACTTGTGTTACGCATTTACAATCCTTTGCTGCAAATTGTGAACAATGAGAATGAGCTGCAACACCACAAACAGAGCAACTGTTTACTAAAGATTTTGCGTTTGAGCTTTGTGGTAAAACAAGCGAAGTTAAGCATACACAACAAGTTGATGGAGGTCCACTATAAGCAAAATCTTGTGTCCATGTATGATATGATAATGGAACTTTTAGCTTCTTCCAAGCTTGTTTTTTAGCTTTAGCAGCTGCTTTAACCCATTTAAGAGAAGTAGTTTTTTGCCATTTGAGTAACGCATATACAAATCCTAAACCTCCAAGTAATAACGTAACCAACCATCCTAAAATATATCCACCATTGAAGTTTGAACTCAACAACTTCAAGTATGGAATACTAAAATCGATCATTTTTTCCTTTGTTTTTCAACTCTTATCACTTTCCTTTAATCTTATTATGATCCTGATCACACAATTAACAAAACAATTTGACAAGGGTTTAATCAATTTGAGTATCCCTTACTTCGTCAAATCTAACTAGTTTGAAAATCAACAACACTATCTAACAACACAATTATAAAGAAAATCTAAATATCATATACATAAAATTATTAATTATATAAGACAACAAAATATTTAAAATAAATTGAGAATTATAAAAAAATAATGAATCTAGATCCAATTACACGGAGATTATGAGAGATTACGTACCTCAAGAAGAAAGAAATATTGCGTTGATGAGAGATAAAACACATGCTATGCTTTACACTAAATCTGGCTTTATATAGACATATAATATATTGAATGATTATTCGTATGTGTGCATAATTTGCATCAGAAGAATGGGTGAAGATCCTCCACTAGTGAAATTCTCTACTAGTCTTAGGTGGCAAGCTAATGTCCACAAATTTATATGTCTTTTTTTTTCACGCCACAAATAAGTTTTATGAAAAGTAGTTTTTTTTTCTTTTCTTTTCAACGTAGTTTTTTTTATGTAGTTAAAAAGTTGCTTATCCTTTAATCAATAAAAAATTTATAAAAAAAAATAAATCGAAATTACATAATTACAAAGTTAAAAAATTATTTTTGAAAAATAAATTCAAAAATACGAAATATTATAATTATGTTGTAGAACGTGTTTAGAAATTTAGTCAGTCGGCCGAGGTCTATCAACTATGCAAAAATGAACTTTACGTTTTTCTATAAAAAATAATATTACTAAAAATACAACATCAATACGTATGATTAGGGGTGCACAAGCTGACCTTATGAATAGTGTTACCCAATGAAAAATACTAAAATATAAATGAGAATGGACTGAAAGAATAATGGGATAATGGGCAACGATTCTCATTTTTTTTTGTATTTGATAAAATTGGCATGAAACAAATATATCTATAGATAAAATAAATTAAAGTTATCCTCTAACAAACAACTGACATTATTAAAAAAAATTACAGTTATTTGATCTATATATTCATTTGTTTCATGTCATTTTTATTAAATACCAAAAAAAAAAAAAACAAGGTCAAACCTCTTAAACCCCTTATTCACGGATTCGTCACTAGGCAACACCATATAATATTACTAACAACACGATATCAATACGTATGGTTAGGGTCGAACAAGTTAACATTATGAACGGTATTGCCTAGTGACGAATCCAAAAATTATAAATGAGGGTAGTTTTGAAGAATAAGGGGTTTAAGGGCAACACTTTTGTTTTTTTGGTATTTAATAAAAATGACATTAAACAAATAAATCTATAGATCAAACAATTGTATTTTTTTTAATATATAGTTGTTTGTCAAAGGATAACTGTAATTTTTTTACCTGTAGATTTATTTGTTCCATGCCAATTTTATTAGATACTAAAAGAATTCGGAATCGTTGCCCTCGTATCCCATTATTCTTTTAGTCCATTCTCATTTATACTTTTGTATCTGTCACTGGGTAACACTATTCATAAGGTCACCTTGTTCAACCCCTAATCATACGTATTTGATGATTTATTATTTGTAATATTAAATTTTGAGACCTCGACCAACTGACTAAATCTCTAAACACTTTCTACAACATAGTTATGAATTTTCATATTTTTGAATTTATTTTTCAAAAATAATAATTTAACTTTGTAACTATGTAATTTTGATTTATTTTTGCATTTATAAATAATTTATCGATTAAATGATAAGCAATTTTTTTAACTACATCAAAAAAAACTACGTTGAAAAGAAATAAAATAAAATAAAAAAGAAAAAACTACTTTTTATAAAACTTGTTTGTGGCGGCAAAAAAAAAGATAAATTTGTGGACATTAGCTTGCCATCTAAGACTAGAAGAGAATTTCACTAGTGGAGGATCTTCACCTGTTCTTCAGATGCAAATTATGCACACATACGAATAATCATTCAATATATTATACGTGTATATAAAGTCAGATTTAGTGTAAAGCATAGCATGTGTTTTATCTCTCATCAACGCAATATTCCTCTCTTCTTGAGGTACGTAATCTCTCATAATCTCCGTGTAATTGGATCTAGATTCATAATTTTTTTATAATTCTCAATTTATTTTAGATATTGTGTTATCTTATATAATTAATAATTTTATGTATATGATATTTAGATTTTCTTTATAATTGTGTTATTTTTTTTAGTCGAAAATGAATAATTGTGTTATGAGATAGTGTTGTTAATTCTCAAACTAGTTAGATTTGACGAAGTAAGATATACGCAAATTGCTTAAACCCTTGTCAAATTGTCTTGTTAGTTGTGTGATCAGGATCATAATAAGATTAAAGGAAAGTGATAAGTGGGTTTCCTTCTCTAGCAAGAGGATGTTTCGAGGAGTAGAAATTCATATTCGACTAGTTGCGAAAAACAACGAAAAGAAATTAGTACAATATTAGGAGAGAAACTAAAAGATAGAAGTTATGGTGAAGTTGAAAAAGCAAGAAAAGTGTAAATGTATGAAATGTAACTTAGTTGTTTGACAAATATAAGTTCAAAAGACATAGTAAATTTTCATGTAAAGTAAGGTGTATATGGAGAGGGAGAGGTTTTATGTGGTGGTGTAGGGGTGGCTGAGGTTAAAATGGTGGTGGTTTGTTCAAAATCTCAGTTGTTCAAGGGAACGTGCCTGTGCCTCAAAGAGGCGAAATTTTCATGATTTGTCTTTCAGTTTCAATTTGAGAAGAATGTTTTATTTTTGTCACCCTGCCTTGTTTTTTTGGTTCTAATAACTTTCATTCAAACTCAAACTAAAACAAGATTACAAAACGATGTTTAACCAACTCCCATATGAGTCGTTTCATCTAAGATTAGTTTCGCTAATTGGGGGGGCGGGGCCCTACCTAAGCCGAAATTGTTGCCACTTGGCGAGTTTTTGGCTAATCAGTCTGCAACTACGTATTTTTTCCTCGAAATACAAGAGAAAAGTGGAGTGCAACTTTCATAAAAGATAAATTTAAAAAACTAGGACTCGGACTCGGACAATTAAGATAATGAAAATTTTAAAAAAGCAATACTATGTTTTTGTATATATTTTTCAAAATCAACGGGGTTGCCCCTTAGCCCGAAATGTGTTGGTATATTTAGAACGAATTATAATATGTAATTAATAATATTACAAAGGATAATATTTTGTAGATGAGGTTGATAATATTAGAGATACTATGTATTATTTTTTGTTGATTAATAAGTAGGGTAAAGCTCTCGTATGGCCTCTTAACTTTGGCCAAAGTACACGGGCCGCCCCCGATCTTCATTTTTACCCTTTTACGCCCCTTATCTTCACATTTTGCGACACCGTTAGCCTTTTTTCTATTTTTTTGTTAGTTGACCGTTATTCAACGCCACATGGCGCCATGTCATCTCCACCTCTTCACCAACCGTCTTTGTCAGCATCGTCCCTAACTTAAAAAAAAACTCTGAAGGTTTGAATGCTTCAAACCTTCAACAATAAAGGAAAAATCTAGAAAAAAAGTATATCTAGAAAAAGACCCATTACCAGAACAGATATAGGCTTACCCAAACGAACATAAGGTGCTAACATACCAACTAAAGCAATATCAACTACTATACCCACTAAAAGATCATCAGCATAATGCTCAAATTTTGCCCAAAAATCTTTTCCACGTTTCTGAACTTCTGCGAATGTTGCACAACAAGAATCAATCACAAAATAAAAAATGAATTATTGCTTAGAAGAATCGTGGTAAGTTTATTTGGAAAACGAGGCAATTTTGAATCAAAATGGTTATCTCGTAATCGAGTAAATGTAACCCCGATAAAGCGCTTAAATCAGGTAATTTACCGGAAAGTGTGTTTTGCGAGAATACTATATCAGTTAGTGTGATTAATTTACTAACTGTAGTTGGAAATTGACCTTTTAATTGATTGTTCTTTTAAGCTCAAGATCGTGAGATTGGGTAAAGAATTAAACCAATCGGGAATAGTTTCGTTGAAATAATTACCATCAAGTGATAAAGTATGACGTGACATTTGTGAAGGAATAGGACCCATAAAATAATTTGAACTCAAGTCGAAAACTTCGAGTAATTCTAACTAATGAATTTTATCGGACATGGTTCCCCATATTCCGAGAGATACTAAACTAAGAAACCTTAAATTACTCAACCTTGTTAATGTAGTAATAAACGAATCAATTGAGAAACTTGGAGATAAGGTTTTGTTTAAAACTACAAATCCATGAAATTCATTACCCTTTTTATAGATTTTTCCTCCATTATTGAAGGTTTGAAGCATTCAAACCTTCAAAGGTTTTTTTTTTAAAAGTTAGGGACGATGCTGACGAAGAGGTTGGTGCTGAGATGGCGCTGAGGAGGCGATGACATGGCGCCATGTGGCGTTGATTAACGGTCAACTAACAGAAAAATGGAAAAAGGGCTAACGGTGTCACAAAAGGTGAAGATAAGGGGCGTAAAAGGGTAAAAATGAAGATCGGGGGCGGTCCGTGCACTTTGGCCAAAGTTAAGGGGTCATACGAGGGTTTTACCCTAATATGTATATCATCTTTTAATCGGAAGGTTTTTATCTTTAATCTTTTTCTTTTTTAATATCTGTTTTTTTATTTTATCACACATGCATGTCTGATAATATGAAGGGGATATATCTTCATAATCATAATTATAACACCTCTTGATATTGATTAGTTGAAGAAAAATATTAATTGTTTGAAATAGATATGCACTTATGTCGTTTTACCATATTTTCAAAATTTTCACCATCAATACGGATTATTTAGCTAGAATATTTAGCCGGCGGACTAGTATAAGGTTGTTGGTTTCAAATGTACATGGCATTTTTACATGACTCGGGATTAGATAAGACCGGGGTCTGGGAGGGACTGAGTAGCAATCCGGAATAGTTCCGGAGACCATAGATGGGGCAATTTTATATTAGAGCCCAATCAATTGGAGCTTCACAAACAAAAGCCCCCCCACTAAACACTAGTTCTACCCTAACTAAAAGCTACTAAAAAGACCCAAAATCCCCTTCCTCCTCTCTTATACCATTACAACCCAACAAAAATAAAAAATAAAATACCCATTAGGATTTTTTTTCTTCTGAAAACCCATCCCTCTCTCTACCCTCTCTCTCTCTCTCCCTCCCACCATTAACACCTTCCATCGAGCCACCCCCACCCCTCTTCCATCGAGCCATCCCACCCCTCCCCCTCCCCCTCCTCCCTCTTCCCACCATTAACACCCCATTCCATCGAGCCACCGCCACCCCTCCCCTCCTCCCTCTTCCCACCATTTTCACACCTTCCCACCACCTCCCCCTCCCCCACTGCTGCTGTAACACCACCACCACCCACCTTCTCACCTCGCGCCACCAATGCTGCTGCAGATCTGGCCTCTCCACTGCTGCTGCAGATCTGGCCTCTCCGCTACTGCTGCTGATCTGGCCTTCCATTCTCGTCGCCTCTGCGCGCAGCACCATCAACAAAACTCCGCTGCAGCGCCACCAACATGAACCACTGCTGCATATCTCGAGCTTCTTCATCACGCCTGTAGAAGCACCACCACGTCGGAGAAGAAGACCACCACCAACGAGTTCGTGTAGCCTCTGCGCGCAGCACCACCGCAACTGAAAACCAGATCTCCGTCGCGCAGCACCACCGCAACAGAAAACCAGATCTCTGTTCGCTGCTCACTGCAACAGAAAACCCACCGCCTTCCTCCGTCGCACCGTTCTGTGCAGCAGACACCCCACGCCGCCAGATCTCCATTGTCCAGCGTAGCATAAAACCCGACGACGTCTCATCCCTTCTTCTTCTCCGTTCCACGCTCATCTCTTCTTGTTCTCCGTTTTATTTTTTGTTTTATTTTTTTCGTCGAGGTGTTGCAGGTTTTCGAGGCCTTTGGGGTCAGCTGCATGGGTCCATCCCACTTGGGCCAGGCATCTCAGCTCAGCCCATTATCAAAAAGTGAGTTTCTTTCTATTTTTTGTAAGGGTCCAACCCATTATTAAATTGTGTCTATTTTAATGTAGTATTTTTCTTATTTTGCAGGTAAAGTTTGAAATAGTTATATGACCAGCCACTTATAGTCAAGACTAATGGGTCCAGACTAGGGGTGGAAATCGGAAAGAACGGATCGGAAAAGAGTCTTTCGGAAAAATTCCTATTTTTTTCGGAATAGATTTTTTCTGTTTCAATTCCTATCCAATTTTTTGGAACTGGGAAAAATAATTTCGAATTCGGAATTTCGAAATTTGCCGGAAATTTGGAAATTTTGGCATGGAAATTTCTGAAATTTTTGTTCGGAAATTTTGAAATTTTGGGTTCGGAATTTCGGAACTTTTGTTTCAGAAATTGCGGGTTTAAGAGTTGAAAATCGGAGAAATAGTTTATCACTTACACGAAGATAGTTAAAAAGCTCAACTTATAAACTTCATGAACAGTATCAGAAATAACATAAGTAACAAAAGGTAAAAGAACAGTAATAGAAGTAACATAAGTAACATAAGGTAAAAAAACAATGACGATGAATTATTTTCAAATTACATAAAAAAAACATTTATTTGGCTTCGTGGGAAGGTAATGTGAAATGTGAAGAAATGGGTTACCCTTAGCCTTTAGGTATTATCAGTTTTATTGTTTTTCTTTATTTTCCTAATATAAAAAAATGTATCAATGTGTTTCAAACTTTCAACGTTTAGATATTCTTTTATTCTTTTATTATGAAAATTTTCAACATTTCTGACTGTATATTTTTTTCTTTATATTAATATTTATTATTTATTTAATATAGGAAATTAAAATCGGAAATACAATTCAAAAATAAAAATTAGAAATAAAAAACGGAAATAAAATCGGATCGGAAAACCTGGAAATTTCGGAAATTTATATGTAGTTTATAATTCCGATCCGATTTTCCTGGAAAAATCGGAAATCGGAATTTCGGAACCATAAAAAGTTGTTCCGAAATCAGAATTTTCTAATCGGAACAGTCGGAAATCGGAAATTTCGGATCCGATTTCCACCCCTAATCCAGACTATTGGGATATTTGAAATATTTTTCCTGTTACTTTGAGAAAAGATTATTATTCGTAAAAATTAATTAGACAAAAACGAATCAATATGATTTATGGTACAGACACATTGACATAAACATGAACAACAATGGACTTAGGTAGGCATGAACATGGACGAAACTTGGCTTAGGCACAGCTCTTTGGGTACCCGGATTTCATTGGACAAACTCTTTAAATGCAATTATATAGACAAACACTAAATGTAATTATATAAAAATTTATTTCATCCCCCTTAAAAAAACATAAAGTACAATATAGGTCCGTATCCATATGTACGGACCCAATAGCAAAAAAAAAAAAAACGAATTACTAAACAGGAAAAAAATAAAAAAGATAGAAAAGTAAAAAAAATAATCAGAAAAATTGAACTAAACTTTAAAAAGTAGAATTTTCTGATTAGACTTTAAAAATTCTCTGCTCAAATTAGACTTTAATTAGTATTTTTCTCATCATAGATTCAATGACAAAAAGAAAAAGATTAGTTGAAATTGATCCTATCATTTTTGGATACGAGAGGTAAAAGTTACTGGGGGAGGATATTACCGTTAACTTAAAAGGAAAGGGAGATAATACTATTGCTATAATAATTTGAGAGAGAAACACACAAAGAAAAGATTGAATTCGGGGAAATGGTTTTAGAATTACATAAGACTTTTATTAAAGATGACTTTTTTGCTTAGATCATATAACCCTAAATTATAGATAGGACCATAATAAATAACAATCCAACACACACATTAAACACAAAGTCTCATTATACAATACTCAATTCCTCCACCCTAATTAAACTCTCTCTCTAGCTCCTCTCTCTCTCTATGTTCATACCCCCAAAAAGCCACTAGAAATCTCAAAACCTAAACATTCTCTTTTTGATGGTTAATTCATTCATCTCAATCTTTTGTGGGTGACACCCAAATTCCACTCCTATTTCTCTTTTTGATCAAAACAATATTCACTTTGCTTCATTAAACAACCACAAAATAAGCCTAAGAAAGCCAAATAAAGCAAAGAAAAAAGACAAGGAAATAATATCCAAATTCTACTTCTATCTCATTTAGTCATATGTTACATCTGAGCTAGATTGAGTTTTCTAGGTTGAAAGTAAGAAAAAATATCAAATACATATATAGCCATTACTTGATTCTCTTTTTGTATATCATCTCATAGGCTTTACTTGTACTTCAATTTCTTGATAATGGATAGTCATTCACTTCCACCACCTTTTCACACTAGAGATTTCAACATTCATCAATTTCATCAAAATTCAGAAGATGAACACAGTGGAACAAGCGGGGTAAAACGTGAGAGAGATGAAGGGAAAAAAGATAATCAGAACAACCACCATGGTGTCGGTGAAGGTAACGGAGGTGGAGGTGGTGGTGGTAGTGGAAGTACCGGAGATCAAGGAGATCAAATGTCAAGAAGACCAAGAGGAAGACCAGCTGGATCTAGAAACAAACCAAAACCACCTATTATTATAACTCGTGATAGCCCTAATGCACTTCGTACCCATGTAATGGAAATCTCAGACGGTTGTGATGTAATGGAAAGTATTTCGAATTTTGCACGGCGCCGCCAAAGAGGTGTTTGTATCATGAGTGGGACCGGGACGGTAACTAATGTTACATTAAAGCAACCTGCTTCACCTGGTCAAGTTGTTACACTTCACGGCCGATTTGAGATCTTATCATTAGCCGGATCTTTCTTGCCACCACCAGCTCCTCCAGCAGCTTCAACGTTGACTATTTATTTAGCCGGTGGACAAGGACAAGTGGTGGGTGGTAGTGTTGTTGGGTCACTTTTAGCTTCCGGTCCAGTGGTAATAATGGCGGCTTCGTTTAGTAACGCTGCGTATGAGAGGTTGCCGCTTGAAGAAGATGAGAATCCATTGGTTATGCAAGGCGGCGGTGGTGGTGGTGGAGTTGGTGGTGGAGGTGGTGGTACTCTTGATTCTCCGGTGGGAATGGGAGGTCAACAACATCAACAAATGATGGCAGATCCTTCTTTACTTCATGGTATGCCACAAAATCTTCTCAATTCGATTCATGAGTTGCCTAATGATGGTTATAATTGGGCTAATGGGCGTGCCCCATTTTAGCTTATAATTTTTGTTATTCAAGTTATGAACAAAAATACATTGATAATGTTTTATTACAGTTAGTTCATTGAGATTCTCTAGCGAAAAAATTGTTTGGTTTAGAGGAATTTGTGTTGTTTTACTTTAAGATTAATCTTTTCCTTAATATTTTCATTTAGATTTTTGGTTTTGAGTTTATGAATTGAGGTGCTTTGTGATTTCATTGAAATGCCTTGTACATTAGTTTTGGTTTGTTATTATGGCGCTATGACCTTTTAGTGCTGTATTTTCAAGTTATAAGAAGAGATGAATAAACTGATAGATAAGGTTGTAAGAATGAATAAGACAATGTGCTCTTGTAGTCTTGTTAGATTTATTTCAATGCTTTTTCATGCATATTCTTAAGTAAATCAGAACTAAGTTACTCATGTTTAGAGAGGAGTCCAAGTCTTATACCTCTTATTTTAACAATAGCTAGTTATTGATGGTACAAAGATATAAAATTCAATATACATGCGATATTAATGACAATTTGAATAGGAATTAAATATATATTATTACTTCCTATATGGCTATATCATTGATCAATAAAAAATTTAAAAAAAAATCATAGACGTAGATATAAATTTGCTTAATCCAAAAATACAATTTTTTTATTTTTCTGAATTTTAAGAATTAGTTATGACGATTTAAAAAAAAAATTCACAGACGCGCGCTTGTGTAATTAAATTAGTAGTAGGTAATGATGGTGGTGGTCGTTGTGGTTGTGGTTGTTGTTGTTGTGATAGTGGTGGTGGTGGTTATTGTGGTGGTGATTATTGTGGTAGTGGTATTAATGAGGTGATGTTGGTGGTTGTGGTGGTCATGGGTGGTGGTTGTGGGTGGTAATGGTGGGGTAGTGATGGTAGTTACCTATAACATCATGTTAAAAGGGTTGTGTAATAAACAGTGTATTAATGAGGCAAAAGATCTTTTTAACAGCCTATCATCTAAGCACTTCAAACTTGAGTCTTCGGTGAAGTAACAAATCGCATCTCAAACTGAAAATAGAGATGAGACAAATCCCATCCCAAATTTTGTTTCGAACGCTCTGCAAACAAAATGAGAGTAGGAATAGTAAAACTGGACGGAACAATCCTATCAATCCCTCGACATACATACATAACCAAACTAGGTCAAGGCTTTTTACCTCGCGAAACAGCACATCATCATCTCCTACACATTATACCTTTAATTAGCTTTACAATAGAGATGAGACAACTCCCATCTTAGTTATACAATAGAGATAGGACAAATCCCATATCAATATTAGAATGGAGATGAGACAAATTCATCCAATCTTAAAATTAGAGATGGGACAAAATCCCATTTTAAAAAAATTCAAAAAATAAAAATTATAAAAATTCAAAAATTCAAAAAAAATCTTAGACGTAAATATTATTTTGTCTCATCTAAATATGTAATTTTTTTTTATTCTTTTAGAATTAGTTATGACGATTTTAGAAAAAATTCCCGGACGTGCGCGTACGATGAAATTAGTAGCAGGTGGATTTTCACATCTATGATAATGTTTGATTTACAGAATATATATATTTAGTCAAAGGCAACAACTACAATAATGGTATATATATAAAGACTAATGTAGCAACTTAATTTTTTGGAATCATTTTGATTCCAATAAGATTCGATCCGAGGACCTCTTGGTCTCTGCGGAGTAGTCTAACCACTAGACCAACTATCCATCTTATATAGCAACTTCAATAAAAAGTCATTACCCTGAAACCTCTTTGTCCTCCTCCAACAAAAAATCATATCCATTCCGATGACTGACACACAGATTTATACTTTTGATATATGTCAACTGACTTGTGCTTCTTGAATTTTTTAAATTATATCGTTAAATATTATTATATTTTTCTATCCTAAATAATAAAATGTTTTTCGAGTTTATATTAGTGATATCTATCCAGAAGAGCTTAGAAGAAACCTTTAATTACCCATTCAATCAAAAGTTTAGAACTTTCTCTAAGCCTTTGTTTGGATTGAGGGATTAGAAGGGGGAAGGGATTATAAAGGATAATAGATATATTTCCTTTGTTTGTATTATAAAATTTTGAAGAGATAAGTTGCTAAAGGATTAAAATAATACCTTCTAATCCTTTTTTTGTATCATATCCTTCCAATTTGGTGTCATTAGAAGGAAAAGATTAATTTAAATGGTAAAATATCTTTATTACCCTTATATTCTATTTAAAATATATTTTATTAGGGGTACAAAAGTAATTTAGTTATAAAATAATCCATTACTTATAAAATCCAAACACAAAATACAAATAATCCTTTACTAATACTCTCCTTTCTTTTTCTACTCAATCCAACATTAAATGCCCTCCCCCCTTTATATCCAAACAATAAAGACTATAGTTTCCCATAAAAATACAAATAAAGAAATACATTACTTTTTACTCATGTTTTGATAATTTATAATCCATTAAGACTAATATACTGAGAAACCTCCAACTTTTGACAAAACTAAAATCGATGATGATCAGATATGTTGAAGTTCGGGAAAAATCAAACAATGGTACGAAGAAGATTGTGCGATAGATAATAGAGATCATCAAACTTGATTAAAGTTGGGAAGAATAGAAGACAATAAAGTAAGAAGTTGAAGATAAAGTATGCACAATCTATGCATATATATACAATATGTTTACGTATATATTTTGGTGAGTAGTTTTGTAGTGGTGTGTGTGTGTGTGTGTGTGTGTGTGTGTGTGATGGTTATGGTGACGATGCAGGTGAATGAGAGCGACGTAATGTAGCTGGGGTATTGGTGGTGGTGTTGCAGATGGGATGATGGTGTTGGTTTAAGAATGACGACGAGCTAGGAGTTAGTTTAAAGGTGATAATCTCTATTTACAAAATTTTAACTCCACATGTAGCTAACATCTTTTATTTGCTACATTTTTTTCTAGTTCAACCTACAGTACAAAAATCAAGTATTCTTATTGTTTTCCAATTACTTTTATTTGTTTTTCATATACTAATTTACTTTCGTTTTAAAAAATATAATTCGGTCATATTTTTTCTTTTTTTATTACTTGCTTTCTTTAATTCATACTACTAATTATTTTTTAATATTTTTTTGTTAAATTTTTAAATAAAAAATTAAAATTAACTTTAAATAAGCCTTGTGTGCTTTATTTTATTTTAGCTAAATTTTATTACTAAAAAATAATAGTGAAATAATTGAAAAAGAATTCATTTTATTTGACTATATACGTATTTGATTATTTAGTCAATAATTATAATTTATATATTGTCATTTTAAATTATTTATTTTATGAATATTTCTAGTATAATAAATAAGAATAAATGTTAAATTAATTTTGAATATTTGTTTAATGAATTAAATATTAGATATATAAATAAAAATAATAAAATAAAATTTTAAAATATTAATAAATTATTGAAATAGAAAAGTTATTGAAATAATTTGAATAGGAATCCTGGAAATAGGGAAGCTGTTGGAGCAAAACTGTTTTTGAAAGTTAACATTTGAGTGAAAGTGGGTGTTTGATCCCCAATTGTAACTAAAAGAATAGAAAGTTGTTGAACTTAACCTTAGTTCTCTTACGATCTTGTATTATTGACAATGGTTTGTCTCACCCGTTTGGATCAACTAGGATCACTTAGAGAAACACAGATAAACCATTGTATTATACGAACACATCGAAAACCAAAGATTTAAATGCTCAAGGATCCTACGAAATATTTGCATACGATGATGCATTTGGCTAACATATAAGTCTAATGACTTCTAAACTAAAAATTGAGCCATGCTCCCATGCTCAAGCTTGGGTCTCACAGTTTTCAAAGTTAGAAGGAAAACCGGCAAACCTAGTTCTTATCAAAACTCCAAAGCGCGCCACGGTCTTTTATAAGTTTCAAATATAAAATGTATTTTTTTTTGGAGAAAATTCACCTTAGGGTCTTGAACACCCCCCCCCCCCCCTCTTCAAGATAGGGACCCCGCCTAGAGCCTCTTCTTACTAAAGACCTCAGAAAGTTTTTAACACATAAAACCCAAAACCCCTATTACCTTACTGCCCTTTTGGACTTATATATATATATACTAATTTAGAAACCCACCCATTATAATTTCAGATCAATATTCTCTCACCTCTCCCTCCTCCCCTATCTCTCTCTCCTCCCCCAGCTCCCAAACCGCCACCACCACCACCATAACACAACCGCCGCCATCAACCACCACCTCCACCTCGAAGACCACTGTTCGAATCAGAGCTCTGCACCATAGCAGGAGGAGCTCCATTCGTGAACAGAACTGTGTCTCCTTCTCCGGCGGTCTCTAATCTGGAACAAGGCGGCTTCAGATCTCGGCAAGGCGGCTCCAATCTGCAACTCCTTTTCGTTGCTTGTCTCATCTTCTTCGAAGCAGCAACAATGGCAGCACCAAGGTCACACTCGAAGCAACAATCGATGCTGCTTTCTTCATCACCTCGGCAGCTGGTGGAGCTTGGCGCCGGAGTTGCAGTGACGCGAGCTTGGCAACGGTTGTCTCATCTTCTTCGTTGCAGCAGCGAAGCAACGAAGCCATGGAGGTGGTGGTCAACATTACTCCGGAGAATCAGACCTCGCGAGGTTGGTTGCTGTGTCTACTCACCGGTGGTGGAGCTCGTTTCCATGGTGAAGACCTCAGAGTACTCCAGGTCCTTCAATGGCTGTTGAGAGGAGAGTGGTGGTGTTATTTTAGAGTGGTGTTGGTGGGGTGGCCATGGACGAGAAGGTTGTTTCATGGTGGTGGTGGTGGTGGTGTCGTCGACGAGAAGAAGTATTCCTTTTTTTTTCATTGCAGATCTAGATCTTGTTTGACCAGATCTGTGGTAGGTGGGTAGTGGTAGGTAGAGGAGAGAGAAATAGTGACATCACATTTTTTCTTTTCTTTTAGTGGTAGTAAGGGTAGGAAAGACTATTGTAAAAAATGAGGTCCTTAAGAAGAATAACTTTTTTAAAACTACTCTATAGATAAGAAAGATGGTCTCCAAGACCCTATATATAATTCACCCTTTTTTTTGTTTAATTTTAATTATCCAATTTTTTGTACATAAATATCAAAAAAAATTAATATTTGTCATTTTTATATAATTATTCCTAATTAATATATATATATATATATATATATATATATATATATATATATATGAATTAGTTATTATGATATTTTTTCTAATGATTTTTTTAATGATAATATTAAAAAAATAGAAAAAAATGTTTGAATATTGAAAGAAAATATAAATATTGGATACTTTTTAATAAGTATCTGGGCCTCCCCACTGAATTGGGAAGATCAAAAGTGAAGGAGTTAAATATACTTGTAGAGAATACACTAAGAAAATCTAAAAATTGGAAAATTTATACCTATCTAATGCAGGTAAATAAATTCATATAAAAGCTGTACTACTCAGCTTACCTAATTACTTTATGTCATCCTTTCTTATACAAAAGAAAACTTGTGATTTGATTTCATCACAAATTGAAAAGTTTTGGTGGGGTAATAAAGGTGACGAAAAAATTCATTGGGGATCATGGGATTCTCTTACAAAAAGTAAACAAAGTGGTGGTCTTTGTTTCAAAGATTTACACCTTATAAATTTAGTTCTACTTGGTAAATAAGCTTGGAACCTTCTTAATAATAGCCAATCTCTTCTTTTTAAAGTCCTAAAATGCAAATACTTTCCCCACATCTCACTTTCTAATGCTATAACTGGGAATTCTCCCTCTTGGGGATGGACAAGCCTAGTGGCAGGGAAGGATTTTATTATCAATGATATAAAATGGAAAGTGGGTGATGGTGAGAATATTTGCTTATATACTCAAAAATGGATTACTAATTATGAAAGAATTATCCATCCTACAAATAAAAATCTGAAAAATTCTCTGATCTTATGTTGAAACATAAGAAAGGATGAAATATTAATTTGATTAAGAATAACTATCCAACTTATGTGGCTAACCATATTTTGAGTACTTTCATACCTCTCACAAGTGGGAAAGATATTCTAGTATGGAAAAAAGGTAAATTTGGAATTTATGAAGTTAAGAAAGATTACCAATTACTAAAAAGTGATGTTGATAACAAAAATATCAATAAAAGTGATATAAAGCGGTCTACCTCACACTTTATAGACCCAAAAGTATGGAAACTAATGTGGAATCTTAATATTGCACCAATTATTAAAAACTTTATATGGAGGTCCTTCAAAAATATTCTTCCTACAAACAAAAATTTGTGCAAAAAAGGATTCTTAATAATCCCATTTGTGATTTTTGTAATAATATACCTGAGAATATGGAGCACCTAATTATGGATTGTGAGTGGGAAAGGGCTATATGGTTTGCTTCACCCCTTAGTCTCTTTACTAGCAACCAGTTATCCAATTCTTCGGATGCTTGGATGACAAGTGTTTATGAGATCCATAAAGATAAGAAACTAAAAGCAGGAACCAAAACTTTAGAATTTTTTTGCAATATAGCTTAGCAAATCTGGAAAGATAGAGATTATTATAAGTATAATAATATCAAACTTGACCTGGTTTTAATAATACAAAGAGCTATCCAGAGATGGAAAGAATATGAAAATCATAATATCCCTAAGGATGATACTACTGTACTGAAGGGATCAAGTATACCTTCATATGAAAATGATATAACAAAAGTCCCTAAAGATAATATGGAAAATTGTAAGAGTAATGAAAACGAGAAAAGTGGAAAATAGGAACCTCATCCTATTAATATGTTAAAGATTAACAGTGATGCAGCTTTTAAAGATAACTTAGCTACTATTTCTTGTATTACCAGGGACCATCTTGGAAATATAAGAAAGTACAATGCGTGGGATATCTCAGCAGATTCTTCTCTTGAGGCAGAAGCAATGGGAGTGTTAAAAGCTTGTCTACTAGCTCAGGATCAAAAGTGCAAAGTTATAGTAGAAAGTGATAGTCTACATGTAACGCAAAATCTAGAGGGTTGTTTGCAATTTTCTAATCCCACAATTTGTAATATTATTATTAGTATTTAGTTGATCTTGGAACAATGTAAACCATTCTTTAAATGGTGTAATCGAGGTTGTAATAGGGCCGCAGATTGGTTAGGTAAAAGTAAGCTAGATGACAACACTTTTAGTCCTAACTTAGATAGAAACCCTAGTGTATTAACAAAAATATTGTATGAAGAGTCTATACCCTTGGGTATAGGTTAACTATCTCGTTCAATTATATCAAGGTTAATTTAGAGAAAAAAAAAGAGTATGTATGGTTTTTGTTTTTGGTTACGTAGAAGAGCTACTTTGAACTCTAAGGCATTGACTCGATTCGAATCTGCACGCACCATTAGATTGAAGGACCAAAAGAGTATGTATAATTTGACATATAGTATATATAAATAAATATAAATTTCCAAGATATGCTATTCTTTTTTTGAAAGAAATAACGATAATACGAAAAGAAAACAAAAGCACAAATAAGCAAACATTTAACTTGCAAGTATAAACCTATTTTATGTAACATTCATTTGACAATTAATGGATGATACCTTAACGCACAAATTTTTTATTTGGGATGATGAATATATTAATGTATTTATTTTCTTGATTTGATTAAAAATTTGTAACCAATCAATTCACGCCACGTCATTGAGTGACATTTGGGTGGTATGAATTTGGATGTATATATCATTACTCATTATTATCCGGCTACCAAAATAATAATTTATGGTTTTGTGTTCATTCGTATATAAATGATATTACAAGGTTAAAGGTTTCTATACAATTAGAATTGTTTTGGAGCGATTTTATCAAAATTCTACAATCATTCTCAAAAATATCTTCCATCCAAAAAAGAAATTTGTCAAAAGAACGATATTTCTAATACCGAGATCTACCAATTTCACATGTGTAACAACCATAAAGCTTCAAACAGCACCATTTATGAAGGCATGGTGCAAGAAAATAGAAAGACATGGCTGTCCAGGTCAAACGTTGACTGTCATGAAAAGACTATATAGAGAGAGTCAACTTCAAGAACACCACATGCACCATTATCATCTGCACCAACACTCAGTTGTCACCAGTAAAGGGAGGGTCCATGTGCTTATTAAGTGACACGTGTCAACTCCCCCGCATTCGTTGGGCCTCTGTTCTTTCTCCCTTTAACGTTTACTCCATTACTTTTTATTATGGGACCCTTCTATAGCCGGCTTAATTATATGTGTTGGACCTTGCTATTTCTAGGTGTTTTAACCTTTTCCTCTTAGAGTAATTACTACAGCAGTAATATAAATGTACAAAAATTGTGTAAGTTGATTAAATGACGGTAGAAAGTTCATTCCTTAACCATAATGAATTTAAATAAAAATCTTTATAAATTTGTAAAATGCAGCACCAATTTTCCCCCATTCTTAGGGAAAATGACACAATAAGGAAGGGGACATAAACTAAGAGGCAGATTCCTTCACTGCTGGGTTGTTGGATATATAAACAAACATAAAATCGTTAGTTAGCTAACTACATTGTGCGTGTGTCAAGATTCCTTTCTAAATTTGTTTAGTCACTTATTTTTCCTAAAACTCATGATATGTGCTTTTATTTTTGTCAATGATATGTACATAATAACTCTCTCGCATGACAACCTTACTAGGATGAAACCCCATGTAATAAAGATACTCTTTGTCGGGTCTTTGCCAAGTCTCTCTATCTTTTACTCATATATATTTTTTCAATCGCCGTGGTTCTCATAATCATTTTTTTGGGATAGGTAAACGGTTGTATTAATAAAAATAGTTTTACATTGTAACATAGAGTTACATATCTAAATCAAAAAATTAAATATAGCAACAAAGAAACTAAATATGAATATCTCATACTAATATTAAAACAAGCTAATCTCCCATTATCATTCATAAACCAATAATAAGAGAACAAAGAAAATAAAATGGAAAAAATGCACCACTTAATCTTTTTGGTAATCGTCACTCTAGATGAAGATTCACCTCTCATAACTAGGTGATTTCTCGCTTTCCAATACAATACACAATAGCTCCAAATCCAGTCCTCCATGTTTTTCTCCTCCAATTTTCTTTGACTTTAAGCTTGTTGAGCCATTTCAAAACACTTAGAAGCGTGTTCATCTCCTTATCCAATCCAAGCCAAGACTTTATCTCAACCCAAATAGCCCTCGAATAAGCACAATCGAAAAAAGATGCTTATTTGACTCAAAATCTTCCCCACATAAATTACAAAGAGGATCTAACTCCAAATAAGGCATGCGATCCTTAGTTTTAAACCTCTACCTCAAAGACATCCAAACAATAATTGCATGTTTAGGTAATACACACGAGTCCCAAATAATATTCGCCCAAGGATTATAAAAATTTCCCAACGAAATAAATCATAAGGTTTTTTATATAAAGAATAAAATTCCTTACTTGATATCCCATGTGTAATGTGACTCGCATTTCCGGAGAAAAACCACAAAGCCAAAATACTCTCGCGGCCTTTTACTCCTAAGGCCTACAAAATATCCTTTACCTCCCAAACATTCTTCAATAACGAATAATCATTCATAATTTTTTTCTACACAAATAGAATTAATAAAACCCAATAATCATTACACAAAATCTTTTTGTTATATATAATCAATTGGATGAATACACATATGGATGATAAGGTCATCAAAACAACTTAGAATAACTATCCTAACACTTGACCCTATTACTATAACAATATAGAACAAATATGGTCTCACTCAATGTATATACCATAAAAGAAAAATACAAACCAAAATATTTACCCTAATAATATTCTTTATAATGTGAACAACATTCCTTAAAGGGTATTAGATTATATTAACAACTATTATAAATAATTTGATAAAGAATTTTCTCTGATAATCTCCATGACATAGATCAAAATTCATATCAACCTATTATATCATCGTATGTAAAACATTGATTACTTATTTTGTTGGGTTGAGTGAGAACATCAAAAGTATCAAAAATTGGGTTGAGTGAGAACATCTTCGAGTGAGAACTCAAGCTCTATGGCGATCCATTGATGGAATGTGAGGAGAGAGCCAAAAGCTCACTTTTTCATTATCCAAATATACCACACCGTCCCTAAGCCACGTTATAACCAAAGACCTTAGGATTTCTAACTGCTTGGTGGAGAAACAATTGAGCTATTAGGTAGTAGGTGAGTGGATCATTGGATGCTATATTAGGACCTATGAACAACCTATAGCCATTAGCACGAACTATGTTGAGACCTCTCCTTCTGGCATTGCGAAATTAATCTGGAGTTAAATTCATAGATTGTAGATTATGTGTATATTAAGCATACTTGCGCATTATTTCTTGAGCATTACTACATGAGATTTTTTAGATACTACGCTCTAGGATCATTCATTTTGTTCTATCCTTATTCTCGTCCGACTTCTTCTTCTTGTTTATGACTACCCTACTGTTCTTAATTTTTATTGTATTACAACTTTGAGTTGGGGGTCTTGATGTCTCCCCATTTGTGATGATTTAATCTATCTTGGAGACATCATTTTAGGTGTATTTATTAGGATATAGGTTGATTTTCTCATGATTTAGTACACTTTCCTATTTTGTGTCTTGAATTAATTATTTATTATTTTTAGAGTATATTGGGTTTAATTGTTTATTTAGTGTGAAGCTTTAAAAATATATGGTAATTAATTAGAGTCCAAGTTAATTCTAAGAGTTAAAGGAAAGAGGATAAACATGGAAATTGGAGATAAGGAAACAAAAGCTAAAGTATGGAAAAGATAAAGCTGCCATATAAATCTAAATTTCACCACCCACGACCACAAATTGGCTTGTATCTCAAAATCGGCGAGGAATTTGGAAGAACGGTCAAGATCAAAGTTAAAGATATTTCCGAGACGATGAATTTCGACTACTCATACGCGTCAAACGGATAAGTATTGAAGTTGTTAGGACCAAAACAAAAACGGGGCTGATTCCATATTTTAGGGTTACGAATTTGAGTTGGGCTAGGAGTCCATTACTTACCTTCTCCTCCAAGAAAACGAATTAGGGATTCCTATCCCCTATAAATACAACCTCTTATCAGAAGAAAATCACCCTTGGCCAAACCTTAAGCCAAGAGGAAGCTTACAACACAAGAAAAGAAGTCTGGAAAGATCTGTTCATCAATGATGTCTTCTTCAACATTTGAATTTGTAATTTCTTTCTTTTCTTCCATTAGTATGAACTAAATTATATTTAGCTTGAGTTTTAGCATATATGTATGAACCCTAGTTTGGTTGACATCTATCTAATTTGGGAATTCTATGTTTTAAATTGAATTTATGTTTCAATATCTCTGTTTATGTGTTGGATTTATATTCTGTGTTCTTGTAGATCGCGACCATATAGAATTACCATCATAGTAGTTAGGTAATCATTGACAACAGTACATTTAACTCTAGGATTAGCACATAACGTCTAGAGTAAGGTTTAGATCTGACAAATCAGCCTAATTAGATAGTTATCATGGTTTAGTGTATTGCTATTTAATCAATTGCAGGAAAAGTTTGCTTAGGACTCCTTATTGACACAGTTAAACCTATTTAAAACTACCTAGCGCAATTGAAACCAATTATTGAAGTACTACATAATTCACCCTTACATGTTTAGAACGACAAAACTAGTGGGGATTGCATGCGATTTACTCAAACTAAACTCTCATACTATCTTCTTCTCTTGCATTTAATTTTCTGCTATATTTTATTAGTTTAATTTTCTTTATTAAAAACCCAATAAAAATCTATTTGTCTTTTATTTCTCTGCGTATTAGTTGTTCCAGCCTTAATATTTGCACTTGATTATTGCATAAGTTCTTCCTAACCTTCGTAGTCTCTGAGGAACAAATCTTATTTATCATTTAAAACTTGCATACGTCCTGTATATTTGCAGAACCGTGCTAGCCTAGGGTGTTTATTTGTGTTTATTTATCTATTATTTTATCACACCTTAGGCGACACCAATATATAATATCTATAATTGTATCATAATTGTTGAATCTGGATATTCTTCCAATTCTAATCTTGTCAACTTTTTTTAGTCAAAGCAGCTCATATTAAAATAAATAAAAAGTTACAAAGAACCGGGGTTTGACCAACCAAACACAGAAACAAACACACACCAAACAACTAAAACAAGAGACAAATGACTAGAACATAAAAGGAGGCAAGGTGAACTCATGCAATAACAGGAGATCCAGAAGTGAAGGTGCCACCGGAGTAGCAGGTCGGGACCGATGAGGGTCAAGGGACTATGATCATTAAGAATGATAATCTCAGTCTCGGGTTGAGTGAGAGAAAATCAACTACCATTTCACTGACTAACTAATGGCCGATGCGACAGTTGCATTGATGAATATCTTGGAAGCCCTCTGATCAAAGGAGGAATCACTAGCCCAAGTGATAATAACGGTAACAGAGAATGGAAGGACCAAAAGAGTAACCACGCACCCAAACGAAAAACACACAAACTGCTTCTCCAGTCAAACTAAACAAACGCAAGCTAGAGTAGTCAAACAAGTAAGTTCTGAGCACAAGAGACCCCAAATAAATGTCAAACACTTGAAACTTCTCAAACCGTATTCAAGTGAAGGAATGATCCTGGATACAAATGAAACACATCCTATGATTGTGAGGGAATCTACCGAAACACAAGCATAGAAAAAAACACCCCTTATTCCATTCTAACTAAGAGCATGTCAAACTTTCCAAAACAGTAAGATCTTGAGCAGAAAAAGTGGTGAGTGAACGACAAACACCTGGAACTCCAAAATTCAAAATCCAGTGAAGCAGTTACTTTAACCCACAGTGCATCACCACAAGCCCTTAGAGAGTGATAACAAAAGATGAGGCCATAAAAACCTAACCACAAACGCAACCTCACCAAGTTTGTTCCCTGCCTACCAATCAAAATGTCCACCATGGACGAAGAACCCAAATCTCCCTCCAAACCAGCACAACAGAATAAAGAAATCGAAGAAAGGACGCATCCATTCTTACCTGAAACACATAAGACCCAATATCCAATCTTGTGTCTACGAGTAACTTTGGTGAGGAATGTCCTGAATCCACAAAGAAACAGAGGAAAAGGGAAGGCGGACAAAAGGTTCTGGTAGCGCTGAACAACGCAAATGGGTGAAGTGGACCAATAAAGACAAAACAAACTGGGCCCACGAAGTCCGCAATCTTCACGACTCGCTTCACCATGCTCGATCCAATACTGCATAGCCATAACTCCAAGGTCAGAGAGTCAATGGATGGAACAAGGGAATAACAGGAGATTAAGAAAAATAAACGAAAAATGAGAAAAGAGACAACATAACAAAGAAAGGAAAAGGAAAACAGCAAAGGAGGGAGAAGATGAAGAAGCCACCGCCGTCGACCAGAAGAGAAGAGGAGAGACGGGAGGTCGACGACGGCAAAGTGAAAGATTAGGGTTTGTAAAATGTAGGTTGGAAGCGTTGGAAAGTTTTTTACCTTGTCGATTCAACTATCAAAAATCCTATCAGTGTTTATTTAATGTCCATATTTAGCTTAACCTATTTAATTTAATGACTTATAAGTTAAACAAAATTTAAAATTTTCCATTACAATACATGATTCACATTTACCAATATTAACGGTTTATGTTTGATAACTTATCTTTGTGACCTAAAAAAAGTCAATATATTATCAATCTCAATCAATGACAAAGCTAAAGTGTTATAAGAAAAGGACCCATTACCGGCTCTAATTGACCAAACCCATGGGGTGATGTACAAGTTGGACCCTTATTTTTTTTGTTCGGAAAGTTGGACCTTGTTAAGAAACAACAAATTATTCTTTTAATTTTTTTGGTTTGGATTTGTTGTAATAAAAATTACTACCATGTGATAGGCATTAAGTATATCATGGTATTTAATGTTAAATGCTTTTCTACGGTAACAACTTAGAGTCCGATTGAGATTATTTTTTAAATTAATCATTTAGTGGTTTTAAATTTATAAAAATATTTTATTTAAAATTATTTTTAAAAAATATTAAATAAGTGGTTCTTAAAATAAGTATTTAAAATAATTTAAAATAATTTTAAATATCAAAATATTTTTTAATATTATTTTATAAATATTATAGTTATAATCGAAAATTGCTTATTGTCCAAAAAAAAGAAGAAAAAACTTGTCCAAAAAAAAAAATCCAAAATTGCTTTAACTCTAAAATGATTAATCTACCTGAACCGAATAGGATACTTTCTTTTCTTTTTAGTTCTCTTCTTCGATTCTAATAATTCTATTTTTTGTAAGATACATTTTAAAAATCGTTAGGGGTATAAAATTTAGCATTAAATTTTGTTAAAACTAGAATACTTTACCATTAAAACAATGTTAAAAGACTAGGAGTTTTCCAATAAGATAAATTATTGTTTTATTGGATAAGTTAAAATAGAACAAATATAGTTTTGTATGTAAAAAAATGAGTAAAAGTGAAATCTAAAAATCCATATTCCCAGTTATATATTTATTGTAAAAAATTTAAAAAATAATTTTTCATTCATTTTACTTGAAATTAATTAAAAGATATTATTTCACGTTTACTTCCTTTATTTTTAAAATCCTCAAATATTTATTATTTTTTGTCTATAAGTCTGATTTTCTATTTTGTTATGATACTGACTCAATTTTACTAATTTTGTTTAAAAATAACCAAATTATATTTTTCAAAATCAATTTTTTTTTAAAGTGTATAGTATATGAAGATTTTAGGTTAAATTTTTTGTTGTTAATGTGATTTGTAAAATTAAATTTGATCCGTTGAATAAACCTAAATTCGAAATATTTATCAACCCAGTTCTTATGTAATAAGTAATACAGTAAAAATCTGTTATATCTAAAATTTATTGGTTTATATAATAAATAAGGTAAGTGTATGGCTAATTATAAATATCTAGAGAAGAATTGGTAGTTTGTAATTTGGTATATTGACTCGACTTGTGTAACCTGCTTTAATATTAAATATGATATCAGTTTGACTAAAAAAACTTAAAATGATATTGCATATTTTCAGAATTGAAAGAGTAAATATAATTGTTTCATTTTATATATCTTTGGCTTTTCTTTCTTTATTATACTTGTTGATTAATTAAAGGAGAGATTAAAATAAAACTGGGACCACTTAAAAAAATGTATGCAAAACGACAAGATGAAAGGTACATGTGATGTGAATGATACTTATCCGTTTGGAATCAAAGAATCATCGTCAATTTATAATTCTTGTACTTAGATGCAATCATCTATGTATTTGTGTTTATATGTCAACGGTGTTCTTTGGGATGAAAAAATAGTGTAAAATAATTAATATTTGGAGGGGGTTTAATTAATTAGTAAATGTATGAGAGTTTATACAATTTTGTTAAAGTTTGAAAGTGATTGATTTTAAAACATCTATTATAATCTTTGTATATTTAATTAAGATATTGAAATGATTTAAAATTTAAGTGTATTAAAATATTATTGAACTTTTAGAATTATTAGACTTTGTTGTAGAAATTCAACGCCTAAGTATAAAGAAAGAAATTCATTTACAAATTTTTCTGAGAAAGCAAATATTTTACAAACTCCAAAGTAAGCAAGCAGCCATCAGATTTTAGAGGTAAAAACTTTTTATTTTTATTTTTATTTTTTTATGCATAACTATAGTTTCTGATAAATTTAAGCATTTTTTATCAAAGAAGTCACACCATTTCTTTTACAATCAAGAACCATTGTTTTTTTTTCAAATCAAGATGATTGTTCCTTTATAATAATAATATTGAAGGTGCTTGCGAGTATTGTTTATAATAGCTATTTGACTTTTTGCTAGAAAAATAGATACTTAGATCAATATAAATTGGGCATGACATTGATTACTCAGATACCATACAATATGTATTATTTTTAATACCCTGATTAATACCAATTTTTTACTAAAAATAATAATTAGGCGTGACAATGGTTACCATTTTTTGTTGCTAATTGGATCAAACTGTAACATTAAGGGGTAACGAGAGAAGTACAAAATACTTTGGGGACCCTTAAGTGTAATTAAACCCCTCCCTAAGCTTACCAGTGTGGGAAGAAATCTATGTAAGAAAATGGAAGACACAAATGGATATTTGATTATGCAGTTACACCGTTCATGTGTTAGAGAAAAACAACTGCAATGATTTGTAGTACTAGTAAGAATGTGTAAAGCCCATTTGAAGATGAAAATACATTGTTGGAAAGTCAAATGAGATCATCTGATGAATTTTCAGTAATTTAAAATAGTTGTTCACCAATATGTGATTCCTCCAAAGTATAGCAAAATGCTACTTCCCTGAACAAGAATAAAGCAGCTTAAATGGCAAAGAAATGCATCTAATCTTGTAGAAGTGAAAGTTCAAAGATGAAATACAATATGAATTGTATCACTTTTTTTGGTCAGTGAATTGTATTAGTTCAAATATGGATAAAATAAGAGCGATTAACTACATAAGAAGTCATTGACAAAAAAAAAAAACTACATAAGAAGTTAAGAACCAGTGGCCATGACTATATCTTAGCAAAGATGAGGAGGATGAATGTGGCAGTTATGTAATCGAACCATGGAGAAACTAGACCATCAATGATTGTGTATCATAGAAGACAAGTCTTGTTGAAGAAGATGAGTTTAATTGCTTACACATATTTTTCTCTTGATTTTTACTTATTGGTGATTGCTTTTTATTTATTGTTTTTTTTCTTTTCACTAGTTGGTGGTTTCGTTGTTTCTTTTAGATTTTTTCTTACTCTTCACACCGATTATGGTGTGTAATTATATTTTTTCTTTCTTTTCACCTATTGATTAGTTTAATTTTCTGTTTCTTTTTAGACATTAGCTTTTAGAAACAAAAGCGATTCTAATTGTAATGATTTTTGAGTTTCTTTATTAATAAAGATTGAAACTTTATAGTTTTAAAAGTAAACTTTTTCAGAGTATAATTTACTTTGTGTATCAATATACAAGTGTTCAATTTCTAAAATAATTCGACTAGTGTTTAAAAAGACATCATGTATATAATTAATAACTTTACTCAGAAAAAAATATGCATAATGTTCAAAACTGATTTGAATAATAATTATGTATTTTTTCGGTCAATATTAGTCATTGTTGAAATCGTGCGCAGTGTCGACATCTCACTTAATATTGTAATTGTGTTTAATATAAAAAATTTGTTCAGTGTTTCTATGGTGGCACTCCGTCGACAAAATTTAGTGTTAAGATTGAGCTTAGAAATTATCACTATCCTTAATTTGTATTTTTTTTATTACATAGGAGGTCCTTAAAGGACCATTGGGCAATAACCCATGAATTGTATTAGAAACTAGTCTAGAACATCATTAATCAAACCCGGGCTATAAATGACCCTTGGTGTCTTTATCTCCATTCGATCCTTTGTAAGAATGCTCCATAATCCGTCCGGTGGGTCTTCAAGTACCGTAAACTCCTCATATCCATGAAGCCCAACTCGAGCTAACCAATCGGCACAATAGTTTGCTTCCCTATAAATATTTCTCAAAACAAAACCAGAGTTTCGAGCCACTATCGAACGAATACGGTGAATCCAAAGCGCTCCGGAGCCTCTACCCTCGCCTACATTCTGAATTGCATCCAAAGCTTCCCGTGAATCCGTCTTCACCACCACTTCCCTAACGCCCATCTCCTCTAATAGGCGAAGGCCTTCGCACAACGCAATTAATTCAACAATCACTGGTTCATCATGGTCTATCCTCATAGTAAAACCCCTAATCCACTCACCATTGGCATCACGAATGATACCTCCACCACCTCCTGTTCTCCGGCCTCGATTACAGCTTCCATCTGTATTCATTTTCAGCCCTGAAGCCGGTTTCTTCCATCCAACTAGTACCACAGGAGGTTTCCGCCCGCTGTTCATTCCCGGAAGTTGGCCCCATGCTCTACAATATCGGCTAGCTCTATATTTTGCCTTCTTAACAATCACTGAACCCAATGGGAACGCTCCACCATTAAACACCACCTCGTTGCGCTCTTCCCATATAATTTCAATTATAGTACCGAAAAAGACACTCCAAGGTACACCCGCGAACAATTTATTACTCCCCAAGTTCCTTGCCCACCAATCCATAAGAGATGGCCCACTAACATCACCTCCAGTACCTGCTGCTGGCGCCCCTGATTGGGTCATTAAGCTCTCAGCGCTGCTTCCCCTTGACTGATCAGAAACGCGGTCCTGGGATCCTGCTGAAACGCTACTGGAATTTCCTGCAGCAGATTCATTCCTTGTTCGTACAGCTGCTGCTACATCACGAACCACCTCCAGACCAGAAGTTCTCGACCCTGTGACCTGCTGAGGAAGCACAAAGCTGTTAGTATTAAAATTTAAAATACTACTGACCTGCTGGTCCACGCCGCTTGGAGGGTGAGACTCGCTCCACCAGTCCCTTCTGTTTAGCCCGTGTAAACTATCAACAACCCCCATTCTTCCAATCTCGAGTTTAATTGATTCCCACACCATCTGGACCTTCGAGCACTCCCGAAATAAATGAACCGTTGTCTCTTCATCTATACCACACAACGAACACATATTTGGTACCTCAATCCCTCGCCTAACCAAATTACCCCGCGTTGCAATCCGCTCCTTAATCGCTCGCCAAAGTAAAACACGAGTCTTTTGCGGACACTTCAGTTTCCACACCCTATCCCAATTAAAAGAACCATTAACCTCTCTCGGGAAGTCTATCCATCTAGTCGATTTAACTGAGTAATTCCCATGTAACTCATGGGTCCAGGAGATGCTATCTCGACCCTCGCTATCTCTTTCCAATCTTACTTCAGTAATTGCCAACAATGTCGATGGGGGAAGGAAATGTTGGAATTTCTCCCACTCCCAAGTCCCATCTCCACTCACGTATTCTTGAACACTTTTCGAAACCTCTCCATCCTCCAACTCGCCTATCCTCCGATTGATAAGAGGGGAATCTCCTATCCACCAATCCCGCCAAAAAGAGATATCCTTTCCATTCCATACAATCCACTTAGACCCCCGTCTTAACACCTCTAACCCTTCCGTGATGGCCCTACATATTCTCGAGTCACTCTGTTTTGTTGTATATTGCAAATGAGTCTTTTTAAAATATTTTTTGACGCATCACGATGGGCCACAAACTCGTCGTGTCTTGGATCAATTTCCACCCTAGTTTCCCCAAGAATGCCACATTCATATCTTTAGCCGAACGAAACCCCAAACCTCCTAAGCTCTTAGGCTTGCAAATTTCCGCCCATGCTACCCAATTAATATGTTTTTGGCTCTCTGAAATTCCCTAAATAAATTCTCTCCAGATTTTATCGATCTCATCGCACACATAAACTGGTAATTTCTCAACTTGCATTAAGTACATCGGAGAAGCGCTAAGTACGGAATGGGCCAACGTAATACGACCTGCTAGAGAAAGAGTGTTACTCTTCCACTTTGCGAGTTTACTACGCAAGCTATTGATAATCTCTCCAAAAAAACCTCTCGGTCTTCTCCCGGATAGAATGTTGATTCCCAAGTATTTCCCAATACAATCGCTTCGTTGATAACCACTCTTTTCTGTGATAGCTAATGCCAAATCCTCATCCACATTCCTCGAAAAATAAATAATAGATTTTTCTTTACTAATTGTCTGGCCCGCATCTTTACAGAATGTATCCAGAGTGTCCTGTAATAACAAAAAATTATCAATAGTAGCTTCCGCAAATAAAATCAGATTATCCGCAAAAAAAATATGAGAAATAGGAGACCCCCCTGATGAAATGTGAACTGGTCTCCATTCTCCAGACTCCACCTTTTCCTGAATTAATAAAGAGAGTCTTTCCATACAAATAACAAATAAATACGGTGATATAGGATCACCCTGGCGAATTCCTCTTTTCGGCTTAAACGCAGGTAACGGTGAGCCCCTCCAAAACACACTCAACTCAGTATCTGACATTCCTGATATGATCAATGCAATCCACATCTCCGGTACTCCCATCTGCTCTAGTGATTGCTTAATAAAATCCCATCTCAACTTATCATATGCTTTCGCAAGATCCACCTTCACTGCCATGAAGCCTTTTCTACCCTTAGTGTGCCTCATTACATGATCAATCTCATTCACTAAAACAATATTATCTATAGTAGATCGATGAGGTAAAAAACTACTCTGAAACGATCCTATATAGTCCGCTAACATCGGCCTCATCCGATTAACTAAAACCTTCATACAAATCTTATAGCACACGTTAATTAAACTAATAGGCCGAAACTGTGTGATAAATTCTGGACACGGAACCTTCGGGATAAGGTGAAGGAGGGTACCAAGGACTCTTGATGGGAATCTGCCCTCCACTAACGCAGTCCGAATCATTTCACAAACAGATGCTCCCACTACATCCCAACATCTCTGATAGAAACCTGCTGTAAATCCATCCGGTCCCGGCGCCTTATGTGGCGACATCTGAAAGACTGCGACTCTGACCTCTTCATCCTCAACCGACCTCTCTAGCGCAACACACTGAAGGGCGTCTAATGTCCGCAGATGGGGTAATCCAAACTCTTCCGGAGTAATATCTTCTAGTGAAAACAATTCTTCAAAAAAGCCACGAACCCACATTTTTTCCATCTCACAGTCCTCTATCCATTCTCGATTTCCATTCCTAATTCTCAAATTTTCGAACTTCTCTCTTTTTACCCTAGCTGCACAATGATAATACCGTGTATTCCGATCTCCCGAATTAATCTTCTCTACATGGGCCCGTTCCAACCAAAAGACTTCTTCTTGTTTAAACAAACTTTCATACTCCCCACTGAGTCTCTTCTCCATTCTTGCTAAATACGGATTAGCTGAAACTTGAATGGCCTTCTGCATTCCCACAATTCTAGCCAACACTCTTTTCTTCTTCCTGAATATGTCTCCAAAGGACTCAAACTTCCAAACCTCAAAAGCTTTCATCATTACCTCGATATTATCGCCTAAACTCCGTTCCTCTGTTCTCCACGTACTAGATACCAACTCCTTAAATGATTCGTGATAGCCCCAGGCCGCTTCAAAGCGAAATCTCCGCTTACCCACTATCGGAGGAGAAACCCTTATATTAACTACCAATGGAACCTGATCCGAATGAACCCTAGGAAGATGCAAAACCTTCGAAACCCCAAACGTCTCATGCCATAGCTGATTAATATATGCCCTATCCAAACGCTTCATAATTCTAAGTCCTGAACGCCATGAATCACTCCAAGTGTAACGAGGTCCCTCAAATACCAAATCCTCCAACCCACATCGATCTCTCCAACCTTCGAAATTTACCATGGAGCGGTTCAAGCCCTCATTACCACCTAACTGATCTTCAGGGTACCCTATCTGATTAAAATCGCCTATTACCAGCCACGGTTCATGGATATACTGAGACGCCAATTCCAATGAGTCCCATAGCGAATCTCTGATCCAGCTCTTTGTGCTAGCGTAAACTGCAGAAAGGATCCAGGAAACACATGAGATTTTTCCAATACGCAAATGTATTACCTGTTTACTAGCCGATAAAAGTTGGACCGAGATATCTGGTTGATTCCATAAGACCCATATGCCACCCGAAAAACCTACCGCCTCAACCCGTATGGATTTCTCCATTCGAATTGATTTGATAATCTTTGTTGCTTCGGCCCCCGAGGCCCTTGTTTCTACCACTATAGCTATCATCGGTTTATGACGGTCATTTAAATCTTTAAAAGCTCGTCTGAACCCCTCACTATTCGCCCCTCTACAATTCCAAAACAACACGTTAACTGGGCGATTGGCCAAAGACCAATTCCCTCCAAGAGAGTTATTAGTTGTACAATTAATTAAAAGAAAAAATAAGCTAATAAATATATGCAAAATACAGAAAGACGAGATAAAGGCAAAGAAACATAGACCCGATTGATCAAAGGTCCGCAAGTTCCACGCGCTCGCCTTCCCTATCGCAATCCATATTTTCTGCACCTTCTTTAAGTCTATCTGTGTTATCACAATCCATATGCGATGTACGATGGTCCCTAAGTCCGCCCACTGAATAACCATCCTCTGTCGCGCTTGACTGTCCAGGAGCTAGTTCGGTTTAAGAATCCCGGACCTGTGGTTCCAGCGCCTCTAGGTGCAGCAGCGGACTAGCTGTAGCAAAGCCTAGAGGAGCAGTCTCCTGTCTCGCCTGGACTGTAGGAAGCAGCTCATGTACTTCTGCTCGAGTTTGGTTCTCGCTGAGGTCCCCTGAAATTGTAACAACATCCCTGACAGCCCCTGGATGATTCACCCTCTCATTCAATCGTGCACCTTCTGTTATAGCCCCATTATTTTCGAAAATTGCAGATTCGTCCCTGCTCCCCTCAGCCCCAACAATTGCACCAGTAACCATCGAGTCAAGCCCAAATTTTCCCGATTCCTCCGCTAAGCTTCGAGTCTGAACCTCATTATTTATGTCCTGACTTTCCACTAATACCACCTCATGAGGCCCCATCGTAGGCTCAACAGACCCCTCCTTATTCACTTTGGAGTTCGACTTTCCTACTTTTTTTACGCCTTGTTTACCTCTCCGTTTAGGCGAAGGTCCCACCAAATCACCATCTACAACTTTTTGTTTACCCACATTAAAAAAGTCCCCTTCTAATTTATTCGTTACCGAATCTATCACCATATGCACAAATTCTTTCGGAGCACCTGTTCTTTCTGTAACCACTCCCACCGTTGCACTATCGTCCCCATTTTTGTTTCCACTACCGCTACTATCTCTATTATCTAAAGACGCAAGGATGTCATACCTCGACCCCTTATCTCTTTCCGTACTCGGCCCTATTTTCTTTTTACTCGGTGTCGCACCCCCCTTCTTGCCATTCACATAGCCTTTATTACCCTGACGTTGTTGCTAAAATCCATTAGTATTCCTCGGCCTTCCCTTAGCACGGTCTACTGTCATCCATTCGCCGTAAATCGGAACATTAGTTGAAGTTCTTTGGCCTTCCACGTTTCGAGACTCTTCCCTATTCCTATTACCAACCTCCTCTGTACCCCTCCCCACATTCATACCACAATCCGCTTTCAAATGACCGAACTTTCCACACCCAAAACAGATAAGATGTAAACCCTCGTATTCCACTTTCTGGAGGTGATTTTGGATACGGATTACTGGAACCAACGGTTTATCAAGGTCAACTTCAACCGCAATTCTTGCAAAGTTACCCTTGGCCCGTGATTTGGTGAAAGGATCTACCCGGACCATTTTTCCGATTATATTACCTATGGCAGTAAGAATTTCTTCCGTGTAATTCATCATAGGGAGCCATGGTAAGCGTACACAGACCGTTGTCTTAACTACCGGTGCATCCTGTGGCATGAATAAAGGGTCCCAAGGTCGTATTATTAAATATCTATCCAAGATCATCCATGGCCCGCCACTCAAAGCTTTGTCATAATCTTCTATATTAGTGAATTGCGCTAAGAAATAACCAAATCCTACTTCAATTAAATCCATGTGGGCCTTGGGGGACCATATTTGGTTCAGCTTATTGAATAAGTACTTAAAACCCACATTGTGACCCAACAACCGTAAAATCAAAGTATTTTTCCATACCTTGCACCCCTTACGTTTTTGTTCAGCTGTTCGAATCAATTGTGGGTATGTTCTATCATCAATCACAATGTCGTCCTGCATCTCAAACTGTTCCCCACCCTCTGTAATGTCTACTGCAGTTCCATTTCCCTTACTTCCATTAAGGCCCACACTGTCCCGATTTTGGTCTGTGTTGGCTTTTCGAAATAACTCTGTGAATGATCTAGCCCTTCCCTCATATACTTCCGCAGCTAATAATGGTTTTTCCATATCATTACTTCCAGGAACCTGTTCGTCCAAGGGGTCACCTGCACAAAGAGACAGAACCGGCTTAGCAAAAATAAGTGACGGAGAGGGAGTACCTGTTCCTTGCGCTGCGCCTGTCCCTCCAAGTGCCAAGGCTGGATGAGTCTGCTCCCCTTCATCTCTAATGCTATCCATATTATAAGCAGGGTTTTCGATCAAGGTTAGCGGCAAGTGAGACGAGGTTTCCGCTGTCCTCCTAGTTTCAGCGACAGAAACCATCTCCCCTTTCGTTGTCCCATCCATCTCCAATTCATCATTTGCCTTACCCGTAACAGGCGATAACTCGTCTCTATCGGGGTAGTTCAATGCCCTCTTCGAAGAACGTTATGATCCTAGTGCGTTACTAGTCTCGAGTAATGTTGCTTCCCCTTGAGCTCCTCTTTGCTTACTTTCTTCAAACACCTTAAGACGTTTAGCGGAAAGCTTACGTACACTATTCGATTTGCTCTTCAAGGTGTTCATTTTGGCGCTAGGCGTTGAGGGCAAGGACGTGGCCGCTTTCGGTGGAAGTAATTTACTACGACCATGTTTTCCGGCGTTCGAATCCGGCGGTTGTGGCGGCTGGGGTGGCGGAGTCCGCCCACTAACCACCATGATGTTACCGTTAGTATCTAAGAAAGGAAAGGAATATTTCAAATAAGGCAAAAAGCCCTATCGAAAAGGAAAGAAAAGAAGGAAAGGGTTGTTGCTATTAGGGAGAGAACTATGAATACTTGTGGACGACAAGGCAGCTAGTGTGCAAAGTTTAATTTGTATTTTTTAATTGTAATAATGTTTGTTCTTTATTCTAAGTCTGGGTAGTTATTCAAATGTGTGAGGGTATTATGAAATATTTAGATTGCAAGATGGATTTTATATTTTGGGTTCAGGACCGTTTAAGCCAATTTTTTATAACGAATGCAGAGATAGAAATATGCATTGGCTTTTTTAGATTAGCCCATCTAACTTTTAAAAATTCATCTAATCAAATTCATATTTTTTTTTGTATGCTTTCTTTTTAAAATATAGATTATTTATATGGCTATTATAGTTTAATTAATCCTAAAATATTACCCATAGTGTAATCTATATATACTATAGGGACCTATAAAGCAATTTATGCATAATATTGGGGAATAAGTGCAGCTTAGTTTAAAAGAAAATTTCGGAAATGTTGCCTCTTAACCTTCTTGGATCTCAAATAAAAATTTCTGATTCTGGACCCTTCTTGTACCTTTGGGTAATATATCTGCTTCTTATTAGGCCCGGTGGATAGAATAATATATTGGGCTGAAACTTTGTTCCATTTTCTTTTGTCTATTTTTATTATCGATCTTTTTTTTTGTTTAAAAATTTTGTTATTTTTATTATCGATTGGTTTGGTTATCATTTGGGATTTAATTGTAACTTTTTAAATAAGCTCTAATTTGACCAGAATATAAAAATAGAGCTTTCTGATGGCCCTTCATACATTCCATTTCCTTCTTTGGGTCGGATATGAAACTATGCTTGGACTTAGATAACACGAATAGCCATGATGTCCCCATTTATGGGCTCGAAAGGCTTCCAATGATATATTTCTGCTGTACATTTAGATGCCACAAGTAACATTTATTATATCTCGACTAAAAATAAAAGAAAATTCGTCTATCTAATAGTGAACCAATTATATTAATACACATATTTTATATTTTAAATTTACAAAAATAACTATCTAATGACATATCTATATATTATATAATACGAATATGACCATCCAATATTAAATGAAAGTTTTACTCAAAAATAAAATCTCAACTAAAGAAAAAACTTTTTTTAGTCGAAAAATAATACTTAAATTAAAAAGCAAAAACCAAATCACCCGATGTCTTTTGTATCAGTCATTACACAATAGGTTTGCCGATTGGGTTAATTGTTTCCAATTCAAGTCCTTTGAGTTTTTGTTTGGCTGCCTAATCGGCAGCAAGATTCTTTCCTCTTTTAATAAGGGAATTTTTGTTTATGAGAGTGTTGATGCACTCTCAAATATTCCTACACAATTAAGAAATAATATGCGGGTTTTTACATTTGTACTCTTAAGAGAATTTAACTATATCACTATAACTCTTAATGGTTACGATTCCAACTTGAATTTATGAAGCAATACGACAAGCTTGATAGATTCCTAATGCTTCTGCCTCCACATGTAACAATGCTCCCCTACTTCTCACATTTCCTTCCAAAAAGCTTCCTTTATGATCCCTGACAATGCAAGAGACAACCGAGTAAGGTTTTGTCCTATCCAATGCTGCATCAGTGTTCACTTTAATCTCTGTAACAAAGGGAAAAGTCCACCCTCTTTTGGATATTGTTAATGGTGTACTACTGTCAACATGATATATATTGTGGTTTGGCTCATTAGATGAGCCTTTTGTAACCTCACTTGCGTCAAGCACAATAACCTTATGAAATTTTTATCCAACGGGTCTTGAAGAAACCATCATATGTCCATTCTCTACCCCACTTACCTTCTCTTCTTACTAAAAACCTCAAATAACACTATAATCCAAAAATTCAATTACATTTTAACCCATTTTGTTTTTTATTTTCCTATATATACTAACTATTATTTTTCTAAACACTAGAAATTCTTCTCTCTCTCATCTCTTCCACTTTCCCGTCATCTCACTTACCTTTTCTCTCTCTTCTCACTCTCATACTCTCTTTTTATTCCCCGCCCAAGAAAACTCCATGAAAGCTCTCATTAGATCCGACCATGAGCTTTTTCCAGTGAGCTCATTAAATCTGGCCAGTTCGAGGTGCAATGGGGCGAAGTGTTGAAGCCGGCTATGGTGAATTCGAAGGTGGTTTAGCCGCTCAGCTCTCACTCCGTAGAAGTCGAACGACCGTTTCTCCGTCACAAAGCCAAGCCATCGCCATTTTCGAGTGGCGCGAGCAGAAAAGTTGTGAAGTAGCCAAGTACGTTCGTGAAGCTTGATGGCCATGACATATGCTGTTTCGAGCTCGCCTGCAGATATTACTCCATAGAAGACCACCAGAAGCTCGCCTGCAGAAGAAAACCGCCGGTGTAGGCTCCCGACGAGGTTGAGAAATCCAGTCACGAAGCCATGCTGATCACCTTTTTCGCAGCCATGACAGTGAAGCAACATGTATCCTTCTACTCCCTGGGATCCTCTGAAGAAGACGAATCTCTGTTCGAGCTACGTGAAGATCCCGACGAGGCTTGTTACTCCGTTTCCGGCGGCGCGAGACATGAAAGCTTTTCACTACCCGGATCTGCTCCATGGATCTCCATGGATTTTGAGATATCGATTGGATTTTTTTTCTTTTTTTGTCAAGCAACATGGGTTAGTTATTAGTCTTTTTCTTTTCTTTTTTCTTACCGATTAGTATAGTAAAGGTTAGTTTAGCTTTTCTCCATCAGTATAGTATATGTAAGTTTAGCTTTTTTCTTTTTCTTTTTCTGGTTGGTGAGTATAGGTTATTTAAGTTTTTTTCTTATTCTTACCAAGGTTGTAATGTTTCGAAATTCAAGGAATATAATTGTCTGGATATAACTCTGCATTTTTTAATGAGTACTCTGCATTTTTTTTAAATACTCTGTATTTTTCAAGTATTACTCTGTCTTTTTTATCAGACTACTCATCAATTTTCTCGATACTCAATGTTTAAATTCTGATACTCTATTTTTTTTGATACTCCAAATTTTTTCCATTACTCTTTTGTTTTTTCGATACTCTATTCTTTTTCCGATACTCTATATTTTTTTGATACTCTATATTTTTTTTCCGGCGGTCGGTGGATGGTGCCCGGAGATGAACATTACCAACACTCAATATTTTTTCGTCTTTTAGTGTTTTTTGTATTATATAAGGGTATTTTAGTATTTAGGCGTACTAGAGGTCCCTTGAAAGAAATATGATTCCCACTAGTTCCTATAGGACGAGAATCTAGTTTCCAAGACCCTATATGTAATTCACCCTAAATTTATTTATATTTTTAGCCTCAAAGGTGTTGCAGTTTTCTAACAAAAACTCCTCATTTGCTTTTAAAGTAGCATCCATAGTATACATTGGGTCAAGTATCTTGTATCCAAAAACAAAAAAAAATTCCTTTGAAATAAACCAAACAATATTTGCAGCCATCTTAGTTACACAATTTTTTTTCTGCCTTGATTTCAAATATTCCATAATAAAATATATCTACTAGAATATTGAAGAGGTAGAGTCATTTAGAGATACAAAACTCAAAGGCGATGCAAACCAAACCGCCCTTGCCCAACTATATTGATATATAAGATGTTCAACACTTTTAGTTGATTCTTTACAGATATCACAAGTAGGGTTTAGTATCATTTTTCTTTGACACTTGTTCTCATTTGTTGGAAGACTATTTTTACATGCCCTCCAAATAAAATTCCTTACTTTTGGGGCAATTTTTAGTATTAGAATAATACCCAAACTTCCTTAGTTTTTTCACTTAATGACTGGTCCTTATGATTTATCTTTTGTTCTTCCACTAGTTAAGTTGCCATCCTAATATTAGAGTACATCTCCTTTACACTTACATTTCCTGAAATAGACGCAGTCCAAATAGTAATGTCATCCTATAAAGGGGATATATGTATCTCTAAGATGGTTATTACAAAAATCTGGTCAAATAAAGAATATAAAATATTACAATCCCATCCTTAGCCATCATTATTAAACAATTCATTCACCCATGTTACATTGATCCCAAGTGGATTGGTTAGATATTCATAACCTGTGACCCAAAGTGATACCCAAATATTAACTCTGTCTTATTTACGAATATGCCAAAAAACATCTTTCAGAAACAAATCTCTACCTGCAATAAGGCTTCTAAAACCCCAAGAGAAGTTATTTCCCAAATTTGCTCTCAAAAAATCACAAGTTGGAAAAAAATTCCTTTAACGTTTTATAAACAACTGAGTTTGGTTTTAAATAAAATTTCCAAGTATTTGAAGCAAAAAGAGAAAGATTATTTTCATCAAAATCTTTAAATAGAAAACCACCATCTGATTTTTGTTTTATCAAAGTTAACCAACTGACCCAATGTGTTATGTCCTCAATCTTATTTCCCCAAAAGAAATTAGAGACCAAAGAAGCAATGTGGCCGTTAACCTTCTTTGAAATGAGGTAAACAGTCATCAAGTGATTTGGTATAACATTGATTATAGCTTTAATTAATATCTCTTTACCACCAGAAGAAAGAAGTTTTGTGTTCCAAGCTTCTAACCTTCTTAAAATAGTGTCAATGATCCATTCAAGACTTTTTACTTCATATCTTCCCCATGGTGTAGGCACTCCTAGGTATTTACCCAAATCCACAAATATATTCATTCTAAGGAGATCTGAGATTTTACTTTTCAACTCACCATTTATATTCTGACTAAACAAAACACCATTTCTGTTCAAATTAACCTTTTGAGCTGAAGCATAACTATAATCATGCAATAAGCATTGAAAGTTCATAGCATTTTCTAAGCTTGCTTCAAGAAACAACAACCTGTCATCTGTAAAAAGGCAATGTGTAATGCTATTGCTACCTCTTGTAATTTTTACGCCTTTAAGTAATTGTTGAGCTTCAACTTCTTTAAGAATTGCTGATATAGATTGAGTAACTAAGCGGAACAAAAACGGTGAGATGGGGTCTCCCTGTCTCAAACCCCTTGAAGGTTTATCCACATCTTATAATTTTCCATTGATGACCACTTGATATGAAACTGATGTAACACAATTTTTGATTAATCCAGTCCATCTACAGCAAAAGCCAAGTTTAGCCATCAATTCAAACAAAAAATTGCATTCAACATTTTCATGAGCTTTTGATATGTCTACCTTAATAGCCATGGAATATGTCTTTGAGGTTCTTTTATTTTTCAAAAAATGACATAGTTTATGAGCTATTAGGATAATATCATAGATTGATCTACCAGAAACAAATGTATTTTGTGTATCATCAACCCAAATACCCATAAATGGTTGCATTCTGAGTACCAAAACTTTAGAAATAAGTTTGTAAAGAAAGTTGGCACAACTGGTTGGCCTAAAACCCAATGGCCTCGGGTTGCAACACTTTGGGTATTAAGGCAATGATACTCCAATTTATGGAAGATAAGTCACTGTTATTACATCAAATTTGATAAGATCCCGGTATTTAAGAAAGAAAAACCTGAGTAACCATATGGCCCAAGGGTCTTTTCAGGATTCGTACTCCTTAAAGCAATTTCCAATTCTTTCACAGAAATTGGTTTAATTAGTAATTCATTCATATCATCATCCACTACTGTTGTTATGCAATTCAATATAGAGCTAAAATCTCTTGTGCCCACAGTCTCATTGCAATCAGGGGACCACAACCCATTAGCTAACTTGATTCTAGAAATTTTGTTTCTAGATAAGTTTGCTTTGGATTATAGGTGATTTTTTTGGACCAGATTTATTATAACTAGTTATAAGTGATTTGAACCTCTTCTTATACTTTTCAAAAGAAAAAGTTTTTAGTTTTGAGAACAACTCTTAACCACCACTTTCAAAGAAATAAATTATATCCCTTTTTTACATCCCTTTCGGTCCCTCTTCAGTGTACACTATTGTTTTTTTTAATCTATACTAACATTCTTATATATCTCATATTGTTAAATAAATACTTATTTATTAAAAATATATTTCCAAAATAATTATTTATTTATAATATCAAGATATTTTTTCCAACATTTTTTTTATTACCTCTATTATATGTATTAATAGATATATATGATTTTAAGATACTTTATAAAAAATATTTTAATAGTAGATATTTCAATAGTAGATATTTTAATAATTATATTTTTCTAATTTAGGTAAATTTTTTAAAGATCAATGATTATAATGTACCCGCAAAAAGAGTAATGAGTGGATTTTTTATGACGTAGTCTACCGGTACACAAGTACAATAGCCTCTTATTTAGTGTCCACAACAAAAAAAGAATTATTTCTCATGGATGTAATTATGTACCATAAAATAGTGATCTAAAGAGTGTTACATGTTAGGCGTGTGATCGATCACCTTCGAGCGCCTAGAGGATTAGGTGGTAGTCTAGGCGGGGCCTAAACTTGTCTTCCTAAATGTTTTGAATTTTATTTTGAATATTATATATTATTACTTTATTTATTTTTAAATCCGCACGATATACTAGAACGAATAAGGATACATATTTGAAAAGAACTCCTAAAATCATATATTATTTCTTAGATATATAATTTACACAATTTAGGTAAATGATAATTGATTATATTTTAATATTTTTGTGGGTTTATATAATTTTTAAAATAGTATTATATAATTTTTGTGTTAAAGAATTTTCAATTTTTTTTTGTAAAACTTTTTTTCCAGCCTCCAAACCACCTAGACTTGTCTGGACCTTCTAGGACCGTTTGAAAGCCGCCTGGCTAATTTTTATAAGGTAGGTTACCTTCTAGCGCCTAGGCTGATTTTTAGAACAGAGTATAAAATAGAAAAAGAAAAACCGTTGTTTCCAAGGTGATGTGATTAAGGTCAAAATTGTAGCAGATCACCTACACTCTGCTTAGTGCCCTCAAATCGTGGCTTCAACCTGTGAGGCTAAAATAAATATGAGATTATGTTAAGAACATTTGGGATTTACTATTGCAGTCTTCTCGGGACATGTGATACATATTGGTATGACCAAGATATGCTATGCTAGAAATAATGTTTGAGCGTGTGGGGTGTAAGTAAACTTGGCCTAAAATAAGCAATTAACTTATAACAAATCAAGATTAGGTGTAACATGTTAAATTATTAAAGCTATGGCGCCTCTAATTAGATTGACAAACTGAAGAGTATTAATAGTTCTAAAAGATATATGCGAGCTAGGTAAAAAGAAACAATGATTCTAATAAAGAAAATTAGGAGAACATTTAATAAAACAATAGATTCTATGGTCAAACAAGTTTTCCCTCGCATACTGGTAGAGTATTTGTCATTATTACCCCTATTGTATTGTTATACCCTTTTTTTAATTACATATGCGGTAACATTTATTAAAAACAATAATATTATCCCACCCTCAAAGCGTATGATAAGAAGACAAAACAGTACATAACTCAAAAGTATAAAAATAAACTCAATCAACAAATAAACTAGATGCAACAACCCTATTTACAATCCAATCAATATCATGATTGATATATTCCTAACTCAACGAAAAGAAATTTGAGAGGTCTCTTCAACCAAGAATCTGATATCTTCCAGGATCAATAGGGATCTTCACTCTGCTGCGCTGGTAGGAGACTTATTGGCTTGGTTATTAGCAAAAACATCACTTTTGATGGTGACGCAAACAAACAAAATTTGTCTGACAAAGAAAGTAGCATTAGAGGTGGCTAAATATTCAACAATATAAATGGTACAAGGGATGCATGATTAGTATGACCACATACAACAACCCCATCATGATTTAAGAATAAAATCTATAACAATTCCATGAGGACCAACGACTGCGTCTGTGTTGAGTTTGATGATATCCTGCAAATGAGGCGTCCACGTAGAGATGTCAATTATAATTGAAGTATCATGGAAAGTAAAAGGGGGAGGGAGAACATGCAAACTATGAGTACAATAATTATTTAAACTAGTACTATCCTGTGGAGTATATCCTTACCCCAATGTACAATTAGAACTCAAGTTCACGAGCCAACGTTTAAACTAGGACTCCTCAAGGAAAGTCACCTAGGCAGGTTTGAGGACCCTTAATTCAGAGTTTTATAATCTAAGTGCATTGAAAGAGCATATACTCGACAGTCTCGTCGGCGAGGTAGCAAAGGGTGCAAGTAGAAGATGTCGCACACTTCTTGCAAAAAGTATTTTGTTGCATGAGACAAATATTATGGTATGCTTTCCAGAGACTTTTTTTATGAGTTTCCAAAGTCAGTGGAACCTTCCTTATATTGTCCCCGATTAATACTCCATTTTTTTGTTAGAAATAGTAGATATAGTTTTGTTGTACGATACAGTCATCCAATTACACTAAGGTAATTATCTAGCTTCAAAATAGATGGTAAATGGGTAGGAATCAAAGTGTTCCAATTGTCAAACAAAGTGCAAAAAAACTCATGTTTGGCAATCCAGTTAGCTACAGCCTTGTCTCTTCTAGAGATTAAAAGAAAAGATGGTCTAGCTTGCTTAGCATAACCGTAAATATTATAGTAAATATTACAAATATTTGGTTTTTTTATATCTTGATTTTTTGTGAGTGGTTTGTTAATGGAGCTAGCATCATTTTATATAATGATTGTTCCCACCGGATACTTGCAATCCATTTAGGTCGCTTTCGAAATTCCGTTGCTTCAACCTCAAGAACTGTATATGTATTTATTTTCCAAGATTCTCCTAAAATAAGAACACCGTTAGTGTCTCTCATAATACATGCAATAGCTGCTCCACAATCATTCACTGCAGATTTTTTCCATTTACTTACGTTTTCCTTTATTTTTTTGTTAATAATGTTAGTGGTACTAGCTTCGTTAGTTAATATATGGCTTGTTTCACTAACTTGAGTTATTTCCTGGTTATTAGTACTTTTCCTAACTTCTTCTATATTTAGGAAAGTATTTCCTCCTGACTCAATAGCTTTTAGATATTCGTTCCAAGTATGATTTGCTTGCCTAATGGTGTCTAAAGCATCACACCATACATTTTTATATATAACGTTATTCCTAGTTTTTCATATTTGCCAAGCAATGGTGCAAAGACACAATATTTTATCATTCTTTTAAAAGTTTTTTTGCTATATCTTGAGTTGTGTTTGTTACCCACGAATCCAATCTATTAGTGGTATTATTCTGTGTTTTAATGTTTATTGGTTCTGCAAAATAAACACTTTTAGCCCATGGAAAATTAAACAACATGTGCTTAACTGTCTCAGTTTCTTCATTACATATTTTACAAATATTTGTTATACTAAAATGCTTTTTAAAAAGGGTTTCCTCAGTTTAAAGCTCTCCACATAAAATTTCTAATTTTTGTTTGTGGTTTAAATTCAAAATCAATTTCCATAGTCTTTTAATATAAGACTGAGAAATAGTTGGTTTGGTGATATTTTTTATATATACACTTTCCTCTTCGTCTTCTTTGAGCTTGTGATATATTTCATTAACAATATAATTTTTCCATTTTTTTCAAAGTTGCAACAAATTCGATTATTACATTGTGATTCCAAGTTTTTGTATTACCATATTTTTTATATTTGTAGATGCTTGAGTTTTGTAAAGGTTATCAATTACATTGTGATTCCAAGTTTTTATGTGACTAATAAACATGTCACAGGGGTGTTTGCAATTTCTTTCGCTTGGCTTTTCAATTTTTTTGTTTTCTCGTTTATTTATTTGTGGTACTCTATATCAATATTTTTACTATTACCTAGTTTCCAAAAAATGTTACTTATAAAAAAACTTATGCCTTATATTAAGCTTTTCCAAACCTAGGTAGGTGCATTTCCAATTTTAGCATCTAGAAAAGTTGAATTCTAGAGTGGGTTTCCTTTAACAATTTGTACATAGGTTATTTTTTATTATTAGCTAGGTTCCATGCATGTTTACCCAAAAGTTCTAGGTTCATGAGATGGAGGTCTATGAAACCTAGACCTCCTTCATATATGGATTTAGTTAACGAAATTCGGTTTTCCTAGTGAATTCTTTTCTTCCATTACCACTCCACTAGAAGTTTGCAGTGATGGAGTGTATCACATTTACTATGTTCTTTAGGATTAAAAATTAGACATAACATAGTTAGGTAGACTTTAAAGAATTACTTAAATTAAAATCTCTTTACTTCCTTCAGAGAAGATAAATTGTTTTCCACATTTCCATTTTCACTAAAATCCTATCAATCACAAATTGCAAATCTTTTTTTATCTCTCCATTCAGGTGGGGAGTCTAAGTAATTGCCAAGATTTTTAAGTCTTTTTGCCATTATTTTTTGTACTAAATGTGGGGTGTTTGGGTTAAAATTACCCATACATATTCAAATTAAGCCTAAGTCTTGCAGTCATAACATCATTAAAGACTTCATTTTTTGTTAGTCTACTTTTATGAAGAAAATACTATCATTTACAATGAGCAAATTAGTATATTATAGGAAGTTTTTCTTTTCGTTTAATAATTATTTATCTTTCTTATCTTGTATATGAATGTTTAAATTATTTGAGACTATACATAACATTAGAGGGGACAGTGGATCCCCCTAATATTACTCATTGAATGGGTTATCTAGTTTGTGGCTTTTTCCATTAATAAGTATGGAGTAAGTGATCGTGGTTATACAAATCATGATTTTTTTTTTTATCTAAGGCCTTATTAAAATCCATTTTAATATTAATGTTAAAAAGATCACATTCAACAATTTCATATACTTTTTCAATATTTGTTTTAACTGTAATTAGGTATTTTTTTTTGTTTGTTTCTTTCTTTTTATATGTGTTATTAGTTCATGAGCTATCATTGTATTTTTCTGTATGAGTCTATTTAGTATAAATGCGGTTTGGTTTCCACTAACAATTATATTCATTATAGGTTTTAGTCTATTTACTGGGATTTCGCCTATGAATTTGTATATAAAGTTTAAACATCTTATCGGTCTAAATTGTTTTATATTTGTAGGTTTTTTAACTTCTAATATCATCGTTATTAAAATTTGATTAATATCTTCTAGACTATCTTCATTATTCCAGAAGCTATTTATAATTCTTATTATATCCAGTTTTTAATATTTCCAATAATTTTTGTAGAATAAATCATTATAGCCATCAAGACATGAGGCTTTGTTTACTCCCCGTTCTCAAATAGATGTTTTGACTTCATGTTAACTTATATATTTACTGAATATATCATATTTTTGGTTATAGTTAACTTGAGTTAAGGGTGCTAATATATATTTTTGATCTCAACGGTTATTTATGATTTTTTAATTGTAAAAAAAAGTTAAATGTTATGTTTTTATCTCCTTTATTGATTTAGAGATCTATTAGTACTCCATCCATCAGTTTCCTATTAAATTTAGATCATTGTTATTTCATTAAGCAAATACTGACCAAAAAATAAATTATTTTCCTTTTGTATTGCTTAACTACTTAATTATTGCTATAACTAATTTTAACTAATTTTAACTAACTAATAAAGGAAAATGATGGAAAGAGTCAACAAATACTATCTATCTATAAATCGACATATCAAAATCTGGTTAAAGTAGCGTCTCAATAATCAATAATCTTGTGATTGGATTATTTGCATAATACTTTCTTTCTTGCATTCCATTCAGATTCCACTATATTGATCCATGACTGATTTGATAGCAAGTTGCTTAGGCTTTTCGTTCGTAATTAAAAATCTTTTGATGCAAAAGGCTATGCAATTATAAAATTCTTGGTGAAAAAAAAGATTTATAAATTTTTTGGCAATTTTGGACATTCTTATAACACCTTGACTACCCTGGAGTAACATATTTTGTACTATATTGATTTTTTTTTTTTCAAAGCATAATATATTGATAGATAAATAAAAGAGGTTACAAAGTTACCCTACTCCTATCGGGTCAATATCACCATACAGGATAGTCGCTAACTGGGGAGGGATACACACATCCCAGTCCCCAAACAAATTGCTTAAAAGCTGTTGTTTGGCAACCCAGTCAGCTGCAAGATTCTTACTCCTAGATATAAGAGTAAAAGAAGGACTCGAAAGTTCCGCCAAAAAATAAATATTATAAATAATGTTCTTAATTGAATGATTAGAAATAGTTAATCCTGAAGAAAGGGGCTTCATGATAAGCTCTGCATCATTCTCAATGATAACGCTTCCAAAAGGGTAATCAAGTGCCATTTCTGCTGCTTTAAGGATCCCCGTGGCTTCTGCTTCTAACACTGAATCGGTCTCGATATTCCAACTTTTACCTGTTACAAGTTCGCCATTAGAGTTTCTAACTAAACATGCGATTGCTGCTCCTTTATCTGAAAACGCAGCATCACAGTTTATTTTAAATTTATTAGGTGGAGGTTTCTTCCATTTTTCTTTGAATTTAATGTTAGGTTGTCCATTGTTGTTATTTCTATGTGTATCTGTTCGGTTAGAAGTATCCTCTCTATTTATTTTATCCAAATAATTAATATCATTTGGGTTTGAAATTTTAAAATATTCTTTCCAATTTTCAATAGAATTGTTAATAGTTCTAATAGGGTCACAATGTTTCCCATTATAGATGAAGTTATTTCTATTTTTCCAAATATGCCAAATAGTGGTGCAAATAAGTTCTAGAATTCTATCTTCTTTTTTGAAATGATTTGCAATTTGTTGGACATAGTTTAAGATCCATTGATCAATTCTATTAGTACTATCATTTTCTGATTTTATATTAAGAGGGCTAGTGAACCAAACACACTTGGCCCAAGGGCATCTAAATAACATGTGCTCTACTGTTTCAATATCATTGTTGCAAATTTTGCACATGTTGGTGTCACTACACTTTCTATTAAAAAGGTTTTCTTCAGTAGGGAGGAGGTTTCTAATAGCTCTCCACATGAAGTTTCTAATTTTGGTAGGAGTTTCCATATGCCAAATAAGGTTCCAAAGGTCTTTACTTCTAGTTGTTGATGTAGAAGGTAAGTTTTGATTTTTTACAATGTCTTTTTGATTTTCTTCTTTTTTTAACTTGTGGTAAGTTTCTTTAACAGTAAATTTACCATTTTTGCAATAGTTAATGCAAATAAAGTCTTCACAATTTATCTTTGGGATAACCATATTTTCAATCTTATCACTAATAACTTTGTGATAAAACTTCCTTATAAGATTGGTATTCCAACTTTTGTCATCTTTCATAAGTTGTGAGGCCTTTGTTATGTCATTATCATTAGGTTTAATAATACTATCATTATTATTAATCCAATTATGTTCATGTAGTTTAATATTAGTACCATTTCCTATTTTCCATTTTAAATTTTTTTCAAAGGTCTCTCTGCCTATTAGTATACTTCTCCATCCCCAAGAGGGTGAGCTACCTATTTTAGCTTCTAAGAAATCACATTTATTAAAATATTTTCCTTTTAAAAGTCTGTATAGTAGTGATTCCTTTTTATTTGCTATATTCCAGGCCTGTTTGCCAAGCAGTGCTTTATTCATAAGGTGTAGGTCTCTAAAGCCCAAGCCACCTTCAAATTTAGATAAAGTAAGCATATCCCATTTAGCCCAATGAATTCTTTTTTTACCTTTGTCACCCCACCAAAATTGTGCTATGATAGAGTGTATTTGGTTTATAACATTTTTTGGGAAGATGAAGTTAGACATCATATAGTTAGGGAGGCTTTGAATGATGGCTTTAATGAGTATTTCTTTACCTCCTTCAGAAAGAAAGAGAGTTTTCCAATTTTCAAGTCTTTGTAGGACTTTGTCTATAAGAAATTGAAGGTCTTTTGATTTTGATCTACTCCATTCTGTAGGGAGTCCTAAGTAATTACCTAGATTATGGGTTTTTTTCATGTTTAACCTCTTGGCCATCACATTTTGAAGATAGACTGGTGTATTAGGGCTAAAGATAACCCCACATTTATTAAGATTTAGACAAAGGCCTGTCCCATTTTTATAAATGTTCATGATTTCAATGAAAGATTGTATTTGAATGTTCTCAGCATTCAGAAAGAATAGGCTATCATCAGCAAAGAGGAGATGAGTTATTTCAGGGCAATTGTTACCAATTTTTATTCCATGTAGTAGTTGTTTCTCTTTTTTATCCCTTACTAGATCATTTAGGGTTTGAGATATGAGGCAAAAGATCAGGGGGGGAAAGGGGATCTCCTTGTCTTATGCCTCTAGTGGGTTTTTGTAGTTGGTGGGTCTCACCATTAATCATGATAAAGTAGGTTACAGAGGTGATACAGATCATAAGTTTCCTAATCCAATCTTTATTAAAACCCATTTTAATCATGAGGTCTTGTAGAAAATCCCATTCTACATATTCATAAGCTTTTTGAATGTCAGCTTTAATAGCAATCATATATTTTTTTGTTTTTTTCCTTCTTTTAATATGGGTTATTACTTCATGTGCTATCATGGTATTCTCTTGAATAGCTCTATCAGGCATGAAAGCACTTTGATTTTCCCCTACTAGATAGTTCATGTAGGGTTGTAGTCTATTAACCAAAATTCTTGCTATAATCTTATAGATGAAATTAGAGCAACTGATGGGTCTATAGTGTTTAATATTAGTAGGTTTACTAATTTTTGGGATGAGGGTGATTATAGTTTGATTTATATCCTCTAAATTCCCTTTATTGTTCCAGAAGTTATTAATAACTCTCATGATATCAAGTTTAATAATATCCCAATATTTTCTGAAGAAATTTCCATTATAACCATCTGGTCCTGGTGCCTTATTAGGTCCCAATTCCCAAACTGCTTTTTTTACTTCTTCCTCATTTATGGGTTTATTAAGGTTATTAGCTACTTTTTCCTCCAGTTTAGTGGATATAAGATCAATTGTGTTTTTGTAGTCCCTAGGTCCCACAGTAGTGAAGATGTTATTGAAATAAGTTGTGATTTCATTATCAATATCATTTTTGTTATCTAACCATTCCCCATTATCTTTGGTTATATAAGTGATTTTATTTCTGCTTCTTCTTTCTTTAGTACAAGCATGGTAGTATTTAGTATTTTTCTCACCTTTTTCTAGCCATAAATTTCTAGATCTAGTTTTCCAAAATGCTTCTTCTCTTTTCCATGTTTCTTCTATTTCTTTGATAATTGAGTTATACTCTTCCCAATTGAAATTGGGTGTATTGTAATTAGAAATAATTTCTAATTTTTTGATAAGTTTATCTATTTGGACTTTATTATTGCCAAATTTTTTTCTGTTCCAGTCCCTTTATGCAAGACTACATTTTTTGAATTTGTAGTTAATGACACTATTAGGGTTACCCCTAAGGGTTTTGTAGTCATTCCAGACTTTTTTAATGATGTTGAGACAATCAATATCTGTTGTCCAGAAGTTTTCAAAGTAGAATCTTCTTTTCTTGTGATTCATATTCTTATCATGATGTAGGACAAGAGGGCAATGGTTTGAACCAATAGCTGGTATAACAGCTGTCCAAGCATTAGGGAATAAGGTATCCCAAAGGTTATTATGAAGTGTTCTATCTAGAATAGCCTTGATAGTTTTATTATTGGATCTTTTATTGGTTCATGTGAATTTACACCCATAGGAGGTAGTTTCTTCTAATTTATGAAAATTAATAAAATTATTAAAATTCTTAATAGATTTCTTAAGGCATATTTTTCCTCCTATTTTATCTTTAAGAAATCTAATGACATTAAAATCCCCTAATATAGACCAAGCATAATTTTGGGGGTTTAGTTTATATAAAAAGTTAAGACTTAATTCTTTTTTATTATCATAAGGGCTTAAATACACATATGTATAAAAGATGGGGGTGTTTTTATCATTAAACAAAGTTGTGTGTATAAAGTACTCGTTACTTTTAATAACTTTCATTTTCAAATCTTTTTTCACGAATAATGCTAACCCTCCCCTAACCCCAAGAGGCTCGACGGTGTGCAGCAAATTCATATCAATATCAATGGCTAATTTATGAAGAACATGGAAACCATTCTTAGTCTCGGATAAAAAGAGTACCTCCGGCCGGTGTTTGGAGCAGAGGTCACGCGCCGCCTGGACTGTCAGTGGATTGCCGATTCCCTGACAGTTCCAGGCGATTTGGATCATTGAGGAAGATGGAGTTGATCGGGCTCAACTCCAGAAGGCCTTCGTTCATCAGCAATTAAATTTCCATCTTCGATTTCAATTGGTTCGGATTGATTTCCTCCAATTTCACCATCGGCTTTCGTTTCTTCTTCTGAATTTTGGATGGGTAAGCTTTTCTCGTTGTTATTGAGTTGTTCGATTTTCTTTTTTCCACCTTTCTTACTTATTTCCAAGCTTTCTTTTTCTTTTCTATCCAAGCTTTTTTCGTTTGAAGCTTTTTCTATATTTTTTGCAGTTTTCCTCTTTTCCCATATCGCTTTGTGTCTCATTTTGTCAGATTGGGTCGTTTGATCCTCAATTCGGAAGCTGTGAGCCATAGACATTTGGATGGACCAGCTGTCTTGATCAATTCTTTCTTTCACTCGATTGGCATAATGAATTTTTGCTGAATCAGATAGTGAGGTAAACTTCTCCATACTATATTGAAATAAGCCAGAGCAATCTTTGTTTTCTCCATTAATAATGTTTTGATTGATATTTTCTGTAGGTATCACTTGCTCAAGGTTGTTGGAAGTGTTCTGAGTTATAGGGTGTTGTAATTCAGTGGTGATTGTTTTGTTTTGGACATAAGGTGTACAATGGAATGAGGTTTTTGTGGGTGTTGGTGTGAATGGGGAGGAGGGGATTTCAGTAGGTGTAAGTAATGGGGTAGTAAGGTCAGTAAGGTTGTTTTCAATAGGTGGATTGGGTTTTGGAATAGGATTAGGAGGTGTTTGTGATGATGCTAGTTTTGGTTTGTATAGAGGGTTAAATGGTGTGACTGATATTTGGTTTGGTGTAGATGATTTGGGGTTGGGGGTATTTTTTGAAGTTTTTGAAGTGGAAGGGGTTATGGAGTTAAGGTTAGATGATGTGATTTCAGTGGTTAAAGGTTTAGGAACTGGTGTAAGAAGTATATCTGCATAAGAGGTTTTGGTTGGAGATATACCTGTGGGTTTAGAAGAAGCAGTTGTTGAAGTGATTTTTGGTGTATTCATAACTTCCACACTGTTATGAATATTGTTTTCTTGATTATAATTCTCACATTCTTTTTGTTGTATTTGTGTTTGTTCAGACATTGTGAAGTCCATCTCGTTTGGCTAATTATGTTGACTTGAGATGAGCTGGTGTGGACTCTGCTGAGTTGGAATTTGCTGAGTTGGATTAGTAGTATCCATAGTGGACCCCATTGGTTTGGTAGCAGGAAAGTCCTTCTCCTGTTCTCTTTCTTTTGTTGAGTTAACCGTAGTATAATAAGGTTGTTTAGTAGCATTAAAGGTGAAGATATTGTTGTCAGATAGTATCTCTTTACCTTTATTACTTTTTACTGTATCAGCCTGAAAATGTGGATGATTTGACCTTTTATTGACAGGCCCTTGATCTGCTCTTGCATAGGGACTAGCTCTACCTTTTCCAGCTTTTCTGGTGGTGTGTTCATCCATGGAGGCTTGAAAATTTCTGGTAAGAATCTTAACATATCCCCCAAGGTGTGGTGTAACTCGGTATGGATCTTCACATGCTTTATCTTCATGATCAAAATGACCACATCTATAGCATATTTGTCCTATATCTTCATACTTCATTCTAATCCATTTTGGTGTGTGTATGTTGATCCAAAAATTGAAACCTGCCACTATTGGTCTTGTGATTTCCCAATCAATTTTGACCCTTGTGAATGTGTGGTCTCTGACTTTTTGCTCTTTAGGTAGTTGCACTTCATGAACTGGCCCTATATCATGGAGCATTTCACCTATGCTCTTGTTGTTAAGCACTGTAGGAGGGAGACCATAAAGCCTTATCCACATAGTAGTATGAGTAACCCTTGTATTAGCTTCATATTCTTTCAAATCACAATGTTTGCTCATGATAGTCCATGGCCTCATTCTCCAGATTCTTTCTTTATCTTCTTCATTATCAAATTTGAGTATACATTCATTGTGGCTTATCCTCTCGGTTTGGACTTTGCCTTTGATTCCCCAGTTTCTTTGGATATGGTTTCTCATGAAACCAAAGTTCATAAGCTCCTTGTTGAGAACCTTAGCTATTAGCCTTTGTTCTTCCATTTCATGATAGTACTTAACACTTTTAATAGAAAGTGATACTTCATTTTTTGCATCAGGGTGTTTAAAGGCATAAACATTCATTTTGTAGGTGAAGTAAATGCCAATGATGAGAAGAGTATTTAAGACAAACTCGGATGTGTAATAAATGAAGAAAAAGATAGATTTTTAAAGATGCTACTGGACAGGGTGATTTTTAGGAGAAAAAAGAAAAACAGCTTGGAAGAAAAACAGGATGTGAAGGGAGGAAAGAAGCTAAAACCACTCAAGAAGATGAGGTTTCAGTAAAGATAAGTAGTATTTGTGAAGGTCTTTTGTTTTGAAAAGCTGTAATTATTTTAAAGGTTGAAGGGAGGGAGGGGAGGGTTTGAGAGAGAAAACATTTTTTTGTACTATATTGATTAGTGTACAAAAAATATTGATATTCGGAACATAAAATTTTGAAAATATTTATTTTATTCAACAACCTTCTAATTGTATTAATTAAAAGTCAAACACCAATTTCTTATCAAATATTAACTCTCTTAAAACAATTTTTCTTTTTCAACTTTCTAATTTCTCATAAATTTTATTTTTTATTTTATTTTTTAATTGTTATGTAAATATTCTAAACAAAAAATAAATGTTAATATTTAAATTATAATCTTCAAAAAATAAAAATAAAAATGTAAAATATATAAAAATTATTTATAAATTATGATGGTATGATTTTTTTGTCTATTAATTTAATTATAGTTTTTACTTAATTGAAATATTATTTAACTAATAATAAAATAACTTTTTAATTTATTGGATTAATAGTTTTTTCTTTTTTTTAACAAATCTTGTAAACTAATAATACAAATATTAGAGATCGATAGTTGGCCGATAGTTGGCCTAGTGGTTAGGTTACTCCACAGAGACCAAGAGGTCCTGGGATCGAATCTCATTGTAGTCATTTACTCCGAGTCCAAAGTGGCTCTCTCATATATTCAAAAAAAATACAAATATTATGTTTATAGTATTAAAACTATAACAATTTGTTATTATTTTTTAAAATTCGATTAATCACGATACAATATATTTAAACTAAAAGAAAAAAGAAAAAAATGTAGCAAAATAAATTAGGGATAGCTAGATGTGACTACGAAATGTAAAAAATCGATTATCTAATAAGGGTGAATTATACATAGGGTCTTAGAAACACCATTTCTTCTCTATACAGTAGTGTCTAGAAATCTGTTCTTCTTAGGGACCTCATTTTTTACAATAGTCTTTCTTACCCTTACTAACCCTAAAAGACAAAAATGTGTGATGTCACTGTTTCTCTCTCCACTACCTAGCACTACCCTCCTACCTCCAACCTCCCACTCCCACCACCTACCACGACCACCGACCACCGACCACCGACCTCCGACCACGGACCTCAGGCTACCAGTCACCGGTCACCGGAAAAAACATAGAGTACTCCGAGAATTTGCTGAGTACTCCGACAATTTTGCTGAGTACTCTATATATTTAAATGAGTACTCTATATATCCAACCACCGACCACCGACTTCCAACCACCTACCTCCGGCCGCCAGAAAATCTCGGAGTACTCTAAGAAAATCTCGGAGTACTCTTAAAATTTGGGGAGTACTATTAAAACACACAAAGAGTATAACTGAAAAATGCTAAAAATATGAAATTATTGATTATTATTAAAAATAATCACATTTACACATTTTATTACACAAAGAAAAAAAAACCTTTGACCAGATCTAGATCTGGTCAACAATTTCTACAAAAAAAAAGAAGAAGCTACCATCACGTTGAAGTTGAAGGAGAGACCTCCGTTTCGTTCTAGCGCTGCAGTGAAGCTCACGGTGGCATCAATGGAGTTGCAGTGAAGCTCATCGTGAAGGCCTTCTGTTCGTGGATCAAGACTCGTCGGAAGTGGATGTGGTGGTGGTGGCTTCCTCGAGCGAATCTGCAGGTGGATCTGAGCTTCCCTTTGTTGGCATATAGCCTCCCTTATTAGGTTGTTTTAATGTGACAAATCCTCTTGTGTTTAGTGTGCTAATTTCTATTGTTATTTACATTCCTTCTTGCACTCTATTTCATCAAAAAGCTCTTTCTTTATCATGTTGTTCAACTTGATTGTTTTTTTCTTAAGAATCTTATTCTCATACAAATGCTATTAACCTTATCTTTATGTTTATTGAGAATTAGCCTTAGTGTTCAACTTCAAAGATTCTTAGAATAATGTTTACAACAACTTTCGTGAAGAAGATTTATTGATCCAAGTCATTTTCCTTCAAAGATTACTTGGCGCGGTACACCGGTGCGGTACACCGGACCAAGGTTGCGGACCCGGGTTGCGGTACATTGATCAGTCCGAACAACAAGCTCAAAGTTAAGTCGAATGGCTCTGCGGTGCACCGGACCATATCCGCGGTACACCGCACAAAAGGGTTTTATGCACAAAAGACAAGCCATAAGGAATATATCCGTTGGGAGATTAATAGATCCGTTGGACCCAAGTCTTATGACCGTTGGAAGCCATTTTCTGCTATAAATTGAAGCTCTTTGAAGGCTACAACCACACCAACTAATTACAAACATTAAGGGGCTTAATTGCTATCATTCAAGAAGGTGTCAAGTGCTATACATAGTCAAATTCAATCTTAGTGAGCTTATAAATCCTTTCAAGGAGTTAATCAATTAAGCCACAAGGTTATATCCACTCAAGAAGGAGTATACAAGCTTATAGTCATATCCACTCTATTAGGAGTTTTAGTTACAAGCTTTAATTAGCAAACCTTTAAACACTTTGTTGCTATCCTCTTAAGTCTAGGTCTTGTAATAGATAGATTAAGAGAGAATTCAAGTATAGGGAGTATACTTGGTGTCCTTGTGTTGTGATTACGCAAGTGGTGTGTCCTTCGTGTTATCGAAGAGTTTGTAAAGGTTATTGTGTTCTCGACCCGGTTAAGAGAGACACGGGAGCTTAGTGAAAAGCTTGAAATCCTAAGGAGGCTTCCTTAGGTAGTGGATGTAGGGAAACCGAACCACTATAAATCGTGTGTATCTTTCTTTCCCTACTCTATTTACTTTCCGCACTTTATATGTTTGATTATATGCTTGCATGAATTCTATGATTTTGTTTATCTAGGATATCTAAACATATAGTCTTCTAGAGTAGTTTAAGTTATTGGATTAGCTTTTTACTAGTTATACTTTTATTTCAAACCTTACTCTTTCCATTGCATGATCCCATAAGAGTTTGATTTAATTAGTTGACCTAGAAGTTTTCTCTTAAACTTATAATTGTCCAAAAGATTTTTAATTAGGCATTAATCTTATTAGTAATCCTATTCACCCCCCCTCTAGGACTTTCACCCTTCTCCGGCGAATCTGAAGGTGGCTTGTCTCATCTTCTTCGAAGCAGCAACAATGGCAGCACCAAGGTCACGCTCGAAGGAACACCAGATCTGCAGGCCTCTTCGTCTCTTCAAATAGGCGCCCAAGGAGGAGAGATTCGAAGGAACCACCACAGCGCCGCCATGGCTTGGCTTGTCATCTTCTTCGAAGCAGCAACTATGGCAGCACCAAGGTCACGCTCGAACCAACAATCGATGATGTGGTGCTGCTATCATTTTTGTTCGTGGCTACTCCGATCTATTCGCGGTGGTGGTTGTGGTGTTATGGTGGTGGTGGTGTTCTTGTTATGGTGGTGGCCATCGAAGCTTTTGAATGGTGCATCACGAACGACCTAGCTCACTGAGCTATTACCTTGCTGCTCATTCTATAGAGGCCATCGGAGCTTTTGTTGTGTTATGGTAGTGGTGGTGGTGTTTTGGTGCTGGTGGCGATTTGGGGGAGCTATTACCTAGCTCACGGAGGAGAAAAATAGGGAGGAGAGAGATGTGAGAGAAGTGGAACTAAAAATATAATATTATGGGTTCTAATAGTATATATAGGAATAAAAAAAACAAAAGAGAGTATAATTGTAAATGGGATTTTGGGGTTCATGTGTTAAAAACTTTCTGAGGTCTTTAGTAAGAAGAGGCTCTAGGCGGGGTCCATATCTTGAAGAGGGGGGTGTGTTCAAGACCCTAAGTGGCATTTTCTCATCTAATAATCGGGAACCCGATAATTGAGAAGCTGTTGTAAGCCTTTTTTACAAGATTCAACCCCCAATTGTAGCTTTTTACTACAATTGGAGACCTATTAAACTTAGACTTATAAAGAGATTATATCTTAACCCCCTCCTTATTCCTCTACTAATAAAAGTTTCCCAAAAAAGTATAAAATAAATAGAACCTATTAAAATAAATAAAATTATAATTTATATTTCTCAAATACTTATATATATATATATCCCATAAATAACAAATTCACCTACCGACCTTAAATATTCTCTCAAACCCCTCCTCTCCCCTACTCCACACGCCACCGAAATTCTTTTGGTGGCGAGCCGTCAGCATAATGGTAGTATGACGACAACAACCACGGAACCAATTGAAGCCTTCAATCTCCTCCGAGCTAGTTCGTGATTGGAGATTTACGATATATATAAGCTTCAACCATGGTTTTAAACTCATATGCTCAACTATGGTGGAGATCTCAGCATATCTACGCTTTATGCGAGCTTTGAAGGGTTTCCGGCGAGCTTCGAAGCTGCTCATCTTTCAGGAATGAACTTCGGTGATCGAACGAAGCTTTTCAGAGATGAACATTGCGATGTCGACGATGACGTCAGCCAGGTAGCAAGTTTTTTTGTGTATAATTGTATTTTAATTTTTTTAGTAATTGTAATAATGTAATTAAAATAGAATTTTTTTTAGGCAAAAGATATTTTTTTTATAAAATATTAAGTTTGTAGTATTCTTTTGATCACAAAAATAAATTTTGTGCAATGATTTCTTTTAATTTTGTGTTAATTTTTAATTTCAAGTATACTCACTAATTTACTATGCATACTTAGTGATTTTAAATAATACTTAGAGAATCCCTTCAACATCGGTGTTCTAAAAAGCGTTAGGCGGGCGATCGGCCACCTTTGAGCGCCTAAGGGAGTAGGCGGGATCCTAGGCGGAACTTAGGCGTTTTCCTTCTAGGTTGTTTTGAATTTTATTTATAAATATCATATATTTTTGGTTTATTTATTTATAAATCTACTCAATATACTAGGAAAAAAACTAACAAAATTATATATTATTTCTTAGATATATAGATTATATATATTATGTGATATTTGAATTTTTTTTGGGTTTATATAATTTTAAAATATTTCTAAATAATTTTTTGTGTAAAAAAATAGGCTCGTTTTATTAGCTTCTAGACCGCCTAGACCCGTTTGCGACATTCTAGGACCGTTTAACGACCACTTGGGCCATTGTTTGAAGGTAGGCTACCTTCTAGTGCCTAGGCGCCCCCTAGGAGGCTATCTAGGCCAATTTTTAGAACGGAGTTGAACATACTCAGAGTTTTTGCTGAGTATAATCAATATTTTTTAGTATAATTAGAGAAATCTCATACTCAATGACACCGTACTTAGTGACTTCGTGAGCAGAGACTTCGCATTCAGCGACTCTCTGAGTACGCCCTAAGTGGCGGTGGCGGTGGTCGGCTTTGAATAATGTCAATACTCAATGACTCTCTCAATGACTCACTGAGTTGGTGGTCCATGTCATTCTACTTTTTTTTTTTTTTAATCTGAGAGTATTTTAGTATTTGACTCTTAAGAAGAAGTTTTTTCCCACGCCCTTTCTATTAGTGATATTGGTTCCCAAGATTCAATCCCCCAACCATAAAAGATCTCAAATATTCTTATATCAAATATTCTTATATAAAGACAAAAACATAATTTATAGTTCAAACTTTTTGAATTATTTTGATAACTAATTTGACGCTCATATTTCAAATTTTTCTTCTATAAATTGTAAACGTCATAACTATTTCAATAAAATCTAAAAATTATGATTATAATAGATTATTTTGATTATTTAAAATATTAAGTTTTTTCAGAAAGTTCGAGATTAATATATAAAAAAACCCAAAAAATATAGTAGATATGAGCTCCTAGGATCATAATCATATCAATGGTAAAAAACTGAGACTGTTGGATTATTTTTTGAATTTTAAATTATAAACATGGGCTCGAACATGCTTCTACACATGTTTAGTATTACACTGAGTTAACTCATTTTTTTACCATGCTCGTTATTGAACAGAACATGCCTACTTTATAGTGCTTACACTAAGCATGGTCAATGAGAATTTTGAGTGAGGAAAAAAATCGAAAAAGTCAGAAGGTGAAGAAAAAGAAGAAGATGGTGAAATAAAATGCGAATAATATGGAAAACATTACATACAAGTAACAACGTC